>JAFREQ010000034.1:2433485-4866971 GCA_025331565.1 Holacanthus passer
GGTGAGGACACGGTCACCTTCCGTCCTGCTGTATCCGGCTCGCTCGCGCGCTTCCCGTGTCATGACAACACTCCGCACGCGCCTGATTCCGCCGCATTCACTGTGCGTCCGCGAGCGGCCGCGATGGTTAAATGTCCTGTTTAATGGTCGAGGTATGTAAACTTTACTGCTGAATATGAGCCAGAAACAGACGCACACAGGCTGCACACAGAGTTGTTCTGAAAGAGGCCTAAAGAAAAAACAGTGTTACAGTCATATAATGTTAATTTAAGGAGTTTATATTGACTGAATTATAGTCTTATTTATGCTGAGTGCTATTATGCTATACCCATATGAATGTGGTTGTAGTAGCATAGGGGCTAGCATGTTTTTCTAGTTTATGGTGACCTTGTTTTCTTTATATATTTTTCCACATGTAGTGTCTTCTATAAGCTGCAGTGGTGGGCTACAGTAGGCCTTGTGTATTATAGCTGTGTGTCAGTGAATTGACAGCTTTACAGCAGTCAACCTGCAGGATGCTGGATGCTGCAGAGCACATGGAGACAAGAGGCCAGGTGTTTGTTCTTATATACATCAAAACAGTTCTGAATGCTTGATGAGACGCCTTCATATGCCCAGTATGTACAGGAAGGCCAGGTAAAGTGGTTGGGATTGATGCTTGAGTGGCTGTTCTGTGTGTAACAAATTTGCATATTTGATTGTGAAAGTTCATTCATGACCTTAGAAAAAGGAGTTTGTAAGAAAAGTCTGAACTCAAGGTTTACTTTTTTACTAAGCTTACAAACACAAAGTTCATTCTTAAACTTGGAAACACTTTAACTCAAGGTCCAATTACTAGCTTTTTGTTTCTTGTTGGTGCATTTTTCCCCACTTCCTTTTTTGTTTTGTTCCCTATTTGCTTCTCTGCCCCATATTATCAAAGTTTAATGTAGTGTGTTTATATTTCTTTCCTGGAAAATTGACATGGGAATTTTAAAAGGGGTCTGTGTACAATCTCTCAACCTTATTTTAATCCCACTGTATATATTTCTTGTATTTCTTTTTACAAATATTATTGCACAAAACATGTTTCAAAGCTACAATATGCAGCAACAATGTGCACCATATTCTTCAGAAGTTGACATTACAGTATGTTTCTGACACATACATTATTACATTAATATACATTATTGTAGCATTAGTGGATTATAGTTTGTCAAAACTTTTTCCAAGTCCTTTCTTTGCCAACTCCAGTAAACATCCAGGGGACAGTGAACAGACCTGTCCAATGTAAACTGTTTGATAGCAGTTAGCCATAAGCAAAGAGAAAGACTGTCTAGAGAGCTGTCCACTTAAGGTGAATAATGATTTCATCATAGATAGAGATCATGGAAAAAGACATTTGACAGGAGGCGTCCTGTAAACATACCATAACCACGTGGGCTGGATGAGTGACGCATCATTGCCTCTGGTTTGTCTCCATCCACTCGTTTCCTGCCCGCCAGTAAACAGTGTGCTAATTTAGATAAAAATCCACCTACTTGATGTGCACTTTTATGACTTATGTCTTCCTCCAGAGTAGCAACACTGAACACTTTAAACGGTCCAGTGTATGTAATAAGAGATCACAGATGATTTGTGTCGATCAGGTGAACTGGGATACCTGGTTTCTATCAAATGTGTATATGTCTTTGTCTTTGCCTTCATGTTTCTCTAAACCAACACTGCTTGGTGCACTCAGTCCACTCTCACTCTTGCACGCAGATGTTGAGCCATTATAACTATTATAGCCATTACTAGCTCTTATAAATAGATGACCTCAATTGGGAAATGTACCGAGGTGAGTCTGCCTGAACTGCAGTGCAGGACTTTGGGTTGTAATTAGGCTTAAGCACTGACCTCAGATCAGGGTACAATGGCAGGTTATCACACTGCTGATTTACTTTATCAGTTTCAACTCATCAGAACGAGATGGTTGAGGTACTGTGTTAATCAAAAAATAGGGCAGGACTTTTCATGGAAAATACTGGTCACATTTCTTGGGCTTGGAGTGAGACAACAGAAGTCAGGACTCACAAAAAGAGGCTTGATATTAATCAGAGTTGAGACAATGAGTGGATTAATCAATTTTTCCATTGACAGACAAATTTATTGGTAACAATCTTGATAATCAGTTGATCATTTTTCAAGCGAACAAAACAAACAAATTTAGGTAAACATCTTGTGCTCTGGGACATTGTTATGAGCATATTTCACTGTTCTCTAAACATTTATAGACAAAATGATGAGGGAAAATAATTGATAGTCTCAGCCCTAATAATAATTCATGATTTTTGTGGTCCTCAACTTTAAACGATTCACAAACTTTCAGTGATGATAGTGAATGTTTCATGATCAACAGCCTTTTAGTAGGATCAGGTTATGACGCAAAAATGATATTAACTGAACATGATGTACAATCTTGAGGATTTAATTTATTACGGTTGGTCTGTTTGCTACCAGTATTTTCTAAAAAAAAACATGTGACTTGAACTTGACACAAACACAACTTTGATAGAAATTGACCAAAAAAAAAAAGACCCCTGACCATGAGGAGCAGACATGTGGAAGCTTGTGATTAATGTCCAGATCCAGTTTATGCCAGCATGCTGCCTGACCCACTTTTTCAGTGTTGTTGGCCAACACACAGACATGTCGCGACTGTCCACTGTCGTGAAATGCACCTAACCTTTCTTACTCACTAAGATGAGGAATAGTTTTCAAGGATTTAAAACAATGACTTACACTGTCTAACATGTTACATTTGCATAAGGGCTCAGGATTCAGGCGTTTTAATTTTATTCCCACTTAATCAGTAGTGTTAGTATCCCATATCCCAGAGGTCTGTGTGTGTGAAGTCATGCAAAGAGGGTCAGCATGACTTTTCGCACAGTTTCTATTAGCGATCATCATCGATGCTCTTTGATAGCAGTGTGTATTTTGGGGTGTTGTAATATTAATCTCAGCCTCTCTTTCTCTCCCCCTCTTTCTCTCTGCCACAGAGGTGCGGAGCAGTCACATTTAAAAGGTCGGAGCAGAATGCCATACAAGTTCGCATGCTGGGTAAGAAACCTCACTGACCTGAATACCTCAGTGCTAAATAGTGCAAAATTTGTCCAAATATTTGGTAACAGTGCTTCAGGCTGTTGCTAGCCTTTGGCCCAGTGTAATCTCTGTCAAACACTGAGGCATATTTCTGCTATCTCTGTATATGCAGTCTGGTTGAATGGCTCAATACAGTAAGTTTCACAACACTGGAAAAAGTGACGAGTCCAACTTGTTCTAACAATGTTGAGTTTTACTCCTGTCATGTTTCCTGGAGTGGTGTCTGCACCGGAGACACTAAAATGTAGGTTCAGACCTTGAAATGTAGCTAAAGCTATTTTTCCATATTAATGTCAAAGTTGTTTAAAAGTTCCCTGAAGAAGTGCTTTGTTGTGTGAAAGTTTGATCCTTAAACATATGATTAAAAAGGTACAAGAAGGCAGGTGTGTGTGTGTCTAAGAGGGATCTTTTGGAGCCAGCAGTCCACTGGCTGACTCCCAAGTTTACTCATCCAGACTCCCACTGACCTCGTGACTCCCTGATATCTTTCTCTCTCTTAGTCTGTGTCATTATCACTGTTTCATTGTTTCTTATTTTCTGGCAAAACAGGATCTCTCTCAGCCTCCACAGGTTTTTATAAAGTCTTTGCTCGTGGCAACATGAAGAAGGATAGTTTCCCTGTCATTGGTATGATTGTAGGGTTGAATTATGATTTGGCATTGTGAACATACAGTACATAGTTCACATCATACAGTGTTCAAGGATTCTTATCATTTTGCCTTGTTATCTGCCTTTTACAACAGGAAGAGGCACAGCCGTGTTACATATTAAAAGAGAAAAAGATGGAAGCAAACAAAGAGCCTAACTGAAAGAAGTGCAGCGTGTCCTGAGTAAGAATATTTCTTAGTTCATCAGGTTTCAGTGCAGAGCAGCACAGCTCACCTGAAGTTCACCTCATTCTTAAAACACTCACTCACCTCCACCTCCGAATTTTGCATTTTTTTCCCTGTTTCGACAACAAACTTAGCAAAACAAACTGTTTCTGACTGATGTCCATTTATGTTTTGGTACGAAAGCACGCAACAGTTTATGTTCCTGTGGAATTCTGGGGGTTTGCCTCGTGACTTGATTGTAATCTTAATCTATTTGTCATCCAAAAGATCAAAAATTTGTGTAGGTTGGTGAAAATAGTGTGTGTTTTAGTAATCTTAAGGTATGTTCACAGCTTAAAAGAAGAAATTGAGGGAAATTTTGTTGAATATTTCCAGACTACAAGTCTAAATATATGAAGTTGTTGCTGTTGGATAATAGATTTTAGGTTTTTACAAGAACAACTATACATTTAGTTCACAGCCATGGTACATTTCCTCTGAATTACCCTGATGTACATTATGTATCACTGCATGCTTCTCACAGTTGCACACAGCCTGCATCTTTTATCTTAACCCTTTTTGTCTCATGATTTCTTGCAGTCGACTTCTTGTGTCTGATATGCGACGTTCAAGGCTATGTGACTGTCTCTGCCTGTCTGTGTGTGTGTGTGTGTGTGTGTGTGTGTGTGTGTGTGTGTGTGTGTGTGTGTGTCAGTACTTTTGTCTGCATGTGACTATTTCTCGAGGGAACATTTCCCTGGAAAAATGTAATGGTTATAGCACTGCCTCCTTCATGATTACGTGTATGTAAAGAGGAACACATACAGGCCTTATTTACTTAGATTCACTTGATTGTATTTATGCTCATTAAGATCTGGTTTTCAGCAGGCATAGGAAAGCCTTTGGGTGTGTGGGACAACAGGAAGAGAGAGGTTTCAGTCCCAAACAAATGCTTATCTGAGTTAGATTTGGAATCTTGGTTAGCTCTGGATGCAGTTAGTGTTCAATTGCAACATGAATTTTTCTGTTCCACTTTCACATTTCTTTCACCGTCTTCCAAGGATTTACCATTTAGATCACATCTCTTTCCTCTGCTTCCAGCAGAGCTCCTAGTTGTGTTTAAACCCAAGGCTGGTTAGTCACCTGGATGGGGAGAATTCAGAACAAATATATCAAAACAAATCCACTGAAGTGTTTCTACGCCAGTGAAGCCTTAATGAAGGGTGACTCACAGCATGTACCTCATTTTACCTTCAAGCAGAATAAGCTCATTATTCTGTCGAAGTCTGCTCCTGTGACATTATGTTATTTTTTCTGTGTGTCGGAAACAAAGGTGTTTGTGTAAAACAGCCTGTTTGCTCAAAGGACAGAGGAAGTATGCGCACACTTAGTACTGAAACAATTAATGAATTAGTTACTCAATTTATCATTTATGGTATTTATTGAAAATGGCAAATAGTTTCCGGTTCCTGCTCCTCCAATGTGAGGATTTGTTGCTTTTTTCTGTATTTTCTGGTTTTTCATTATGTTCTAGCATTTTATTTTAAACAATTAGTTAAAAGTCATAGCCCTGCACACATTTCTAATGCCTTTATCTGCTCTTTAAATGCAAATCTGCACAGATTTAATAATGTTGGATACTTCATGTTATATTTGTACATCTTTGTGTTATGTGCTGTGTTCCTACTGACCTGACCTGACCATGACCATGGCTGTGTCCGTGAACCCAAATCCCCTCAGGCTTTCACACAGATCCTATTGGTGTACCATCGGCGTAGCGGCATATAGGCAGAGTGAGAGAGTGTGTAAGCGAGCTGCGAGCGGGGAGGGGAGGGGCTTTTAGACTCCACAAAACATCGGCGCGAGTGAGGCTGTAGAGGGGAGAGAGAATGCGGCAGAAGGAGGGAGCAGATCGTCAGCGCCCGACTCTGGGAGAGAGGGAAACAAACCGATTCTCACTTCTTTTTTCTGGCTTCTCCCTGCTCCCCTTCCCTGCCTTTCTTTGCCTTTTTTCTCACTCCGCACCCATTTTGCTCTGTCCATCCTGCTACTGATTCTGTCTTTATTCCTCTGTCCTACATCCTGACTTGCTGCTATCTGTCTGTCCTCCTCTTCCTCACCTACGATTACCTGACGTGAGCTTCTCTTTCCGCCGTCTCTCTTTTCTTCTCCCACTCTCTTTTTTTTACCACCCTTCTTTCTCTCCCTTCCCTCAGTTTCAACCCCATCTTTACTTTGATCTTTCCTTCCCCTGCACCTGTCCGTCATCCATCTCTTTTCTTTTGGTGTGAGGATGCCAGTGCTGGAGGGGCTTTAGGACCCAGATCTCAGGATGCGGGACTGCGTTGGGGTCGAAGTCGGGGTCTGTCCAGATGAGGCCCCCCGCTCGCCTGTCTGGGGGCCTCTCAGGATGCCTCCGGTGACCTGCGGGGGTCTGTCGCTGGCCCTGGACCTTCCAGCTCTCATACGGCAGCTCAGGGCAGCCTGGAGGGCTCGCAGGGGAGGCCCCCTGGGGTCTGAGAGAAGTCAGGCGAGCACTTGGGTGGAAGCAGAGAAAGAAGAGGTAGAGGAGGTGAAGCAGGACATAGAGCACAGGAGCAAACATCTGGAAGGTAACTTGCACATAATACATGTTACAAGTACAGTAAAGCTCATGGGAGTCAGATTTCTGATAAATGTTTAATGTCTACTGTGTGTTTTCCTTTGTCATTTGACCTGGAAACTGTGTATGCTACACATTCATGACAGAAAACAGATAGGCACACTCCTTCACAATGTGTAATGATTTGTGTATAATTGTCTCTTTAAAATAGTGATCATATTTTGTGGCATGCCACTGTGTCAGTGCATGTTTTCATTTTTGAGTGTAGCTCAAGTGCATATATGTGTGTATGTGTGTGTGTGTGAGTGAGTGACAGATTATCTTTGACAAGCATGCCTCTGGCCGCATGTTTACGTGCGCCTGTTCCTAAGTGTTGTGGGTTGAGATGAGGTTTACAGCAGTTCACACACCCAGGCAGAGTAGACAGTGAAGTGAGGGATTTGGGCTGTAAAGCCCAAGAGTCTCCATTAAATAAAACTGTGTTACCATCTGCTGAGCTGCAGCTGTACTGATGACACTGATGTGCCATCAGTCCAGTCTCTGTCCGTCTGTCTTCAGTGAAACACCGGTGACGCAAAGTGACATTGTTGACAGTGTGATGTGCATTATTTCAGTAGAGATGATTCAACCTTAAACTAATGATCAGATCTGATGATGTTATTGTAATGTTATATTTCATATTGTTGTGAATGTCAGATTTACACAAGGACAGAAGCTGTCAAATGTTTTTGATAACGGTGATCTCATTGCCATTTAGTGAAATGAGTGGGATACAGTGATGACTTGACTTTGATATTCAATTATGAACAGCATAATATTGTAATCAGTCATTAGTTAGTAAAAACATACAACATAGTACATTTATCTTTAATTTTTTTTGAAAGGTTATGATGAAGTGATGATTCACACTGTGGGGAATTACCTGTGCACAAGCACTGACTCATAAGGTGGAAAACGGACAGATGTACGCTCTTCACTGCCTGTGACTTTCCCTTTGCATCGATGACCTCATTCATTTAATGACTCCTTAAAGAGCGTGAAAGGGTATCTGCCCAATATTTGATATCACTACATACAACATTGTGAGATCTTGTCAGTGATCAGAGTGAGTCATCCTGACATTTCCCGTAGTCATGACTGAAAGTGTAGAAATAGATCAGTATTTATTGGAGAATTTGGGTAGAAAAAGTACAACTGACTGTAGAGAGTTTAGCATTTTAACCTAAGCCTACAGGGAAAACAGTTCATTAAATCTTCAATACATTTACTAAAATGTATTAAAAATCCCATTTTGACATTTGCTGATACAGTTAATACACTGTATTCAAAAAATATATTTATATATGAAGGCACATTTCCTTTCAAGTTCTGCACTAGTAATGTTTTCTGCCTTTCTTATTTTTTGTTTAGATAGGTGAGATAATCAAAGATAACCATTAAAATAGAGCTGAAATGAATAGTCTATTAATCGATGGGCAAATTGAATACTCGATTGTCAAACAATTTGTAACAGTTATTTTTGATTCAATCGATTAATCATGCTTAATTTTTTAAGCAAAAATGCCAAAAAAATCCCTGGTTCCAGCCTCTTAAATGTGTCCGTATGTGGTTTTTCGAAATGAACCAGAATATTTTGGCTGAATTTGTGCTTCAGTTTGACAACACAAGACATGTGATTATGTCAACAAGGGCTTAAACTGTAACAACTAATCAGTTAATTGAGTGGAAGTGGCAGATTAATTGGCAAAAAAATAATCCTTAGTTGCAACCCCAGGTAGTACAATGTATATAAAAGATGATATAAAGCCACATTTCCTTTAAGCTCTGGTTACTCAATCATTTTTCTGCCTGTTTGTGTGTAGATCAGAACAATATATTTTCAGATTGTACCTTCACACATCCAAAACATAGATTTTCAGGTAGTCTGTGAACAAAGCATCAAGCTGAAGTATTGTATTAACATATTGTATATGTTGGCTTGTTCTGATGTCTTCTGACCTTGTTGCTGTCACTGTCAAATCACACTGAAAAAGAAAGCACTGCCAGTGAGTTCACTGTATTGAGATGGATGCACCGTATGTATCTGTGTATCCAGGTAAAGAAGCGGCAGCTCCAGGACGCAGGAAACATCATCTTCTGCCACTGTTTGTTTAAAACTGTTTGTATTCGAGTGTTAGCGCTGCATATGGCAGCGATGTGTGTCTGATTAACTAACAGCCCCAAAGCACAATTCGTGCCGTAAACACCCACAGGTTCAAGAGAAGCCAAATGAATATATTTGTATCAGTGCCCCGTGTGTGTGAGTGTGTGTGTGGGTGATGTTGTTTTCGCATTTGGAATCAGGGATTTAACCTCATTTGCAAGTGTGTGCATGTGTATGTGCGCAGTGAGTGTTTGATGAGGCGTGTGTGCAATGTTGCGTCTTTAAACACGCTTTCCAGCTGATTCACGTTTTCATCCTAAATGACCCAGTTCTGCAGCGCGCAGAGACAATGACCTATTTACCACAGGGAGAGTTAAAGGAAGAGGGAAAAGGGAAAAAGGAGAGGGATGGGGCGGGGGGCGAGACGAAAGCATGGATCAGATGGGGAGAGACGGGGTGTTGTTGTTGTTGAACAAGAAGGAATGAAGGATGATGGGAAGGTTGAGAGGGTAGTGAGGAAGAGGGAGAAGAGGAGACAGAAGTAGGGGAGGAATGAAGGATGGGGAGATAGCTCGAGTGAAGGAGGAGGGTGGTGTGTGTGCTTGTCTGCGTTGGAGGGTCTGTGTTACTGCGGTGTTTTTTCTGGATGATGTATTTCCTCCTCTCCTTGCCCGCCAGCCTGCGGGATGAAAGAGCAAAGAGGCTTTCCCCCCTTTTCTCCTTTTCTTGCTCAAAGTAGGCCAGCAGGACTCTTCTGCCTCACTTTAACAGGCTGAGTCACTTCCCCCATGCAGGTTATATTTGTTTGTCGGACTACAAGATGCATAAAAAGGGAATGATGCCACTTTTCCACCATATGTTTTATGTATAGCTGCCTAGCCTACACAGCATACACACATTTACCAAAACCACAACACCTGACGGCAAACTCTGCCTGACACTTTGGCAACCCACACTTGCAGGGCACGATTTGGCAACCGAGGGAGTTACCACAGTGACTCCAACACCATTAACGGATAGTTTAGCTTCCCTCGTCAGCAGGAGTCACAGAGGTGATGTGAATTTGCAACCTCTGGGACATAATACGCTCCAGTTCCTCACATCTGAGCTGTAAATTATTCAGTATTCCCATAGTTTTTAGTTTATTCAAGTGTAAATTGCATGTGCGTGCATGTGACTTAAGACCTAGTTCTGTTGTGTCTTGTTGTCCCCGGCCTCAGGGTGTGTGTGAATTGTGCATTTCAAACAGTATTCAGTATTTAAGGATCTATTGTGCTGCTGTGTTCCCTTTTCCATCTGATACATGCTCACACAGCAAGGATTAAAACCCAAAAGATTCCTTGTAGGACTCTGCAGACATGGAAAGAATTCATACAGAAGACAAAAACACTTGATATCTTTTAGAAAATGAGCACTTTAAACATATGAGTAATACACATTTTCATTTCTTTGCAAGAAAACATGTAAGTCATTTTAGTGGTGGACATTGTGCTGTAGAATATATATATATATATATATACATACACACACTATGAGCCCTCATACCTGTGCTTCGAACCACCCCAACCAGTCAACATCAGTATGAAACTACAATAAAAACAAGAATTATTGTAGAAACAGAACATCCGCAGTCCATGCAGCACCAATGTGATAAATACAGTGTGTTCTGCCATCCAACATAACAGCTGCACCGTGGCATGAAATCCTTTCTCCTTGGGCAAACTCAGACCAGATGCATGATGTCCTAGTGTTTCAGCTATGTCAAAGATCCTCTTGTTTAATAGAGGCTGATTTAAGAAGGACTCTAAATCTGATTTTGTGAGGCTGATCATGTTGAACATCACTGCTGGGACATGTACAACCCTGGGGAACACTTTGTCTGTTGTCCTCTCATCACCCCACTGGCTGCTCGACTCATCGTTCAACCATCAACCTTTTTCTTGCCTTCTTCCTCTATTTTCTCTGCCCTAGTATAAACACTGGCCTCCTCTCTCTCCTTCCTCCTGGAAACTTTGATTCATGGCTTTTGGGGGCATGTTTGCCAAAAATGGCCACAACAGAACATCAGTAATGACTCCAAATATTTATATTTCTCCATTTATCTTCCTCTTTTTTTCCATCCTCTCCTTTTCCTCTTTCTTTCTCTGTTTGTGTGCAGCTGATGGCAGACTGAACACTGGTCATGCTGGCGTGTTGCTGGTTGAGAGACGAGGCTCCTACCCGCTGATTGACCTGCGAATCCTCAAAAGTAAGTCTCCTGACCCAATTAAATACAAAACAGCACACACTAATGGGCCCCTGTCAGCAACTGTCAGCCAACTAACACAACTCTCATCCATTCATTTTCCTAGAAAGTAACTATTTTGTCAACAACAACAATATAATCTTTGAGAGACTTTGAGATATAAATCAGTGACGTAAATGTGGTGGACAAAATAACAGAAACACCTGTCAGTATAATACAATACAATTTAGGAGCACCACAAACTACAGCCTCCTAAATTACCATAAAGTTAGACATTGTATTAGACTGTGTTAGTTTTAGCTATGCGTACCTAATAAAATTGCAACTGGGTGTAAATACATACATATCAGTTGCTTCAGCTCTAATGCTTTTTGATTTTAACATTTTAACATAAAGGGAGGCAGGGAGGTATAAAGCCATTACATTGAGAAATTGTTTATATAAATTAAGAGACATGACCTGATATTATTTTCCCCTTTTTTAAAAATCAAAATCACTGACAAAATAGATGAAGAAAGCTTATATGATTTACCCATTTACCCAGATGTATCCACATGTATGTAAAATCAGTATTTGGTTGTATTTAGGCTGAATCCAACATTTTATAAATTTGATTTCTTGACTCTTATGTGTGTTAATTATTTCCAATGGTAGACTTTGATGAATTGTTGGATACACTTGTCTCTGATTACAGCTTGGAGGCAGAATCAGGGTAATTGTTCATTAAATTTGGGTTAAGTGTTTGAGACACACATTTGTCTACTTAGTTGATGGAGCATGAACTTGCTCTTAAGTCTTGTTTTGAAGATGCTTGCTGCACTACTTTGTCACATGTAGAGAACATTTGTCTGGTAAAGTAAATCATTTGACTGTAATTCCAGCCAGTGCCCAGCAGGGGGTGGTAGAGTCTGGCACCAGGAGAAAGGTGAAGCGTCTGCTGAGCTTTCAGAGATACTGCCACGCCTCCAGGTTGCTCAGGGGGTTGGTGCCCCACACCCCTGGGTCGCTGCACCTACTGGACGATGACTACCTGGGACAGGCCGCGGTAAGAACATTGACAACCCTTCAAACATGCAGACGCACACGGACCCTGCGTCTCCAGCTCTCTGTATTGTATCAGCTATGAATCACGGATCAGTTCTGAAAACAGTCTCTTTTGTTACAGCACATGCTATCAAAAGTGGGCACCTGGAACTTTGACATTTTCCTCTTTGATCGTCTTACAAATGGTAATGCAGCTGTTTGTATGAGGTCAAATTTAAGAGATGTTACATACTTCACCAATTGAACCATTCACTGTTATCATAAGATGTCAATGTTGTTTTCTTTTTTCGTTTTTTTCTCACCATCACATTAGAGTTATTACACATACTGTGTACTATACAATATGATCCTCAGATAGTTACTTTCTGTACTAAAAATGTTTTTCTTGAATGAATTTGTGTGCTGTAGGTAACAGTCTGGTGACTCTGATGTGCCATCTCTTCAATGTCTATGGCCTCATTCACCACTTCCAACTGGACATGGTCAAACTGCACAGGTTTCTCGGTAAGCTGCAAACAGTGACAGAGCGTCAGCAATCATATCCATCAAGCTCTGTTATTAAAAGTAAAAAGACCACTGGCAGCCTGTCGAAAGCTGAGAAGGGTTTAACATTTTTTAGGAAAGCCCAGACTGACATTAAAACTGGCCTGTCAGTCATTCATCACAAAAGAGACACAGGGTTTATGTTCCCCACAGTAAAAACATAAATGGATAAAGCGTCTGTGGGGATGTCATTGTAATGTGAAATACGATTATAGTTATTACACTAAAAACTCTGATAATCAAATTAAGGCATTTACATGACAGTTTCAGCAGTGTTGCCAAAATGACATTAAGTTGAGATAGTTCAATGGAGTCTCACCTTGTGTTCTGTTTTGACAGGCATGGTGCAGGAGGACTACCACTCCCAGAATCCCTATCACAATGCTGTTCATGCTGCGGATGTCACTCAAGCCATGTACTGCTACCTGAAGGAATCCAAGGTAATGAGTAATACTGTATTCACACACACTTACACACACACTCTGTCTGTCTCTCTCTCTCACCACACACACACTCTCTACAAAGCTTCACCAGGCCCAAGCTTCTCCTTGACATATTCCTGGGGGATAATTGCCGCTCACTTAGACTTGACAACACATCCATCCACAGCCTGGAGAAATCCCTGAAGCCCTCTGACCAGATTAAGTGTCTCTGCATCTTTTCCCTTTATACAGTAATTGCTTTTGTGTCCTCTGTTGCTCTGTAAAGCACTTTGTGATGCACCTATTTTGTTAAAAGCTCTTAGGGAAATAAATTGAATTCCACACAGCACATGTGCCGGTGTGTCCTAGATAACAAGCACACACTCATAACATAAGAAGCCTGCTGTTTCTCCGATCAATATGCCATCTTGTCCTTTACTGTCCACAGATAAGGATTTTTTTCAGCTCAGCATTCCCAAGCAAAATTTGAGTATGTTAAAGTCCTCATTTGATGAGCTTTGTAGAAATTGTAGCTGTTTATTTCTAGTGTATTTCCTCAAGGAATAAAATAATTGAAATCTTATAATGTTCTTATAATGTGTACGGAGGTAAGCAACCTCAAACACCCTTACAGCGTGAAAGTAAATAAACACTGTCCTAATACCTACGGATGTCAACTATCTTTGTATCAATCATCATTGAGAAAATGACAATATTGAAGAAAAAGTTCTAGTCAGGATAAACACAATATATTCAGCTCTTCATGGCGTCTCTACTGAATCCTTAGAGGAAAGCTTAGCAAACAAGTTTAATTTGAAACGAGTACAAGTGTCCCTCCCACATAAAGAACACCATTTGTCCTGTGGTCCATTCGTTTGTTGTAGCTGGCAGAGCAGCTGAGTCCTCTGGACGTGTTCCTGGGTCTGATGGCCGCAGCCGCCCATGATGTGGACCATCCTGGGGTCAACCAGCCCTTCCTCATCAAGACCAGACACCACCTGGCTTCCCTCTATCAGGTACACACGCATTTGCTGGCAGGTGTCAGTGTGTGCGTTAACATTTGCTATAGCTTTCGTGTCCATCCTGTCACTGAGTCTGTTTTTAACACATTTTGAATGTTACTCTTGTCCTCTACAGAACACATCTGTGCTGGAGAGCCACCACTGGAGATCCACTGTGGGCATGCTGCGAGAGTCAGGTCTGCTGTCCCACCTGCCTGCTGACATGTCGTAAGAACACACTCATACACACACCACAGCCTGGCCGACACTGGATTTTTAATCAATATTTTAGCAGCACATTAACCAGATGTAAAATTAATGTGCCAGTGCTCTGTAGTAGACAAACTATGTAATGACATGCCACAAACATAACTTCATTCCTGTTCTGCAATTTCTTGTAACTTATCAGCAAGAATTTACCAACACACCCACATAACCACACACATCAGCATGTTTGATTTGGTTAAATAATGTCCTTTCACCTACCAGCCTCCACAGTGAGGTCAGAGGTCAGTGATAGAACACCAACACAGTGGTTCTCATTTAGCACATAGCTGTAAAAGGAGTAGAAAGTGTACAGTAGAGCGAGTACAACATAGTAATAAATATTTTTTTAATATTCCCAAACATGTAGCTTGTTGCTGTGGTGCTGGTAGACTGGTTTTGTTGTTTTGGCTCAATGGCGCCCCTCTATCCTGTGCAGGCAGGACATGGAACAGCAGCTAGGCTCTCTCATCCTGGCTACAGACATCAGCAGGCAGAATGAGTTTCTGCTGACCTTCAGAGAACATCTGGACAACCAGGACCTGGACCTTCAACTGGCTTCACACAGGC
Organism: Holacanthus passer; assembly: GCA_025331565.1. Taxonomy (NCBI): domain Eukaryota; kingdom Metazoa; phylum Chordata; class Actinopteri; family Pomacanthidae; genus Holacanthus; species Holacanthus passer. The sequence goes on from JAFREQ010000034.1 coordinate 2,448,255, forward strand.
ACTTTATACTGCAGGTAAACCCACACCCACCTGTTAGTACAGTGTATCCATGCATTTTTCTTAAAGCCTCTAGCTGTGATGCATACTTCGTGTGTGAATCGCTTTATGTTTGCCCTCAGATTGCTCTGAAGTGCGCAGACGTCTGTAATCCGTGTCGGGTTTGGGAGCTGAGCAGACAGTGGAGTGAGAGGGTGTGTGAGGAATTCTACAGGCAGGGTGAGTCAAATGTCCTTTCACTTCAAATCAAGACAAAAAAAGAACTTTGTGTCTTATAAAAGGGCATGTAGCACTTTGAAGTCATAGTGGTTTTCAAAAAAATCCCCTAAATTCATGTTTGCTTCATGTTAAAAGATGAAACTTTGAATGCTCATGCTGCATTCACTTCATGTAAGCTAGATTGTAGAGATCTGAAAGATTCCCATGTTAACTATATCTGACATATCTGATCTGTATGATTGTGAGGGTTAGAAATACTGCAAATCGACAACATATTGCTATATCCATTGAATTTGGGGTTTCCTTGAAAAACTGACTTTAGCAGACGTGTTGGTTTGGTTTTCAGACACTTTGATATTATTGAGCGCTAAGTCAGATACATTAGAAAGAGTTTCCTAGTTGTAATTAGGACTTGTATGTTCATGTGAACGTTATTTACAAGTTTGAAACTGGTAAGTTTGATAACTCTGTAACTGTAAAAACATTGCATCCTCTTCCTGTTGCAGCTGAATGTTAATACCTGAAAATGATTATGGTTATTATTGATTGAACCTGACAGGTGATCTGGAGAGAAAGTTTGACTTGGAGATTAGTCCTCTGTGTAACCAGCAGGCCGACTCTGTCCCAGCCATTCAGATAGGTGAGTAGGCACATGCATACATTAGTTACTTTATACTGCGTGATCACTTATCGCCAACCAAAGATGTTCCACAACTTGTTAGGAGATGATCCACCTGTTGTGTTTTTCTCAGGATTCATCTCCTACATCGTGGAGCCTCTATTTGAGGAGTGGCACCGCTTCACCGAGCCCAGCCTGCTCAGTCGGACCATGATGGGTCACCTGCACAAGAACAAGTCCCGCTGGAGCCGCTTACGATATGCACACACACCCTCAGACACGCAAACCCACTCCCATGCTGAGGAGCCTGAGCCTGAAGGAGGTGGTGAAGGAGGAGAAGGCGAAGACATCCCTTAGTCTTCCCCTTTCTTTTTTGAAGTGTTTCATCTTTGTGAACGGAGCAGAGGAGTGTTTGTCCACCTCCTTGTTGGTCCTCCAGCATATTTACTCCCACTGCTGGTTGTTTACAGGCTCTGAAAGTGGGAGATCTGGATGGGAGTCTGGCTTAGATTCATGAGACATGGCTCCCTCTGCTGGAGCGGAGGATTGAAGCCCTGCAGGAAAAAAACGAAGACTGAGAAAAATTAATGGTTGGGTAGATGGATGGATGGATCTTAGTAAATATGCCTTGCTGTCTAACCCTGTGATATCTGCTTATCTGAGAAAAGCAGGAATAGAATTAAAAGGTTCTGGCTTATGGCAGGAGAGGGATCGATGAAGACAAATATTAATGTATTTGCACAATGCTGCTTGAACAAAGAAGGAATAAAGAAATTTAAAAGCCAAAATTATATACAGCGGGACTGTGCTGGAAAGGATGACATAAAATATATGAAAGAAAAAGGAATATATGAATATATCCACTATATTACACTTTTACACTTTTAGACAATACATACTGTATTTAGCTCTTTTCACTTTTTTCTCTTTTTGTACAGCGTGCACTTCTGTTGGATGCTCTTTCATACAAGTGTCTCACTTGTCTACTTTTCACTGAAGTGTGTTTTTAACTCGAGCACTAAGTTGGTATGTCAAGGTCCTATAAACTGTGCATTCTGTGTGTAACCTGTAAGACCGACTGACCCGACCGATACAAATAATGACTGACACGTTTCAGATGGATGTTTTTGGACTGATGGGAAGAACACAAACGAGAGCCATTTTTTAAAAAACGTGTTTGTGTTCATGTAATGTTATAAACAGTATAATCTGAACATACTGTGATGTTCGACCTCAGCACTTCACATGCCAAAATCTCAGCAATGTATTAACCTTTTTTAACCTGAGTATGGATATTGGGAAATATTACACTGTTGTTATCTTTGTAAAAACGCAATGGGTGCATTTATTTATCCGATAACCTCACTTTACAAACTCATATTACAACAAAGCCTTAACAGCAACTTGGTCTGTCTGTGAAACACATTTTGTAATGGTGTTCAACCACTTTATGGACGAGCTTTCTTACACTTACAGTTTCTGTCTGTTTTTCTTCAGCCATACCAGCATATTGAAACACACACAGACACTCACAGTACTGTAGCAGATTGTTTCCTGTGTCATCTTTCACCCAGTATCAGGTCAGACTGGCTCTTTCACCCGTTCAGCATCGCCAAGGTGCCAATGTACTGTTCTGACGCATCGACTCACTGCTCTGTTACCTCTCTAAGGCGTTTATATGACTTTCTGTTCACACATGCTGCAGGCACTGTGTGCACTGTGTCTTATGCCATAAACAGACTTGGGCCAATAAGTAATTGCAAATACCTCTAATTCTATCTATCAGTGAGTGTCAATGTAATTAAGAGGTCTGTTGCTGAAAAATAAATGTCATCATTCATCATTAAAAATATCTAGAATTCATCATCTAAAATGGCACTTTTATATTTATAACCTCAGTGGGATCCACATGGAGCTGATATAACCTAAAACTAAAGCATATTAAGTATTTGTAAATACTATCTGGTCCAAGTGAAGATGCACTGATGTAAAACAGTTTTTTTTTTTTTTTTTTAACACTCTGCTCAAAATGTGTATAGTTAAGGTTGTCACATGTAAGATTCACGTCTGGCACAGTCGAGGCTGTGTGCACGGTGCTAACAGAGGCCCCACGTCTTCCTGAGCTGTAGAGGAATAACCTGAGCTTTATGATTCTAACAACCCAGCCAACACGCAGTATATTCTCCATACGATGTATTCTAAAAGATTATCACAGCTCAAATATTTACAAGTTATGTTCATTAAATCTCTAAATCTATAAATAATAATGAATTTCTTTAAAAAAAAATTTAAATAAGTAACTGTGATATAAGCTCTTCTATGAGGTGCAGTGCAATAACATTAAGAAAGCAGACATATTCATATTTATCTATAGCTCTAGTAATTAATAAGAAAATCATTCATATGTCTTTTTCACTATAGCACTCCGTTGGCTTTGCTGAAACTCCCACTGTACAGTATGTAAACCACGCTATCGTCTAAAGTGGACACAGTTTATTCTTTGTAAAGTCACACATGGCTGCTGTAGTTTGGACCTAGTCAAGACAGGAGGCCTCAGGCTGCCTTTCAATACCTCTCAGAATCAGCACTGAAGCAGGATCCCTGAGCCTGCTTTCAATATGAAATACAAATATGCACTGTGTGTGTTTAATAAAAGTTTTTATGCCAGAGTGATTATTATACCAGACTCAATATAATTATCATCTTAATAAGAAGAAGTTAGTCTCATAAAATCAGTGAGTTTGCTGTTATGGTCACAAGAGATTCATTTAGACCCAACTGGTAATAAATTTAACAGAAACGCCAACATGTCTGTAAACTATGAAAGTTTTTTTTCCATATGTGCAGATGATATGTTTTCCCTGTTTTGCTTTCCTTAAAGGGTCGTGCACGTTCAACAGTAACCACCGTGTTCGATAGTCCAGTAGTATAACTGAAGTCAGACCCTTGATAGTTCAAATGCAAAATTAAAGTGAGTCACACTGAGGCTGATGTGAACAATTGAACATGCCACTGTGGAGAAAATATATCTCACCACAAAGTCCATTTAGAAGTGGTTCTGGAGCTTTCAATTATGAGCTTCATGATCCCAATTGGAGCTGTAGATGTTTACTTTAAGCACTTCTTTTCCATGTTGGCTTAAAAGCTGAAGTTAAACCTTCAGTTGAGACATGTGTCACCATCACGTCCATTCAATAGCTGTTAATGCGTCTTTCAATCATGTCATGTACTCTTCATCAGCAGATGGACTTTGCCCAGTTGTCGATGAATTGATTAGGTCTTATTAAGTGTCACATAATTTTTCAATGAAACCCTTCAAATGATATCCAAAATTAACACTTCTACTGATATTAGTCGCCCTAACTAACAGTGCCCCTGAGTTACTAGAGATGTTTGCACTATGGTCAATCGAGTGATCCAAACCAGATTTATACTGAATCTGAATCTCTGTATTTTGGTGTTTGAATGGGTCATCTGACTTTTGACTGTGTATTTCTGTTCTGACAACCAACCTCTGAGCACTGTGAACAATACAATAAATGTTTTTCAATGAACATCCGATGCATTAGATATTCCGTGTGAGAAAATGTGAGTGTTTGACCACTAGAGGGCGATAAAAGCTCGTCAGTAGTAGAAAAGCTGCAGGAGACAACAGCATCACTCCTCATGGTTGGGGCCACATGAGGGGTGCCTCCCCCTGCTGCTTTGTTTACAGTATAAATACAATAGTCGACCTGTGAATTGACATGATTATTTCTGTGATGTAAGCATCGCTGGGGGCCATGAGCTCATATGTAAACAGAAAACCTAAAGAGAGAAGAAAGACAGGTTAAAATCAAACAGTGCCAAGTTGCACTTGGTTGCAGGACAAACAGTGGAGCACATGAGGCTGAATGAGTCACGCTGTTGAACCATGAAACTGTGTGCTGAAGTATTACAGGGTGTTTCTTTTTCTCCCCTGTTTCAAAGCTAGTTTTTACAGGAGGTGCACGAAGCAGAATTTGATAAAGATTAAAATGAGACCGAAAGGGGGGGAAAGAGAAAAAGAGTCAGACAAAGGGAACTAAATGATAAGAGCATTAACAGGGATTCAGTATTCAAAAGAGAATATAGACATGTGAAACTAGTGTAAATACAGGGTTGAAAAAGGGAAAGCACATAGAAGGAGAGATACTGATAGTGAGCAGAGAAGTGGTACAGACACAGCTTGTGTTTCCCTCATTTGCATATCTCTGATTTGCAATGCAAAAAGAGGCTCGTAGATTATGACAGACGCGGCGTCCACTTGTGATTGGTCACCTATTAAATCCCATTACACTGTACTGGTTGACTTTTCTAAACTTTATCTAATCGGCCCGTTTCGATTGGCGCAGCTCAACTTTTTCCAGAGCCGTGGGACTTTTTCGGGCCCTTGCTTTGGGTTAGACGAGAGCGCACACACTGTGAACAAGATAGATAGTTGTGTTTTTGAAGACCCGAATCTGTTCATCAGAGCGTGACATCTGACATCCATTCACGCTGATAATTCTGCCTTACCGTCTTTCTGTCTCCCACACACACACTCACACACACACACACACACACACACACACACACACACTTCACCTCAGTCAGTCAGTGCTCATCCAGCATGTGTCACTGTAAATATTGACACTGCAAACAGAGCCCCCTCTTTTGCCCCTTAAATGTCATCCAACCACTCCCTGTGTAAAAACATGCACCCCATCAGCCCCATCGTGCCGATAACCATCTCCCTCCAGAATGCAAACTCGGAAAAAGGTGCCACTTTTCAAGAGCTGTGTGAGAGCGGGGATCTCGCATTTCAAGGCTGCGTTGACACAGAATACATCTGTAATCACATCTGTGCTGAAAATGTCAAGTGAACTCTGGAGGTGACACCTTCCTGGCCTCGTCGCTGTGACTTGGAAGATTTACTGCTGTGTGTGTGTAGAAAGTGAAAAATGAAACTTCGCATGGCGTGTCTGTCTGACCACTGTGCTCTGCACTGAAAGGGTTAATCTCCTGTTGTTAGTCAGTATACCTGCTGCGTGTACTGTACGTGCTTCCTTTCTTTGCATTTATCTTTTTAAATCTGAATAACAAGAATTTTTGTCAGTTTCACGCAATCAATTACCAATAGCGCTGCAATGACTACGACCTTTCTGATGCCTGCATCTGTTTCTCTGTCCACCGCCTGCACTGAAGCAGAAATAAGAAGTGGAGCATGTGAGATACAATTATGACACACTACATAATGTATATGTATGTAGACCACATCAGCTATGCTATTCTCAATTAGGGAAAATGAGGAACTACTGTAGCCCTCCCCATCCCTGGTGTGGGAGTGGAGCGCCCCTGCACTTTCTTGCTCTGACAGCCAAAGCACCAAAAAATTTAATTTAGCCATACATCTGTGCACCAATGGGACACCTCCATCTTTCTTGTTTGCTTTGAGTCGAACCAGCGAGGCTTGTTTGTTCAGTTAGTGACTGTACAGCAGAAAAGAAACTTAGAGAAATTAGTTAAAAATTAAACCATTTCAAAGCTTTAATCCTGGACACAGTAGATTTGCTCCTTTTCCTTTTTCTTGTTCCTGACCATTAAAGAGTCTGTGCACTTCCTTATCCCTAAATACTCTTGAGCACATCTGTCATTAAAATACCTAAACAAAAGATTTTTTTTTTTTTCAAATTACACACCACATCACAATGATGCCTAACTGCTCCGTCGTCGCCTCAGTTAAACCCTGAGGTAAACCCTGCCTACCACACTGTGATACACTTTATCTCTAATGACACATTTTGCAGTCATAATTGCTTTCTGTATCACAAAGTTGCATAGAATTCCTCACTAACAAATCATCTCATGATAATCCTTAAAGCTCTAATATTTCAAATGACCTTATATCTGTTCTCTCGTTTAAGATTTGTGGCGACAGCACACGACTTGAATATTACATTTTGTATCTATAGCGTGCACTAATCTTGGCAGGACTAGTTTCAGAGGCATCTTGAACTGCAAACTCTCTCAAGCTGAACTCTCTCTATCTGATGTTTTTTTTATGACAGTTGTTTTTATTAAATCCATTTGTCACTCGATTATTGGTTGTCTGGTTGAAAATAGTAAGTGGTGCTCTTGTATGCTGTTTGACTATGAATGTTTCTCAGTTTGTGGTCTCTCCTGCAAAAGAGATCTTTATCTTAATGCCACTACCTGATTAAATAATTTGATAAATACGCAGAACTACTGAGATTAAATCATGTGTGTTAAAAACAAAAAAAACATTTATAATGGTGTCAGTGAAACAGTGGAACAAGTAGATAAACAACAGTAACATACATATATTAATATTGCAAAAAAAAAAAAAAAAGAAAACTTTTTGTCAACCAAACTTTTTTTTTAAACCTCACTTAAGCTACTTAAGGGAAAATAGAAGGTGAATATTGGGAAATGTGTGTGTTCTAGTGGTTAAAGAAAAGTGAGTAAGAATATAAACCTCCAGACGTTGATCATCAAAGGGTAACTACAGACATTACAACCAATTTTCATTCATGTTCTTGGTTAAATCTTAAAATAACATGTACATTTTTTTAAAATAAAAGCTATGCATTCTGAACTATACACTGATGTCGAACTAAAATTCTTTTTAGTGTGTATTTTCGTACGTTTACACTCCACTACATCCCTGCGTTTGAGTGTCTCTGTGCAGCAGGTGGTTTCCAAGCAGCTCTCTGTGTCGTGGAATGACTAAAGCGTACACTTAGGGGAAATAAAGGGTTAATTTGTCATGCAGTATTGAGATCTGACATGCAACACCCACACATCCTAAAAGACTCTGCAAACAAATATGTACATGATCAATATCCAGGAGCAAAACCTGTTTGCACCTCTGACTGTGTGTGTGTGTAAAGATCTCTTATCTTACTGTCTTAACCCTCATCCCTCTGCTGTAACTCTGACTAAATGATACACAACCCCCAGGTGCTGTAGAAGCACACCTGCCACATTTCACCTGCTCCACGTCTGTGTGTGTGCGTGTGTGTGAACGATACTGGCTGTACAGTACTGTACGCTTGAGCACAGTCATTTGTGTTAATTAATATCTGTGCCTACAGATTTATTGGCTGCTTTCGGCAATTTGCATACTGCAAGTATGTGTAAGAGAGTGTGGGCAGATGAGAGGCCTTTTGGCATATGAAAAGTACATGATGTATATTAGGTTTTTCACTGTTTTCTGACCATTTGTCTCAGCAGCAGATTATCGTGCAGGTGGTTGCAGACTGATTGCACTGAGGGTCTGGTTTGATGTTCATACGAAGACGTGGCAACCTCCAATAACTCGTTCATTATCACACACACAGTGAGTGTTTTTGCACTTTATCATGGTTTCCTGTCTTTTTTTATGTTCATGTTGTTCGAATCTATACCCTGGTAGTGACCTTTGACCTTTACAGTCTAACCCACAGATTTGTAGTAGTACTCTTTGTGGGGTTGAGCAGACAAAAAAATCTCTTGGTTTGGCCTGAGAACTTTGCATGAAGTAAAGAAAAAAATAGCTAACTAAAGGAATACTTTATTCTTACACTTCCTTTAAGCTGAGGTACTCAAAGGAGAAAAAATAAACATGCTGGATCCTGCAACTCCCATGATGCAACTGAATAGTGAAAATCATCATGATGGCATCATCAGGGTTATTTATGAGTCATTTTTTCAGACCTTTCAGACAGAAAGCTCAATCCAAAACCACAGAGAGGTTATTTACCTGCATTTGCTCCAATCCTCCACTAAATTGTTGTAGTTTCCCTTAAAAAGACCATGAATGAGTACTTATTATAAAACTGGTTGTGAACTACATGAATGACTGTGTCTGAGTCTTGTCCTGTTGGTTTCCAATTCAAGGTAGTATGAAGAAAAAGCTAATAATAAAAAAAAAAGATGTTATTTTTTTTTACTGTTTCATTTAGACTTCAGAGTTGTGACGCCCTCAAAATCCTTGTTACTGTGGCCTTTTTATTACAGATATTCACATAAAGCCAGATGCCTCCTGGTTTGTGCAATTCCTCTTCAGGCCCGCTGAGGGACTACAAGCAGCTTCCTGTAAGTCACGTCTCCTCTTGTTATTACAAGTACAGTCCAACCTGTTCTGCCTGTTCCTCCGGCTCGGCATCATTAGTCAAATCATGTTGTTATCAAAGTCACAATTATACGGGCCCAGTAAAATTGTTGCTGCTGTAAACAAGGCATCTCGTTTTGGATTCATTCATGCGCGCCAGTGTTTATTTTGTCTAAATCTGTGAGTGATCTGTTTGTGGTTTGCGCAGCCAAATTTTACGGTAGGGTTGTGTTCAAATCCAGAAAATTCACCCTTGAACCTCCTTTTTGCAGGTCATGATAGAGTCATGATAGAGTCTGGCTTTTGCACACAGCTGTGTTCATGTTTGCGTCATGGAAAGGAATACCCTACAGCAAAAGCACAACAAAAGCAAAGTATAATACTTTTTAGTGATTGATTTTCTCCTGACATCTTCTTTGAACTGACAGGCAGCCAGGCAGAGGGCTTCAACATGAGCTTGATATGGAGCCTTTGGAAGATCCTATAGATCCTTAATTACCCAAAACAGAGTAAAATTAGCTTCAGTAGTATTCTAACTTAAGGACCAAATAGGCCACAGGGCAGACCTGATCATTTGCATAGTCAAAGTGTCACCTAGTTAATTCAAAGAGGCCGGATTCACATGAGGACAGTGAGATTTTTAGAGTGGTTATGGTTTCCCTAAAACGTAAGTTCCCTATTTTTAAAATCCCTACTTTTTCCATAGTTCAACTATTCCTGCATGAGTTTGCAGGTAATTTATAAATCTACACACAACTATTTTAAATATTCACAAGGAGCATAGCAGTCGATTTTCATTTATTCTTTGGATCTCTGCAGTGACTCATTGATACCAGAGGGAGCGAGTGTTTAAGTATTGCAGTGATTTCCAACCAAGGATATTTTTCCCCAGAGGATAAGTAGACAGATTGTGTAGCTCAGCTAATAACAAAGTTATAGTTTTGGGAACCTGCCATTAATCTGCTCATGAGCACCAAAAACTCCAATATGCAACTGGAAAAACAGGAGACGACAGAGCACTTTCCAAACCCTGACTTTGAAATAAATGTCACGCTCATACTAAACTGGGTGTGAATCCTGCAAAGGGCAACAAGGTCCTGACCCTTCAAGCATCAATTAGCAAAAAACAAAAGCAGCATTTCCATCTCTATCAACATTGTACCTGCAAGCAAAACAAACTTTTATTTGAGGAATCTGCCTGGAGGCTGATGTGGGTGAGGTTCATTAAGTTTATCCATACAGAGTTTTTGCTCTGAAATAATTTTTACTGTGTGATGTTCTGCATGTGTGCTGGTGCATCTTTTTGTGTTAATGCTTTTAACCAATCCCAGAAGTCAACATGATGAAGCAACAAGTGCAGACTGTACAAAATATCCTCTAATACCACCTGAACTTTTTTTCTTGGAAGTGATGTGGGAGTCTCCCAGATGAGGGGAATTCTGGGGGGAGTTTGCTCTCCAAAGTTACTATCCCGCTTTTCTGTGCATATCATTTGACTGGCAAATGTTCATGCAAATCTGCTGTGCCCGTGAGTTGGACTCAGGGAGAAGTGGGTGATTGAGTGCACAAAGTTGGGTGGGTCACTTCACGTGTGTGTGTGTGTGTGAGCATGGAGAGAAAGAGGGATTCTTGCTTGCATGCTCCATCTTGCCCCCTTGCTCCCTGGGCTAACAAGAGTTTTTTTTTGTAATGAAAATGTGCCCAGGCGACACATAATATTATGCACACAAAATTAGATAAGAGATGGCGATAACGTGTGTGTGTGTGAGAGTGTGTGTTCATTGAGTTGGCCTTGTTGCATCACAAAAGAATGAGTGAGACATGTACCTTCCTCTTTCTAGTTGCAAAACAACTCTCTTCTCGTTCTCTCTCCTTCTGCATGTGTGTGCGTGCGTGCGCATCTTTCTTCATTCATATGCAGTAGTAAGTAGTGCGAGTAGTGAAAACTGTGAGGAAGTTGTCACAAAGAAGGGAAGTGTGTAGTAAAAATATGTCAAGATATGTCAAGTATTGTTCACCCCATTGAGAGAGAATTTCCTCTTTTTCTTACGTGCATGTGCAATAAGGCGGGTGCGCGCTTGTGTGTGCATTGTGTGCGTGTGCATATTGCAGAAAGAGGGATACACCCAATGTTCCACTGCTCATGTCGTACACATAGAAAATGACTGGATATTGTTTTTGTTGTTGTTCCTCCTGCATCAAACTTCCTCCAATTAAGTTCTCCACGAGGTGATAAAACCATAAAATGATGTTTCCCTTTTTTTGACCAGTAAAACTTCCCAGCAAAACTTGAATTAGTTTCACTTTATACCTCCCAACAACACAACACACACTCCCAGATTCTTCGTCCGACCTTTGCTGACCTTCACCGGCAGCGCTGCAGTTCAAATCGCACATGCGAGAGAAAGCAAGCACGTAGGTTGGCGTATGAGAAAATTTCCAAAATGTGTGAAATTAAGCGGAAACAGAAAACACCTCCTAATATATGTGATTTAGATTTGTAACTGTGGTTATGTCACCATGGTGTTGCTTGCATCACCGTGCGTTTCAGTCTACAAATGCGCATGTATGCAAGTGTGTTTGAGCGACCGAGGAAGCTTCGCAGTGTCTCTCTAATACACGTCCCGCAGCTGATATCTCTCACTTCCTGCCGTCCTCTCCCGTCCACTCTCTCTCCGTCCGCTCATTCACACTCAAATCCAGGGAATAATTGTGGTTCCTGGTGTTTTCATGTCCCCGTGATGAAGCAGATGGGCATCGGCTGCTGTGTCGTCTCAGTGTAAGTCTGCGAGTGTTCGCTTCAGTCATTCTTGACCTCCTTGTCCTCGGCCTCTCTTTTTGTTTTCCTCTTTTCTTTGAAGTATCTCTCTTTGCACAGGTCTGGGAGTTTGGACACATCTCAGCTTACTTGCCTGCGTTCTCTGTGTTTTCTCTGATTGGTCAGCTGTCCTCATGTCATTAAGGATGACACATTTTGACTTTGACTCTTAAAGCTTTGCTGATTCTAGTGAAATGATTCTGAAAGTAGGATGGGGATGTAAGACTGCTCTGCTTCTCAAGTGTGCGCCGTTCATTGAAATTCAGATTGAAAGCATCTCATGCTCTTGCAGTTTAAATGGGTTTAATTCAACAAAGACAAACTGTTTAGTGAGAAATATGAGGCAAATGTTAAAATTCACACAAACACACACACAGAATCATGTTTCTATTACTTCAGAGGACAAAACACTGAATTACATTATTTTCCTTGAGACCCTAACCCTGACCTTCACCAAGTCTTCACCCTAAACATGAGCAATATAAGGACAACACACAAATACAGAGGTATTTTTCAGACAGGCGACTTATTTCCAGTCCTATTCTATTTCTCTTTCTGGGAAACGGGGAGAGGAGAAGAGGAATGAGGAAGTTCACAGGAGAGACTATCTGCTTTCATTTGCATATTTATGTTGATATCAAGATGTCATGTTTTAGATATTTCGAGCCTATCAGACACAGAAAGGTCTGTTTTTATCAAGAATGCATTTCCATCTTTTTTAACAGAAATCAGAAACGACTTTCACATTTCGGCACAGGCACTTAAAATCCTGATCTGAACAATTATGTCTCCTCAACGGCATCGGGCTCTTTGTCCCACCTTCAAGTGTGACTTAAAGTGTGACTCAAGTGTGACTTGATACATCGTACAAACTAGTGCGCTTCAAGCAAACTCCGGCCTTTAAAATCCACAGAAATGTCCAGGCTTGTCATGGAGCAAGAGGAACATTTGACCTGGTGGTGGCGCTAGACAAAGGGTCAAGTTGTCACCAAAATCCTTATTATCATTATTATGAATTATTGGCAGTCTGCTTGTTAAGAAATGTTCCTCTAGACAAAAGTGCTTAAAGAACTAAGAGACCAACAAGCGACATTGTAGTGACATAAAAGTGACATTGAAAAGGTTTTAAAGAGGCTTTCAAACAGGTGAATTCCTAATTTCAACAATTTCAGACACCCAAATAACAACCTCCATGTAGAACCTGCCTTAAACAGACTACATTTCATTGCACTAGATATTGTTCATCATGATACATTTAGAGCAAATGTAGCGTAAAAAATATTTAATATAGCCTTGTTTGCTTTTCACAAAACCTCAAGAAGGCGTATTACTTATTGTGAGGTCAGTGTATTATTACAATTGTTCAATTTTAGCCATTACTCCGCATGTAAGAAAAATATGAACATATATTTAATATTTCTGCTTAATGAGGGTTTCTGTGTATATCTGAAAAAAAATCTTCTATATGCTGCATTGAAAAAAATCATTGCATCAGAAACTAGATGCACACACTTTCCTGTCTCACCTTTGTTTTCCCTCCATGAAGATGACGCCACTTACTGAAAACCATGTGACTTCAGGAAAGGTCCTTCACTTCACTTGACTGGTGAGTTTGATAAGTGAGGTCTGGCAGCACATGGCTACTATAGAGGCACACATGTATTTGGTTATTAAACCTGCTTTAATTATGATGACTTTTATCATTCGTTAAAAATAAATATATAGTTGAAGAATTCTTTGTAAAACGTTGTAGTGAAATTCTGCTGCATGAAGGGAAATTAAAGAAAAAGGGCTGATTAGTAAAGGAAACATAGTTTCATTAAAAACTCAAAGTGATGTAAGAAAGGCGACAGAGTCAGAGTGAAACAGAGCACAGGTGCTGTGTAGCCTCCAACCAAAACCCCAGGATCCGGCTGAGCGAGAACAGGGCGAGAGTTTCCTAACACCGCTGCGAGTCCTGACACGACGCCGGCCGTGACACCGAGCCCGGGATGGGATCGCAGAACAGGGAGTGAGACTAGACCCAGAAAAACGGGATTCCACTCTCACTCCCTCCTGCTCACGGAGCAACATACTTCTCCAAGAGTTTCCCACGAGAAAAACCTCCGGCGTTTTTCGGTCCAGGTAGAAGCAAAGAAAAAAGGCAGCAAAGGCAAGAGAGCCAGGTAGATATTTAGATAGAGACTATAAGGAGCAGCATGGGAATACTGAGGGCATGTTCCAGTGTGTTACAGGTGGGTGGGGCGAGGGTCTGACACTCACAGGGATTAAGTGTGAGCCTCATGAGAAAAACCACCAGATAGGCATCAGCTGGCCATCTCTGGACCACCAGGTTTTCGCAACTGTTCGGAAAGTTCAGCTTGGACACGGGCGCTTAATGCCAAGCAGAAGCTAAGAACGCGCATGAGTCAGCGCGAGCGATGAAATCCACCTTTGTAGCTGTTTACCATGTGAACAAACACATACAGACACATTTGAACAAAATGTCAGGGTGTGGTCCACGTCTCACTGCCATTGGCATCTCATCTGACCCACAAATGTACCTGGAATTGGCGGTGACGTGACTTTTTTCTTTTTCTTTCTTCCCTTCTTCCTCCCAACGCCTCCATCCATCCCTCGCTGTCTTTGTCAGGAGGATAAAGTCATAGCTGTCAAACCTGTTCTTTGTCTTCATTTATCAGCTGGATCTGGACGGATTTCTTTCCTTCACCACCTCATCCTGCTCTTTTAAGGAACATACAGGGGAGTTATTATGAGCTAAGTAAGGACCTAAGTAGTTTATTGGAGCGTTAATCCCTGTATATACTGTGTAGATACATAGTTTATGTACATACTGTTTAAGCAGGTGGTGACAGGTGACTGCTCAACCAGGAAACCAATAGAAAACAGTGCAGAGACAGTATATTTAATGTTTTAGCTCTCTTCATTGATTTTTGTAAATTTCTGCTTATTCTGAATTTGATGGCAGCAACACGTTTCAATCAAGTTGGGACAGGAGCAACAAAAGGACTGAGAAAGTTGTGGACTGATTGAAAACACCTGTTTGGATCATTCCACAGGTAAACAGGTTGATTGGTAACAGGTGATGGTATCATGATTGGGTATGAAAGGTTCATCCTGGAAAGACTCAGTCGTTCACAAGCGAGGATGGAGAGAGGTTCACCACTTTGTCAAACACATGATAGTATAAAGGAGATTACTACATGGGCTCGGGCACACTTTGTAAAGCTGTTGTCAGGAAACAGTTTTTCTGCAAATGATTGCATTTTGGTTTATGTTTTACACAGCGTCCCAACTTTTTCAAACTCGAGTTCAGTCCAGTGGTTCCTGACCTGGTGGCGGTGGAGTCACAAGATAAATCTTAGCGGTTGTGAGATCATTACTGAGAGAGGAAAGAAGAAAGAAGTATTCGTTTTTGGGACATTTCTCTCATTTTTGCTCTTTTGTGAAATATTTGACCTCTTTGTGCCTCAAATAATTATTTAGTTTAAACCATCTGATGAGTAGTTTTTCTTTGGTGGAACTGCAAGCAACGTGTAGACACTTAAAACAAAAGGCCCTCGCTCCACGCTGCCTTCTCAAAATGGGTGCCAAGCCAAAAAAGTTGGAAACAGCTGGTTTAACTGACAAAACTGCGCTGTTGTATTTTATAAACATATTGTGGTTTTTATGTAAATCTAACTGCAGCTATCAAACGATGGTGGTGAAATGAAAAGTGTTTCCCTCTGACATGTGGGGTAGAAGTATAAAGTGGCACAAAGTGGAACTAGTACAACTACCTCTGGATCGTCCAATGCTTGATTAAATATGTCAGTGGATTGTTGTGTAATCATGGTTTAAACCTTAAGACTAGTCACATTTACTTACTCACTGTAGTGAAAAGGTGTTTCTGAGCCAAGAAGAAATTTTCCATCATGGTGCTGACTCACTCTTTGCATCTGATTTGCATAGATTTGCATTCTACAGTCCTGCTTGCCAAGTTACCCATTGAGCATTATATTTGTAAAATATTGTGCTTTCCTGCTTCTGCCCGAAGGTCTGCATTATGATGAAGTCAATCCCAAACTGAGATTTTTATCTGGTGGAGACTTCTCCGCCCTCAGACTGACAGGATGACAGACAGCTTGTGGGTGCATTGCGGACCTGAGGCTTTCAGTAAAGGATCTGGTTTTATTTGCTGCTTCATCTCATGTGCAAACACAAGCAAAAGAAGCTTTTAGGTATTTGCACAGCTACAGTACATCCTGTTCCAGAGAATACCCCCCCCACACACACACACACACACACACACACACACACACACCCATACCACAGCATGTACAGAAAGTTCCCCATAATGTTGAGGACAGAACCTTTGTAAACCTCTTTAGCAACAGGTGCTAGATCGATAGATTGTCTCCAGCTCCTGCAGCTCCAGCGTCTCAACTTTACCCTTATATTATTTTTAGGGAGGAAGAAAACTGGTTAAATTTGAATAACTGTGTTTTATAAATCCGATTTGAAACAGCAGTTTGTGCTCAGTATGACTGTAGGAGGAACAAAAATATCAAGTCTATGTTCAGGGTCCAGTTGGAGCAATATTTCTTCAGTCTCTCTGATCCAGTGCCTCTGACCTGACAGAGGTCAAACTGGTGCAATCCCTCTCTTTGTCAATAAACATGTCTCCCTCAGATCCTTCTCCAGCACAAAACACTCATATTACCAAACTGCTTACTCAATCCACAGATGTAAACACTGTCAGCCAATATGCACTCGTTTACATATGCAGCAATGACTAAAATTCAGACATTCACATGATGACATTTAATTGATAACGTTCTGTAACACAGAACAAGTCTGAAGGTTAAATACACACAGAGAGAAAACATCTTGTTCCACCTTCTTACCATGTAATGAATATTTCACCCAATTATTATTTATTTATGCACAGAGAAAACAAATATCCACGAACTTGAACACATTGAACGAGGCCATTCCAAGATGCTGAGATTTGTCTAATGTCAGATTATTCTGTTAAAGTAATATTCCCCCTCTTTTCCTCCCTGTTCTAATTTGCATTCATGACATGCTCATGAATAAAAAAAAATCCATCACTGATGCGCCTTGTATGTGCATTTCCATGCACCTGTTTTTATGTGACTTTTCAATTTGTGCACAAAAAAAGTTGAGTTAAAACAAAAAAAACTGAAAAAAGTTTTTACTTTTGGCTAAGGGGGAAAAGTTGGCGTATCGATGTAAACGAAATGCGACAAAGCTCATTAGAAAAAGGCTTAGAGAATAAATCACGACGAACCTGAAACATTTGACCTAAGAGCTGAACAGAAGAGACAACGAAAGGCGGCAGACGAAAAACGTGTTGAGCGATGAGGAGACTGTCACCTTCCTCAAATTAATACATGAAACAAACATAAATGTCACATTTCCATCACCTTTTCCACGTTTCTGTGCCACTAATTGTTTATCTCTCTCCCTAACTCCTTATATTCACATAAACAGTGGTGGATGGGAATTTCCATGAATTGCCACTTTCTTTTGCTGATCTTATGGAAATTACCAGTTGAAACATCATGTCTGAACAAAGCCATCATTTCAGTAATAAACATATCTAAAGGCTAATACTTTAACAGATAGGTGAAGCCAACGAAGTTACATATTCCATGCGTGAAAAGGACGTTCGACTGTGAAGCAGCAAGTGTCTTGTTAAAGGAAAAATTATGTTAAAGGCAGTTTTTCTTGGTACTGACAGGTCACATAACTGTGTGTATTGAAGGATGTAGGACCTTTTGTCACGATTATAACTGCAACAATGACACAACCCTATCATGTTTCAGATGAAGTGTTACACTGCGCTAAGTGCTGGTTCAACATGTGTATGGTGTGTGTGTTTAAGTCGTCACGGGCCGACATGCATGTTCCAACTTGTCCGGCAAGACAACACTGTGTTGAATGTGTGTGTGTGTGTGTGTGTGTGTGTGTGTGTGTGTGTGTGTGCAGATACAGAGAGGGATGAAGAGAAGGAGGTACTCATCCATCTTAATGAGTGTTTCGCCTCCTCATATTACTGTTCCTTTCATTTCGTTGATGATGTTCCGCCTTTATGTTTTTTTTTGACCTCCTTCCTTTGGTACCTGTTCGTCCTGCAGAGCGACTGACAACCACCTAACAGCCTCATTTCCATCAATCACACCTTGTGATCATTTTGGCACATAGTCTACTGTAAGCCGTCTTCAACTTCACAACTTGCACACACACACATCCTGTACTCACTGAGGTGTGTAGAGAAGAGCATCAGTGGCCCTGTCGCTGTGACACACACACACAATCTTTTTCACTGGAAGTGTCCTACGCAACATGCCCACACACTTTTTGTATGTGCAAGTGCCCTGTATGTGTGAGTTATCAAGGCCCTGTGTTTCCTGTTTTGCAATCCTCACCATGCCCTCCCAGAAAACGTCTGCCTCTGGCTGAATCAGGAACAGCCTGTTTTCTGCCCTGCTCAGAGGGGCCATATGTGCAGTACGTATGCAGCCTCTTAGACAAGATAAACATTTATTAGTTTTACATGTTTCATATCTTAAAGCTGTCATTCAATCGGTTTTATGGGACTGGCAATAAACAGGGCTGACCTTAGGCCACAGTAAATACAAAGCTGGAGATAAAGAGCTCAAAAAGCTGCGTGAAGACTGAATGAAAAGCAAAATTTAGATGCAACAACTCACCATCTGCAGAGCACCAACCCACTTAGTTACTCTGAATACACCAAGCTTTCCGTTCTCACACTCATCTCATGGAGCTTATAAAGTCAAAGTCAGCTTTAGTGTCAACTCTGCTGTATGTACAGGACATAGATGGGAATGAAATGCCCTTTCTCTCAGACCCCGGCACAAACATGCAAGGTACAGTAGAAAACATGACACAGAACAAGAAACAAGCAATGGGTAGGGCAAAAGTGGAGTAAGTAGTGCCTGGCTGGTGTGCAAGTAGATATTTACAGATGGTGAGTAGATGCAGTACAGTGTAAAGATAAAGATATAATAGTGGACAGTCTTATCCTCCTGTGCTGTAAATTGGCTGAGATGCAAAAATTTGAATATATTTGACACATGCGTGGGTGTTATCTTTATGTTGCAGGTGAGAGATCCCCTGAGAAGGAATTATAACGTCACCCTGGGCGATAAAATGACATAAAACCAGGTTATCTACCTGGATGCACCTGTGCATTTGTGTGTGTGTGCCTGCGTGTGTGTTTGCATATGAAAAAAAAAAAAAAAACTCCTCCTCGCCCTGCAATTATCTGTGTAGAGGGCTTCGCACCTGTACTTTATGATTCACACTCATAACAACTGAGTCAGCCTGAATACCTCTACATGATGCCACTGTTTCATGTCGCGGTGGGGGTTTCCTGTCCGTATTCACTGCTACCATTTTGTGTACCATAATGAATAATCAATTTATTGAAGTCTGTGCCCAGTGGGGTGTTTTCCCCTGGAGGCAGGTTTGTGCCTGTTTGCATACATGTGAGTGTGTGTGAGTTACTCTTCAGCCGGGAGTCCCCCTGAGGTAAGTAATTCACAACTTTCACTTATCAATACCACACAATGATGGATGGCTAAATGACTGTGAGATTCGCTGTGCTCATACAACTGAGCAGCAAGCCAGGGATTCCCATTCTAAAAACAAACACAATACCCTCAGTGCGGCTGTGTGTGAAATGATTTTTACTTCTGAATTAGCATTGCCTCTGTCTTACATAATAGCAGGGCTGCACCAGCACAGGGCTGATGGTTTGTGCCGGGGGTAGGTTTGATTGGAGTCAACTGTGGTCAAGAGAGGCACATACTGAGGTCAGATATGTGTGCGAGTGTGTGTGTGTGTGTGTGTGTGTGTGTGTGTGGTTTGTGCTCAGGATGGGTGGAGTTGGGCAGGGCTTTTTGCTCCTATCATACCCACAAAAGAATGGGGCCCCTTTACTGAGAATTAAAAATGATAAAGGTTAAAGCAGCAATGTGATCCCACAAAAAGTAGCTCGTCACATGTATTGTTCGGATGAATGAAAGCAGGATGAAATAGACGGGATTGCAAGATGGAGCGTGTTGCAGCCGTGGATAGTGTGGGCGTAGAGGCCTCAGGTGTCTGACCAAAGTGTGTGTTTGTGCCATGTAAAACTGCAGTCAAAGAAGGAAACTCTACGCAGGACTTCATTTGTGAAGGTGAAGAGTCAGCAAACACACCCCTTTAATCATTTGGAGCTAATTGACTTACACACACACACACGATGTTGACACAAGGCATACCTAGTATTTCTGTTACGCATGCAAGCATTTGTGGTTGAGGCTACATAATTTACACAAGACTGGAGTTTATGTGTAAAAATGACTCTCATGTTCTCAGGCTGTTTTCATAAAGGCCTCCATCTATGATCAAACACCAAACAACAGACGAATAGCTAAATCCTTTCTTCTTCATGCTCTGTTGGTCGGCAGTCAACAAAACTGCGCATCGTACCCAACATCTGGTCTTCTGCCATCTCAGTCCATCAGGTGTGTCCTCGGCTCGGCTCTCCGTGCCCGTCCTGTCTGTCAGAGCGGAGGCTTTGTTGTTATGGTGCAGAGGTGATCCCTCGTGTGTCTCTCTCGGTGAGCAGCTGTCACTCCCTGCACCTCTGCTGTTGTTGTTGTCTTGATGAGGTACTTTCCCTCCCTCGCACTTCCTCCCACAGGAGCCTTTGTTTATGACAGGGTGTGTGCGTTTGTATGCGTGTTTGTGTGTGTGCATGTGTGTGCGTGAGTGAGTGTGTCTAATACATTTGGTGCATGTATCTGATGCGAGCCCGCGAGATTCTCAGAATATGATTCAAACCGAACGTGCCTTCACTACTGCTGGTGATGTCCACAGACACACAGACACACACAGATAGAAAGCACATGTGCACAGACACACGTGCATTATTTCTTCCTCTTGCACAAATGCACATTCACGGTAACCTTCTCCATTAACAGATGCCACAATCCAAACTATTCACCAGGCAGCTTTTTTATTGAAGAGCAAGTATTGTTTCTCATTTTTTACTCATCCAGTGCGTGACGTAGCCGTGTCGTGTGATTGTTTTTGCATAACTCTTGCTTCTCTTTTCCTCACACACTCTCTCATCTCTGTTTCCAGTGCTGTAATGTCCACTGTGCAAGCATGTGGATGTCGGTCAGGGGTGAGGTCGAACGTTTCTTCGGGATCAACGACAGGTACTATATGTGTGTGTGTGTGTGTTTAGATGTGTGAGCGACAGTGTGAGAGCAGATAGAAAGCTGGTTTTAACAACACAGAGACAATTTGCTTACCTCAGCTGAGCTGTGCTGTGGGTGTGTGTGGTGAGAATATGCGAATGCCTGCTCACAGAGAATGTGTGTGAAAGTACTAAAACAGTTTTTGCTGCATTGTTTCTCATCACCCTACATGTACATGAAAAGCAGGTGATAGACTGATCTGCCTGTTTGTGTGTGCAGTGTGTACAGTAGCTACGTGTGCGAGCTTCCTGACACGAGCGTGTGTCCATGTATTTGTAGCAACAGTGCGAACACGCATGCGCTACCTGGACTCACCTCTTATTTGGGTATCAGTGTCATGTGGAGCTGCAGTCAGGCTTCGGCCCTGCTCTCTGACATTGGTGTCTTCTTTGAGGAATATCATCCAGCAGCGACCTTTCACCTTCAGCCTCCTCTCTGCTTTTACTGGACTTCTCATGCCCAAATCACAGGAATAAGACTCCGGGAGGAATTGGGAATCCCCTGCTAACGGCTTCTTTGATAAAAAAGAAAGGTAGAGAGCTGCACCCAGCAGATGGTACGTGGTGAGTGGATAAGGGCCGAGCATGACAGATGTACATTATTAACTCATGTTGTGCAGAATAAAAGAGGCTTTAAACGTTTACTAGACTGGCATGAATTTTTGTTTTGTGTCATGTAAATCAAATGACTATTTATCTGTATCTGCTCAAGCAGCACAAAATGACGACCTTATGTTTCTGAGCTTCATGTTGACTATAAACAATGTTTGTTCTGTTTATAAAAGCAACATATTTGTCATCGTCAAAGGTTCATGTGTGAATCATGCGAGTGTATCCACATCCAGCAATATATACTTAATGAGAAGGAATGAGTTGATTATTATGTTGAAGTGCTTCCACTTAAAATGTGACCTCCAATATTGCCACCACTCCGATCAAGTTGTGGTACACACACACACACACACACACACACACACACACACACACACACACACACATAAAGAGCCTCTATATCCATCTGCTTTCTCTGCTTTTTTTTTTTCTTCCCCTCGACTCAACAATCCCACAGCTTCTTATCTCTCTGCACGGCTGTGCTCCTACCACCCTGAATCCTGCCCCCCTCCCCCTTCTCACACTCTCCACATCCTCACACATGCACACATATACACATACACACACACACACACACACACACACACCTCAACCCCCCTTTATTTTGCTGATGAGCTAAGGCGCCTCTGCTTGGTCACATTACCCCAACGTTGCATCCAGATAACTACACTGTGAACCCTGTGGTTTTGTGTGTGTGTGTGTCTGTGTGTGTGTGTGAACCAATTTTCAAGGTGTGTATAATATAACGCCACTCATAATACTGTTATTGTAAAATGTGAATAAACAGATAAGCATTGAAAAACTTTGTTGTTGTTTTTACTGCTTGTGTCAAAGTCTTTGCAAAATGCATCACATAAACATACATATCAACATATCAAGTATCTATATACTACACCAAAATGAATCTTCATCTGAAATGTTTTAAATCTATATACTTAAATTTGCAGATTTGTTGCAAAATTCAAATCTGTCAAGGAGTTTTTCACTTAATATACAAAAAGCAAAAGTGTATTTATTTAAAATCTTTTCTAATCTTCTTTATATAAAATGGATTTCATTACTGTCACAAAAAGGGAAATCTTACAAGTAAACAATGTAGTTTACAGTTGCTTTGTCATTCAGTGAAGTAAATAAAGGCCGATCATCATGTGAGTCATGTAATCACTGTTAATAATTCATGATAATAATAATAAGACTGACACTTCTCTTCATCAACAAACTGACATATGAAAGTGTTGTATGTGAGAACATTTTTTTTTTCCCAAACACATTGTACATGTCTGCTGGTTCATCAGTCTTAATGCTGACGCTGCACATCTGTGATGCAACATTTGTATGATTTTCTATTTCTCTTTTTTCACAAATAGTGCTGGTAGCTGAGCACTGATACGTCTTCTGTATCACATTCTTTCCTGTGGTGGATCATATCTGTCTGATTATTTTCTCATCGGCTGCAAACTGTAGACTGCACACTGAGATAGATAGATAGATAGATAGATAGATAGATAGATAGATAGATAGATAGATAGTCCCCGATTTCGTAATCTTTTTTCCAGTGTGAGTACGTGTGTGTGTGTCAGCACTATGCCGCCACGCCATCTGACTTCCAAGACACATAAGCTCAGATAAGACCTCTGAAACACACCTTACCAGTCTTCTGCAATCTGTTGCTCTTATCTTTAGGGAGACAGGTGTCTTAAACCTGCCGTCTGCAACACTCATTACATTTACACACACACACAATCACACACTGAACTGTTTACTCAGAATTTCCCGCCACTGATAACATAATTTCTCTGCAGCCACTGGAGACCTATGGATAACATCTTAACAACTTAACATTCATCTGTAATAAGTCATTTTTGGACAGACAAGTTTTTCTTTTCCTTTCTGAAAACTCCCTCTTTTTCTTTCTGTGTTTGCATATGTGCCTCTTCTGTCACAGTGACTGTTGAGCCCACAGGCCTTTTATAACTAATGCTCGCAGCAGAGGTTAAAGAAGAGCATTACTAACACCATGTGTACACACTGAGCGGGCATACACACACACGCACATACACACACACACACACACACACACACAGACACACACTCAGAGATATTCGGGTAAGTGTGTACCATGTCAGCATTTACTCTTCTTCCTGTCAACTTCCATGGAACAATTGCAAGAAAAGTGAAAGAACAAAGAAAATTATGTCAGCGTTCATGATGAGGATTGATATGAAGAGAGTCAGTGTTAGTTTAGGTGTGAGTGTCTGATACACAGACCATGCAAATGGATCATCTTATACCATTATTCAGGTAGAATAGAGTGGATAAGTTTGACAAAACTTCATAACTCAAGATCTACTTACTAGCTTTTTTAAACTTTCTTTCCCCAGTGCTTTCAGTCACATTTTATGGTCTTCCTCAGTGGACGGAGTGTCCTCAGTTGTCATGGACATAGTTTGGCTGTCATAACATAAAGTGTGAAACTGAAGTCCCATACTTACGTCATGTGACAACAGCTGCGCTCCAAATGCTGAGGAAAACCATTAGAAGTGGTTGAAAGCTTCGAAAGGTGGAAAGGTGGAGACTAGTGTTTCACTTTCATGCGCAAAATGATTCATTTCATGCACAAAATGATTCATCAATACAAATAGTTTTTCCCAACTTCAGTCTTTCTTTCCATCACTGATACCATGACTGTAAATTCAGTACTACTCATATACAGTACGCCCTCATCATCATAATTGCAGTAAAGCCTAAAAGATTAGTCAATCAATGGAGTCATTTGACAGGAAATGAATTGGCAACTAATTAATTTGAGTGAAGCAAAAATCTCAAATATTTCTCAAATGTGAGATTTTGCTGCCTTTTTTGGATCTTATGCAATTTTAAACTGAATATTTTTGGGTTTTGGGAAACAGCGATTTTGACATTTCACCATTTTTTATAGAACTTGCTTGTTGTTATTTATGTTTAGTATTTGCTCACTATATTTGCATCCTCAGTTTGACTCAGGTCATAGATACATGACATAACCTGTATTAAGTATCATGGATGATATAAATATAATAAAAATTGTGTCATCATGTGTTACAAAGTGTGTGTCCGTAGCAGCTTGTCATCCATAATGACCATTTCACAGAACACACAAAGCAGCATGATGCATTCACTGCCAGCTGCACTGTTGTTTTTGGTTTTGTGTCCCTCATCCTGCACTTTTCCTCCCATATGTCCTCTCCAGCAACAGTTGTATCACACACACACTCGCGAACCACCTCGACTGTACGGAGGAACATTTGCTTGTAACTAATGATGTCAGAACGTGACAGTCGTCGCTCTGTTCACCAGTTTATTTCATGACAGGTGTCATCCACACAAAGAGAAAGTGTGTGTGCCTGTCCATGTGTGTGTGTGTGTGTGTGTGTGTGTTTGCCTTTTCAGTCTGGCTGTGTTTTGGACTGTAGACCACAAACAAGCCTAAGGTCTGAGTATTGTTATCTCATTGGTGTAATTATGCCCACTCCTGCTCGCTCACATGCACAAACACACAACTTTCACCCCATTACCTCCAACCACACCCTCCAAATGAGTTCAAGGGCAGTAGGGGGTGTATCTGAAGAGGGTGTGTGAGTATGTTGTGGAGGGATGGAGGGCGGATCGAGGGCAGATTTATTGACGGCTGGGGGACCCCGGGGACAAGTGTCCTAAATCGGGGCGGTCAGGCGTGATCATGCCATGTGAATCGACTTGTCAGGATCACTTAGAGACAACAATGGAGTGGACGGAGAGAGGAGAGGAAACAAGGAGAGGAGAGGAGAGGAAACAAGGACAAGTGTTTTAGGAGATGGATAAATGTGTTTGTGTTAGTGACTGTTAGATTGAGGAAGAATTGAAATGTGGGGTTTTGTTGAGTGTGTGTGTGTGTGTGTGTGTGAGGGCTGTGTGTGTGTGTGTGTGCGTGTGTGTGTGTGTGTGTGTGTGGTGGGCTCCATTGAAAGGCCCTTCCTTCTGCTCTATTTACCCAGGTGAATAGGGAAGCTGGACCAAGCCTGAGCGGGAAAACATGTCATTTTGCGCTGTGTAAATGTGTGTGTGAGTGTGTGTGTTGGGGGGGGGGTACTTGTGACTGTATGTAAGCACAAGTTCTCAAGACAAAAAGTTAGCAACATGACCCCCCACCTCCTCCAAATCCTGAACCCAAATAGAAACACAAGCACACACTGACCCTGACACACACACACGCACACACACATACACAGATTTGTTTTGGATTCAAAGCAGCATTAAAATACTTATGTCCAAATATCTAAAAAGAAAAAAAATCTTTCTTCCTTTCTTTCTCTCGCTCTGTCTTTCTGTTTTCTAATGAAGAAAAAGTAGACAAACCAATGTGAAAGTAGACAAAAATGAGGTCTGAGTGGAAGTGTCTGGAGGGTGTGTGTGGTGCGTGTGTGTGTTGCTGGGAAAAGGCCTTGGCCTCAGCAAGTCAGGAAACTCAGTGACAAACGTGACCACACAACTCAGCAGCAGGAGGCTGTGGGCATGACTGTGTGTGCGTGTGTGTCCATTTCTGTGTATGTGTGTCTCTGTGGTTTCTCACATAGAAACTCATGACACCTGCTTCAGTGAGGTAGATTTATTTGTAGTGTAGATACATCTTGTTTTTTTTAAAGTGTTCCTTCATGTTTTCATTTTACACATCAAGAAGTTGTCAAAAGCCGTCATGATGTCTTTCTGTCGTATATACTGTTTTAGAAGTCATAAGTAACTCTTCATGCATGTGAGATACCGATCATGATCCTATCACCTGTTACCAATGAACCTGTTTACCTGTGGACTGATCCAAACAGGTGTTTTTGGATCAGTCCACAACTTTCAAAGTCTTTTGTTGCTCCAACTTGTTTGAAACGTGTTGCTGCCATCAAATTCAGAATAAGCAGATATTTTCAAAAATCAATGAAGTTGATGAGATCAAACTTTAAATATATTGTCTTTGTGCTATTTCATTTGAGTATCTGTCAAAAGGATGAGCAAATGATCAGATTCTGTTTTATTGACATTGTTTTTGGAGTTGGGATTGTAGATATATGTAAAATTAAAGATGCATGTTTTTGTGTAAAACCTGGTGTTGACTTGATGATTTTCAAAGCTTAATCTCCATTTGGTTTTATGGAGTTTCACACTTTGTTTCAGGGCAGAACAATCAAATGTACATTTTGAAGTAGAGCTGAAACGATTAGTTGATCGACAGAAACTTCATCAGCAACTATTTTGATTTGAGCTGATTAATCGTTTTATGTTAAATGTGCGTGTTTCAATAATCATAAAGGGTGATGATTCTTTCAGACAGGTGTTCATAAAGTGCGCAAATACTGGAACACTTTGTTTGCAACAGATTGTATTTTCATCCAAAATCCAAATCAGAAATTCTTTTGGAAATCAGTTTACTAACCAATGGTGGAAGTTTGGTTTGTGAATCTATTCTTTTATGATCTAAGTAAATAAGAATCCAGCTGTCTTTCACACTTACTTCTCCTCCCTCATATCATTGTTTATTCCCCTCTTTGTCAGTTTTTCATCAAATGGCCAAACGTTTGTTTTTTTGCTCTTTGACACTCGTTGGCACTACTTTGGCAGACCTGACCCACTTTTTCAAATGTTTACGGTTATTGTTCTTGGCCTATCTGCAGCAGGCACGTTGCTCTATACATTTTTTTTTGGAAATGAAAAACAACAAACAAACGGCCAAACGAATGGCAGCCAAATCTGGGAAGACAGTAACTGTTACAGACGAGTCTAATCACCTCAGCAGCAGCTCCAACAGTCCCCATCTCTCTCTCACTCTCTCTCTCTATATGTGTGTTTACCTCTCTTACCCTCCTATCTCAGTCTCTCATTCCACATGGCAGAGGTCTATCTGCTCAATCTGTGTGTTCTGGTTGTGTGTGACCGTATGCGCGCGTGTGCATTTTGTGATTGTGAGGCAGTGGGCGCAAGTGGGTCATCGTATACGATCCGTGTGTTGTGGTCCTCACGTGGCTGCAGACAGACTTGGACGTTTTGGGCAGGGGTCCCGCACCTTTACCTCTATCTGCAAACGTTATAACTGAAAACAGAAAAAAGTGTTAAAGACACATATAGTCTTAGTCTGGATGAACACACACATACACACACACACCCTTCCTCGTACATACATCTCAGCTTCATCTGTTGTAATATAGCGACCTTTACATACAGGGTGCTACAGGGTTAAAATAGCTTGTTTGAATGATCAACTACTGACTTGTGACTGAATTGTGTAAAATGTGTCACCTCTAACACCAAATAAGTGAGTCTGTGGTGTTTGGTCATATATAGGTTACACCGTCCTGTCTGTGGGTCTGATTGGGCCAATTCAGACCAGACCTGTCCCATATTATAATCGTTTACAACAGACTCTCTTTCACAGTTAGCACTTTCTGGATGAAGCACGCTGCCAAGATCAATCTCATATTTACTGCATGCTGGAATTACCCATGCTGCTTAACTTTTAAACCTGTTGGTGGCTGATTGTACCACAACTTCTCCTTGAGCTCTGATGAAACCGTGTTGAGGTTTATTTCACTTTATTTCATCGTCGGAACCTTAAGTTCTGTTTTCTCTGCTTTTTAATCCCTTATGTTTCTTCACATTCTCGTGTCGAAATCCTGCCAGAATAAATCAGATACTAGAAAAGTCATTTGGAAATTGTCGGCTGACAAATTGGCAGATCTCCTATATTCAGACTTCATTGGGACTCCAATATACAGGTTCAGGCAACACTTAACACTAAGCTTTTATATGATTCACAGAGAGAGGAACATTGTGACATGTCACAGTAGGAGAAGCTCGAGTGTAAATAATGAAATGAATCATGGCTGATGGTGAGTTTATCTGCTTCAGTTTCAAGGTCCTGGTGTTTCGCCTTCTGGCTGTCACACTGTCATGGCTGACCGGGACACTTGAAAAGAACGGAGCCATTGTTAATGGTAACACATGTGCTGACAAGTCAAAATGTCGATTACACAGGTTGTTTAATTGGCAAAATGATGTTTGGATATATTTGTGTTTCAGAATAGCAGAACTTTTTTGATACTTTTCATATTGTCTTTTATATATGTATCCAGCACACTTTATAAGAATGGATTGATTTTTGAGAAATACAATTATTTGCTTTCTTGCCAAGATGGTATATGACATGTGCCTTCCCAAAAAAAACTAAACTTGCAGCTGTGGTGCAGATGGCACAAAGAAGTTAAAGAAAGACTCTCCTGAACGTAACTCCAGTTCTGTAAGTGTGTAACAATCCATCACCCTGTAAATGTAAAAACAGTCTCTGTTGGCAATATAAAGCATGAGGTGATGTCTGACGCTTGACTACACATCAAAAACCTTCACTGTAGGTACTGTACGTACAGCGGGACTCCCATTAACCCCTTGCATCAGCTGTGAGTCCAGCTTTAGTCAAGAAGACAGATATTTGCCCAAATGTCAAACTATTCTTTTAATGCAAGCTTTATTATTTTCCATCTTAGATCTGCTCTTTTCTTTTTCACACTACCCAAGGCTGAACTCTCTCCTTTTAAACACCTCGCTTTGCTTCTGTTTCACTTTGTGACCTTGTTGGTTGCAGAATCTAAATACAGAAGGAAACCAGATCAAACTATGGATGCACAGAAGCATAACTCTGTTTCGACTTCTCACTTTCTCTTTTTCTCCCTATCTCTTCATCCCTCGTCTTCTTCTTCTTCTCTGCCCTCTCCTCGTCTCCCTGCCATGGATGGGTAGGGTAGTTATCAGGCCCGGCCAGCCCAAGCCCAGCCCTCCTACCTGACCGCTGCCAGCAGGGAGCGGCTGAGTATCTCCAACCACAACAGCACCCAGGGAATGAGGAAATCAGGCTAGAGTAATCTATGTGGGCCCAGAGCAGGCTGGCCAGCGTGTGAGTGCGTGGAGTGTGTGCATCTTGTGAGCATGCACGCGCGTGTTCAGGAGCCCGCCACTTCTGCAACATCCGGCTATAAATCTATTGTGACACGTCAAACTGAATTTATGAGCCAATCTGTTTGCGACAGACATGTTTGATTTGAAAAGGGAAAGGAGGATGGAATAAAAAAAATGTGGTAGTGAGAGTGAACTTCTGCTTTGACATTTAGAGCTGAATATTTTGTAAAAAATTGTCCCATTCTCATGTGAAACCTTTTTAAAATGTTTAACCTTTCTATGTTGTGTCAGAATGTTAACATTGTCCAATAAAGACTAAATGTGAAAATAAAATTGAAAGCTTCTGTTTGCATTCAAAAATGTTGTTTGCTGTCTTTCTGCAAAGTCTTTACATCCTTTTTGTTAATGCATCCCTGGACTATAAGCAAGAATAGAGAGACAGGTACAGTCGAACCAAAGCTCAGGGGAACATTGTGGAAGCCATATTTGGGTCTGTGACAGAGATACCTGACATTTTTGGTTTTCCTCCTTTGCTGAAAGGTCAATGCATGTTTTTTTTAGAGGATATAAATAGGAGTCATTAAAGCTTTGTGGCTGCACATTTTTACACACCAAAGTCTAACAGCCTTTGTCATCATTTTCATTCTGAATTTTGTCATCTAGTCATTATAAAAAAGGTGTTAAGTGCCTATTTTAATTTCAATGCAGCTTGAGGATTTCTTTTTATAGCAACATCTGCTTTTGTAGAAATGGATTTGCCTTTTACTTGCTTATATGGCACTTTAATTTTTAACAATTCTTTTTGCTGCTTTACATGTACTTTAACATACATGCCGTGTCTGAACTGAGATGAACTTCAAAATTCTATATCAATGTAAGCGCATTGTTACCCAGTGTTTTGTGACATCGCGCTGTATGACACTCTGTCTTTCGCAAATGGTTGCTGCACTGCACCATTGATGATAACACAGTCAAATTTCTCATATATTGTTATCACCTATCACTTCATTAAAGGAGCCAACACTTGAGAACTGGGAGTTTTGTGGTCCAGTCTACTGTGTGATTATAGTAAAGAGAAAAGATCTGTCACGACCAACTATTCACACTATAGTATGTTATGTCTTATAATATCCATCTGGGTGTATTGTTTTTGTCAATAAACCACCATCCATCCACACACACACACACACACGCACACACATACACACAGGCAGCTGCCTTCTCACTCAGTGGAAGCAGGTGTCTGTAAATCTCGTGGGGTTTGGGGCTTTTTTTCTTTCCTTCTTTTGGGTGTAGTAGAAGATGGTGAAATTCCCAATGTGAAAGTCTGCTTCTTGCTCTGGCCTCTTTCCACAAGAGACACCCACACCCACACACACACACACACACACACACACACACACACACAAAACCATGCACACTACAATTGCTGACAGAGAATTTCAAACCATCTTCTGAATTCGCACAACCCTTGTCAGACCTTCACTGTGGTTTCTTTGCTGTCTGTTTTCACCATTATTGTTACAATAGTTAAAACCACAATATGTTCTTTTTAAATATATGAACATGTGTCATTTAAACCTGCAGTAAGCGTGCACCCCCGAGGAAACTATTTCTGTTTGCTCCTGCCTTAAATATCACAGTTCCTGTGAGCCGGTTCTGTCGTGATGAATGTCATTTCTGCGTATGCATCCCTCCGAGACTTATACTTGAGATGGGAATCTATATTTGAGGGCACTGTGGTGGATCAGGGTGAGGTGGGGGTGCAGGTGGCTGGAGGGAGGTGGGGAGGGGTGTAAATATAGCTCCTGGTCTGTGTCGGGGCCCCTTGACTTTCATGGCCTCACAGGAAAACAAGGGTCCTCAAGGGACTGAATGTGGAGCTCATACATGTGTGAATGTGTGTGTTTATAGAAGACAATGAGGATTATGGTGTTTTATACACTAATTGTACACAGTATATTCACATGTGCTCACAATTGTGTATGAAGCTCTGTGTGAAGGAGTAACTTTTCTCTTTATGGTTATGGAGCATTCACATCAGTGGTCCCTTCCTTGTCCATAGAAAACGGTTGGGTGCATCTGCTTATTACCTTCACTGGCTGGCTCAGTAATTGGCAGATGGAAGGAAAGTTTTATGATCTGCACAACTTTATGACAACAAACCTTTGTATCTGCAGGATTGTGTGTGTGTGTGTGGGAGGTGAGGGTGGAGTATTTGAATACTACAGTCCACACAAAAATTTGAATACTAGAGATAGGTTACACTTTGGAGACACCAGAGAGCCAGCAGTTCATTCAATTTTAAACAGAGGCATCATAGTGCTTAGTGCATTGTTTACACTTAAACTTAAACCACTGCACTATTTGTGCTAAAGTTATGACTGATAAAAGCATATTTACAGCAGAAATATATGGAAATGTTTGTGCATGGTCTTTGAATTCCTATCACCATAACTTCTTCAACTTAAGATACTGTGTTATGTTTCAAATAATATTTTCGAAATGACACAGAAGACAAGTAAAAAAAAACAGCACACTTTATTTTCTAGGCAGTATATAAATGTATAAAAACATGAAAACTTGGCATGTATAAATGCTTTTATAAAATCATTTTTGCTCAAAAGCTAGTATAAAAACAAGGCATTTAATGTATAAAAAGATTGTCTGCTAAGTGTTTGACATGGCTACTGCAGTCTTAGTAAGAAAACAAATGCTGATTGAAAATGCATTATAAAACAATACAAAACTATTCAAAGAAATGTTTAAAAAAAAACAAACATACAAAAGTTTCAATTGGGCTTTTGTTTGTAGTATAATATAAAATATCAGTGTTTTGTACTCTCACTTTTTTTATGGAGAATATAAAATTCAAGTGCAGCTTGGTCTTATTCTTACTGGGTGAAGCTCGTGGTTTCAAACATGTAAGCTCATTTAAGATTTTTAAATGTATAAATATACTATTTATATATATATATATATATACTTTAGATTTTAAGAAATATAATGTTTGTTCATTGATTGGTTCACCATACAGGGCCAGAAATAAACTGAAAGTTGAAATGAAAACTCAATTTTATGAAATAAAGGTGCCAATGTGGTAACTGGGTAATACTAATAAGGCTCTCCCTTTGTGTTGTGTAAAACATGATAATTCATAACTGCATAATGATGTAAGAACAGTTGTGGTTCAGTAGTTAAGTGTTTACATGAGGTGGCACAGACCAAACACTTGAAATTCTCAGTAGACCCATTGTAGGCTATAAAAAAAAAAAAGAAAAAAAGAAAAAAAAAAAAGAAACAGAAAACTCACATGACTGAAATACAGAGGTCAGTTTTGAATTAATTAATATGCCTTTGGATTTATGATAATGCTAATAGGGCTTAAATACTTAACTTACAACACTGCTCCATTGGCCAATTGTAAAAAAACAACAAAAACAACAAAGTCATCGTCAAAGCAAAAAGAAATAAATTAATCAACTTGTTCTTTATATTAATATCAAAATTCTGAATTAATAATACAGCCCAAATGCAAATTATATAGCCACCAATTCCCATTTATAATACAACATTGATAATAATACAGTGACAAGACCAAAAGTGATAGGACGTACATTTCTAAAAAAAAACCAAAAGCAAATTCTATATAAAAGATTTCAAAAACAAAAAAATGTATAGTCTTTGGTTGGTTGAAATCCAACAAGTGTGAGTGTAAAAACACCAATGGCAAAGAGCCTCTCCCAACTGTTGTACCACAACAAATATGTAATCCACAGCGCTGCATCCAGCACAGGGATTGTTGATGTTTCCAGATCAACATGTGTGTCTGTCTACATGACCAGTGTCCTCGTAGGGTAAGTGTTGATGTACTTGTGGCTCTGCTCCGAAGCCAAAACGTGCTCCTCCGTTTTCCCACAGGTCACCTGTTCCCAGGAACTGAGCTGCTGTTGGCAAGAGAGAGAGAGGATGATGAGTTTTTAAGGATGGAATCGCCACAGGTTCTGTATTACTTTATAAACTTAAATCAGTAAATACATGTATACAAAACTGTACACACCTGTAGTGGGCTGCCCATGCCTCTGCGAGGGAGCTGGTAGACTTTGTGTCCATCTTCACTCAATAATGAGCTAGTAAGTAGGTCCTGAAGGAAAGAAAACATATCTTAACCAAAGAAGTCAAACTGATTTACATCAAATACTACAACAGAACTCAAACCGATTTACATCAAATACTACAACAGAACTCAAACTGATTTACATCAAATACTACAACAGAAGTCAAAGTACAATAGCACAGGAAGTAGGGGGAGGGAGGTTTCCATATATTCTCAGGGTTAGTTGTAATTTGAGGTAAACATTAAGGTTTGAGGACATCTGTGAGTAATCAAGGAGAGTTTCACATGAGAGGACATGAAGTGTTAAATGTGAGCTTACAGGTACTTCCTGTGCGGGGCCGCTGGGGGAGAAGAGCTGTGTGTGAAGGTCTTGTCCTTCCCACTGCATACATGGGCTCCTCTCACATGGAGACTCCACCTAGGACACAAAACGCATCCTGGTCATGCAATGTACATAATTATCATTAATAATCTTCCTTGACTACAGTGACTTCCAATCACTCCCCAAGTTGATCAAGAGCGTGTTGCAAAACTGAAATAGCTTGCATCATATACCCACATTTGCTACCACAACACACCACAACTGAAAGTGCAGTCCACTTTTCACCTTTGCTTTCTTAATATAAAACTAAGTGTCACATTTGTCTGCATTTTTTTTTTGCATATGTGTACGTGCTTATGTGGAGTGGAAAATACCTCTTGTTTTATCTTCTTCAGAGGAGGCTGCTCAATAGCACACTCCATCGGCTCCTGCTTGATGGACTCCACCATCTGCTTCTCCATAGGGACATTCTGGAAAAGACACAAATCCTCCAGTGAGTCACAAGGACACTATAGTGAGCACAACAGAGGTTAACATGACAAATTCAAGACTTAAGATATTTCTGAAGTCTCTTTCTCACCAGTAGTTTGATGGGTCCATACTTGGCCTCCTGCAGGGCCAGGGCTGGCCTGAAAGGTGTGGGCATACAAGGAGATGACTCCATGATTGAGCGACGAATGATTGGAGTCGTGAACCTGAGAGAGAGAAAGAGAGATGACTGTTTGTAAAGCTTCATTTTACCACAAATCCTTTATAATTGCACAATCAGAGATAGAGACACTCACATTTCATTTTCTTTCTGAGACCTGACAGCGTGGTTGATCAGAGGCTTGGAGTCCACAGGCGAGCTCACTGGTAAACTGTCGTTGTCGGAGTGTTCTGAGCTCATTGACTGGTTGAGAAACTGTGTAACAGAAGGAAGGAAACCAATCAATCAAAGTTGCTTGACGGCTTTATTTTAAAGCAGTAACAATCTGGAAGATCATGGGAGCACACGTCGAAACTACAGAAGTGGAGGGGAAAGGAGAAAAGCGGAGTGGTGCTTCAAAAGACGAGTTATAGATGAAATGATTGAAATAAAACAAATAAGATGGAAAAACTAATTCTGAATGATTGGTTGTTGATATCAGGTGGCAGGTTGGTGATTGGATGGATTCTGATCACAGGCAGCTACTTTGACTACCTGAGAGGGTGAAAAGGGCAGGTTTCTGCCTGGTGAAGGCTTGGGAGTTGAGCAGATGAAACCCGCCCATGCTCCGTGAGCAGTTCTTGAGCCCTGATTGGGCAAGACCCTGTCTGATCTGAGAACGCTCTTATCCAAGAGCCCAGTGGTAGTGGCTTCATCCACTGAGGAGAGGCTCTAGGGAAAGGGTGGGAAAATATGGGTCAAGGCCCACTACTGGGTAAAATCTAGGTTTCTAATTGCTATGCTATCTTTTTTTCCTGTTGACACAGTTGGTTATAGCAAACTTAACATACAGCCCAAAGACAAACTAAATGCAGATATTTACCGAGTCAATGACGGATTCCATGAACTCTGGAATAGTATTTGAGAACGCTGGACTGCTGTGATGGCTGTTGTTGTTGTTGTTGTTGTTATTGTGGCGGCCATTGTTGCTGTGGGCACGTGATGCGGAGGCGCTCTCCTCTGGTAGGCAGCTCTGGTCGAGAGGCAGGGCAGGGGCGGCTGCCTGGTGATGAGGTAATAACATTGGCACACCCTCTGAGCTGTTGGCCAAAGAGCTCTGGTTGGCCCAGCTTGGAAAGGGCAAATTCATCTGGGGGAGAAAAGCATATAAAGAGTGAGGCTAGAAATAACAGTCAAAGAATTATCATCTGAAAATATGAGCACAGTAGGGTGAGTGTAAAAAAAAGTGTCAAATAAGCACAAAAGAAAAAATGCAAGTCTGACAATAAGGGAAGAGGTGTAAAAATTTACAAATGAGAAAAAGAGAAGAAGAAAGGGAACTTTAATGTAAAGAGTGACAGAAGTGTTGGTAGAGGGTTGCACAAGGGGTCATGCACACACACACAATGGCGATAAGGTCCTATTTCATCACTTTTGCAGAAACAGACCCCCCAGATGTTTCCTCCTCCTTGTGCACACAAACACACACGTTCAACCACTGTCCTTAAAGCCAGGGTCAAATACTCATGCACATAAATTGTGTTGTCACAACAACATTGCAAAGCTCACCCGCACTTAGGCATGCATACACACACACACACACACACACACACACAACTCACTGGTAGTGATGGCTGCCCTCTTATCTCATCTTCTGTTGACATGAGCAGCAGTTCGATCTCTTTCACCCTCTGCTCCTTCTCGGGGTCCTCCCCACTATCGTGTCTCTGAGAAAAAGAGAACAGAGGGCAGATTTTAGCGACAATTCGAACCTGTTCATCTAGTCATCATCAGTTATGCTGCATGTACTTGCTCATCATACCTGTATAGCAGCGGTTCCATGCTGGGGAAAGTTCACGATGTTCAAATGCAAGGCCATGGGGAACGGTATCTGTACAGCCAACGAGAAACACGTCTACATCAAACAAATGAATCACCTGCGGCTACACAATCTGCATCATCAGTTTTCCTGCCAGCATCCCAAGTTTTGGTTTAAAGGCCACTCACGCGGTGTGTGTCGGTGATGTAGGGGTAGTTGAGTGGCGACAAGGGAGGCAGCTGTGCGTGACTGGGCGAGTGGTGAGGGAAACCCATGATGTGATTGTTGGTCTTGACATAACCATGGTTGATGGAGAGTGAGGAGTTGTTCTTTGGCGCGCTCTGAAGATAGCCCTCCTGCTCCACCTTTCGCCTCATGGTGGAGTTCCAGTGGTTCTTTATAGCATTGTCAGTCCTGGATGTCATGAATGACACATTAACCTACATGTTATTCATTAGAAAACAAAGCATGCAAAATGCAAAAAAAACATCCTGGACTCTAGTGGCACTATCAATACAGGCACACACACAGTACACACAAACAAAATTGATAAGGTTATCAGTACAGAGCAATTACAATCATGTCAAAACAGCTGTATCTTTTGTCGTTCTCTTTGTCACCCTGTCTGCCACCCTGTCGCAGCATTGTCTTTCACCTTTTTTCCACCAAATCATTCTGTATTGCAAGCTTTCAAAATAGAGAAATGTTTTCTGTATTCACACCTCCATCTTCTTTTATGTTCTGTGTGCTCGCTTCATCCCTTTTCTCATTTGTTTCTTCTATTTTTTATTCCTCCTTCGGCGTCCTCCCCCCTGTTTCACCCTCTCAACCGCAACATTGCACAGCCAACCAACAAGGGTTCAGTGATTCATCTAGCTTCTCTTTTTGCCACTTTTCTCTTTTCTCCATTCTCTGCCTTACCTGCCAGGGAGCAGCTTAGCGATTTCGGCCCAGCGGTTGCCCAGCTTCTCATGTGCCTGGTAGATGATCCTGTCCTCCTCCTCAGTCCACGATGTCTTCTTCACCTCTGGGTTCAGGTGGTTGTGCCAGCGCTCACGGCACTGCTTGCCAATACGCCCCTTCAGATGCTTGGCGATCACTGACCAACGCTTGGCTCCATACTTCTGGACCAGCTCAATCACCTGGGGTGTGCATGTTTTTTTTTTGTGTGTGGTGGGGGTGGGGGACAAGAGGGAAGGAGGAAGAGTGTTGAAAAGGAAGAGAAGTAAATGGTGATGGAGGGGCATGAGGAAAGAGGAAGGAAGGAGCAATAACCGGGAGGAGAGGGAGAAGTAAGGGGGTACAGGGTGAGAAAAATAACAAGGTAAAAAGATCACAGGTAAAGAGGGGTATAATAGAGAGGAGATGACAGTAAAGAGAGAGAAAATGACAATAAAAATACTTGTTAGTTACCCAGAAAAATCTCAGAAACATATAGATTGTGTCATAGAAAGCTTCTCCTCTCATATTCTCCTTCCCTCTTTCTTTATCTTTCAACTTGTGGAGGTGATTGAGAACACCTGGTGGTGAGCAGTGAGGGAGTTTCCAGTGGAACATTAGCCACTCTGCTAATCATTACAGTGGCATCTGGGTGGAAATATAACTCCTTTGGACTACTTCAATAAATACCTCACAGGTTTTAAGAGACTAAACATGTTGCTTGTTGAGTTAAGTAACTTTTTGGGAAACCAAAAATGTGCAACAGCAGCCAAGGAGTTGCTACAGAATGGTTGCTTTAATCGCACAGGAACATAAAGTTGTTTTTTTTTTTACCCTGGATGATACCTGATTGTCTGTTTGCAGAGACTGGTATCCATCTATGTTACTCCAAAAAAATGCAACACAGCCCTACTGTCAAAGGTCATTGCGGATGGCTCTGAAGCATCTTTATGTAGTAAAAAAAATGTAGATTCATTGCAGATCAATATTTGTGTGTGACCCAAATGCTGTGTGCAATTTGAAGTTTTCATTAAGGTTCTAAAAGGCTGTTTTCTTACCCTCTGGTCTTCCTCCTTGGTCCACGGCCCTTTGATGAGTTCTGGGTTAAGAACCTTCTGCCACCTGTGCTGGCACTGCACATCTGTACGATTCTGGTAAGTCAGACAGCAACAGGATTAGTAGTCATCCTAATACTATGGGAGGCTACATGCACATAAAATAAAGAAATAAAAAGAAAACCCTCTTGGTTTGTCACCACTTTGTCACAAGACTATGTTTACTTCTCTGTGTGCATTTGTGCATGTGTGTATGCACAGAACTGCTACTTACAGTTAGTAAGCTTGCAATAAGTTTCCAGTCTTCTGATCCATGAAGCTCAACGAGTTTCTTCAACTTCTCATCCTGAAAAACAGAGAATGCATATTGCAGTTTGTCAGACATATGATATACGCCACTACAATGAACATCATCACCAACAATTTAAAATGAACATAATACTGAGTGGATGTGGTTAGACCAGACGATAATAAAAAGAAAGGTGCCCAGGTTTCGTGGAAGTGATGTGTCCCGAGGCCATTTCTTTTTAACATGTGGTCTGTGTTATTTTGTATTGAACAGGGGGTTTTTAATTGTTTAGACCGGCGTCTGTGTGTGTACCTCTTCTCGTGTCCAGCGCGTTTTGCCAAGGTGGCGTTTCCCTGCCTTGGCCAACGATCCATCATAATCATGTTCATACATCTCGGTCTCCTCCTCATCCTCCTCACTACTGTAAACACTGCAGGCACAGAGAGAAAGAGAGAGAAAGAGACATGAGAAAAAAATCAGTGAAGGCTGTGTGAAAAGGAATAGTACAAGATAATAGCAAGGTAAATAATAGCACAATAAGCACCAGTCCATTTCTAAACTACTCCCTAATCGTCTCTTTACAGAGTGCATAAACAACTCAGCCCACTCTTTAACTCATCAGGTGTCAACACAGACAGAACCAGTCATTCTTGAAGGTTTGGATGCAGGCGTTTGGCCAAGACACCCACAAGGGTAGAGAGAAAGAGAGCGAGAGAAGAACAGCAAGCAGGAGGGAGGGGGGACGGATGAACAGGTTCCAATGTTTTTGGTTTCCACAGATACTGGGATTGGCATATGCGATCATAATTTCGTGACCCTGGCGTGTTGAGACCTGCAGTGGCATTGTACAGCACAGCCATGCGTGCACACACACAAACACACATAGAGTGGTTGGTTAACCAATCAAAATGTAGAGCACGGACAACGTGGAAGCTGGGTAGGGTACTTAGGTGTCATACAGAGCAACAGGTGAACAGGAACCCCACTGAGAGGTGTGTGTGTATGTGTGCCTGCTTGTTCAAGAGGATATTTACTGTGGATTATCTTCCTGACGTAGTTTTGTCCATTTACCCGAATGCAAGACTAAGTGATTAACAGCACTGACCTTACAGAGAAATTAAGGAAAATGGATGTATAGCAGTCATTTTATGTTTTAAGCAAATTACCATAAAATATGCATTTGTCAGATGTTTGGTGTGAGCTATTTTTTCCACTATAACCAAGCTTTGTTTTTGTTTTATAGAAAAGGAGAAAATTGGCATCAAATAAGAATGATGCAAAGAACTTTATGTCCACAAACAAGCAACCAAATTACAATTAATACAGCGCACTCAACTCATCCTGAGAATGATGAATCAACTGAAAACTTCACCGTGACACACTAACTAATGAGCACGGCTCTTATCTCAATCATCGGAGTGGTTTTTGTGTGTGAATCTGCGTCGCACTTTCTTCAGGTTCTGTGCGTAAAACCATGAGAATAAACCAATAACCCGCACTGAAACTATCGCTGATAAAAACTCTAGTAAAGACTTGTCACGCAAGCTTAATGCAGCCAAGTAAGCAGATGCATTGGAAGGGGAAAGAAAGCTGGTGCATATCGAGAAAGAGGTGAAGTGAGTGAAGCTACTATTTGTATCAAAACAAAGGAAATAGAAAATAAATGCAGCTTCTTCTAGAGACTCAAAGAGCTGCAGCAACAATCAGGCTGTTTGCAACTTACTTAATTATGAACTTTATGCAATGCAAGTGAAAAAAAAGTGACAATATTAAAACATTTTCACAACCATCACACGCTAAATTAAAGGACACGAAATTGCTTGTTGCAGCACATTCACGTCTCTGAGCGCAGTTTAAATAGATGAAACGTAGCGCTTGGTTTTATATTGTTTTAATAGCTGGCTCCTAAAATCATTGTCCACGCGCCTGTCCACCCGCCTATGATGCGTGCGCGTGCGTGCATAAAACACGCGCGCGCACATACATACACAGACCCCTTTCTCTCTCTCTCTCTCTCTCTCTCACACACACACACACACACACACACAGCAGTGACAGCAGCGTGAGGAGCGCACATGCCAGATGACCACCACCTGTCATGGGCGCGCGGACAGACGCACGCACCACAGCTCAGCTTTAAGAAAACAAAACATTTAAAACACACACAAAAAAGGCTTTAAAACAAATAAAGAGTTGATTCAAAAAAAAGTGTAAAACTCCGTTAATAAAATAGTCTCAACCGCAAAATTCGAAATGACGAGAAGATATAATAAGATGAGCATAATAGAGAAAATAGGATGCTACTTCAAGAGCAGCTCAGTTTGTGGGACTCACCTGTTTCTCGGCCGCCGGGTCATATTAAAATGTGCAGAGGCTCCGCTCGTACTTTCGCTATCTGCGCCGGGTTTGTTCTCCCGGCGAGGAGGCAGGTTGACATTAATTTAAACGCAGCAGCCTCCGCCAGTCGCTCCTCCTCCTGCGCATCCCGGTGAATTTGGCGCTCCTGAACACGTGCTGATTGCGCATGTCCAATACTGTGTGCTTTCACGTGCCGTCCGACTTTTTTTTTGGTGCAATTGCGTTTTGAAGGAAAAGTCAGAACATCGGCTCATATCGAAGACATTGATTAAAAGTATGGGGGTAACTTTGATATGTTTGCAGAAAGCATATGAACGTTTTGCCCTATTTTTAGAAGAAAAAACCATGTGTTAGGTACACCAAAAAAAATTCAGAGCTAAACAAATTCTACACCAAAGAATCAAATAATACAAATGATGATGATAAAAAAGTGGCTCGATTGTATACTGTAAATGAAAATGAGTATTTTTAAGCGTTGGTGGGATAAGGATTGGTGCCTAGCACATGTGTATGAAATTTACGAGGTGTTCTTGAACGCACCAGGCCATATACACTTGACATCGGCGCGTTTTGCCTGGTTGTCCGCGCTAAATGCTTTTTTGTCAACAATTCCCATGAGTTACTTCTCTTCTTGTGAAAAGCAGAAGGAAACTGAGTGTGGAAGATGTAAACAGTTGCAGAATGAGTGTTTGGCATGCGAGGAAAAGTGAAGTTGCAAAGCTTTATGTGCTGTTTGTAAAGTGCCTGCTGGTGTTTAAAAATACAGATGTTTCTCTGTGATAAAACATGCAAGACAATCAATCATGCAATGGATAAAATGAGCTTTTCAAGTTAACTTCACTTCTACTTTTCACTTTGTGGGAATCTGTTGCACATAACTTATAGAACAACTTTCCTTAAAGCACACATGACTGCCTTTATGTTATCCAAGTTATTCCACAAGTTGCCTCTTGAGTTTCTTAAATGACTTGATCATGGTGTTTTTGCATTTATTCAAAATAATCCACATTTAAATCAGGAACAAGTTGAGCCTGTTTTCAGCTAACCCCCTCTCTCAAAGCTGAGTAATAATGGAGTAATAATCCTCCTTTCTCAGCTATATTGCATAACTTCTGCATTAGTCTGTATTAAGGCAAGTGGCCACCATGGATTGTGATTATTTTGTTTTGGTTCAGTTCTCCATCGTTCCTCCTCCAGGACTGTCCTCGCTCAGCCATTCATTGCAGAGAGGAGGAGGGGGGGTAAATGCTTTATTTGTATAAATGTGTCTTCTCATTGTATTAGTTCCTCCATACGCGACCATATTGTCCTGGTCACTTGTAATTATCATCACCCCAGTCCAGCCTATTGTCCCAGGGCAGTCATCATAATAGTGGGCTGATAAAGGGCTACGTGCGCACACACACACACACACACACACACAAGCATGGACTGCAATTTCACTATTTGATTCAACAGCGTGGACAGAGTGCTCAGTGAAGTGAAGCAGTCAGACAGAGAAATATGAAGATTTACAGGATTGGACATGGGTTCAATGAAGTACAGCATGAAACATGTTCTAAAACTTATGTGTGCATAGATTGAATCATTCATTCAATCTAGTGATGACAAAAGCTTTGCTAGTTCAGAGGCTGCACATTTGTGACATTAAAACTATGCTGCTGTTAACATTACATCTAACTGCAGGCCTATGATATAATGTAACACATGGTTGCCTGGTTGCAATCACCTATAGTCTTCAAATACTATAGTACACACCTGTGTACACAAGCATTGTTCCAGTCATTTTTTGCCTCGAGGTGGTGGAACTTCTAATCTATTCAAATCAAAATTTAATTATATAGCAGCTATCGTGCAAGATTGCAATATAAGGTAACCCACATAGAAAGAAAAGTAGGTCAGTAATAGAAGTACAGCACAAAAAATAGCTAAAACATCAATAATAACCAGTGTTAACCTTATTAACACAATAGTAAAAAGAAGCAAAACAAGCTAAATCAAATAAATAAAGGAAATAGTGTAATGGAATTTTGTCTCCACTTTGATTTGTGTGCATGTGTGCGTGTGTAAGACAATAAGTATATCTATAAGTTTGTGTCTTTAGCTTTTTTCTGCACAATCCCCAAATGTGTCTTTTCCCTAGAGGGTACTATTAAAAACAACATTTTGTTATCTGAAACCAAATTGAAGGAAGGGAGCCTGGGTATGCAAATTCCCCGATAGTACTTTGAGCAGGAAGCCTGACTCCCATTGACTCTAAGCTGAGGACATTTGCATGGGCGCGATTGGACAGGTTAAGGGCAGGTATTGTGATGGCTGCCCCCTTTGCAAAGCATTGTGTGCACAGGTTGGTTCATTTGAATGATTTTTAATGATGGCCCCTGGGCTTGAGATATCATCCCACCAGGCTTTCAACTCCAGTGTTGGGAAGGCCAAACATGTGTATGTATAATTGTCTGTGTGTGTGTGTGTCTACAGGTATGTGTAGTAAAGGCAGGCATTTGGGAAGGGTTGATCCTAAGTCAAATAGGTAGTGAATGCGATCTTCTATGGTTGAGCGGTTAAATAAACCCACATGTTGACTATTTGATAGTAATTGTTAATAAATTTATATAAACATGCATAGGATTTTGACATTATATACTTTTCTGCAATACAATGAAATCCAGCAATCATCATTCAGGAACATTGTTTTTTAAAGAATATTTATCACACCTACTTGCTTTATGAACAGTCAAATAAAAGAAATGTTTTTGACTTTCAAAATTATTACCTTTTAATTTTACAGTTTGCCTCTTTAAGGACGTCACATGCATTTCTTCATTGACTTTAGTTCTTTGGACCACCTGTCAAAGACTGCCAAGAGTGTAGGTTTTGCATTTTCCCCGGGGGTGAGTTCCTCTGAAAGACTCTTCCCATGTTGCCTAGAGCCCTTGGCAAATTATGTAAAGCATTACCTCATACTCACTGCCAACTTTTGGGATGGACTTCACCCCTCACCCACTTGCACATGGGCTTTGTCTTCTACAATTACACCAGGATTAATCTCTTTTCAGATTTACATGCTGTTGTTGACAGATTTGCAAGCCTTTGCTTTCACTTGAGTCTGTAGATGCCATTGCCATCCATTTGCTAACAAGCGCTTTGTGCATCTCCAAGAATTAAATATAATTAAATTATAGTGAAAAGATGATGCAAAGTTTATTAGTCATTCAATAATATAATTTCTACATCATTTAAACAAACCACCCATCCACTGAGCCGCTCATTCTTCTAGCAATCTGTCCATCCATCTGTTTAATCCATCTAATCAGCCCAACATTAATTCTCTCAGAAATCCTTCTCGCCCGCCACTGATTCATTGATCAGACTTTCCGTACGCATTGTGGCCATGTCGTCAGCACAGATTTGACCAAAGAGCTCTTA
The DNA here is from genome assembly GCA_025331565.1 of Holacanthus passer. Lineage (NCBI taxonomy): Eukaryota > Metazoa > Chordata > Actinopteri > Pomacanthidae > Holacanthus > Holacanthus passer. The sequence goes on from JAFREQ010000034.1 coordinate 2,492,816, forward strand.
AAAGACATTTAAAGGAAACAAATGTTCAGATCCTGCGTCGAGGTGTGAAAAGTCACACCTCAGTCCTTGCTGCGACACGTATTTAATTCATCTCTAAAATCTGACTACATATAACGAAAGCAGACAAGAGACAAACAAACAAGCAGAGAAAAACATTTTATCATCCTGTGCTAAACACTTGGTTTGACTAAAGTTTTTGTTGGGTGCAAGAGAAAAGCTGCAAACAATTTTAAGGCTGTTTTTTTACATGACTTTTCACTTAGGCAACATGTTCCATTTCCATTACATATCAGGTGCTGTTTCTGCCTTTGGTTTTGAAATGTCCTAGAAACATTTGCAAAGGAAGAGTTCCCTCTTTGTCACCTGTGTGACCCTGTAAAGAGAGCATGTTTGTCTCTGTTTACTTGTACTGTGTGCATGTGCAGTTGTTTATTTTGACTTGTTGATGTGCAACTAAGACTTCAAAATGCAGGAAGTGGAATTTTAGAGGGGAAACCTCCACCCACTTCGAGACACACATGCACGTACGCGCAGACACATACGCACACTCTCAACCAAAGATGAAATGTTGTGCACAACAGATAATAAACTCCATATCCATCCCCTCCTGATATGACCAATCCCCTTCTCGTTCTTACTAACCTCCGTCAATTAAAGCTGCTCTTCGTCAAACTGTCAGTTGCAATATGAGCCATGTATTGTGAAAAGGTCTTTACAATTACCTAAGCAGACATCTTTCTTTATTCTGCTCTATTTTTAGATTGGGGAGACACGCCAAACCTCATATTTCATTTCACCATGCAGATGTGCCAGTGTGTGCTTCACCTGTATCACTGGTATCAGATTACTGTCTGACATTTTCATCTTCTTCTCTTTCATCGACACATAGGCTACTGCAGATGAGATCAGGACAACATAATGTATCAGAAACCACACATGTGCACACCTGCACACATGCAGATATGCAAAGACCGGGTCGAAGATAAACATGTTCACATACACATGCTCATGAATGCAAAGGGTTACAAACATCTCATTGCACTCCCTTTTGTGGTAGACAGGCGATAAGTTTCTTGTGGTACAAAGATAGTAGGAAAAAATGATGTCACTTGTGAGTGTTTGTGCAGGGTGTAGAGTGTGGGCTCAGATGGGTTGGTCTCTAACCAAAGGGCATAACCTTTGACAATGGTTTAGACATTCACACCCCAAGATCATAGGTGGGATTCAAAGTTGTACGTGTGTTTTGTGAGGGCAGACGCTCTCTTTTGCTTTCAGTGCCCTGCTCTCGACATCTTAAACTGAAATCAAGGTTGTGCAGAGAGCAAAAAGCTCCTAACCACTTTGTCATTGTTCATCTGTGCTATTGTGCTTCCTCTTTAACATGAATAAGACATTATCATTAATATGAATGTTAAGTCTTTCTTAACACATAAAATAGTAGTTGACTGTATGCACGTCATATTGCAATATGCATATTCACTACCTTTATCATCTTCACCACAGTCATCATTGCCATCTCCATCATCCTCATCATCCTCATGAAGGTCACTGTCTTTTCCAAGAAGAAGACTACAGATTCAAGCATCAATCCTTTTACTGTTCTTTCACTTCAGATCTTTGTGAACCTATACTGATGAAACTTCTTCCTGTAGGGCCCCTGATTATACATGATGAAATGATAAGATATATTTTTGGTTTAAGTTTATTTCCCTTATAGTCATTCTAATATACATGTATTAGTTCACACACTGATAATAACATCTGAGAGCGTCGACTGATCTGAAGTCAGTTTCTCTCTATCAGACAGTGTTGTGACGCTTGTGTGGGAGATTTGATCTCAGGCCGCATAGGTGGAACAACAGGAAGTGATGTCAGCGAATTTTTTTTTTTTTTTAAGTTTTTAAATCTTATTATAATGACTAGATTGTTAACCACTGAGCAAAAGATACACATATGGTAATATTTAGTGTTTTTTTTTTTTAATTTAATATACGTGTGTCCGAGTAGCAGAAATCTGATCTGCTGACTGCTGGAGCTTCACAGCAGCAGCAGTAATGGCAGCCGGGCGGTGAGACACATGTCACAACAGTCTGTGAGCCGAAAAACATTCACGCTGGAGCCCAGAGAAGACACACAAGCAAAATGTCTCGGCACAGAAATGTTCGAGGATACAACTACGATGAAGGTAGGTAGATAACCTTAACTGGGTCAAGATAAGGCCTCAGCGCTAAATTCGATAGCCGCTAGGCTAAAAGTCACTGTTATTGATGTTAGCGCTAGCAGCTAATGCTGGCTAGTTTAGCTCGCAAGATAACGTTGTTGTCGTGTCACTTGGTGACTGGCATAAGATTACTTGCACCATAATACTAGTATCTTTTAGGATAATGTTATAATATTAAAACTGTATGTGATGTATCTGTAACTAATGTAGCTATTGTTTATGTTTACTAAAGTTAATGACAGCTATCTTGCTAGCATGCTAACTTTCCAATGTGCAAAACATGTTAAAATCTTCTGATTCATTGTTGGACACTGTATATTGACATCCCCAGACTGTGTTGACTTATTAAGCATCCCAGTATATTTGTCAACCCTATTATGACGTAGTTGAAGAAAGTTGCCTGACTCCCAATTTACAGTTTGTTATGCATTCTGTAAAGTTGCTGACGAGGCAAACAGCTGTAACAAAAGAGTCTTTCTCTTTCCTACATCTGAATACGTACATGTGTATGCTTGTGCAAAGTAGAGAAAGGGAAACAAATTGAACCTCATTTGTGTTCTTTCTAGATTTTGAAGATGATGACATGTATGGACAGTCTGTGGATGATGACTACTGCTGTATATCACCAGCAACAGGTTGGTATAATTGAATGCAAAACTATAGGTGGGCTCAATGGTTCATAGATAAAATAACTGAAAAATAGATGCTGTTAAAGAAAACAATATGTACTTTTGTAGATTTTTTAGTTTATTTTAATTTTCAATAAAGGATTGATGTGATTAAATGATTATTTAAATTATACATTGTTAACCAGACATCACATCAACATTTTAGGTTTCCTCATCAGCCAGTAATTAAAGATGTTTTTGATTTATACAGCAAATCAGTTCATCTACTCCCGTCAAGAGAGGCAAGCACCAAAGGAGGAGCCTTTAGAAGAGGAAGAGTATGAAGATGAGGCTATACCCATGTCCCCTACCATCAGCCACAACCTTGACCCTCTTGATCAAGGTAATATATGATCTTTTTATTTGAAAATGGGCTAATTGAAGACATTAAGATCCTGTTGGATTAGTAGTTTTGTTTTATTTCCATGATTTTTTTTTCTTTGTTTAATCTGTAATGTCTTTATCTAACGTATGTGTTGTACTCTGTAGCCAAGCTCTATTCCTGTCTGGACCATATGCGAACTGTGCTGGGAGATGCAGTGCCAGACTCAGTCCTGACCCAGGCAGCCATAAGATTTGGATTTGACCCACAGAGGGCACTGGATGCAGTCCTGTCTGAAGACACCAAGACAGCCCCAGTTACCAGAAGTACCACTGAAGAGACAGCTTCAGTAGCAAGAGTTAGCCAGGAGAAAGCGCCGCTTCCACAAAGAACCAAACAAGAGGCAGTGGCTGAGAAAGGTACGCCTGGAGCGGATCGAATTCTGATCATTTTATTGGTCAGGAATTGTTGTCCTTGACTGGCCCACTGTAGTTATATATTAGAGAATGTATGTTAGTGGTATTTGAACATTGTCTTCAGTTATTTGCCAAACAAACCACACAATCTGAAAAGGTACTCGAAATGGCGGAGCTTTTTCACAATTTGTTAGTTCATAAGAAGTGTTTTTTCTTGTCATGGAACTACTGACAGATCTGGTGTCCTTTTGAAGGAACAATTATCTGATTTCATAAATACAAGCTGTTGCCATTGCACAAAATACTGCCCAGTCTGTTTATATCACTTGATCAACAATTACAAGTAGTTCAGTGTAGATAGATATTGATTGTGAAGGGATTTTGAACGTCTCACATTTGAGCATTTTTTTTACATCTTGAATAATATCCTCACTGTAATACAACTGAGAATGATAATAACAGCAATATAGTTAAGGAATAGGTCTAAGTGAAGTGATCATTATATAGGGCTTTTAGAGTCTGGTTAAGAGCTGAGAGTGTATCAGTGTAAAGGACGTTAAATACAAAGAAGGCAGCTGTTATTACTGTGACAAATGAAAGATAACAGAGAAATTGTATTAATTACATTAAGATTTAACGGCCAGGGACATTTGTCTGTTTGTTTCCCACAAAGTTATGCACATACAAATGTTTAACAAAGTGCCTTCTTTTTGTTCTTTTCCTTCTTGTTTATGGTATCATTCATCTGACTAATGTCCTGTGGTCCTCCTGTCTCTCCTCTTCGACAACTGCAATTGGCTTTTGTAAGGTAAGGAGCCTGCTTGTCTGCTTCTCACACAGACATTACATCCAAGGCACATAGATCCCAGATTGATGGGTGCAAACAGACACAACCACATGTGCAAGCAAGTGCACCAAACTTGAGTGACCTATTATCGCAACATATGGCTGACCCAGTGGTTGAGCTCTGAAAATCACAATTTTATCCGTCAAAATGTTGGTCCAGACATTGGTGGTACCAGTCTGGCACAGCTCATGTCTGAGCATGTGCAGAAGAGTAAGGCGTTAGGTGTGGTTGACACAGGGCGAGGTTTGGGTGTTCCCTCATTGAGTTCTCTCACCATGGGACCTACTTCAACTCCGTCCATTATGCCTAATCAGAATAGTCTTTCATTGGGAACGTTGGCATCTTTAAACATGTCTTCAGCATCTCAAAACCCAGCTCCCTCCCTCCTTTCAGTTTCACTCAGTAGTCTGTCGCTGAACAACCCCAAGATAACAGCTGCAAGCTCTTCTCTGGCTGCTCCTCCTGGGTTCGGGAGTCTCAGTTCTGTCCTCCAGAACAATCAGGACTCAGTGGGAGTTGGGACTGGAATCAAAGCCACAATGGCTGATCCTAAGGGAAGCCCATCATTAGCTGATTTAATCCAGGAGCATTCAAACTGCAGCCCGACAGCAATCAGTAACTCCTTCCTTACCCCCCAAAGCAGCATAACTTCTGTGAAGTGTCAGGGGATGGCTGCACCAGCACAAATGCTCTCGCTGTCTGAACTCGCTTCACAGCATCAAAACAGGAATACACACATTCAATCACAGAGCACTAAACAACCAGCAAACACGCTCACCTTTTCTAAATCAACCAGTATTACTCCTGCATGCCTAGGTGGGACTGTCTCGTTGTCTCAGCTAGCCCTGCAACATCAAAACAGCGGTTCCTCAGCATCCCCTCAACCTGTCAGCACTGAATCTCCAGAAAATGCATTGAAACAACTGCACTTCTCCGAGCAGCTCTCTTTGTCACATTTGGCATCTTTACACAAAGGCAAAACCTCAACCACCTCAAATGGGTCATGCTACTCTCTCTCCTCGCTCCTTTTACCAGCAAAACCAGAGAGGGCTGGCGTGTTAGCAGAAAGTACTAAAGAGGGTGGGACCAAGTTTAAACTCGACCACAAACCATACCACCAAGACTCAAGGCCACCTAAACTGAGGCAGACTATTGATTTAAGTGCACTCATGGCCCAGTCAGATGGAGTGAGCCCTCGTCACTTTGACCCCGACCTCCCTTCACCATCCTCTCCAATTCCAGCTGCCTTGGGGCAGGATTCTTCTGTTTTTGCACAACCTTCAGTATTTGCAATTACTTTGTCGATTCAAAGTTGCAGAAAACAGAAGAGGATGATGACTATATTGAAGAAGAAAATAAGAGCTCAGAGGACAGGAAGTGGTTACCAGGCCTTCCTGTGTAAATCACAAGACACATCCAAAGAACAGCATACCCCGCTCCCACCAATTACACCGTTCCGCTTTGACACGCCTTCACCTGACGACATTGTCCGTGCTAATCAGCGAAAAGCTTTCACCAGGTAGACGAGGAAGCAAAAAGTGCTTAATTCTGTTGTGTGCAGGTTGGTGCTGAATTGACTGAAAAACTTTTGGTGGCCTTTGCTCCAGTGACTGAACTAAAAAGATGCAGCACTCAGGGTCATCAGTCCTTATGAGACTTTTTAAACTGTGTCTCGCAATCAATCATGTGGAGTAAAGAAACCTTTGTGACCAATAGTATGACAGAATGACTAACTGCTGATCACTGCTTTAAAAACTCTGCTAGAAACAGTATTACCACAGCATTTATGGATTCCTTTTTTATAGAGGCAAGTGAACAAGTCTTTGTTTTCTAATTCTAATATTTACAGAACAATCATGTTTTAGTATTATCAAAAAGGAAGCACTCAGTCACTCTGGCAGCTTGAAAATAATTGCAGCTAATGCCATGTTTCCACTGCATGGCTCGACTCAGCTGGCTCTTTTTTCAATTTTCCATTGTCAAAAGTTGTAGATAGTACCTGGTACCTGGTACTGTTTTTGGTATCACCTCAGTGGAAATTCCAAGCAAGCTGAGTCGATACTAAACGTTCGAGTGAAAACACTGCAGACCACTGATTGGTCAGAGAATCATCACTTATGTGACACCAGAGTCATCTCATCGTCTGCGCTCTGACATAGGATTTCCAAAGCCCTCCTGTTCTTTGCAGAAGTCCTTTGTTTTGCTGCCTTTTCTCATACAAAGTTTGTCTCCTTGCTGTGACAAATCCCTTCATCCCTTCCCATCCCTTCAGTATCCATTTTTCCATTTTTCCTGTGTTTGTGTTGCGTTGAAGATGATGTCACAGCAGTTTCACGCCAGGTTGCCTCCATTAAAGGGGGTTCTATCTGCAGTGGAAAACAAATTCGAGAACAGCACCTAGCACCAAAAATGAGTTAAGTGAGACCGAGCCATACCATGCAGTGAAAACATGGCTTATGTAAACTTTCAAAAGACTTAGTATTTTATGAACTTTTTAGAATCATTTTTTTTCTCCTTTACTGTGGTTAACATTTTTTCTACATTTTAAATTTGAGTCTTATTTTTGTATGCTTAGATGGCCATTGGCTTTTTAATTCACATTTTTGTTGTGGAAGTAAAGTAATCTTAACCAGAGAAAATTCGTAGTATTCGCATGGCCTCTTTTCTAGTTTTGAGCTGCATGAACCCTCAAAAGAGGAAAAAAAAAAAGGTTGATTTTGTTTGCAGGTGTGCTGCAGCTATTGGAATATGGATCAGTTAACCATTGTACTGGTTTACTGCTGCCTGTGTTTGAGATCGTGAGGTAGACATTTTGGTTTGGAGGACACCTGGAGATTTTCCCATGAAGGAGCGAGAACACACAAAGCACGTGCATGCAGACAGACACACACACACACACACACACACACACACACACACACACACACACAGAGAGAGAGAGAGAGAAGTGAACACTTTCAATGTTTAATATTGAAGAAATGAGGTTTGTATGAGTGCAGGCACCGTGAATAAGGAATGTACAGAATGAGTCAAAATGAATTCCTTCAGACCTGAGGTAAAAGAGGTTTTTCTTGCTTTTACAATCTTTTAATATTACGATGTACAAATGGGTTACACTGGGTGTGTCATCACACTCTGCCAGAAGTTAATTTGTCAATTTTCAAATAAAGATGACTGAGTTGATGTACTCTGAATGCATTTGTGTCTGGGCGTGTCTCTCTGGTTGTGTGTGGGTGTGCTTTTGTGTCTGAGTGTAAAAATACATATTTTTTTGGATTGCTGTCTTTAACTAATTCTTCATAAGCATTTAGAAATGTGTTTGTACAGTACTTAAATATGAACTACTGGCTTCAATGTAATAATATTTAGGTGTGGAATAAGAGAACATTTCCATTTTGTAAAATGAAATGTTTTAGACAGAAAAGTCTGAATTATGTATCTGGTGCAGTTCTGCTTCATGTTTTTTTTAGGTTAGCCCAAAGTTTCTTAAGGCAGCTCACATTTTTAGTGAGTCATTGGTATTGGTTTGAATGGAGAATCTTGCCCTTAAAGAAATGACTAAGACTTCAGATTGGATAAGGACTGATTCAAGAGTTTGTACTCTGACTGTTTGTATATGTGGTCTTGTTAACCCTAAAAAAGGGTAATTTTCTTCCTGTTGTGTCATCAGGATACTGGCATGTATTGTAGTTCTGAGACAGGAGGAGATGATAAGAGCTGATGTCAAACTTTCCTCACTGTTTCTTTGTTGTCTTAAATGTGAGAATGCTCTTTGAGTGACGGGTTTGGACTAGATGTGTGTAAACTTTATACAGGTGCAGAAAGCTGAGTGAAGCAGACCCTCAGGGTGTCAAACACAGGCTGGCGAGCCTAAGGGAAATGATAAATAATAAAGGGCAGATAGTTGGTTATAATGACAAGTCAAACATCACAAGTCAAACAGGTTTCTCAGTGTACGTGTAGTCCTGGGAGCATTGTGATATTTGGAAACAATTAGGTGTATTAGGGATGTTCTGTGATTGACGTTATGGACTACAGTATTTTTAGATTTTACCCCGCCAAAATCTGGAAATGAATAAGTGTTATTAACAGCTGGGTTTGTCCAGCAACAGTTTTGTCCCCTTCTCTTAAGGCGAGCCAGTGTGTGGGTTTGAGCAGGAAGCTGCACTCTTGGAGAAAATGTCACCCCGAGCACACACCGACTCGACACAGCAGCCGATCATCTTACTCTCTGTGTCTCTCTTACACCACCTACGTAGGAAAATCTGATCATGTCTCTCAACTTTCACAGCTTTGTCAAAAGCTTTGACAGATCAAATCATTTTGTGTCTTCACAGGCTCTGCATTTCTGCAAGGCGTAACTGCTGTACAAATATAGTGTTGTTGAGATGTGCTGCCAACACTGGAAAATACCATTTTACTCACGACAAGTGGTCAAAAGAAAGCTGGTGCATTTGGACTTGCGGCTTTGTTGTGGTGCACTATGTTTACAGGAAGAAAGGCTAAGAGTGAAGTATGATTGTTTATTTAAATGGAAAAGGCTGCACTTATTACAAGAAATGCAAGAGTTGAGGTCTGCAGAGGTTGTAGCCAATTAAAAAAAAAACAGTTATGGGACAGTTTGCAGCAAGCATGCACAGTGGTTTCAGAAATCATTCATTTATCAGTTGCGTGCTATGATGGTGCAGCTTGAAATAAAAAAAAAAAAAAAAAAACCCCGCGATTCTAAGACACCAATTAGGTTTTTGTGCTGATATAATAATGGAAGTGCAGACATCTTATTTAGAGAGATATTCAGTCGTGAGTCACTCTAGAGTCACCTTGAGTAACTGGATGGTCCTGGATACGCTTGCCAGCTTGGTACTAATCTGTATACTAGAACTGACCTGTTTACAGTTGCTTGCTCAAGTTTGAAGCCGAACGTGTATGACTGACTAGTTCGCTTCAAGTGATTTATTTTCATTCTGATTCATTTGCGGTAGTTGGCTTGGCCTCTTTACAGCTGTGTCTGAAAACACTCTTTCATCAACTCTTCCCTGTATAATAAACTCTCGTAGATTACAACAAATTATAGTAAGAGTAAGTTGAGATTTAAAACACTTATGAATCTTCATCGTCTTGCACCATCACTTCCAGGTGCACTGTTAAATAATTTGCTTTCTCTCACAATGTGAGGGGAAACCATTTTTCAAAAATATGTATTGCATCGACTTAGTTTGATGGAGACAGGACAAACAGTGTGATCACGACAGAACAGGAAAGCTTAGATCACAGCTAGGTAAATTTAAATTAAACACACTCCAGTATACAATACTTTGCAAACCAAGCATTTCTGGCTATCTTGACTTCATCAGGGTGGATGATTACAAGTGTGATCAGTATGATCACAGTGTCTGTCAGATGGTTGATAAAGTTGTCCTCAGTTTCACCATGCAGACAGCTGTTAATGTTTATTATTATATCCGTCAGAATCTTTTCATATACTTTTCTTGCTTCTTTGGAAACTCCAGATGTGCAGTCATGTCCGTCACTCAAAAAATCCCCACCACTGGACTCTGAGCTGTACAATGAATGCAAAGAGGATCAAATAAGTTGACTTGCTTGTTTAATTATTTTGGTAAAATCCTAATGTGTGTTGATGTTATACAGTAGGTTAGCCTGCTGTCAGGTCGGACACTTATAAATCCTTCTGTAGCTCTATTTTGAAATCAGTCTGTAAACAGCAGGTGAGAGTTCTCAGTTGGTTGGTATGACTCAAGGTTGACTGCTGAGTAAGTGGGTGTCGAGGACGAGGAGATCATGTGGAGTGATGGTACTGACGTGTGTGTGTGTGTGAGTGTGACTCAACCTGAAATGGGTCAGATGGATCCGACTCAAAGCTTTTCCCTCAGTCTCCCACAGTCGTTTTCATTCATATCTTCATCCATTTTTTTATGTGAATGAAGTTTAACTCTTAGCTTGGTTCTGTTGTATACCCATTATTATAGAGCAAAAACTTTCAGCCACATGCAAAGAAGTGCGAAGAATGTAGGTTTTAATTCCAAACATAAACTTTGCCAGGTGACTTGAGATTCTTTGCAATATGTGGCACATGGTTCCTTCGTAACAGCCAAAGTCAAACCAAGCCAGTCTAACTTTTACACTGACGTATTGGCCCAGACACTGATACAATACCTGAATCAGTTAAAATGTTTTTCCCCTTTTTCTTCCCCACACTTCCCCCACAGTAGGCCTATAGATATGAGTCGAGCCAAACATAGTTCTTGTCTTTTGCAGCCTTTAGCGGCCTCAAGTGGTGGCCTTGTGCTGAGAAATGTTCTTTTCCAGAACACTTATTTCTCATCATTTATCAAAGCAGTTCATAAAATATCGAATTAGTTTGTTAAAGATTTTTAGTAAAGTGTTGAGCACCTATGTCACAGTGTGCACTTGATGCTATCAAACATTGATAAAGACATTAAAAGTATTATCTCTCTCTTGGATCTCTTACTCTCACTTGCATAACCAGCTTACCATGCGAGGCTATCAGTCACCCCATTATCTGCACTTTCAACTGGAGCCCAAGTTGTTTTACTTTTGCCCACATAGTTGTGTGTATTTGGAGGGAGGAGGATATTTGCATATCCTGGGCGGACTCCTTTTATCCTGTGCTCAGTTGGGCCCTGGGGCTAAGGTGTAATGATCACTCACTACAAGGGTCCCCTGTTCTAAAGAAATCCTGGATGGGAGGAACTGTTTACCTGCCAGTCCAAACAGTGTAAAGAGATCCTGCTCCAGGCCTCAAACCTGACTGTGCTGTATAGTCGTTCTCAGACTGCCCCCCTGTTAATGCTGCCCTCGGGCTTCCCCAAAAAATAATCTCGGATGTCAGTTGTTTGCAGAGGTGTTACAGTCGTTTGACAGAACAATATGTCCAGTAGTTAAAAAGGGGGTTTATTGATTAAGACCTCGGGTGTTGAGTAGGCTGCGGCTGTCTTTCTTTTAAAAAACAAACAAACCAAAAACCACCTTCAGGTACTGAATAATTACAAGTTGATGATGTAGAGGTGTTGATTTTTATGTTGTGGTTTATTTCCAAAATGTAAATTGAGTTTAAATTAGGTTTTATTATCTGATGACCTTTTTAATATTTAATGTTTATTTAATTGTTTTTATTTATTTAATTTACTATTTAGCGTGATCTAATGAGATCATTTGTTTCACAGCTGACGTTCCATATAAGTGAACTAGATGTTGGCTGGTGCCCTGTTTGACACAGGTGGTAGAAACCTCCACGTCACTGTGGCAGGGACAAGAAAAGACCCCAGCTGCAGGAAGAACCTAAATTCTCCAGAGAGTACTTTCCATGTCAGGTTGCTGCTTACTGCAGGACAGACAACACAGAAAGCACAGTGGTGCTAAAGAGCTCTAATTGTTTGTAGGTGCCTTTTCTGCAGGGGTCCATCTATCACAAGCAGCAGCAGTGTAGTTTTCTGTTTACATACATTTTATCAGTTGTCATTTTATGTGCAGCTAGCCATTTAAATAAACTGCAACCTTTTATAATAGGAATATGTTTGATGCAGCTTTGCCTTGGCTGCCCATTTTTTCCCAACTTTTGAACAGATGTGGATCAGTGCGTGGGAATAAACATGTACATAGCATTACTTTATAAGGCTGTGAGCTGCTTCACTCGTGTATCTGTGTTTCAGAATGAGAGGGACTTTTTTTTTCAATGCAGAGCCAGTCATTCAGAGAAAGCTTGGTTAGAGAAAGTCCATTAATAATTCTGTTGAATCACGCCTCCTTTCCTCTCATTTTCCCTCAGGGTATTTTTTTATGATGAATAAACTGTACGAAGCCTACGGGAGCACACACAAGATTAGTATGATTTTTCTGAAATGCAGGCTATAAGCTCTAAGATAAAGAAGAATCTTAAGTCTTAAAAGACAAACATCAAAATGAAACAAACTTCTGAGAGGTGTTTTTCTTGCCTGATAAAAGTCTTAAATCTTATCCTGTTCTAATACTAATGAAACATACAAATGGAAAACTGCCGGTATTATATTTTATGACCAACATCACTTTTCCAAGTTGTAACAAATCAACCAGTTTTGGGTGTTTGCATGTTGTGGATGTCTGTTGTTTCAATCAGTTGTGTGTGTGTGTGTGATAATACACACACTCACCTTAGGCTCTGCACTTTGCTGAGGGTGACACCTTTTTCAAAAGATTCATTCTGCGAAATGCTGTGTCACACTGCTCTATTTACGTGGAGACGGGAGGCAACGGCCACTTCTGAAATTAACCCTTTCTGAACCAGGATGTCACTGCCGCACACAGCATGCACACAGACGCACACCGTGTGCTGTAGGCTTGGCTGTGCAGCCCTGTCTAAATGAATCAGTAGCAGTTTGATATGACTGGGACCGGTGGCCATTTGGGACTGGGATGACAAAGCAATGACCTCAACACAGCTTACTCCTGCAGAATATGTACTACCAGTCAGATAGATGGAAGCTGAACTAATTGCATCATATGCTTACACTTGAGAAGATGTGCTTTGCTGTGTATGCCAGTAAGGCACGCAGCTTTGACCAGGAAAATAGTGATGATACAGTACAGTGTAGTAACAGCTTCTTGACGTCTTAACACCATACTGACATAAATTGCTAAATAAACTACCTTGGTGTTTTATAATGTTACTGTATTTTATGTTGCAGGCAGTGTTGCAACAAATGTGTTGAAATTAGTCATATTGAAAGGACAAAAGAACACATTGTTTAAATTATTCTGATGTTATGTGGATGCTTAAACACTTAACACTCTATTCCCAGAGCAAGAAAAGCAGAACAAGTTTGTAAACTTTTACATCGAGATGATCATACAATGATCATCTTAGTATAGTCATATGGAAAATCTGGTGGGAGAAACCTTTCAGTCTTGAGAGATTGTAACTGTTTACAAAAACCTTTAAACTCTTTATCACATATTGAAGATCATTTCTATGCTCTTTGAAATTGGAACAAAAATACATGATGCTCCTCATGTCGTAGACGGTGGCCTCAGTGGCTCATGATTTCCATTGTGAAAAAGTGTACAGTTTTCTTCCTCTGTTCCCTTTAGCGAAAAGCAGAGATGTGCCGCAGAATAAACTGGACTCTGAAGTGGTGCCCAAAGTGGCTCGCATGACTGTCTCTGGCAAGAAGCAGACCATGGGCTTTGACGTTCCCAGGTATCTAACACACATCTGTTCACATCCTCCTCTTTGTTCTCATAAAACAGTACAAAACAGTAGTTACGATTTCAGAAGCTGGCAAAAGAAGAGTTGTGTTTCAGTTTGATTAGACTTTGTTCTCTCTTCAGCACAGGGGAGAACGGAGTTGCCAACACTTCAGTACGTCGGGGTGGCAGCCCTGAAAACGCCACCGCGGCCCCTGTCTCAGAGGCCGCTTCAAAACGTCCCGAGACTCCATCCAAAGGGTCAAATGGAGACGAGCCCTCCACAGTTCCCACCCCAGGCCGCTCCTCTGGAAAGGCCCGGCAGACGATCAATATCAAGGCTGAGCTGGAGAAGCGGCAGGGTGGCAAACCTCTGCTGAATTTGGTGGTTATAGGTAGGAAGGAAATGTACAAAACCACTCATGAACCACCACAAAAGCCACGCATGACTTGAACATTTTATTTCAGTGTATAGCACATTTAGGCATCACCACAAGTGCAAGGCATACAAAAGTCAACTCTGCCATGAAAAGTTAAAAACAATTACGCTGACTTCCATCTTCATATAAGCCTGACTATATGCTGACTATTCTACAGTGCAGACATTTGGTCTACAGCCAAAGAGGAAGTACTGCTTGATTTGCAAGGCAATATACAGTACGGTACTACTGTAGCATTTTTACACTGACCATTTTTGATAACTTCAAACACAATCTGAAAACTAAAGTGGAGGAATATCAGCAGTCATTTGATATCACTTAATTTTTTTAGTCATTTTTACCACAGTAACAAAATAGATGTTTTGGGAGTTCATTTTTATAAAGTTTTAGAATACGGGTTTTTCCTGCAGGAACATTTCTTCAACAATTTGTCTTCTTCCAAACTCTTCAAACTTAAATTTTCTATCTGCCTGTTTTGTGCACACGTCAAAGATTAATGGCAATAAATGAGTGGAACTGCAGAACAGCACAGTTGCTCAATCATATTCTCTCATTCTCAGTTACACCAGAAAAAGTGACTTGGTAGTTTCAGAAGTGCAGATGATTCTAGTTTCTCACAGCCTGTGAAACCTTTCGTTTTACCACGGTCCTCTCCGTTCCCCCTCTCACCCCCCATTCTTGTTCCCAATTCTGTCTACCTTGCTCCTCTTGTGCAATTCTGTTTCTTTCCCCTCTCTCATCTCTGGTTTCCTTTTGTCTTATCTTCTCTCTTCCCCCTACCTGTCTTATCACTCTTGCTGCATTCTTCCTCTTTGTCTGTCTGTTCTCACCCCTCACTGGTGTCTTCTGTCACTCCCCGCTCTCTGAGCCACCGTTGTTCTTTCCGTTTCTACATCCTTAACTCCTTGGCATTACCGCATCATTCGTCTCTGCAGGTCACGTGGATGCGGGTAAAAGCACACTGATGGGCCACCTGCTTTATCTGCTGGGCAACGTCAACAAGCGCACCATGCACAAGTATGAGCAGGAATCAAAGAAGGCAGGAAAGGCGTCCTTTGCCTATGCGTGGGTCCTGGACGAAACTGGCGAGGAGAGGGACAGGTATATTTTGAGCGTGAGGCTGTGCACAGTAGCTCAATATGCATGGACAAGAAGATTCACCATTGCCCCCTCCACATTGAGGGGAGAGGGCAGGTTTGGTTACAGTTGGATAAGGACACTTGAGTATTGCAGATTCTTACCTAACTGCAGTCCCTTCCTGCTGTCTGCTTTGGTTGATAAACATATCTCAAGTCACACATTTGGTCCAATTACTGGTGTTACTCCACACAACATAATCCTGGTTGTGGTCTGGGAAAAAATAGCCTGCTCATTAGAATGACCGAATCTTTCCAAGAATAGGTAGAACACATTTTGCTAATAAATTGTGTCCCCACTGATGGTAAACACCAGAGATATTTACCTTTTACATTTAAAATATGCTGTTGTGGAAAACATGTCCCTCCCGGCCCCATTTCTGTTGTTGTTACCAGAATGAAACGGAAGCGAAATACGCCAGAAACAGAAAGTGACTTGGGTGGGAATCCATATTCACTTATAAGTAACTTCTGAAGTAAATGCGTAACACTCAGCGCAGAGAGAGAGCCGCGCCCACTAGAAGACGTTGCTCGTGAACTGAAATTGACCGAGCCTTTAAATCTGCATTTCCTTATATGGCAGTCTAGCCACTCAGTACACCATCCAAGGCATTGCTCTATTTACAATTTTTTACTTCTGCTCAAATTATTTTATATATTACAGATGCATCTTTTTCAACTGGGTCAGATGGTTCTAAAACAAATCCCCTCATTTATTTGTGTTTGCTCCAGAGGTGTGACCATGGATGTGGGCATGACCAAGTTTGAGACCAACTCTAAGGTGGTGACCCTAATGGATGCACCAGGACACAAAGACTTTATTCCCAACATGATCACAGGAGCTGCACAGGTATCCCATGTATAAGTGTTCAAGCTGTAATGTAATGTAAAAAGCAGCACAGTGAATGAGAGATCTGCAGGTATCAAAGAATGTACTGTACCTCTTAATGTCCCTGTTCTAGGTGTATGTACAGTAAGAGGAACAGTCTGAGTGTTTATCTATGTCCAGAAGTGCAATGGTCAGGATCAGCTCATTCTGGTTTAAGTCATAATATTATTTTTGAAAAAGTTAAATATTCATGTTATGTAGCAATTGATTTCACTTTTTTGACCCCCAGGTTGGAAATGTAAGTGATGCAGTAACTTAAAAAACAAACTTGAGAGGAACAGGAGACAGATGACGAGATAAAAGAAAGTGCAAATAAATCAAAATTGGAAAGCTACGTGTATGAACAGTTCAATACTCTTGACCAGTGTGCATGTATGTAATGCTAGTGCAAACTAATAAAGCATTAAATATATATGAAATGAATTTAAGAGGTGATTAAAAAAAAACAATGTAGTACAGGAGAGCATGATACAGATAAAATCCTCTTTCACAGTTGATGTAATTTTATAATGCAACATTGATATATTTTGTTTATACAAAACTTGAAAATTGAAAATGGTTCATAGATAATATAATGACACAAGAATACCTGTGTTTGGCTACTCCAGCAAATTCAATATCTGACATATCAAAATAATTCATGACGTTGATACAAAAATCCAAAACTGTCATGAAGCAGTCCTGCTCATTGATTTGCAACATGGCTAATATACACAGAGATATTAAAGGGGTGGCTACCATGATGTAAAGTAACTACATTGTTATATTGTGCAACTCTGATTTAATATGTGATTTACATTGATTTTTGTGCCGTCCATATGTCTACAGAAGATATAATGATTCTTCCAATACCCCTGACTATATCAGTTTTCTACATTTATGACTTAACAGTTCACCATGATTGTGATTGATCTTGATGGTGAAACTAAGCATCTTTCTAACTTTGCAAACCTCTGCTCGATTAAAATGGTTCTTTCCCTCCTTCAGTATACCCTCAACCCGCCACACCCGTTAGCATGATTTGAAATAACTTTTGTGGTTTTGGGTGTTGGTGTCGCAAGGTGTTTTTGCAGGCATGGGTGTGCTTGTCTGTCTGTGTTTTGAGGCACGAATGTAATTTCTCTTTTTACCATATGACTGTCATCACGTTCAGCCTCCTCATTTAGTGACTAAGGGGTTTCTGTTGCAAGCAAACGAAGGTATCAGTCTGTCACACAACTCTGAGGCTCAAGATTGTATTTCCAAGCCTGAGAAAGCATGTGTTTCATCAATTTGTTGTAGTTAAAGAAAATAATAGAAAAAATACAATAGTTCTACATTAGTGCCTGTGTGATGTTTTTCACTGTATTTTGCTGTCTGATATTTTTTACAAGTTAAAATATTCATCATTGAAGAACAGCAACAAATGAGTTCACCTATTGTCTCCATCTAGATTGTTGAGTACGTTTGTTCCCTTACAGTTATTTGATGTGTTAGCCTGATTAAACATTAAAATTCAAATAACATTGTTTGATAGGACGGACACTCTACTCTTGAGCCTCATAAAAAACATCTCATCCTACATGTGCTGTATGTGTTAAAACATCAGACTTCAACTGTTTAATTACCTACAGAGTTGAGTGTGTGTCTGTGGTTTTAACACTCGCATCTGCCTTAGTAGAAAGAGATGAATGTGGTTCTCCTCTTTCCCCCTCGATCGTCTCTCCAGGCTGACGTGGCCGTGCTCGTGGTGGACGCCAGCCGAGGAGAGTTTGAGGCAGGCTTCGAGGCGGGCGGTCAGACCAGAGAGCATGCCCTGTTGGTGCGTTCGCTTGGTGTCACTCAGCTGGCTGTGGCTGTCAACAAGATGGACCAGGTCAGACCCGGCTTCACGTCACTGACACAAAGTGGGGATGTTGACTTGTCTGTTGGAAGCACTAGAGATACAAAATGTGAATGATTTGACTAGAAAAATAAAATGAATATTTTTGGTGTAAATCTGTTAAAAATGAAACAATGACCCCTAAAATCATTTTTCTTTTAACTGTACTCCTGCAGATATGATCCAAGTAATTTAACATACAAACATACTTTATATAGAATAAATAGTCAAACAGCTGATTTTACTGAATATTTTCTATGATAAGTTGAAATCTGCTATATAGTTTACAGTTCAGAGGTTTTGGACTACAATAAAATGGATCCTGTCATTGGTTTGTTAGATTGTCTCAAAGACTTCAAAATGTTTCTGTCAGCAGAGAAGAAGGCTTTAGGGCGCTGTGTGTGTCTGATTTTGTTTTTGTTTCCTGCAATCGCTGGCACACATTTCCATTTCAAAGCCATGCTGAAGGGGAAAATTTCTGACTCTGTTATTTTCCTTTTTCCTTTCTGTGCATTTACAAATCAGGTAAACTGGCAACAAGAGCGTTTCCAAGACATCGCTTCCAAACTCGGCCATTTTCTCAAACAGGCTGGATTCAAGGTGAGTCTGCACTAACACGTCCACATCTTAACATCTTGAGATATTAAACTCTTTATCATTATTGGTATATTAACTATCATTTTATATATTGGACTAAGTATTTCCCAGCTTTCTTTTCATCTGATCCTGTGCTTATATGTTTTTCCAGGAGTCTGATGTTTTCTACATCCCTACCAGTGGCCTGTCAGGAGAGAACCTCGCCACCAGGAGTTCAGTGTCAGAACTTACCTCTTGGTACTCTGGTCCCAGCCTGCTTGAGCAGATTGGTAATGCACACTGGCGTGGTTCAAGCTGCTCAAAGCGTTTTCTGCCTTTTGACTCTCAGACACAGGTCTCTCTGTGGGAAAAGTAAAACAAAAAAATACAAGCACAAGCTGCATGTCTGCCCTTTTTCCTCATGGGTCACCTCATGGTCAGATGGGCACAGTTGTCATTATTAGGTTTCATTAAATCTGTGGTAATCCATCTGTAGTGATCTAAACTAGTAATGAATAATAAAAAAATTTATTAGTTAAAAATCTAAAAATCAATAATAGAATGAAATCATACTGGTGGAAACTTGACCATCTTAAGGTTTGAAAAATGGTGATACCATGAAACATTAGTCAGCTACCAAGTAATCACTTGATTTAAGGGAGTTCCTGAAACATGATAATTTGCATCAAAAAAACTGCCAATAACTTTTCTCTCAGTGGTTTAAAGTGATGCTACATCTAAAGTCTTCCAACTAACCAAAATATGTTGAGTATCAAATACTCCGCCCGTTGCTTGAGAAGTGACTCTTAAAACCTTTACAGGTCCTCATTGAGGACTGCAGTTGTGATCACCTTAAATTCATTCAGTTAATCTCGTGACAAGTTTAATAAAGTCCTTTATTATTCACTTCTTTGCTGACACTCAAAGCTTCACAGGAAGTAGCATATTTAGCCATATCACAGATTCTGATGGGAATGTTCTCTCAGGATGATTCCTGGCAGCAATGATGATGTATGTATTACAATAAAACTGATTTTTAAGTCTCTTTAGAGTTTTGCAGACTGTATGTCTGCATAATGTACAGAGCTGTAACAGTAATTCTGTTAATCATCAAGTGTTATTGCCAGTAAGGACACTAACTTGTCATACATCCGGTACCAGAGAAAATGATTCATGGCCAGTGCCACTGGACTTTCACACACTTAATTGATTCCTTCCTCTTTTTTGCCATCTGTCTTTTTCCCTCTCTTTTACAGATGCCTTCAAAGCCCCTCAGAGGTCTGTAGACAAACCTTTCCGAATGTGCGTCTCCGATGTGTTCAAAGGTAAAAGTCACTCACACATGCTTTTTCTTCACGACCCATCTCATTTCTCTTTTTCCAAATTAAAGAGGTACTGCACACCTAAAGTGTTTTTTGAGCTGTGAACTAAATAATATGACTACTGTGATGAAACACATCAGTGCTGGTGGTAATATTAGAATTTCATGTGTTGAAAAGGGCTCAACATGCCATCTACTGTTTTAAATCATCCTGAACCTTGCAAGGCCAATTTATAGAGTCAACTGTTTGGGACTCATTTACATCATGACACTCGTATAAATTTCAAATATATGTTGATCGAGACTCCTTGTTTGCGAGAGTTTCTTGTCAATCTCATCAATATGCTGGAATGGTGGGAGTTGGCAGAATTTGGGCGTGTACTTACTCACTAAAGAGATTGCTGATGTTACATTTTCTCTTCCCAGACCAAGGCTCAGGCTTCTGTGTAACAGGGAAGATCGAGGCTGGTTACGTTCAGACTGGAGACAGGATGTTGGCCATGCCTCCCAATGAAACCTGTACTGTCAAAGGTATGCACTGGTGTGTCTTTGCTGCCAGTCTGGCACAGTGGCTGACTTTGGTATTACCAATTTTCATTTTCCTACACAGCCTTTTCTTCATAGAAAAAAAACCTTGTCTAAGGTGTAAAACCTTGTTATGAGATTATTAATATTTGTATCTGCAGTAGCAGAGCATGAAGCCTGTGCATCTGCCTGTACTGGAGATAGCTGCTAATATGCTGACAAGGATGACACGAGGTTCACTCAAACACCCACAGGTGGAAATGCCTACAACGACACTTTTTTTTTCCACTTATTTTAGTGTCCAGACAACTAAGTATTACAACTGGAAAGGTATATAGACTATATACTGTAACTGCTGCACGATTTGTACTGTTCATACTGTATATATCTTATTTATATGTACCTCTTATTTAATTTATCGCCTCTATTCATGTGTACATTACTTTGCACTTTATTGCTTTGAAAAAAGTGCAGTAAAGTGAAATCTTCTGGTTAGATGCTAAACTGCATTTTGCTCAGTACTCCTCTCTGCAATGACAAATAAAATTTGATCTAATTTACAACTAAAAATGTTTAAATTACTTTACGCTATCACTATCAGAAGTGTTCTCAGGCGGGATTCTTCTCTGTCTTTTTTCTTTTTTTAAGAGAACAGCGACCTGCATCCAAGTGTGAATGATTAGTGAATGAGTGGTGATAAACACCGCCATCGTGTGGCAGCTGTGTCTCTTACACTCTGTCTTTCTCTACCACAGGTATTACTCTACATGATGAAGCTCTGGACTGGTCTGCAGCGGGAGACCATGTCAGCCTGACAGTCACCGGCATGGACATCATCAAGATCAAGTAAACAAGTTTGACACTGAGAATTTAATAGAAGCATGGAGGTCTCTTTTGTTTTTCCATGGTGTGTGTTTTTGGATTGTGAACGTTTCGTGATAACTTCCTTTCTTCCTTTCAGCGTGGGCTGCGTGTTCTGCGATCCCAAAGAGCCTATTCGAGTCTGTACTCGATTCAGAGCCCGAATCCTTCTCTTCAATATTGAGGTCCCCATCACACAGGGCTTCCCAGTAAGCAAACACACACACACACACACACACACACACACAGTCATACTACCCAATGTTAATTGCATGCATGTACTCAATGTACAGACTCTGTTTCATTCTATGTGCATGTTTGTTCATTGTGCGCGTGTTTGTATTGTAGGTATTGCTGCATTACCAGACAGTCAGTGAACCGGCCACCATCAGGAAACTGATAAGCGTTTTACACAAGAGCAGCGGTGAGGTCCTCAAGAAGAAGCCAAAGTGAGTGTTGGTGGGAGGCATTGTGTTACATTTTATATTATAAATATACAGTCCACAAAAGGGTTCACCTTTCTGTTCAATCCAGCTATAAAGAGTTGATCTGTAAGTATTCATTCCTAGTTAAAAAGGGTGTGATGAATAGAGTCACCTTCAACAAGGGCTGGCTTTGCACTGCTTTAATGTGATTACTCGTAAGGTACTACAGCAGCTCAGTGGAGTAGATTTTTATTGCTATCTTCTTTTTCTTCAAAACACGACAAGAGCAGCTTTTGACAAACCACTGCAGTTAAAAGCAATAATCACCCTCATCAAACCACATGGAGCAGCTAAATGTCATTTCCCAAGAATTGCTTCATATTACTTTCTACTTTATTTGATAGGATAAAAGATTAAAAGCTGAAAGATAATTCAAATGAAATAATGCTGGAAAATTAAATTCTCGTTTGAAACAATGAAATTGTTGCATCTCCATGTCTGTGTCGTTTCCATTTTCCAATATTTTGTATTTAGTATTTCATATTTAATCCAATATGCAACCTTCAATTCTTATCGCAATTCAAGCCAAGAGTGTATATACTGGACATTTATTTCATACTCATATGTGTAAATTGTATTATTAGTGTCGTGTAAATTGTTTTTTCTTCTCATGTAAATGTGTTAATATCTTCTTTTAGCCTGTTTTAAATTGTTCTTCTTTACTATTTAACTGCTTCTATCGCCTTTGCTGCTGTACATTGTGAATTTCCCCACTGTGGTAAAGGTTAGATAAAGGTTTATCTTATCTTATCTTATTAAGGTGTTTGAGTAAGGGCATGAATGCCATTGTGGAGATCCAGACCCAGAGGCCGGTGTCATTAGAGCTGTACAAGGACTACAAGGAACTGGGCCGCTTCATGCTGCGATATGTGGGCTCCACCATTGCTGCAGGGGTTGTCACCGAGGTAAAGGGCATCTAACTTAACAAAGTCAAAACAACATGTGTGGTATTGCATAATAAGAGGTAGTTTTTTTTAAACTGTGTGTACTGTAGCTTTCTGTTCTATATTTTGTTTATATCTCAGTATTTAGGCCTTTAAGAAGTAATTAGTGTCCTATGAAAGATGGCTTTAACTGTTTCTGTTTCTGACTCAATGATAAAGAGTCTTTAGTCAGTTTCCTTGTGATTTCTCCTCACTGCAGATCAAAGAATGAAGATCATGTCCATGGACTCGGAGCCGGTCGGACCTTGCTCTGGAGACTGCATGCAGCCAGAGACAAAGTGCAATTCCTCAACAGACTCAGAGCGTCCCATTCATCCATCCATCTCTCTGTCCAGCGCATTAGCTGCTTCACCTGACTGCTCTGATCAACACTAACTAACTGCACAGATATCCAGCTGTGTTTGGCAAGACGCTGAGCAGCCTCCTCCGCCAAAATTACCCACTTCACACTCGGCCCTGCCCGATCATTTGTTTGTTACTAAAACCCCATTGCTCTCAATTCACTGTTTAATCAAGCCAAATCAATAATATGATCAGACTCTGAAAGACAGTCCGCAGTGAGGAGGTCCAGCTAATCACTTATCTGGACTGAAAACGTAAAAATCCTGGCGGAGCGACCAGTGCAGATAGTTTAACTGGAGCCAATTTATTTCAACTTTTTTTCTTGATCTACTCAAAACCGCTGCCCTAAAATGACTAATTTTAAATCTAGAGAGAAATGAAAGAATGCAGGAGTCGAAACATTTGATATTATTTTTACCATAAGTATATTTGCATCTCAAATTACATAGCTAAGGGGACAATGTCCGCTCTAACCAAGGTAGAGTAGTTTGTGAACAAAAAAAGGGAAACTCAAATGTTCACCTCCCTCTGGATAAAGAGACAGAATTCTCATTTATGTTAACAAATGATACTTGAAATGCTTCTACAGTAAAAGAACCGTAATGTTTTTTGAAGTGCTTATCTGTGTTTTTTTTTTTCTATCAAAGACTCCGCTAAGTGCATGAGGAGGGTTGATGTGTTAAATCAGACATGTTGGAAGTAAAGGAAGATGCTGCCCAACTGAAAAGATCCTTTAAAGCCTCATGACAGGTTTGTGGCACACAGTTTGAAGATGAGCATCCTACACGCCAGCAAGCACCAAAGTAAGTAGGAAGTGAAAATGTAGAGCTGAACATTTCCCGTCAGGTTTGACAGTGACACAGCTGGGGTTGTTCCCACTGGACTGGAAAGCACCATAAAGCACACATCTCGCTTATACTGTCACTGACAGCCAAACAAAAATGGTTCAAAGTGGCACTACACTTAATGTCAACTTGTTTTTCTGTTTCAAGCTGTGGACAGTGAGGTGATTGAATTTTCAGAATTGCTGAGACGATGGAAAGGCAGAAAGACGAGGGACATTTTCGGTTAAAAGCAGTGTGAGAAAGACGGGAAACATTCGAGAAGATCTGACTTTGATTAACTGGGTAGTCGGTGGAAAGAGTCACTTTCTGCGTTTTATTTTGTCTGTGCAGCTCAAAGGCATCACCATCATGGCCACCAATCAAAGATGCATTTCTGTTTTCAATTAAAAAAAAAAAAAAAGAAGTTTCAGTAGTCTGTAAAAGTTTGTAAACTCAAAAGCTCAGAGAGGAATTAACTATAGGCTTTGCTGATGAACTCCATTGATTATTATATGGATTATGAATCAAGAGAGATAAAAAAAAAAATCACAAAGTGTAACCTGCCTATTACACTCACCAAAAAATAACTGTGACCCCCTGGGTGGAGGATAGTACACAAATTTATGGTAAAGATAATTTGAGGGTTTTCAGGGCCTGAATAACTTGTATTTAAATGTATTGTCAGGTTATGTATCTGATAAACAGTTTCTGCAATGCAATACAATAATACTGGAATATATGCAAATTTGGACCTGTTGTTAGGTTGTATTATAAACTCTGTTAAAGTTAAAAGTTGCACTTGACACAGTTTGGCACAGCTGCAGTAGTTGCTGTCACGTCATCTTACACAAACGAGGGCAAAGGTCTCAAAAATCATGAGTCATTCCAGACCCAATAAATAAACAGCAACCGTGGAATCAAGTAAAAACTGATAAACTATAAGACACTTAACTGCGTGTTTTCTTGCTTTGGTCTGTAAGTTTTGTTTACTGATGAGATCCAGGTTAGAGATTGTTGCTGTCTCATAATTCAAACCAATCAAAAGCTTCCTGAAGAGGAATTTCCACCACACACACACACACACATAGACAGTCTTTACTTATGTCACTTTTGGGGAATTTACATAGACTTACATTCATTTCCTGGTGACTAACCTGAAGGACTACCTGACCTTAACCTAACAATAACCTTAACCTAACAATAACCTTAACCGATGACCTAAAAATCACAGTTTTCCAAATTGAGGACACCACTTTTTGTCCCTAATTGCACCGCTGTCCCGAATCAAGTGGTCTTGAGTCTAGTGTATATCCCCGACATGGACATAAGCGAGCACACACACACACACAGCGAAGATCCTCCAGCTGCCACAAGTTGGCAGTATTCCATAACATGCAAGGTAAAGATGCAGACATGCAGTCAAAAATATGTCACCTTGGAACACCTGTGAAGTGCAAAAACCTTTTTGTCTACAGATCCCTGAGGGGCTTCTGAAGCATCTACAAGAGCCAAGAGGAGGAAGATGATAAGAAATGTTTTTGATGCTACAAGTCTAGTGGCCCATACCGTGATGATGAATCAGTTTCTCTGTAAACGGATGAGTAATGCTTCATCATCAGAAACTGCCTTCCTCAATCAGTACTTTCTAAAACTAACAGTCGCACAGTCGCGGACACAAACCTAAAACCAACTATGATCTTCTCAACATGTCTGTAGGTATTTATGTGTTCTTTTGTCACCCTTCATGTGTGGGTGAGCATTTCTTCTTGTGCTTGTAAAAATACACAACATGAAAATATGAGGTTGACCTCTGATGGCAAAAGGGTTAATCTTTAACATTTAAATAGGAAAAATAGGAATAAATACGACTTAAGGCGAGAGAGACGTGGACTTTGACAGGTCATTGAACATGGACCCGATAGGAGAGCTGCTATTTTTTCTCTGCAACAGAACAGTCTCATCTAAAGGGCCATTTAGTAGCTGGAGCCTTCGACTAGCAGATGTTACCAGTGGTGGAAAGTACATTCACTCAAGTACTGTACTGAAGTACAAATGCGAAGTATGTGTACTTGAATATTTCCATTTTCTTCAACTTTATACCTCTACTTCACTATGTCTCAGATGCCAATATTCTACTTTTTACTCCACTACATTTGTGTGACAGCTTTAGTTACTAGCTTCCTTTCACATTATAATTTTTCTCACCCTTCCTGTCCAGTGAAAACCATGTATCTCAAATTTGGTGATTTTGATTTTTTCTGATAACCTATTCCTAGCATTAAATGTTCCTGTATGGTTTCAGAAAATTCTCCTACCAACTCCGATGAGCTGTAAAATGCATCATCACAAAGTTGAAAAAGAGCAAAGCTACAAATCTATGATGAGCTTATAGAATATGATGCATTGCTTTAGTTTAAAAATAGCCAGTTTATAAAGTAGTTAAAATGAGCTCAACCTTCAACATCGACAGCAGTGAAATGCATCATAGACTAATAAGAATTATACAGCAGTGAGTATTTATTTTTACATTTGTGGCTCTAAGCCATCAAAGATATCATATACTGCATTGGAAAGCTGAATTTATCTTTCCACTGAGCACAAATCAGAGAAGTTTGATCACAAACCAGTGCAGTGGCCTGGGAGAATAATTAGCTCCACAAGTGGGAGGGTCAGGTCAAGACCAGGTTATCTTCGCAGTTGCATTCATGAGCCTACAGACTTCACCTGCAGCGGCCTGCTGTCATATTCTCAGTCTGCTCTGTTAGTTTGGTATCATCGGTGAACAGCCATGTCCAAGACCTCGGAATCACACCTGGTTCTGGAGAACTTCATCGGAGGGAAGTTTGTGCCTTGTGGGAGACACATTGACTCCTACGACCCATCCACTGGAGAGGTGTACTGCAAAGTACCTGACAGCGGCAAGGAGGAGGTGGGGCATCCAGTATTTATTTTTATTCTACTGCAGCGTGCATTTGGTATTTTCTTTGCAGTGGACTCATTTGTATTGAAAGTGAATGTAAGTGAATAGAAATATAGGCAAGGCTGCTTTCCCTTGCTGCAAAGACCCTGCAATAATTAATCTGTAAAGCCTTAATGTTGAGATTTTGTTGAGGTTTTCACACAAGTGTAGCACAAATTAAGAAGAGAAAGAAATATTGGAGACTGCTTATAATAAGAAATATTAGTAGGGTTGTATGAGGTCTATTAGTAGCTACTGTTCCTCTTGACTTTTGACCTGATTTGGGCATATTGTGCAATTTTTGGGAGCTCTTTGAAATGTAGTATGTCTCATCACATCATCTCAAATCAGTCTCCTAACCTTTACCAAAGATAAGCTTAATTGCAGGGATATTGTGCCAGATTGCATTTTAGTATAAGCCTATTAGTGTATTATTATCAGATTTTATTTTACATAAAATACTGGCGCAGTTTCACAGAACTAGTTCGAGAGAAGCACCTTTGCTCTTTACATAGTCAACAGTCAAGTAATCATTAAACATGTTACATATCAGTAAACCTTAGTATTTTGTGCTTAACTGTAGTGAGATTTACACCTGAGTGCACAGTTTGTGGCTTCACCATGGACATGGTCTCTAAATGGTCTCTTGGTCTCTAAAGTTTTAATTTGAAGGATTTTTAGAGTGCGGAGAGATGAAGGGACCCAGTATTTTACCAGAAAATGTAAATGTGTTTTCTGTCATCTTGCTTCAATCATCTTGTGACCCCTGACATTTATCTTGGGACCACTTGGGGTATCATAACCCCCGTGTTGGGAACTCCTGATCTATTGTAAACGTCACACAAAATTCAAAATATGTAAATCTCTCCATCATTAACCGCCTGCAGGTGGAGGCAGCGGTGGCAGCGGCTAAAGAAGCCTTCCCCGAGTGGTCTGAACGCAGCCCAGAGCAGCGAGCGCAGGTCCTCAACAAGCTGGCCGACCTGATAGAAGCCAATCTGGAGGAGTTTGCCCAAGCTGAGTCCAGAGACCAAGGTGTCTTATACTGTTCAAACACATGTTGTATCAACCCATGAATCAATCAGTGGGTCAGGATTTCTTTTGGTAGCAGGTGTAACACTACACATACACTTGAATATCATTGAACCCAAATGTCCTAACTATATAGGTATATATATTTCCTGTAACATTTCTATACAGTTTTTGTTCAAGAGCAGTAGTAACTGATGACTGATAAAATGCTTAGGGCTGCAACCAAAGTTTACTTTCATTTTCGAGTGATCTGTCAGTTTTTTTCTCCATTAATCCTTGATGTCATCCAATGTCATGTTCAGTCTGACCAACAGTCCAAAACCCAAAGATATACACTTTAGAATAAAAACCAGCCACATATTTGAGAAGCTGGAAACTCAAAATGTTTTATCTTGACAATTCACTTGTGATAAATCTATTATCAAAATAGTTGCAGACTAGTTTTCTGACGATTGACCAATAGATCAACTGACCAATTGTTGCAGCTGTAAACAGGTTGTTACAATTATTTGGCGAGTTCTATGAGCAATATTTATCATAAGTGATAGGTTTATGTATATTTTTTTGTGCTGGCAACCAGAGGGTGGCGCTAGAGGAAAGCTCAGTCACTGTCCAAAATAAACAGGGATCATACCCTAGAAAGAATAAACACTCACTGAAGTCACTTTTATGGCAGCTTTGATATTTGATGGCCTAGACTAAAGACTAAAGGTCAGGTTGATTCATGAGAAAGTAGGTGAAAGGTACATTTTGACCTGACAATAGTGCTCGAGGAGAGTTTGATAGAATGATTGACGGTATTTAATCAGCGTTTCAACACACACAATTGATGCAAAATCTGTTATCCTGTAGATTTACAGACCAACTAAGTCCTATTTTAAACAGAACGCCTCTAACCTAAATGAAACACAAACACATAGTACAGTACATTTGTTAAATCATTCTAGTTTATAGGATTCTCTGCTTTGCAATCTTTGGTGAACATTTCAGGTAAAACCGTAACATTTGCTCGGACTGTGGACATTCCCCGATCGGCGTACAACTTCCGCTTCTTTGCGACCTCGGTGCTTCACCACACCACCGAGTGCAGCCAGATGGACCACTTGGGCTGCCTGAACTACACTATTCGCTGCCCTGTGGGAGTTGGTGAGAGCTCAGTGTGTGTGTGCCTTAAAACCTCTCAGTGTTATATTTGTGCTTTATGTGTTTTTAAATTGTGTTGTTGTGTTTGTAGCCGGTCTGATCAGCCCCTGGAATTTCCCCCTGTACCTGCTGACCTGGAAGATTGCACCTGCAATCGCTACAGGCAACACAGTGGTGGCCAAACCCAGCGAGATGACCTCTGTGACCGCCTGGATGATGTGCAAGTTGATTCAGGAGGCTGGTAGGACCGCAGCTCCCACAATGCAATAGCGAACCACTCACTCACACAGATACATAAACCTGTCCACCTCTGCAGGCGTTCCTCCGGGAGTCATCAACATCGTGTTCGGCACCGGCCCCAGAGTGGGAGATGCCATCGTTGGCCATCCTGAGATCCCTTTGATCTCCTTCACTGGCTCCACGGCCACTGCCAGGCTCATCACAGAGCGGAGCGCCCCCTACTGTAAGAAGCTCTCCCTGGAGCTGGGAGGTAAGAACCCCGCCCTTATTTTTGCTGATGCAGATCTGGACCAGTGCATCGAGACCACGGTTCGCTCCAGCTTCTCCAATCAGGTAAGAAAAGAGTAATAGTGGTGTATTTTACATGCTCTTGTGTAGGAGAAATTCACTTTCTAAACTTACTGTGGTCTGACTGATTTGTGCTAATTTACCTGAAAATATGTTTGGGAATATGCTCCATTAAAACACAGGTCAAGTGAGAGTGAGTTTGTCACAACTCAAGGTCCATTTAATAACTTTTTCCAGATCTTTCAGCCACATGTTGACTATTGTGTGGACTGCAAATTTTGTCATGGATGCACCTGATAATAGTGCTCGAGGAAAGTTAGATAGAATGAATATTTGATCAGTGTTTCAACACAGAAAATTGGTTCATGGTTGATCTGTTTGTAAATTTCCTGGTTGTGGGACTAATAAATGAGTGCAATTGTCTGTTTAAAAGGTAGTAAATGGACCTTGAGTTATCAACTGAAATGTGGCAGGAATAGTTTGATATTTTGGGAAATATACTCATTACTCAGACTGGATTAAATTAACAATATATAACATGTTCATTAGTGAGCTTTAGAGGTGCTGGTTGGCAGATTTTGTAACCAGGTGCTGGCTGTAGCGTCATATATTAGACATGAAAGTGGTATCTTATCATTTAACTCTCAGTAAGAAAGCAAAGCAGCATATTTCCCAAAATGTTAACTTTTTAAGAACTTTATTACAGTATTGTGTTTATATGTTGTATACGATTAGTGTCAATCCACAGAAACTCTGGGTCAGGTAATATTCTAGCGACCATCTAGCAGGTTAATCAGGTCTTCATCTGTTTTTAATCTGAAAAATATTTGTAAACATGTTATTGAAAGTGCTGCATACATAAAGATTAGTTTTAATCTTTTTCCTGTTAATGTCGTTAACATAATCTGTTATCTGTATGAGGAGCTGCTATGTCTCCCTGTGATTAGGATGCAGTGACATGATTTGTCCACATGGAGGCGATCATGGACCATATTTTGTCATAGGTAGCTGCAGGAAAACAATGTCCTTAACAATCAGTGCTTCAATCAAAATCCTCTCTCTTCTCCCTCCCTTCTCTCTCTCTCAGGGAGAAATCTGCTTGTGCACCAGTAGGATTTATGTGGAGAGGAGTATTTACTCTCAGTTCCTGGAAAGTTTGTGGCTGCAGCTAAGAAATGGAAGACAGGTGCACCCACTGACGCCAGTAACAACAATGGGGCGCTCATTAGCAAAGAGCACCTGGAGAAGGTGATCAGATAAAGTGCTCAATGCTGCAAGAGAACAGTCTTCTAGTTGAGAAGACAACTTGTTTTAAAAACCTTAATTTGAAATCCCTCTTTGTCTTGATCCCCAGGTTCGAAGCTTCGTGGCACTCGCCAAATCTGAAGGCGGCAAAATCCACTGTGGTGAAGGGGTTGACCCGCTGAACCTCCCCGAGCGCAACACCAAGGGCTACTTTATGCCGCCCACTGTCATCACAGGCATACCTGACAGCTCTCGCGTCATGCAGGAGGAGATCTTCGGCCCCGTCACCTGCATCAGCCCCTTTGACACCGAAGAGGAGGCTATTTCCAAAGGCAACGACGTGCGTTATGGCCTGGGCGCCACCGTGTGGTCCCGAGACGTGGGGAAGGTTCACAGAGTGGCCAAGCGCTTGCAGTCAGGTCTGGTGTGGACCAACTGCTGGCTGGTGAGAGATCTGAACCTGCCGTTCGGAGGGTTCAAGAGCTCGGGTGTGGGGAGGGAGGGAGGGAAAGATTCCTACCACTTCTTCACCGAGGTGAAGAGCGTCACCATCAAACACTGAGGGAGGAAATCAAGCCTTAACTGGTACGACATTTTCTGTTAGAAGCAGGTGCAGAAATGTAGAGAAAGGTTTGTAGTTAATCATGACATTCATCAATCTTTGCAGGCACCTCTTAGGAATTTCAACAAATTTCTCCTAATGCCCTCTTGGTTTACTGGAGCCTGTAATCAAGTTACATTTGCGGAATACAAAAGTCAGACAAAATCACAATGGAACAATAGAGATGAATAAAACAGAGATCTAATAGAAATATCTATTGATCAGAAAATACATCATAATGCAAAACACTACAATATTCATGCCTCTTTCATTCACTCTTTTTTGAATATTTTGTACCATAATCCTCCACGAATTTGAGATGCCCTGTGTCAGCTGTGTGTGTTAGGGCTTAAAATTTGCACAGTACAGACCAGACAAGGTAAATCCAGATAAGGCAAACACTTATTTATTGCCCATTTCAAGGAAAGAAGTCAAGAGTGCTATTTAAGAAAGTTAACTTAATCGGACAGTCTTTAAAAGTTTACGCTGCAGGTGCATGTCCTGCGAGACAGTTCAGGAAGTAATTCATGAAAGAAATCATACAAAAACTGATAATACTAATAGAAATGTGAAAATGTTTCTGGTGAAGCAGGGAGAGACTTGGTACAGTATGTACCTCGGGCTAACCAAACCCAAAAACCAAATCAGTTCTTCAAAACAAAACTACAACTGTATTATGGTATTCGTTCAATTGTTCTGTCACACTTTCATACTATCCTAAATAAAAACACCTTATATAATTGACACATGTAGTTCAATGTGTTTTTTAGTGTGCTACAAAGTCTGAGTTATGTCATTGTTGTCTGTGGAATGCAGTAACTCTTGATGGTATCTGTGACACAGTGTCGGTGATAGTAGAGGAGTCGGATTCGGGGCCTGTTACTAGAAAACAGGTGAACATTGAAAATGAAGAAGTCAAAGTTCTACATTTCTATCAGCACACCTTGTACTTTTCATGTGTGTTATCCTTTATGTTCAAAGTCTGCTCTGTTAGAGATTTTTTTTTTTTTTACGTCACACAAACCTTTACTGTACATACTCAGAAGTAACTGTCGTACATTGAAGTGTTTTTGTGTCCGACCTGCTGACGTAGGAAAGGTGAATAAGTGTCAGACTGTCTCATGTGGTGGTTGGACAACATGTTTGGAGAGAGAAACAGGAATGTCAGCAAGCTGAGTGAACTGGATGACTGACTGGAGGCACATGACACACACTTCAACATCTGTCATGAAAAAATGTTTGGTGCCTCACATGAGCGCCCCATGAAAAGAGTAGTACTGATAATCCTTAGAGAAAACAACTCGTGAAATTTCAAAGCTCTGTTTCTTACAAATGCAAAATATGCAGAAACTATGTGTCCACATGTATGAAAAAAAACCCCCAAACAAACAAAAAGAAATAATGTGAAATTAATGTTTTCATATCTGATGTTAGGAAAAACATGTCAAAGGTAAAATTAGTTTCACATGTGGTAAATGCACATGCTTTTTTTTTTATAAAGTGGTACTTATGTAGCTTTAGGAATTCTTTTATTTCCAAAAAGGTTAGCTGTACTTTTATTTACAGCAAATCAGCTAACTTGCTGATTTTTAACATATAATGTTTACAATGTTCACTACCTTACATTATTTTACTATCCTAAATTTGCTTATCAGCACTAAACACAAAGTAAAGCTAAGGCTGATGAAAATGCCATTAGTTTTGCAGGTATTCAGTCCAAAAACAAAGTATTAGACAAATTTAAATTCTGACCTGATGGTGGTGCTAGATGAAAATTCAGGGTGATGACTAAAGTTATTACAGTTCATCCTGAGGAGGACATGAGTGCTAAAGTTTAATGGCAATCTATACAGTTGTTGAGATATTTCCGTCTGGACCAAACATTGCCATCCTTAAAAATAATATTTCTGGAAACCATGAGCCATGGGTCTCACAAAGATTTGAATGTTTACCCAGTAGGCAAATAAGATTGAGTGACTTGACATGCAGTACATGCCAAAGAGAAATAATCATTTACATAATGATCAATATCAGTGAACCACAACCATCCTCCCGCAGTTTGTTTCATCTTCTCCTGATTAGTTTTTCCTGCACTTTTCAGCATGCCACCCCTCCCCTCTCTGCCCCTTATTAAACATGTCTCCTCTCCTTGCTAAACATCTGATCATGACTCAGTGCGGTGTGAGGTCGACTGACGCCAGCGGTGCATCCTGCCTGCAGATGAGCGCCGTGCACTCTGCTCCACCTGAGCCCCCTGTGCCAGTTCAGGAAAAGCGGGTACACTAGTCGGTACAAGCGTCACCGTATCTGTAAAGCGAGTGTGTATAATCACGTCCCCTGCTGAGGTGTATGTGACATTTACCACAGAGCCAGTGTGTGTGTCCCACCCTCTGTGTTTTGGCTAGGGAATGTGCATTGTGCTGTGTCACGCTGCACGATTGCACTCCAATGCCTTCCTAGAACATAGCGTGTGTTGAAATGGTCGCCACCCAAAGTCAGGTTAGGAGGTCTGAAGAGACGTGTTTTGTTGCACCAGCAGCACACACACACACCCACCAAGTCATAATCTTGCAAACAAAATAGGAACACAGCAAGTTAGCAATTATTTCATTTTCCTCTGTTTCCGCCCTTTTTCTTGATTTATCTCGCATCTCACCCTCTTGTGGATGTTTCATTGAGAAGGAAAAGGCTCATTGAAGTAGGTCTCGCCCCGCGCTACGTGACTTTGAGGACACTGCCGGTGGCTTCAGCCAAACCAAGCATTTAACTTCCACCTCACTTATCGGGCAAAGGGAGCAAATGAAAATAGAGCATCCTTCCATTTTATATCCACGAGAAAACTGGAATGTGTAGCCAGTCAGAATATATAAAGGATCTGTTTTCATGCTGGCTGCAGGGATGTGATAGGCCTCCTGCAGTGGGCCTTCTCATTGATATGTATGTGAGGAGAGAACAGTCGCTGCCAACGGCTATTTTCTCTCTTCTTTTGGCCAAAACCCAGTTTTTAAAAAAATGTGTTTTAATTATAAATGTACATACAGGAACATTTGATTTTCTGTTTGGAGATGGGTATGTGAATGTGTGTGTGTGTGAGAGAGAAATCCAATCCTGGCTTGACCTGGAATCATTATGTTTCCTTGTGTCTCAGATTTTGCTTTGTTTGCGTGTGTTGCTTAAACTAACCTTGTCTAGCATGGCATCTGATATCAGAGTTCAAATCACAGGCTGTGGGCTCGGTTATCGAATCACTGAAAAGAAATATTTTCTTGTCTTGAGAAGCAAAGTGGAACACGGAACAGTAAAGACAAAACCAGCAATCAGTGGTTTCCAGTCTTCCAGTGTCTTTCCTTCACCCTGGCTGTGTTTGGCTTTGCTTTTTTATTTTTTTCTCTCCTCCTTTTTTCTCTCTCTCTCTCTCTCTCTCTTTGAAAGCCATGTGTCACGCACAGTGAGCTCGCTCTTTCTCACAAACCAGCCTCTCCTTCCTCTCACCGCGCCCCCGTCTCTCAAGGCCTCCCGACACATTTGGGTTCAGGGAATTTTCCACAGCGGGCGGCCTGGTCTTTGTGGCAGATAAGCCCCGAGATGAAGCTGAGTCCTGAGAAAAAGCTGCGGTTCAAGCAGGTTAAGCAAACTCAGCCAAGTTTACCCCATGTGAATGTGCGGAGGGAGAGAGAGAGAGAGAAAGTTACTTGGCTACAGAAGGCCAAGTGTTTGCAGGTGCATGTCAGTTCTCTGTTGCAGTATATTTACAGTACTTGTCTGAAAGGGTAAAACTTTCACTGCTTCCTCAACTAAAACTAGAATTGGAAATCTGCACTCATAAATCATTTGCAAATTTCCCCGTTGTGGGACTAATAAAGGAATATCTTATCTTATCCAAATCTTTTAATTGCACTGCATACTGACTTGTTTTGGCCACGAGCCATCATCAACTAACCTACATGCGACCTCCTGCATTCAGTACATTACTCTGTGATTTAGTCACGTAGTGTTTCCTATGCAAACCTGAAGGTAAAATTAATCTTTTCCTATATGGTCTGCAAAGTAAAAGTTATGTGACTGAATCACAAAGTAACATGTGCTGAGGTCAGATATGAAGTGAAATAAGCAAGAAGGTTTTTTTGTATGTTGTTTTCACCTTACCAAACAAAGTTGCACATTTATTTTCTATTTTTGCTTTGCTTTGGAGTTGTGACCTCATTACCTTGGTGTCAAAAGGTTTTGTCATGCTAATGCTCCATTTTGTCTAACAGGCTAATATGATACTGAACAACATGTAGTTGCCAAAATGTGGTGGCCTAGATCTGTTCTTCTGAGTGAATAATGTGTTTATCCTGATTACACATGAATTACGGCATTATGCTTCACACCGTCTGATATCTAATGTCACCAGTAATGTAATGTAAGAGCCTCAGCCTCATTTTACCTGCTCTCAGACATCCACAATGTACTTACCCATATTGTGTGAATACAATATATGGGACACAGAGGATTTATCCATTGAAACCATAGACTGTATAAACAGTGGATGGAGCCTCCGGGGCTGAAAAGTGAAGCCAATGTGGAAGTGCCTTAAACCTGCATTCTTTCTAATGGCCAAAAGGGGTGCGACTCCACTGGTTGCAAAAAAAAAAGGTCCAGTTGTATTTAAGCTTATGAGAAAATGACCCTACTTCTTATTTTATTTATTACCTCAGTAAACATTTTCCCTATGAATCTATAATCTCTAATGTCAAGTCTTCTTCAATACAGCATGATGTTCATTTTGGAAATTATGGTCCCATTTAGAGCAAAACAGATGATAAAGCAGGGTATGCTTTAGGGAGGGACTACTTCATGATTGACACATCACTATCACAATGTGTCCTTGGGGTCTCAGTTGTACAAAATTAAGAGGGGGGTGTAGCTATGTGTAACCCCCAACACCAACATAAGGTTACTTCTGCCTCCAAAAAACCAAGATGGTGACGGCAATAATGTCAAACACGAGGCTTTAAAACAGTAGTCCACAAACCAATGGGTGACGTCACGGTGGGTTTATACTTCATTGAAACAGAGATATGATATTGGGTTATATCTGCTACTGTGCTTAGTAATGAAATAAGGCTGCTTTGATATTTTCAGCACAGGCACCACCAGATTATTTTTAAGCATTCAATAACGACAGTGGCGGGTTCGACCAGGTGTGAATACCAAAGACTCATGGGAAGCCGGTAGAACAGAGGCTACAGGAAAAGTAGGGCAGCACTTTGGCTCTTTTTACTTCCACACTAGAAACAATCAAAGCGAGGCAGTCCCCCTCCTCTTGTGCTTGATGTTCCTTGTTCCCAGCCAAATTATACCAGAGTGGACAAACAGGGTAAAGAGCAAAGGGATGATGATTTTGTTTGGTGTAAAATGGAGAACAGGGCAACCACGTGTCGGGAAGCCCCGGGTTGTGTAATTATGACGACAATGCGTACAGTTTCGAGTCTGTTATTGCATTTGAAACGTTGCCTTGCACTCTGGTTGGCAAAGCGACATTGATATAAGACAATGTTGATGACGAGGAAGATGTAAGAGGAAGCTGGGGGGATGTAACTGAAAAAGACAATATAGAGGAAGAATGAAGGCATGTTTTGGCTTTAGGAAAAGAACTGTTGCAGACTGTAGTGGAGATAATAAAGTGTTGCCTCTTGTCTGAATATGGCCGTAGAATACAAGCACACTTCAAGGCATTACAGTTCAACTCCTCAGGCGCCGATGATTCACGCTTGAATAAATAGTTCCTCTGTCTTGAAGTGGTTCCCCGCTCATTATCTTTCTAGTATTTTGCCATTGGGAATTCTCCACACCCATTTAGGAAGAGCTGGATAGTATCTCATTCTCTATAATAAAGGAACAAGTACAGGAAGCTCTCAAGAGATTAAACCAAGCTGTGATGGAGCTGGGGATTGTCCTGGTTGTTAAGTTGGAAAAGTATATAATAAAAAAAAAAATATCCACCTTTGTCATCCTTTTGGCGCCTGAGAAACAAATGAACCACAGAGGAGGGATGACCTTCTCACAGTCCTCTGCACCGAGCACAAGCTGTTCATTTGCAGTGATGTTTGCTAATTTCCAGGGCAGAGCATGTCACCGGCGCTGAAGCTGTTTTCACAAGGCAAGTTTGTATAGCATCGTGTAATCAATGCAGACACGAGAGGACACGAAACATTGGGTCAATCACAGCAGAGCAAACAATATAGAGAAACCAGGTCAGCATGGAAATATTAGATGTTTACAGGTGTTTGTTGGTATAGAGCTTCGTTTGGAATAGTAGAATCCAGAAAGGAAGGGACACAAAAGAGTTTATGAGATACTCTGATCATTTTGAAAATCCTTCACTGGCTAATAGTAAAAAGATATTTGTTGCAGCAGGTTTAAATGTATTTAATAGGCAGGTTGGTGCAGAACCTGTCCTGTGAACCTGTTGTACTGGTGTTACAAAGGGAGCATGACCCTTTTTTAAAATCTTTTCTGAAATGTGACATAACAGAAAAAGGGCACAAATTAAACAGTCAGAGACACGAAATGAACAACATATAATGGTCACTAAACTACTTACACACAAAAGATATGCTTGACAAAAAAAACCCCAGAGGGTTATGTATATTAGTGGGCGTGTTTGTGTGTGTGCATGGGAATTTGTGGATGAATGCAAAAAGTGAGACAGGATTTTGCATGTTTGCTTTATGTAGATGGATCGAAACCCTTAAAATCAGAACACGCCGCTGAAGTGTCTTTAAGCAACACAAAGATTAGCTGCTCTGTAGGTGCCCTGCTTGTTTCTCTATAGGAACCAATTGAATGTGACATTTTGAAGAAGAAAAAAAAGGCCTTTGTCAGAGTTGTTCAGGTTGTCATATCAACATCAACATGTTGACTCAATGTTTGTCCACCAATGGTGCTCGACGGCTGAAGGACAGTGGCACGAAGCAGGCAGCAGAGCGAGAGGTCACCAGAGTTGTAGGCCGACACGCCTGCCTCTCTCAGTTACCTAACAGCTCTCATCTGACACCGGGGAACAAAACACTGAACATGCTGTCAATTAAATGTAGGCCGTCACGCAGGTAATCACTCATCTGCAGTGGAAACACATGAGAATGTATCTGTGTTCTGCACTAGATTACTCAGGTTCAACATTTGACACGATGATGAATGCCGTTTATATAATCCCATGCGCCTTTCATATTATTATATGTCGATACACGTTTGTAGGTAACCTGCTCCACATTTTTTTTATAACCGTGCATGAATGGCTGGCATGACTGACGGAGGTAGAGGGTGGAGGAGGTGGACCCAACACCCTCTCAAAGCCTTTTGAAGCCTGCAAATGTGTCATAGATGAAATAGCCTCCACCTTTCAAGGGTACCGTCTTTGTTCGTTCAAACGTTTGTCAGCCAAATATATAAAAGAGTATTATTTAGACTGTCTTTCATTCCCTTTACACTCTAGCATCTCTGATCTTTGCATTTCAAATCTATTTGAACCTGCTCAGTGCTACGACTGTGACCCTGGGTGACTGCTTGGCCTAGTTTTATTGAGCCTTAATTAAAGAGTTTGGATGGAAGCAGACAGTTGACCTTTCAGGTGAGTATATTTGGTTCAGAGGTCTTTCTGCTGGGAGTCACTTCATCTTCAAAGGTGATTAGATAGCGAGACATTAGAGATGCAAGTTAATAAGGATAATGAGCTTTGATTTCTTTTACACTGATTTGTAGGCGTTTGGAGATTTATTTGTTAGATCCTTGAAAAAGCAGGCGTGCTTGCAAACAACTGTAATAGCACGACTGCTTTAAACAACGTCTTCTGTTTTATTGTGCTACACCCACTGGTCAATTAAAAATTAGGTTGCAAGATTAAATCATATCTCACGGAACACTTCTGGTACACAAATATTAGGTTTCGTGCAGATAACAGAGCTGTAGCCAGTTGCACCAGCTCTTTGTACGTCAAACATTCCCATTCTAATGAAAGTGTTTACCGAGTTCACGCATTGCTGAATTAAACAGGGTTGAACCGCACAAACTAGTTCTCATAGATATGAGCTGTTGCTTAATATTTACACCCACTAACTGGCAGGTAACTATTTCACAATCAATCTAAACTGCTTGAATAATTCAAAATCTGAAACTCATATTTCTACATGAGTAACACAGAAAGTCACACCAACATTTGCAACTAATGGCAGTTTTTATGTATCTTCTAGCATCTAGAACTCTAATTTTTGGACGTTATCTTGCAGCTTGTGATGCTACAGCACCTTCCTGTTCATATAATTGATTGCTTTTGAGTCGAGACTTGCATAGCCTATTACAAAACTGCTTACTTGCAAAGTCATTCCTGAAGTTTTAGTGATGCAACCCAATTTAGCAAATCACTAGATTGAAACAAGCAGCTACTAAGAACTTACTGTAGGAAGGAATTAACACAAACCTTAGTCATGGATTTAGCAGGCACAACCCAATTCTGTCATTCTGATCCAAACCATCATTTGACGTTTCACACACAATTTCTTGACCAGGAAAAAGTCATTTAGACGTACACGATCTCTAGCTGGGCTTCTCTGCTGCATATGAATTCAACAGATTCTGTTCAATAGAAAAAGGCTCACTGAGCTTGATTTCATTTTCCACACAGAGGGGGAAGGATGACACCAAATCCTCCCCCTGAACGGAGAAATAACGAAGCCAACATGTCACGGTGGAACAGTGTGTCGGGCCTGTCGCCTCCAGCGTGGCTGCCTCACAAAGGCCATCAGAGCTCCGCCGAGACTGCACAGAGCCGAGGCCTGTCTATCAGTGCGTGGATGGAAATGTGTGTGCATAAGGGCGAGAGAGGGGAGAAAAAGAAAGACACAGTGTGAGAGAGAGGGAGAGTTGCCTACTTAATGCTGACTGGTCAGTTCCAGGCTGGAGGAGCAGATGGCCTGGGTTTGGCCTCCGATTCCTCAGGCCATTGTCCAGGTAAGCATTTGTCTGCACACACACACACACACACGCACAGAAATATGCACATGTACGGGCATAAACAAAATCTTCCCTCTGAGCCAATGTTTTAGTTTTCAGTTCCTGCCTGAAAAACTTTCTCCCTCTCACGTTTCACTTTACAGCCCTCCCACCTGAACAGTGTTTGCAGAGTGGAAAAATGACAGAAAAAGAAAGTGTGAAGGGGAAGGTATGCGGTATGTGTGAACAGTGGGGGGCAGAAGAAAAGAAAAACATAGGGAGCTAAATTTAGATGTGCCTATATGAAGGTTGTAAGTGATGGAAGAGAGAAAAGGATGTAGGAATCTGCTTTAATACTCTTATTTTGCATTTAAAAGCTGCACTATGAACACTTATGAAAATGGTTTATAAGACACATGATGTAGTTGTAAGCAGATACAAAAGAATTTTTAAGAGTGTGTACATTTAGTCAACAATTACAACTTTAGCTATGAATCATCCATTTCTTGGCTGGAATCATATTTATTGTTGTAACTCATTTTTTAACTGTTTAAGATAAGATAAGATAAACCTTTATTCGTCCCACAGACATGAACAAATGACAGTAGAGTTAAAAACTGTGTTTGAATGTGATCAGAGCCCACAAAGACATGTGAGCCTGGGAGGTTCATTATAGTTAATGCAAACAGTAGTTTAATGAAATATTTTAAGTAGTTATACAAGAAAAAGTCCACTTACTCAGTTCTTCCATGCTTTCAGATGTATCTCACGGTCTTCATCAGTGGGGTTTTCTCAGTTGTCATGGAGCGTGAAGTATGTAGAAATGAATATGTAATTCATAAATAGAATAGATCCTAAATTTCTTATTTATTATAACTGTTATTTGTCAAATCATGTATCAGTTACATATACGTCACAGGAGGAGTTCAGAGTTAATGACAAATACATCTACAACTGCATTATAATGTATTATAGAGTACAGCTATAAATCATTTATTAATTGCTAATATGCTGATTGTTACTGCTTATAAATTACAAAGTGCTGAAGATCAACTCCATCAACCTTCCATCTGCTCTCTGTGTCTGTTCCTATCTCAGGTACAGTAAGTGTCATCTTGCCTCTTCCTCTCTTTTCCCACCTTCCTTTCCCTTTCATCCTATCCCTGCTTGTGTATCTCTTTACCCCGCTCATCTTTTGTTTTTGAGGCCTGTACCTTTTCCTGCCGTTTTATTGGTTAGCCGGAGACACACCACCTCTGGGAACGCGGCCACGAAAGATCAAACACGCCTAACTACACAAAGAGTGACTGACCCTTCCTGGCACATGACAGAAAAGGCGCCATGTGACCTCTCCGTTTGTTTACATTTGCTTCCTGGCCCTGAGTGACAGGAAAACCAGGTCTCTGTCTGCCAACATTGATCCCTTATCACATATAATAAACATATAGGAATTCCCAACATAACTCAAGTTCTAATTATCCAAGCTGCTTATTATTATCCATACATCCATTTTTTATCCCTTCATCCATCCCTGAACACATCTGATAGTGAATCCACTCCATGACCTAAAATGTCATTTCATAACACGCCAAATATTTACCTATCGAATTAGTGCAAGGCCTATTCAGCTGGACTGCACCCAGATTGAGTTCAATACTATTATATCATGAGCGCCTTGACCCCACAGACACACACTGACACACACACTCCTCGCCGCCTCGTTAAAGCGTTTCGTGACAATAGGGCCTTTTGTCTCGGCGCGTTTCCTGACTCAGTGCAGAGAGAGAAAGGGACACTTTCCGGGGATTCTTCTGCTGCGTCGGCCTCGTCCATGAAACACGATATTACAAATACACACACGGTCAATCTGCAACTAAACACTCCCGGGGGGAAGTCAAATGATTCCATTAAATTTTTACTAATTAGCCGTTTGTCGTCATAAATGTGACTGCTTTGTAGACGGACAATGAGCAGGGGTGTGAGTTCTGATATAATCAAGGCTGGTCTTCCTTTTACGCAAAGCGTCCCACCAGTTTTCTACCCATTGGACATTTAGTAAACCGCAGACAACAGTAGTTTATTATGCTGTGAATACACAAATGAGCTTATAGCTGAATTCATTTTCTCTCTGTGGGATCAAGGACCAGTTCCTCACAAGGAGAATCACTAGTAAAATCTGAAAGATGGGTTAAACCACAAGTTGTAATTCACTTATCTGGTCTGTTAAATCTCAAATTTTAAGAACCACTTCAGGTTTGCACCAACACAAAGAGAATTACAGCGGATGAGCAGGGAAGTATTACGTACTGAACGGCATTAAATATATAGTATTAGCTGAATTATTGTATTAAGAGAGAAATTAAGAGACCAAAACTAACACTGTGTTAGTCTGTCTCTATAATATATAACATATTATATAATATTGTTTTATCTTTTAAAAAGACTAAATACTTTTCAAAAACAATTGGGCATTGTAGTTTTTAGCAAATGTTACTCAAACAGGAGTAAATACTGAACTATTTTCAGGGACTATTTTCAGCTGCGGATTAATACACATTTGATACTCTAATGCTAGATGGTGTTTATGGGATTGAAAAACTATTAAACTATTCTACACAAAATGACATGATAGAAATATTCTATAGGTTTTTTTCTCTTCATGCCTCTTCATTAATAAGGAAAAATCATTCTTTGAACAGCTCATGAACATACATCTGGCGACAAGGATTCACAATGAGACGTCTCTTATTAACGGGTCACAGGCAAAAATAGGTCAGCAATCTCTGGTCTGTGGCACAGTCTTAAATTTGGCAACACACTTTATTTATTTATTTTTGTTATTGTCTGGCTGATCTCATTCATGTCTTTTGTAATACAGATTTGATTTCCTCTCCTCTCCTCTCCTCCTCTCTCCCACTTCTCAGCTAATTGGATGATTTGGCATTTAGTATGAAAGTGTGTGTGTGTGTGTGTGTGTGCACGTATTGCGTAACCCTCTGTGTTTGAGGAGCGCTCGAAAAGGAAACCGAACACTTGTCCTAGGTTGCTGTCAGTCATGCCACTGAAACCGACTGTGGGATGAAATGAAGAGAAAGGAGAGAGAGAGAGAGAGATGATCGAGGAGAGATGCGAAGAGAAAGAGGGCTGTGTGGATGCGCAGCGGGGCCTCACAACACCCGAAGGCCAGACATCTACTGGCCCACTGGGACGCTGTGGTCAGGATAGACCAGTCAGGGAGATGAGGATGGGAAGGCAAGGCAGGGAGAGAGGACATGGCAGAGACAGAGAGAAGAAGAGTTGTAATAAAAAGAAAAGGAGATGACTAATGGATGTGAGTCAACACCAGTTTTCTGTCCCTCAGTCCTCCATTGAAATCAATCTCGTCAACAATGTGTTTTGTGACATTCAAAATGGTCGCTACAGGCCAACTAGAAGCCAGTGTTTATTAAATAATATTACTAATCTGATTGCTTTGTATTGGATGACTTTTTTATAGTAGCTATTCTGCAGTTTAGAGGAGCTGCAAGGCTTTGAGATGATATTTGGCACCTGTAGTATTAGTGACATCCTTCACACTGAGGCTTCACATGATTCAGTTTCAAAGCCAGAGAAAAGGAAAACTGTAGGTCATTTTGCTGCTAGTGGCAGGGCGTGACCTCAATTTCGACTTAAGCGTGATGACCAAAGCATTGATCCACAGTAAGATCTCCATACCTACAGTATAATGGTGGTCATGGCATAATTGCATAACATTACAAGCTCTGTTAAAGGCTTTGAGAATTTCAAAACCTGTCAATATATATACAGTATATATTGTATCATGTTGGGTTTGATAATCATATATTTAGGGGCCCTGAAGACTTATTTACTCAGTTGTATTCATGTTCTATGACTATGAGGACAATTCTAGTTATTTCATGAG
Organism: Holacanthus passer; assembly: GCA_025331565.1. Lineage (NCBI taxonomy): Eukaryota > Metazoa > Chordata > Actinopteri > Pomacanthidae > Holacanthus > Holacanthus passer. The sequence continues at coordinate 2,537,098 of JAFREQ010000034.1, forward strand.
AGATTTCTACCATTTTATGTTTTCTAATTGTTTTGAAGTGGAAAAAGGTGATGTCACATATTCGCACCAATCAGAGTTCGACTTCATAATTATGAGTTTTTGTGTGTTGCCAGAATGTAAAAGTCTTGATAAATAATAACTAAGGATATTTTTTCCCCAACTTTAGCTTTAGCTGAGATTGTGGCTTATTTTGCAATGAATATTTAATGTTGTGGGAAGTGGACTTTTCAGGGGCTTTAAGTCTTGTTGATGCACTGGTTTATTTTGCTGCATACATTTTTGAAATACTGTATGTAGGATATCAGTGGCTTGCAGGGCTCACATAACCAGTATAGCCAGTTAAGTCACATTAGCAGCAGAAAATCAGCAGTGTACATATACTGTGCATTTCCCATAGTTCCATACTGCACAGTGTAATTAGTTTAAATCAAACCTCCTGCCTCTGAGGTTCGGTGCGGTGTAGTTATTCTGTTCACATCCTTCCTGTGGGAGGTCAAGATGAACAAAGCTGTCTGTGTCTGATTGTTTTTGTTCTCATTTCACTGTCGCTGCTGGTATGCATAATGGTGAGACAAGCGTGTGTGAGCAAGTGCACAGAAGAAAAAGTCAGAGAGAGAAGAAAGAAAGAAAAGGTCAGATTACTCATTTGTTCCTTTTTCCAACATTTCGGATTGACTCTACAAGTTTGTGATCTGTAATAATAAATTGTTTCACATGTGGTCACAGGCAAAAGTTCTTTAAACTCCGCGCAGATTTTTGCAAAGAACAGAAAACAACCATGAGCGATAGCTCAGATCAGTGTTTTCCACAGCACACCCACCAACACCAACACAGCGTTAAACATGTTTTTCACGCAAGAATTTTCAATCAATTGACCTTCCTCCCTCAAACTGACCTGAGACTCCCCCTTACTCGTCAATTCTGATTGGCTGGGTTGCACAATAACATAAAGTTCACGTGTATTGAACCTTGTACAATTACTGTAAAGTTATTTTGTTATCCTGTTTCAACATGTGGGGTTGGTTGTCAGGAAAGGTCTTAGTGGATTGATTCGATATCTAAATAAATGTACGTGTTTGGATGTGAGCGTACACGTGTATAAACATCAAGGCCTCCCCTCCTAGACAGGCCGTGGATTATTAACCTGTCTCTGCAGCTACCTGTTGTCACGTCACATAGGAATCAAAACAATCCTCAGACACTCAAATAACAGCACCGACGTCATTATTGACAGCGATGGACAGCTGTTTATGCAGAAGCGCTGCACAAAGGTGGAGGGGGAGGATTCTGTGATAAGGAGGGAGGGAAGGGAGGAGGAGACAGAGGTAAATGTTTTGGTTTGGAGGGAGCGTGAGGAAAGTGTACGTAAGGTTCGGGTCAGCGTGGAGCATAAACACACTGGAGGAAACTATGTGTGTACGCCCTGTGATGTGGATGAATGAACAGTGGACTGAGATTACTCTAATACACACACACACACCCACATGTCGACTGAACACTGAGATACATGGATGTTTTGTATCATACTGTATGTATGAGAGCATGGATGTAAAATATATTAACAGAGAGCATTAACCTCACACAGGGGCAAGTTGCATTCAGTGACAAGACGTGAGACAGTTTCATAGAACATATTTTGCAAACCAAAACACACTGACTGAACAATAATCTATGTAATACACACCCTAATTTACTCTAACCTTCATACTGAGATTTCATAAAGTTTCAGAGTTTCAAAGCCAGAGAAAGTGACTGCAAACCTCTATCTAGTTATAACTGATTCTTTATTTTATTTATCTATTTTTTTAATCATTATAACAATAGCTAGATCTACTACTAGAAGGATAAGATTGATGTTTCCATCTCCAAATGTTTGTCCAGAGCAAGATCTCCACAAGGTTTGGCCAGAATGTGATGAAATTTGCTATTAATATGCCGCCATCTCAGATTATATTTTAGCTTCACTAATGTGTTTGAAAATTGCAAAACCAACTAAAATGTGTTTGAATTGTTGAGGTTAATGACCAAATGAGTCTTGTGTATTTATTTATTTATTTTGCTCTGTCTTGAGTATGGTGTACTCTATTGAACCTCGATCCCTGAGAAATAAAAGCATATCGCCTTATTAATAACACTATTTTGAAAGGGCACACTAGTGACTAACCAATGAGTGATTCTGATCTCAACCTTTTGTAACTTAAGGCCCACTTCCGATTGTTAAAAAATTTAGGAGGACCACCTTCTCAAGTAAATAGGAAGAAAAAGACAAAAAAGGAGAAAAAAATAAACTGGGCTGTAAATATATGTTATGCCGCTGTCGGCTGTAATGGCCGGAATAAATATTCTGCTTACCGTCAGTGAGACACTCTGGCTTGCTTCTGGGATATAATGAGATCAAGTCGTGGTGGGATGGATGACTCTGACACCCGCAGTAGCATTCAAAGTTGCCTTCAGTTTGTTCCTTGCTTTCGATTTTGTGACTGTCACAATGGAAAACCCTGACTCACATAAATAGGTGATGGTGAAGTGCTACAGAAATTTCATTGCCAGATATGACAGAGAAGGATATTGACCGGCAGCCGGTATCCAGAGTGTAGAGAGGTTAACTTGTGTGCTGCTGATAGTTCCATCCGTTCATTTTGTGTCACGATTGGCGCGGTGACAGCCAGACTGTTTTTTATTCATATGAATTCTTGAGCACATTCTGATATACAAATCAGTAGCTTTGTAAAATTTGCATTTACATCAATATTTAAATCTAACCATTTGGCAGAGCTGCACTGCTTCTGCGACTCACTGGTTTAGAATGGCTTTTCCAAACAATCCTGTTTGGCTGTAGCCTGAGTCGGTTTGAAATGTAATTAAAATGACTGGGGATTAACAGAGGAAAGATGAAAAGACAACGAGGCAGGAGAGGATAGATATTGGGTCATCACCTGCTCATGGACTGACAGATGCTTTGTGCTTCCTATCTATTTAAAGAGCTGCCTTGCACATTGTTAAGTGAAAGTGTGTCTGTGTGTGTGCTCTCCAGGGGTTAAAGGTTATGGTCTGTATAAACAGGGAAGGGCTTTGTGCATCACCTCTTTTCTGATTCTTTTTCGGCCCATGGATTTCACTGTCTGGAAGTCGCTGCCTCTTCCATAGATGGCATTAGATTTCGTGTGTGTGTGCGCGCGTTTGTGTTTGACCTGCAGGACATCGGCGCAGACTGCTGTCTCCACGGCCAGGGCTGCTTCCTGTCATCGGAAGGCTGGGCTTCCTGTGCTGAGGGCGCTGTTACTGCACTGGTGTGTGTACTGTAGATCATATTGGATAGTTTTTAGCACCAAGCGGAAGGGTGCATCTATACAGCTATATACAATGAAGACAAAATAAATATATCTATGCACTGGTATTGGTGGTTTATTCTACTTAGAGACGAAAATATACTAAATAAATATTTGTCTAAAAGCAAATCTGAATTTACTTCTGACCCAACAAAACCTCGCTGGCCATTCTTCATCCCATTGTTCGCATGGCAGCAGGTCGGGGAGACAGAAACAGCATCCGGGAAGCTGTTCCAGTCCACAAGAAGTCCTGCACGCTGTGTGACTCACCCTCCCGTCTAGATTAGACTCCAGCTACAGCACGAGACCGAGAAGATATCTGAATTGAGCAGAGACGGGTGGGTGAAGCATGGGGCAAGGCTAAAGGTGGAGGAAGCCTCTCGAAATAGCAAAGGCAGGGCCAAAGTCATTGTCTGAGCTGTCCCAGTGTCTGTTCTTTTCCTCCTGTGGACGACTCCATCCCTGTTCGCCGCACCCCTGAACCACACTGACTGGACAGTAGACACACAGGCACCAGGGGGGAAACTATTTCACTGCACGCTATTCTTTGAGGATGGCTATTGTCAAACATTAGTACAGGACAATAGGAGGCGGCTTTCGGTATGATAAATTTTGTGTGCCAAATGTCAGCCATAACATTTGTCAGTATTTATATCACATTTTATACATTTTCACTTATTTCCCATTTTCATGTATTTGTAAACTTGCAGTGTAACTGTGTTGTTGCGTGCATATCCAGTATAACAGTAACAGTAACAGTACACATGCAATATACATAATCTATTTTTTCATTTAAAAAGTTTCACTTCTTATTCCCTCTGACTCTAAAGTCCCCCAAGCATTGCCCTTGAATCATCATCAGATGCATGATGGGAATTCTCACAACCTTTTTCTACTTAAGTTGCAACTAATGTGGTTACATAACCATCTGCATGCCCACAAACACAAAGATGTTTTACAGTCTTAAGGCAGTTTTATAACTTTTTAACTACAGGTAATTTATGGTTGAAGACTACTGCTCCCCACAGGATAGAGCACACACTGACACTTCTTTGACCCAGGTCCGATATACCTGTATATCAAAAGTCATATGGGTGGGCAAAAATGTGACTGCAGCTCTGCGGTATCTGATGAAACTGTTCTTCTGACAGCACTTGACATTTCAGTCAGCCAGTCAGCACAGCGCTGCTCCCTGCACGGCGAGGCAGTCAGCATCTTTACGTAATAGCTGATATGTATCAAGCAGAACTAAGAAAGAGAGAGTGAGAGAGAGAGAGGCAAGATTGCAAAGAACACCCACATTATCTGAAAAGCAGTGTGTGTGTTTGTGTGTGTGTTCTACCGGATCTAATCTCTCCATAAAAAGCAGTAGATATCACAGCAAAAATATACAGGATGCCAGAGTTACAAAAGTGAGTTTGCAACCAGAAAAGTTGCTGCCTACTCAGAGATTAGATAAAAGAGAATAGACTCTGAGTGCAGAGGTGTCGTTTTGAATTGGAAACCAACCACTCAAACCTGGACCGAGCTCCACTTAAAACACATCATTTTTCTAACTTCTCCGAGTGCCAGCACAAATAAAGGGGCAATAAATCGACTCTCGAATACTTTCCTGTGATTGCGATTGTCTAAACTTTATGACTCATTGTGTTGAGGCGAGTCGTACCCATCTGGCACATGAGGAGGATAAATGAAACCCTTTGAAAAAAATTGTAAATAGCATCTGTCCCATTTTGGCAGTAGGCTTAAAAACAGGCTTCCTCTCCTGACAAATTGTGCCACACACACACACACACACACACACACACACACACACACACATACGCTTGCAGCCAGCTGACACATGGGTGGTTGTGTGGATTTAAATAGATATTACAGTGAACGACAAAAAGGAGTTATACATCATAAAGAAAGTGGGTACAGTGTTACAATAAGGCGCCCTTTATAAAGGGTTTACAAGTTGTAACTAATAGCTTCATTAGGCCTGAAGATAAAGAAATCATTTAGAGATCAGTTATTAGGCATGAACACATTTTGAGCTTCCAGATTAAAGAAATCCCTTTAACCATTTACTTTCTGGAAAATGGCTGCAGAGGAGCTGGACCAAAATCCAATTATTAGCAGCATACTAAGCATTTATTAACCAACAATTGTCACTGCGTTATTACTAAATAGAAACAATGAACAGCGGACAAAGGGATTTTTCACAACCTGGCAACCCAAAATTTGCTCCTACATGTTTGAAAGATTTTATGAGCAGCTACTTTATGAGAAATACAATAGAGGAGCAGCTGATGTATCTGTTTACAGAGCAGCCAAACACACTCATGTTATGTCTATAAAGATGTGAATCAAAGCAATCAGACTTTATGCTACATATGGTGAGTTTATATACTCCACATAGCTGCTTACGAGTTGGAGTTGTGCAGCATCCAGAAATTTAGAATCAGAATCAGAATGGGTTTATTGCCAAGTGCGAGGAATTTGGTGTTTGGTACATAACAATAAACATAGTAAGTAGAAAAATATAAAGAAAGACAACAAGCAAGTGCAGGAGCATTAATAGAAAATTTGCAATAAAATATGAAAAGTATTACAAAGGATTTGCACAATGATAACGATATTTAAATAACAGAGCTGCAAGAATGTGCCAAGAATTCACCAGGGAGTGTGCAAAAGTTCACAGTTTGTAGTATAAGGAATATTTGAAATATAGTAAAAAAGATTTGTGGTGATGTAACGGACTGAGTCAAATTACATAGACCTTAAGTTAATGTAACGCGTGGCTCACAAAGTTGATGTCCGGGAGAGGTCGGCCACAATCTTTCCTGCTCACCTCAGGGTCCTGGAGGAGTACGGGTCCTGGAGGGATTGCAGATTGCAGCCAATCACCTTCTCGGCAGAGTGAATGATACGCTGCAGTCTGCCCTCGTCCTTGGCAGTGGAAGCGGCGCACCAGATGGTGGTGGAGGAGGTGAGGATGGAGTCAGTGATGGCAGTGTAAAAGTGCACCGTCATCGTCTTTAGTGGGTTGAACATCTTCAGCCTGCCAGCCTCAGGGGGATCTGGTGCTGATGGTCTGGGAGGCAGAGACACGTTCCCCCAGCTTCACATGCTGCTTCCTGTCAGAAAGGAAGTCAGTGATCCACCTTTGCAGTGTCAGGCACTTTCAGCTGGGAGAACTTGTCAGAGCAGATATGATGGTACTGAAGGCAGAACTGAAGTCCACAAACAGGATCCTGGCATGGGTCCAGGTGCTGGAGGATGAAGTGAAGAGCCACGTTGACAGTATTATCTACAGACCTGTTGGCTCTGTAGACAAACAGCAGGGGGTCGAGGAGTGAGTTAAATGACTTCACTGCCACAGAAGTGAGGGCGATGTTTCTGTAGTCATTAAGTCCTGTGATCCCTGGGGATGATGGCGAAGGTCTTGAAAGAGACTTGAGGTGTTCGAGGAAGATAGGAAGTTAAACATTATCTGCTGGTGAAAAATGCTGAAAATGACCATTGCTGCGTTTTGTAGTCAGCAGATACAAGTAAATTGCATTTCCTAAAACTGTGATATATAAATGTGATACAAAATTAAAAACAGTAGCACTAGATTATATGCATGCATCGTTTGCTGTGAACCAGTGTGAAAATCTGCCCCTAACGATGAAAAATAATATATAAACAAGTAATTTCAGAATGAAATAAAAACACATAGTATCGTTAGTTACAACTTATTAAAACAAGGTATGAAAAGTGACTAAAATAAATAGAGAGGAAAACAGGGTTACCAAATTGTTGTGATATAACTATCATAGACACGCACACGCGACAACCCTCTCTGACACGAGTGACCCTCAAAGACCAATCCAACCTTCTCCCCTGATGCAACCGTGAAGTCAGTGATGTAACATCAGAGTAACTGCAGAGATAGCCTTTGGCACGACCGTTTCTTTCTCTGAAAGCTGTGATGTTAATATTCACTGACCAGGAAAGACAGAGCACACTCACAAAAGTAGGTGGTAGGCACGAGCTGCGCCCCCCCCCCCAACCTCCCTTCCTATCCTACCATTCACATCTTCTGCAGCACATGTAGTCTTTTGATCGTCTAATCAGAAATTTCTCTACAAACACAAAGACAGGTGATGAATAAAGGAAAGAGTGAGGGATGGAGAAGAAGAAAAGATTCACACATTCCTCCCCATTGACCTCTTTCTCCCCTCTATCATTCTCTTTTATCCAGCTTTATTTAGCCCCATATCTTGTCTTCTCCACTTTCATCTTTTTCATCATTTTCCACGTCGGTCTCTACAGATCTGAGCTTACATATAGACACTTCAGCGCTGTGTTTCTCGGTGAGTGTACAAGTTGATTGAGCACACTGCTGATTTATGAATGCCCGTATCCTTGCTGGGAATGCAGGTCCGATCGCCGGCCCAGAGAAACTAATTACTCTGTCAGTTGGAAGCAACGTGCAGGAGAGGGAGGAAGAGGAGGGCGAGGAAAAGAGGAGAGGAAATGAGGAAGCTGACGTAAGAGGAGGAGGAGATAAGGAAAGGAGATCAAGGGAGAAAACAAGAAAGGGAGGGTAAAGGAAAGATAATTACTATATCTTAGAAAAAAGCTTGAAAGGCTTAATGACTATGAAGAATAGAGGGAGGAGGAGGACGGAGGAGCGGTATGGAAGATTTGGGCTCTGATAATAAACAATTTAGAGGGAAAGTGAGAACAGCACAGGGAAAATATAGAGACAGAAGCAAGGGAAGGAGGGAAATGCTTGCTGACATAGAGGAGTCAATTAGTAAAGGGTGATGAGAGGAGAAGGAGAATAAGAGGAGACAAAGCAGACAGAAGACAGAGCACACACACACACACACACACACACACAGTCAAGCAATCAGTAGTAATAATAGTGATGTCACATTTCCTTCACGCTTTATTCCCAACATCTCTTTCTCTCTGAGACAGATGTGGCTGCTCTGTATGCAAGACATGTTCCACTTCCCCTCATCTGCCCCCGAGCAATGCGTGTGTGTGTGTGTGTCTGTGTCTGTGTGTGTGTTGTGTACATGCACGTGAATTGGCATACCAAGATGATTCAGTCACTGAGTAGTTTCACCAGGCCAGCAGTCCACAGACCTGTCCCGGGCGCCCATTGGTTCCAGGGATGAGCAGCCTCAGCCAATGAAACGGCAGCATGATTTTGTGGCCATGCTGGTGTGTGTGTGTGTGCGATCAATTTACAGTAGGTGTGTGTGAGAAAATACAGAAAGAGAGAGAGAGAGACAGCGGGATAGATGGTCCAAAAGGAACACTAAGAAAGAAGCGTGCGCATGTAGAAAACACAGTGTTTTCCTCAGGTTATAAAAGAGAAAAGAAGCCGCATGACGACACGTCAGAAGCAACCTAATCCTTCTCATGAGGCACCTGGAGCGACCAGCACTTATTTATTATTCTGTCTGGCTCTCTACCTCCTTCTCTTTCCCCTTACTCATGCCACTTAATGGTTAAAGAAGCGGAGAGAAAACCCTCAGGAGTCCGATTGCTGGGGTCAAAGAACCACAGCGTGTAGTCAGTGGTTCTTACATTGTGCATACATACTGAGCTCTCTGTGGGTTAAACCTGCAAAATTAGGGCCTCTTCCAATGCAGACCTCAGAAGAGATGTAATTAAGTTGAGGTGAGCAGATTTAACAAAAGTGATGTGTGGATGGCTGAGGTGTAAGAACCCTGTTAACTTAGGGTTTAAGTAGTTGTAGACATTGTGTTAAGGGCAAGACTTTGACCTGCAAATTACATCCAATCCTGCAGCTATTCTGCAGGATTTAAAGTTATGTTCTGCAAGATTTTCACTCTATCAATCTGGATTTTGATGATAATTATACCAAGCATTTATTCAGCTTTAACCACTCACTAATGTTATGTGCCAGTTTATCTGCCTGTATGTAGGGATTCACAGGAAATGATGCAGACATGCACCGGACAGCAACTGCCTGCATGCATTTCATGTAATGCAACACACTGTCTTATTTATTAAAGCACGATGGGATAACTCCTCTGTATATACAGGATGTTCTTCCTCCGCTGCGTTTTCGACAGAGTGGTCAAATCAATGTGCGTTTTCTGCCTCTTCAGGTCAATACACAAGCGAATATAAACAGAATTGCGCAACCAACCACGACCTCTAAATTTAAGTTCAGTGGCAAAGTTCTGTGCCGGCTCATGACGTATTGTGATTTGATGTGATGTTCAGTGCAGTTAAAATTTGCCTTCAGCTCTCATACTGGTAGTAGGTGTTGACTAATTCATTACCATTAACACAACTTCATTAACCTTAACTAAATGGTTAACGTTCCTTATTGAAGCCTTATCCTTTTAGACACCACACAACTTTGCCTAAAAGTGTATTTCACCGAGATTAACAAGATAACATCTCAACTTTTCTATTCAAACGTTGACAGCGAGAACGACTGCATTACACAACTGTGCTGTCAGACTCCACTTTGCTGCTTTTGTTCTCGCTGTGTGGAAAACTAAACGAATACCACTAGAGGAGAGTGCACTGCCCACTCGTTTATGACGGGTGAAGTTGCAGCGAGAGAAATGTCAGGTCTATTGGCTTCGGAGTTTGTATGAACACCTCTTCCAGGGCCACAGTGGCCAACATCGGCGTGCTTTCCTGAGTGTTTGATGATAAACTGATGTTACAAAATATCTGAATGATTCATCACAAATCATATACGTACTTCTTGTTTGTAAACCTCACAAAGTCACATTGTGTCTTTAGAGGCTGATTTGTTTGCAGACGCCAGATTTTCCTTGTTGTTTTCTTTCTTTTGTATTTTTGTTTTTCAGCTGTTGTCAGGAGAGTGTTATTTTCTTCCTCTGCTCAGTATTCCCTGGAACGTGGCCGAACCATTTCCATTTCAAAGCACCGCTGGAGTCTCTGAAACTGTGCGTGTGTGTGTGTGTGTGTGTGCGTGTGTGTGCGTGCACAACAGTGCTGGAGTTTGTATGTGTGTCAGGCTGCTGAACTCTGACGAGAACAGCTCTCTGAAATTTTCTGCTCAAATATTTGGTGACATCTCTGTTTGCTTCTCACCCAAAAGCAAAACTTATCTTTTATGCACTCTTCAAAGGTACATAAATGAAACGGGAGGAGGAAATGCACATTTTTCCCCCAGGATGGAACAAAGTGAGGTGAATAAGGGGCAACAAGAGAAATAAAAACAGGAAGTACTCAGCTAATGCCTGTCCATTATAACACACTCGTCTGCCTGCATTGAAAGGTGTGTGTTTGTGCTTGTGCTGGTGTGGTCTTTTGTGTGTGTGTGGTTTGAACCCTACTGACCAATTCAGTTTGTATTCTAACAGCTCACTGTCTTGGACATGAAGAGCCAGCACATTCCAATTATCAGGTGTCGCTGGACGCTTGACTGATGTTTGAAGTGCGAAGATAAAACTGAACGCACGCGTCAGACTGCTGAAACTAATTGGGCACAAATCTTTAGTCATTAGAGCAGCTGTAACAGGCCCTGCTACGCTGGGCATGTAAACAGATAACAGACCTGTAAAACAGGAGAAATAATGAAGCAGAGGAAACCATCCGTCTGGTCGGTGCTGCCAGAATTTTTCAGATAAGCACATCATCAAATGCTTTATGTTTTTCTTTTCTCCTCTTACTCATCCACTTAATCCCACAGTCACGTGGATGGATCTCTGGCAGGCCGAGACATACCGCATCACTTTCCTGATTCGAGCGGTGTACCATGTCTTGTTTAGCCCAGTGAATCTCTTCAGCTGGGGCAGAATGAAGACCGTCGGCCGTGCTCAACAAGATGGACGTTGGTGCACATATTGAGCCCTTGCCCAAAAGCACTCAGCAAGGGCAGATACACATGGCGGCATAACCAGGCGCTGAAACCTATCGCAGAAGCCGTCAGCAAGGGGGAACCACCACCCGAGCAACTGTCTTTGTCACGGCAGGACAGCAGTCATGGGCAGAACGTAAGAATGCAGCAGCGATCCTGGCGTCCGCCCCGGACTGGCAGCTCTCAGGAGACTTGGAGAAACAGCTGAGATTCCCCATCAGTGCCTCTCTGAGATATTTCCAGATTTCCTCCAGGCCTTAGAGATCACCAAAAACATCATCATCATGGGGCTGACAGCGCCATAGGAGGACCGTATGGAGGACATCATCATACACAGTGCTGGAAGGCTAGATGCATGCCCATCGAGGCAGGCTGCAGAGGACTGGGAGGGGGCACACAAGGAGCTGAGCCATCACCAGCTGAGAAAGCCTCAAGGTGTTTCTGGATCTGGAGGAAAGTGCTACCTAGACACAAGCTGTAGCCTGATCATCCACGGCTGTGTCGCCTGAGTGTCTGATGTTGAAAAATCTCAAACACCTAATGACCCCACGATGCATCACTGATGATGTGTTCAGGTGCATAAAAAGGTCCAGACCCACTTCATGCTTAAACTTTGACCTCGTGTACTTACTCTAGTTGTGCAAAGTTTTCCTGTGCAATAATAATAAGCAACATATTGGCTGCACTCACTTTCAGTTTGACCTCCATGTTGTTAACCATGAAGAGATTATGTGCCAATAACACAAATCGGACACACCATTTTCACCTGTTCATCACTTAGCACTCAGTTGAGGTATCTAAAAGATTTTTGTTCAATATTTTGCCTCTGTACAACTAATCATTATTTGTATTTTATTTTTACATTATACTAATGAGACCTTTGAAAGTGTTTTTTTCTTACCCTCAAATCAGCTATTGCTTATCTTGATACAGATAATTCCTCACAAAGTGCAGGATATTTGATTTAATTGTTTCATGTTGGGAGAACATTTATTCAAATGAAGTGGCCTTTTCCCCAATTTTTTCCTTGTTCAGGCTTAAATAAGAGTGAAGTAGTCCTCTGCCTGTTTTGATTGAGGCTCTTTCTTTTTTTTTATTACTGCACAACTTGCTGTAAAGGATTTGTTTAATCTTATGGAATTAGAGATTTTGAGAGATGTTTTCTCTCACTTACAGAACATATAATTCAAGACATGTGCCATTCCCCAACTTTCTGGAGATGAGGCTGTCTTCAACTTACATTAGTGCTTCTCTTCTCTTACTCTTGCAATTTGGCGCATTCAAAACTGAACATTTGCACACAAAAAAAGTGTCAATTGCAATGCATTCGATACAGAGAACTGACTTTGTTTTTCATGTTTTGAGTCCTGCATTTCTTTGAGTATGGGTTTTCCTTTCCTGTCATCCCTCTCAGCTGAAATCTGAAAATACACATGAATGAATGATGAAGGTGTTTACAAAATAAATGTGAGACTGTGATTGTGTGTGTGTGTGTGTGTGATATGAATTAGAATAAGCAATGTGTTGATGTGTAGTGGAAGTGGGTGTAATATAAAGGTCCCCAAAAAACCCAAGTGCGTAGATAACAAATGCATGTAAAACAGAGGGAGTAAAAGAGCGAGCCTGAAAGATGAAAGAGAATAAGGAAGCTGTGAAAGATGAAGTGTTTCTCACTGGGGGCTACGGCTCCGCTCGCTCTGTCTTTCTCTGCGTTTTCCCTGCACAATAACTTATGTTTATCTTTTCAGCTTATTTTACATATATTCCCCAACATTTGCAAGTTTGAGCAGAAGAGGATGTCGTTGCATATCTTCGACGTATATTTATTCTATATATATCTTCTGTTTCTACATAAAATGATTGAATGTGCATTGAAGAAAGAAGCAGGTGAAAGCCTTGCACACACAGGATGTACCTCATTGGCAGCGGTGAATCAGTTCAGTCAACCCCTGCGGCGCCGGCAGTGAATATTGTCCTTCTCAGCAATAACTTCGAGCCTGAAAGGAATTTAAAGGACAGGAAATACCAAGAAAAAGAACAGCCTTGCTCAGACTTTTGGGGTCATCTATCCAGACAACAGAGAGCTCAAGTGATAACATATCTTTCTCAGCATCCGGGTAAATGGACCACACAATTCAACACAATACATCTGACACTGGTGCATTGCTAAATTCTTGATAAGCCTTCGGCGTGTGGAAGGAAATTCTGCTGAACTGCCAACATCATCAGTCTGTCATGTTAAGTTCATTGAAGGTATTTCTTGTACTTGAGGGTATTTTCTTGTAACTGTTTCCCCCTTCATCTGTTTGATTCAACATAATATTCCTGAATGATTTTTAACACGTATGAATGTGTTGCATGTGTTTAAAGGTCTGACACAGTGATTATATGTTTTCTCTCTGACGAGCAGGTTGGACCAGCTCTTCACAGTGTTTTCTCATGGACTGCATTTGTATCGTGTGTTTAGTCAAAGCACTTTACAACACAAGCCAGCTTTCACCCATTGGCACAAACATTCATACATTGGTGACAGAGGCTACCATCACCATCACTGCCCACAGTCAGTGGAGATTTATGCGTAACTAACTAACTAAAATGAAAGGAGTCTCTGCCTTTGACCGGTCACCTGATCGACTTGTACGGCTGAGGACACGAGGAAGTGCAAACATGTCAAGCATCAGCAATGCAACTTTTGGAATGAACGCTTTTATTCTTGGATACAGCCTGGTCCCAAATGGTTGACAGCAGCCAAATGATTATCTCACATTTCCTATATAAAGTTATTCTCCTTATCTGACACGCATAACATTTATTTCTAAATGCATGTTGTCGCTAAAACTGTTATTTTTTGGTAGTCATGTAGCAACAGCGACTTCCTTAGGTTTTAATGATGCAACCCAATTTTGCCAAGTCTGAAACTAGCGAGCAGTTACTTTACAACATCAATGTAGGAATGGACTCATGAATAGCTGGTGCAACGCAATCCCGAACTGTGTCTGCTAAATGCAACATGTCACTGTGCCGCTTTGAAGTCTGCTGAGGTTACTGTCAGCCGAGGAGCCGCTGTTGCTGAGGAACAAGCACAGACATTTACTGTTGATGCTCAGAGTGTTTTTTTCCCTTAAGTTTGCATCAAGTCTTTTTTTTTTTTCATCCATATGTAACAAGGAGCTGCAAGAGAAATGAATTTGACTCAGGGCGTTCATGTTTGAATTAACCATATATTTTCCCTGCTTTGACTTTCATGTGCACTGCTCCAGAGCAAATATTTTATTTGTGTGCTCTTGGTTAATATAGTGTTAGCTTCTACTGACAGCTCACTGTATATGAGTAAATGTGAGTGTGTGTGTGTGTGTTGGGAAAAGAGAAACCAGGCCACATCCCCTGGGGAGACAGACTGAGGCTCATATCCAATGCTCTTTATGAAAGAGAGCTGTCCCCGCTGTCAGATCTCTCTATCTCACTTCTGCCTTCATCTCTCTCTTCCCCTTTATATTCATCTTTTTCTTTTCTCTCACATCTACTCACCCCTCCAGCACACTCCCCTGTATTTCATTCATCTGGCTCTCCGAATCTTTTCTCAGAATCCATCAGGATTTCACTTTGAACTGGTTCCTCTCTCTCTCTCTCTCCCCGTACATGTCCACAGCGTTCAAGATGAAATTGAAATTCATGTCTTACGGCTAAAATAGACGACACGACTCACGATTTATCTTTCACAACGAGTAAAACCACTCCAAAAAAGTCTTGGAATTGGTCTTGCAAATTTTGGATGATTAGAAGCTGTTAATAAGATCAGTTAGTGATGCTGTGCTTGATGAGTGAGCTTTTATAAAAGACAAGCGTGGCTGGTGAATCATTGAGTGATGCTGCTTTTCCATATCTGTGAACAAAGTTCTCACAACAGTCAGTGTGATTTTTCTTTCCTGGATTTTCCAGGCGGTTTCCGATATCAGCCTGTGACATGATCTCACACCTTTTTGGGCTGAAGCGCCTGCTGCATTGCAAAATCACTCTGTAATTTCCGCAACCTGAACACGGGAATGTCCCTTTTCTTCTTATCAGCATTTCTCATCTTTTCTCCCTCTGCTCTCGACCCCCCCTCACAGTGTCAGCGTGGCGATGGGGGGCCGGCGGTGGCTCATTGGTGTGGCGCCAGATAGGAAGCAGCTGACCGCTGTGCAGGAAGTGAACAATAAAGGACACACTGAACCTCAGGCAAGAAAAGAAGAGAGTGAGTGTGTGTGTGTGTGTGTATATATATATATCATGTGTGTCAGTAAATGTGTATGTCATAGTGTGTAAATATGCAGACCATTGTTTTCAGTGGTGCCATGTGGGATGGAGTGAAGGGTAAAACCCAGCTAAATATAATTCATCACTCTTAGTTTATTCTCAGTTTACTGACTTTATTTCAGCAAAACTTTATCACAAACACATTAATGATGATTAATTAATAAATAAATGATTTATAACACACACATATATAAAGATATTGTGTATTTGACACCATAGCTTTCCTCATGATTCATCAATAACCGTCTTATCAGCAACTAATAAGTGTTTGATAACACAATATAAGAATAAATTGTCTCAATGAATTTTGAAAACATTTAAAACATATTTACAGCACTTTCAAATTTGCCTGCGAATGATTTGTTTGCCTGCATATTTTGCATATGGACTGTTAATAATTACTTTTCAACACACTATGAGATACTATCATCATACTATCATTAACAGTTTATACAGCTAATCTAAGCTTAATAATGTCCTCATATTCGCTTATAGCCACACCATAGTGTATTATAAACATTTGTTAAGTGTTCATTTATTGTTCAAAATGTGAAATTGGGTGGATTAAAAGAAAGTTTTAACCATTAATTTATAATATCTATCATTGTAACTGAGAAATTGAAAATGCACGTGAAGCCAAAATTATGCATAAAATTGCATTCAATACTGATGAAGTTAATGGTGATTGGTCTGATGATAATCTGACATCTGAGACTGAGATCATAGTTTGTTTGTTTTTTTATCACCTAATGTGTCGTATCACTTAAGATTACCTTACAAGGTATAGAGTAAATATAAACTGTGCTTCTATATCTGAAGAACAGATCAGGAGAAAGGGAAATGATTGGCATGCCATGAGCCTCCCGAGAGACAAAAGACAGAAACAAAGCACGTCTGTAAATAGTGCTGCTGTACGTCTGTGTGCTCTCTGTGGCTCCTGCACACTTCCTTATCTGAGAGGCATCGCTTGGATCGCTCCTCTGAAGTCAAAGCTTCCCATTGTTCCTGGAAAGAGCGGAATTTCGCAGCTGGTTCAATGGGACTGTCAGAGAGGGCGAAGTGAAGGTCTGATACTGACCATACATGGAAGGAGAGCAGACAATGGGAAAAGTATTGAGCACTGCTTTTTTATGAGCCAGCTGTGTCTCAGAACGTGCATTAATACAATATAATGAATTAAAAGTACAGCAACTAATACACTGAAGATTTATTTTAGGGCCATTTAAAAAGCTCACGATGACACTATTGTACTGATGCTTTGCTTGGACCAGCAACCTACAGGAAGAGAAGATTTATGATTCACTGTATTTTCATGGAGAGACACCACAGGCTGAATATCTACTCCCCTGCCAATCCACTGACTTTCCCTTGAAATTCAGAATTTAGCAGACTTTGGGAGAATCAAAACCTGCAAAAAAAAAAAAAGAATTTCAGCTGTGGAGAAAAACATATCCCTTATGAATAAAGACTCCTTTCATGTCTGGCGTGAAAACTTTACAGCTCGTTCAACTTTCCACTCTCATAACTTTTTCAGCGATCGTGTTGGGTCGAGATTTTATAAATCGTGGGTTTGATGCAGAAGTTGGACATTACGTTTTTATGAACAGAGGAATGGTTGCACTCTATTTTGAGCATATAAACAGGCGCAATATTGTTGTCATGAGCCCTGGCTTCAAACCAACTATGTTGTGATGTGTGAGTTTGTGGTAACTACTGCCTATCCAAAATGTAGTGCACGTTGTTATGCACAGAGAGCACTGTGTCAGGGTTTGCTTCTTGAAAATCAAATTATACACTAATGAATTTAGAAAGCTCTGCATTTGGAAAGATGATTAGATTCTTGTGCAGCATATGCAGATTCAGGGCTATCTGAGGGGAAGGGCCAAAAAAATAAAAAGAGCACCCTCACCTCTCGACTAATTAGGAAACAGTCTGCTGCTCTTACAGGGGAAGTGATGTGTTTAGCCTTTAATGAAGAAGACTTCACCTGCTGATACTAATCGCCTCGATAACAATGCATTTTTCCTGCTCTAGCCTTGTGTCTAAATTGCCTTTGGTCACTAAAATTGCAAACAAAAATGTTGACTGCCTGCATTTTGCACCCTGGCTTTAAGTTGAGAAAGGTGAAAAAAAATGCAAATCACCAAACCTGGAGTTACAGAGTGCATCCAACAAGTGTGTGTGTGTGTGTGTGTGGGTGTGTGTGTATCTCTTTCTTCCTGCCTTTGCGTTTTCTGAGCAGAATAAGATCAGTATCAAGTCAAAGATGAAAAGATATGATAAAATGCCCTTTGCTCTGAGTCCTTAGAGACACATGAATCAGGTTCTGGTGTGTGTGTGTGTGTGTGTGTGTGCATGTGAGCAGGTAATATGCCCCCAAGTCCCCTGGCTTAATTCTGTCAATCACACATTGAAGACTGTATTACTGAAAAGGTCACGAGGCTTCTGCTAAACAGACAGACAGAGAAAAAGAGCTGAATATTTTAATAATTATCAGATCAAAATAGACAGACAAGGAAGGAGGTTTGCACAAAAGTCTGCCACAGAAAACCACAATTTAAAAATAATCCACCTGATTTCATACTTGTTTCTGAATAACTGTTGCGAGAGTTTGTCTCGTCACATGTCTTAATATATAACTGCAGATCAACGCTCCATTTGTGAGAAGCTCGACAAGTTTCTCTTCCACATTCTTGCTTCGTCCGACTAGAACGGAATGTTTCTTTTGCTTTCCTACCCAACCTGCCCGGCTCACACTGTGGACCAGGTGAGCCACTTTCTCAGGTATGTAGCACCTGATGAGCACAGCTGAAGGTAGGACGCCGAAGATCTGGTTGAGAGACTGAGCTGTCGGTCATAGCAGAGGAAATGAAAAAGTAAACAGGCGGGGCAGCCAAGTCACAAGGTGAAATAACACAGGGTCAAAAACCGTGCAGATACATTTTCATCAAGCTTATTGCTTTTTAGCTTTGTCAGAGTGTACATTTTCACTATCTGAATGAATTAAACCACCCAGACATCCTGTTCACTGTAATGTACAATATAACAGGTTACATCAGTTTATACCCCACAATTACAAAAGCACTTGATGTGCACATACAGTACATACTTCATATACTATACATGTAGGCTATGTACTTTCACAAGCAGTGTCTTCAAATATTCTTTAAGGACACATAAGAAAAGTCATCATCAAAACATATTGCTTGCTATCCAATTATAAAAATAGTAAAATAATCAACGTGAACTTTATTTACTTTACTTTAATTCAAATTACACAGATGCAGAACTAAAGTGTTTTGTATCAGACCCTTGTTCCCCATAAGACTGAACGCCTCACATCGTTGAATTTTCCCTCGGACTGCCATGCATTTCTGACTTTGAGCAATCTTTTTTTGCACTTAGGATGTCAGGAAATGAATTACAGTCCATATGGATTACATCTTGGAGCAAAATTCTTCATGTACTTGCTGTCAGCTATCAAAGGATTGATGCTATGCAAAATTCTGATTATGCACTGAAACTAGCAAATGCGCACCAATAAACACTGCAGGCCATGGTCGTATTCACTCTAATGCAATGTTATATCATATTACCATTTATTACATATCACATGTTCGCCCTGACCTGTCACATGATAGATGAGTTCTTCCCGCCCCCTCAGCCTTCAGGTGAAAATAACTGAAAGTGAAAAAGCTGACAGATCAGCTTTTTCAAAATCGCAGCCAAATACTTCACATTCCTCGTCTGCCGTTGCTTTGAAAACCCTGTGAGGAAAAATCACACGATGCTAATACCGTAATATTCCCTGGTACTACTTCCACAGGTATGTGCTACAGTACATCTGTGTGGAAGGAACAGTGGGTGCCGTCTCACACACACACACACACAATACAGTACATGTGTTCCTACTCACATTTTGAGCAGCTACAATAGTACATAACATTCTTTACACATGCATTTCAATGAAAATAAGCCTTGATTTTCTCTATATATATTTATAATAATATCCACTGTGTGACTACTCCACATAACTATCTATGCACACACATCACACCAGCAGGCACACACCAAATCCCATACTATCACACTCTTTCATCAGTGTGATAGTATCAGTCATCGGATGTGTGTGAGTGTCAGGTGAGTGAGTGTCAGGTGACTCAACCTTGACACCTCTGCCACCTGTCCGAGACCCATCCCATGTTTTTACATTTTTTCCACCCAACTTGCCCAGTTCCTCTTTATCCCTGGTGAGATTAGTATTCAACAACACCATCATGTAAGAGGGCAAAGCTGTCAAACAGGAGGCTGTGACAAGTGCATGCAAACTCCAAACTGTATGACTGAGCACATAGTTTTCTTATCGTTATACTGTGAATCTAATCTAATGTTCTTGCAGCGTCATACATGCTGTAATGAGTCTGTTTCCAGGTTCAAGAAGGAATTGACAAGATCAGTTTTTCATCGGATGATTAAGTTGCTCAGAATAATGGAATTTTTGAAGTTTCATGGGAACTGCTGATGAGGACCACGCAATCTGGCCAAAAGCTCCAGATCAAGAGTGAGTAGATCTTGAGTCGAAATGCTTTTGCTTTTGCTAAGCTCAACACCTATTAAGTATTTTAAAATAAATGCAAAAATATAACTCGTATGTAATGAATATCATCAAAAAAGAAAACCTTCAGTATATCGCAAAACATTTTTGGATTGGAAAAAAAATCTTCTTTGTATTATAGACTCCCGTCGGATGAACTTGAAAATGCTGGTTGGTAAAGCTTCAAAAACATCTCTACGAGTTGCTGAATAGGTACAAGGTCCTTCTTAATCAACATGGTCAGGAAGCTGAAATCACACAGTCAATGTTCAGTCAAACACAAAAGCATTGAGGTGTCAGACGGTGGCTGACTTTGACATTTTCTCTCACTTTGCTATCAGAGTGAAATAGTGTCTGAATGTCTGAACCCGATGACATTTTACAGAGTGCTTTCGCAGTGAGATGTCTGAGTCTGGTCGACTGAAATCCTGCGAAATGAGCACAATGTCTTCAAATGCAAGTGTCTGAAAAAAGACAGTGTGTCTGTCCCTCTCTGAGGTGACGGTATAAAGACAACAGGTTTAGAAGTGGTGGAAGTGGAAGTTTTG
Organism: Holacanthus passer; assembly: GCA_025331565.1. NCBI lineage: Eukaryota > Metazoa > Chordata > Actinopteri > Pomacanthidae > Holacanthus > Holacanthus passer. The sequence continues at coordinate 2,557,723 of JAFREQ010000034.1, forward strand.
AAGTGTCCTCAACAGGTACTGCTTTTATGTAATGCATTATGTAAAACACTTGCCATTGTGTTTGGAAATGTGCTACGCAAACAAACTTTTCTTGGCTTGTGCTCTGAACAGTCTTGTACCGGGGGTGGACAAAATAACAGGAATTCTTGACATCAAACCAACACAATAGCCAGACAGATTTTGACTCAGCCAGTAAAGCGCTGATTCAGCTCTATAGTCATTTCTGAGGCCTTAGTTAGTGAGGTTGAATTGCATTATACTGTGATACATTTTTTGTCTGCCTCCATAAATGTCTGCCTTGAAATGTGATGAGTCAACAAAGAGAAAATGAAAATGGTTGAATGTCAACTGTTGCATTGTTGGGCGTTGAATTGTTAAATAAATACCAGGTAACTAAGGTGGGGCCAAGTCATTGCCACAAGGAGGATTTAAGTCTTAATGCTCAATCCAAGTCAAGTCCCAAATCCTGCACTTTGAGTTTTAAGTTTATGGTGAACAATATTAAACATTGTTCTTTTTTCAAGTCTGATGCCGTAAAAGTTTTGACTTGATTCTGACACGAGTCCAAGTCACGTGACTCGACTTAACACCTCAACGCAGCGCAGAGACTAAAACACTTATTTTGAAGTGTCACAGCAAATGAAACATTATGTAAAATAAATCGTGAGTGAGGGAGTCTCTCGCTCGCTGCGTGTTTCAGTCGCTGCTCCTGTTTTAGCTGACTGAGCACAGTGATGAGAGTCGGCCAGTGAGCCATTGTAATTGGTTCTCTCCTCTCCCCGTTCTCTCCCTCTGTCTCCTTAGCTCAGCACTGCAGTGTTGTCAGTCCCAGTGGGAGTTGTTTCGCGGCTACACTCCCTCCTACGCACTCCAACACACACTCACACACACACACACTACTGTACCCAGGCAAACTAAAACACACACAACCTCACACAAAGGCACCACAATCGCTGGCACGTGAGGGTGTGTGTGTGCCCCACTAGATTCTCATAGCCCGCCCCCCCTTTTGCAAACAGCATCACTACTAACTCCCACGCATCACACACACACACACGCGCGCACACACACACACACACACACACTGGCACCGACAGAAGGTACGTGAATATGTGTGTGCTGCTCATTAGGCGATGATAGATTCGGTAAGCTTGACTTTAGGCCCTGGGAGAGCCTTGAGGTAAAGTACACCTAATAAGAAAGTATGACTGAAGCACATACACACACACAAACACACACAAACACACACACTCCCAAAATGGTGTTCATCGCTCTATTCATTAGTCAAACGTGGGTGTCAAAGGAAATTAATGTTGTTTACTGCACCTGTCAAAAGTCTGCATTTACTCGCAGGTGGCAGTCCTTCACTCATTCTTACCCATCCTGATACCATCACACACACACACACACACACATTTGTCATCGACTTATACTTTGATCCTCAGTCGTTCCAACGCATTTTGCCTCCTGAGATTATTCACACAAAACAAATCCTGTCAGTTTGCATAAATGCTAACAATCTCACACGCATGCGTGTGCCAACAAAATGCACACACACCTATACAGAGACAGATATGTGCATATTTTCACACAGCGAATCACATTTGAAGGAGCTTTGCGGCAACACGTGTGCAAGGCAGGGAAACTATTTTCAGCTCGGGAGAGAACTTGCGACTGTCAGTGGTGTATGAGAGAAGCACTTTTCCCCGCAGATGCTCTTTGCTGCAGCCTGTGGAAGCAGAGCAGGAATATGGTTAATTTATGAAAGAGACTAGGAGTCAAGAGCAGCTTCTGTAACGAGGAAGAGAGTGACAGAAGACAGCCAATGTGTCTCAGAAAACACTTTTGCACAACACAGGGATGCATGCAGTCAGGTGGACACGGAGGGAGGGAATTCGGGGCATCGTTCCCAGAGATGAGCTCACCTTCGAGTGTCAGCGGGCCAGCCTGTCCCTTCCCAGAAAAAACTCACCCTTGGCGAGACGGCAAACCATGACCCTGCCTTTCCCGAGCTGACAGGAAGAGCTGGAAGAGGACAGCGGAAATCAATTGTGTTTGATGCAGTGGAGACAGGTCAGAGGGCAAAGACAAAAATAGAGAGTGAGGGGAAGATGAGCTGGCAAAGACACATCTTTTCATCATCTTCTCATCTGCAATGTTGATTTGCTCTTTTCTTGCAAATGAGACTTGCTGTAAATGTGAATCATGCTAAACCGACTGCAGAGGTGGAGACCTCTTTGCACTATGTACGGCTTGTAGAGCAAGGAGAAACAGAAGCGTGATCGATTTCCATTGATGCCCTTTAAACTGTGATTCATTTTTGGATGCATAGAAAAATCCACATTTTAATTTTATCATTTTATTTTTTGCAGTTTTAAAGACTCAAAATGAGCAGCCCCACAAAAAGTCGTAGAAAAATATTTTCTCCCTGCATTCGTTTTGTTTGCACTGTCCGTGCTATCTCTCTGGTTTCATCAGAAAGCCAAGTCCAGTTGAGTCGGGTGTGTTTTTCTCTCTAAAAGGGCAGAAAAAGATTAGCAGAGATATTTTTTTTTCTGTTTTTTTGCCAGGTCTTGTTCAGTATATGATCAAAACATACCCAGTGGACCTCATTAGCAGTCTGAGATAGCGAGTGTAGATTACCTCTGACTATCACGTGGGCTTAAAACAGCCTCAGATGGCTTTCTATTAAAAGTTATCGGTCTGAAATGCATTGTCTGATTATTCTGGGGAAATAATAAGCATGAGAATGCATGTAAACACCGACGTACACAGATCATGTGGTTGATGCATTTGGAGGCTTTTTTTGAGGAGGGGGCGGTTATATTCGATACTTCGCTGCATCTAGCTCGCTTTGAGGAAAATCCATAATTTATTGACTTTGCGATCATTTTGGCAATTCTCTGAGCCATTTAAGAAACCTTGTTATTAATTATTTATCGAGCTGCATTTGAATCCACAAGTGCAACAGAGGATCTTTGGGTCTTTTGGGAGATCACAGAATAATGTACCATAGAGCTTTATATTTGAGTGAGAAATTGTTGCACTTATGTAAGGGCGCTGCGGCTGTCAGACTCTATAATAGCACCCTCGAGTCCTTGCAGCTCAATGAGAAGATATTTGGCAAACTAGGCTTTTGTCTTATGACTGGATCCAGCAAAGCAAACCACTGCAGCTTAATGCTAGCAAGTATTAAAATGCCCTTAATTGCTCAAACAATCTTTTGTGCTATTTATGTATAGTCCATGAAATTAAAACCATTTGAGGTCTGAAATTAAAAGCAGCTCTAGGGATTAAACCTTGATAAAAGAGAAGAAATGCATTGTTTGCTTCCGTCGCTGAATTGCAGGCTGCTCTTGTTTTTTTTGTTTTTTTTGCAGCTGGGTGCGAAGCTGATTTCACCAATCATTGTTCCATGTCATTACAGCTGAGTCGTCTTTGATTGGGCCTCTGACTGATCCTGATTACAGTGAATACTGCTCATTGTTTCCCCTCTAAGGAAAACTACATCTGTCTCAATATGAAGCTGAGGCAAAGTGACTCGCTCGCTGTGTAATAAGGGTTTAATTTCCGCTGGATGCTCGCCACATATGCTGCCGAGCCGTATTAAGAAATACCTTTTAATTTACACCGCGAGCAGAGGTGGTGTTTGTTCCCATTGAATTATCAGCTTCTTAACCTTTCCTTTCTAATTGGTTCTGTCTTGATCAATACAGTAATGAAACTGTGGACTAAATAAAACTCTCCAGCAAACTCATTTATTGCAATATCTTTTATGCATTTTAGACAAAAGTTTTCTGCAAAGCTACTTGTACAAATCAGATAATCCATACAGAGCAAATATGGTAAGACTTGACTATGAACAGAGACAGCACACATTTCTGTGGCGTTACCATGTTCATACCCTTTTGGACTATGTTGAAAGGAATAGTTCAGTGCATTGGGAAATAGGATTATTTAGAGCTGTTGATGATGATGAAAGTCAGTAAACTGATTCAGTATTGTCCATAATAGAAGAATTTAGCCAACATTAGGAATCATAAGCTATTGGTCATACCAGACCAGGTAAGGCTGTGGTAGCAATGGTGTGTTATTTGTTCTGTCAAAAGTCATGCCTGCTTTAGACTTAATGAGTCAATTAATTAGCTTCAGAAGTGGATTATTTTTTACCTGCTTGCCTACGTCATATTTAGCCTACAGATGTGAAATTGGTGTTGATCTTCTCATCCAACTTTTGGCAAAAAAATGTCAAACAATTCCAATAAAAATGCTGATGTTTTTGAACGAACACAAAGTGCTTATTTGACCTATTCAGTAATAGCAACGATCGACCAAGAGTCTACATTTCTTCACACCAGCCAGTCACGACTGAAACTGATTTCACTGACTCACGCCAAACAAGAACTTCTCAGATATGAGCAGTTTGTTCTCACTTTGAAAAAAAAAAAAAAGCCACACAAACAAAGCCCCAATTGTAATTCAGGTCACACTTTGACATTAGCTGCAAGAAACACCTCAGGCCATTTGAGGCAAAGGTCAAGTTTAAACTAATATCCTCATCATGGGTGAGGTCTGTAAACATCAGTTCTTAATTGATACATGAAGAAAACAGACATAATATAATAATATTTCATTCATCACCATTTATTTTTAGGCAATTTTGTTTATGTTGCCGGACTTTCTGCACACGAGAAGTGTATGAGTTCACAAAAGGAACGTGAATCAGCTTTATCGTTTAAGGATGTCACTTCAGGAAATTAAACTAACCCTGTGTTATAGGTGCAGAGGCAAGGGTGTGCACACAGATATGATGAGGTGTGTGTGTTTGTGTGTGTCAAATCCAGCTGGACCAGAGCTGTCAGGAAAGATTGTGCACTACATAAAGGCTTAATGTGTTGGAGACCTATTGTGGGTGTCCCTGTCCTTGTCAGTCCTCACTGGGACAATTTCCGAGACGAGAGAAGAGAAAGAAATCAGGAGAGGGATGAACTGTGAGGTGAGGTTGATTGATGGAGGGATACAGGGAGAGAGAGAGAAGGAGTCGACTGCAGCAGAAGAATGAGCGAGAGGAGGAAAAGGGGGAGGGCAGAGAGTTGATGAGGGACAGTGAGGGAGCTAGAGAGAGAGAGAGAGAGAGAGGAGAGGAGAGAGAAGGGGAAGGGAGGCGGCATCTGCTCACTGCAGAGCCTTTCATTGATAAAGTAGCGCTGGCTTGAGCCGGAAGACTGCAGCTGGACACAACACACACGCCTCATCGTGCTGTCATACACACACTTCCTGGCTGTTTGTTTACAGGCTGACAACACGACGGCATCGGTGCATCCACTCACAGTGCTCTCCACACAACTGCACCACTGAGGATACACACACACTCATCACACAGTGGCATGCTCTTATTGAGACGGACAGCAACATCATCGCCGACTTCCCCCCCTCCTCGTCTCTCCAACCTCCTTTGGGTATTTGGGCATAGTTCAGTGACAACAGGGAAGGGACACCTGTAACCGAGGAGCCAGAGTTGGTGCATCTCAGCTGGGACCAGATTTCGGAGGAGTCCTCGGGTAAAAACAGGCTGTTGAAGCTGCAGTGGAACCAGCCAACGCGCCAGCACAAAGGTACGGAAGGATGAAGGCATGCATGCATACCGTGCATGCATTTACACACATGCACACAGAACACTTTGGAGGAATATGTAAACACACTCGGCACGTGAATACGCTTGCACATGCATGGACAAACTTCGCATACCCAGTTCAGTGAGATGCTTTCTGTGAGACTCGTGGCTGTAAACAGAGCTGTTTCCTCCTCACAGCAACAGGAGCTGGTACCTTCCTCCTCCTCTTCCTCCTCTCTCTGTTTATGTGCACCTCTCTCTCTCTCTCACTCCCATCTTTATCTCCATCCCGACACCTAGTTGTTCCAGTAATCTCTTTCTCATTGCAGCATCCTGCCTCTCTCTCCCTAGTATTTTGGTCCATCTGCCTCCTCCACCTACACCTCCTCTCTCAACCACTCTCATTCTCTTGCCACCTCTCTCCCTAAACACAGAGGCATCTCTCTCATTCGCTGTCCCACACTTGTCTCGGCACAAGCCACAGCTTCCTTCCTCATGCCTTGAACAACTCTCCCTGTCTCTTTCACTCCCTGTCAGTCTGTCCGTCATCCTGGGATCTACGGAGGCAAGCGGAGTGCCGGTGTCGGCCATGAAGCTGGTGAACGGGGGAGGAGGAGGAGGAGGAGGAGGAGGTGGCGGGGGAGGTGGAGGAGGTGCAGGAGTTGGAGGAGGGGGAGAGAAGACTGCCTTTTCCTTTAAGAAGTGCTCAGCTTTCCAGTTTGTCAAAAGGAAGGTGAGTTTGGATGACACACACACACACACACACACATTTAGGGATGGATGCACATGCACCTGTACGACCGGAGTGAGAGGCACATTGGCTGAGAGAGGAGGTGTCACAGCCGGAGTCTTTTTCTGTTTGTGTGCCAGAGATGATGTCATTGTGAGAGCATGAGCCGCGTTAATCAGGCACAAGATTCGGCTCCCTGTGTATCTGTGTTTACTGTCTGCGCGAGCGTCTTTCTCTGTGCATGCGTGCTTCAAAACAGTGTTGCATCACAGAACCCACAAGTGTCTGTTGTGGACAAAACATGACATCATTGAGCTGGCGAGCTCCTATAGTTTAGGATCTACTCAGCATATCCTGCATTATGCTGCAGTGCTGTCACAAGGCTCATTTCCTGTGTAATGTTAATGGTTTGCATTAAATTGGCTTCCTTGGTTTGCTGTGTTTGTATAATGAGTGTGTGTGCTGACTTTTTCGAAAAACAAAAGTACATTCCGGTGATTTAATGGACCACAAAACTGCACTAAGAGGACATTTGGTGCAGCCTTGTAATTAGGCTCATAAAGGTTTTATAAGTTAAACGAATGGCTTTATGAATGATCAATAAATCATTTGTTGTCCTTTTAACTGACTTGACAGATTTTTACCCCCAAATCACACCCAAATAACTTTATTCAAATTACAGCTAGATTTACTTTTAATTTTTGCAGCAGCATTGTACTATCACTTATGTGTCCTGGATTATTTGATTGAAGAGTTATGATCAAATTATCTGCTGACTTCATGGACTGTTGAAGTTTAACAACAGTTGTTATTGACTAGTTAACGTTTGTAACTGCAGGCCTGATGGCTTATTTTAAGGTGAGAAACTCATTAACATCTTATTAATGACTTACCTAGTTCATAATTAACCATCATTTATAAATGTTAGTAAGTCGTTAATAAAAGATCATTGTTGCTTATGAGACGTCAAGATGAGAGAGAGAGATACCTAAAGCCAGAAGGAAGGTTTGTTAGATGATGGTAAGAACCAGGCATTTTCACAATCAGGCACCGACTTATTACTAAACTATAAAGCACTGAATAATTGTTTATTAACATTAATAAAGTCATTATTTACTACTTGCTAACCCCTTATGAAGTGTGCTTTATTAGAAAACAGTAGATTATCCTGTGCTTAAAAATATGCATGCATTAGAAAAATAACAGACGTAGAGCTAAAAAAAAATCAGCTGATTAATTTGTCACTACAAATTCATCAGTAATCATCATTTTTTAAGCAAAAGTGCAAAAGTAGTCATTGGTTGTGATTTTTCAAATGGAAATATTTGTTGGTGCAAACCAAACGATTAATCGATTAATCATGAAAGTAATTGGCAGATTTAATTGATAATTAAAAACCGGTTCGTTCCAGCCATAAACAGATGTAAACAATCTGTAACAGACTGGCAATCCTTGTCCTTAGTGTTCCTAGAAGTACAATTACAAACATTAAACCTAATAAATCAGAGTAGAAAAGAAAGTCGAAATGCAGCTATGTTTTAAAAGAGAGGTGATGCACCAGGATGCCCATTGTCACCCATTAATGTAAGTAATGCCGGTGTCAATGAATTAAAATCTGCATTACTACAAACTTGGTTGACACAGTTGAGGGTTTGTTGGACTTCTCTGTCTAAACCTCCATCGGCGTTTGTGACACTCACTCAAAATACGCCGAGCTTGACAAACAGTTCAACTTCTGCTTCCTCAAATCGGAATAATTTGCAGCTGATTTACATGAGATCAAAAGCAAACACTGAGCAACGTGACTGCAGGGTATGACAGGAAGGAAATGACTAACATTACTTCCAGCCTTTGGAGGAGCAGTGGGTTGATGCATTCACTCAGTAATCACTGTGTTGCTTTGGGAATGTGGCACAACAGTATTTTTTCCATTACCCAAAGAGTGTGACATAATAAATCAGGTAATAAAGTAAGGATCTGCTGCACAGGTTATTGCATTCAAGTTACCACATTTTCAACCTTGGTTAATAATCCTCATCTTAAGGTCCCTGGGTAGATTCAGACAGACTCTTCTGCTCCGGTTGTGCCATCGACGTGTGCTCTTGCTCGCAGTAGGGTTTTCCGAAGTGGGTGGGTGTTGTTGTGTGTGTTGGTCTCAGATGGCGTACAGTATGGTGCGGATCACTGATGACTCGGCTGGTTAGTATGGGCAGATTGTGTTGTGTTAACACCCACGCACAAACACAAACACATGCACTCCCACAGGCACATTCTGCTGCGACGAGCCTCCGATGGGATTTTTATTTTTTCAAATGATAAATATTAATCAGTAATTAAGACCCAGAGGATCTATCTATCTGTCTATTGGTGTTCTTGTCTTTCTTTTGCATATTTCTGTATAAAACTGTCTTTCCTCGCAGCACAGCAAGAAAACCAGAAGCTTCCAGATATGCATCAGCATAGCCAAATCAGAATTAATGCCTGCTGCTGCTGTTTCAGGGTTGTCTCTCTATTTTTGTCTAAATAAGCCTAATCACATAAAGGGGAGAGAGTCCGGACGGAGCACTGTGTCACACAAATGAGTTAGGGAAATGATGGAAGGAAATATAAAATCAATGGCTCTGTGCGTATGAGTTTTCAGATTCTGCGTGTCAGATGATGTCTGTGAGAAGATACACAGACGCACAGCAACGTCGCTCCAAACATGATACATAAAATTTTGATTAGACACTTGTTATTTGTGCAATCCGGGGAATTTTGAAAAGCCTTTTAGGATGCAACATCTCAGTCAGCCGTTTCTGAGATACAAAGTCTTACACATGGACAAACAAACCCATCAATAACATGATGTGATATATAGCTCTTCACTGAGTTTTAAAATGGGAAAGGAAAGCGCATAAACACATCGGTGCTGCTGCGCTCACTGTGTTTTTGAGCCTGAGGTGAATGAGTGTTAAGCTTCGGATGACACCTCTCGTCAGCATCATCGTCAGCGTGGCGCGTTGAACAAGAGGTATGACAGCTCGCTGTTTGATCCACGGGGTGATGCCAAAACATTTCTTACTCCGCTTTGAATGTGACGCCGAATAACAGAGGGAAAGGAAAAACTCTAATTGGATGTAACGTCAATCATACGTACACATGTTGTAGTATTCTTATTTTAAGGTGTGTGTGCCGTTGGACTTCTGTGCAGTGGCTGGTTTGTTTTTGCCTTGACCTGCTGGAGTGTTTTTCCAAGTCTGTTTTCCTTTAGACCCGACATGCCTTGACATGCTGTCTGGCTACCCTTTGACTCAGGGATTCAATCTAAGTGTATGTGTGTGTGTGTCACAGCTGTCTGGACTCTGTGCTGCTCAATCACACACTACCGCCCCGCGGTGTGTGTTTGCTAAATGTTTGACCCACGTAGCATTTCATAAGGCTTCCTATAAAAATGTCGCCCTTCTCTCTCTTCCTGTCTCCCATGACTCCCTTTCTCTGTGTCATCTCTACTTTCAGCACCTCTCCTCCATGTTTCTTTCCACAAAACACACACACTCACACACACACTGGGTATTACGGTTAGTGATGGTGCTTTTCTGGGAAGTCTTAGTCACTGCAGAAATGATGTGTGTATGCAATGAGCTTGAGTGCACCATCTCCTTGCATGCATGTGTCGGTGATACCTCAACATTAAACGCGATGCCTCGCTCATTATCGGTGTAGTATGGCTGCATAATGTGAACATCTGTTAGTGACAAGGAGTGAAAGATTTTAGTTTGTGCTGATTTATCATAACAGTCACATATGGATTGGAATTCCCTTCTGCAGAGAGAGCTCCCTCCTAAAGCAAATCAAGCAAGTCCAGGTAAAGATTTCAAGGGAACTTAGACAATATTAGACAAGGCAGACGTCATTCTTCATCGTATTTGAGGGCGCCATTAGCTTTGTGTCATTAACATGCGACAGGTGTGTATGTGCACGTATACTTATTCGTGTGTTCAAAGTGTGGCAGAGCAGAGAAGCAATACAGGCCTCTTTGAAGTGCAACTCTGTGTGTGTGTGTGTGTGTGTGTGTCCCACTTGAAGTGACATGTAATCAGGGATAACATGAGAAACCCCTCTCTCTCTGATCAAAGGAGCAGCTGGCAGGGTTGACACTGTGTGTGTGTGTGTGTGTGTGTGTGTGTGTTTGCGGAGCACCTGTGCGAGTGCTTACGAAAGCATGTGAATCATAAGAAGAGAAATTAAAAGTAAGATTTTTTCCTTTTTCGTCAAATGGCTTCTTTCTCACGCAGGTGCGAAGATGGATGAGGAACCCCAAGGTGAGCGTGGAGAAGGCCCAAGGGAAAGGCCTCCTTTATCCCTGTCCAAAGTGTCCGCTGGCCGACGACCTGTGGTACACACACTTCCCCTCGCCTTACGGCTGCTGTCACTACGGGGGCCTGCAGGGAGGCCAGTACTACCACCAGGAGCCGTGCTCGCCGTGTCCTGCCAGTGGGCAAACCAGCAACCACGACAAGAGCAAGGGCTGTAAGGTAAAGGGAAAAACAAACAGCAAGCGAGAGTGCGTGCATCCATGAGTGCATTTAAGTCACTGCTTCTTCATTAAGTCACACTCGACCCAGTGTCATTTGTCCTCTCCATCACCACACAACTGTAGGCAGCGTGCTCCATCTTTATATCTATAACAACGTTGTATTCACCAAAGACATCACTATAACATAAGCAATCAGACCAGTGGTTCCTAACTTTTTTGGCTTGTGTCCCTTAAACAAAACAGTGTCTACTTGAAGATGCAAAAATATTCATTAAGTAAAAAGGAAAATAGGAAGAATGTTCGGAGAAACAAACCTCAGTTTCTGTTGCATACATGTTTTTTCTGCTTTCACATCCCGTTAACCTCTCATGACCCCTTCAGATATATCTTGTGACCTTGGGAACCACTGGGTCAAACAGGTTAAAGATGAAGTTACTGATTCTGGAGAAAGGCTGTTGATATTTCACCAGCCAAATATGTCTGAATTTGGAAGAAATATGTTTCCAATGAACCTCCACATACTGTTTAGTAAGGTCATGATTTCCAGGACGATGCGATCTCTTTCAGTATGTGTGCCATAAATCCCATCATCCTCTCTCCACTTATCTCCCCCTCTGACCTACCGGTACATCCTCACACACACTTCCTAACAACACTTCGTCTCATTTTACAGACCTCCCGCTGTTTGCCCATTAGCGCTCGTTGAGAGCAGTCAAAGAAGCAAATTAGTTCTTAACAGGACCCCAGACGTTGTTGTCTTTATTCTCTGTTTAAGCCCAACCATGAATGTTGTTACATAACATAAACACTAAGGCGACTGAAGGCGCTTTTTTCAAAGACCCCCTTGTTGTTGTTGCTCACCGCGGGCTGGTGTTTCTAAAATTAGAGCAGGAGTCATATATTCAGCAGAGAGTGTGAATTTTGTATTAAAAATAAAACAAAAAAGAAATGAACACCGGTGCATGCAACAGCGCTGTCAACAAACGCCTTGCCCAAACACACACCGGTCCATTCACACCAATGCTGCTGAAGGTTTGTCCTTGGTTATGCAACTGCAATCATAATAGCAATCCCACTCCTATCAATCATCGCACCCATCAATTGGTTCCTGTGTGTGTGTGGTGTCTCCGGTCCCACGGGCGAAAGGAGAGAATGAGTCATCACTGTCCCAGTGAGACAAAGCCATATTGTACTGCGTGTGTTTGCACGAGTGTGTGTGTGTGCGCGCCGAGACACAACGTTGAAGTGTGTGAGAATATAAAACCGTGTTGTTGTCCATCGCTCCATTCTCTCTCCTGCAGCCTTTCAGCTTTTTTTTCTCCCATTTTTGTTTCATTTGCAGTTGTGTCTCACTCTATCTCTCCATCAATTCCACCTCTTGCCCTCACAACCAATAGATCTGTCACTAATGTCTCGCTGGAGGTAACCGGTGTGTGCATGTGTTGAATTAATGGGTGTTGCGGTGAGGTGGGAGCAGGCGGGGGGGGGTTAAAGTGGAGGGGGCTCTGTGGTGAGTCATAGCTGCTTTTCACTGCAGACTGTGCGCTGTGTGTGGGAATCAATGCGAAGCCAACATGGAGTTAAAAAGGACTGACCTACAGTGGCTCTTCATATCTCAAATGTGCTTTTGTGATCCAAGACTGTAAATGATTGACTGCATTTTGACTGGAAACTTACAACATACAGTAGCTGTTGGGTGCATGTTCTAAAAAAAGGGCTTTATTGCACTCCTGTATCTGGCATTGTGTGGCATTATGACAAAACTGCAGCACACAAACATCATGTCATTGTTCCCTACCTTATGTCAGCACACTCTCTCCAAACACTTCACAACTCAGGCCCTCGAAGTTGGCTCGCCAAGCACCGGCAGAGCGTGACACTTGTTCAACAAACGGAACAGCAGCAGAAACATTTCCCTTGCACGCCGCTCTGTTCTCGAGGGGGGCCACACACGGCCTGACTCCGATGCAAATGAGCAAAAAGCTTCGCTATGAAATTCGTCAGCCCATCAAAGTGAAGCGTATCAGTCGGCGCCTAACAAGTGTCTCAGCCTTGGACTTAAGAAAGCTGGGTGATGACGCCGAGAGGCTGCTGTCACATTTCAGAGGAGGAGATGAATAAGACGTTGACAGACAGCGTCAGCTTACTCTTAAATGTGCAGAGACAGATGGGAAAGCTCCGGGGACGTTTGTCATGGTATAACACGATGCTCTTTATTCTGAATATTTAAAAGTTTTTATGCTGTTGTTAATCAGGATGATTATTTTGCCCAAAGTGTCCTGCATTGTTGATCACTGCCTGATCACTGTAGCGTTTCTACATCATTGCGGGCAGACGCTTTTGAAACTGTTAATCTCTGCTTGGCCGCAAATTGCAGTTGCTTGTTGCCAGAGGAGCTGCATCTGAACTGAAATGAAAGTTTCCACCAACTCCTTAGAGGCAATAACTCTATAAGCTCTCCAATGTTTGAATTAATATAACGACATTTACCTACGTTTTTCTCTCTCCAAAAAGGTTTCCCTGACAGACTGCCCACCTCCACCTACTCCTCATTAAAAATCCATCACAGCAAATTTTTTTCTTCTGATTAGCCAACAAAGCATCACGACCATTTAAAATACAGGTGGCCTTGACCCAGCGCTTTGCATAGCGCTCAACCCACTGCTGCTTTTGATGAGTCTATCAGAGCTAAAGCTAAATATAGACCAACTTTATGGTGTAATCTAATTATATTGTGAAATCAGTGTACAAAATGTATGACATGCATTTGTTCTATGGGGTGATAAGTGCAGAGAAAATAAGGGAGGAGAGGAGAGGTTTACTGTAAAGCTGATAAAGGGGAGGGTTTTTTTTGGGAAGTTGGAATTAAAAATGGACAAAAGGTCTGTAATAATGGCTGCAGAGGAAACATGACAGCAGAAGAGGGATCGGTGGACCAGAGGGGGGAAGACATAAGCAGGGTAAACAGCAGTGAGAGAGAGAGAGAGAGAGATGAGAAGAGCTGAGAGGACAGTTTTATTAGAAGATTGAGGATGAGGTCACAGCATCTGCCCCACTGACTGAGCATGACCAGAAATCAAAAGCATATAAATCCTCCTGATAAGGACGTCCTGTACTGTCCCATGTGCACAGCAACAGACTGTCTCACACACACACACACACACATTCACTAAATTACACAGATGTACATTACTTACCCTCACCCTAACCTCAACCACTGATCCAAAAATCAGCTGTTTTACAATTAGAGACACTGCTTTTGTCCCCAATCGCACCAGTTGTCCCCAGTTAACTGGTCTTAAATCTGAAATGTGTCCCCTAAGTCATAACCACACACATGAACGCACGCACGCACACACACACACACACACACACACACACACACACACACAAAGCTAATGCAAGCGCAGCCTTTCCTCTAATCTCTTACATCAAGCCTGTGCTGTTCTTGATGAAGCCTTAATCAAAAATGAAAAGAACACGAGGTTCTGCTGACTGCTCGTTGTCCTGGCATGTTATCTCTCTCGTCACACAGTCTCACTTCTCTAGAATCTTACAGGAACTTCACTTTTCCATAATCACTCCTATCATTATTCTTTGCCTTCTCGATTTAGGGGCTAATCAAGGTATAAGTTTTGGAATTACAGTTCCCATAATTTGGGAACGTACGCATGAATTATGTGTTAGCAGTTAGAAACCAGATTACTTTGATATGAAAGAAAACCTAAAAAAAAATGTTTTGATTCTGAGGAAAGTTGTCATCTGGAGCATCATCTTAAAATTGTTTTGTGGGTGGATTCACGGCTATTTATTCATGATGGAATCTGAGATAATGATATCAGGAAGTGTAAGTCACACTGAATATCTGTTTCATGTCTGTGCGTGTTAAGATTTGACTTGTGAATCCCAGAAGGATTATAAACTATGACACAAATTGCGGCAATCTGGTTTTACAGGACCATTAATGCCACGACACGACAGCACTGTTGACCGTCACCACAACTAGCTTCCTGCTTTAAAACAACAGCTTATACAACCCCAGAGTTCACGTCTTGTATAAAGGATATTACTGCATGCACTCGAGAACACTTTGTAAAGCCGGTAAACACATTTTGTTTGTAAATGATTACATTCTGTTTTACACAGTGTCCCAACTTTTTGGAATCAAGGTTGTAAACAGGTCATTTCTAAAAATACCTAGGGTGAAATATAAGTCCCCCTTAAACTCACACTTGTTACTGCTTTATTTGTTAAGCTTTCTTAAACATTTTCTTTCTTTGCCCTTATGCAGATGTTTTATTGATACCCCATACACTAAATAGTTAATGTATTACTGGAACTTCTCATCAAACAGATACAAGAGAACAGCAATTGAAATATAAACAAACCAGCAAATTGGCCCTATTATATTCTATTTTATAATATGTACCTAAAAAGCTCATAGTTATTTCCTCCTTCCTTGTTTACAGGCATTATTCCCATTTCCTGATGGCCTGTCCTGGTCTGGATCAGGTGACGGTGGTCTTAATCGGTCAGTGTATTCAGTATGGTTTAACCAACAACTGTCCCCATAAAGTCCTGACCTGGTCTGGTCCATTTGTGTTTACTGTCCAAAACCCATTCATGCAGGAGAGGAAAAGAGAGAGAGAGGGTAAGAGAGAGGAGGCAGGAAGTGAAGCAGAGAAGACTCCGGAGGGGGGGGGGAGAAATCCAAGGAGATGAGAGAAACCAAGCGTGTCCAAGAAGAACAGCGATTTTTATCTCCTCCCATGCCTGTGAGATGTCGTAGACTATCGATTGGATCTCGGCTGAAAGTGGTGCTACAAAGTAGAGGGCGAAAAACTGCATGTGAATTTCTAGAAATTTGCTTGGATGCAGAAAAAAAAAGGTTTACCTCATTCGTAGGTGATGTAAGCTCACCTTGTTAATGTTTTCTTACAGTCAGCTGGAACGAAAGTGTGAACTCGCTGTGCTTTTGTCCTCACAGTCAAAAACACCCGGCTCGAATGATCAGTGGGTCAAGACATTTCTCATGTCATGTAATAAAATAAGTTGGCCGCGCTGTTTCGAGACAAAACAGAGGACCTGTGAAATCTACCTCTGTTGTTCTCCCTCAGCAGCGACAAGGCCCTGCAGGCTAAGCTCTGTTGCCTGAATGCTGATGCGTGGAGTCAGTGAATGAGAGCAGGACGAGGCAGCGATGGTGGATTTCATTCAGTCAAGTGAGACTGTGGCTCCATGACAAGTAAATACAACTCAGGTGTTTTATCATACAAATCAAAGGGATTTTAGAAGCAGCAATGCCCCAAACCTCTGCCCTACATTTTCCACTCTTTCCTGTTTTCTCTGTAATGTGAGAAGACGTTTCTGCTGGACTCTGAACTCCAGACTTTGCCTCTTGACGTAGTCTTATCTGCAAAGTGCCTCAGCTGTGCGTTCGGGGAGGCAGCAGATCTCAGAAAGTTCACTTCTTAATGGAGCTAATGGTTAATGGCTTGTGTGTCATATTCGAAGATTGCACCACTTTACTGGTGACCTTTTACTGGCACTCTGCTGACGTTTTTCAGAGACGAGGACATGAACTCTGTACCTCGGCCGTCTCCCACGCGGCTGTGTTCACTTTAAACTGTGACCACTGGATGGAAAATCTTGATTCGCTGCTGATTCATCTCAATTCAGATTAAAAGATTTAGATGAATATTAGAAACGTCTTTCAAAATCCAATACCACACCACAAACTGCAGGCTACAATTTAGACTCAGCAATAAATGGCAGATTTATTGCAGGGCTGTTAACCAGGTGCACCTAATGAACTTTGTTGCCCATGTCTCTCCTGACCAACACTCGGCCCTCTCCTCACTTGCCAAACAGGTTGCATAGCCTTTCAAAAACTTCACTTGAATTCCAGCTTTAGTTGCTTTTGAATTGCATTACTGTCAAAGCACTTTTTTTTTTTAGCTTGTAGTGGGAATAACAAGGAATTAAGAGGAATAGCCCACAAGGTCCAATTATACATAGAGCTACACAGAGAGCACCGGGAGCCAAAATCCCTTTCCAAGTTGTTGGCTTGTCATGCATATTGTACCAATACCAGAGAGAAATGCCTCTCGTTCCCAACTTCTGTTTGTGCTCTTTTGAATAGTTCGGCTAATTGACTCAAAACTTTCTTTTCTCCTCGTTAAAGACCTCAGAACATATTCATTTACTCCATATGAGAGTCAGAAACCCCGGAGTCTTTCAAGTTCTGTGCTTAGTAATTCTGCTGGTTAGATGCCAGCTTAGCATTGGTATAAAGCTGGTTTGTATCAGATCGGCTTCCTTCCTTGTCCTCCTGCCAATACCTGACACCATCAGCGAGATGGTTGTTGGAAACCTTGACTTTCACTTCATCCCTTTCATCATTTGACCTTCATATTTACCTGCCACCACCCACTGCCCTCCATATTGTTATGACTCATATTTTTCGTTTCTTTGATTTCAATGCATTTAAGCAGCATTTAACTCTCCCAGGGCCTGGAAAGCGGTTTTAAACTACCACTGTTTAGCATACACTTTGCAATGGAAAACTGCTAATCCTTTGCTATTCTTTTGTTCCAAAGCCAAGTTCTCTGGCAGCGGAAGAATGCGGTTGGAGTAATAAAACTTGGAATTGCTTTTCTTGCATGATCTCTCCTCTTCGCTCGCAGTAGACGTACATATACATCCAAAAATGGAACGGTGTGTTTGTTCCCATCGCTACTGCAGCATTATACAGGCTTTCCTCTGCCAAAGCACAAAAAAAGATAAATAAGTGCTTCATACCTTGGCTGCAGTCGCCCGGGTTTGTCTTGGTACAGGGAGATGTGTGAATTAGCTTTGTAGTGTTTCACCCAACCCCAGCTATAACAAGCAAGAGGGGAGCGGAAGAAGGAAAAGTAAGGCAGGTTGTTTCTCATCCTGACTAATCTGCGTCTGGTTTGATTCAGATAATTAAAGCATTTGACGTAGGTAGAGACAGATACACATGTGCGTGACTGCATGTCATGTGGAAGCAAATGTTGAGAGGTGACAAAGTTTTACTTTTGAAAATACGTTCAGGGTTTCAATGCAAGAGTGAGTAAAAAAAAAAACAATAGAAATGATCATTTTGACATAAGAGATGATTTTTTTTCCCCTTCCCCAATTAAAAAGTTTAGATAAGATAAGATATTCCTTTATAAGTCCCACAACGGGGAAGTTTGCAGAGTTACAGCAGCAAAGATAGATAGATAGATAAATAGTAGGTAAACAAGAGGTATAAAAAAGTGCTAACAATTCAACCCGGGTAAAAAAGTACCAACAATTAAACTAGAATGAAAAGATACAATATTAACGGATTTAAAATAGATTATTAGGATGTTTTCAACACTCAAAAGATTGGTAAAAGAAATAAATCTGTATCAGTTTCTACACCTCTTGTGGATTAAACCCCACATATCAGGGAGCTCCACCAGCATCTGTACCTCCCCCTCTCCTCCCTGCCTCCCCCTTTCTCTCCCCTGACCTTGGTTGACTATAAAAAAAAGGGGAGCATCCTCCCTTTCCAAGTCTCATTGTGAGGGAATTTGGGAATTATTGTTGTTCTAATCTACCCTGAGAAGCCGGCTAATCCCTTCTTCCATCTTGATGTTCCAGAGCCTTTGCCAAAACTGCTGCGCCACAGAGGCTCAGCAGCTCCCTGACTATGCAGCGTAACTTTTTTTTTTTTTCTTCCATTCACACACTCAGCTCTGTTGAAACTGCTTTGTGCGCTGGGGTTTCTGGGTTTACGGCTCACACTTGACAGCTAAGCTCAGAGCTGACCTGACCTGCTTCCACATGGACAATACGCTTACTCACGGCATTACTGGTGCACAACAAGCTACTATAGATGTGCTTTGTTACTACATACAGCATTTTGTTGTACTGTAAAAGGCTCAGACCTGTTGGTCTTACTGTTATTGAGTTTCCAGTGCAGGTCAGCCTAAAGATGTCATTTTGGTTTTGTGGTGCTAAATCCTTGAGGTCCATCAACAAAATGCAATGTAACACAACAACAAAAAGAATCTAACAATCATGTTCATGATGCAAAATTAGTGTATTGGCTGTGAACTGCTGTGAAACCCATGTCATGAATAGACAGTTAGCTTTGATATCCAGCTGTGGTTCGAGTCTGGATTTGTTCATTTTCTGTTTTTCTGTTCAGTTGCTCCATCATTTTGATCCAGATTGAACAATAACCTATGCTATGCTATGCAATTTTTCATTCTCTCCAGAAGATGAATCCTACTAACTTTGGTGATGCCCTGACATTTCATCTAGCACATTTGTTGTTTTAGCCAACCCTTTTGGTTGGATAACTTGTCTGACCTTTAGCACAAACATCAGGTCAATATTTTACTGTTTATAATAGCTTGATTTATGACTAAATAGTTGAGTAATTATGACACTACCATCCACCTCAGTTAAACAAAATATGTCATGTTGTAACCTGCAAAGCATCATCGCGTTATCACTGTCATTGTGAGCATGTTGGCCTGCTGATGTGAGCATTCAGCTCTACACACCCCTGTGCCTGAGTGCAGCGCCACAGACCTGCTAGGATGGCTGCAAACTTGTTTTTGCATGTGGTCATTCACAAATAGCCGTGAAATGAATATCCCATTTTACTCTGCAAGAGCAGGTTTCATCCATTAACTTTAGTCAAATTAGGTAGTTGAATCATTTTAACCTCAAACGTCGAAACTGAAACGAGCCGTGTCTGTGAATATATTTTCGCAGTGTTTTTAAAGTCAGTCAGTGTTTTCACCTTTGGCAAATTTAGTCAAGCTGTGCTCATGCAATGTGAAATGTTTGGGTTTTTTATGGCTATCTCAGTGAGACATGAGGTGAGGCTTAATGTCAAAACAAAGGAGAAGCAAGCAAATCTCATAATAGGCCCTGCAGCGAGTAAATAGGCCCTGCGCTGCACAGATATTTTCTTCTCTCTCTGTTTGTAGAAATGAGAAAAAGAGAGATAAAAATAAGTGAGAAGATGCTAAGAAAGTCCAGGGAGAGGGCAGCTTTTTAATTTCTGAGAAAAGTGGCAGTGGACGACCATGAATATTAATGCTTTTTTCTCCGGAAGTCATGGTTCAGAGACCTTAGCGCTCCTCAGGATTTAAAGATGAAAAGAATCGGAGTATGACCCCAGAGGATGAAAACGGCCACAAACATGAAAGCAGCTTAGGGTCAATATCCCAATCTTGAAATCCTAAACTTACCCCTTGTTCTCTTGTTCAACAGTAACAGTGGTCTCCGTGCTGCTGTCTTGTTTCTCAGACACTCGCTCTTGTTTTTCAGGTTGACTCTCTCTCTCTTTCTCTGGCTGTGAACAGTATTTCTGAGACTTAATCTCCCATGAGACACGCTGTAGTTGGTACTTTGAATACCATTTCGTTTGCCTGAATCGTAGCTCTTTGCCTCTCCACCCGTTTGGATCGCTCATTCATTTTAAGACCCCGCGTTTGCGATCTAGGAACAGAGGCGAGGTGGGAAAGAAAGGGAGAAGAAAGAGCAGTGACCTTGGTGTTAATGAGCAAGTCTTATCTTCCGACAGAGAACGGGACGGCTTATGTAAGACTGGCTCACACTCTCACTCTCTCTGTTTATCTTATTGTCTTTTAAACATTATTTTTCTTTGTCCCCAAATCTCTGCTCGCACCTCATTCCTTCCTTGTAATGTATGACCCCCTCCCCGGCTCTCTCGCCTCCCCTCATTTCATTATTCTTTGATGCTCAGACATATGTGGGACATCACAGCCTGTTAGAGGTGGAGTAACACACCAAGGGGATCTGTTAGAGGACGGGACAAGGCCGGGAAAGTGTCATCGGCTGGCTAATATCACCACTGTAAACACTGTGTGTTGTACAAAGGACTTAGGTGGTGGTATTGCTTGTACTGAATGGACAGACCAACACCCCATATTGCAATACAGCAGCTGAAGCACCAGTTTAAAGAAACTCACTATTATAGTTTGTTTCAGATTGTTTGGCTGAGCAAATACCCCATTACATGTCTTCAGTGTTATGGTTACTTTCAAAATGTAATATATTACATATTACTTTCATTTTAAAGTAATACCCTACTTTACAATATTACTATCTGTGTGGAGTAATATATTACTGATTACGCCACTTTTGTATTACTTTCACCAAAATAAACACAGAAGTACAACTAGCATTATATTTGGCTATATATTACAGTTACATTACTGTTTGTAATAATAACGTTATTGCTACTATAGTCATGGCAGAAGCTGATGTCCATGGCAATGTTAGCTTACCTTGTGTTTGGTTTTGACGGAGAATTTGCTGACAAGCTTTATCAGATGCCTCATGCAACGAATACACCCTCATTTTAATCTACGTAACTGCTCTGAACCAGCTCTGTGCAGACTCATGCTTCAGCTGTGTCTCATGGGCGTAACTGTGACCTGAAGCATTTATTTACGCTTCAAGTCGTTTTCTCTACAATACATGCGTAAATGCAAGGTTGATGCCCGATAAAAAGGCGCTGAATAGATATATTTGTCTACATTTATCTACAACCTATGTGGAGCAGAGCCGTACTTTTGCACCAAGTTTGCTGAAAGCTGGAGCTTTTGTGTTGCTTTATGGTTTTAATCATTAGTGAGGCGACTGTTACATTTCTTGACCCCAATATCAATAAAGGGTTGACGTCAGCGAGAACTGCTGAACAGCCATTTTCGGGTGTGAACAAGGTATTTGACATAGTAAATGAAACAATATTAGCAAAGTCCTATTAGCAACATGTTATATCCTATGTTACTGCTGCAAGTAAAATATTACTGTAATGCATTATTTTTACATGTCTCTCAGTCACTGCTGGTCTGTTTGTGATCACAGCACCAACAGTAGTTTTCCTCCCATGAAAAGTTCATGATTAGTATTAGTTATCATACAGTAGTGTTTGATAACATATTTATGGCTCGGCCTACTGTGTGATAGTGAAGGCCAAATCTTTTGATAAAGTTTTTACATAACTTTGTTAGAGACTGAAACAGGCTTGTTATTCATAGATAACATTTCGAACACAGGTGAAGGGCAGTTATAGAGGTTAGTATGGAGGAAGCTGAGGAAAGGGGTCTGATGAAGTCTGGATATGGTGTGTGTGATGTTTTTATTTCTTAATTTATGGGACTGAGTGGCTGATGTGTACATCCTGGCCTTAGTGTGAGACTTTCCCTGGACTATATTACATCCTGGGTTTATGAGGTGAAAGGACAGATCTTATAGGAGAGGCCTTGTGTAAGCTACCTAATAGCAGGGCCACTGTTGTCTTAAAAGGTCGCAGCACAAAACCAGGTCAAAGGGCAAAGGGACAGGGTCAAGAGGAAGGGGAGTCTGGAAATGTCATGCATGTGTGTGTGTGTGTGTGTGTGTGTGTGTGTGTGTTATACTTCCTGTGCACATATTTTCTTACCCACCGAAGGAATGCATGGTACCATCCCTGGAACAAGGTTCAGAAAGAGGCCATGCAATAAAGGATTGTTTGCATGATGAAGAGCAGTTTGTGGGTCTGTACTTACATAACTTTGATGAAATGTTGCCCAGAGAAACAATTTTTATGAGGCTATACCTCCACTCTGTCCTCCACTTCCTTTGTGTTTACAATCTGCTGCTGGTAATAAATGTCTAAATACATACATATGCATTCACATATGTTGGAGATAATGATATAAATTAGCTTGCAAGATGTGAAAAATGTAGTTATGTGAATTCAAAAGCAATAAACGAGTAGAGGAAGCAAAATCAAACATCTGCCATTTGTCGAGTAATAAAGCAAAGTAATTTGATTTACTGAAATCCATTAAGTGAGGCATAAAGTAATGAGATGACATTTGTAGATAACACTTACAATATGAGATTTCTTATTGCTGTCATTATTATTTTATAATAAAGCTTAGTTAAAATATTGTTGTTTGCACAGTAATCAGCTGCAAGTTTAATATACTAAGTCTGCTGGTTTTGATATTAATTCAAGCAATAGGACAAACAGCTGTCTGGGTCTGTCCAAAGGTATCAAAATCTAACCAACAGCTCTTCTGTAGCTCACTAATTGACACGTTATATCTTGTTTAATTTGTGTAAGAGACAAAGCATAGAAACAGAAAAACAGATAATAGAGTGGTATCAATCTTCTAAATGATACTGGAACAATAAATTTCAATTTAATTTCCACAGTAGACACAGGTGGAGATCCTTTAACACACACACACACAGACTGTCATGACAGAACGGTATCATATTGTGTTTGACACCTTCAGTAATTGTCTGGATCCGTTCTGTCCTTCCAGCACTGAGCTATAATTATAGTCAAGGGAGCAACTGTTCACACACAGGGAAAGTTTTTTTTTTTGCAGAGTTATGAGTTTGTAATACACATCTACACATACACACAGTCTCACTCACAAACATTTCCTCCTGCCAAGTCTTGGCGATGTGGAGGCCAGCAGAGCAGCAGCTGCTGATAGAGGCCTTGATAAGACTCATTAGAAATGGCTGCCGTGGCTGAACCTGGCCGCTCTCTGTGTGCCAAGGACACCATTTACCTTACGTAACAGCCATTCTGGGTCACAGACAAATACATCCATGCAATCTGGCTTCCTCAAGAACTATGTGCGCCTTGACCCCAGCTTCCATTGTCCGACGTATCTAATATTTCACTCCCACAACTTCTCTCTCCTGTGTGTGTGTGTGTGTGCTTGAAGGGTGTTTGTGTTTTATGCCCATGATGTGTATTCTGTCAGCGCTGCCGGCCACATGCCAAATGATGATCGAGAAGAGGTGTTTGAGGCGAAATGTCCTCTCGAGAGAGTTGCACTGTGCAGCTGTCACATGAGAGGAGATTAGTGCTGAAGCTGAGACCAACTCACTCACTAGCTCCTGTGTAATACAAGTGTGGCCCTCAAATATTTTACTTATGAGGTGATGGTGTTGACTCTGGCTGTGGTAGTTTATTTATTAATCTTAACTGCTGCTTTATGTGACTTTTGACTTTTCCGAAGGACTATCATAAGTATGCTCCAGAATTTGCAATACATCGTGTATGTACTTCCTTTAACTTAGTTCATCAGTGATTATGATCAAAAAAATTAAAAATTAATTGTATATTGTGTATTGGATTATGAATCAACAACTGGATTAGATGATATGTTAAAATATTGAGGCCATGAAATTGCTCAGAAAGTGTTTATTATTTATGTATTGCTGTTAGGAAAATAACTGTAAGATGAGGAAATAAGATGAGGAAACACATCAGGTAGGAGGTTAAGGTTATGATTCAATCGTGGTTTCCTGTGAAACAACTTTCCAGGAGCTAAGAAAAACAGAACTGTTAACAGCATCGTGACAAGAAGTGGGAGGAGGTTTATCTGAGAAATTCAAAATCACCAAATTTTGAGATAGATCAGATTTTACTGGACAATGATGCTACATAAATTGAGGTTAGATCACAATAACATGAACTCTTTTATGTTAGATTGTGGATAATTAAGATCTGCTTGATGTGATAAGGTATTAAACCAACTAGACATATGTCACTAAAATTCCATCTAAACTCTGTCAGTCCCTTGTGGTTTGGGTTGGAAGTAGGAGTAAGATTTGGTTTCAGGAGAATGATAAGTGACCTTTTCTCCAGGAGATTGAGACATTTATTCCATGTATTTGGTTTTAAACTTTAAACACAAGTTGTCCTCACTTACAGGTCAGGAAGTGGAAGATGCTGGCTCGCCATCACGGTGACGGTACGGGCAAGCAGAAGGAAGCGGAGTCGGACGTCCACCTGGGCGGCTGTCAGTCGTGGGGGATCCACGCCTCGCCCCTCCTGGCCAGCCCCGTCATGCTGGAGTGCTCCATCTGCAGTGGGCCCCTACATCAGCTACGCCCTGGAGGAAACCTGGCAGCCACGTCAGCGGACACAGGTGAGTTTATTCTGCCTACAGCTAATTAACTTACAGATAGCAAACACTAATTTATTATAGTATTCATGGATTCCTGACACAGGGGACTTCCAGGTGTCCTTGATGAGGGAAATCCACAGAGCAATGAGGGATTGTTTGCTTTGATTCTGCTTTATCAGATAGTTATATATTATTATATATATATATGACACCTACTGGACAAAATAATGAAACTACTAAGTGACTTTTAGAATAAGTAACTTATTATCGGAGACTCTCACATAAAGGTGGGACATAAAAGGTTGCATGGCATTTAAAAAGCCCTGTATCCATCCACTCCTGACTGTTAATTTCACTTTATGATCTTCTTCTGTGGTAGAGTTTGTGCGCGGCAAAAGTTGTCGTGATTTAAGAGGATGCTGCCCTACGAACGGCTCTTTTTATCCGAGGTGCCTACAGCTTGGCCACAGATCACTTGGCTCAGTTGCAGCTGCAGTGCAAAGTGCTGACTGCCACACACTTTTAATGCTGACCAATACTGCTAATTTATATTCAGCATTACATGAAGCACCTTTGTAGCGAGGCTTGTTATTGTCATGCGGTGACTTCAGAGGTTACGGCCTTTTTTATTTCAACTTATCAATGTTTTAGAAATACCTTAAACCCCTCGACATTACTGTGGCATCCACACTTTTACTGCTACTGAGGCAAATGTGTAACAAGCTAAGAGTAGCACAAGATAATATTTAATATGTCTTTTATGTTTAACCAAAGAGTTGTTTCACTCTTTTTCTGCCTTCCAAAATCAGTAACCAGAGAGCTCTTATGACATAACCAGTGCTGTCAAACAATTAAAATTTTAAGAGAGATTTTTAAAAAGAGATTTTGATCGGAATCCAAAACATAACGTCAATGATTCTATGTTTGTTGTCAACACAGGGAACCTCAGTAAAGCAAGAATTGTAACATTAGAATTAATAAAACTTGGTGTTTAGTTTCTCTTCTCATTCACATCTTACTCATTTCCTTTGTGTTTTGGTGCATAGAAACCAAGGAAAAACACCATGAGCAAACTTATTAAACCAGAATATTTTGAGCCCTTTTACTGTCAAATGCTTCATCTCATGACTCACAGTCAAGTCATGCAAGCCTCTACCTCTCCTTGACCCTCACACACACTCAAACTATTCCTCCCTCTCTCTCAGTCTTTGCCTCTGCCTGAACAACCCAAACTTTCTGTCTTCTTTTGGAAACATAAATCAGCGATGAAATATTAATGAACAGAGAGCCCGGATTCACCATCACTATGGATTCAGCTCCATCAGATCTCCATGCTGAATCAATAAACAACCCGTAGGAAGAGAGAGGACGAGCGTGGAGAAAGGACAAAGGAGCTTGAATGATAAAGTGATTGTTGACTGCAGATAGATGTCGACACTATAAGAGGATGTGAACAGCAAGCAAGTATGTGCATATACAGTATATGTGTGTGTGTGTGTGTGTGTGTGTGTGAGAGAGCAACAAAGGAAGAGCAAAAGATGGATAGAAGAGGCTGCTGTCGGCTATATTAAGATTTATATGGAGATGAAATGACCAGCATGATCGGCAGATAGTTCAACGCATCGCCTCTGAACGAATAAACAATCTGATGCGAGCGAAACAACTCGTGCACACACACACACACACACACATACGCTTCAGCTTTCCTCGTTCTCAGAAAGCACCCATGGGAGAATACTGAGAGCTGCGATAAGTTTTCAGAGCTGCAGTGCGGAATAGCAAAGTAGAGTAAGACTGTATTTAACAGAGGCACTTTGAAAAGTCAGTGAGTGACAGCGACAATCACGAAAAAACTAATATCTGACACCACAGCGCAGTTTCATGGGAGTATCCTGGGATGCAAATGGGACAGCTGCCAATTACACCATTACTACTGTATGTGAATAGAATAAGGACAGGCTTAAGTGGTTGCTGCTGAGACATTTGTGCACGTGCGTGTTTGTGCACGTTCATGATGTTTACTTGCACATTTCTGAGCAGCTCACCCTGCCACGTACAGAGCACTGTATTGACTTCTATAACCAAATGTGGCATGTCAAAGGTCAGAAAGTCACACACAGACACATCAATATCGGTGCAAAGAGTAGATGCACGTCATCTACTCAAGTACCGTAATTGTACTTTACAACGACCATACTTCAACTCCACATGTCAGAGAGAAATTTCTGATCCTCTACATTTGACAGCTTCAGTTACAGCAGCTTACAAACTTAAATGCCTTATTAAAGATTAAACCAGTGGCTCCCGACCTTTATGGCTTGTTGAATCTTGCAGTGTCTAGTTGGAGCCTCTTGTTTATGAGTTGTTGTTGTCAATCTCCACCGAGACATTTCCACTCGAACTGTCTCATCACTTATCAAACCATTATTTCGTTAAAATAATGGTTTCACAAATGGTTTCATGTTTCACAAAAAAAGATTAGAGAAAAGTGGAAAAAAAATCAATTCAAATTTACGTCGCAGAACTTTGTCGTTTCTTCTTTCCTGTGCCATCAATCACCCCACGATCGCCCAGATTTATCTTGTGACCCTTGAAGGAGGCTTGACCCCAAAGCTGGAAACTATAATAACATTAGTTACAGGGGCCATTTTTCTTCAGAATGAGTCCTTCTGCTTTTTAAACCTTGAGTACATTTTGATAGTACCTCAGTACTGTTATTGAAGACAGATTTTGAATACAAATTTTTTTTTACATTAATTGATGTTTAACTTTACTTATTATCTGTAGGACATCACAAACCAGCCAGTGACAGTGTTTCACTGGTTATGTATTTATATCTTTTACTTCAGTCTCTCTTTCAAACTCACTGCTGACTGACTGTAAATAATGTTCAATGCACCCCATAGCATCGTGCGGGAAAACAGGCGAGAATGAGTGTGTCCACCTGGTTGTCATCTGGGAATGAGTGCCGATTATACCCTTTTCCACTGAAGACAAAAGTCAAACATTAGTGGATGTTAGTGGGTTTTTTATGTCCAGTGTGAAAGGGGTAAAAGTGTGGATAAGCACCTTGTAATGTCAACAAAGCAGATGTCCCGTTCATCTCTTGGCACAAGCTGAGTAAGATCTGTTTCACCCTGGCGTTCGGTCTCGCTAAAGCACAATAACACTCTGTCGTCATGTTGTTGTGAGAGCAGGGCTTTCTCACCACTTCCAGCGCAGGACTCAAGTGATTCAGTGCAGTCTCACCCTGGAAACCCAGCCTCATTAAAACACATCATGTGGGGAAGCAACTGAAACTGGGGCATGAAGAAGTCTGGGTCACCACCAGTGGTTTGAGAAAAGCTCATTCAGAGCGTTGCTGTTCAAAAACATCACGTCTCTTATAGTCAAGAGCAAGAAAAGCAGCTTAGATCAGTGGTTTAAAAAACTTTTTAGCTTGTAACCCCTTAAAACAAACAATGTTTGCTTGTGACCCCTCATGGTTTGTTTATCAGCTGTAATCAGTTCAGAGGGATTGATTTTTCCCCCTATTAGAGGCCAAAAAAGCAATGAAGAAGAACATATAAAGAAAAATTCTACATAATTTTGTGTTGCAAGAATGATTTTTTTTCAAATCTTCTATCATTTAGCAACCCTTCAGATAGGTCTTGTGTGAGGGTCCCGACCCCCAGACTTGGCCTGGATTGTAGCTTTGCCAGCCTGTAATGTTGAATTTTATCTAATAGAAACTTATGTTACATGTGCAGTTTCCACAAGATGACCTGTTATCATTCAGCTGAATTCACATGAGAATGAACAATTTGAGAGCCGAAACCAAAACCAGTGTGTTGCCTGATATGTCAGCTCTGGTTTTCAATGTATATATCAGGAATTTTAATGAAATGAATATGTGATAATTAGACTTTTACTTGATGAATCTCTAATGCAAAGTATTAGTAAAAGTATTCTGTTGTGTTTTCTGCAATCATTTATACTGTGTCTGTATCATGTAGCATAGAAAACAACTCCAGAACTGAGGAAAATATGTGAACTTTTCGTTTGCATGTGAGTATTGTAAGGTTGTTGTCACTAAGCGATGCCATATTTCTTCCCCAGGCGATGGACCTGTACTACCACAATGAGTCAGACCCAGACAGTTACTGCTGCCCTGGCGACAACAGTAAGTCACCAACAACAGCTCAGCCCGTTGTTTTGTGTTCTCCTACTTCCTCCTCCTTCTTTCCCATCTGTCTTTCACACTGCGGCTCCTGAGCACTAACTCTGATTCCTCTGTTATCTTTTCTCCCTCATCCCTCCAACGTCAGTGTCAGGTCATTTCTTTTTTATTATCTGCACTTTTGTTTATTTTCACCATCAACCCCAGAATTATCTTCTACCATTCATTCTCTCTCTATTTCTCTCTTGTTTGTTGTTTCCTTTCTGTCCAAGCCCGATGGCTGTGGGAGCAAATGATTCAGCCCGCACACACACACACGCAGTTTGCAACTTTACCTTACGTTACCACTTGGCTCTCTAATCCAACCTCTAAGCTCCCGGAATAATAACTGTTGTTCATAAACCAAGATTACTGTTTGTTGTTTTGTGGAAACCGACTTGGAAAGAAAAACAGTAGTTACCAACACAACACTGAGTGCTGATCATCATGTATGTGACACCGTGACATTTTTTACATCTGTTTGCAACTTTATTACTGGGTGAGAGTTCAGCATGGGTTTATAGCCAGGAGGTGACTGTACGGTCATTTTCCATCATGCCCCTTATTGATGCCACAAATCGTAGTCCAATCCAAAGTACACAACGTGAGCATGTGCCATAAAGCCTATCTATTCCCTTTTATGTTTATCACGTTTACCTTTGCCGGAAATCTTTCATGTAGATGTGAGCTCTTCTCCTGAATGTGTTCAAACACTAAATATTGAACTCTATGCATTTTTAAACTATGAATCAAATTTAGCAGATGAGAAAGAAATATTTAACATATTCTACTTTGTAATGCATTGCAGTGACGTGATAACATTATTTTGCTTTTTCACGTAGGAACCATTTATTTCCATTCTTGGTTAGTCTGTACATCCTTGTCTCCAGCGGTGGAGGAAGTATCGAGATTCTTTACCTAAGTAAAAGTAGCGACACTGCAATATAAAAATACTCCTTTACAAGTAACAGTCCACCACTTAAAATGTCACTTAAGCAAAAGTACATAAGCATTATTAGCCGAATGTACCTAAAATATCAAAAGTAAAAGCACTCATAATCCAGAAAAATAGACTGCTATCTTTCATAAGTAGCTTTTTACTGTTGTAATTGGTTGAAGTGTAGCTAATTTTAACTATTTCAATGTATAATATTGCATCAAATTTTATAAGATCCTCATGTGTTTTATCAGTAAAATACAGTCACAAAAGATGTATGAAAGGAGCAGTGGAAATAGAAATACTCAAAGTGCCTCAAATTTGTACTCAAGTGCAGAACTGGAGTAAATGTACTTAGTTACTTTTCACCGCCGCTTGTCAGTCTGTGCTTCTGCATCAACAACACACTCTGGCAGATCTGCTGCCTGCTGGAACATCTTCAAGAAAGAAATCTGACGAGAACCATATTGTGATGAAAGCGTGTCTCTCTGGGGGTAGTCTGCCCGTTAATTGTGGGAGTTTTCAGCGAATGGAGAGAAATCCGAGCAATTAGCCGAGCTGGTGACAAGCTGTTCCTGTGGCCTCGGCCGTGATGCTGCTACACCCTGTTGTTCCAATTTCGGCAATTAGTGGCTTCAGGAGCACTTAAAAGTTGAAGTTTGTCACATATGAGTCATTTACAGTGATGCAGTGATGTGTATGACAGAGGGAGCGGCACAGAGCGAGGCATGGATCCACTAATAATAATTAGAGGGAGTTCCGATGGTCTATTTTTACGGAGGACAAACAGCAGACCGTGTCGTGTTATTTCACTCCTCTCAGAAAAAGTAGTCTTATGTAACAAAGAGCATCTGCTGAGGAGACCCTTATTAAAACACATTAGCGTGTTCATCAACTTGCTGCAGTGCACTTAACCAGCGTTTACACACTGACTTATAGAGCTTCTCTTCCTCAGATGCCAACAGGTTTATGTAACGCGTGATTACAAAGCCTGTGTGTGTGTGTGTGTGTTTGCTCAAACTTAACTCTTTTGTTCTCAGTGACGCAAAATATTATCCACATTGCAGCTCCCTCTCTGAAGCTGTTATTTGCTCTTCTCTCCCACCACTCCTAACGCATCGCTCGCCTGTGTCAACCTGCCCTTCAGAGCTAAACAGGCAAACATACATGCACACCTACACACAGACACGCAGATGTTCCCAATAACAACATATGCATGTACTTTCTAATGTATAAAGACACTCCCAAACCTTTAGCTTTGTGTCTGAACATGTTTTTTTTCCATTATATCATGAGGATTTACAGTAATGTCGATGCACTCCTTGTCCTCAAAACCTACATTTCACCATCGCAACCTCAACCTAATTCTAACCTTAATCCAAAGGCCAAATCCTGAGCCCTCATGTGTCCCACTTAGAAATGGTGGATCAACTAAAATGTCTTGTTTTTGCAAAAATATTCTCACCTCTGGGCCATCCTGGTGGTTTAGGGGTTAGAAACATTCCCACTTCACATGCTGATGAAGACCATTGTTTCATATCATTCCCCCTCATTTCCTGTCGTCTCTCTACTGTCACAATCTTATCAAAGCATGAAATGCATCTAATAGATATGTAATTTTCTGCTCATTTCCACAACCTATGAAACATTTCCTGGAAAGAATAGCAACTCTGTATTAATGGGAAAATAGTGACGAAGTTCTGAAACAGATTAGAGTTCAGTTGAGTGGAGTTTATAAGCACTTGTTGATTTCTCGAGGAACTTTCTCAAAAGAACGACTCCATTATAACCCAAGATTATTTTTGCTCAGCTTCTTCTCCATATATGTTAAATTGTACTCTGCATTTTTGCATTTTAGCTGAGTCGCTGCACAGACGCTGAAGCTTATGCTGACACCTAATTAGACTTAGATAATATGATCCTTTCTAAGACATGTCAATTCGTTTCCAGGAAAATATTATGAAACTCTGGGACTTACAAAATAAAGTGTTACCAAACAGCAACTGCAACTGCTGAGTCCAGCAATATCAAAATTCAAACACAGGAAGGACTCGATCATCCACTATGATGATGGTCACATGACTGTCTACGGAGGTAGCTGAAGGCAAAAGTAGGCTACTTTTAGGTAGCCCAGCTCGGCAAACACTCCACACACACACACACACTGACAGTCCACCATGGCATAATAAAAGCCCGGCTGTCCTCTCTGAATAGCTGAGGCCTTTATGTAACGGTGTCATTTGGTTCCTCACCACCGAGGCTCATTCACATTCAACGCCAGATCAACTGTCGCCACAAACACCCACATCATCTCCGGCACAGGGCGCGGACATTACAAGATGGAGGCGCGGGAGAGTGAAAGAGATGAGCGGACTTAATGGATGGATGTCATCTGCCGGAGACAGCGTGAATATGGGCATATGCTGGTCTTTGTGTATGTGTTGTACAGTTTAGGTGGGTGGGCTGAGGGAGTGTGTGTGTGTGTTTGTACTACAATTCTAATATCCTGTTCAAACCCTCTGGCACTGCAGCGAACCCCTTCCTGTCCTTTCACGAAATGGCCCTCTGAGAGTGTGTGTGTATGAGTCAGTGCTGGCTTTGGCACCGACGACAGTGCCACTAGTCAGTTACATAACCTACTAGTGTCTCTCACACACACATAGAAAGGCAATAAACACACAGCTTGAGTACTGTGGAGCCTCCTCTTGTTCGGGGCCTGAATGCAAGCAGCCTGTTAATCCAGAAGGGAAAGAGGGCCAGATAGGAAAATCACTGGGTGGACCTATTGTTAGTATCGCTCCCTCTCTTTCTTCTTCTCTCCCCGATCTTCTCACAACACCTCGCTCTCATTTCATTCAACTCCGGGCTATGACCGCTGATGCAGACGCAAGAGCAGTGCTCACATCCCAGCGGAGGTAACGTCTTCTTCATCAGCACTTTTAATCCTCTCCTGTTACTTTGCTTTAGTTCTTGCTGCTTGGATGAAAATGCAAAGTAGCTGCTCCTCGTTTGGAGTTTAAAATCGGTCTCCTTGTGTACGTCTGTGCAAAGGCTGCAAAGTTTTCAAGGACAGCAACACTTTTTTTTTCTGTGCCAGCACATGTTCTCCTTGTGTTCTTACTATTTGAGAGAGCAATATGTGAGACTTGTTTGGAGCGTGATGCTTTCGAGTGCTGATAAGAGATGCTGGTTTGTGTCCCATGTGGACTGATGCTGTGGTGTCAGCGGTGACACATTGTGGAGTAAATGCCTCTTGAAGGATGGCGACGCTGCAACTTGTGCTGTCTCAAGGAGAAATCTCTTCTTCTAACAGACTGTTCTCGATGGTGCAGTGAGGGAGAGGAGTGTTGGACACCTACAGGGAATTTCGGAAGTACCTGATGTGCCCTCGCTCTCTCTCTCCCTCGCTGTCTCTGTCTCTGTTTTAGGAAGTGTGTGTGTGTGTGTGCATATTCTGTCAGTCTCTCTGCAGGTCTCTTTCGCCCTCCAGCTTGTATGTGTGTATGTGTGCATGCATGTGCGTGTGTGCTGTCAGACTCCCTGCAAGTTTGTTTTGCCCTCCAGCTCTGTGTGTGTGTGTGTGTGTGTGTGTGTGCATCAGGTGGCTATGGGGGACAGATTAATAATAGATTTGACCTGAGTTAAGGGAGAGACAGAGACTGCAATAAAAAAAAAGTTGAGGCTATATTTAAAAACTGCAGAGTCACACATGCACGAACACAGTGACTTTCTCTGAGAGAGGCCGGAGGTCAGGAGCAAAAGAATACACACACTCTCACACACACACACACACACACACACACACACACACACACACACACACACAGACACAGCCATATCCCAGACTCATTTGTGGATGAGCCTTCATTGTTGCCCGTCTTTGGCTCTGCGTTTTCACAATCTAATAACGAGATTGCAGGTTTGATTCTTGCATTCGTGCAGTTGTGTGAATGTGATCAAGAGAATATTTCTATCTGTGAAATTATGAAGGTTAAAGTTAAATTGCAGCACCTTACTGCATCACTGGTGTACAGTTCACCTGTGCAGCTCAGTTCTCTACTATCTCACACACTCCCAAAAGGCAAAAATCAGCAAAACATTATCCTGAGAAAACAACCCGGGTGTGTGCAAGAAATAGTTGAGAGAGCAATTCATCAAGAGACAAGTTTTATTAATACGGCCTCGACTTCTTGGCAGCTGTCAACTTTGTATTATTGTGAACTCTGTAAATTTCCAAATCCAGGTTACTTTTTAATACTGATCTCAGTGGGTGAATGACCTCTGCTTGCAGGCTGTAGTGGAAAAAAACTGCCTGCTGGTGCAGATGAAACTGAGGGCGGATTCAAGTCAACTACAAACTTGCTTTTAACCTTTAACTATGAGTGAGGGTTTTTTTTTGCATGTAGGCGATGTTGAAAGATGGCAAATATGGTGACAGTGTTATGTTGATAGTGCAGGTCCATCGCCATTATATGTGTAAATGAACATTATTACAGATTGATTTTATTTCTCAGTACTTCTTATAGTTTACAGAGAACAAAAAGCCTTTATAGTTCAAAATCCATCAGTTTCATGCAGATAGATCAATCATCCAAAACTGGGAAATTGATGTGTTACAGCAGCTACAATATGAACTGAATGCAACAAATATCACATTAAATAACAGAATAACATAACATAAAACATTACACTGTGTAATTTACAAGTACTATTTAAGAAAATAAACTAAAAACCACTGACTGTATAAGTAGTAGAGTAGCAGAGGATGTGCAAGATTAGTGCAAAGAACATAAAGTGTTTGTAGCTTTCTATCCATTTTGTTGCAGGAGTCGCAGAAATAAATGCACACATAAATAAATGCCTTACTTTAGCTCATTGTGCCATTAAACAAAAGTTAGTTTTTCCAATGCACTCAAAAGCAGGAGCTCATGAGGAGTCTTTGAAGGCAGCACACACCCCCCGCCCTGAGGAAAAACTCATGCATGAACACAGTGGAAGGAAACAGGGGCGGGACGTCTCCGCCCTGAAAGGAAAGGGGGGAAAAAAATCTTGTGGATGAAAGTGTCCAAGAAGAGAAATGCTGTGTAGTTCGATTACCTGCCTGCCGAGGAACCTTAAGCCTCTCTTCTCGTTGTGATTCGGAAAATAAAGGCATCCTTATGAAAGACAAAACGACCGCTTTGACATGTGAGTAGGCTGCTTGTTTATTTGTGAGCAGAAATCCTTAGAATAAACTTATAATGAGGAAACTACAGCTCGATTATAATCTTATTGTGAGGCATCTCTGTGTTGCTGTATTTATAGTTTCTTTTTTGGTAAAGCCAAATCTTCCAGTGTGTGTGTCTGTGGTTGGGATAAAGCCCTGGCAGACCCACAGCTCTTGAGGAGGAGTGGGGGGCGCTCCAGTCACCCCATAATCCAGTGACCTGGATTTATGATGCTGTTATCTATGGAAATGCCTGATAGTGGGTATGTTAAAAATGCCAGAGAAGCGTTGGCAGCTCGTTCTTTTCGCGACTTGTTGACCTCGGGAGCAGCAGGCAGCCAAATGAGAACTCCTTCAGATCTGAAAGGTTCGTTTGTTTTCTGTGGAAACTCAAAATCTTGGATGCGGATCAGAGCGTTAAGACACAGAGGAGCTGTGAAATGGTGCAGCTTTGTGCGCTTTTACGCACGATTTTTGCACATCGTGTGATTGTGATAGTGATTGTTTGCATTGTGCACAGAAGGTTACAGCTGATTACTTTGTTCCCTCTCGTGAGCTTTTCTATAATCTGTCGCAGAACTTGTGCTATTACTTTTGAATTTGGATGCTTCTTTTTACATTTACGCACGGTGACCAACAGCACTTTAAAAATGGGTTAGGTGATATAGCCTCACACACTCTCATTCCGCTCAGGGGTGGAGATAAACTTCAACCAGGTGCCTTACATAACCTTGCCTGGCTGAGCCCATCTGCTCTGATGTGCGCAAAACGCGGCGCAAAGTGCCATTTCTCAGCCTATTTTCCTCCTGATTCTCACATGGAAGAGCCTTGGCTGCTCCTGAGAGACTCACCACTAGGTTCAAATCTCATTGTGGGTCTGATCTTTCTCTTTTTTCCCCCGGCTGAGCTGGATGCATTCAGGACTTTCTCAGCCTGTACTTTTCCACTAGCAGCGGCTGTTTCTTGGCACCGGGCCTCCCTGCGCTCCGGCGCTCCCTCCCGTCTTTTGTGCACCCAGGGAAACCTGCGTCACTCCCGGTGGTTTGAATTGAGCAGCAGCCAAACGGTGAAGCTGATAGGCCTGGTGAGGAGGTTATCAGATGATGTGTACAGGACCGGGTTACCGACTCCTGGAGGGGGGGTTGGATGGGGAGCATGGACACAGGGTTGCAAAAATAATCAGGAGCTGGGAGAATAATCCGGAATCTCAAGAACTCTCTTGAGCAGTTTCACTTATCATGTTGACTTATTTGAAGAGTCTGCAGTTTAGTCTGCAGTCCTGGAACATTAAGAGACACCACATGTTGGTCAGTGGACACATCTGGATGTCATTAGTCTATAGGATTTTTTTCTTTTTTTTATTAATGTTGCTGTCTTGGTGATCATTTCTGTGTGCCACAGCAAAGTTGCTGTAATATTGCACAAACATATGTGCAAATAGCTCAAACCAGCCTTTCAGTCAAGAACTTTTTTTTCCTTTCTTTTTCCTATATTTTTTTGACGCAAGCACATCATGAGGTGCGGCTATGACGCGCAGGGAGCGCAACGGCCTCTGATTGGTCGAGAGCCGGATCGATCATCTTCTCACGGTCCATTAAACTGAAAGAAATGTTTGCAGAGGTTCACGCCCACCAAAGGGGGGTTGAGGGTGTGTGGCAGCTCCTCCCTCCCTCCCTCCCTCCTCAGTCTCTTATAAAACAAGAGCCCAAAGTGAAGTTAGTCAGATTCGCCTTTGGGCTGTTGATGAGTGCAGAGCTGTTGTTCATCTCATCACATCATGACAATCAAAGCAGAAGCAGAGAAGCCTGCCCTGACTTACTCCAAATCTAGAGGGCTGGTGGCATTAGTCACTGGTATGGAACCACTGTTGGATGTTTTAAGCTGATTCTTCAGGACATGGATGGACATCTTTTTGCTTTTTATTTAAAAATCTAAACTTTTTTCTCTCTGTCTCTCTCGTGTTGCAGCTTTTATGAAACAGAGGAGGATGGGGCTGAACGACTTCATTCAGAGGCTTGCCACAAACTCCTACGCCTGCAAGCAGTGAGTAGCATCTGACTCATGTTTTTGTTCTGCGTTCACTGAAAGACGAAACACAACCAGAAATGCCAGTCATCTGTCCTCTGAGGAAACTTTGTGACATACCGTGACTCCCACATCAGCTGATTCATGCAGAAAAATGATTGAGGTTACTTTTGATGCTTTGTTATTAGATGAGCTAAGTTTGAACTCTTTCTGTTTTTCAGCCCTGAGGTTCAGTCTATTCTGAACTTGAGTCCTCCTCAGGATGCAGAGCTCATGAACACAAATCCCTCTCCTCCTGTAAGTGCATTAAACTTCCTTTGTTTACATTGTAGCATATCCAGATATGCACACACACATCCTCTGTTTACCAAACATTTTGTGCTTCGTGCTGTGGTTCCAACCTCCTCATCCGTTTCTTCCTGACTCCCTCTTTCACAGCCCAGTCCATCTCAACAGATCAACCTCGGTCCATCCTCCAACCCCTCGGCCAAACCCAGCGACTTCCACTTCCTCAAAGTGATCGGCAAGGGCAGCTTCGGCAAGGTCCTGCTGGCACGCCACCGCGCAGACGACGAGTTTTACGCGGTCAAAGTCTTGCAGAAAAAGGCCATCCTCAAGAAGAAGGAGGTGAGTGCACATGCAGACATGCCTTCAGCTGCAGACACACAGACCAAAAGGCGTCTCCTGGTCGAACTCTTTAACCCCCCTGCTCTTTGTGTTTCCTCAGGAGAAGCACATCATGTCAGAGAGGAATGTGCTGCTAAAGAATGTCAAGCACCCGTTCTTGGTGGGCCTGCACTACTCGTTCCAGACGGCAGACAAACTCTACTTCATCTTGGACTACATCAACGGAGGAGAGGTGAGTTAGTGGCTGAGCTTCTGCCAAGAGAAGATAAGGATATGAAGCAGAGATGATGGAAGAGAAGGGGCTATTTAAAGAAGGGGCTAGCGATGAATGAATAAGGTGGGAGGGAATTTAAAAGATGGATGTAGTTGGTAGTTTTTAGATTTAATATAGCAGCAGAATGAGAGATAAAGATGAGGCAAAAACACAGACAGACAGAGGGGATATCCTGTCATGAGGCAGAATAGACGCCGTCGCTCTCCGTCTTTTTTTCTTTCGCTCTCTGAAGGAAACACCTCTCAGGAAATCGCGGGGTGGGCTGGGACAGCGGGAGAGAACTCGGGGCCAAAATTAGCAGGCTCAGTGTGCGTCTAATCGAGCTAATTTCCTGCGATTGTTGGACGAGCAAAGACAGCGCTGATTAAATATGGGCCTTGTCAGGAAACAGGATGCGTTTACTCTCCTTCTCCCCTTTCTCTTTTTCTCCCCCTTTTTATCCCTCCATCCCTCCGCTCTCTCGCTCCACCTTTGGCCCTCATTTCATCTGTCTTCCCTTGTCAAACCCTTTAAGCTCTCACCTTCCTGCCTCTTTATTTCCTCCCATCCGGTTTCCTCTCTGTCTCTGTATCTGTCTCTTTACTGTCGGCCTTTCTCCTTTTAATTTCCTTTCTCTGCTCGTGGGATTTTGTAGACAATCCATAACATAATCAAGATATTATAGGTCGTGTTGCTACAAACACTTGTTGCAATAACCTTTGTTCTCTTTTTCCTTTCGCTGTCTTCCAGTTGTTCTACCACCTACAAAGAGAGCGCTGCTTCCTCGAGCCCAGAGCCAGGTTCTACGCGGCGGAGATCGCCAGCGCGCTGGGCTACCTCCACTCCCTCAACATCGTCTACAGAGACCTGAAGCCGGAGAACATCCTGCTGGACTCGCAGGGACACATCATTCTTACAGATTTTGGCCTGTGCAAGGAGAACATTGAACCCAAGGGGACCACGTCCACCTTCTGCGGTACGCCAGAGGTAAGGACTAAATATCCCATGATCCGCAGCTCTCTTTGACATCACTCTGTAATATTCAGGAACTTATGGCTTCTCCCTGTCTTTCTCTCTACAGTATTTAGCTCCTGAGGTTCTACACAAGCAGCCGTATGACAGGACGGTAGACTGGTGGTGTTTAGGAGCTGTTCTCTATGAGATGCTCTATGGCCTGGTGAGCAAAGTTACACCCCTCCCTCAATATATTCTTAAATATTACTCTAATATAGAGTTATGCTGCACACTGTGAATAGTTAAGACCCAGTTCCACATGTTTGTACCTGAATGCATACATGGTTTAAAAAGATGCGATTTGTTTTCGTCATTTGGATTCCTTGCTCCTCGTTGTTGCCAAGATGATAATCAGTTCTTTTTGTCCCTCCCCAGCCTCCGTTCTACAGCCGTAACACAGCCGAGATGTACGACAACATCCTGAACAAGCCGCTGCAGCTGAAACCCAACATTTCCAACGCGGCCAGACACCTCCTGGAGGGCCTGCTGCAGAAGGACCGAACCAAAAGGCTGGGCTGCACGGAGGACTTTGTAAGTGTTTGGTTAATTTGCAATTGGTAATTTGCATGTGTGCATCTTTGCCTACAATGTGTGTTAAATGATATCATTTAATGGTTCTTTATTTGTGTTTCTTCACAGATTGAAATTAAGAACCACATATTCTTCTCCCCCATCAACTGGGATGACCTCAACGCCAAGAAGATCACCCCTCCATTCAATCCCAATGTGGTACGTTCCTTATTAATACTCCCTTAAGTGCTGAAAGCCAAAGTCCATAAACTCAGTATTTACGTTTACGTAACCAGAACAAGAGCGTGGAACATTCTGTCACTGAATTAAAACACGTCCAATTATGGCAAGGTATTTTGACTATTACAGCCTGACTAATCCCTACTCATCTCCCCTCCTTCCTCCCCCTCCCAGACGGGACCCAACGACCTGCGGCACTTTGATCCAGAGTTCACAGACGAGCCGGTGCCCAGCTCTATCGGCTGCTCCCCAGACAGCGCGCTCGTCACGGCCAGCATCAAAGAGGCTGCCGAGGCCTTCGTGGGCTTCTCTTACGCCCCATCTATGGACTCCTACCTATAGGATTTAAACACAGGCACTCAATGTGGACACCAATTCAGACTTACGGGACATGAACTGTGGTGTGTCCATGGACTTGCATCTTGACCCCCACCTTACATTTCCCATCAGGATGATGGATATTTCTGAAACAACCCCTGCAACAACTTTTCGAATTTCGACTTGTGTTCTTGCCAAAATATCTCCAACTCTTGAATGCATTTAAGAAAACTTGCTGCAAGAGGACGCCTGCCATAATCGAATGACTCATTGGGGTTAAAATCCACCGTCTGACCCTGATGTACCAACGCACAAAT
This sequence comes from Holacanthus passer, assembly GCA_025331565.1. Taxonomy (NCBI): domain Eukaryota; kingdom Metazoa; phylum Chordata; class Actinopteri; family Pomacanthidae; genus Holacanthus; species Holacanthus passer. The sequence continues at coordinate 2,598,192 of JAFREQ010000034.1, forward strand.
TCTTCAACCTACCACAACAGACACAAACACTCTGCAGCTTTCGATCGCCCATCTCTTACCCAGTAGTGGAGGTCCTCTGCACATAGCTCAGGCAGCTTAAAAGCCCACCTCTGAAGACACCGAAGCCACAACTGACAAGCACACAACTTCACACCACCTTCCACCTTTTCTCAAAAGAGAAGGGCTGGACTGCCCTGAAAAAGATTTCCATCTTCATCTATGTAGCGAAACATCTTCCCCCTTTTGAGATCCTGTCTAACCACCCACGGGGACCTACCTGTTGATTTGAGTAGCTTGGAGATGACATTGATTTTGGTGCTTTAGTTTCTTCTCATTTACTTCCCATGTGTTTGAAAAGGGAGTCATTTGATGCTGAATGTTACGGAGGGGGATGTTTTATTTTTTCTCTCAAATGTGCCTTTATTTTTTCTCTCCATCAGAACTCACATCTTTTGGGTTTGTTTGTGTCGACCTTAGTGCCACTGCGTTTCATCAGCTCCACGCCTGCGGGTGGGAGGAGCCGTTTTTTTTTAAGTCACCAGAGAGGAACGATGTAGCTCTACATTAATACACCTGTTCTGTCTCTTAACACGCAAGACGTAGGAACTCAAATGATGTTTTGTATCTTCGTTTGCACATAGAACAATAACGGTAATGCTGATAGAGAGAGAGAGAGAGAGCACTGCTGCTAGGTGAGAAAGAGAGTGATGTGTTCAGAAGCAGTTCTGCTTGCCAACTGTGTCCCCCTCATATAGTCTTCCATTCGCCTCACAATAATGTAACGGCGGCCTTCAGCCGAGCTGACGACATCGAAAACTGAACATTCCATTTTAATATTGCTGTAATGCAGTTTGACGGTATTTAAGTTTGTTTGTATATTTGGAGTCATGTGTACTAGTTTTAATGTATATTGAACAAAAAATGACTAAAGGTATGCTTAAATATGTATATGTAACAATTCATGTTAAATGTACTGTAAATTGTAAAATTGTTTAAGATTTATGTGACCATGTTTGGTTTGCAATAAAAGTTTAACTTTATTACACCTTATAAGCTTGTTTTTATTTTCTTTAGCCTGAAATATGCAGATAATTTTGACATCATGTTGTCTTGACTTTGTGATTATCCAACAGTGTCCATGGAAAATAAGCACATCAATTTAGATAATAAGAATGAAGAACCAATGATAAACATTTACTCGTCCTGGTTTAAAAGGGCTTGAGCTACTGACCCCTGTCGAACGTCCCACATTAGTTTAGAATGGACTTTACTCCTGTCATGCGTCAGCAACCTTACACAATGATGATGGTGACGTTCAAGTGTGTGTGTGTGTGTTTGAACGGATGTGATTACGGGCAAATTATTGACTGATGAGGCCACTCCAGGTCAAAGGATATTAATGAACCCAATTCAATTAGAGCAACTTTGCATTGCACTAGAGGAGCATTGATTTTTGTTGCCATAGCTACAACTGCGCGAATGATTATTCAAGTAGGAATAATACAATTCAAAAACTGTGTCTTCATTAAGATTACATCAGGCTGGTGTGCTGATGTCCTTCTTGTGGCGTTCAAGGTTGTGCCAATGGTTAATTGAGTCTGCAGGGCCTAACAGATCCAGGGGGCTATTGTGTAGATGACCTTTGACCTTTAACTTCCAATGAGGGGGGTAAAAGAAAAATTTCACCACAAGGATTTACTTTTTAAGAGGCCTGTAGGGAAGGCCTCCCGGTGGAAACCCATAAAGTTTTTATCTCTCTGGACTTGTCCAGACAACAGCTTGAAATTGTTGGTCTGAGATGCTCTTTGAAGATTCAGTGATTCCACTTCAAAATGGCTTATCAAGTGAAATATAATTGAAAAAAATGTTGTTTTTGAACATCACTACAGGAAATCAGTATTCGTCAGAATGAGAAAAGCCTGATAACATCTTCTGGAGCTGCTATTTATCTAAAATGATGATCGACACAAAAGCCTGCATGTGTTATGTCTGAGATTACAGACTACTCAAATCACTACCTTCCACCATCTTTGCGCTGTTATTACTCTCACTGTAGCTTTTACCATCATCATCGTCCTCATTACTGTCCACTGGACTTTTGGAGAAGGTAAACAAAGTAACATGATGATGATTATTATCGCCCATAATAAAGGCACCAAAATCAATAAAAAAGAAAGCTGCTACGTGTAGAGAGAACGTGGACACCGTGTGGAATATTTTGGATATTATCAGAGAACTGTGTGATCTTTATTAGCTCATGTATGCTTTGTCTCTGTCTTTTGTAAAATTGCACTGGGCTGAAGATGTGCTGTTATGGTAGTTTCAGATCTACTCAGCAGCTGAAGTCACACACTGCCATCTGCTGGTCAAGCCTGGAACTGATTCAGTAAACCAGTTGCTTTCTTTGGATTTGGTAAAGCTCAGCCCAACAAATATCACATTACAGACACCGTACTTGAGTTGATAAGTGGACTGAACAATATTTTAATGAACACAGCATATTGAGATGTAGACAGGTGAGGACGACTGAAACAGGTTAGACAGATAAAGTGGAGGCAGAAGAGGGAGACAAGGAGCAAATACATCCACGAGAGTAAAACTTTGTTTAACATTACAGCCATGTTATCATTCTTTATGATGGTTTATGAGGGTGGTAAGAGAAGTGGATTTTTGCACTCAGTTTATCAATGCTGAGCTTCAGGGGTCTGTACAGTTCATTCATGCAATACAGCTCCAGCTTTGCCAACAGTGCAAAACTCCTTGATTACTGTTTTTCTTTAATATGTAATTATACAGGAAACTTCATCCATGTCTGTCATAAATGTTTGTTTAATTTATTTAGTTTGACAAATTGGGGAAGAATGTGTCACACTGGAAAGTATTGAAAAAATCAAGAGAAACATTAAAGATGGAGGCAAAAGGCCTTTTTATATCCGTAAACATGCGGATCCCTCTTGTACTTCTGGGACTAGAGACCAACGCATGCTGTGTATTGCTGCATGTCACAGATACGTCTGGCCTGTTTCATAACTCAGTCCTCTGCAGAACTGAGTCCAACCAGCTGTTTGAGGATGTATGCATATGGATTGAGTCCACAGTAGCAGCAGAGCCTAATGATGGCAGTATTGGTTGCTATCATTATAGCCTGACGTTTGCCTTTCTGATGGCTGGAGTCTGACACTCAAGCACTCTGACATTTTCTGGAGGGACCATGAGGATATAGAGAAGGCAAAACATGATATTTCCACTCTTGGTTAAGTGCTGTAGTGCTGTTAGAAATGCAATCCATCCACACTTACTAAAGCAAGTGAATAAAAAAGTTGTAGGGTTCACCTGCTTTTGTAGTGATGTGTGTTGATTAAAAGAAATAGCAGTCTTAGCTGCTTTCCACTGCAGAAATTTTGCAATCCATATCTTAGCATGTAGCTGTTGTCATGGATTCTGCTTTTGTTTAATAAATATGAATAAATACCTTCTAAAACTTTATTTATTTTGTTGGTGAATCATGTTCCTTGGTTGAATACTACACCACTAGATGTAGTGTAACAGGAGTTCCACATGGTGGCACTGTTTTCCTTCCCCACAGCATTATCATTTATCATATTGTGTCCAAAAAGTGTGTTGTAGATGTCTGTAATTACTTTTCAATATACAGGGATTTAAGACTGGAAGTGGAAATTTCATGAGCATACTATTGTTTTAAACTTGTCTTGTCTGTAAATCTTTGCAGCCTCTGAATTCTGAACAAAACCTTAAAAAGCACCACGATTGTAAAGTTTAACATTTACATGTTTTTGAAAGTCTTGTCTTTACAGGGGTTGGGAATATTTTATTTCTCAAATGTACAGCTGTATAGTTACAAGTTGGTCATATATGCAATCAAGTCATATCTCAACGAGGTTCTAGGAAATGCTTGTTGATGAGCCTGGCCTTACCCTGGTTGGCCTGAATTAGGCCAGTGGCCAAGCTTACATTCTCAGCAGACTCCCAGCAGTCCACATATATATTATACTGTATGTATTAATGTAATTCTGTCAGGGTCATTCTGTTGCACAATGAGTTTTTAACATTTCATACTTTAAATATAAATTACTCAAGTCAGCTTTGAGTGCAGGACTTTTACTTATAATGAATGTGAAGTACTTTTAAACTTTGGTGCTGCCAAACTTCTGCTAGTAAAGGATCTGAATACTTCTTCCACCACAAACAAACTTACTCATTCATTGTTCATTTGTATTTGCACAAACTGACACAATGCAAGTTTGACCTTTGCTCACCGTGTTGCTAACATTTCCCTGCTGTGTGAGTAAAACCTTACCAGAATAGGCCACCATGAAGCAGAGGATGACTGTCTTGAATTAAGAAAAAGAAGCTTGAAGTGGGACAAATTCATTCACTATGTGCCACCTGATTGTGTTTTGATCATTCAAATTGTGAACTGCATTCCAACATGGCTTTCAAGCCCCAGGACTAAACCTCGATAAGAAATGTGTGACTTGTCAAATGTCGATTCGACAAGGTAACTTGCCAAATCAACATTATGTAATAGTGTAATAATCACGTGATTATTTGCTGACATTGTAAAGGCAAGTCTCCAACAACCAGGCCACCCATAGTTATCTTGGTTACTGAGTCATTACATAACACATGCATGTGCACACACACACACACACACACACACACAGACACAGGATCAAATGACAGTGGTTAAAAACAGGTCAAACTTTGGATTCTATAGGTCATGTCTTAACACCTAAATACATCTCCTGAAAAGTAGGCCAAGCGCAAGCACACAGCAGGTTACATTCTGTCATGCGTGTGTCAGCTCAGTCCTGCTGCATTCATAGAAACAGGACATGGGAACTGAGCAAAAACAGCAGGTGACCTCCATGTTTGTTTTCACATGCAGTATGAGAGAAAGAGCATTATTGATACAGGTGTATTTTAATGCTGGTTTTTTTTATTGTGATCACAGCAGAAAATTAAATCATAATAATCTATAATTGCAGCTGGAAGTTACACAAAACAGCACAGAACAAGATAAGATTAATAACTCTATCACAATAGATAAATATTATCTCACAGCACTACATTGTTTTATTAGAAATACATTAGGATATAGGCCCTACCTGATTGACACGCTTGGACCAATACGATTTCACGTTGGGCGTTCCCAGGCCAGACCCTCGCTTCCCATTGGCGGTCGGTGCAGACGTGGGCGGGGCTAAAGAAGCGCTTTACCAAAACAAGTTGTGTTCGTGCAGCGACACGAGATTTGGACAAAGATTGGAGCAGAAAGCGGATGAAGCGACAGTCGCGGGTCTGAGAGACAGCAGAGACACAGGTGGGGGCTCAGGTAGGAAAGTGCCACTGCATGCACTTCTTAATGCAACTTAAATACAGGGTTTGCTGAGAGTTTTCACGCAGGGGGAACAGCTTCAGGAGTGGACAAGCCCACACTTGTAGTCATTATGTTAAAGAAAGCTGCAAACTAATGTCTTAGCTGTGAAGATGTCGTGTTTTCATGGGTGATCTATAGATTCAAGCCTCCACTAAATTACCTTGCAGCTCAAGTCCTGAGCTATAGAAAACACACTGATCATAGCCTCATTCATTAGTCTCACTTATTACATTTATATTATTGTGACAACCATATGATGTTATTGCAAGTGTAGGGGAGTGAACTTTCCCTAAAGACAGGCAACTAATTAGGGAACCTTAAGGAACTTGCAAATTGACTCAACATCTGTGTATCACAGAAGCAGCAGCTGTCCATTGTGAGCTTGACACAGCTGGTATTTATGACAGGGTTTTCATTTGGGAGCCTGTTTGTATCCAGGGACACCAAAAAGGCATCAGTTGGTTTGACCCAGGACTGAAGAGAAAAGGAAAAACAAAAAAAAAGGGTGAGATGATCTTTAAATTTTCACCATTTTTTCCTGCACCAGTATTGGTTTATACTGGAGAGAGAGAAAAGTACATGAAATATGTCTCACCTGCTGGTGGTTAGATTTAGATTAGTGTGTATGGTATAGTTTATCAAGGCATTTTATAGGATTTATTATACCTGCTTTTCTGAATCAAAGGTGAGCTGTTTCCCCATGATGTTCCTTTATTCGGGTTATGCACGCCGCACAAGAATGAACTGAAACTTCTTCTATGCGCAGGGCTGAGTATCAAACCTCAGTACTTTTTTTTGGTGTGGATCAAAAAGAGTTGGCATGTACCGAGAGCTGCCATCAAATGTCTGGTCAGAATTGTAATCTTGTTGACTTGTTTTGCAGATTTTATGCTATTTTTATGGCAAAGATGTGTTAAAACAGGAATCAATATTTGAGAACTTTGGATTCTTTTGTTGAATAAAAAAGGGCTTTGTAAGAAAAACATGTTGATATTTCTGAAAATGATTTATACTTTTGTAAGAATAACTTTGATATCAATACCAAAACTCCAAAAGTTATCTTGGCACTAGTAACGAAAACTTACAAAAAAAACATTCAGTCCCATCAGTTAGACAAGAATTGCGTGTACATCTGTTTCATCCCTCGAGAAAGTGGGGTGAATCCATCAAAACACAGCTCAGGACTGGTATGGCAGCATTTCAAGAGTTGAACTTTTTTTTTAGGAAGAAGAATTGTCCTCATTTGCATTCCGCATTTTTTGTCTGTGTCTTTACATGGGGAAGTATTTCAGCATCAGGCGTGCAAAACAAGAAGGATCTGTTAGATGTTTTCATGTATATTTTGCACAATGAAAAATGTTTCTTTGAATGTGTTGGTCTGTATCTTTGACCTAGGCTGACTGTTAAAGGTGGTTGACGATGGACCCCAACAGTGAGACCAAGAAGATGACCTCTTACCTCCCGGGCCACCCGTCTTCTGAGGCCCAGAAACTGGCCCCACCCAGAGGCCCAGGTACACACACACACACACACACCAGTAGCATTTTTGAAAATTATTTTATATTCAATGTGAATACAATTCTGAGCCACAGGTGTGTCAATGTTTTATTTGAAGATTACACATTAATTAATTTAGATGTTTAGTGAGGGTGAATTTGCGTAATTCAAATGCACGACAGGCTTCCACCACTGCGTCTACATAAAGTTTAACATAAAAGCTGTTAATTTGAGTTATCTAAATAACTTCCTGAGTAAGAGCCCACATGCAAATCTAGAACTTAGACTGATGTAAAGCTCTGCGTTTTCCTCCATCCATTCATCCAGATAACTCAGTACGTGTGCTTCTAGGAACGTGTGTATTTCCAGGAACATGTGATAAGCCAGCTAAAATAAAAATGTAGTTTATTGCATTTTCGGCTTCTTCACATCACCTGCTTCCCTCCCACTGATTAAAACTGATGATGAAGGCAAAGGTTGTTTCTGACTCCATGTGTTCTGGGTCACTCTGACCTTGGAGGCATGACACACACCCATCACAAACTGCATGCCTGTCATTCAGTTCAAACATTCAGTTCATTTAACCAATTACCTTTCTCCTTTTTGGTATGAAATTAGACTATTGGTATTGTAAACTGGGATAGATATAACCTGACAAGTTACTGCAACCCAAGCCAATCAGCATTTCACAATTACAAACTCTCCACCCGATGAGAGCAGAAGTGTTTTTAAAGCCTCATGTCACCTTAGACATTAGAATAATCATCCTAATCATTTCCACACAGTAAAATGGGGAGAACAAAAGATCACCAGTATCAGATGCACCTTGTCAGTCAGGTTTCGGTATCACAATTGGTATAGGCAGTGAAAAAGTAGGACGTTTATTGCCAGAGTTTTATATCTTTATATGTCTATACAAATCATATTTTAAATGTTTCAGGAAGAAACCTTGCTCGAGAGCTCGCCCAACCCTTTTAACATTTTCTCAATTAAAAGCAGTACAAAGACAATATATTTGATTTTTCACAACATCAACTTCATAGATTTTTGTAAATATCTTCTTATTCTGAACTTGATGCCAGCAACACGTTTCAAACAGGTTGGGACAGGAGCAAACCAGTTTTTGAGCAACATACACTATGAAGGTACGCCACCGCTTGTTCCGGGAAGACAATGCCAAACTACGTCCTGCGTGTGTTACAACCGTGTGGCTTCATAGTAAAAGAGTGAGGCTAACTAGACTGGCCTGTCTCTGACCACCGGACTGTTGAGCAACTGTCGTATATCAAGCGAGAATGAGAAAGAATTTCACTTTCAAACTTCAACATTTAGTGTCCTCAGTTCCCAAATGCTTCCTGAGTATTGTTAAAAGTGATCAAAAAAGCAGTGGTAAACATGCCCCATCCCAACTTTCTTTCATATGTGTTGCAGGCATCAAATTCAGAATGAGTGTATATTTACAAAAAACATTAAAGGTTAGCATTTTGAACATGATTGCATTCTGTTTTTATTTACATCTTACAAGGCGTTGGAATCGGGGTTGAACAAGAGAGCGCAGCATATGAAATATTGTAATCCCATTATTATATAATGTCACTTATGGAAAAGGACCCTGAAGTTTGAAGCTGCATCTATGTTTTTAAATACGTTGTAAGTCTACATCTTATTATAAAGAAGGACTTGGCAGATTTAAATAATGACAAGTATCCTTTATTCAAATCTGTACAAGAAAAATTCACATTGAACTAAATCAAATCAATAATGAGGACGTTTATGAGCGCTCATACGAGTATCATAAACCTTTTTCACTTTGTGTGTCTGTGAAATACATACGTCAATTTTTTCAGTATCTACATGCTAAGCTCATCAGTTTTCTATTTGTTCCTTTCCTATCTGTCCTGTTGTAATGATAGCTAATATCTGTTAACTCACAGTAATACATGCATGACAGCACATGTTGGCTTAAACTCCTATCAGACACACACACACACACACACACACACACACACACACACACACACACACAATAGCTTTCAAGATTGCTTCAGCATTTTTCTTGTGAACTCCCAACCTCTAATTCCACACAGTCAGCACTGTTAAGTCGACTTCATGGTTGGGGGAAACCTACAGGGAGGAAAAGCTGTGGTCCTGCCAAAAGTTATTGGACACAGTTCTTTCAAATATGTTTTTTCTTTTTGTGTATTACGGTGATTTATTTATCTTGCCTTTCGCTAGGGTCTCTCTTCAGACATCAAGCTGTGACAACCTTTTTTTCCCCAATGTGTAACAGCCATTTTCACATGTGCTACTAACTCCACCTTGGTGTCCCTTATCCAGTTCCTCTTCTGAAGGGAGATTTCCATTCTCTTTTTACTGTAGCTCATTTACTCGACTGAAGATTTGTTACTTGAGTTTCTGCACTATGACACAGTAGGGATACAATGATATATTCTATATTATATTTTGCATTTATAACCTACTTCTGGCCGACAGCCCTGATTCTGGCGAGATTATCACACTCTCAACCTGATTACAGAAACTGCACGCGAGACCTTTCACTGCTGTAAACTTGACAAGCTGTAAATAAGAGCACAGGCCTTGTTTGATGACCAGAAGGAACAAATGTCTTGTTGGCCCGACTCCAAGGAGGTCATAGTGTAGGGTCAGCTACATGACATAATAACCCCACTGGGGTTGCTCTTCAACAGATGCTCGCTGACATGGGGGCTTCAACCTGATCATCTCCTTCATGACTTCCTTGCTGCCCCATTGGCAATAATAAGATTGGTCTTTTTCTCTTTAAATTCACTGGGAAAAAGCTATGTTTGAGAATGACACTCATGGTAGAGTATATATTTTTACGTATTTTGCTCTTAAAATATTTATCAGTTTTGCTAATAAGGTTAATTTAGTTCTAGTTGAAAGTATTTAGCTGCCAGTTTTTAGGCCTACCTGAAAGTCTGGCCACGTCTACCAGATGAAAGAGATGACAACAGCTCTATCCTTCACACAGTTTCACAGAGTTTTGCATATTGTGACTAGGCAATGCAAACTATACATGTTTCAAAACGTTAAAAAGTGACAAATGTCTAACTAGGAGGGAAATATACTCAACAAGCTCAGCAGGCTGTAAAGCTACACAAGCCAAAATCTGCTTGGGTGAGAAAACATTGGATTTAAAAGTACACTTTTAATCAGATCACAAAGGTTTATAATGTGCAGTCCCTTGATTTACAAAAGACAAGGTAAAGGATAGGTCTGTGGTGTCTCATGTAGAAATACAGTATTTGTCTATGTCCATCCTAAACCTGGACCTTATAATCTTTAACTGACATCACCTGCTTGATCAGCAAAAGTCTGAGTGAGTGCAAGGGCTCCAAATCTTATCAGGGTCGTTTGCGTGCCAAATTAGTGTAATTTTAACTTTTAGGTTTAATATGTGCCTTAAGTTGTGCACATACATATAATATATACATATACATACATCATGTCTTAAGCCCAATTTGGACAGGGCTAGTATTACCAGGGGACCTCCATGATTCTTGACCGGGAAATAGGAAGAAAAAAGCGTGGAGAAAACAAAAAACCTTGCAAAAAAAAAAAAATACAACCCGAAATCACAGAGATGCTGATTTGCACGGGACTAATACTATCACATGACCTCTGCGTTTGGTAAAAATGGCTGGTAATTTGCTTTGGAATTTTTACTTTACAAGTTACGGACATGGCACATTCACACGATATCAAGATCACAGACGACCTCCGCAATTATCACATATTACTAGAGGTCCCCAGGTAATACTAGTCCCATAACACCTTATTCATGTCTGCACTTATGGGAGAATGCAGCAAAATCTGTGCGTCTCTGAGGCCAAACCTTTTGTTGAGTAGCTGTTATCTTGATAGTTTCTTCTCTGTGTTTTTGTCCCTGTCTCCAGGCTGCAGCTGGCTGGTGGTGGTCGCGGCTGTAGCGGCCTCTCTGAGCGGCCTGATGCTGGGCTATGAAATGGGCCTGACCTCTGGAGTCCTGCTGCAGCTGCGGGGCCTCCTCTCCCTCTCCTGCCGACAACAGGAACTGCTGGTCAGCTCCCACCTGCTCGGCGCTCTCCTCATCTGCCTGGTCGGCGGTCCCATTCTGGATCGCTACGGCCGCCGCTGCTCTTTGCTCCTGAGCGCCGCCATGGTGGTGGGAGGGAGCATCGTACTCATTGCCATCACCTCACTTGTTGCACTCACATTTGGCCGATTGATAGTCGGCATGGGGACGGCGCTGTCGGGGACAGGAGCGTGTCTTTACATTGCAGAGATCTCGCCGAGGGAGAGGAGGGGTCTGCTGGTGACGCTGTACGAGCTGATGTTAGTTGTGGGTGTAATGCTGGGATTCAGCTGTAGCTATGCCTTTGCCACTCTGCCCCACGGCTGGGCGTATACATTTGGACTAGTAATCCCCCCGGCACTGCTGCAGATCAGCGTACTTGTGTTCCTCCCACCCAGCCCACGCTTCCTGGTTGCACAGGGTAAAGTGGAGCAGGCCAGGAGAGTGCTGGCCAGAATGAGAGGTGGGGTTCAGGAGCACGTGGAGTTGGAGCTCAGAGACATCCAGGCAGGACTTAAAGAGGAATCAGAGCATAGTTTCTGGGAGTTGTTCAGTTCCAAGGCCAACTTGCGTTCACGGCTGCTAACAGGTGTGGCCTTAGTCTTCCTCCAGCAGGCTACTGGTCAGCCCAACATCCTCTCCTACGCTTCACCTCTTCTCCGCAGCGTGGGCTTCAACAGTGACGCCGCAGCGACCTTGGCCTCCACGGGGTTCGGAGTAGTCAAAGTAGTCGGCACCATCCCTGCCGTGTTGCTGGTCGACCGCGTGGGACCCAAGAGCTTTTTGTGTGTGGGTGCCGTCGCAATGGCAATGTCGCTTGTTGCGCTGGGTACTTTGACGCTGCAGAGCCATACTCACCTCACCAGCCTGTGTAAAAGTCAGACTATACTGAACCACACACATACAGCGTGGGATTTAAACAGAACCACTGTAGACTTTGACAAGAGTGACATTTTTTCTACTCACCTCCCCAGCCAGTGGAACAGTGAGGAGGCACAGGGGAACAACAGAGAGGATGATGGGAGTTGGGAGTCAGGAGGAGGAAAAACTTATATAGAAGTGTCATCCTCATTGAAGCTGGCATCACTGATCAGCTTGCTGGTGTATGTGGCAGCTTTCTCCATTAGCCTCGGGCCAAGTGAGTTTTATTCACCTACTTCCTTTTCACACGCAAATTAAAAATGTTAACTGGTGACCTACAATGTATTTACCCCTCAGGACATCCCCAGGCCATTTATCTTTAAAAGAAGGATGACATCCATTCCTGCTGTATCAGCACAAAGGAACAGCAGCCACGATCCATATGCACTCACAGGCACTTATATGTTAAGAGAATGTATCTAGTATGTTTGTTTCTAATGACCGCCGCTCGTAACGCGTATGTACTTTAAAGTACAAAGTACAACACTGTTTATCATGCAGTAACTTGGCTTAGGTAAAGTATAGAACAATTCAAGTATAGATTGAATTGTTCCAATTCCCCAGATAAAGCAGGTGGACCCTGACTTAAAAGCTTCAAACTTGGCCCACAACTCCCCACACAAACTTGTAAAAGTACAAAGCTATTCTGGATCATGTTATTTGTATTCAGGCCTTAACCATGACCTCTTATGCCCTCATACATGTGTCTTTGTTCTCTTGCCTTCCCAGTGGTGTATGTGGTTCTCAGTGAGATCTTTCCAATGGGAGTCAGAGGCAGGGCGGTGTCTGTGGTGTCGGCTGTGAACTGGGCCACTAACCTGCTCATCTCCATGACTTTCCTCACTGTTACAGGTGCGTGTGTGTGTTTATGGTTATAATTTATTAATTGTAGCTTCAAGATAATTGAAGCTATGAATTTACTGAAGCTGTTCTGTAAACATTAATAAACCTGATCTGACCTGATCTACATTCTGATCTACATAGTTTACCAGTCAGTCTTGTCTGTCAAGTACATAAACCTCATCACAACTGTAGTGGAACAACGAGGTCATAGCAAGAGAAACCAAAGGTACGCTGAGTTTATGTGCAGAAATATGATGCATTTCTTTGCTGTTGTGTCTTTAGAAAAGATTGGTGTTCCCAATGTGATGTTCCTCTACGCTGCCATGAGCTTTGTTCTGCTGGTGTTTGTCATTCTCTGCGTCCCTGAGACTAAAGGTCGCACACTGGAGGAGATATCAAAAGAACTGGCCAAGAAGTGAGTGGCAGCTTCCGTGTAACCTTAACGCACCGAGTTTAGCTTGTGAACTAGTTTTTGAGATTCCTTTTATCTTCCATTTCTCTGCTTTACCAGGAAGCATTTTGAGGTGCGGCTTTGTAGGCAGGCTCAGCCTCAGGAGAGTCTGATCAGCAGTGTGTCCACAGAGATTCCAGCCAAGGTTTGACTCCTTTAACAGACCACAACTGTACACCTCACCTGATGCAGAGTCAAGGGCAAGGATGCAGAAGGACAATGTGTTAGCACTGTGAATTTGGGGTACAACTTGTACATCTCATCCATATGGTTCCTATAATTATGCGTTTGTCATATAGTTTGTTTTTTTGTAACTCCATCCTGTATGTGAAGGAAGGAAACAGCAGGGATGGTGGCAATTACACATACAGGAAAGAAATGAAATAATGGATTTGTGAATTTGCTCAAATGAGGATAGCTCAGGGTTCACTCTTGTTTGTTTAGGGCAGTAAAGAACAGTCAACAATCGGAATTGAATATGTGATCATAGAAATTATATATAATATTTAATTCATTCCTTTCTTTACCTCTTCCCTATTTAAGAATACAGCTCCAGTAATGCAGAAAGGGACATTTTCTCTTAACTTCCTTATGAATAGTGCTGAGACTTTACTACTAGTCTTTTATCTTTTATTTTTCTGTTCCATTTTTACCTGACATCGTGATGAACATTTACAAAAGATTGACTCTTTTGGATAATCGTGGGAAAATCAAAAATGTGCTAAAGACACTGATCACTTGTCTTATCAGTCGTAATATTAATGATAATAAACTTTTATCTATGCAGCACTTTTCCTACAACACATGCAGCTCCGAGTGAAAAATAAAAACAGGAAAAACAAAATAAATGAAAAGAAAGCAGGTCAAGATAAAAGTGCTTAGTGTTGGAGAGAAAGACATTTGAATGCTCAACTAATAAAAATGTGTGTAATCAACTAATACAAAAAAGACATTCAGAGGCATTAAAGGTCTTTTGAAAACAGGATGTTTGTTGATGACCTTTGAAGGCATCCAAAGGCAAGATTTTTAAAGGCAAAATCAGCTAATAAAAATGAAATTTGAAGGCATAAAAGGTCATCATATAACAGCATTGGGGACACCACATGGCCGAGATTAAAGAGATATGTCTTCATCTCAACAGAGCCTGACTCTCTAGTATCTCTGAACAGGCTGTTCCACAGTTTGGGAAAACAGCTGCATCTCCTGTTTTCTTTTTGGTGGGTAACTAGAAAATCGGCAGTAGAGGATCTCTTGAAGAAACACAAAGCAGTGAGGAGTCTGTGATGTAGGCTGGTCCTAAGCCGAACTCTGTATTGAAGTAGGTAGTAGTACGAGGTTGTTATTGACAGCAATAATCATTTCATCTAAAGAGCAGCTCATGTCACATGCATCAAAAAAAACTTACAAGGTCAGAAACTCTATTGCTACTGCTCATTGCTCATTATCACACATTCATCTGTGATTGTAGCTACAGATAGGATGCGGTGATCAGAGACAGGGACATGAGGCACTGAAACCGTTTCAGTAGCCAACCTCTTTGACGCAACCAAATGGAGGATATTGACATGCTGGTGAGGTGACATGTCAAATAAGTTCAAGGCTCTCAAGTAGATTCATGAATTCCTTTTAATTCCTCCATTTAAATATATTCATATCATATTCGGTGGATAATAAGAGCGGCCACATGGGGAAATCAGGGAGAAACAGAGATGACTGTTTAGGAGGCCTTTTGTTAAGATGCCTTTTATCTGAAAAGATGAAAATATACCCAGGTCCACCTTTGCACCCCTGAACTGTTTTGAGTAAATGGTGGCGACTCTACCCTGTCTCTTTTCCTGTGTTGTCCTCTGGTGGACATGACAAGAGTCGCATTGTTGTCCATGTCTGAACAGGTTTCAATTAAAAGCATAAAATCTACTTCATGATTTATAATAAGATCATTGACTAAGAATGCCTAGTGAGGAGCCTAGTGTCTCCTCCTTTACATTTTATGGGAACGAGCAATCAAGAAAACGATAATGAGTCAACACGCTCAGCTCCACCTTATGCTGCTGGATCCTCAAAACCAAGCAAACAAGAGAAAAAAATACTAAACTCATCAGGTGGTAATGTCATGTAGCAAATAGTAACTAGTACTTTTGTAGTGTAAGGAGTGTGAAAAGTGTTTTACTTGTGTCGGTGATGCCAAAATTATACAGAGTTGATTAACAAGTTGAATGTTTTACTGCAAGAATGTTTGGATGTGTTCACAATTAAAATGGCACATTTTTAAATCTGTACTTTGAAACATATATTCTTTTTTTCATGTTGTAAAATGTAAAATGTCTTTGCAAAGTGTCACACTGAGAGAACCGTTTTTAGTGAAACTGCTTCACTCCACCTGTATTAAGAGGATATGCATACACAGAAAGAAATAATGAAAATGAGAGTTAAACACTGGAGTCTTGTGGTGGCCTCTTTTGTCATTAATCTTTATTTTTATACAAAATACAAAATTCTGAACAAGTGTCACAGATCTTCAGTTGACACTGGTTCACAAAGTCCATCCCACATACTCGAGACAACATGTCAAAGTTTCTGTCAACATCTTTTCCATCAGATGCCTTCATTATATACATGTATATACACGTTGCCTCTCAATAGGTTTTTGTTCCCGTTTAAAAACACTCAACCTCTCACAGTTTTTTTCTTGGTATTCTACATAGGGTTTGTTTTTCAGACAGTTCAGGTACTGGCCGACGCTGCAAGCATGGTCTCTTTAAACTCTGGTCATGGTCTTACATTGCTTACATGAATATATCACCAAACCTCTGGACAGGTGACAATTCAAAGCAAACTGTCGTACAACCTCGAGTGACTGCTTTTGTTTGTGAGTTCTTTACTTAAATGTTGCATTTTCTCAGTTTCTGTTAGACCAATTGTTGATGGTGTTTTATTAACTTTTCATTCCTTAGCCTGCTAAAAAGCCTTGTCTCAGTACCACTATAGCCTGGGACTAGTAGTTGTGTTAAGTGAAAGCTTAACGGGTCTATGACTCAAAAACACCTTAAAAATAAAATATATCTAAACCTTTCAAAAGTTTTCATTACATTCCAAAACATTTAATACATCAAACTTGTTCTGTACACTGTCAACCCTTAAAAAACAATTAAATATTTGCAATTTTGCCTTGTGTTTAAAAATTATTAGGAAATGACAAGAAATGAAATCACATATTGTGTGTGCATTCTGATCCGATGCCACAGTTGAGAAACGAGAACAAACTTATATTGAACTGACAACCAAACAAAGTTAAGAAATGAGAGAAACAATTGAAATCAGAGATTAATGCATATTGTGAGCCGATAAGTGTATCTGCATAAAGACCTGCTCTTACTTTGTGCACATGTTTAACAGTCCAGACTCAGTCAATGGTTTGACTGTGGTTTATCTCTTTGGGCAAAACTATTGGTAATACAGCGTTAACGCATGTACAAACGAGCCATGGACGGAGATTCATCCAGAGAAAGTGATGACAAAATGGGACGACCTGTTGTATATAAGGTTAAAAGATGAGTCAGGTCAGTGTACTGACTCTTCACAGTGGTCACCACTGATGAGCATGAAAATGGTTACATCGTTGAAAACTGGTCTTTCTGTGTCCATGCAAAATACCCAGAGAAAATAAAGAGCAAATAACGTCCACCTCCTTCAGTGGCGGTCAGGTTCGGAGGAGTTTGAAAGACATAACTTGTAAGTTTAGGCTGTTAAAATCACAAGCGCCACACAGTCCACAACGACAATGACATTTTGTGAGAGGGAGATTCCAACTAGGGTTGTTGAGAATTTTCTAAAAATCCAGGTGATATCCAGTCTGTTGATCGTGTTAGAAGTTTGCGGCCCTTGCCATGTAATGATAAAATCAAGCAAATAAATCCAAGGATAAGGTGCTTCCTCACTTGTAACAAACAAATCAGACGTGACTTCTCCTTCCCTTCATTTCTTCTGTCTTCAGCTTCATTCTTTTATTTTGCAGAGAGGTTTCTGACACTCGAACAGTAGTGGGTAGACCTGCTCCACAGCGGTGGCCACATTCTGCACGTTTGGTCCTGTACGGTGGGATGGGGGGAGTGGGGGTGGGGTGAGAGAACACAAGAACAGTACAATTTAAAAACAAAACAGAAAAAGTAAAAGTCCTATATACAAGCCCAATTCTACAACATTTGTTATGTTGTCTTTGTAGTATTTTCAATTAAATATAGGGTTTTAATGAATTGAATTCTTTTGAATTGGGGTTGTACAAACAAATAGAGAATCACAGGTGCCATCACAACAGAGAGAGAGAGAGAGAGAGAGAGAGAGAGAGAGAGAGAGAGAGACAGAGAGAGAATAATTTATTTGGGTCAAGTTCAGCCTAATGCATGACATGGCATACAAAGTGGGCATAAACTATTTCACTCCGAGTAAAATTCCTTGAGGAATTGGGTTATTTACAAACCGCTTTTCTGGTTGTAACAGACTATGAAAGTGCACTACAATGTGACCTCAATCCTTTAAGCTGAGTTCTCTCTAGTTGTATGTAAAGGAGTTTGAGAGAGGCTTGTGTCTTTGTGTGTGTGTGTACCTGTAACCGTGATGCTGCCAGTAGAGAACACCTGTATAGTAGCCTTGAGATGTTTGATCCTGTACGTGGCAGCAGGATGGAGCTCTGGTTCATAACTGACACACACACAAGCACGTGGTTAAGTACTGTACACTTAAAGATTTCAACAAATACACATACAGCTTTGAGACTGTTTCATATGATGCAATATGCCAGTTCTCCATATGTTGTCACATACTGAAGTGAATCAGAGGCTGACTACGCCAACACACACAAACACATGCTAGAGAGCTGCCCAGTGCTCCCACCACTAGAGGTCATCCTGTCCTTGGAAACACTGAACCACGAAAGTAAAGTAAGTAAAAGAGGTCTAATATTTTAAACAGCTATTTACATACATGATACATGTATTGAGTTGTCATAGGCAAAATCTTGATAATGATAATTATGAGAGTGATCTGGGTTTGTTTTATTATGAGACCACAATGTAGACCTAAAAACTATTAAACCAAAATGGGCATCATAAAACAGAACTGATTCTGGGCTGACATCTGAGGGGTAAAGTCTTCTACAGGAAGCAGCCAAACCACTACAATGAATTATTTTTAAACACTGCTTCACTCAGACAGGTGTGGATGATGATGATGATGATAGTGATGATGTTAATTAGTGTGATGATAGTGGTAGTGATGCACAGCACTGTAGTACCTGGCTATGGGTCGGTTGTTCTTAGTAAAATCTATAAGGTGGACTGCAAACGGCATGGAGCACACTGCCAGCACATTCACAACCTTGAAGGCTGAAAACCTCACCTGAACAGACAACACACACATGCACAGACACATAAGTCATTGAATGTATTTATACTTGCATATTTTTACATTAAACTCCTTTCTTTTAATCTTGGTCTTACTGCCTTACTGTTGGCATGTATACCCACAGGTTAGCCTCATTTGTTCTCACTCCAGGTATTCAGACATCAAGTGCTTTGCTGGATAAAGCTTTAACCACAAACAAATTCTAAGATAGCAGCCATTTGGATTGCAAGTCTATTGTAGATCAGGTTCAACCTGCAGGTTGACCTGATTGTTTTGTTTCTGAGTCATGAGATGTGATCTAACTAAAGCAAATGAGAAGTCAAAAGACGTGTCATGTACACAGTCTAATGAAGCACAAAGTTGTTTTTTATGTGTATGAAAGAACTGCCTGTTTCTCCTTAGCACAAATTGACCCTTATTATGCCAACCTTCAGGCACATTAGCCAAAGGAATGACAGTGAGACCAGGATTTTAAAACACTCTCATAAAATCTACTGGCACACCACATGCTGGCTAATAGGCCCTATTAGCTGAGATAATATTTATATTATATTATAATTACGCTCTTTAAACACAGGTTTGAAATGTAGTGAAATGAGATTTTGTTGTCTAAATTATTATAATGCAATTACTCTTTCAGATTTCTCCACAAAATTGTTTATGAAATTATTCAGAATATAAACTGTAAATGAGAGTTCCAGTTCAACATTAGCTTGACAATCTGATATGCAATACCTCAACATGTATTATGATAAACTTCATATTTGCTAAAATCTGCTAATGCTGTTAACCAACAGCTAAGTGATGATTGTTACCTTGAAGCCCAGTTTCTGCAGACAGCGTGCTAACCTGCGAGCGCCCAGTTTTGCCTCATCCTCACTGAACAAAAGAGGAGAGCAGGAGTGAGCAGCAACATAACAGTGGTATATTGGCACGCAAAAAACATAACACACAAACAGCAACTGGCAACCTTAAGACTAACTGTAGGGTCAGGGCACCAACAAAGTATCACTGTGCTGGTGTGTGGTGGCTAATTTGCCACAAATAACAACGCCATGCTCTAATGCCAGCACTGTGACAGGTGAGACAAATAGTAGTGTCTCTGCGTTATTGGCAGTTGGTGAGAGATCTTGGTCAAACATTCAGCTTAAGCCAACATTTCTGCACCAACTATAAAGAGGTAAGACAGGTAAGACAGGCAAGGCCAAGAGCAGCCATTTCTCTCACCAGACAAACTTAATGGCTCTTTGGCAACCAGCAACTCCATTTGTTATGTGCAGCTACAGTTGTTTTTCTCCTGACAAGTATTCCAGTCAGCAAATGGTTAATGTGAGCATGTGGGAGTGTTTCATGTGCAGCGTGTCTACCTTGTTGCTCCAGTGCAGATGATTTTCCCAGAGGACCAGATTGAGGCTGTTATCTTGGGTTTACGAAGCTTCATTAGGACTTTCTTAAAGAAAAAGTGGTCAAAATTTTAATGGTGCTAACATGGTCCACAGGTCCACATCATAAAACCTTGATAATGCAGTAAAGCTGTTCTTGTGGCTATAAACTTTTTATCTCTACATGGAGAACTTCTTTCGCTCTTTAATAGTCTTTTGACTTCCTTACCCCTACTTCCGGCTTATAGATGACATTGGTTCCCTCTAAGGCAATGGTGCGCAGGTTGAGGTGGCACCTGGTCCTGAAGGTTGCCACCACATTGGTGACAATGATATCAAGTGCCTCGTCATTGCTGGAATCCATGAGGAAGTGTGCGGTGCAGCAAGAGGACCACAGGGGCTTTTCTCCTCACACATTTATCGAGACCACCATCATCACCATTTCATGGACGGACAAGGAGACAAGACGAGCTAGAAGGGGACAAAAGGTCCAGGACTTATCACTATGTTAGAAAAAAAAAACTAAAGTTAGAAACTATAAATGCTGATTTATGACAATCTTTTTTTATTATGCTTATTAAACATTTGTAATGCAATGTCATGTCCCATACCCTGTGTTTTTTAAATTGTTGTCACTGGTCACATTAGCACAGCTTATAGCTTGCACATACAGCACAATCAGGAGCACACAGATACACTCCCTGTGTACAAATGCTGTTCTTACACATGAATAAAAACACTAGAATCACAAGAGGTTTAACTTGTCACCTCAGTTACAGCATCAATGCATGTGATCCTGCAGCTGTGTGCTTCCCTCCTACATGAGATATACGAATTAAACTCAAAACACGAATCACAGACATCTGCGAGACATCAGAGGAGTAAAATTATGTCGTTTATACATGTACCTCTACGCTATTTCAGTCATATTAACGTTAGCTTACCTGCTAACGATACAGCCTGATACGGTAGCTACTCTCTGTTGCTACTGAATAATAATAATATTGGAGGCTAAACGCGACATATGATGCATTTATCTGTGGAAGGTTAAGGTTTAATTTTATCTCAAATGTAAGATTCATTAGCATTCAGCATCATCCCAGTGTTGCATTGGACAGTAACGCAACTGATAAGCTTGTTTAGGGAAATGATGCTAGCTAATCTAAAAGCCGGCTCTCAACTATTCATCGCAAACTAATTCGGCATTAATGGCATAAACTACCGTGTTGTTTTGGCTAGAAGATCAATGTAGTGAACGACTTTAAAACACTAGACAAATAAGAGAGTAAAGAGAGCTCACTGCTGTCCAGCTAATGTTGTGAATAAAGCTATCCGTTAGCTGGTAACAAAGAAAAGTGCACAGGCAGTAATGAATGAAAAGTTGTTAGCTAAGCTAGCTAGCAGGCTAACTGAGGACGAGATAGTCCCGCTCTTTACAAATGCAAATGCGTGTGTGTGAAATGTTTAAATGCTTTAAATCTCCAGCTACCTCTTCAGCTATCTCAGAGCTGTAACCCCGACACATATACAATCCAGTCAAAGGTGAAATTTGTGGACAGACTCCTTCATCCGGAGAGACCACCGACCAGCCAGGAAAACACTTTCCGGTTTCAGCTTTCAAAATAAAATCAGGTGACCTAGTGAACTGCAAAATATCGACAGCTTCCGGTTACAGCTTTCAAAGTACAACGACAAAACAACATCTAACAATATCACAAGGGGACACTAGGTGGTGACATTGAAGGATTTTTGAGACACTAATTCAGTAATGATGTCTTGAAAATACATTCTGCATGATCATGAGGATTAAATGACTGTGTTGGCCAGGTAAAGAAATGTGTGTGTTTCATTTTGATAACAAATTGCAAACAGAGTAAATAGGCCCCAGACTCAAACACAGACGCTTCAGGCAGACGAGGTGATTTAAAAGCCCTTGATTGGTCAGTTAGACTACCTACCTCGTAAAAGTTACCTGTAAATAACCGACTACTAACACACAGCAAAACCAGGTGGACAATAAAAACAGGTAAGCCAAGTAGATGAACAGTGGAAACGAGAAGGCAAGAATGTCAAGGCTACTTGGACAATGTAACAAAAAGAAAAAAATAGATTGGCATCTATAGTGTATATACGGTATTACCAGACTAACAAGCAATGGCAGAGCAACATACAACAGGAGAAAAAGGAAGAAATATCAGTGACTGTCTGAGACTCTCACACCTCTTCACCAGCTTCACCCCAACCTGTTCCCTATCTGTCTGTACGAGGCTACAGATCCAGGTCTTGGTGTAGATCAGGTTCAAAGCACAGTAGGGGTGTGTGCAGACAGACAGAATGACCTCAGTCGTCACCATTGTCCTGGAGGGGGATCCTTCTTTGAGCGGGACCTCCCAAGGTTACTTCCTAGAGGGAGTTTTTCCTTGGTCTCATTGAGGGTCTGAGGTCTGGGTGGCTGTCATTTTCATCTAATGTGGGCACTAAAGGCATGTGTCAATAAAGACAGCAAGAGGTTGCAGAAAAGAAACGTAACACTTAACTTTATGTGATAACTCATTGCCTCTCTACCAGAATATAACAGTATCAAAAAACAGAACATGACAGGTTTTCATCAAGTTTCATCACTGCAAATGGTTCTTTTTTGTGATTTTTTTGGTTCGTATTTATTTGTGGGATGAGCTATCATACTTCCATCCAGAATGTTTTTAGAGGTGAACACATTTATTCAACACTACAAACAACTCCTTTGGCATCCCATGTGGTTATTTCATTCCTGGTTGAAAGTTTTGAATGCGGCTTTCAGTAATGATACTGATAATGAACTAATCATGCAGTAATGACTTATTAGTAAGGAAGAAATGATTAGTTGTTGGTTGTACAAATATAGCAAATAATCAATTCTTTGGTAAGTCTCTCTTGGTAGTCTCCACTATTGCCAAGACGGCCACTGATTAGGCTAAGACTGAACTAATCATAAACTACACTTTCCTGCATTATAGACACTCAAGTCATCTCTTGACTAATGTGAAGTAAAATAGAAAGTTATGCACACTCATAGAATAGAGATAATAAATACAATGTGAGTTTAGATTTAAAGATCATAAGAAAGTCGGCTTCCCTAACAGCAGCTGGGAGTTTATTCTGAAGAAAGGGGGGGTGTGGTAGGAAAAAGCCATTGCCCAAGGACTTTGTCTTCAGTTCTTGGGACAGTGAGGAGGTCTGCCTGCTGAGATCTTAAAGCACATTAGGGAACACACACCGACCTTGAACCGGAGATTCCCTAAAGGGGTGAACACTTCTGGAGAGAGAAGAGGAAGAAGAGCAGATGGCTTGGTGAAGGCTATGGAGGCTGTTTGAGACACATCTTTATCAGGACAGTGTGTGTGTGTGTGTGTGTGTGTGTGTATGATGTATTGCAAATCATCTCAGTATTTGCTTCAGTTGCAGCCTGTCTGAGCTTCACAATAGATGGTTTGCTCTGGGCCTTTCCAGCCCACATCATAGGGAACGCATGTATAGACGCCAGGGCTCAATTGAATGTGAAACCCAGCGTTGCTTTACAAACCAAATAACTGCCTTCCTCTGAGGAAAAGATGCTTTGCTATGACTTTTCTTTAAAAAAAAGAAGAAGATGGGCTGATAAAAAAAATAGCTTTCAAAGCAGATATTCACTTCACAGCCCTACGCAGGATACAATAGAGTTACCTAACCTTTATGTTTTATTAAACAGGATGCTTAGACAAATGTGTTGGTGCAGGAGGAGATGATTTGCTTTAGCATCTGTTATAAAAGGTTCAGAAATATAATATTAACTTTCATGGCAGCAGCTGAATGTTTAAAGAGATAAGACTTGATGAAGCACGCTTTGTTCACTGTTCCTCGGAGGAATCTGGGGGAAAATATTAATAAACTCGTCAGACACAAAACTACATTTCCAGTTACAAGAACATTGATAGACCTGGATGAGCAACTACAAGCAGTGATTGTCAAACTGTGATCAAGTTGAGTTTCTAACTCCGTCTCGAGGGAACCGAACGCCAAATGCTCGCCTGCATCACACAGATGAGACTTTGACATTTATTGATGAGTTCTGAGCATTTTGGAACATCTTCCACCAAAATTTTAGGGATTGACAGTTTGTACCCACACCTACACCATTACTCACTCAAGCTTTTCTTCAGTTTCTGGTAAAGACAATGTCTCATCCAACCTTCTGTTGGGCATGGTTTGTTTGCTGTTTGCTCTGATGGTGTTTTGTTATTTTAGGCATGTCCAGTGAATCAGAGCAGTCTGTCACGACAGATAATGATGACTTAAACGTGGGTGCAGAGTCTAATACCAAAATATGTTGTGCAAGCTCTGTGAGAAACTCGATTTCTTAACTCAAAGCTCTGTCAACAGCCCAAATGCCATGCTATTTTATTTCTTACATGAAATAAATGGTAGAACAATTTATTTGTTTTTTTGGTTCAAATTTTTATTTGATATATAGCTGTTTTGGTTATGGTACTAGTAATGCTTCTTTTCTTCATGTTTCTTTTCTTCTTCTTCTTTTTCTTCTTGTAAATTGAAGTTATTGTTTGGCCAGGTTTGTCCAGTCATGTCTTTGTCACATTAAAGAGTTTTACACTGAGACATTCACATCTACTACAGCTACGGTCATCACTTTGCACCTCAAAGGGAAAAACTGAAAAAGCTCCTGAAGGATTCATCACTAATTACATTTTTTTGCATTATTTAGTCCATGTAGCATATGCCACATGTGTGCTGCTGTAAACCTTGTAAGCCTGAGCAATATGGTTCCCTATTTGCTTTCATCAAAATTTCATCCCTTTTGAGAGCTGGTTTCTTTTCATTTCTTCTTTCTCTTTCTTTGAGTAGCGCTCCTGGTTTACGGTATTTCATATGCAGAAGAATGGAGCCAAAGCTGAGATCACTTAATGAAAGACAGTCACAAAAATCAAAGCAGGTTACCTAGCTGTTGCCTTAGATTTGCACATTCAAATAAAAGAACAAAGATAAGATAAGATATTCCTTTATTCACCCCACAAATTTGTAGATGAAATTAGTTAGTACTTTTGTTGCTCATGATAGCTAACAGCCTGAATACATTGTTAAATGTTAGTAGATTAGAGTTAATTATTACTGGACAAGTATCTATACAGTGTGTTGTACTGCACTGAAAAGAGCATTGTAGACATTTTACTCAGCTGTTAGCACAACATATCAAGTCAAAACCATACAGTCTATCATTCATTTTTCAGTTTTTTTGCCTATTCTGCTACACTGGTAGATGCACAGTCTTTGTATGACCTAAACACCTTGCTAAACCTCAGCAGCAGTGATACTGACACTCACTGGAAAAACCTCCCACAGACTTGTCATTATTGGCCTTTCATTGCTACTTGTATTGATTACAAAACATAAAATACTCTTGCCCACAATGCATCATTGCTTTGCTCCACCTGTACATGTCACGCACCCGAGGCAGGATTTACATTTGAAGTACAGCTGACTCGAAAGAATCACTGCCTCCTCCCTCTGCAGGTTCCTCGTCCCTGGGTAGAAAACGCACACACACACGCTGTCTGATTTATTTAGCCTACGCCCCCTTAAACCAACCTTCACCCTGATCTCTTCCTCAAGAGGCCTCTGAGTTTCTCTCGCAACTCCTGCCTTGTATTCTTTAATATTCACCCACTCCTTCTGGCTCACACACACACTCTTGTTAGGCCGGTGATTTGTTTTTGTTTTTGCTTCAAATGACTAATGCCTGTTTGTTGCCCTGTAAAGCGATTCGTGACAAATTGGTTAAAAAGTGCTTTATAATTTGAATTGATGTCGTGTGATTTGATTGTTTTTATTGCTGTGAGGCCTTGGCTGCATTAAACTGCCTACCATCTCCTGTGAACATTAGAGCTGAGTGTGCATCCAGCGTGCTGCTCAAAAGGCACCGTGGAGGCCTACCAGCCCCGAGGACGAAGAAAATGAAGGCTCCTCAGATGAAACAGGTTTCATGATGTGCCGTTACCTTGCACACAACCGTACTCTCTCATGTGCATTCGATCACTTTTAAAGAAATGTTTTTCCATGTTGTCTGTGCCCGGAGGAACGGCTACACCCTACACCCCACAACCTCTTTTCATGCAGCATTCCTGTGACCTTTCCTGCATTTCTAAAACAAAGGAGTCTCCCCTTCCTCTCCTGACCACCCATTTGCCTTTAATACTTCACTTTGTTGTTTGAGCTTCACCGCGCAAATCAATGCATGCACAGAGTTTAAATGTTGACAATCAAAGCGAAATGCAAGTTGTAGTCCCTTCATGTTACACAAGACTTTTTATGGCGGAGTGCACTGGATGAGTCGAGGAGTCACAGCCTGTCTGACCTGGTGAATTAACAATATTATCACAAGAAAGTAATGAACATGATCACAACTGAGAATGGTTGTGGATATGACTAGTGGTTTATATTTCTAAAAATCTCTAGTGAAAGACAGCAGCCGATGGAGGAGTCTTGTAACGCTGACAATGATTAGTATTATGTTCGTGTATGTCTATCATAGTGAGGAGAGATTCAAGTTTGAAAGAAGAAATATGTTTAGTTCAATCCAGAAGCCATAAAATTTGTGAGCTAAGGACAAAAGAGATAGTCAGTTTACTTTATACACTAGTAAATGCACATCTTGTATCTTTTTCACATAAGACACCTTTCACTCTTGTGTCTTTTAATTGTTTTTTTTACTCTCTTTTAATCTTTTACCCTCATGTTTTGCACTTTTTGATTTTTGTGTGTGTATGAATGGGTCGTCTGCATGTTTGCAACCCAGCTTGCCTCAAATTGTCCTTTGAGGGTCAAATGAAGTATTATTGATTTGAACTGAATTGAGTTTTAGACCTTGAGGATGAGGACATTTTTGTAAAGTGGGGACATTTGGCCTTCAAGTCCTTCAAGGGGCTTCAGACTGTGTTTGAAGGTTAAGAACAGAACTGGGTTTAGATTTAGGGAATGCATTTGTCATTGAGGGTCCTCAGAGAGAGACATATAAAGATAGAGTTGTGTTCAGCTCTATTTCAACATTGGACAGCACCCATGAAATCCTGCATCCAAACAGGCAAGCAGAGGCAGGCAGCAGAGGTGAGGCGGACATGATCCAATCAATCTCACACTGGATATGACCCTGCACGGCACCTCTGTGGACCACAGTCTAATCACTGTGTCGTCGAGCCTGCAGCGGACTCACCAGCTCTTTCTGCTCACACATGCTACCAGAGGAGGGGGAGTGTCACTTTTCTGCAAATGCTTAACCCCTTGACTGCTGCTGGTGGGGAAAGAAGCTGCAGAAAGGAGAGAAAACCCATCATGTCTCTTAGCAACCACACTCCTATAGATTCACCTATGGATAAATGCAGGATGACATGGTGGGCAGAAGTTGCCTATAGAGTCCTCTTTTAATTTCCAATGTTAACTTCTAATTATTGCTGATGCAGGCAGGTAGAATTTACTAATCTGATACAAAAATATGGTGACTTCACAAATTGATTAAACATACCTGATGATATCATACATACACACTCTGCACAAATCTTGCACTACCTCTTCATATCTAATTCTTCTATGCAAGATCAAATTTTACTGGTCATATTTCTTTATTTCTCATACCCATATTCTCATGTATATCTCATGTATATCTGTATATAATCTCATGTATATTTGTTAAATTTGTAAATACGTTTTATCTTGTTATATTTTGCATTTTTTACTATTTAACTGTCCTATTGTCTTTGCTGCTGTATATTGCAAATTTCCCCACTGAGGGACAAATAAAGATTTATCTTATCTTATCTACTACTTTTCAGTTCTCTACTACGCCTACTACTACTCCTACTTATAGAGTATTGCAAATTGCACATTGTGGTGTTTTATGTTATCCTGTTATTTAATGTGATATTTGTTGTGTTCACTTCTTCTATCTATCTATCTATCTAGGAACATTACACTCACAGCAGGAGATACAACTACTAAAAGGTGCAGGATGGTCACTGTAAATGACACTTTTTTTGTCAATGGTTTTTGCTTTTGCTCCACTTTACTCCAGCAAAAAGTGACCCCACACTGTGTCATTGTCACTGGTTCAAGTGTTCACACAACAGGAAGGACTCCCTTTGGCGGTGATGAGGCATGTTGCATTACATCATGCAGTCCTCTCCTGCATGATCGGGGGCTTCAAACGAGACACTAGATGGCAACCACGTTGAGAGGGAGAGGCGGTCTGTGTGCGCGCGCGCGCGTGTGTGAGAGAGAGAGAGGGAGAGAGAGAGAGAGAGGGTGGGGGATGAATTACGTCGGCGTGGGACAGTGAAGGGACGCTCTGCTCATGGCACTCAGCTTGCAGCTGGAGGGGAGCTGCAGAGAGGGGAAACAACCGAACAGCAGGCAGCGAGATTCACGCACAGGTAGAAATCGCTCGAACACAGCTGGATGCATGAGCTCGAAGTTCAATTGCTCGAACTTGTAGATCAGATCGGCCCTTCCAGGTGGGATTAGAGCTGCAGCAGAGCGGAAAGCCAGACAAGATGCGCTGCGTCCGCGGCGCCACCGGTGCGCAATCCGGGCACAGAGCGAGCGGCGGCCACGCGCTCACACCCCGCTTTTAGATGGCTCCAACATTGGGGGTGCAAAACAGGTGTCAGGGAAGTGTCGTCACGAACCCCGGAAGCCGGAGGAGGTGGGAACATCAGAGGGAAAGATGGCAGCGAAATCCGATGGTCGCGGGGTCGTCACCGGTTTCGCCCAGCTGCACAACCTGGACGAGGTGGTGGGGACCGGAGAGGACGACACCCGGAACGGCAGCTCCTTCCACATCTGCCACTGCTGCAACACCTCGTCGTGCTACTGGGGCTGCCGGAGCGCCTGCCTGCATTACCTCCGGGGGAAGGGGAAGGGGAAGGAGCGGGATGCGGCGCGGCCACCGCAGGAGGAGCGCCTCTGGCTGGACTGCCTGTGGATCGTCCTGGCTCTGCTGGTCTTCTTCTGGGACGTGGGGACCGATCTGTGGCTGGCCGTCGACTATTACCACAAGCAGGACTTCCTGTGGTCGGGCCTGACCCTGTTCTTCGTGCTGGTGCCCTCGGTCCTGGTCCAGATCCTGAGCTTCAGGTGGTTCGTGCAGGATTACACAGGGGGCGGTCTGGGCGCCGTGGAGGGGCTGAGCAGCCGGAGAGCCACGGCCGGTGTGCAGAGAGACAGGTGCTGCCGCCTGTCTGTCTGGGTCTGGCAGACCATCATACACATCTTTCAGTTGGGACAAGTGTGGAGGTAAGACCAACTTGCAGCTTTGCCTTTGAAAGAATCGCATCCACGCGCGGAGCCGTGTGCGTCCTGCTCCTCTCACTCCATCCACCCAGCCTCCTCACCTCGTCCTGACTGTCACCTGGTGTAACCCGCTGCTGTGTGTGTGTGTGTGTGTGTGTGTGTGTGCATGACTGGGATGAAAATCAGCACCGCCTCACAGTCTCCACATACACACACACACACACACACACACACACATGCATGCATTTTCATTTTCAATTACACACACATCTTCATGCCCTCATCCAAAAATGCACCCAAAACAAAGTGCAACAGAAATTGCACGGCTGTGATTATTTCATCACAGTGCGCCATTGCGCTTGTGTGGGGAGGGAAGAGGGCTGTTTGTTCAGAGACGGACAGGTAGTGGCTGCAAGCTCGTGTGTGTGTGTGTGTGTGTGTGTGTGTGTGTATGTGTGTGTGTGTGTTTGAGTGTGTGCGTGCCAGGCGCGCCGCACACGGTCGCCTCGGTTCACCCCTCTCGCATCAAACCCCTCCAACTCTGCAACCAGAGGCCAGACGAGCATCTGTTTTCACGGCTCACAAAACTACACCCCCCTCTCCTCACCCCACCCCACCCCCCCACAGACATGATGTCATCGATTCCTCTGCGACGCTCCACATCTTTGGTCCCCAAATCCGCTTGACAACACAAACCGACGGGGATGCTGGAGGTGCAGGCCTGCGTCTCTGTGCGTAATCGTGCTCCAGCAGTAGTAAAAAATGTGGCACCGGTGCGCGCAGCTCATCTCCTGCTGCTCTTCAGCTGCTTGTTTTTGGTGCAGACAGACGCAGTGGCTGGCATTTCATGGATAAAAGTAACGCATGAGGGCTGATGTGCCAGCAGCTGGAGAGAAAAAAAAATGCTGCACAATGTGAGAGTCGGTGGAAGGGGTCAAATCATTTTTTTTTGTTTGTGCACCAGATCCTGAGCTTGACCATTAATTCTGTTATTGCATTTGTGCTTGACAGCTGCCTCTTGCTCCTTGTCAGGCAAATGGGTTTTTCTAAAGCCATGACTGTGCTTGGGTTTAATGCATGAGAACATTTGTGCCACAGGCTAAATTACTCACATGCTGAGACTGAGAGTCAAATCTGAGCTGAAACTCACTGACCTTTTTTTTTTTTTTTTTGGGAAAAAAATAAATTGCCACAAGCCTGAAATGAGGTAGCCTACCTGCTCATTCAGTTTCACCTGTTCCCTCCTGCACAATTTAGTGTGAAAATGAGCCTCATTTTCTTTGCATGTGGCTGAGAGGAGAGAGAGCATCCTCGCTCTTGTGTTCAGGTTCAGTTCAGTGCACGCCGGCGCGTCCCCCTGTCAAGATGGGTTTTCCCAGGATGAGACAATCCACTCTGCATTCCTCATCACACTCATTTTGAGCCGCACCTGAAGGCTCTTCTATTGATTAGCTGCAGTTGTATTGGCTCAAGTTTATTTACTCTTGTGTGGTTCGATTGATTATGTTGCTCATATCTGTAGTGGGAGGAAGATGTGGAGAGTGCTGTGAACTGTGGTACAAAGTCATTGGTTGTGTTGGTGGTTACTGTGGTTGATACATGCGAAAGTGAATCTTTAAGTGAGAGCGTCTCAAAGTGTCTGATCTCTGGTGCACAAGTGAGCTTTCTGTGGAGTTCTGTGGATAAAAATATTACCACGTGTAGATTATTGTTTGCATTGTGTCTGTGTTTTGCAGAAGTATAAAAACAATCATTTTTGTGGTTGTGTTACTATTTCCTCAATGGGTCTTTGCTGGTTGCTGGGAAAAAGCTGAAATAACCCCTGACACATAAACCGCAAAACAGCAAAATTGTCCTTTTTGACACTCTGTTTTTTGTATGTATTAAACAAACAGAATATAGCATGTTGGTAAGTGAGCTCTGGATGTGCTGTTCGGTGGATTTGGTTACCTTTGGACAGAGCCAGACCAGCTGTTTCCCCCTTTGTGCTCAGCTAAGCTACGTCTGAGAGTGGTATCAATCTTCTCATCCAATTCATCACTACAAAATTAATAAGCATGTTTCCCAAAATGTCAAACTATTTAAGAAATTTGTTCCCCAAATACTTGATTTTGTCCTCAGATATTCTTGTGTATACAATACAGTTTACTTTCTAAATTATACAACATATACATACATATATATATTTTGTTATGAATACTCTTTCATGGACATTCATGCCTGTGGGAACATGAGTACGAAGGTGGTCATTGCTTAACTATTGTGGCTTGAAACAGCACCTTTATTTGATGTTAATAGATTATAAAGCTTTGGAGCAGTTTGTAAGGCAGCAGGACTCGCTTTCCACCTACAGTGACACTCGTCTTCAGGGACATCACTGAACCACAGTCTGATACTGGCTTCAGGTTGACAAGTACAGTAGTAAAAGCTGACCTAAAATTATCTGAACTGAACTATATTAACGTGAAAGTGGCCTGAAACGTGCTTATAAGGAACTCAAGTAAACCTAATGTGTTGGTGTGTATGTTGTGACAGCACAAAGCCTGGGGCGAGGGATCATTGTCAGGCCACTGTCTCCCTTCGGACATGATCCGCCTGGCTGCTGGTTCGGGGTCGAGGGTCAAAAGCTGCTCTTGTCAGCTTAGTGAGAGTTCACAACCTAAGACCCACGGGCCTAACACATGATATGGAGATTATTAGCTATTGTGAGAGGCCAAACTGCCAATGGACAGCATATGTTATCATATTGTGTTGCATCATGGGGCTTGAATATGTATTAAACAGTGCTGTGCTTTGCTTATTTTGGGTTTTACTTCCATGATGTGGTGCTATTCAGCGGATATGTCCGAATCTAGTATTTTGTCGCCATATGGGGAATAAGTGATCAGCTTCCATTGATTTCAAAGCAGCTATCAGGGCCATTCTTAACAAGATGCTACAGTATCAGTTTGTGAGATGTTTTGCCTTCATTAACACAAGAAAACGAGATGAAGTGCTGACAGGAGTCAAAACCACTGCCTCATCATGTCTCATTACTCAAACCTATTTTCAGTTCTACATTCAATTAGCCGCTTTCCCTCTGTGCACCTGAGGACCGAGCCGATGACAGAATCGGCCGGGCTTGTTTTTGCAGTTATCCCCCTGTTAATTGTTGACTGAACGGGGGGAGGATTCCTCTCCCATCTGTAATCCCACCATGTCACCGGCTCTCCACGGCTCTTTCATGTTGTCCTCCCTGTGAATCACCGGCACTGCCGACGGCGTCCCCTTAAGCTTTAGAGATTCTGCTCACATACACGCAGGCACACAGTGGATCACACATACACCGAGGTCTCCTGGCAGCGCGATGGACAGCTTAATCAGTGTAAGCCCAAATTAGCGCCTGACCGAAAAGAGAACTGCATCCATCTCTGGTCCCCCCTGAGAAAATCCACGCAGAAAGTTTGAGAAGCTCTTTGTTGTTGGGAAATCCCTGCAGAATTGGGTGCGGCGCTGTCCTCTTCTTCCCTTTGAATTTCTTATAGTCTTGGGGTGGAAATAGTGTGTAATAGGCAATTTTCAGACGCTTCTCACAAACTGAGAAACAGTTCAAAACTCCAGTGGTACTAACTAAGCGCTGAGCAGTGAACATTTCTAACCTCACATCTCTCTTGTAGTCATTATATTTCTCAGAATCAGTAAAAAAAAAAGTGCTGCAGTTTCAAATAAACAGCCAGTAAATATTGTAAAGTGTTTAAACTATTACAAACTATTATGAAGTTCAGTTTACTGATTATTTACCTGTGTATTTTTGGCTTGAGCTTGACACTTTTTATCCAGATGTGGGCATTAAAAACCAGAGGTGTGGGCTTTGACAGAAGAGGCAGCTAATGAAGGCTGTAATGTATTATGGGAATGCATTATGGGAAATGTAGTATCCAGCATTTTTTGAGCTCGACACATACTAGAGACTAAAGGTCAGGATATTTCAGCCTCTGCTGCTTTGAGTTTGTTGCCTCTTGTGAGTCTCCCAACTTTGTGGAAGTACGGTACTAAATTGTTGAAGTGTCCTTTAAACACTTGTACGTTCTCAAAACATACATCAGAGAATTTAATCCTGACAGCACGTAGCTTGTCTAAGACGTCCATGTCCGTTTAACATTTTAAACCCCATCCCATTTTATCCTGGATATCTAGAACCATTTAGATGTCTCTTGATTAGAAAGCAGTGTAACTTGGAGGTGTTGAAGTGTCTCATATAGAAAAGATTATATGCCATGTTTGCAGGGATCTGGGTGTGTTGGTCAGTATGTAGGTTTTAGTTGCTGCAACAGAAAGATTTAAATTCATGTGTCCAGATACAAAGTGTTGATCCAGGCTCGGGAGCTGTCCCTCCTGAAAAGACTCCTCTCCTCTTGTTTTCTTTGTGGGAGCTGTCCAGTGCTGAAGTTCTGACTTAAGCATCGGTATGCATGTGTTTAATGTGTTTTCATGGCATGTTCAACTTCATGCAGCCTTGCACCAAATTAAAACAGACTGCAGGGTGTGTGTACATGAGAGTGTGTATTGATTTACACTTTCTCATTGGCTGTCATACTGCATTACAACCACAATGAAAATGATAACTATAAAGATATGTGTCATGTTGTGATATTCTGATGGAATTAGGTTTCATATTAAATTCAGTGCACATTTAGATTCTTGCAGCCTGGAACAGACCTTGAACTGATATTACACTGAGACTCATTTGTGGTATTTCTATTAAACAGCACTGAAATGTTTTCCCTGGTATTTTGAGTTTGTATCATTTGAGTAATATCCATTAAAATGGATAGAGTAGGTAATCTGATGTCATTGAGGTTACTGAGAAAGACGTATGTTAATTCCTGTTGTTTTTAATAATGTTACACAGCGTGTGTGGGTTGTACTATCGCTTGTTTGACAGTGTATAAAAGCAAAATGTATTCCAGTTCAGTGCCAAAATGCAGTACACTTCAGACTACCAAAGTGCAAATCTTCCATATGTATAGGGGTCAAACGAGGTCACAACGAGAATGATAAATATGCTGGTAAATATCTCACTGAAATTGTAAATTCATCTTGGCTATCAAGAAATTCTCGAGTTCTGCTGCAGCCAAAGAAGTGGGGACTCCCCCCCGACTTACAATTGTACAAAATGTTTTAACACCACAAATCTGATGCTTGGATTACACTTTAATCCACAACAAGAGCGAGCTCACCACCGAGCAACACGAAGAAATCGCCTCATGGTTGACATCTGCCTGTGTTTCCAAGCCTGGTAAATATTAATACAGACTGGGAAGGAGTCGACAAAAGCCTCTCTTGGCTGGCTGGGCTGCTTGTAGTTGCCAAAAAAGGTTTGTACACGCGGTGAAGCGAGACATTGAGATGATACAAAGCAACCAGCTGCCCTGTCAAGGAAAAAAAAAAACAGCTGAGGGGGTGAAAGAGGGAAAAGATGAAGGCTTGGATAAATTGGTTACAATCCATATAATTATGTATTGAGAGTTTAAAATGGCGAAAGATGGGAACATCTTGTTCCCTCCACCGTGGAGGGAGTATTTTTTTTTTTTTGGAGTGAAGAAAATGACTGATAGACAACTGGGTCTTACTGGGCTATTTATTCAGTCTGCTGGCAGAATGAATAAGTCTGGGAATCTCCTAAAAAATCAAATTGTTTTCCATTGTTAGAAAGGCATGTGAAAAAATATTGAATCTTGATTTGCGTTTTGTAACAAAACACATTACAATACTTAGAGTACAACTAACCCAAAAACATTTTATTCTACGGAGAACAAAAGATGAAAAAAGCACAAAGGCACAGAAAGAGAACACTTATCTTTATTCAAGTACACATCTGACTCTGTTATTTACAGACGGCACATTAAACTTCCATTGCTGCTCTGGAACATATCAGTGCAACACTACTCATTTTCTCATTAGCACTGATAACAGGGGACAAACCTTTAAAGCCAGCGCTCCAAGAAAACCCCCAATTATGTGACAGAGGAGCCTATCAAAATGCAAGAAAAGCCGGCTTTCTTGGGAACCTATCACAGCTGGGGGTAAAGAGACAGAGAGGCTGCGATGATACAGAAATGTGTGCTTCAGTTTTTCAAGGAGCACAGGAAGAGAGAGGGAAAAGAAATTCAATTGCTGTTTTGGTTCGGTGTCGTCTGGATTCGACGTCAAGCTGGGTTATTGAATTAGAAAGTATTGCTGGAAAATGTTCGATTCAGCGTGCGGTATTTGTTTGAATCCGAGCGATTCACCTCTTAATAAAGAGACAGATGAACTCTTAAAAAGTCTATTATATAAATTAGCCAGAATTTCGTCGGTGATGCATGTAAAGGTAAGACCCTAAATAAATGAGTAGCAAGCATGTCATCTCAATCCCATTTCCACAGGCGTTGACACCCACTGTTACTGCAGAGAGCTCTCAAGTTCAGTGCAGGGTGAATGAATGGAGATAAAGAGCCTATGATGATGCTTGATTTAACCGCCTCGGGCCTGCCTCCTGAGCAAAACAACATTTTGTAGTAGGAGCCCGAAGGCCCTGATGTTACATCCTTGCTGCCTCTTAACACTGGTCAGCAGACAGAGACAGGCTGGCACTCGTGGAGGAATATTAAGCACACGGGCAGATGGGTTACCAGACCAGAGGTTTGCATGCAGATCACGTATATATGTGTACGCGCACATACACAAACCACACCTCAGGGGAGTTGAGAGTCTTTTTTCATATACCTCCTTATATGCAGTCTGACATCGCAGCCTCTCTTTTTGCTCACGGAAACACACACCATGACAGAATTTCCATGTCCTGTTTCTTTAGGCACTTAGATCAGAGAGAGGTGGTGCAGCCAGTGGACAATGATCTCCGCCCACCCGCCCCTGGCTTTCTTTTTTTTTTTTTTTTAATAAAAAGTCATCTCCTGCACAGTTTCCCCCCAGAGCACAGAGATTAAACTATTACAAACACATCAGTGAGCCACACCGGTGCACTGGGTAACATGTTTGTTTATTGTGATAAACATGATTGAATCCCACAATTACCGTCTTGCTGCCAGAAATACTCACAAGAACGCTAAATGTGTATTAATCCGCAGCTGAAAGTAGTCCCAAATAAATGCACCGTTTACTCCTGTTTGAGGAATGTTTGCTAAAAACGACAGTGCCCGAGTGTATTTTAAAGAGACTGAACCTTTTCTCAAAAAATGAATTTATATTCTGAGCGACTGTGGCTCTGAAGGTAAAGAGGCCGGCCACCTAGCGGTAGGTCGTTGGTTCGATCCTTAGCCCCTGCAAGCTGCATGTCGAAGTGTCCTTGGGCAAGACACTGAACCCCAAATTGCCCCCAATGGCTGTACAATATTTCTAACCTGTTTTTAAAGGTTTTATTCTTCAGTAGGACACTTTGGTCTTGGGGTAGGGGAGTCAGAAAGTATTGCGAGATGGACTGTCACATTCTGGTCTTTTCATCCTTATCTTTTATATTTGACACACTTTCCAGATTCAGAGTATTTTTTCAATTTGCTTCTGTGTATGTTAACATGTTTACACTCTTCTTTCCTGCTCGCTACAGTAGCTTGTACGCTTGTGGAACTTGGCTCGTGACGATGAAGGATTTATTGGCTTTGAAGTCTGTTGTTTGTGCATTGTCGTGTGTGCCTAGTCCTGTTTGGCAATTATATTGGCTGCACCAGTTCAATTCGCAATCCTCCCCACGGGCTGTTATTTCCATTCTCCTCGAAACAAAAATCAAAATCTGCCCCGCTACAACTTTTCCTTTGAGTTCATGCAGAAGCGCTCACCACAAATGCATCGCGTGTGTTGTGTGATGTATGTTTTTTCACATTAGTCTGCTGCATATTCTACTCAGAGAAAATCATTACCTGGGCCCAGAGGATATCCAGAGCGAGTTGATATGCTCATGCACAAAGGCTATTTTTTATCTAAAGTCCCCAGTTGTAGCCCTAATATATATTTATGCTTC
This sequence comes from Holacanthus passer, assembly GCA_025331565.1. Classification (NCBI taxonomy): domain Eukaryota; kingdom Metazoa; phylum Chordata; class Actinopteri; family Pomacanthidae; genus Holacanthus; species Holacanthus passer. Next base: position 2,635,491 of record JAFREQ010000034.1, read on the forward strand.
CATTTCTCCTGAAATAGGTGAGGTCCATACTCCCAGATGTACTATCTGAGATCATTGTGTGTTCTCTCTCTATCCATTAGGGCTCTTCATAAGCAAAAGCCACCACATTACCATCTGTCCTCCCTGCGAAGTTAGCATATGTTTTTATTTTTATCCCTCCCTATCACTTACACCTATTAATGTTCTTAGGCTCCTCATAAAGCCTTTTATCCTGCTCAATCCATCCTGGAAGGAGACACCACACTGTGTCTTCCTCTGTGCTGTCTTGTCCTCTCCCAATTTGCCATAGTTAGAGGGATCGGGCTTGCTACACTGTGAGCTCAAATGCTGTGTCCCTTACCACTAGTTAAAGTCATCATGCTGCCTCCCTCCCCTCCATCTTTCTCTTTATGTCTATGCCTCTCTCCCTGTGTTGCCTTCACATAAAGCTGCACTTGACCTCCATTTCTGTCAAGGAAACTGGAGCATCTGGCTCCTGCCCCATTACAACTGAACACCTCCTCCCTCCCTGCCTCCCTTATCCTGCCATACCACCCATCTTCTACTCCCTACAGAGCCCATTTTCAGATCTCCCACATTCTGCCGTCCCTTCACTTTTGCCTCCTCTGTCTGACAAAACGTCTCATTTCTGCAGGAAAGTGTTACACCTCAGTTCATGAGTCAACCTGTGGCTTAATGGCCCTCTTCTCACACTACATGACATTTCTTTGGATTTGCAGCTTCTCACAGGTACTTATTTATGCTCTGTTGAAAAGACTACACACAATAGAGCGAATCAATAAAAACCCTGCGAAAAGGGAGAGGCTATAACCAACAGTTGAAAGGTCTTTAAAGGGGCATTAAATAATATGTTGATATTACCACCGAATCAAATTACTCCTTTTGTTGTGAATGGGTTGCTAGTACTGCAGTTTCCATTGAGAGTTGACGCCCCACAATGCAATGCTGAGCTACTTTTCAGCTCAAGTCAAAACACAATGTTCACATGCAACCGTGGGAAGCTGCACTCAGCCCAGGACATGATATGAGATGGTTGTTCACAGCCTGTCCGGTGTGAAGTGGAAGAAAACAAGGTGACAGGTGAAGGAAGTCAAACAGACCAAGATAGTTTTCTCAGAGTTGGTCCAAACCAAGGATAAAAATAGAGTAAATACTGGACTAAAATTTTATGCAAATGACACAAAACATTACTTTATAGTATTTTATTTGCAAGGTTGTGCATGGAGAAGAACACAACAAAATGAAAGGTGAATGCAAACGAAGATGCACAATGTGCCTGGGTGGAGCAGGGGTTAAAGAGGGGTTAAGAGTAAAAGCACTTTTTTTTTGCAATCCAAAAAAAGATTTGGCCAAATCCAGGGCAGCAGTGTTTGCCGCCCAGGGAGGTCAACAGTTTGTGGATGGGAAGCCAGTGAGGGATTTCGGTGCTGTCCCGAGGGGTGTGGCATCTTGGGAGGCTCTGCATGAACTTTGACTCTCACTGCCAAGTGAAAAGAAGCTGCTGGCCACTTCATGTGTACTGACTGTAATGACTGTCTGCGTCTTTCTCAAAGCAGCAGAAGAGAAAAATACACAAAGTATATATATCCTGATAATTTTATTATGTTTTAAGTAATGATGTATATTTGGTAGTATACAAACTTTTGAGTTTGTTAGTATGTAGGATCACTACTGTCTATCCACACTATCACACTGATAAAAAATAATATTAGTCTAACGCACATATATCGAACAGCCAGAACCTGCTAACACTTTATTTTGCCCTAACTATCCAGCATTTATCAGAAGTATATCAACAATTATTACATAGTTTATAACACATTATAATGTAGTTGTGAGCAGATATAAGAACACTGCAGGTGTATAATGAATCCTTTACAACATAGTATTAAATAGTTGCAATCATATACAGTGAAGAAGAAAATAGTTGCAATTTAAAAAAAAATATATATATGGACTTACTCAAAATCCTGATCTGATGTCTACACACACACGCGCACACACACACACACACTTCCCAGCTCTTTTTGATGCTGTCTGTGTTTTATTCATATCTGGATTCTGTCTCTGTCTTAGAAGCTGCATCAGCACTGCTCAGAGAAGACCACCATTGTTTGAGTCTAATCATGGTCGACGCTCCAGGCGTCAGTTTGATAAACAGACAATCTCTGCTTATAAATAATTGAACAGCCCCGTTAGTTCTCTCGCTCTCACGGTGTCACACTTGCAGGGTTTCGCAGTCGTCTCTCTTCTCAGTCTCATATTTGCATGGTGATACCCTGCTTAGTGAGCTGTTACACTCACTGAGAAATGAGCTATATGAAGATACGCTGCACACAAAGTCAAAAGAGCACACTTTCATAAAATCACTGCTGTTGTGCAGAGTGTGCATGCTGCCTCAGCTCACCAAGCAGGGTGTCACCGTGCTGAAATGAGTGTGAGAAGAAATGATGACAAAATCGTGCAAACACTGTGACAGCGAGCGAGAACGCCGTCAAACACGCTGCTGTAGCTTTTTCGCAAATTTGTTAACATGTTAACAAAAAAAACACATCAATTTGTTGCAGCTGGTATTGAATTAAAGAGTAAATTACGAATCAGAAGAAACACAACAGAATATCAGATATGAACACAGAACGCTTTTTGCTGTATTCTTATCATTTAGATTGGTATGAGAATTCAAAGTATGCTTTATCATTTAATATGAAAATATTTGTTACATGTGTAAAATGCAGAAGGTCATTTTTCAAGGAATAGTGATATTTTGAGAAATACACTTATTTGCTTTCTTGCAGGACTTAGATGAGAAGATCGATACAACTTTCAAAAAAGACTAAAGACTATATATTTAGAAGTATATGCAAACCAGCTTGCATCCAGGCGCTTTGGATTTATGTTGGTGTTCACATGTGACATTTCCTCTAAGATCTGCTCTGGCCCACATAATGTTAGGCACCTCATCATATTTAGGACAGCCCATATTCGGGCCTCCTGCTCAGCAGTCCATCACTGCCCTTTGTGTGTCCTTCCCCTCTTTCTTTATGTTTTGTGGCTGGATGGCTTTTTCCTTTCTTCGGGCGACCGTGGCGAGCCAGGAGAGGTAAATTGGGTTCTTGAGGGGGGACCTGAGAGCATCACAGCAGAGAGGTCATCAGCTCAGGAGTCCAACAGTGATCAGTTAGATGTCACATATCACCACCTCTTCAGGCCTGACAGGGAATGGGTCCACACCGAGTGTGCTTCAGATGTTGAAATCAGACCTATTTTCTTTGCTTCCTGCTCATTTTTTCTTTCACTCCTCTGGCTCTTGTGCCTCTTCATGTTCTGTCTGTCTGTGTTTCTATTTGTATTTGCTCTCTCGCTACTTTTTATTTCCCACTTCTCCTCCCTATTTGCCCCTATCACTCTTTTTCTTCTCTTATCTCTTGTTTAGTGTCCACTGCATCCTCTCTCCCTGTCTGTTTGCCCTGAGAGTGAATACATATTAACAACAGCCTGTATGCTTCAGGTCCTGCAGGGTTTTTAAATACACAGTGGCCAATATGCTTGTGTGTTCAGGCGAAAGCAATGAGAGCTCATTGATGTCACTCTTATGCCCCTACCTCTTATATACTGCACATACACTCACAAGAAAAATGGTGTTACTTATAACTTCAGCCACCTGCCTCTCATGCTGTATGTGTAAATGCATATGTATGCATGTATGCATGTGTGTATGTGAATGCGTGTGTGTGCGACTGCACCATTAGGAGGTGTGAATGTTTTTTGCCTTATGCTACGATGAGTGTTGAGAAACACATGACGCATCTCATATGGTATCGTGTCAAACATCTGATGCTTTGCCGTGAAGTTTGGCTCTGCAGAAAGATATGGTGTAAGATTGTTAATGAGATTATTGCAGATTCAAATCCTCATTAGTGGAAGTCATTCTGACAGACTAAATGTATAGCGAGCAACACTTTGTGAGAGGCCGTTCCATAGTCAAGGAGCAACAACAGCAAACAGCTAAAGTTTCTGTCTTGACCTTTGAACAGTGTGAAGGGCAGAACAACTCCTGTAAATATATAGTGGGTCGAGCTTTTAATGCTTTGCCTTCTAAGAGAAAAGTTTTAAAATCATTCCTATAACTGATAGGAAGCTGGTGGAGAGAAGGTAAAACTGGAGTAATGTGTGACCTATGTCTTGTTTTTGTCAAAAGCTTTGCTGCAGATTTCTGGATCAGCTGGAGCTGAGATGTTTTGCTAATGCAGGTGAACAAGGCCTCACAAATAATAAAAGTATAGATGACTGGATCTGATTCTTTGCTATGTTATATGATTGGAAAAAAAGAGGGGTGAATCAGATATTTAAATGGTTTTAACATTTTCTCCAGGCAGACCATTTTATTTTGAGTAATTGTGCCTAACAGTAACTGGACCAATAAATATCTCCTTGTAAAACTGTAGAAAATACAGCTATGTCATCAGCATAAAAATGCTAAGCGAAAACAAAACATTAAATTAGGCTGCCTATGTGGCAGGGTAAATATGTACACAGAGAACAGGACTGTGCCAACAACTGACCCTTGTGGCACACCATTTATTCAAGGGGCTGATGACGCAACATGATCGTTTATGGAGGCAGAGAATGTTCAGTTGGACTCAAATGTGGTTCCAGATATCACTGATGTGACATTAAATAAAATCGAAATACACAACTAAACTAAATACTATGTTTGTGTACATGCAACCTTGATTGCTGGCATTTAGTGTCATGCACATCTAATCCATACATGTCTAAGCACATGCATACATTTACTGCAGTCTCCTCAATGATACAATGATATATATACACACACACACACACACACACACACTTGACATAACATAACAACCATATGGATTTGTAGTACTCAAGGCATATTTATATACTGTATGATTTGTCAATTTGGGTCCAAGATGTGGATGAACATTGTTCCACTTCATACTTCATCTGCAGTGGTTTCAGAACAAAATGGAGTCAGTGAGATATTTTCAGCCACCGTGTCTGAGTGGATTAGTCCAGTATTCCTTTAAGGGACATAACAGTTTAAAAACTACTACCACTGCGACTCCCTTGCCTCCATATGGATTACAGGTTTGGAAGAAACAACAAAAAGTAGACCGTAAATATCTCTTTCAAAGCCAGAGCTGTTGATTTTATTTACTTAACACATTTAGATATTATAAATTATACAAGAGCACAAGTGGAGTTTGCATCTAATCTTTAATTAAGTAAAGGCTGTTTTTCTATAATGTATTTACAGTATTTCTTGGACTCAAGGACACAAACCAAACAAACTCACTGACATCCAGTCTTTTTTCGTCTCTGTCTCTTTCTCTCGCCCACACAGCATTCCTGATGAGCCATGTTGCTAATTTACACGTTTTTAACCTCAACGAGTAGTGACAGGCGAACACATCTCCTCACACTCGCCGTCTCTATAAGGTTGCCATTTTCGACCTGGAAATTGACAGCAACCCTTCTTTCTATGTTTGCCTCCCCTCACATTTTGCAATAAATGGATTTATGCTCTGTGGAGTTTTATGTAGAACGCGCCAAGATTAGCGGGATGTTTAATCATGGAGCCTTTTGAAATAAGCTTAACATTTATCCGAGTGCTGGGCGAAAAAAAAAAAATGGCACAGGAATTCTTTTCGTCTGTAGCGAGGAAAAAGGTTCTTGGGAATAAAAAAAATCAAGCAGCACCGTCAAACGTTTGAGTGTCTGTTTATTGATTTGTTTGCCACTTTTTTTGATATTGTATTTTCTGCGCAGGACTTTGAGGCATTTCCCAAACCGTTTAGGTCCAAGAGGGAGAAGGTTGCTTTTGTATTTATTTATTTTTGTCCAGTCTGGCATTTTTCCCTCACTTCCACAAGAGATTTCAGACTGGTCTTTGTCTTTTTTGGCTTGGTCGAGCTCTCCTCTCTCTCACCTCCCCACTGGGCACAAATCTCTGCTCTTTGAAGACAAGTGAAACAAAACATGGAGCAATATGCAGCACCGTCATGCACCACAGGCTGAAAGCAGACATGAAATCTGCACTGAGTGATGAGTATATGCTCCTGTGTGCAGTTTGCACCTGGAGTATTTTCACCCCGAATGAGACCTTCAGGTGGCTTCTCATCAAGACATCTAGCGCCTACTGGAACAGACTCTCACTGTCCTAACAGGCTGCTCTTGAACCTAACTTAAACCATTCTTCACCTCAGCACAGATGCATTTGCAGTAATATGTCAGTATAGCTGTTGAAGGTGACCTGAAACCATTACAATCCTTATCTCACTTCAGAGACAAACAGGGCAAGCACTAAAGTCTTTCTAAAATCCTTCTACAGGATTCATGTCCTTGTTAGGCCTTGAATCTTGTTGGCTGGCTGATATATTGTTGGCATATTTCATTAAGTCTAGAATATTGATACAGGTATCAGCCTCAAAAATCCTCAATCCTCGAAAGTCTTATTCGTCTCGTTCGGTTAGAAATGGCATGTCCTCAAAAAGTGACTGCATCATTTTTCATGTATATGTTTAAAAAGAGTGTAAGCGTAAATTAGAAAGCAGGGGAATATATGTCAACAGATACTATGTTATGTATGTGTGTTGATTTTGTGATTGCTTTTAATCATATTACACAATCTGTCTCAGCAGATAGAGTCCAGCTGTCATAGAAAAGATGACAATTTTCAAGCCTTCATGTTGACTTTAAAAGTTGTGGTTAACAGTTCTGTGCGGTCTTCAAGGTCAAGAATTAGCTTTCTGTCTCAGCATCGATGAGAAGTGAATCAGTGGCCCTTGTTGTGACATTATTTTGCCGAAAGTTGATTTTAGTTTATTGATCAAATTGTGACAATTTTCCTCACACAAACACAAGATCTGAATTACTGGAGTATGAGGGCAACATTTCAAAATATACGTTGATGTAGTCGTTGATCATAATATTTTTCACACTTGATTTCCACCAACAATTCACAGGTTGCTTTAACTAAATATACAGAGGACATGACCTCAATAAGTGCAATGTTGCTCTGGGCCCTGTGTGTACTAAAAATCTTGATATGAATTGCTAATGATTAGAATTTATTTATATTGTATGTCATGTAAATGATAAATCTTTGTATATCTACACTGATGATCCTTTCATTTGGAACAAGGACGATAATTTCTCATTTATGATTTGTGCAGAGAAAGCTTTGCCTATAGAGAACAGACTAGTATTTTTTGTATACTGCTATTTGACCTATTAAAGCACACATCAAATAAATGGTTGGGCTGAACAGCTCAAATGGGCATTAGGACATTTCGAAAAGCTCACTTACAAAGTCTATAATCACACTTTAAATGAATGTCGTTTTAACCATTTAAGACAACTTGCAATTATATATTATATTACATTATCTATCATTACGTAATTCCCAATGATATTCTGAATAATAATCTTGCGAATCTTGAGAGTGTGAAGATTTTTTCTTTTATGACTTCACCACTTGCATAGTTGTACATACCTGTTACATGGATATACCAAACCAAATGTTACTGCCATACAGTCATTTTCACACTTCAGCTGACGGTGTGTGTCTGTGTGTACATGCCAGCTTGTGTGTTTGTGTGTTTCCCTCCTGGAATTGGACTGTTGATGATGATTTGATGTGTCAGGTTTCATTTACACCTGTCCTTGCCAGAGACACTGTGAAATTAATTGAGCCAAAACATTAATTTGCTTAAGGTTTCTCAAAATGTCCAACCAGTCATTAACATGCTTCACATCAAAGCCTGTGGGTTTTTTTTTTGTTTTTTTCTAAACCCGTGTGCAACAGAGAGGAAATACCAGAGTGGAGCAAAATATATGTGTGTGTGTGTGTGTGTGATTGAAGGAGAGAAAGACAAAGACGGAGAGAGGACGAAGAGATCACAGGAAAGTGCTGCAGTGGAAGTTGATTACGAGGTTGTGAAAATGGTCTATCTGCTGCTTTTGGAGAGAGACTCTTTGAATTCATTTGTTCTATAGTGAGAATTATTAAATAGATCATCTGACAGTACAGTAATAATGCAATTAATTATTCGCTGCTGAACTCCCTGTACAGTTTTAATTAGCTCTTTGCACAGCATCTGCCCATCAGAATTACAACAAAAAATCTGACATTTCATTTTGCCAGTGTCAGACTTGCTGGGGGAATTAATCATAGTAGTGTTAGTGGAGAGCATATGACCTGTAAACAAAGCTGTTGACTCTAAATCCTTGTTGTTATACTGAAATTTCATTATGATTTTAAACAGAGTCAAAATATACTTGACACATCCAAAGTGATACATCTTCCAAGTCGTAAAACTGGCTTCACTCCTTCCTTCTTTTGACACTGTAGATGCTGATGACAGAGGCGGAGGGGATACTAGTCCTTAGACGTCACCATTTTACATGGGTAGTCTTAACACTGGTGGTGGTGAAAGAGTGAACAACAAACCTTGATGAAAATCTGGGCGGATGTGATCTGGAGCATGGCATCGCTGATACTGATGAAAACTGGAATGTGGAAGGTTGGAGGTGGCTCGCATCAATCGGTCTGATATGACAGCTGAGAGCAGCGGAGAAAGGAACGGTTTTTAAAGTTTGACAGCAGGGCGATGACAGAGGTCTTGGCAAAATCTGATTGGTTTAGGTGAAAGTTGGAAACGCCCTCAGTCAGCTGATTGACTCGGAAGCAGGGAAACCTAATTAATAGAGCAAGCATGAAAGATAGTCTTGGATAGTCAATGGATGACAGAAGCTTCAGAGTCAGACAAATGAACCAGTGTTACATCTGCAACTCTGTGTCTAGTCTCTTATTCCGACAGATTTCTGAAGTTTCCATCTCTGTATTTTTGGTTTGACATACATATTTCACTGTCTGTGGCCTGTAGTCAGAGAGCTGTGTGTATCGAGAACTGTTAATGAGGTAATGCCCTGCTGCAAACTGTGACCTAGATTTATATTGGAGTCCAGCACTGACCAGTCACACCAAGGCTGCTGTACAGTGGCAGCGCTCTGCTTTCATCTGAAACACACTCAGCTCCAGCCATGCGGAGAAAAATGAAGAACCAAAAGCACAACTCCTCTCTGTCTCTTCCTTCTCTCTCAGCCCATGTTTTTCATCAAAATATTGTCTAATACAAAGAAATTGGTGGACGTGCCTGGGAAGGCAACTGGATTCAATGAGAGTAATTAAAAGTAGGTGAGGACAGGATCCCACCCATGAAATCTTAACACTGGTGGTAATGGAGGATAACTCAGCTGAATCCACCTGGACAACCTGTAGGTAACGGTGGTGATGGGGATGTGGTGGTGTTAGAACGACAGGATTACAATGGTTATGCGATGATTGTGATGATTAAAGAAAACTGCATCTAAGGACCGACTGGCTCGAGGAACACGGGCAGAAAGAGTGTTCAGATATGGTCAAAATCTGCTTATGTAAGGGATTTTGACAGCGTGGGAAAGCGGGAATTGATGGAGGAGATTACAATTACTCACAATGTGAGAGAAAAGATCTTCACATATCAGTAGCTCTAAGCAAAATGCTGCACTCGAGCAGGAATCACAGAGTTTCAGACTAAATTTTTGTCCAGTTAAATAAAATGAAAGATGCATATATCTTAAAACCGTGACAAATAAAACATATTCTAAGTGAGAAAATATGGATGTATTTTTCTAATTTGGGTGAACACATCTTTTAAAAACACACAAAAAAATGTTGCACCACCCACAGAACCTTAAACTTTATCAAGAGAAAATTCAAAAGGAAAAAATTATGCCAGTATAGAATTTGACACCTTTGACTGTATATAGAGATGGACAACATGTCATGAGCTCCCCAAAAGTGAAGCCAAGCATCTCAGTCGCCCCGTGGTGGCATCATACACTCCGACCCCTCCATGTTAGTGAATGGAACATGGGCCATATATATTATATATAGTGTTCATATGTCTGATAAGTTTGGTTTTAATTAGTTATTTGTTGCTATAAAAGGGAGTGTGACGGGTGTATTGGCTTGACCTCGATACCAAAGTGGAGACGCGTCGTCCGTTTTTAAATACAGTCAATGATGAAGACTAATACAAAAACAACATGTGAATGAGTTCACTTTTTTTTTTACAGCACACTGTGTCAGGGGCACCCGTGTGCGCCCTGCAGCGTCCGGTGAGGTAGAAAACATGGTCTGCTCACAGACATCCACCTGTCTGACCCGCTGACCGTGATGCTACAGTGTGCAGCCTTGTCACAGGATGACCTCAGTGACTCGCGGTAGTCTGAGCAGTCTGCCTCTGCAACCCACTCCCGCTCCCGCTCACCCACTGACATAAGTTCTGTCTCACTGTGCTCGCCCGCCATCCTTCTGTCTGCTCTCCACTCTCAGTCGTATGCTTCACATTTTTACTACTTTCTCTCCTCCAGGGTCTTTTTTTTTTTTACCACTTTGCCATCTTCTCTCACATTTCTCCTCACACGGCCGTCTCTTCCTTTCTCTCTCCGTCTCTCATTCCTCTGCGCTTTTTCCCAGACCTACCCTGGCGGGCCTTGGCGGGCAGCAGGCGATGACAGTTGTATTAGCAGTCGATCGCGAGGTCACTTTCGCTCAGCCCCTCTGAGACTCAGCAGCACCGACTGAGCCACAGAAACAAAGAGAGAGGAAAGATGTGGGGGTAGTAAATGGGAAATATTGAAAAACAGCGAGATAGCAGACAGGAATATACATACAGCATATATATTTATGGAGAGAGGAGGATAAAGAAGAGGGAAGTAATGAAATAGAGTTATGAGTGGAATGAAATCTGAGGAAAGTATCAGAAGTAAAATGAGGTGAATACATCATTTTCAAGTGCACTGAATGTTTTATTTCCTGCTGTGTAAAATAAAAAAATTTAAAAAAAAAAATTAAAATCCTTTCGGCTTGGATGAATTTCATGACACGATCAGTGAACCCCGCCTACGCATGTTTATGTTTATTTGCTGTAGTCCTTTCAGCTGGAATAAGGGAAGTGTGAGACTGAGTGTGGGTGTAAAATCTAATGTAGAGAGCCCCGCCATCTCTTGATTGACATTGAGTGGGCTGAGAGTGACTGCTCCCCTGAGAGCTTTTAGTCGCCGGGTTGCAAGAAAGAAGGAGACTGAGGACTTTCTAACTGAGACTTGTCGTTTTCCACTGCTTTTTGTCTGAGGCGTCTGCACCAAATAACGAACCCCTCACTTCCTCTAAACCCACCTCCATGCAGATGTTCACCTCATCCTCCAACCAGCTGTTGACCTGCTATTCAAATGCAGCAGCTCGTCATGATTAAGTGTTGCAGTCTGGTGGCTGTCGCAGCGTTTTGGGTGCAAGGCGCCATCGTTATAGCTTCCTCTCTCTGTTGCACGTGGGCTTGCAGCGTCACTGTGTTGATTACAATGATCTGTGGTGGATCTCAGGTTCAGAGGCACAACACGATGACGGCGACACTCTCTGGCTTCCAGATGGTGTTTGTCTCCTGTGTTGTGATCTGGCTGTGTACAGTGTTGACTCATCCCACGCTCTCAGACACTTGTCTCCTTGCGAGCTTTGCATAAAGTGTGGAATCAGTGTGAGCTGCTGAGCAAATAGCGATGTGAGCAGTCGCTCTAACGTTTGTACGTGGAATCCTGAAGAAGAGAGAAAGGCAGGTGGGTGGGAGGACGGGGGAATCCCTCAGAATCTAAACTATAAAGCAGTGTTTGTTTTCTGTGTCTGCTGTGTGCAGACCAGCATCTCTCTCACACACACTAGCCACTCTGCTTCCATTTCATCTGCAGGTATCATTAGATACAACTCCTCAAAAACTCACAGAACAGTCACATCTCGTTACCCCAGCATCCATTTGAAGCACAAACCCCCCTGCTGAGGTCCAAGTGCGGGGGCGTTTGGAGCCCACTGCAGATGGTGTCATTGCAGCGCGCCACCCAGCAGGGGTCCACTCAACTTACTGGAGAGTCAGGGTGGGCGGATTCTTGGGTTGATGTTTTGTCTTAGTCTGCTTATTCTGCAGGCTGATGAGAGACAAGAGCCTCCCACAGAGCTGCCCTGTCCTCTGCTTGAGGAGGCAAAATCTGCTCTGGACTATTATGTTATATAGTTTGTGTGGACTTTGATACACTGCATGATATGTGGTGATACTCTTTGTATTGAATATATGAATTCAGATAAAAGACAAGTTTACATTGTTGTGAAAGGAGAATAGTTTTATTTTACCCTGCTCAAGGCATTGCAACATAAATATGAGTCAAATAACAAGATAGAAAAGAGTAAAAAACATATCTGGGCAATAAATAATTTTGTCTAAATTTTTAAATTTTTGTTTATGAGATTTGCTTTTTTCTTGTGGTAATCGACCTAGCTTTGCCTCTTTAATACCCCTTCAGGCTTCTGAAAATTATTCAAATGAAACAATCTAAGCTGGAAAGGTCGCTCATATTGAACAGCTCATTAACATTAACAACCTGTGACGAGGTGTCACAAATCGGCATTGCTGTCTTTCTAAGGGAGAACAAAGGGTTGGAACTCCTTGTTTAATGAATGGCTAAGAACGCAACTGCAACAGGATCCAGGAAGAAATTCAAGGGCTCGATGTGCATTAATTGAAACTGGTAGCACGACCAAGGCTAAAACCTTGTATTGGTGCAAAAAGATCCAATAATTATCATTAAAACACCTCTATTTTAATCTGACATCAAACATAACAGATTAGTTATTTGGCCTCTGGAGCTCAAGGAAAGACTATCAGATACTTAAGTCTATATATAAATTCTTGAAACTGAAAGTCATTCCCCCCTTCAGCTCCACTGAATTGTGAGAAGGATGGCAGGCAGAGCAAAACTCATACAGTCATAACGCAAGCTGGGTTTTGGTGTAATTTTTGGCATTTTAAGTGGAGACGATGGCCTGTTAATGATGTGCCTCCTCTGGATCAATGCACAGAGGATGACAGGCTGTATTAATGACCTATATAACACATCCCAGCAGTTCAGTTTTATTTTAGTTTTATTTCCTCACATTCGCTGCAACCGGAGCTCAAGGATGGAGGGTACGTGTGAATATCTCGTGACTGGGCGCTCACTTCTGGCCTCCACCCACCCTCACATGGCCTAGCTTTTATTTTTCGCCTGTCAGGTATCGTTCTGGTTACAGGCAGCTCCTCTGAGGATTTGGTAAAGGAGCTGTGTGTAAAGCCCGAGGCTGTGCCGTTACTGAGCCAGTTCTCTGCTTCTCCCTGGAAATTACAGTTTCTCTCACAGCCACTCACTCACACACAGCCGGGTGGAGACGGAGGAAATCGACGAGGAACAGCGGGCTCTGGAGTTAGAGGGATGACGGTGGACTTATGACACAAGCTCTGGAGCCAGTTCATGCTGTATTTGAGAGGAAAACCAGCTCACATTGGTTTAGCCAAATTCTTGTGAAATTGCATTACCTATGCTGATGCAGTACTAGTAATGTAGTAGTAGTAGTACTAGTACTCGTGTGTGTAGCATGAAGGGACTGCAACTTTCATTTCATTGTGCAACCCTGTGTTGTGTAAGGACAAATAAATTGATACCTATTGATATATAATGCAAAAAAAACATTTGATGTGGATACTAGGAGTAATACTTCAACTAAAAATGCACATGTACTTGTTCTGATATACAGTATGTTTTTACAGTATATTGATAATTGCTAGTTCGTCTGTCACTCCACCACTTTGGCCCAGACTGATACATCTCAACAACAACCGCATAGATCGGCATGACATTTTGTACATGACATTCATGGTACCCAGAGGACGCGTCCTTAGGACTTTGGTGATCCCCTGACTTTTCTTTTAGTGTTGCCATGAGGTTGACATTTGTGGTTTCAAGTCAGCGTCTGGACAACTTTTGGATGGATTGCCATGAAATTTTGTTGGACATTCAGGTTCCCTCAGGATAAATTGTAATAACTCTAATGATCCTCTGACTTTTCATCCAGTGTCATCATAAGGTCAAAATTTAAATGTGTCCTATGCTTTGGTTTATGATTAGATGCCTACAAAACTAACGGCACTCTCATTAGTCTCGGCTGTAGCTAATGTGCCACCACTGTGCTTACAGCCTCACGTGGCTGCTAGCATGGCTGTACACTTTTAGCCTTGTTATAATCCTACTGATGACTTAGGTTTACTGACAATTAACTCTGCTTTTCATTACTATAGCAAAACACATCACTATCACATCATCATTCAAGAAGTTAACCTTACTTGAACTAGGATGAATATGTATAGTGTGAAACATGTGAGTCTGACCACTAAGGCCTAAGCGACTTTAGTTAGTTAGTTAGTTGGCTTGTTTTATAGCAACAATGCCCTTTGATTATCAGAAAAAAAACTGTAAAATGGGCCACAGGTAGCCAAAAAGGCACCTGGTGTTCCTGGAGAGGTGAAAATTACAAAAAAGATAATATTCATTGCATGTATAAAGTCAACATGTATAAATGAAACGTGGCACCAACAAACAGCATTCACAAATAAAAGAGGCAAAACAAGAATCATTGTTGCCATTTTTTAAAGTGGAAAACCAGTGAAGCCCAGACACACATCAGATCGGATCTCCACCACAGTCATTTTTGCTGTGTCGCTTCACTGCTACAGTTTTGCTGTATTAGAATCTTGTGATGAATTTGCTCATTTGGAAAACAGGAACGTGTTTAACTCCTATAAAAAAAAAGGTTATTAATACAAATTAAGGCTAATAAACATGAATCGAGCCTCGGCTTCTTGGCTAAACTACACTGAGGTTGAGAGTAGCCTACAAACACGTTGGCTGTCAGCACAGAAATGTCTAATCATGACTGCCAAAGTAAGGAGGGACACAAGCCAATTCATCCAATTAATGTGAGAAAAAAAAAAAAAGACGTGTGCCATTGTTGTCCATTCAACGTGAATTTACTAAAGGCAGGATGTGCCTTTACCAGATCCTCTTATGTTTGAAGAGCTAATTAATAGTGACTCAGCTGTGGGAGACGGCCCTATTGTCCACATAAACTGGAAAGTGTATGAAGGACGTTCTTCTCCAGTCTCACAATGACTCCATTATATGGATTTGAGACAGGACACAATTGCACAAAACTGTCTTTGCACGAGATGGAAAAAGTACATACCGTACAATACAAGGTGTGTTTATACATATATTTCATAGGGCCCATGAAATATTTGAAACACTGAAAGACTTTTTTGCTCTTTAAAATTAATGTCACCGCTTGTCACTACATAATTAAGTGTGCTGTTTACGTTTATTCCTTTAAACAGAGAAAAAGATTTGCATTCTGTTACATCACTTTTTCCACATTAAGAAATCATCAAGGAAAGTAGAGCGACAAAGCAGTTTGTCATCGCACTAGCAGGAGTTTTTTTTTTTTTTTTTCCTTCATAAAAAGACAAAATTGGGTGAGAAGACGTGAGAGAGGAGAGATGAGGAAAACAGAAGGTAAAGAAAAAATGGGTATAAGGGCTGAGAGTGGAAAGCAAAGATATGAGGAATTGAAGGCAAAAACACAGGCGGGTTCAGAGCGGGTCGCGATGAGAGGAGCCATGAAAGAGACTCTGTAAAGCGTCTCTGCCCATGCACTATGCAAAGAGGTTTTGATCTCAGACTCCAGGCCTCATGAATGCCTCCTGATCTTGCTGTGAGTTTTCACTTTTGAATCTCGCCGTCACATCTTTTTACAATGTCTACACAGCGTGACTTGACCCGGTTAAAGCAATTCCTGCCTCGGTTGTAGTATGAGGTATTTATTTATTTATTTGTTACAGCCTTGGATCGCACTTGTAAGATAGAGAGAACTTCACGGGGGCGAATCGAGTAATGCAGGCTTAGATAATGTGACCATGCTGGTTAAGGATTTGTCAAAGCTTTTTCGCATGAGTGCTTCTGCGGGTATGATGGTTGAGCTTTCCACACATTTCAGTAGTTTGACCTACTGGGGAGGAAAGTGCTAGACCTCCCAGATTTGAATTCTGATATCACTTTCATGTCTGTGTAAATGTGAAGCTATGAAGCCATTATGAACATATTATGACAAAGTATGTCTACCTGCACCTCTTAAACTCACTTACACGTTATGTTTGTGTAATCAAAAACAGGAATGTGAAAATGACATTTGAGGTTTTGTAACAGGTTCAACAGACAATATAGAAACCAGTTCAACTTATAATTCAACTTAACTTCGAAGACATTTCTCATTCCTGTTTGTCCTTTGGATCTGTCAGATGAAGCTGTGTTCATGGCGGTACGCCGGTGGTCCCTGGTCTGACTCTGGGTCAGTGCGAGCCCCACAAGGTGAGCAATTGCCATTAAAGCCTCCACTAACGACTTATTGACTGGGTGCCACTGAGCATGCTCCATCCGGGGTGCTTCAAAGGTAGAGCAGGCGGGGCTGTGATGTGTTGTTCGATGGGACAAGACTGTTTGAAGTCGACTCTGCCTTGTCTCGCACCCTTACACAGACGCCGTGCAGAATACAGTAAGACTAGGAAAAGCCGAGAAAATACAAGGCTCTGAAGTTGTACAGGCATCTTTGAGGTGAATATTGTGTCATATAGCTGATGTATATGGAGAGTTCTCCTTTGAAACAGCTGTATATTTTGAGCTGGATACAGTGTATATTTAGCATTCGGCTGTACTGTATGTGTCGCTTACATTGTGCTCCTGTTTTTGTGCGTGTTGACTGAATACAGCTTGCGTCTTTCTTTTCTTTCAGACTTCCATTTACAGCAGTGCTCTGTGTGTGTGTGTGTGCGTGCCCAGGTTTGTGTGCTTATATCCTGGCCTGCTTTAGGAACGCAACCCGACCGTAACATATTGAGCCTTTCTGAGGACATTTCCGTCTCTTGCACGCCGCCTTTGATGGAAGTGTGTCACAGACTTGAGATGCAGCCGTTTGATGTGGTCTAATGTGAATTGGGGAGGTGACCCGGGTGCAAACACAGACACACACACACACACACACACACACACAAGCTAATTATCCACTCCCAGATGTTTAGTTTTGGAATGCAGTGCAACCCTGGCACAGAGGGAATCCATAGAACGGGGCGCCGACAGCGAAATAAGGTTACGAGAATTAGCTTGTTTATGAACTCCCTGTTCCTTCTCCTGGCTGTGCATTACATACAGTTTAGAACAGTAGCTGGACTCATGTTTGCTGTGCAGTGATTTGATTTAACACAACAAAGAAATATGCAACATGTACCAGACGGAAATCCTATTTGAGCTGATTCCAGCTGAGGTGTGGCTGCTGACTTCTGTAAAAGATTATGGTCATACCTGGTATATATACAGTAGATAGATAGATAGATAGATAGATTATATATTGAAATGTATAAAATATGGAAAGATGGCTGCAGAGAACTTTAAAATACACTGAGTTAATTTCATGAACTTTAAACCATTTAGTGAACATAAGGAAATTTGAGTTTAAGTTAAGCCTAAGTTTTACCAAGCTAACATTAGGTCACCAGCTTCATTTTGCAAATGTTCAGGCTATCGTTTTTTTCCCGCTCTTTAGTAGCTACTTCAGATTTAAATAATAAATCATAAATATAAACTTTTAAAGCTCTCTCCATTCCCTGAAAAGTTAGCGCTGTCAAGATGATTTACTATTTGTCATTTGCAATTTGAATTTTGGTATAAAAAGTTGAACTCCATGTGAAAGCACCGCTCAAATTTCTGAGCCGATCAGGGAAATTTCATTGAAGTGATTTGATTTTAGTTTAAATATTTGTTGTTTCAAATGCTGCAGTCAAAGATACTCAAGTCAAGGATTTGAATGGCGAGAAGTTCTGACAGCCACGCAAACATGAATGATTACACATTCCTGGTGAAGCATGAATGAATCAGCTGGTCCAGAAAAATGACAGCATTGGTTTGGTTTGGCCTCATCAAAGTAAAAGACACTTGAAATATTGTTTCATCTTTTGGCATCAATCAGACTACATCTTGCTACGTGGGCCCACCACTTGCAAGGAAAGTGTAGGAGTCTCGTCAAGGAGTATCAGTCACGCTGACTCCTGGCTTCGAAAGCTGGCTTTTTGGTCGAGAATCCTTTGTGTTATCGTTTGTTAATCACTGAATTTTCTTGTGATCGGTTTTGCAAAACAAAGACCTTATGAATAAATTAGAGCATATAACTCAGAACGTCTGACACACACAAACAGCTGCCTGGGACATAACAGATGGCGAATGATGACACACGCAATAGTATGTAGATCACGCTTGGGTATATTGAACAACAGTGTGTGGATGTTGATTTACTCTATCTGTGGATGTGCAGTGTATTTTCCTCTTGGTAGGAAGAAAATATTGCAATACACTCATGTTAAAACCTTAATGCTTCAAAACTTCATGGTCAGTTTCATCCTCCGAATATAGTTTAGAATATAGTTTTTCAGCATGCGTGGCCTCCTGGATGAACACAGGTACCAACACACTGTAGCTCTCTGGGTTCAGCCGTCCACTATATAGATCGGCACTCCCTTGTCAGAGACGAGCAACTTGGCCCATAGCGAGGGAGATAAAGATGTCAATGTGCCCTCTCTATCTCTTTCTGTTTCTCCATCTCTGTCACTGTCTCTCTGCCTCTTTCAAGTTTCATGTGCTTCCAGGGCGCAGATGTTGACAGCTTGTTTTTCCTCGCAAAGTGCTGAGTTTTCGAGAGACTGTCGCTTCCCATTTGCTATTTAATATTTCAGCGTGAGGTGTTTCTGGGTGTTGTTGCTACAGGGTCTGCTACAGGGATTGGGGCTTTGGTGACTTGCATGAAAAACGATCTGTGTGGAAAAAGTTTGAATGAAACAAGTTTTTGATGATTGTCGGAACACGGTTTCATTTTTATCAAGAAATTATATCTTACTGTGGGAAATATAATATAGCAGCTCTAGGTTTGACGACTAATTGAGTGTTATTAACTTTGCCTTGCCTGGCAAGCTCAAAAATGACACTCAGAAATTTGAAGAAGTTTTTGAAGCATTGATTTCCAACAGAGGTACATAAAAGCGGGCTTCTCATTTCTGGCCGGTGATTTTGTTGGCTGAAATGACAACTGTCACAGTCTGACTTTGTAACGTTAGCTGATTTTAAAATGAGAACCTTATTTAAGGATCTTAAATACACATTTGATGGTTGCATGCAAGATATAAAGTGCTAAAAGACTGAAGCTAAAGCAAGATGTCTTAGTCAAAAAGTCAGCATCTTCACCTGCAAGACGAAAACATCAAATCAGCATTGCTTATTATATATTTAAAAAAATAAAATCAGATTCTTTGTTTATTTTCAGTTTTAACTTTACAAAAGAAAAAGGGCTTTTAGGAAGAGGACTAATCTTAACACTCTTTTGGGTAACGTTGTCTTATTATCATTGGGTTGCTAAAGCACAAACTTCTCCATATTCTTTAACTTAACCTGTAAAAAAAAAAAAAAAAGAAAACCACATTTTTTAATCAGTTCCTTACATTTTTGCTCTTGTATTTCTGGAAAGAATAAAATCTAACACACTCCCAACTCTTAAAATGTAAAGTGTCACTCTTTGGCTTTAGCTTTGGCGTGTTGAGAAATCCAAACCTTGACAGGCCTGCTGTGGAGGGTTTAGCTCGATCAATCATCGCTTTTTGTCCATAAGAGGGTTTCTCATCAGTTGCACCTTGATCATTTTCATCTGGAGATCAGTCCTACCAAATAATTAACACCTCTCGCGATGTCTCAATGTAGCAAGACAAGAGCAAATCCTGTTTTTTTTTTTGTTTTTTTTTGTCCAAAGCTGTGTGTTACGTCTAACAGGAGCCGGTGTGATTCAGATATCCCTCCTTGATGTGAAAGCATGAGTAGGGTTTTGCCTGCGCTCCCTGAGAGAGCGCTGGAGTAATAGCAGCTGCTCAGTCCTGATTAGAGCCACCATCCTTCCACAGCCAGGCCCACACATCTATGTCCTACTTTCTCTCTCTCCTCCTCTTCCTCTCTCCCCACTCGCTCCTAAAGTCATGCTCCTAGCTGCTGCTCGAAAATCAAAAAATCACTCTCCATGAGACCTTTTTTTTTTTTCTTGTTGATCCTTGCGTCTTTTTTTAAAACCCCTTTTGGTCGTCCACCCACCCATAACTTTTTATCCTATGAGAAGATCTGTAGCACTTGTAGCCAGTATGAATAATATACATGCGTCCATGCTCACGTGTGCTCAGGCCCACATATGGTTCATCCTAGGACAGAAATTTGTCAAGATTTGTTTTCTGAAACCATACACCCACATACACGCCCACAGACATGTACATAAACACGCAAGAGTTATGAGTCATTGCAAATGCCAGAACTGGTGAGGTGTCTCTGAATTAGAGGATCCTGCAACCAAAAATCTATATTAAAGTCCTCTGGATTTGAAAGAATTTACTCTAATGTGCTGTTCAACACGTCAGTGGGGCAGTTACAAGCAGGACATTTTTCCTGTGTGTGGTTGGATGTGGGATGTATTTGTGACTGTGTAGGTGTGTGATGAGAATTTCTGCTGTGTTCTTGCGAAACAAAGTACAACCCCAGTTCCAAAAAAGTTGGGATGCTGTGTAAAATAAAAGAGTCTGGATGCTGAAGCTGAATCCTGTATCGGGCAAGAATGGGACAACATTTCACGTTCAGAACTGCATAAACTGGTCTTCTCAGTTCCCAAACGTGAGAGGTGATGCAACACAATGGTAAACATGCCCCTGTCCTAACTTTTTTGAAACGTGTTGCTGGCATCAAATTTAAAATGAGCATATATTTTTCATGAAACGACTTTTTTTTAGTTTCAACATTTGATATGTTGTCTTTGCACTATTTTCATTTCCATATAGCCTTTAAATGCAAACCACCCAAGTCTGTTTTTGTCAACATTTTAGACAACATCCCAACTTTTTTGGAATTTACAAGCAATAAAAACAAAAAAATCTTGCTTAAGCTTTTCACACATTCACGTGGATTCAGGATTTTTCCTCCTTTCCACTGCCCCGCTTTGTTTCTTCATTTTGCCAGTCCGGGTATGTGTCTCATGCTGTATATGTGCTCTGTAAGGTCGAGAGAGGGCTGCACTGAGTTTTGGGAGGAGAAGAAAAGCCTTCAATATCTCAACCAAAGTGATGTAAGTTATAGTTTCAGATCATCTTTTACAGGCACATATTCCTGTGTGTGCTGTTTTCTTGTCAAAATGATGAGCAGACAGGCTGAAGCAGCTCCTCTGACTCAAATTACCCCAGGGTCAGGATGAGTTGAGCTGCTACGTGTGAGATGGGATGCTTTTTATGAAGAATTTAAAACCATTTTCTTCCATTTTGGAGAGTCTACTGTAACTTTAGCAGAGTGCAATATTGGCACCCAGACCTCAGTGATTTGGTCCATTTAATTAGAGCAGTTACAGCCCGGACAGCACAAGTAAATGTTTAGCTGCTGGCCAGTTTTTAGGTATAATCTTATTAAATTTAATTTGAAAAAGAAAGGAACAATGTGTGTTGCCAAATGGCTCATTTCACACTTGGAAAACATTTTAATAAACTAAGTCATGGAGTCCCAAAACAGCACTGGTTTGGCTGGTTTGTCTTATTGGCGCACCTAAAGCGATGCTGTATAAAGAACACACATTTTAGGACATTCAGAAAATGAAGGGCAGGTGAACATCTAATGAAGAAAACATAAATGGGAATAAAAACAAAGGAGGAAAGAAGAGGATAAAAGGGAACTGAGAGGAGGAGGAGGAGTGAGAGTAGCTTCCTGTCCTTTTCCCCTGGGCTGAGTAGGAGCAGATTGTTCAGCCTAAGGTTGGACATGCTCGGGGGTTTTGTGAATGAAATGGACGCCTTGGCACCGTGCCCGTACATTACACAGCTAGGTTTTCTCCTGTCTTCCTTCCCATCCCTCCTCCACTGCCCTCTCTCCCTCCTATTCATCAGGAGACTTCCCAGACTGCAACATGTTGGAGTCCAGTTACCATCACTTAGCAACTCCCAGGAGCTATCTCTCTCTCCCTCTCTCCTCTCTCTCTCTCTCTCTCTCTCTCTCTCTCTCTCTCTCTCTCTCTCTCTCTCTCTCTCTCTCCCTCTCTCTCTCTCTCTCTCTTTGTCTCTCTCTCTCTCTCTCTCTCTCCCGCTGTCTCTTTGTCTCAGTTCAATTCAAATAAGCTTTAAACTATTGTTAAAGTACAGTGCTGTTGAAACAGTATAGTGTATTAATAGTAGTAATTAATTGGTACATTTTATACTGTATGTCGTTTACTGTTATATTTCAAAAGGCACGGAAAAGACTAGACAGTAAACTCAACAAAGACTAAATCATATATTGTTTATATATAGTGCTGTACACACGATATATGCAGCGAAAATATGCAGTCTGTCTCTGCCATCTAGTCACTCTTTCAGGTCACTTTCATGGAACCTGGTTAGCCAAGTGGCCGGCAATAAGCCAGGAAAACGTTTTCCAACTACCTGGATGGTGAACATGCAAAAATGGAAAAAGGGCAGAAATTTCCGATCTCTACCACCACAGACATTTGGTCTGTCCAAAACAAAAGCTGGAATGAAGCAGGTGTTTAAAAATGTAACTAAAAAGTTACTTATCACAGTAAAGCATTACTTTTAACTAGGGGTAACTAGTAACTGTAACTAATTACTCTTTTTCAGTAACTATCACAACATTGTTGATATTGTATATGATTTGTCATATACATTAGTTACTTACTTACTAATTAGTTAGTCACAATACATTATGTGAGGTAATGCTGATATACAGTATATGAACGAACATGGTATTATCTTCTATGTTTTTTCTGCATAAGAAACTAAAGAAGGAAATATATGTATACGTTAACTTTACAAATAATGACTTCATGATATGTGTGTATTTGGGACTAAAATCAATTCCATCTTAGATGTATCTTTTCCACTCTGACCATTACTTACTGCTTCTTCTCATTCACTTACTCAGCCCACATTTACAGGCAAACACACACACACACATACACAACCTCATTTAAACTCATCCAAACAACCACAGACCCTCTCTTCTTTCTTCCTCTCTCTCTCTGTCCACCCACTGAACTCAAAGTGCTCTGTAGCGGTAATGGCCGACCTGTGTTTCACCGCGTCACGTGACATGTGGAACGAGCCTTAATGGAGAGAAGCTCCATTCAGTTTTACCAGCGTAGTAGTTCTTTCAGGTGGAAGATACAGTATGCATGATGGAAGTCAGTGGAAATATGTCGACAAGGGTTCCTGTAATGGCTGAATGAAATATTTTACTCTTTTAAAAGCTTTTCAGTGAACCTGACTGCAGGTAGAAAACAAGGTGACTCATGCACAGGTGTGTCTCGAAGGTGGTGACATGTCTTTGTCATTTCCTAAAACTGATTAAACACTCAAGGTGCCACCCTGAAATCCTCAGTTATGATTGGCTAATAGTCATTTTAGGAGATTAAACAACAGTTTAGTGGCAAAGATAATCACAGCACACATGTTAAATTTGACCCTAAATTTAACTCTGACCCTAAGAACTCAATTGATCAGCACATCGGAAGATCACAAATAAACACATCATAGCCTGTTTGTTTGATCCAAATAAAACCTAAAGCATAAAAATATTCAGTTGTGTTTTTACAGGGAGTTTTGTGCTGGACTATTTCTTCTTTCTAGTTACTTTAACATTCGTGAATTCTGTGAGGTGTTTCTGCCGTCTGACTGATGGACGTCTCTATGTTCCAACATCACAATTGTGAGAATTTTTGTCTTATGTGATTATAAAATGAATATCTTGTGTTTTGGACTGATTGTCAGTCATCTGAAGGCGTCACCGCGGGCTTTAAGAAACTGTGATGGGTATAATTTGATACTTAGATTTCACAGACCTGGATTAATCAATAATAAAAAATAAAAAATCTGAATTAAAAAAATGTCATTTGCAGCCCTTAAGGGCTTATTTTTACAGTAAATGTGCAGCCTAGCAAGCGTCTGTCAGTGCTCGACTTTCTGTTCTCCCATTGAAAATATCAGTAGATTCAGCAGAGGCCGCTGGTCCATAAGTAAAAACAGTATCTACATGACAACTACATTAGTAACACTGTCGTTGGGTGGTATTTTGAAGTCAAGCATGTTTTATACTGTAAATGTACAAGATTTGTACCTGTCAGAGTACACTGTATTTTTTGACATCCCATGAAGATTACACCACGATCTTTAAAGTATTCTGTAAAAACACTCATCCCTCGTGTCACGTTGTCAATACATCATACATATACAGCCCTGTTTTCTATGCTTTCTTCCAACACACAGTATGTATCTCATCACACATCACAGCCTTTCCTTTTCACCCCGAGGCACAGACAAGGGGATATAGCTGCTGTCGTACTTTTATTGATGCTACAAGTATTACTGCATGAGGGAGGTTTGCGTCTGCTCACACAGACACTCATGTTCTCCTCGCGCTGATGAAGTCCCCTCAGACGGGGGGGCAGGAGCCTGGATCCGGTGTCCGGAGGGGGGCTTTGCCCTGTCAGCATCCCATCTTCTCTGCATAGATTCAGGGAAGAAAGGAAGGGTTCCCAGGATACCTCGATCGATCTGGCCCCCATCCCCCACATCTCCTCTTCCCTCCTATCTTCCATCTAACCCTCCCCCAACCCGGCAAGGTAAAGCAGGAGCTCTCATCCTAGCTGAGTCTGTGCATGCGTGTTGTGTCTGCTCCTCTTGTATGTTTGTGCGTGTGCATTTTTAAGAGCTGGAAAAGCTGACACCATGAATCCAGGCAGCTGTCTCGGAGGATTTATATCACATTGTGTTAGCCCGTGTTTGGGTGATGGGAGGAAGCTGTTTATGGGGCTGAAAATGCTGGAATGGGCAGGAGGGATATTTCTTTCCACCCCTGCTTTGTGTGTGTGTGTGTGTGTGTGTGTGTGTGTGTGTGTGTGTTTCTCAAGGAAACTGTGATGACTCTTAATTTTTTTTCCTCATTGTCAGTAACTATATCTCTCTCAGTCTGCTGTGTAGCCCTGCTGCGCCCGTGTCTGTCTGTGACCTTAAAGTACCCCTGCAGAGCTAAAGTATCTGTGGATTAGTTGTTATGGTGGCCACTTAATGCGCCTCCCTTCCCTCTGTCTCTCTCTCTCTCTTTCCTTCCCTGCGCCTGCCAGGCTGATATTTTGATCTGTCACAACAGGTTTTGCTCAGCGGGCCTGTCAGTGACGAGCAGTTGGGGGCTCACACATATGCTTTGTGTCATTGGATCCCCTCAGGTTAGCATGGGGCTCGGGGCTTTCCCATAGTGATGCCGTCTGATGGTGTGAAGCCTGATGTAAAAATCTGATTGTGTGTGTGCGTGGTCCGTGTATTGCTGATGTTGTGGGGACATAAATCGGTTTGCACAGTCGCATTGTGGGGACTTGCCTTCCTTATGGGGACAAAACACAAGTCCCCGTACTGAAAATGATTAAATTTTAGGGTGAAGATTTGAGTTAAGGTTAGGGTAAGTCTCCAGGAAATGAATGTAAGTCAATTTAATTTCCTCTGAAGTGATGGAAACACAACTGTGTGTGTGTGTGTGTCAGGTTTTGTGCATGAATGAAGGAGACGTACTGTGTGTGTGCAAGTGTTTTTTCGTGTAGGTGTTTTCTGTGTGATGCACTGATTTATTAAAATTCTTTCAGACGTGACGTGTGTCTGTGCTGAGGCCTGATTTGGTTGCATCTGTGCACACATTTTATATACATTTGTGTGTGTGTGTGTGTGTGACAGGAAGGCAGAAAGACAAGAGAGAATGTGCACGCTGATACTGTTGTTTAAGTGTGAAAATTTGATAAGCTTGTTGAAATTGATCTTGTCGTCTCTGCCTTTCTCTAAATGTGTGTGTGTGTGTGTGCATATTTGTGTGTCCCTATAAGCCTCAGTAGCAAGAGCAGTGTCGCTTATGATGGATGAGGTGACATACACTGCATGTCAATAATGAGCTTGCACGCTTTCCTCTCACACATTCACACCTTGCTCTTAGAGAAGGGCTCCTATCTTTCAAATTAGCACGCTATGTGACTAATCTTCCTCTCCAGTCGGCGCGCCTGTGAAAATAGGGCAGTTTGGAGACTGCTGTGTGTGAGAGCTTTCTGCATTTTCCCAAGGGTATATTCCCTAAAGAGGAAGATTAATATATCAATGGGTGACTTGATCATAGTCAAACATACACATGTGCTGTGTGTGTGTGTGTGTGTGCGTGCTCTTGTGAGCGCAAGCATGTGAGCAGTTCTAGAGAGCCGCCTCCTTTATTTGCATGTCTGGAGCGAACATCTATCATCATCATCAAGGCGCTGCAAAACAGTGAGGCAGGCAGGCGCGCCGACGCTCTCGGGAGAGAGACTGAACACACTTTCAAATCTTTACCGCAGCGATATGAAACGTTTCCTAAATGCCTTCACCTCGGGGCAAAGGCACACTACACACACACACACACATGCACAGATGCAAACAGACAGATTCTGTTTTGTATTAATTTCCCTTGCTCTTGCTGACTGTGGTTGTATTTTCCCATCATTCACCTCATCACTCACAAACCCCAGCATAAATATAAGAACACCTGAGGAAGCATCTTATTATTGAAAAGACACCAAATCCTCCTCATTAAAAAACACTCCTCCCTTCATCCACAGCATATTTTTTGAAAGCTGATGGCCAGAGTGGCTCGATCCATTTTCTGGAGCCAGAGGGGATTTGCTGGGCAGTACTAAAGAGAGGAGGGGAACGCTGCAATGGTACAGCCTGATAGATAGAGGAGCAAGAGACAGTGTGTGTGAGCGGAATAGTAAAAAGAGCCCCCGAGACGAGGAGGGGAGGAGGGGGTGTGCATGGTGGGAGGAAGGGAGCGAGAGTGAAGGAGGGAGGAGTGTGGTGGAGTGGAGGCACAGAGCCAGAAAATTGCATTGCGTGCTCGGTGATTAGTTTACCTCCTGGGTCTCATTCTCTCTCACTCCCCTCCTCTCACTCTCCTCTCACTCCCCAGGTTCTTTTCTACCTCTAGTAGCTTTTCCTTGTGTCTGTCTTTGTCTTGCCACTTTGGCTGCTTCTCGCCTCCTTCCACTTCCTCTGTCACTACATCACACTGTCACTTCTCTCTATTCTCCCCTCCTCTTCGGCCGCTCTCCTCCACTTTCTTGGCGGTTATCTCCGCTGCTTCTCCTCTCTATCTCTGTCTCCCCCCGCCCACTCCTCTTCCTCCTCCTCCTCCTCTTTTTCCTCCTTGTGTGCTGACTTGGCTCTCGCCTCCATTCTTGTGTTATCTTCAGGGCTTGAAAAAAAAAAAAAAAAATGCATAATGCCACCTAACCTGCAAGCAAGCCCGTCAAACCTTTAAAGAAAAACGGTGATGTGATGATGTCTTTTTTTTGATCGTGTGACAGACAAACTCGCAGGCACAAAGGAGATTTACGCAGAAAACTTTCAATCAGTCAGTAAGTCAGGGAAGCATTTTAACACCATAAGCCAGCCGTGCTAATTATAGTCTTAAGAGCAATAAACATGAGCTTCAAGTGTCTCGCACAGTACAACAGAAGTGCTGACGCTGAATGGAAGCCAGCCTCCACACGGCCCTTTTTGGTTTGGTGCTCTTTGAAAAGCAAGTGGGTCAAGCCTTTTCTTCTTAATCCGTACATAATCTGGCCCTTTCCTCTGGCTGAAGAGCAGCCACAAAAACAGTACAGGAGGGGTGGGGTGACGGAGGGTGATAGACAGACAGGGGAGAGAAAGAGGATTTCACTTCAGGCTGGTGGGGTATTTCTCTCCGAAGATGCTTTTTAAGGTAGCAGAAGGCCACGGAGGAACAAATTGCTGGTACTCTAATAACCCTCAATCATAATGTCAAAGCTCATTCTGTCAAATTTTTCTCAGCAGCTCGGGACGTCATATTCACGTGTGTGAAGATCCTACAGAACATTTGATATAAAGAGCTGTGAAACCAGCTGTAATGCGCCGTGTGTTCGAGAAGGTGATTTAGAAATATCACTGCAGCTGACGCCTTAACCTTCAAAAAACAAGCAACAAATCAGAAAGTTATTGCCAGTCACATCCTCACGAAACTCAAATCAGAAAGAATGAATATGGAGAGTGGAGCCTATCCCAGCATGCAGTGGGTGAGAAGTAGGGTATTTCACAGATTAAATTGGAAAAAACATTACTCTTGTTTAAGTGTTCTGGCACTGAAACAATTAGTCAGTTAATCTGCAACTATTTTGATAAGCAATTCATCAATTAATAAGTCATTTTAATCAGTCATAAGTCATTTTAAGCAAATTAAAAATTCTCTAGTTCCAACCTTTTGAGGATTTGCTGTTTTGCTTATTAATTTAAACTGAATATCTGGAGTTTGGACTGATTTTCAGGCAAAACAAGACTAATCATATTTATTTCTGCACATATTTCTGCATATTTTTGCACTCTGCTAAATTTTTTTGCACTATTGTCACAAGGTTTAGGAGTCAAATGCCTGTGTTTACTTCGTTGTTAGTCTACTTATGTGTAAGTATGGAGATCAAAAAGAAACTGGAGTCAAATTCCTTATATGTGTACACATACCTGTCCAATAAAGCTGATCCTGATTCTGATATCATTATGATTCAGATAGATACACCTAAGGAAAAAGTATGTGTCTTTGAAGCATCATGATGTCTTCAAATGTTTTGTTTTGCCTGGAAATCGGTCCAGTATTTTTCACTATTTTCTAGCTCAAAAGATTAATTCATCAAAAGAATATTCAGCAGATTAATCAATATTGTGACTTTTTGTTCTCTCATTTGAAATAGTAGATTCAGACTTGCAAAACCGGGTGAACAGCAGAGGCACAAGTGACAAAAACAAATACTGCTGTTGGATGGAATTATGGATTCAAAAAACAAAAAAAAAACCCCAAATGCTGTAAACATTGCTGTTTGGGGGGAAAGGATGTTTTGAATCAAGAATATTTTAGGGAAATGTCGCAATCCAGATCTACTTTTTAAACCTCTTCTTTTCAGAGTTCATTCTAAGGTGACTGCAGGTTTTTGTTTACTTTCAGCCCTCGTGTAATCTCCATTGATAATGTTGGTCGGAGCTGCGTTATGTAGTTTTAATTTGAACTGTTGAATCAGATCAATCATTTAATTAAGACTGCCCTTCATTTGATTACCCGTCTGGATATTGGATAGTGCAGCCCCGTTGCTGTTGATATCTGCTAATGCTCAGCTGAAGTGATCAATAGCATTCTGTATCTGAAAGAGAAGGCAACATCCCGTCTCTTTAGCACTGATACACAATCTCCTTATCCGTTATCATGCTTTAGTCCATTATTGGAGAATGAGCCCAAATTATCTCAGATCAGCCTGAATATCTGGCTGTCGTCCATCTGAAGGCAGAGAGGCCTTGATCACGTGTGATCTTATCCTTTCTATTCTTCTCCTCCTTCATCCACCATCATCCTCTCCTTCTTTGCCCCCTTCTCTCTGCTTTCCACTGGTCTTAGTCACATGATCACAGAGCAATGAGTTGGGGTACCTGAGGACCGTTGCTAATGGTGACAAATGACTGGCTGTGCTGAGAGGAAAAGAGAGCGAGTACAGCAGAGGAGAGACACTATACATGCTGGGGGTCAGTGTTTGTGCTCTGTGCACAGATAGAGGAGGGGAGGAGAAAGACACTGACGCATGAAATGTGAAACAATATCAGTTTGCTTTAACATCTGCATCGGTTAAGGGAGTAGTCTGGCATTTTAGGAAATGGGCTTACACACTTTCTAGCATTAAGGCTGGATTGTTTCTTCCAGAGAATTCTTGGTGTCTTGTTGTTACAATGAAGTTGCCCGAAATAGTCCGACACAGAAACCCATGTAAAACCACAATGTGGTGTCTGCATACAGTATTTAATTTTTATCTTTAGAGGTGCTGGCAGGCGGTTTTATTTTTTCAGGCTGGCTATTTTCCACTGTCTTAATGCTGAACTGCCTCCTGTCTATGGCTTCATATTTAATACACATACATTAAAGTGGCATCAAATCTTCTCTTGACTTTTGGCAAAAAAGCATTTCCCAAAATGTCCGCTGCAGGGCGACATGGCAATGAAAGTGCTTGTCGTTAGTGAACTCATTATTACGGAGGACTAATTTTAACATCATTACAAATACTACTGTCACAATACAAAAATGACTTAATTAGCCAACACAGTGTTTGTGAAAATGCCTCTGTGCAGAGGTTACCTGAGCTGGTAATGTTAGCCTTGATGCCAACAAGATAAGGTCAATTTATTAAGCTAAAATCAACTTTTTGTATGTAACGTTGCATGAAGTTAATATATCCCTTATATTGATAAGGACAGTTTTTGGTACTCAAGCACTTTTGTTGTAATGATAAGTAATAGTTTGTTTCGTCACACCATGGTGAAATTGGAAAAACACCCAAACCTCCTGTTATTTTGATTTGAGAGTGTTAACATTTCCCAAGATAGTTTCCCCCGCCGCTGGCTTTGTGGTCAAGTCATTTAAATAGCCTGCTTATTTGTCGCATTAACAAGCGAAACCAGATACAAACAAAACAGTGTAAAGCTTGTTGTAAATGAGCTGAAGCATTTTGTATCTTAAAATTGCTTTTTAGTCAGTAACTGTTGTTGCCAATTGTCATAACGTTGCTGAGTTTTTGTGCCTCAGCCATCATTACCTGTCTGCACCTGTGCTGACATTCTGAATCGTTCTCTGTGAATTATTATTTCTAGAAGATTTCCAATGACACACAGTAAATTAGCTGTTAACTGGTAACATTCTCACTGGTGTTAGTGACCTTTGAAAAAAGAAATGTCCTCCTCTAACAGACCACATGAAATGATATATACATATGACGTGTTATAATTACAGTGATAACATTTAGTCAAGACGTCCGAGGTGGTTAACCAGTGCACACTCCAAGAACTGACAGGGTGGAGCAGAGTTGACACAGCATCTCTCATCTCGGCCTGCCGCTCCCCATCGCTTTCAGCTCGCATCACGTCAACCCGGTCTCCAGTCAACGTTCCAGCAGCTCTCGGTGTAGGAATCGCCCAAAGGCGCTGGTCACAGATCGTTGTGTGTTTGTATGTGAGTGTATCTGACTCGCCTGTGGGACTCAGATCTCAGCTCAGTCAGCCTATCATCCAGTGCTATTCACTGCCATAAGGGGGATAAAGACATATCTGATGTAGGATCAGTGGTTCACTTTCAGAGGGGAAGCCCATTGAGCCACATTGAGCCACAAAGTGTTTCTGGAAAGTGCAAAAATCTCTAGTCTTGACATACATGTGCATTTTTTTGAAAACACCTATGTTATATTTTCATTTCCTATAACTCTTCCATAGAGGCTAAGATGCTGAGTAGAAGAGATGTGTGCTATAACAGTTTCCCTTGGCACTGCACAAATTGGCAAATGATGAATAACACAACACTGACATCACTGTTAAGCTCCCGCTGGAGCCGTGATACTTTCATTCACTGTAAAGGGCAAAAGGATGGCAGATTTGTGAGACGGCCTTCTGAAGTGTCCTTGAGCAAGAGACTGAATCCCTGCCAGTTTTTCTATAGCTGACCCGCACTGTTGACCTCGCTGTGGCTCACTGAAACGATGGCTTTCTCCTTCAAAAATTGGTATCACTAGAAATACTATTAGCTATTCATACGTAGAGAGCTGTCTGTGTGTTCCCTCGGCTGCCAGGTAGCTCCAGCAGATGGGAAAATCTGTCCCTTACATGTGTTGAGAAAAAAGCCACAACAGGAATGTTTGCTTCACACACATGCAAATTTTAAAGGCTGCTTATGAAAGAGGACATTATAGTATGTGTTTTCTGTACTAAGTCGGCATGATTGCTACTTCTAAAGGAAGGAAACCTTGAACTTAGAGTGGCTGAAAGGAACAGTATTTATATAGGACATTTGACCTGCCGTTAAGGTCTAGTTACGCTTGACACAAAGAAGTTTGGACAACATGTCTTCTGACGCAATAATCTAATGTGATGATGGTGCACACTTTCAGGCAATAGTCGTGCATGGTGGTGCATTTTTTTGTTTGTTAAAAAAGTGACTAAGAGCTTGAGAGAAGTTTAAATCCAAACTTTCTAACCCCTGTACACCTGACCAATCGCTGCATGAAGTGGGCGTGCTTGACAGATTGTCGGTCTCGGGAAGTTGTAGAAGTTGTTGAACGCAACCTCCCCCCAGATTCGATGTTGATAAGCTGTCAGGGAGGAAGGTTTCAGATGCTGTTTGACGATCCGAAAAGCACTTAGTTTGAAGCATACTGACTCCTTCAGGCAGGCGGAGGGCTGTGCAGATCTAGAGGGAACAATTGAGGAATAAACAGATCTTAATCATGTCACTTGTCTTCATTTCTTCTTCACAGTTATACACTGGCGTCCTAGAAAGTTGTAGGAGCTGATAATCCAGCAGTGGATATGGAGAAATGATTGAATAGAGGAATTTCATTGAACAAAGGTAACTCAGGTGGGATCAAAAGACCTGAGAAATCTGATGACAGCTTCAAGATAAATATGCATTTGAGTTGCAACCAGCAATCTTTTGATTTGATTAATCTGTCAATAATTTTTTTTAATTAATTGTTTTTTCTGTACAACATCAGGAAGCATTAAAAGCATATCCATTGCAATTTCCCACAGTGTAAGATGATGCCATCAAATCGCTTGTTTTGCTTTGTCTAAAACCCTAAAATATCCATTTTACTGTGATATTAAACAAGGAAAAGTCAAATTTAAAATGACATCACTTGTTTGTCATTTTTGCTTAGAAATGACTTAAACAATATATCAAGCATTGCAGTAGTTGCAGCTGCAAGTTTTAATATGAAAGTATGTTAAGTTTGCAGTAATATTTAATTGTTTTGTGAAATGATGCAGCTCTTTTCGTGGTTTTCATCCTCACAGTAATTCTGACTCCTTTTATGTAGTGGGTGTGTACTTTCATGTCAGTATCTATTTAAGGGCAGTATGTTTTTCAAATGGGGGTCATTTTAAAACAATATTCTTAGACAACATAAAGAGACATTAATGATGGATAGAAGTGTTGATATAATCTAACTGGGCAATGAGGAGGGAGAGGTGAAGTACAGGGTACAGAGAGAGAGAGGAAGCAGACAGGCCATGAAGAGACAGCAACCTGCTTTATGACTGCTACCCCAGCACACCCACACACCCTCCACCACTTTCCTCAGAAAAAAATATTTAAAAAAGGGAAGAAAAAAAAATGTCTTGGGAGCGCGGTTTGGGAGAGCTGTGAAAAGAGAGAAAGACACAGAGAAGTAAAGATACCCAGGAAGAGAAGGAGAATTTAAATCTCCCTGATAAAGGAGGTTTAAACCTCATTGAGAGTCGATGTGCGGCCCCTCGGAGTGACTCAGGGTGTGACTCATTGCAGCTGGCATTGCCTCCACCTTACACACACACACACACACTTTTTCATAAACCCTCAGGCCTTGCGTATGTTATGTGTCCCCCATGCTTAGTGTTCCACCTGTTAACAGACGATGCATAAGCTCTGCTTCATGCTGCTGTAATAGTACTTGTGATCTTCTTGTGAATCAGCTTATGACAAGATATGAATGCAGTCTGAGCTGCTGAGCCTTCCCACGAGCATGACTTCAGAGACAGATGCTGTTAAACTTGGCAAGGTGTGTGTGTGTGTGTGTGTGTGTGTGATCCTTCCAACCACCCACTCGAGGGATTAGTGTAAGGGTGGTTGGATGACTCATCGGTCAATGATTTTGGAGGAGAGGGAGGAACAACATGGCCAAGTCGTCCACATGGTGTGAGTGTGTCTGCCATTCCACCTGCCCCTCCATGCAGCTCGTTCTCCAAATATCTACTCATGCAAACCTTGTAATTACAGTTTCATATCTGAATGTGGGCTTTAAAGCAGACGTCATTCGGTTAGTCAGTTTCAGATGGAGGCAAATCTTGTGTGACGTATTTGCAATGCGTATGAGTAGTGTGAGTGTGTGTGAGTAGGTGGTGGTGGGGGGGCATTAATGGTTGCCTGTGTCTCGACAGCAATGGCAGACGGCTGAGCTTGGAACACGACCCCGGCACAGCGTCGAGCTGTTAGGCCATGCGTACGCTGCTTAACGAGCCATGAGCGATCGCTATGATCTTGCCACAAATAATTCATGAGGAGCCCTGTAGAGGAGCTATGGAGCTAAAAGGGAAAAGGGTGGGGGGAGAGAGAGGAAAGCATCAAGGAGTGGACCACAGCCTAAGTGGAGTGAGGGCGGGAGGCGGGGGGAGGAAGACAGAGAGCGATCCGTCTGACAAATGTGTCTGGAATAGAAAGGAAATCCCCCATTACCTACAGCGCTGACAAGCATGCATGTGCACGCATGTGTGTGTGTGTGTGTGTGTATTTGTGTGTGCTTATTTTTAGAGAGCCATTTATGTTACTACATCTGAAAAAGGCACAGTGGGAGTGTTAACAGTGTGCATCACAATCGCGGGATGTGTGTGAGATTCTTGTGAAGGCATGTGTGTGTGTGTGTGTGTGTGTGTGTTGGAGACATGATGGAGTGAGTTCAGATTTTTCTGACAGCCGTGAAACCCAAAGTGTTCTACTGTACAGCTTTTTTTCTTTTTTTCGCTGAAACCAAGGGAATAGGATCTAACAAAGTGTATTATCAGAGAGGAACGGGGTGGATGTGGATGTGTACAGTGAGAAGTCTCATTTAGCTTTCTGTGCTTGAATATCAGAGCTGAAGTTTGAATTATTGCACATACAGTAGGCTGCCAGTTTAAAATGCATGATAGGTGACTGCTGTAAAGCTAAACGAAGAACAAGTGAGCACCACTGCTGATACTAAGGAAAACAACCTGTTATATTATTTATTGTGATTATTATTTTTTTTTTTTTTGCCACGTTAGTTGCTTTGCTCTAGGTATAGTCACATTTCATGACTTTTCCTCTAGCCACACCAAACATTGACATTTTCAGTAATGCATTGTTTTTTTTAATTTCCAAATAATTTTCTAGTAAGTTTAAAAGAGAATTATGTAATTTGGCAATTAATATATAAGGAAATTGGAACAAACCTTGAAAAAAAAAGCTCAACATAACAGCAAGTAAATTCGTCTCACATTTATTATCAAACATTTCATTTTCATTTCTCGCTTGCTTGTCGATAAAATCCACTTTTTTCACATGTTCAGTTGACTTGCTGTGCCCTGACTAAAAGATTCACAGGGTTACACTCGCAATTAATTTGAGTTAATTAATTGTGAATGTACCCTTTGATCATTGTCTTTTTCCCCCTATAATTAGTGACAAATTACTTTCCAAAAAAACATGGAACTTGGAAATTGCTAGTAAGTTATTCAGAAATTACAAACCCGTAAAAAAAAACATTACCACATGTTTGGTTTTTAATGAAATGTCTCGACAACTATTGGATGGATGAAACACATATCCATGTTGCCCAGAGAGTAAATCCTTGACTGTGGCGATTCCCTGACTTTTCATCTAGCAGCACCGGCAGGTCAAATTTTCACACATACTGGGAGAGATCTTAACATTTACTTGCTGGATTCATGCAAAATTTTGCACAGACATTCATTTTTGGTTTTGAGTTAAACATCTCATCAACTTTTGGGACAATTCCAAGGAAAATGGATACAGGGTGAATTTAAATAACTTTCCATCTAATGCCACCATCAGGTTAGCACCACCATGATGTAAGGTTCTATATCTTGATAACTATTGGATGATTAGTGTGAAGTTTGTCCTCCTCAGGCTTTTCATCTAACACCACCCTCAGGTCAAAATTTGACCTAGTGACATTACACCCACTAAACATCAGCATGTTATCCTTGTCGTTGCACGTATTGTAGCACTGATCCATCAGCATTTCGCTCAAAGCACCGCTACATCCTCACAGAGCCATAGCATGTCTGTAGAGTCCTGTTTTTTCAAAGCTACGGAGGCCGTGAAGGTTACTGTTCCTGACGGAGGCAGCACAGACCAGTGAGACGTATCACTGGAACACACAGACTAATGGAAATTTGGTCGGAGGGGTGGAGACAAAGTGCCTGTGTCTCTGTGGCATGTCATTAGTGAGGGAGAGGGGTTGACTTGTTCCATCTGACATTTACCAGTCCAACTGAAAATGTCACGGAATGCCAGCCTTTACCTCTGGATATAATGGTGCCTCTTACAGCCCAGAGCTATTGATCCCAGAAAACTTTGGTCCATTTTGAACCCCTGTCTTGTTCCCCGCTGTCCACTGTCCCGAGACAGACCAGCATCACATGTGCTCCTGTATTTCCTTTCCCATGCAGACCTTCCTCTGTGTCTGATTACGCCATGCATTCGGAGGCTTGGCTCAGTGGATAGATGATGCCAACAGTGTTTGTATGAATTGTCTGAATAAACACCCGTGTGTTGGTTATAATGAGTCACTGCATATCACATCTGTGTATGAGCTTTCTTTATAATGTCTCTGAGAGTGACTGTAACACAGCTGCTGAACTGCACCAAATCCCACAGCTAGTTTCTCAAGTCTCCACACTAATGTTGAAGCTACAGCTGCTGTGTGCAGGCGTTTTTGTTCCATAATTTCTTCAGTTTCTCCCCCAGCTTTTTGAGAAACTCTGGCTGTCTTTTCAGGTTAGCTAATTGACTGTCTGACTGACAGACTGGACCACATAGAGGTTTGCCAAATTTGTCATAAAAGGAAAAGGGAAGTGGAGGGAGCTTTGTTGTTGGACAGAAAACAAAAATAGTGATTCTGCAAAAATAACAAGGTCGAATCCATTTCAGAGCAAATGTGTGAAATAAAAAAAATTTAAAAATGCCGTCTAAACATTTTTTCATGGTTGAAATTGTTTTGTCGTCCCGGAAAAACAAAGCGTGTGTCGAGATTAATTATGTCGTGAGCACGTGTAAACAAAAAGTGAGACACTATGAAATTCTCTCTGGGGCCTTTCACGTGTACCAGATGCATTATCACACTCAACTGATGGTCTAGTGAGTTGTTTTGAGCTGTATTGTATATTTGCAGAATAGGAGCTGGTTAATGCTTAAATCTCAGCCAAAACAATAACCGAGACCCTGTAAGACGATGCATTTACGGTGCACTGTTCTCAGCCTCATTTCAAATTAAACAGTAATCTCTTCCCCAGTAGCTAATGCAGCAGCTAATTATGTTGAAAACCACTCATAAGCATTTTCTGGTTTTGTTTTGTTTTGCTTTTATGCCGCAGTGAATTTGTGTCTCACTTTTTTAGGATGTGAATTTAGATCCATGGCCTCTCAATTTGTTTGGGGGAGTGCGACTGTCTAGTCTATTTCTGTCCTTGCTACACTATTGTCCTCGGTTGACTGCCTTCACATCAAGTGCTGGATTTATTTGGCCACTCTGCCAGCTCAGGCAGATAGGCCCTGCAGCTCCCACCCAATATGCAATGGCTGAAGTCCCTGTTAAGATAACTATAAACCACTATAACTGTCATAGTGGTTTCAGTGATTGTTTTCTCTCCCGTCAGACTTGGGTTAACATGTTTGAAGAGCTAAAGTTGTTTGCATGAGAGGATAAAAGTGCCACGCTGCTGTTTCCCTTCTTTTTTGTTGTCTTGATTCTCTCCTGTTGGATGGATTGATGTTTTTGTACCGTGCATATTCAAGCGTGCGTTGTGATGTTCCTGTCCAAGGCTTCGATCCGCTAAAATGTTTTCCCTCGCCGTTGTTTACCCGTCTTCCTCTGCGCGCCATAATTGGCGGCTCCGACTGCGGCGCTCCATTTCAAAATCCATACCCAGAGAAGATTATGATCTTAATTAGCTGTATCACAACCCTGAGCATATTACATTTTTGCTCAGCGGCACACAATGACTCCGGGTGTCTTGTCCTTTAAAAAAAAAAAAAGAAGCAGTGCCACAGCTTTGATTGCAACAGGAGCTTGATTCAATTAGCTGCCACTTCTCAGCTGCATTACCCACCATCTCCCTGGCTTCACCAGAGTCGCTTCACCATTATAAACCCCATCAGTCATGAAAATAGCCAGTCCGGTCACTGACAATATGGGTAATGCAGTGCACTTCAGAGGATGATTATTGCCTTGGTTACTATATGCCTCCTATAACGAGTTCAATAAACACACCTTCAGAGGCCAAAAGGAGTTTGTGAGCAGTGGTGTTTTTCTCATGGCTGCTTTCCATATATGCAAGTTTGTGCCCAGGGAAGTGACTGTTTTGATTAGAGAGACTTTTTAGTGTCCTCTAGTTGGATGGATAATGATGGGCAGAGGAAGAGGTGGAATTTTGGTGTTTAATCTAAGTGTCAGACAAACTTGTTTCCAGCTTCATGTTTTTTGTGCGTTTTTCCCAGTCAAACTTACATTGGTGCTCTTTTCTTTGTGGCAATCAAAATCCACATGTTTGTAAAATCCTTTAAGCATTTATCCCATTAAAGCCAACTTTATTCATGGGTAAACATCTGAAAACTCAGTGATAAACTCCTCATAAATGCAGATTGATATATTTTACTGTGTATTAAAAAGTGTAGCTAAGTATGCCCTCTAGTGTTGTCCAAACTCAACCATGCGCAGGTGTGCTGAACAGGGAATTTACAAAGATGTAATATTGAATATATATATATTGTATAAATACAGTGACATATGTGTTATCAGACACCAGTGGTGGAAAGTAAAGTAATTTACTCAAGCGCTATGCTGAAGTACAAATTTGAAGGACTTGTTATTCACTTAAGTCTTTTCTTTTCACACTAATTTACTCTACTCCACTACAACTCAGAGGGAAATATTTTACTTTTTACTCCACTACATTAATCTGACAGCTGCAGTTTCTTTACAAATTCAGGTTTTGACACGGAAAACATACGAAGACTTTATAAAATATGTTGTAAAATTAGTCGTTGGACAGAAAATGAATTGAGAACTATTTTGATAACCATCATTTTTCATGTTAAATTTCATGGTTCCAGCTTCCCAGATGTGATCTTCTGCTTTCACCTTTATGCATTTTAACCATTTTAATGTATTTTTAATCATTTTGAGGTTTTGACTGTTTGGACTGTGTCACAACGAGGTGTCACTTTGTGGATCTGGGACGACATTTCTCGTTAACTTTAGAACTTTTACACTCAATCACTTAATCAAGAAAATAATGAGCAGATTAATCCATAATGAAATAGTAGAGTAAAGGATCTGAGTACTTCCTCCACCACTGTTAGCTACATACCAGAATGCTGGGATCATCTAACCAACCTGTCCAACCTTCTTCTCTCTGCAGGTACATTCGCACCATGTACCTTGGTATACAAAGTCACCGGCAGAAGGAGAACCAGCGGCGTTTTTACTGGGCTATGATGTACGAGTATGCCGATGTCAACATGCTGCGACTGCTGGAGACCTTCTTAGAAAGCGCCCCTCAGCTGGTGCTGCAGCTCTGCATCATGATCCAGAGCAACAAGGCTGAGTGGCTGCAGTGTAAGCGGCTCCCTAAGGCTCTATAGGAGCAACACTAGAGTCTCATTCCTCAAGACGTCTCTCATCTCTGTCTTTTTTTTTACTGTATGTCACACTGTGCTTATCACACGATTCTGAGATGCTTCCGTGTTTTACACCTGACAAATCCATTTTCTTTGAAGTTCACACATCGCTTTATTTACAGTGTACGATATTCTCCACCACTGTATCCAATTTCCAGCGTTCATCACTCTTGTTATTGAAAGCTCTTATACAATTCCAGTTTCCTCATGCAATACAGCTCCCCAAGGAAGGCAATTCAATCATAACAAGTGATACCCTTCCCTGTCTGGGTGTCTATAGAAATGCCGTCAATACATTTGCTGAGAGGCACCATGCTGCTGCTCTGCAGATAATCCTCTATCATTTTTCATGCAGCAGGTTACTGCTCTGACACATCTGCTGTCTCTACTATTATACCAGTCTTAAGGAAACTGAATTGGTGCACTAAATGGAGACTGTGTTGACTGAATGACCTATGATCTTGGTAATAATATGCCTCTCTAAAAATGTGATGGATTGCATTGGCTGAAATGAAAACGTACTGTATACAGTAAGTGGACTGACAGCCAAGTCAAGGTATAACCATAGTTCTCTGCGTTATGCTAAACTGGATTTTTCGTCCAATTTCTGACATTTTTAGAACCATCTAACAGCATATTTCAGTCACTCTCATTCTTGACATTTTTAGGCTTTCACTGCTCTCATTCCTACTCTCTCTCTATCTATATTCACAGGTGTTTCTGCCATGTCCTCCCTCTTGTCCCTGGCCTGGGTGCTAGCCTCTTACCACAAACTCCTGCGGGATTCACGTGACGACAAGAAGAGCATGAGTTACCGAGGTGCTCTGGTGCATTTGTTCTGGCGCCTTTTTACCATCTCCTCACGGGTGCTCTCCCTTGCCCTATTTGCCTCTGTTTTCCACATCTACTTTGGCATTTTTGTGGTGCTCCACTGGTGTGCCATGGCTTTCTGGGTCATCCATGGCGGCACCGACTTCTGCATGTCCAAGTGGGAGGAGGTATTGTTCAACATGGTGGTGGGCGTGGTCTATGTCTTCTGTTGGTTCAATGTACGTGAGGGCCGGACGCGGTACAGAATGGTGGCCTATTACACAGTAGTACTGTTAGAGAACGCCATCCTCAGCTCCCTTTGGTATGCGTACCGCGACCCAGCCACCACTGACGCCTATGCCTCTTTTGCCCTCTGTGGCGTCTTCCTGTGCTTTGCCTCAGGTGTGGCCTGTATGGTTCTCTATTATGGGGTTCTACACCCCATGGGCCCCCGGCTGAGGGTGCTGGCCAGCTCCTGCTGCGCCGAGCTGCTGTGGGGCCTTCCATTACCCCCCGAGGCCGAGCCCATGGCTCCCACCCCAGGCCCCCGTGGCTCTCAGGCCACCCCCACACGGGGTCTGGCGGGGGAGTATGTGGAGTCAGATGACACAGCCACGGACACCTGCCTTCCGGTTTTCCAGGTGAGGTCCACAGAGCCTGTGGACGCAGCTGGCAGGCCCATCCGGCCTGAGGGTCCTCTCATCAAGATAGACATGCCCAGAAAACGCTACCCAGCCTGGGATGCACACTTTGTGGATCGGCGCTTGCGCAGGACCATAAATGTGCTGCAGTACATTAGCCCGAATGCGGTGGGCATCAGGTATAGGGACGGTCCGCTTCTTTATGAACTCCTGCAGTACGAATCCTCCCTCTGAAGGCATCTTCTCCACAGCTCTGTCACCTCCTCTTACACACAACAATGCACATGCCTTTCCTTTCTTTCATTCTGCTCTTCCTCCTCTCCAGATAATCTCTTTCCATTCGACACTCGGCTCTCTCCTTCTCTCCTCTCTGATCATTCACTTTTTCTGCAGGAGATGTGTGTTTTGTCAACTGAAAACCTGTCAAGACAGTCTAAACACACAGTCATGATTTATTTTTGGAAAAAACATACAGTACAGAGAGAAAATTATGAACCTACAGTATCTTATGTGATATATACAGAAGTCTCATATAAATCCCTCTACATTGATAGAGGAGGGTTCTGTATGAGTGTGTAGATAACATATGAATGTTTCATTATGAAATGTGTTTAATGCATTATACTGTATTGGTGATTCAACCTGTGAATACTTGTGAAGGGCATATTGTATGTCCCTGTGACATGGGGCTGGCGCAAAGCCTGATGGGAATGATGGAGGAGAGTCTCAGAGGAGGCAGGTCTTTGCACGTCCCAACATTTACTGCCATTCTTTATGTAAATTATTGAAATGTATGATAATGTTTACCGAGTCCTTAGCCCGTTTATTAAAAAGCACTGAAATTTCTATATGTGATACCATTGCAGAAAGGACACGATCACAGTGTGATCAATGTGTCCTTCCTGTAATTAATGCAATTCAAAATGGATTTTCCCTCTGTGAGCTTACGTGGCTCAAGTGTATCCTGGCTGTCCTATTTTTTGTTCAAAATCCTAAATCGTAATCGCATCATGTATGGAAGAAAAAAGAAGCACACTGACCTTCAATCAGTTCCACCCACTCATTCAATTTTTACAGTGCAGACTGCCCTCCAGTGGAGGTAACATGTAACAGCATGCCTTACTTGGTCATTTCTGCCTGTAGTTGTGACAGCACAAAATAAAGAAACCACCTGAGATGACAAAACACAATGAGAGGAATGTAGAATGTAGTTGAGATGAGCACAAGGTTTTCTAAATTGGTGGGTAGAAAATCATAATAAAAAACATTCCAAAGACTTTTTTAAAGATTGTAGGTGTTGAGTAAAGGGTAGAAGGGTACAAATGTGTGTCAACACGCACTTTTTTTTAAAGTGCAAAGACAGCCTTCAAGGAATCCTCCACCATTCCCTTCTGTATCCTAGAAAGTACCCCCTTATCAACCAACCTCCCTATTTTGTTTTCTTATCAACAAATGTTTTAGGTTGATTACTATATGCTTATTGGGTGCAAAGACTTGTAATAAGTTCTTGAAAAAAAAAAGATGACAAATCTGAGAAGATATTTCTATGCTATTATACTTCAGTGCGTATTTGTGTCCACATTTATAGTCATTGACATAACTA
Organism: Holacanthus passer; assembly: GCA_025331565.1. NCBI lineage: Eukaryota > Metazoa > Chordata > Actinopteri > Pomacanthidae > Holacanthus > Holacanthus passer. The sequence goes on from JAFREQ010000034.1 coordinate 2,678,148, forward strand.
TATTTTGCCAGAACACACACTTTTTTACATAACAAAAAATGTTGTGCAGTGCAGTGTTAAAGGTATACTCCTCAACATCAGTGTGCCCTCAAAGAGGTTGTGCTCTTATATGGGTGTACAGGGCAACAGTTCTGGCACCCGCTAGCGCAGCTGAAACAAAGCCAAATCGCATCTTACAGTACTGTCTTTTCAATTTATCTGCCCCCTTGAACCAGTAGAATGAGTCCTTGCAAAAATGTGTGCCATGTAGAGGCCTGCTGTGCAGCAATTATACACTGATAGACATCTCCCAGCTGAACCTGCGGGAGCCCTCCACGACAGATAGACACAGGACGACCACTCATTACAAAAGTAAGATAAAAGAAAACATGCCTTCTAAGTCAAAGGAGCTTGACAAAAATTTCCAGCGAGGGCTACTGAACAATTCATAAGAAAAATGAATGCATTTCATACTCCAATTTTATCTATTTACTCAATGATTCATCCGAATATATAATGTGTGTTTTTTACATTGCAGTGTTTGGCATGAGTTTAGTATGAGGCATTAGTATGAATGCACCCAACAAGGGATGTCCAAGAGTCCTACACAAATCAGAGATTCCTTTCGCCTGGCTCACAGGCTTTCTGCTTAGCTGTGGCCACGGGTGCCTGCTAACATCGTACTGTAAAAGGCAGATGCCATGTAAGTCCAGGCCAAAGGTGAGAGGGGGTTTTTGCCAGGATTGGAAAAGAACATGAGGACAGATTGTGATAAAGGGCCCGACTGGAGTGTGGTGGATGATTCCTCGTATGTCTGCGTGAGAAAGATGACTGTTACTGTACAACCTGCAGTATGTATTCAAGGATCCAAACGTGCTCGCATGGTGGTGGTGTGTCTGCGTGTGTCCTCAGCCCTTTCCCACAGTTCTGTCCTCTTGCCGATTGTTCGGCTCCATCCTTGGTTGCTGCTCCGCCCTCTTCCCCATCTCTGCTGTGCTGGGCCTTGGTACCCTCCAGTGAAACACTCTCACACTCTCTGGTAACTGAACAATGGGGTTGAGGCTGAACAACTGGAGATCCTTACATGAGAACATGCAATGAGGTACACTGCCATAACCAAGAGCTTCAACATCCAGGGTCTGCCACCCTTCAGCTTAAAAGCGATGTTCAGCCCTGAGTAATTGAGAACTGTTGGGTCAGCTTGGGTGGAGCAAACATCCCACTCACCATATGTATAGATAATACATGAGTATGCAAACAACCAACTCGTTCATTGTTTACCATAGTAGCCAGAGTAGTTCCTCTCTGTTGTAGTGAATGAACAGCCATGTAATAGTTTGTCAATGAATGGATAATGAATAATAAGTATTATTAAACTAAAAAAAACAAACAAAAACAAACAAAAAAAACTAAGCAAAACAGCCAATACAGGGGTTCCTCAGGACCAACAAACAAGACCACTGAACCAGCTGACTCAGGGGTGTCTCAATGCAGTTCTCATCCCCAGGCATGTCCTCAAGGGTCTCCATTTTTTCCTTAACATATTGCATCCTGGACCACTCCACGGCTGGGATTGTACCACGAAATTATGGTTTGCATATTTTGTTTTCTTGGGAATGATTACTCATTCTTATTACTGGGGGAGGGGAGGGGCGGTTTTTTGTGGTAGTTGGCTGCCTGGCGTACGGTGCATCCTTTCCAAACACTGCTGACCTTTTCCAGACGTGGACACATGTCCAAATCAGGTGCAAATACACTGTGATTCATTTATTTTTCGGCGTGCGTGTGTGTGAGCGTGTGGGACGACGGTGTTATATAGCACCGAGATTATGTACAACTGGGCTGCATTTCATCTAGTGGTGCTTCATGTCCTGAAACGCAGAGTATTTATGCTTGCTTAACTGTGTCATTAGAATAGTGGTGATGGAAGCTAATTAAACTAATTGATTTTAATTAAGTCTACAAAGAGAATATGTACAAGTCTGGATTTTTATGAAACATGCAGTATAGTTTACGTATTTCTACAGAACAATCACCTTTTTGCCACATTCTGTATTTAGTAAGAGGATTAGATAGAAGCTGGTTAATAAGTGGGTTTTAGTTTTTATATATTTGTTTAAATTCTACACGGGTTTCAAGAGCTAAGCTACACAAGAGTGCAAGTGGAAGCTGTTTCTATACTGTTCAGTGTAGTATTCAGGCTGCCATACTTTATACCATAAACAAGGTCACACAGAAAACCCTGCAGACAATTGTTCCTGTCAGGTTACTTGCCCAACTCCACATCTCTCGACAGCCACAACTCACAGCAAGAGCGTTTGAACAGCAAGCTTGTTCTTCTCAGTCCTTGTTGTGCCTTGTTACTTTGGGTGCTTCAATCCAGCCATGGCAGCCAGGTCCGCAAAACAACAATGCCAATGTCTTTCTTTATGTGTTTCATGTGCCAGCACGCTCACTAATATGATGACAACACCAAACAGTATTGTCCCTGTCTGTCTCCCCCAAAAACCAGATCAAGCCAAGTTCTCAATTCTGTCAGCTCACACCTCAGTCAACGACGCTACTTAAGTCTTACAGTTTCATCCATGTTGTCATTCACAGGACTGTACTGTTTCCAAGTTACAGTGCTACAACTGAACTTCACAGTGTGGCAGAACCAAGCGGTGGGTACTGCGTGAAACCCAGTTATTGGTTCTGTCAAAGACGTAGGAGAAAAAGTAAGGCAATACTGAACATCTTCCGTACTTGAACGTATGGGTCCTCATCTTTATTGCATTTAAGTAAGCTGAATCACAGCATCCCCGGTTGACTCAGCGAGTCACAATTAGCAGTTTGGACTGAGCTCACAAGCGTTAGTTTTGGACTCTTTGATGGATAGTCTTAACAGATGCCAGCCACAATACGTACCGAACGATTTGGTCAATGATTGTTTTGTACTTTTGTCTATGCCTTTACATCTTCTTCTGTCTTGCAATGATGAATGATTTGTAGTGCCAAGACGTAAAACTTTCTGTGTTGTTTGTCGTGTGAACAATACATCCTCTAGCCAAAACAATAATGCCTGCAGTTGGAATATAACATGGAAAGAGGTCAACGATGACGAAATGCGCAAAAAAATCTCTTACGTTGCATTCTCTTACAATGGAATGACGAAACAGGCCCGATCACCGATTCACTTTTGAATAACCTCATTTCCTGGTTTTCCCGCCACCTCCTAGCATGCCTTTAGAACTCATTGTGAGGTGACCCTCGGCATTTAGCATGTAAGTGCTCTCGACTGCACAACAAACCCTCTGATTTCTGCATTAATGTGTAGCAGCAGGTCATTGTAGTGTTTGACTTGGTTTAAGTCTGTACCTTTGTGTCATGACCATCTGTTTGACCATTGGAGCAGTATGTTCAGATGATAAAAACGGTGCATTTTCTTCTTTTACTTTGGATCCTTCTTTGGTTTCTGTTAATAACCTGGTGCTGAATAAATACATTTAAAAGGTGCTACCACTGTGGACCGCAGTCCACATTTTGGCTTTCTGAGAGCATAGCCTTCTGGTTGACTGAAAGGGCCTGTGCCCCACAAACTCGCAGTCTGAAAATGCTCCGGAGCTAGCACCTCAAATCCACACAGTTTACAGCAGAACTCAACTCTCAATGGTGCCACTTTGATTTTCCAAACTGCACAAAAACAACAGTTACTCTACTTTTCATATAATGTTTATTATACTGGTTTCAACATACAGTATGTTTTTTTTTTCTTTTCTTTTTTACTATGGTTCAATCTGCACTAGGATTTTTCTTTCTTTATTTTCTCTGAGAGAATGAAACTGGCAGATGACAAAAATGCATCTTTTTGGCAAAAGCACAGGAGCACAAACGTACTTCTGCTACTGGAATTTGGGTAAAAAAATATATAGAACGTGATTGCTGTGTTGTAAATTCCTGTCATCTATATGTCCTTTATCTGTGTGTATCTATTTTTGTTGTTATTGTAGAATTGGCTGTAATATTTTGTTTAAAAATGGATTTGATATTCCAATGAAGCGACTATGGTTGTCATATTAATTGCTGCTGATTTTTGAAATTGTTATCAAAGGTGTTGGGAAATATTGCTTTGTTTATATTCAATCAATTTCTAGATTGTGTTAGCTTGTTGGTGTATTTCACAAATCTATCAGGATACTCCCTAGACTATATGATTTATCCGGGGTATTCCAAAAGTTGGCACAATGTCAGTAAGCAAATTCGCTACGGTCTGTAGCATCTTTATGAAAGTGTACTCATACAACCTATGTTGTGACTGAGACCATATAAGGAATGATTTCTTTGTTGTTGTTAAATATAAAATGTAAGTAAATTGTTTCATGGAATCCCCGTTCTTTAAAAAAGCAAACTGATGTCCTATTTTTGGGAACAATATGAATATTATTAATAACATATGGTGCTAAAGTTCTTTTTGTATGTTTTCGTTTTTAGATGAAAAGAGAAATATTATGCTGAAAATGTAATGTTAAGCCTTACTGTAGATTCATATATCAGACTGTTCATCCCAGAAGAGAAAAATAAATATAGTATTTGAAAGTGCAATATATCAGTGCTGTATTCACATGTGCATGACACATTTCAACAAATGAAAGCAGCCTGCAAAAGTGTAACAATGATCTGAGCCTGCACACTTTTGACTAATGGGGGAAAGTTTAGTGAATGTGTCCTGATATAATGTTAGTAGTGCATCTTCCAATTTAGCCATGGCTTGCACTTCATTTATTCATTTTGATGAAACCTCTGCAACTTGTGCGAAGTGATGTTGGGAATTACTACATGTGATGCCACCAAACATCAACTAATAAGAAAGATAAAGATAAAGCTCTAAGCTGTCCTACCCAAACAGCAACAAAACTACAAGAAAGAGAAGACGCCTGTGTGATTTAACTATGCTACACCAGGGCTTTTAACATGGGTGCACTAGATCAAATCATTTTGCTAATCATTTCACAGACCAATAGCAGTAATTATGAGGGAATTTCTTCTGCAAATAGGAACAGTACTAAAAATATAGATATTGAGACATGCACATAGCTTCCATTTTTTTTTACTTGCATTGGCAGTTCCATGGTGAGTGGATATCTGGAGGATGAGTCTGAGGTCAGGGCAAACTTTGCAAATGCAATATGATTCACTTTAAGATATACAGTATGTTGAGAGGTTACATCTGCTGAGAACTCTATTTTTATATTGTACAGAAAATAAAAGCCGAAAAGGCCCCACAGACCTAAACACAAGGTTACTGAATTGAATAATTTGGCAGATCCTGCTCTGCTGTATTTCATCATAGATGATGTATTGCTATTTGCAATTGAGTTAGTCAGGCGTATTTTTATATTTTAACATACCTTTAATATATTCAGATATCTGTAGTTTAGCAATCAATCCTTTCACTTTACACAGAGACATCACAAATCACCTAAAGAGGCTGTCAAAGTGACATTTCCTGACCATCCCAAATAAACCAGTCAACCCAACAGAAGATAGATAGATAGATAGATAAGATTAAACCCTGAATACCAATGACAGTTTCTGGACGTGTGCAGAGCTTATCCGTCTTTTGTTGTCACTGGTGCAGCCAACCTTGTGAGTGACTGGTCTCTTTTCCACTCTCTATCATCTTGCTGTATCTACACAGGTTCCTGTCTCTCTCCACGTGTCTCATCTGCCTCTGTCTCAGTTGCTGTCTTGATTGTCTGTCTACATTCTCGTCCTAGAAAAACAGAGATAAAACAGCAATTGCAAACGGCGTGTCAAGATAATTTTTTGATATACACTTAAAATTGTCTCTTACTCCCCTCACAAAAGTGAGACCTGCATTTTAACACCCTCATTGTGCCACCAGTGTTTTTCAGATTATTAGTGTAACAGGTGTAACATTAATAACGTTTGCATTATATTTAGGTGTGCCTGTTCAAGAGAGATGGCTCACAAGGACACTTAAAATAAGCTAAGATTTGTGTCAAAATTCTCATCACTTCTACAATTGACAAAGTAAAAAATAATTAAATAGTTATTAGTGTAGTGACAAATAAGAAAACAAATAATAAAGCAGTAGAAGTTTCAATGCAATGAAACAACAAAATGATATTTATATGCAAAGATATCTAACAGTCTAGTCATCAATGCAAAAGTCAATCCTTGTTTTTGTGGCTGCAATTCTTTAATTGTCTGTCACTGATTATTCTTTTTATTTTCAAATCAACAAACTGAAAATCTGCCTACGAAGTGACACCACTTTATCAGTCCTGTTTCTCTGATCTCTCAGCTGTTTCACACTCGGCAGCTGCAGCAGCTGTTTTGGTTTGTGCACAGCAAAGCATGCTGGACCACAGTTCAACGCCCAAAATGGCGGCACGATTGAAAAGTTTTGCCTGTTCTATCCGAGTTTGTCTCGTTTACAGACTATTTCTTTAGTTGTTTTAGCGGCATTGGAGCGAAACAATTTCACACTGGTGGCACGTCGGTATTTTTTTCTAATGGTTGCGGAATAAGGGAAAAACCAGGATGGCGTTTTGCTATCAGCTCAAATTCGGGCATCACTTTGCCGATGCTAGGCTAAGCTAGGCTAGGCTAGCAGGCTAACTACTGTCAGATGAGTGCTGGTTAAAAGCTTCGGGAGTTATGTCTTGTCTCACCTGGATCTCCACGCTGAACTGAATATGAAGAAGAGGACCTTTCCATAGAAATGGAGGATGATGTGAAAAAAGTGAAAAAGGTAAGTCGGGCAATTGACAGTACTTTGTACTGCAAGTTGAGCTAGCCAGCTAGCATGCTAACTTACTAGCTAGTTAGACCAGGGGAGTTTAGCTGCTAGCTTGCTAAGTTTAGCCAACTATCAAGTAAACATCAACCTCGCCAACATGATACACAGTGATAGATAGAGATATATTATCTTTTCTGTCGATCAGTTTTAAATAGGAAAAAACGTGTATCTTACAGAAGGGAAATTAAATTCAGGTAAATTGAGGCGCAACAGATTGAGCCTAAAAAAGCCAGTGAAGTGTTAGAAGTTAAGTTTAGCGTCTCAGTTCAAGATTTCCATGAGTTTTAGGATGGTTTTATTTCTCATAATAATATCAAGTCTGCGTTGTTGTGGTCCATTAAATGTCTTCTGATCTAGTGTGCTTTGGTAAATGTAGTTAAAAGTAAATAATCGGCCGTAGTTGTAATAATTAGGCTAACGTTAATCTATTAGTCATGATGAGCTCTTTTAATAGAGAGTGTGACATGTAGGTTTGTATAAGGCAGTGCTAGTGTTTTCAAAAATGTAATGAAAGCACACCCAGGTTTGCAGCAGTAATAACCCTCGTTGTTCAGTGGTTCATGGAGGATCTGAGCTGAACATCTGCTGTCAAAGGCAACTGTTATCAGTGTCAGTCATGCGAAAGGGAATCAGCACTCCTTGGTCGTGCCATCCTGCCCCTGTCTCACACATGGAGTACAAACACATACTACCTAATGATCCTGTTTGATATGGAGACAGATCCTTATGTTCAGACACATATCTGACATTTCTTTTATCTTTTCTTCCCCCTGTGTTTTAGACCAGACACAAGGGACATTTTCTGTCTATTCCTCTGGTTGGCACAGGAGGAAATTGAAGGGCAATAGACGCCAAATCTAGGCAGGACATGACAAGCTCTCACAGCCCTGAGCAGCCTAATGAGAAGTCTAGTGCCTGAGGTTAACATCTTTGCTATGATTGTGCTGGTCATTCCCTAATTTTTCCATGATGACACTGGAGTTACTTCCCATCTTATTCCACCTTCTCTTGATGTGAGGGGAAATTTGGACTGAAATGAACTCATGTTCTTGTGTTAAGAAGGTTTGTTGTGGCAAGGAAATGTTTTTATCAGCAATGTTAACAAACCCAAAGTCTGATGTTAGTTTAACGAGGCAAATTTCCCCTAAAAATACCATGTCACTGATAAGTTGCCCAGTTGGGACCACAAAAAAGATAGACTCAAAGTAGACATCTTAAAACACCTGTCTAGCAGCATTTTGGTCTTTTGGAAAGTCACTTATCCTTTGAAAACAAATCATGTCTTTTTGTCCATTAAGCTCAGTACAAATTAATGTTTCGGCTTTATAAAACTTTTTATGACCTCTTTCTGCTAGTTTTTAGTGTCATGTCAATGCTAGGAAATTTGTTGACAAGGTTGAGCACTTACTGGTCCAGATTGATAATCTTAGAGATCAGTTGCAAATACCTACAGTTCTTGTTTGTGCCACTTGGTGGTGATAGTGAACAGCATTTGCCCCAGATGTATTTTTTTATCAATGTACAGAGAATGTTATTACACAGGTTTAAGTGAAAGCTCAGACCCCTTCATATGACAAATACTCATAAATCAAGATTGAAGAACATTCTCATGGAAGTGCTGCAGCTTAGATCTGCAAATGCAGAGAAAGATGGTAACATTTTAGCTTATGACCACTGGAGAAAACATTGTCATGTTTTTTGTTGGTGTACACAAGACAAATAGGTCTTAGATTACACTCACTTACTTTGCGCTCACTTACTTTGCATGAAAATGAGTGTATTGCATACTTATGTCACTGTTATTAGGTCATTCATGTTCAAGAGATGGTAATTATTTGTTGAATTGTTATTTTTACACCCTGTTGAGTTACACTGAATATGGTGAAATTAGAACAATATAAAAGCAGCAGCAAGTTTTCTTACGATATATATCAAGGAATAAATAGAAGACAAGTATGTTTTAACTAATGTCTTCTCAGGCTATGTACTGTTTAATAATGCACTGGCCATAGGTTGTGTCAAATATAGCTCTCTAACTGTGTGCTACATTCATCATTGTTGTGGATGTGTCAACAGATTATTATCAACTTTGTTATGAATGTGTGAAAATGAGATACTAGCTATAAAAAGGAAAAATTTCCTGTAAAGCAAATCATTGCCTTATTGAATCCACAGCGTAAACAGCATTGCAGATGCGACATCTGTGGTATGCATAATAGAATATACACGGTCTTGTATTTCTGTGGTTTGGCAGTGACGTGCATGGACCTTCAGCTGCAGAGCTGAGTCGTGAGTGTGTGATGGAAGCAATCATCGCATCGCAATAACATATGAAGATCTGGAGTTTAAGCGATTATCACCACACACTCTCTTTTGTCTGTTTTCAATATCTGTGAAGCAGTTTTCAAAACAACATGAGAAGTCAGCTGCTGTTGTTTAATCATGTAAAATTCAAAGTATGAATGCGCGTGCCATCACAGGAAGTTGTGGCGAGTCCCCTTCCTGTTCTTGTGCCTGAGTCTAGAGACAGAGACACTTCCCTTCCTCTGTGGAGGGTCACACCCCTCACATACACATTCGCGCTGTGTTTGATCGTGTGGGTCTGTCACCAGTTAGCAGCTGTCACTGTGTGAGTGGAGGCAACAGGTGACTAGTTTAGACAATGCAAGTGTAGCAGCATCCGTGGCCAGCCTGTGTCCTTGCTGTCGAATAGGCGACTCTTCCAGCGAGTGGGTTCATGGAGAACGAGGTACGCTTTTTAAAATGCTTTGAAGTGTTTTGTACGCCTCGATCAAAATGTATCAAGGTTTTTGTGAAGCACACTTAACTGAACTCTTAAACATTTTACCAGTTGATACAAGAGCTAAAGAAAGCTATTACTACAGGTATTTTACAGGTCATATTTGCAAGCAAAGCAATGAAGAGATTCTAAAGTAAATACAGAAACATTTTTGACTTTGAATTCATACTCAAGTTCATTGTACTTAATGCAATGACAATAAAGGAAAGAGATTATGTGTTTCTTGTGATGCATATGTGGCAGCTGTTTATTGAGGTTTTGAGGTTAATGTTCATGATGTTCAGATGTAGATGTATAGGACGTGATTCTCCATCACGTTTTACACCGTCTTCAACCACAAACTCCTCCAGTATTGCAAAATGCAGAGTTTCATTTTGCACATGCTTTTGTTGACATTTGAGCAACACATATTGGGTAACATGGAGGGCTGTACATTTGCACTCTCAAAGAGTCCATCTGCTGCATCTTACTCTACAGTCGGGGGAGGCAAGGTCAGCAGAAATTACAAGGCTTAAAAGTACCACAGTTAAGAGAAGTTTGATATAGTTTCTGCTTGTTTTCTTCTATTACCCTTTCTGTATTTCTTAATACGTTGTTGCATAGAAACACATGATGACAGTGGTTTATAATTCAGAGTCTGAAATGCTATATATACACACTAATTGAGTTTCATTTCTCACTGTGGTTTGGAAGGCAGCTTGACAATCTTCTAATTTCCTCTCAACCCCACTCTCTTTGTCTTCATTGACCAGCCTGGTATCGTGTCTCCGTTCAAGCGAGTCTTCCTGAAAGGAGAGAAGGGGAGAGACAAGAAGGCCCAGGAGAAAGCCACTGAGCGCAGGGCCCTCCACACCTTCTCACTCTCTCAGCCTGACCACCGAATCGACCCTGACATCCTGCTCAATGACTACATTGAGAAGGAAGTCAAAGTGAGTGTGACGAGCAGAGATATAACCCACATATTAAACATTTTGTAGTATAATTCTCTTAAGGAAATGATGATTCAAATGATATTAGGTTATGCTATGTTTTTTACATGACTTTTTGTACAACTTTTAGTAATACCTTTGTGCATGTTCTGTCCTGTCCAGTACTTGGGGCAGCTAACATCAGTTCCAGGATACTTGAACCCATCAAGTCGCACAGAAGTGCTGCAGCTCATTGACACTGCAAGGGTGAGTGAGTAAGAGGATTTAACCTGATCCTTCTGTTGGTTGCTGTCTCTCGCTCTCAATTTCTCTTTTTTCATCATTAATAATAAATGAAATTCCTTTCATAGTTAAATTCTGTTTATGCAAAATAATGCAGATGATAAAAGCTTTAATGCTCATACTTACATATGGTGAACTGGATTATTAAGGTTGTGAGATGTGGTATTTATAATTTTTATCATAACAGTGGTAATTACCTGGATTGTATGCCTCTGTGATTCTCAGAAGTCCCATCAGTTGGCAGGCCAGCTGACATCAGAACAGGATGCAGTGGTGAGCTTGTCGGCGTACAACATAAAGCTTGTATGGCGCGATGGAGAAGACATCATCTTGAGAGTGCCCATCCATGATATTGCTGCTGTCTCCTACATCAGGGACGACTCTTTACACCTCGTCGTCATCAAAACAGGTAAAACAAAAAAATAAAGGTTCCTTGAGATGTTAGAATGAAGTTGTGAAGTATGGCATATTGTTGTAAGATTACAGAAATTTAAGGATATACAGAGAAGTGGTTTGGGATCTTGTTACAGTGATCGTGTAGACAGGAGTTACCTGCAGTCTAGTTGCAACACAGTAGTCGATGTCGGTGCCATCAGGTCCCTCTGTTTTTTTGTTTGGTAACTTTTTAGAGGCAGAGGGAACAATAGTATTTTGTATCTTGTTAAATTCAATTTAAAACAAGTGCTTAACTGACATATTTCTGGAAGAGGAACTAGTAATAATGTGAAATTATTTGGCAACAAAAACAAATGAGGAAATGATGAAGAAAAAAATCTTTTTAAGAAATGTCTCAAACCATGTCCACTAAGCTAGCAACAATTCAAAATTTGAATGGTCAAATTAGACTGTATATATGTTTCTATGTTTTTCAGCCCAGGAGTCGGGAGGTTCTCCTTGTCCCAGCTCGTGTCCTGATCTCAACAAGTCTCAGACGCTGAGCTCCTTGTCAGAGAGTGGAGCTGTGCTTGTGGAAGTCTGCTGTCTGCTTGTGCTGGCCGTTGATAATAAGGTACTATTTTGCATCTGTGGCTGTGTTTACAACATGCATATTGTTAAATGGAAATCTGCATGCCAGCAATTAATTACTTTTGTACCTTTTGCTGACCACAGTCTGAAGTCTGCTTTGTGTGTTCCTATGTCATGAATAAGTTTCTGCAGAAGAGTGCATTGTTAACAGCTAACTTGTTTGTCTTTTAGGCAGCAGCAGAGGAGCTGTGTCTTTTGCTCAGTCAGGTCTTTCAGATCGTTTACACAGAATCAACCATTGACTTCTTGGACAGAGCCATTTTTGATGGAGCGACTACCCCTACCAGACACCTTTCTCTTTACAGCGGTAAGGAAAAAACAGAAAAACAAACGAAAATAATGAATGAAACTAATCTTACAGATTATGGTTTCATTTTTTAAAAATTTGATTGGGTGTAATGTACGGTAGTGTAATACTGTACTCTGTGGATGTCCTTGGAGTTTTTCCCTCCTTCTCAAGCTGCTGAAGGAACTGAAACAACAATGAAATGAATCTGAAAAAAATGTACTTTTTTATTGCATTTTGCAGATGACTCTTCAAGCAAAGTGGATGTTAAGGAGGCCTTTGAAGAGGATGCCAGCACATTGTAAGTACACGTTTCCATTTTGGGCACAGTGCTCAAGAAGAATTTTGACACATCTCTGAGAGTGGTTTACTTTTGCTTGTCACTTACAAGCAATGTATTCTTCTCTTAGTCCTTTCCAGGGCTCTATGGAAGCAGAAGAAAACTCTCCATCCGCTTCCACCCCAGCATCCCCTCAGACGAAGACCGCGAGTGAAGGAGAGCTCAGCACCACTGCCGCAGAGCTGCTGCAGGACTACATGACCACAGTATGACGATTTCACCTTCTCTTTCTTTCTCTTTCTGTATTCAAGAATAAGACATTTTTTTCAAGCTGTACTAATTTCATTATCTTTTTCTTCCCCTACCAGCTGCGGACAAAACTGTCATCACAGGAGATCCAGCAGTTTGCTACCCTGCTCCATGAATACCGGAATGGTGCCTCCATCCATGAGTTCTGCATCAACCTGCGACAACTCTATGGGGACAGCAGGAAGTTCCTTCTACTTGGTACGACCACTTATATTTATCCATGCTAAAATGCACCCATTTTGTGTTGCTAGACCGCTTTGATGAAAAATATTAATAAAAGAGCACAAGAAAAATTCCAACTTCAAACTGTGCAAAAAACTGAGCACCTTTTGCAACTGGAAATCATTTGTACTGCTTAACTTTGTTTTCTGACCAATATATTGAACTGGTCTAATCCTAGCTCATGGTTACACTGGCCACAGTGATGTATTAACTAATACCAAGCAGCTGCTTCCAAAATGAATTGATGTGCTAATGTGTTCCGGTTGTGGATTATATTCTGGGGAATAGTGAAACAGTTGACACAAGTGTTGCACCCTTGCTTGGTAGTTATACCAGTAAAGCCACACTTGTGGTTTGTTCTAGTTTTCTAACCACAACAATTTCATGAGATATTATAAAAACTAATAATGTGGGTAAAAGTCCCAGCTGCACTGCTGTCTCCTCAGTCCAATGAAATCCACCTGCATTTTGTATCACAATAAATATAACACAAACACATTTGTCTTAAAATATGTGCTAAAAAGACAGATGTTATGTCAGACACAGTTCATGACCATATGCATTTTATTGTGCCCCTGCAGGTCTGCGTCCCTTCATACCAGAGAAGGACAGCCAGCACTTTGAGAATTTCCTCGAGACCATCGGTGTGAAGGACGGCCGAGGCATCATTACAGACAGCTTTGGTCGTTACCGGCGCACAGCCAGCTCCGCCTCCGATTCCACCACCAACGGCAACGGAGCAGCCGGAGGAAGCGCCGGCTCGGACGAGGGCCAGGAGGCCTCCGAGGGAGACGAATGGGATCGCATGATCACTGATATCAGTAATGACATCGAAGCCCTCGGCTGCAGCATGGACCAGGAGGGAGTGACGCCCTGACATGGAGAACAAAGGGAGGTATTTTTTGCAAGAGCTGACATAGAATGGCAGCCAATCATTACATGAACAGTAGGCATGAGCTGAAGGGATCAGATGAAGGTGGTCCTTAGCACTGACCTAAGATTTGATTAATTATATTTTCCTCTAATTATCAAGAGGACGTTCCATAGTCCCTGCGCACTCACGGAAAACCTCAGCCTGTTACCACAAAAACATGAAGTTAAATAATGCACTTCTGCAGACCCTGTAGGCGACACGTAGTCAGTGGGCTACTTTTTGCATTTCAGAGGGATTCCCAGCCTCTGATATATTTTTAAAGTTTCTTTGATTTTTGTACTCATTTATTGGCAGTATCTGCCACTGCTGTCAGCAATGTAGCGGAAATCTCCAAAGTCTTTGAGATAATTGCAATCTGTTTTGAATACCCTCATGGACTCTGGAAAATCCATCAGAGGACTGTCTACATGTTTTTAGAAGGTTAAGACTGAGGATGTACTGGTTTGTGCTTTTGTATTACTATAGGTCAATCAGCTTCATCCACCAGGAGAACTTTGGTTTTCTTCATTTATTTCACATTTGTGTGTTGCTGTGAGAGTGTAACATTTTGCTATATATAATTTGTTTTTCAATAAGATTTGTGTACCACTTTGTTTTACACTATCATTTGTTATCACTGTTTACTCATTTATATAATTTTGCCTTATTCAAACTGACCAAGGAAATGCTGTAAAAACAAAAATTCTCGTTCAGTTCAAGTGATTGAGTGGGGACTGTATTTGACAAAGCCAGTTATGGCTGATGTAAATTTATGATTGTTTTTAGATTCTGGTTTTTCTCCTGCAGGTCATCTTGTTATGTCTTGTGACATTACATTTATCTGTCATTGTGCCTTTACACTGCAGTACTGCTGCCAACTGTCTGTCACACACAGACAGGTAATTATGAACTGTAACTACGGTTGTTGAGCAAATCATGGTTATTAAATAACAGCTACTTCAAAGAGATTGTCTTTTTGTGATCTAAAATTGCAACCATCATGATGTCTTTTGAAAACATAATTATTATCCTTTACACCTTTCTGCGGCATTATCAGCAGTTTGAAGTGAGACTAACCTCCTCATTTAATTTGACTTTCATGCACCAAAACTGACAAGAGGTGAAGGTTTCGTAATCTGATTATGATCCTCTCTGACTGTTCATCTGCTTGGATGCACCTAAGCTGCTGTGGAACTTCAGCTTCATCAAAGCAATCATGCTGGATGTTGCCCTCGAAGTTACGGATTAGTTTTGTGAGTCCGAGGGACGAGAAATTGGCAGGACAGATCGAGTCGAGCACATTCCATTCTGTAAAGCCGCTCACCAGGCTTTTAAAACATTTCCTTCACACATCTACTTTTATATGATTTTCCTCAGTAAGTTTTAAAACACAAAACAAACTGGAATCAAAAGATGTTTGTCCACCCTCTGGGCTGTCCCCTGTTTGTTGTGGAGCAGAGGTGTAGGTGTGCGTGTACAGGCTGGAACACTACACCTGGGCTCAAATAGCCACTTTGGCTTGAGACTCTGTCTGCCACGAACAAAAGGATGAGATAATCAAGAAGCCTATGATCTCACCGAGCAAATACAGATTCTTTGAAATCACACAGGCAAACTATTCTTGGTTTGTTGTACCTGTTTGCGACAATGTTGATTCATTGTTTGGTACAGAAGGAGAGTAAATGATTGTTTTTGACATGGTCTCAGTGTAATTGAGCCGTGTCTGCTTTCTCACAGTACTTGGCAGAAGCCTAATTGGCCTCCTGTGAATTCTCATCTTAATCCAATTTTAGACAGAACAGAATGACTCAGTACAGTGTCTCATTTGAACTAAGTAATTATTAAATAGATCAGTCGGTTTAATTAAGTCATTAAAACATCCCATGCTGTTTTATAAAGAGTTTAGCAATTATCTTTACAACCACTAACGGAGCTCCTGTAGTGACTTTATCACCTTACATGAGCGTGTCTCATGGAGAAGAATCAGATGGGCGTTTGTTTACTTGTTTTACTGAAAACGCTGAAAAGATCATTGTAGTCAGGAATTAAAAAACTAGATTTTAGTCATGTTATGTGGATTAAATGAACTTCATCATCAGGTGGATGTAGTAGACAAATGTTCAAGTATTATTCATTGTTTGTATTCATTGTCATTGTATTGATATGTCAACATATTTATATATCGAAAACTATTTATATATCTTTAAATATATAAAAACCAGTAATCTGTGATTCACAATCAAGAGCCTGTTACACACTGTCCAAAACTTACGCCGAGCACACAGCCTAATCCCAAATGAAAAGGAATCTGCTCATAAGGGGCTTCATCCCCAAGTAATATCCCACATAGAAAGCTATGGTTTAAAAGCTATTTTTAGCTCTTGGACATGTTTAATACGTGTCCAGGAGCTGGTCCAAGTGTTCCCCTGACCTTATAAATCTATTTTCCAACAACCAACACAGCTAGAATCTGTGTCTCGACACTCCAGGGGTTTAATTGTGTGGTCAAGCCTAAAGCCTAACTGACTCTGCAATGTGCCTTGTTTCATCCAACAAAAACAGTCGGATTCAGCTCTTATTTCCAGACCATTAAAAATTAAAGTGTTATTGCTTGTTAAATGTTTTCCAGTAAGTCATTGATAGCATGGTCAAAGTTCTAGCTTTGCAAATTGTCACAAATTCTGTCATCACATCCTCCAGGACAGCATCAACAAAGAGCCAAAATGGGGAATAACACATTGATTAAATACTGCAGTTTGTCTGTTTATTGTGTTCTCTGGGTTGTGGTGTTCTGGTCTTTAAGCGTCTTATCCTTACAGTAAATCCTGGTTGAGATGGGATGTGCTGAGACACTCCTACACAAAGGCTCGGCGTGAGATGCAGTCTGGGATCGTTGCCAGTCTCAGCCTGTGGTTCACCTTGGTGAGGTTTCTGTCTGCCATTCATGCTTGAGTTTGCAGCTCAGCCTCTGCAGCTCGGAGGTGTTACATCTGTTATATTCCTGGAACATGATGACAGCTACATTCCCAGTCGTGAACATCGGAAAAAGCTCTTTGTAGACAAAAGGTAAAGATAGAAATTAACTGACTGCATCCCTCTTTAAGATGCATAAACTGGAGGAAAGTCTTCACATAACCATAATAATTCCGTGGAATGAGTTTTGTTCAAATCCCCCTAAAGCAACTGCTTGTTCAAACTCTCAACACGATGCCTCATTTTTGCATGAGGACTGTGGCTTTTGATAAAGTATCTGGTCTTCATGCTTCAGCAGCAGAGATAGCGACTGATTTTATGCCTGTCAAGTCATTTTGTCATGCAAATGAGATGATTTAGGCATGAAATTAATAAAATGGCAAACTCCAGGGACAGCTGGGCAGAGCTGGAATCTAAACAAGCACAAAGTACTTTTTATTTTTCATTTTCATTTTTCATTGTGATAGCGTAAATATAATCCAAAAAGTCTTAGAAATAAAGAAGCACCTTGCTCACCAGCCACTTGTTAGAAAAAGTATGTGATGGCCCCTTTGGCAGCCTTTCAGTCAAAAGGAGATGTGGCTTTCAGCAGCGACAGGCTCACATAAAGCTGGAGCTCATGCATGAAAATCTCAGGCTCAGCAAAGTCATTCATGACATGCCACTTCAGGCCCTCCAGATGGAGAGGGACACAGGGATCAGCCACTGACGCTCACATGCAAAACCTCATGACCCCCGTGCTCATGTCTTCACACATACTCCAAACTGTGGGAGCCTGGGTTGTTCCCGAATGTTTACACAAGTTCATGTGTGTGGCGTGCACAGATGACAGCTATGTGCAGGACAAAGCATGAGGACGACCATGTCAGAGAGGCTCATCTGAAGAACGGGAGAGATAGCCAATTCATGTCGTTTCCAATGCTGAAAGGAATAATTTGACTTTTGGATTTGAATTTTGGGAAATGTGGTTGTTTGTTTTCTGATTGAGAGTTTGATGAGAACATTTTGATCTCTCTCTCTCTCTGTCTCTCTCTCTCTCTGTCTTTCTCTCTCTCAACCCAACCGGTCGAGGCAGATGGCCACCCGTCCAGAGCCTGGTTCTGTTCGAGGTTTCTGCCTGTTAAAAGGAAGTTTTTCCTCGCCACTGTCACCAAGCTCTTGCTCATAATGGGAACTGTTGGGTCTCTAAAGAGTATGGGCCAGTTGAATCTGTCCATTAAATATGAAGGTACAACTTACATTTTATCTGGTCAAATGTTAAAATAGCAAATTGGCACTTTGACACTTTTTGTACAGATTAAACAAACCAAATTATGTATAAACTGTTAATAAGTGTCATTAGATTCTGGTAGGTGGATTTTGTCAAAATATTCCTTTCCTAAAACAACAGTAGTTCAAAAGTTAAGAGCAGGCATGATACTGGGGACATAGCGGGATATTCCAATATTTTAAAAGCTCTCAACACCTCCTGAAAGCTTATGAGTAACTTTAGGTGACATGCACTGTATCCAAGTGCAAAAACAATGCTGGTGTATCTAAGCTTCTTTATTACATGTGCTTCATCTCCCAGATTCTTCCATGGTTCACTGAGCACTTTAATATGCAGTGCACTCATGAAAGACTCTGCATATTCTGCGTTTGAGTGACAGGTCTTACCACAAAGAAAACATAAATGGTCATCGGTGAGCAAATTAAAGGTTGACAAAGTAAAGCATCTAACTTCTTGATGGATTATTTATTTCCAGTACATTCACGAAAACATACTAGCATTAACAATAATCCATTTAAGGTATAACATTTTGTGAAAATGAGTTTCAAAGTACTGTATGTTCCAGTCGATTATAGGCTTAAGATCAAGTTGACACAGCAGTTGTTTTCTTGCCAGGTGGCATCGTGCCTCACTGTTCAGGGGACACTGCAAACAAAGGCCAAGTATTGTGTTTGTACAACAAGTTAATCATGTAATGTCGGAACAGCCTGAGCAGGAGCAGACATTGAAGTTTCATTTCAGTGGATGTCATAAGAAGTAATCTGCTCTGTTGTGACAAAAAAAAAAATAGATGTTGGGCGTGATAGCTCTAAAGATGTGATTATGTTAAGATTGTATTATAGTATATGTGGGACACAAGGAGGGGCCTTTTAAACCCTGACACTCCTTTTTCCACTTGCGTGATCTGTGCATTTGAACTATACTTGACTCAAATTTCATATGCTCAGATTTCAACCCCCGCAACCCCGAAGAAAATGAGTATGGAAAGGTTACCTCTAATGATATATCCCATCGTAACTGCTCTCAGAACAAGATCCACATAATCAGGTCATTTGGTACAGAGATTTGGATGAGTTCTAATTCAGTGTTTATCCATGAAACTAAAGCGTGTTTTTGTTTCAAACAGACAATGCCATCTCAAATGGTTACTTTCAGGCTGGAGCTCAACAATTAGAGCATAAAAAAGGGCAAAGCTCCAACCAAGACTTAAATACATCCTTACTTATGAGAAGCAAACTTGAGCCTAGGACTTGAAACAAACGAGTGCAACTTGACATTGTAAAGGATGATTCATCATGAATCATTTTAATTGTACTCTACAAAAAATTCAATGTTTGCTAAATTCATACTACTGCTCTCTAACTCAAATATGCATTGGGTACAGTTTGCATCAATATTAAGGCATCTTTTAAACATTTAGATTAAGATCCAGGACATGGAACAAAAAAAATCTGGACTGTCACTGAAGGCATCATACAGTCTGAATGCAGTAAAAATATACATAAACGTTTAATCTCTGCTTGTACATAGAAACCACCAAAGTCCCAGCAAACAGCTTGAGAGTCCTTTGAGAGTCTATTTCAAGTCACGATGGCCTACAGGTCTAAAATCTGCTGTGGTTTTAAGACAGAGAGGTTTCTGAATATAGCTGCCATGTATAGTTTAGTGGTAAAAGCACTTTATATGTACCTACTGCACTCAAATCCTTCTTCCTAAATAATATACTTTACCTAAATGTCTCTCTTTGATTATAGGGACTGTGAAACAGGGTTTACATGGAGGCTCATCCTCACAACATTGTGGTCAAGACCTAAACGCACAAAGGATCTCACCACTATCTAGCATATGGCCCTGGCTGGCACTGGAGCAAGGACAGTAATAGGTTTTCAGGATTTTCAAAGTGCTGCGGCTGCCACTAGCACAGCGAGAAACGGCGAGAGTTAATGTTCATCTTGGTGACGCCGATGAGCCTCAGCGGGGCAGAGAGGCCGAGGCCCGGGGTGACCGGACACTCGCACAGCAGGTCCGACAGCTCGTCCCGCTCCTCGAGGCCGAAGGTGGCGTCGTTGAGCATCCGGCGATGCAGGTGGCACGTCTGCTCTATCTTCAGCTTGTTGATGTCGCTCCGGAGCCGCATGAGCTGCGACGCCAGCTGCTGGTCCTGCAAGCGCATGTCTGTCTGATGGAGAGAGACAGACAACCCGAGGATTAATTGATTAATCACTCACAATGTTTTAGTCAAGTGAAAATACTATAATAATAATAATAATAATAAAAACTAATAAGAATTTTAAGACACGAAAAAATGCTCATAAGATCTAACTTTCTTTCAACCACATCTCATGGCCTTGCTCAGTGGCTGGAGGTCATTTGCTGTGGAAATGGTTTACTTGATATCACATGATGAAAGTATGGAATTTCAATCACGTGATAACAGATGGTTGTATATGATGATGACAACTAAACTATGACAACTGAGCAACTCCATCCATGCAGGAAGACCATGAGATGTGGTTGAAAGCTTTGGAAACAACAAGTTATGATTTTTTTTTGTCAAGTTGCTGCCAAAGTAAAATAGCTGGTAGACTTTTCCAAAATGAAAAAGATAACCAATGGCAGCTATGGACTATAAGCTTTAATAATGAATAGTGTGCAACATTAACCACTGGCAAGAAAGCAATTAAGTTGACTTCCCCAAAATGTCGAACTATTCCTTTAAACACGATTTTTAGTTAGAAGTATCTAAGTATGAGTCCAACAACAATTCGCACACAGTTGTTCGCATGATCTAGATTAACGCGAGGTCCATGCATTCAGTCCTTATTGTGTAACAAAATCTAAAAAGAAAATTCACAGTGGGACATCCACAAACAAGTTCCTCATCATAAGCTCTCTCAGTTTGATCTCTTTCGTGTCCACTGCCCATGTGCAAAACTCTGTGCAAAGATCATAATCGTCTCTCTTGTCCACTGTCTTTGTGCAAAACGTCAGTGAGGGTGATTCTGGCTCCGACCGTGCCTCTCTGCGTGCTCGGTCCAGGCTCATGAACCGTGGGTGAATGTGCAGAGTAATTGAGCAGAGTGAAAATGATTACACTTGCAGAAACTGTGTGTAACAAATGTCTGATGCAACGGCCTGAGTCCCAATCAATCTCACTCACTAATGTGAATGGGATTCCTCTGGTTGGTAATTGGACATTGCATCCATTGTTAAATTCTAATTAGCTAAGTAGCAGGAAGTTATTTTCTATTGTGGCCTTTAGAATTATAAAGCTCTTCAAATTAAAAGTGAGAATGAAAGTGTGTACTTGAATCTCGAGTATCCAACTGAAATAGATAGTACTAAATAAAAAGAACATTCAAAACCACACACTCTACACATTCAAAACTGCAGCCAGTAATAGTTCCATTCATTGGCTACAAACAGTAAACATAATTAAATATTTCAGAGATGCACTGTTCTATATTTTAAACATAGATGATACATTTGTACATTTTAAAGAATTGAAGCTTTGTCTCACCAGTTCTCTCCTCAGCCAACTCAGAGCTTCATCAATGTTCCCAAATCCCTTCAGCACACCTGATGACAACTTGCACTGAAACACATCAGAGTTCACTACAGTCTCTTGTTGTGCGACTACTTTCTCTTCTGGTTCAACTCGGATCGGGCCTTTTCCAGTTCCCGGCTCTCTGAAGCTTTCCGCCTCGAGTCGGGCTTTCCACTCCAGGTAAGAAGGTCTCCTGGTCTCCAGTCTCAACTTCTCCGTCAGGGCCTTCAGGTTCATGAGATGGTCATCTGTGGGCAAATCCACGTCTTCTCCGCATTCGGCTTCCTCCAGGACACAAGCCCGGTCCACCATGATCTGAGGAGCTGAGGGTGCGTCCATCTTTAATACGGTCAATACAAAAGCTCCCTAAAAAAAATGTGTCAAAATAAAAATCTGTTCTTCATTGGTTCCAAAGGGTTTATGCATCCACTTTCTCAGCTCGTTGTTAGGAGAGTCGCTCTTTAAAGGATTTTTAAGTGATCCATTGATGTTTCAGGGGCAGATAATCTTTAAAACTGTAGAGGAGAGAAGATGCAAGTTATGAAATTATTCAAATGACAAGAGACAAAACTTAATTGGCATCTGACAAAAAGGCTACACAATGAGGTTATATCTGAGAAAGACTGAATGATGAGTATAATTCCAGTTTTCTCTCCGCGCTCCTCCTTGTGAACTGATTTTCGCTGAACATTTGGCTTCTCATATATAAAATAATAAAGGATAAGCAGATTGAGGGAACACACCTCCAGGATTTTCATTTAACAGGAACAAGTTGTTCCATAGCAACAACACATGGAGTGTAAATGAATCAACAAATTTCCTGCCTCCTGTCCTCAGGGCTTATTGCCTTAACCGACTTGAGCTGGACACAAAAGCTGACAGTCGTGCTTGTTTACAGCAACCCTTTCACCAGAGGATTTTAAAACCATGTCGACCCGATGAGCAAAACTCAAATTACTGAATTTCCTAAGATTCTTCCTCTGCTATACTAAGATTCTTCCTCTGTCGACCACGAATGTCTGTTCAAGGTTTCACAGCAATCCATCAACATGTCAGTACTTTGTAATCAGTTTAGAAACAGTGGGGCGAGTACGGACGACACAGGAAATAAAGTCACAAACCTTTGTTCCACCCTCTTAAATGATATAGCAAACACATAACAGCGGCAGCAATAGCAGACTTTCTGCCCAGTGTCCTCTTACAAAACCTTCAAGCGCTCAATAAGCGGTTAGTGCTCAGTTATTCCATAATGGGCACAGCAGACCAGCAGTGAAGTCATTGTGTCTAATGATAGGTTTGGCTGTTTTGCAAGGTAAAACAGACCTCTCACTGTGCAGAGGAGCTGACTTGTGAATGCCTGGGATATGGGTTGTGCCATATCATTCTGCTCACAATATTACTGGTATCATTTTTAAGATGATAAAAAAAAAGTTAAATCATCATATCATTATGAGAGAAAGGCCCTATAATACTGTGATTTTTTCTTTTTTTTAAGGACACTCACTCACTTCCTGGCCTGGGAATTGATCCTGTCCTTACCGTCTAAAAATCAGTGTGTCTCTGGAGACTGCATTGTTACAGGAGGATGAAAATCCATACCCCATGCATTTTTAAAGAGTTTGTAAAGACCCTGTATGTACAGTAAACGAGTGATTTGAATTGTTAATAGGAACTGCAGAGCTAAGAGGTTTAGAAAAATGGGGAAAAGTGTGTGTGTGTGTGTGTGTGTGTGTGTGTGCAAATACTGTATATATTTTATTAAATATAACGAGCTGCGATGACGATTAAAAAGAAATAAAAGGTTTAAATCATAAAAGCAAAAACCCCAAACTGGCCTCTTGTTGGCTGCTTTATCATTTAAGTGGCAAGTTTGCAGCCACTTTTGAAAAGACCAGCAGGAAATGTTTCTCTTGAGGAAGCCAACATTTACATCATGAATATCAAATGCACAAGCTGACAGATCTTGGGAGAAATAACAACCATTTATCCCCATTATCCAAATGTCCCAACTGGCATCCAAATCACATAACATCACCCATACATGTCTCTGGTTTCAAGGCAGCAGAATTTGATTGCTCAGCAGCTTCCAGTTGCAATGTTGCCACACCAATAGAATTTATTTTGCGGTGTTGGATTATAAGATGCCAAAACCAGGTCTGGCTTATGAAGTCTGACTCTCATTGCAGGCATGATAACTGCAGAGTAACTAATCTGGCTTTTGTGTGTATCTCACCAATCTTTGACATAACACACCTCTGAGTCATTTGCATTCAAAGGTGTTATATTTCAAACTGGATGGTCGAGTATGTGCTGATACACAGTGCAGTGCATGAGCATTATTATCCATAGACACTCACCAGCAGGATCAAAGGTTGACTCAAAGAGATGAGCTGCCTGACACCAAAGCTAAACATCCAATTACTGGAGCACATTAGACTCCTCTGTTATGGCAACAGAAACTTGAAACAGTCTGTGGTTCAAATTATACCACATGAACAGACTAAGACGATATCAAATGAAGAGAAAACCTCATACTGAATATCAGTATCAACAGGTGTTCTGTCCTGGTGGTTTAGGTTCTGAAAGATGGATGAACTTAAATAAGAAGCACATTTGAAGAAGCCAAGATCAAAGATATCACAATACCTTTACAGAATGGCCCACTTCAGAATCATGTATATTACTGAATTATAATCATTAATGCATGAATGAGTACATCACTTTAATGATGCAGCTTTTAAGGGTGAGGCTTATTTTTACTTTATATACTGCAGGGTAGCTTATGAAATTAACCAAGTGTTCAATGAAGATCCACAATAATACATATTTTGTATTATTTACAGGAAGAAGCAAAGTGACTACAGTCACTAAAGGTATCAAATAAATGTAATAGAGTAAAAAGTGAGATATTACTCTCTAGAAGTATAAAGTAGCATATAATGGAGATAGTCAGGTTAAGTATCTCAACATTATACTGAAGCACAGTACTTGAGTAAATGTGTGTAGCTACATTACATTATATAAATAAGTAAGTAGATATAGTAGAAGTAAGAATAAAAACATTTTTCTCTCCTTAATCTCTTTTTAAGTGTGAAAAACATCAATACAAAACATTACTATTATATATAACTACTATGTATGTAATAATACAACTTAAGCCTCATTTCCCTCTTCTTCACTTGACCTTATTTTAGTTGTGATCAAGTTTACTAATTTAATACTTTTTCTCCCATTTGGTTCCTGCAGCCAGGCATAAAAGCAACAACATGCAGCTCTGTTTGGTTTCTTCAGGAAATAGTTCACCATGATTTCTGCACAAAAGCGACACAGCAATAAGGCTGAAATATAACTTTCCCTCATGCACAGATAAACCGAGTGATGCACGTGAGCACATTCATTTAAACCTGCTCCTGCTTCTCTGCTGAGACTCGACCTGGATCATCTGAAACACCCAAAGTCAAACCGGCTCCTTTACCTTGTAGATCAGCTGCTGCAGCTCAGCTGGTCTTCACGAACCCTGGATGAAGCAGCATCAGTGCAGACCATCACAAACCCGCTCCCTCTCCATGTGTCTCATGTGATCCTCCAGCAGCTCCGAGGTCCACTTGTTTTTGAGCAGAGAGCCGCCGGAGGAGGGGCGGGGAGTCTGCGTCAGGTCCTGGTTGCTGGGAGACGTCCAGGAATCCCTATCAGACTTCCCACCCACATGAATATTAATGTCTGTGCGCCAGAGACTGTTCAGATCATTTATTTTCACCTCACAAAATACACATAACACATGTAGTTTTTTTTTTTTTTCATCCAACAGGACAATAAGTACAAAATGTGAAAAATTCAAAACCTGAATACAGACTGATCAACCACAAAGTTTTCATTGGTTTACACATTTAATCCCTTATGGAAGTTACAATAATAAATTCTGACAGAATAAATACAAGAGCTCTTCAAAAATGTCTGAAAAAATACAGATTTTCAGCTTCCTGCTGCAGATTGGTAACAACATGGTGCCACATTAAGGAGCTGCTGTAAGAATAGTGATTTTCCATAATGGAGTCTATAAGAACTAAATATAAATATAGATAATATATATAGAGATAAAAACAGAGCTTTTTGTCCTCCAGCCACTGGTGGTTTGTTTTAGTGCTGATTGTCTGCTATGAGTCACATCAGTGCAGGGGACAAGGGTCAGGAAAGATTGATATTTATGAATTAAGAGTCACTCAAGTGTCTTCAAGACATGTAAGTCAAATACTAACATTTTTTGTTTGTTAAACTACAAAACACATTTATGCTTTTAAGGAGCTTATATGAAATATTCAGCATCATTTCATTACAGGGCATTGACATTTCTATTACATTTTAAATGGGACATTTAATCTGTATTAATGCAATAACCTGCAGAAAATTTCCATTTTTATGAAGTTTCATAATAAATGTTTTAAAAAAAAAAAAAAAAAAAACGGTTTCATAGAATTGTCAGATATTCAGCAAGCAGGCTAAATATACTGTGACTGTCACATTGCTTAGTGGTACATTCTTATGGCATGGACTCAATAATAATAAATTCCAAACTGTGTGGAATAAAATGTGTCCAAACACAGACATGCAGAAATGTAGGATCCCAAACCAATGGATGACAGACAGCAATCCTAGCAAAACTATTATTTTTTAAAAATATGGCAAAAGGATAAATGTGAAATGCAAAGAAATATGACTGGCAGCCAAAAGTGTTTGCACTTTGGTTTGCCTTTTTTTATTGGACAGAACGTTCTTGGAGTTAGGTGTTGTGGCTCTGCTACCCTTCTTTTAGTCAAACTACCAGTTCTACCAGAAAAACTGGAATGCAACCTAAGAAACATCTTCAAATTTAACATATGCAACCAGTAAAAGCCACAGTCTACACAACACCTATAAGCTCAACTAGTATTAAAACAGATCAAAGAGTCAAAAATCCTATATCACCACTTTCAGCAACACTGTGACAACTATCTTTGCCATCCATGAGTCTACACACCTACCTGCACCTCGAAGGTCACGTTCAATTTCTACATGATGAAACATTAAAAAGACAGTTAGGTAAATCATGTATCATTTGTACAGCAATGTAGTATTATAGAAACATTTTTCCGTTCTGTGTTTGCTTCGGTTAATAATGTTATAATAATAATGTGAAATTTTTATTGGGAAATCAATAGTGTTCAGACTTTAGAATATATAATTTATAAACCATATATATTCTAATATTTAGAATTCATAAACCATGTTCATCACTCAATCTTTTATTTTGGAAATCACCTCACCTGCTGTGAGACTACATCAAATCTAAATGAATTTCATAAAGTAAGTTCCTCTATGTCATCATCAAATGAGGCAATGGCCCGGATGGCAGGTCTACTATCTGCGACGTGTAGGGTGTTCAGGGTGGATGGCGAAGGAGTGGAAGACCCTGAGTTGAAGCTGAGCAGCCCTTCCCTTCTTGAACGCACTCCATTGGTAGTTGGAGGACTGTTGAGGACCTCCATTTTATTGGAAGTGATTGCACAGTCACCAGCAGTTGTTGCCAGTGTGCCAAATAGCTGCTGCATGAGGCCAGACTTCCTGTCCTTCCCCACTCCTCTTTCCATATCCTTCTCTTTCTCCATCTCCAGCCCTCTGAGACTAAAAACACCTATTGCTTCTAACGCAGAGTCCCTGTCTTCTACAGGCGGAGGTGGAGGGAAGCCTGAAGAACCTCGGGAAGCTGAATTTCCGAAAGAAGGCGCATAGCTTCCGAATGCTAAGTCGTCATTAGAGATTTGGGAGCGTAGCGCTCTCCTCCCCATTCCTGTTGTGACAGCTCCACCCTCCATGCCCGATCTTCTCCTTCCACCATCCCCGCTTCCAGCAGTAGCGCGCAAACTGGCCAACTCCTCTGATTCTGTGAGGTTAAAAATTGAAGAGTTCTGGGTCCTCTGCTCAGGAGGACGAGGAGAAGAATGGTTACTGGTACCCTTATTAAACTCAGAAGGACTAGACTCAGCAAACAAGGTGTTCTGGGCTCCCTGGTTGTGACGGTCTATTTCACGCATCTTAGCCAGCAGCTGGTCTTTTTTGCGACGTGCTTCCTCTGCTGCTTGCTGATTGGCCAGAACATCCTGGTTCCATTTCTTCACCTCTTCCTGGACATGGCCACGCTTCCTGTTGTTCTCTTCCTCCTGGTTCATCAGAGAACTTGTCCTCTTCTTGTCTTCTTCCTCTTTTTCTGTGTCCCAGCCTGCGGACATGAGATAAAACCATTGCTGTTGCTTTATTGTGCCTTTTACTGATTTTCTGCATATGTGCTGTATATTCTCTGCTTATCTTACCATCACTTAGTCTCTTTGACGTCTCCTCAAGCGCATTTAGCTCCAGGTTGAGTTGCTGTTTCTCCTCTTTTTCCTGCTCTTTCTCCTTCACCATCTCCTTGTTTCTTTCTTTTTCACCTTCTCTCACCTTCTGCTGTTCCCACTTTTGATGTCTGTCTTCTGTCTCTGTCTGTCTGTCCCCTTTGTCAAGCTCCTGATGACATAAATTGATTGAGAGAAAGAGGCAAAACTAACAGTGACAGAAGAGGAAATGTGGATGTTGGACTAAAGTGGAAAAAGTGGAGTCACATCTTTGTACCTTTAGTGATAAGTATTCATCAGGTGGCTGTTGGCTGTACTCATTGGCATCAGTGATGGCAGGAGGAGGTGTGGGGAAATCCACACTAGACATCCCGTCTTTAGGCAGCGCTGTCTTGGTGCTGTTCCTGCTTGGGACTATGTGTGAAACAAAAGCAGATTATATATTAAGAGTTAATTTCACTAATCCTGTTTTAAACCATGACCAATAAGATTTGAAACAAGGTAAAAGTTAATGAAAGTATACACAGTTTATAAATGCACAGCAACCATGAACAGAAAGCAATAGTTAGGCCTTACCTTTCCTCTTTGTGCCACTGTCAATATCTTTTCTTAGGGAGGGTTTCATCATGCGGTTAGCGTAGATGTTCTTGGTATCTAGTTCTCTTTCCTTCTCCTAATAAGAAATGAAATCAACTAAGTGAAAATTTCATACACTTAGTAATCTGCTTTTTATGCACAATTATACAGATGCCGTTTGTTTTAGTTGGTAGTATCTTTGAGTATTTTTACGTATATGGACCTTGAGTTTATTGGTCAGTCGCTCCAGCTCCTCCTGCAGAGTCCTGATCTCCTCCTGGGCACTGATGGTCTTCTTCCTTTCTGCAGCCAGCTGCCTCTGGAAACTGCTGTTGCTCAGCTCCATGCTACGCTCCAGCTCCTTCAAACATTCACAGATAAAGTGCTGCATGACAACAAGGAACTCTAGGTCTGGGCGGTATCAAGGTATTACGGTATACCAGGATCTTCAGAAATCCCAAAGCTATTGCTTATTATCTGCAAGGGATTGTTTATCTAGCTATAGTATAGCCTTGTAAACCGGACACACATCACTTATTAGCAAGGAGTCAAATCTATAGGTGAAATCAAAAATAAATTAACCTTAATTTTTCTTTCTGCCTCTTGGGCCCGTGCCTTCTCTTCCTCCAGCCTGCGGCTTAGCTCGTCTCTGGCTCCTAACTCTCGCTGGTCGACCAGCTTCCTCAGCCGTGTGATGGTCGCCTGACTCCTTTGCAGCTGCTCCTCGCTGTCCTTCAATCGCCGCTCGGCTGCCCGTTCCCGCTCTTGAGTACGCCTGAGCCGCTCACGCAACACGTGGGTCTCGTTGTTGTGGCGCGACAGCAGCTGGGAAATCTCACTTTCTGTGTCATCATAGCGCTGCAGGGCCTTCTCTTGACGGACCTGAAGCTGCAATGTGGAAAAGGAGAAATTCATGGGACTATGGGATGCCACAGGAGTTCGATTTGATGAGGAAAAATAGAATTTGACGGTAAAAAGATTATATGACTTTAAACATATGTGATTTTAAATTTAAACTAGAGGGTTAGGTCTACCTGTCTGAGTATTCGATTCTCCTTCTGCAGCTCGTCAGTGCGCTGTTGCAGCTCAGCAAGTGCGTTACGCAATTCGTTGATCTTTAGCAGGCGGGCTGAAAGCATCCTCTTGGTCACCAGGTCCAGGTCTTTAGCAGGTGTGGACTCCTTGCTTTGTGAACGTACTCCCCTGCGATGCTGCTGGGTCAGGGGTTGGCCACCTGGACGCTGTGGGTGAGACACACCCCGACGCCCCACACCACCTGCAAGATGGAGAAACACATGATGCAAAAATAATCAAAAGGTAATGACAATTAACATTTTTACGGGTCTTTACCAAAAGACATGGACCAGTGCACTAGTAGTGGTGAATATGAACTAAGGTTGAGGCTAAAGACAGATCAAAATCAAACTTTACTCATAACATAACATAAGAACCTTAATAACATTCAAATTGGAAAAAAATGTTTGTGTACAATAAATAACAATTGAGTTGTCCTTCTGCAGAAACCACCATGCTAAAATCTGCCTTACACTGCCATCACCTGGACAGTAAAGCAAACTTAATCAATAAGGCTTAAGTTTCATTCATCCATCCATCCATACATACCTCCTTTCTTAACATACCTGTCTTGTAGAGGGGGCTGCTAGAAATCCTCTTTGCTCGCATCCCTCTTCGAGGATTAGGGGATGGAGTCCGGGACTGGGAGTATGGTGAGAGTGAGCCCTCTGAAGGAGACTCGTTCTCATAGTCCTCTGAGTAAAATGACCGACTACTTCTCCGTCCCTCTCCATCTGATACCTGGTCCCGATCTGGATCTGAATGCCAGGTTCGAGTTTTCGATCTACTTTCAGCACAGTCGTCTTTTTCATCCTCATCCTGGATCTTGTCCTGGAAGTTCTTTTTGTGTTTTTGGAAGGACGATTCACAGGAATCTTTCTTTCTACTCCGGAGCGACTGACGACTTTGATCAACATCCCGGTTGTCTTCATAGGGGTCAGTTATGCTTTCAGATTCCATATTCCCACTTTGAGAAGAAGTGCTGTGCTGAAATTAAACGCAAAAAGTTGGAAAGAAACATATCAGACTCTGAATTACAGCAGGAGTTACAATTTCACAGTAACAAAAGTTTACTTATAAAAAATGTACTTTACCTGATTTAACAGACTTACATTAAAAGCCCCCTGATAAACTGACCTCAACACTTGTACTTTGCAACCCAGATGAAAATTCTCAAAAGTCATCCAAAACAGTCATAAGAAGCTAGGCCGACTGGTTTCTCTCAGGTTTTCCGTATTGTGTGTCTTGGTCACTAAGCGACAACACACATGAGGTGGAATTTTCCATGAGGCTGAATGATGTATGATATCACTATTCACTGCTGCTACATACAAAATACTAGCCTGCCCCCATCCGCCCTGCTGACTTATTAAACAGCCAGATTGTTATTTCTAACTGCAATAAAACTCACATGTACACACACAGTCAAAGATAGAAAAAGGAGAAAATGAAAGTAAATTTAAGTGTTCAGGTGTTCTCATCTGATATTTTCATTCTGTTGATCGTAAATATAGTGTTGCATATTAAAAATATATTGTACCAATTATATATCTTGTATGTTTTGCTGCTTAGTTTTTTCCATATACTCTATAAAATGCAGAATTTGTCTCATTATTTTGTGGCTCTGGCTTAGACTAATACTGAGGAGCCTGTATGTTCTTTAATATTTGTTTTACTGACATGTAAAGGTCATGCAGCCATCTGGCCCTTTCATCAGCCCTGACAATAATAGAACCACTTGATGGTCAAGTATCGATGGCAACACCAGTACACACAGCAGCATCACCATAAACAGAGGAGAGCATAATTGTAAGTCAAGGAGGGCACAAAGGTCTTATACCTGAATGCAAATCTGTTTATGAAAACAATGTGTCAGTTATTAGATAGCTTTTGTTGAATGATACCCGGTTCATTACATGCAGACTACAGATTTTAATAATGTAAGGTTTTTTCTCCTCTCTAATCATTAGCAAGCATACAGTAATGAAGACTGTTCATTCAAACTAATTTGTTTCACAATTTCAAAAGCTTTATTGTGAAATATTTTTGATGACAAAAAAACATTAGTTAATTGTATTAATTATCATTAAGTACTACTTATATATGCTCAACTTATAATTAGACTAATAAATATCATGTGAAATCCAGTCTGATGGAAAATATGTTTGGATGAACAGTAGTATCAAGTGTCTTAACACTCACCACATAGGTCAGATTATATCCCCATCATCTCTGCTGTCATCATCATTCACATCTTCATGTTTATGTCTGATTGTCTCCGGAGGCTCTTGATAAATCTATTTGCTGAGAAAACCGATGCAGTCAGGTCACAATCTCCCTGGTGAAAGCAAAAATACACAATCAGATGCGTGTTATCAAGAGCTTACTATAGCTGTAGAACATACCAGATTCCTTGCTGTCTGTGATAAGAACAGATTGGATTAAAGTCGACAGCGTCTGTTGTTGACAGGTGCTTTGTTGTGATGCTGCCTGCCAAGAAAAGGCAACAAGTTGTGGCTAATACCTGAAGCCAACCACACATCTCAGTGGGTCTTCAACGCACAAGCAACATGATCAAATAGATGTGAATAAGAGAGAAAAAAAGCATTTCCAAACAGCCTTTCAGCGTACTGACATTAGCCAACGTTAGCCTGTCACGGGCTGTAGGAAGCTAACAGACTTACTGACGATAGCTTATTATGCTAGCATAGCAAAACAAATCTAGCATCAACAGGTGGGTTTTAACGTTACCTCTCTGTGTGTGCTGGTATCAACCTGTCCGTTTTTCCACCTTTACTCTTTTAAACCTCGCGGACTTTCTCTGGTTCACGTTTAACTTTTTATCAATAAACGGCTTCTTGTTTATACTCGATCGGCTGATGGAGCTAGCTACATAGCTTCAACTACTAGCGAGCTAGCAGGAACTTAAGCTAACCTTAGATATAAGAGGGCAGAACGTTAGTCGTCCGCTGTTTTTGGAAACTAACAGCCATGAGAATCGTTTTAAAAAGATCGCTGTGTTGTAATTATCCAGAGTAAAACACCAAAACTGAATGAACCTGACAGTCAGAGGTGCTCAGATACGTTTTCCTGAGTCCACGTCCGGTCTTGACGCTGACGCCCTACCATGGCAACCGCAGCACCTCCTGCAGTACCACTCTAACGCCAGAGAGGCGCTGTTGTGCGTGTTGTGATATACATAGCAATATGTATAAAGAAACATTATATTAATAAAGGAGAATGTTATACCCTGATATCACCAAGCACCATATATTTGCTCAGTGTTTATTTCATAAATAAAATAGACATGTAGGATATTATAGTCACATACTCACAGCTGCTGATATGGTGTCTTACTCATGCTGAGCGCTGAAGTTTTTAGGATGTGTATACAGTGTCACTTCAGCCGCAGCACATGAATGTATTTCAAGACACACAGACTTCACCAACAATTTGCATGGTGATTGAGATTTATGTCATTAAACATATGTGCACAAGCAATAGATCTGACCAGCTGTAACATCCACTTACAAAACTTGCAATGTTTACAGCTGCTGCTATGGTTTCTTCCCCATGCTGTGCAATGCATAAATAGTGCTGATATTTTTTGACAAATGATCTGTGCATATATGCAAAGTCTGCCATGTTCTTTTACTGATGTATTGCAAGAATGCATACCTCCACCAAGGCTGCATTTTTTAAATTTTGTATGATAATTGAAAATATAAAGAATATTCTGCATTTTCATGTCCATTTAAATATCTAAATCTGCATCATTCACACAGTGATAAACAGTCAATGGATGCACAGTTGGGGTTTAATTCATCTAAGTGCAGCCGAATCTGGATCCACAACATCCACTACAAAATGATTCATGCCTAATTTGACTGAAACCTTGTTTGTTTATTTTTTTATTTTGAAATCGAATCTATGACCGGAAGTCCAGTGTGTTACATGCTGTGTGTTGTCGCGTCAGTCAGCAGAGGCGCACGCTGTTATATTATCATGCCTCAGTTTAAATACAGGAGACTCTTGTCCTCTCTCATCTGAAACCCAGCCTGAGCTTCTGAGTCTGCATCAGTGTGAGGAATAAACGAGTCTGGCTGCTTCAGTTTGTTTGTCGACTGTCTGACATTAATTTGGGATTAAAATGGTCATCAGGGTTTTCATCGCCTCTTCAACTGGCTCTGTCGCGGTGAGTGTTTGCAAATGTGTTTCCAAGCTTATTGACAGTTGCACATAAATAAATCAATGCAATCATATCAGAGAAGCATGTGCAAATCTTTTATTCTGGCATATCCTCCGAATAGTGTTTATTGGTATTATGTAACTGGACTGTGAGTGTGTTTCCACTTCAGACTGTTGACAAGCAGTGAAAGTGAGCAGCATCATTCAGACAGACAGGCAGGTTATTCACTGACTCACATGCACATTTTATATATTCAATTCAGCCTCTTGATCTTTTGTCATATTGCATCCCACCTGGCTTGCAGCACCTTCACTGTGTAGAATAACAAATTCTTGCAAAATTTACAGGTAGAACAAGCCATAAGAGTTGCAGGATGTTCCCCAGGATGTTCTAAATAACAGAAACACCTTATGAGCTATGGCCATAAAAATGATTCACTAACAGCATTTACATCAGATTTATGTTGTGTGGCAGGAGATCAACCCACATTTAACACCACATTTTAACAATCATCTGCTCCTTTTTTAGTAACCTTGCTCTTATTTCCTTTCAGCTTGTTCGACCCCTGAGAATTTCTAGGGAGGTGTTCCCACAGCTGGGCAGCAGTATTAGGCAGAAGGGCTTACTTTAAATACATAAGACTGATTTATGTTAATACTTCATTAGAAGGTCATTTGCTGTGGGTCTTGCTCCTGATTAATGGACTAGTCGATCAACGGATAATGTTTATCTTCTAGAATGTGAGGTTTTTACAGTTTCATTTTGAGTCGAACAAGTCGTCAACACACAGATTCCTGATTAGTTGCAACCCCAGTCCTGTAGTGCCTGTTGGGAAATAGCCGGCTCATGCCATTGAGAAGGTCCAGCTGATATCGGGTATGAGCAGAAAATCATCAAACAACACTCCTCCGTGAATTCTTCAAGCCTTAGGTAATGGGACGAATGAGTAATATATTTATTTTATCATGCTCCCTTTCTAGAAGAGGGCAGCACAATCATCGAGTGTTTACAAAAGGGTTATTTTTAATCCTATGACACATACGTTCCAAACATAAAGGCTCTCACACACAAAGCAGCGTCACATACGCTTGAATAGGTCCACCATTTGGGTCAGTTATGTTAGTGTGGAGCTCATGTGAATGTAATTCACTCTGAATGCTTTTGAATTGAGTTACAAGTGATTGAATAAAGAGGAAAGGTGAGGCCGGATCTCCTCAGCTGATTTAAAGCGAAGTGGATGTGTGCGAGTCGAAGAAAAAGAAGACTATAGCAGTGTGAGTCTGAGGAGAAAGATGATAATACAGTGAAACATAGTGAAGGTCAAGAGATGAAATCTGGAAAAGAGACTGGAATATATGGGCTAAAAAAGACAGACTCAAGAGGGAAGTGATCATCCAAACATTAGTGTCCACATAAAAATGAGCAGTTCACAGCTTAACAACAGCAGATTAGTGGGGCGGAAATCATCACCATGGAATGAATGAAGTGCAAATTAGGTTATCCCCCACTCCTCAGAGGATATGCACTGCATTGTCTCATCAGAATTTCCTTTCTGTTTTTTAATTCCTGCACTTTTAATAAAACTAATACAGTCCACCTCCATCTTTTTTTTGAAGAGGAGCTGAGGAAGGCTTGATATTCAGACTCAACAAAATTTACAGCCTATTGTTGCTTCAACAAATCACAAGTTTATATAATGTTAACCTTCTGATTTTTTTTACTTTTTCTTGGTCAGTATGATTTATTTTTCTATGACCCGTCCTCTCGTTCACCGTGTCTCCCTCTGTCCACGACTAAAGGATTAGCCTTAACCTCCAGTTAATCCCTACATTTCAGAAAGGGCTCTCAAACAATGCATGCATACTATAAACTGCAATGAGTGTTTGTATGTCTTTTAATCCTACATGCACAAACACACACACACAAAAAAATCTGAACTCATCTTTCCCCTGACACACACTCTCACTCACCCTCACTGGGGGCACCTCTTTCATTATTTAGACTCACGCTGCCTGCGAGCTCAGAGGAAGGTCGTATCATTTATACTATGTTGGAGAGCAGCATTGTGACATAGTATAGACTCAGACCATAAAATACAAGTGGATAGATGGAGTTTTAACCTTTGAGCAAATAATTTTTCTCTTTAACAGTCAGTTTTCTTGCAATTCATTTACTTTCTTGTCCAATACCAGATAAAACTGATTTATGGCCACATACAGAGATTCACTGTTAGAAAGACACAACAGATTATTTTTAGTCTTGTTTGGGTGTGTGTCTATAACAGCCTGTCCAGAACAATCCCTCACTGTCTTTAAGGCAAAACAATAGCTCCATTGTGGCCCTTAGCATCATTAAAATAATGGACTCATGACACGTATACACACACACACACGCACAAGCATATATACCATTAAATTTTCATTATTTATTTATTTGTCTTCTCCATTAAAGGTAGAATTCCTGGAAAAATGTTTTCATGGTGCTGGATAATAAATGATAGTATTCAGCCACAAAATAACAAGCACTGTTTGTATTAGTTCACGGAGTCTTGCTTCCAAATTGTTTTGAATAATCAACTCTTTTGTCATGTTAATGAGTGCTAAAGCATACACAGAGTTAATACAAGCTGGATGTGAATGAAGAAGATAAAGTGAAAAGGGCACCAAAAAAAACTGAAACATGGTCAGTGATTTTTTTATGCCTCCATGCTGTGATGGCTGTAGCTGGAGGCGTTGTGTTTCAGGTTGTCTGTCCATCCCATTCTGGTGAATATGATGATCTCAGGAACACCTTGAGAGAATTTTCTTTACATTTGGTAAAATGTCCCATTGGACTCAAGGATGAGCTAATTGTATTATGGTGATCAAAGGTGAAGGTCACTGCGATCTCACATTTGTCCCATTCTCATGAACACTACGATAGGATAAACTAATTTGTGGCCATTTTGCCAACAGGTGGCACTGTAGCGGCATCTTAAGTTTACCTAGCTATAATACTCTTATTTGGTCCATGTCATTTTGTTCCCTAAGCTTATGAGCATGTCCTCAATGTTTCACAGTTTAAGTCTCATCTGAGGATACAAAGGTCCTGGGTTTAAGTCCCAGGGTGATTCAAGCGCTCTTCCTCTCTAAAACTGCTTTGTGCTTCGACCCCATCAGTTCCCACTTTCAGCTATATTTCTAATCATAATTGCTTCTATTTCTTTGAAGCTGTAGAAGATCAGGACAGAAAGGAGGCAGACTCTCCACAGTTACAGCTCTGAGACAAGTGGACCGTGTCCTCCGTGTCTAATTTGTTTACGATCTTCCCTTGTGTGGGATTCTTCTGTCTTCTAAAATTATCCTTAGACTTATTTTTCTCTCAACATTCACAAACACTGTCACGCAGTTCCACTCGCACACAGAGCCTCCCAGAGCACGTAGGACAATACCACAGGGAACTGTTGCATCCATCCCATAGACCACAAATGGAAAAGTTCACTGCATAGTTTTCAGGATGGGGTTCCTTCTTAAATGGACACCTAATTACAGTATGAGCTTGGCAAGTACAGTGAGGGTTCACAGGATGTAGATCATGTTGAGTAGTGGTCGAATTGTATCTACAGAAAAACACTAAACTCATGACTTTTTAGAATAGAACAATAACAATAGTAAATGATAAATTCATCAAATCAGCCAATAGCCTCTCCTGAAATCTAGTGTTCCGTCTTGATGTGATATCACGATAATAACGTACTGTATAGGAAAAGGATTTCAGCTGCCAGATTTTAAACCTAAGCTCTTCCACTAATCAATAATCCTCCCTAATACCCTATTTCCAATGGACTCACTATGCAGTGAATACATGCCGTCCACATGTGTGTGAGTGGGGTTCAGTGGGTGTCAGCTTACCATTTGTTATTAAAGGAGCAGTATACAGAGACAGGGGAAATGCCACACACACATACACAACAGGGTCCAGCTGCACTTTATGTACACATGTACCTACATGAAGGCAATATGAGATTATGCCTATGTGGAATAAGTTCATATTTGTTTGCTTGAGCTCATTATGGACGCAGCAAGTTTCTTATGTTTTTTCTTTCTTTAAGTTTTTCACACAAATGTCAAATAGGATAACATGATGAAGTGATTTATCCAAAAGGTCAAAGGTCAACTTCACTGTCACTTCATGATGTTGTGCAAAACCACTTTTCCGGGCCGTTATTCAATACCATGACTCAGGAACAGAAGGGAAGAATGTGGTCATATTTCACATTTGGTCAGATATTTAGTGAAACTAATCATGGGTGTCCACCCTGAAACTGTGCTGACTTTATAGATCTGACTGGTTGAAGATGTGTGTGAAGCATCTATGTTAACTTCATGTTTCTTCCAGGAAATTATTCACTGGATTCATACATGTCAATATAGTGATAACTTAAATTTCATCAAAAACACATTATAGCTTTTATTAAACTCCTTCAAAGTGACAGACATGGATGTAAACTACAACTGGTTGACGAAGGCATACAATCACGAGGTGGTAATTCTAGTTTCATCTGCATCTATTCCACCTCTCCCAAACCAACCTTTCTCCACTGTTCTCTATGTTTTATTCATTTTCAACCTCTCCAGGTAAAGAAGCATCAGCAGGCAGTGGTCGGTTTCCTGGAGGCCAATCGAATCAGCTTCCAGGAAGTAGACATCACCATGCTGGAGGAGCAGAGGCTGTGGATGTACCGTAACATCCCCAGAGACAGGCAGCCGGAGAAAGGCAACCCGCTGCCTCCACAGATCTTCAATGACGACCACTACTGTGGGGTATGATGGATGTTTATTTCTGCTGTTTTGAATGAGCAACCATCCTTTAGGTAGCTCTGTAGACTTGTTTTCCTGGAGAACATGAATCTGGACCACGTTCTGTTTTACAGTATTTTTGCAGATCTGATTTTTAAAGGTACCATGTGAAGTTTTCATTCTCACCAAAACACATTGTTGCACCTGCTACCACCCTATGCGGTCTAAAGAAATATTCATCATGTCACCCATACGCATACTGGATCTATTAAAGTTGATTGGATAAATTTGTGCCGACAAGTTTAAATGAGTCATCCAAAATATCGTAACATTTATAGGAAGAGTAAAAACAAAAAGAGATAACTGAACAATTAACACAGGAACACACATGAGATTGAGTTTTTATATATATGGATACTTGTTCATGCTCAAGCTGGTTATGCCAATAGTTCACATCAATGTAAGTCAGTGCAACATCGAGCTAACTATGCTGGAGAAGAGTTCGATCAGTCAGTGCTTGCCAGTTTATGTCCTCCCCTTTGCACGCTACTCTAATCCTGTCGTAATCCAGTTTCATGGAGGGGCCAGATTATCTGCTCTGCCTGCCGTCACTCTCACTGGCCAAGGTAATCCAACATTACTCTGCAATGTCATCGCCGTTGAATTATATTAAAGGCAGCAGAGGAAGGATTATTTGGCGGGGATGTTTACAGCCATCTTTCAAACTTGTACAGCTTATGTAACACTTAACATCCTCATTTTTTTGTCTTCCCCCTCAGGACTACGAAGACTTCTTCCAGTCAAAGGAGAACAACACTGTGTTTGCATTCCTTGGGCTCAGTTCCCATCCCTCAGTGAAAGTAAGGGAGAGTATATAGCCATTTTTGACTTTGTGGCACATAAACACCAGCAGATGCATTTACAATTGAAGACACACAAACACACCGCTGTCTCTGTGGCCAACAAGGTTTGCTGTCAGTCCCAACTTCCTCAAACACTTAACACTGCATCATCTCCCCACAGTGCTAGATCAGCAGCTCCAGTTTCTGCAAGCTGTCTCTGAAACATTTGATTCATAACTTCTTTGTATTTCATGCACATCAGCATGTTTTCTTTAGTAGAGAAAAGGAGAAGTGACTTTAAATCCCTGTACAGCTAGAATCAGTTGACTTGTCTCCTCCCTTCAATCTCTATTACAAATATCAAGATTTATGTGCTGTGGCTCCCAAAGATCCTCTTAGAATTTAGATGATCATAGTTCCTACATCAACCAATGTACAGAGTTAATCTTGTATCTCTTGTCTTCACATTGGAACTAGACTCGGATTACATTGGTGCTTTTGGAAGAGTACAATAATTACAGAGACCAATTGTCCGACATCAAATAAGATTATATCCACTCATCACTAAAGAGCATTTATTTGATTTTCCACATCCTTTTTCTGTCTCTCTTCCAGAGGTTGATTGGATAACTAAGTTAAAAGAGATCCAATTATGTACAAAACCAGCAGGATGATGCAGACACATCCAGCTCGGAAATGCTCATCTTTAGCGGAGGTGTCTGGTTTTATAGAATAAAATGTGTTGTCTAGTAAATCTAAGGGCATGGTTGATGATAATTGTTTAATCTCTATTCCCCTTTTCCTCAATCTCTAGGATTCTGAGTCATAGCCTAGATCAAACTGCTGGTATGTGACGTCCGGGAAAATTAAAAATGAAGGACAAAAACTGCATCCTTTCCTGCGTTCCTTCTGCTATGATGCCAGCGTGTTGCCAAACATCGGACCCCGAGGATTTCACCCTGTACGACCTCTCCTGACTTTAAAAACTCTTCAAACAACATTCCACCGTCACGTCCAAGAAGTGTCTGATTCTCAAGAGACCACAGAGAAGCAATCAGAGAAGAAGGGGATTGACTTCACGACGGATGCATTTGTGTTTCCTTTTCATGTTTAACACACTGTGACAGCAAACACTGTCAGTAGCATAAATTCTGTGCAAACTAGAAGACTATGTAGCAGCTTTTGCATCAGTAGATCACTCGCTTTAGGTCAATCTTCAATGCAGTGGACGAGTAAGAACTGATCGGGCACAAGTCACCTGAATACACACCTGTATTGTGTGTGTGCATGCCTTAGTGTGTGTGTCTCTGTGTGTATCTGTCTCAATCAGCAGCTGTTAATGAAGGCTGCATTAAGTGAGGGGACCTGAGAGGCAGCACTTAATGCAACCTGAAACAACCCGAGGCCCCGCCATCGTGTCTGGCTGTGTGTGTGAGTGTGTATGTCTGTGTGTACATGTGTGGGAGTGATGATGCTTACTTAGAGGGGACAGTGACACTGCAGCTTACCACAAAGCAGATGACACCAAATGCTAAGAATCCTAAAAGATACGAAGGATAAACATTATACATAATATCATTACCAGCGTTAATGTTAAGTTTGTCGTCACTGCAAATGAAACAAACCTTGTTCTTGTATCATTCCACTGCCAAACTCATTTGATAAAGGACAAGGTTGGTTGATGTATATTTCTTATGGTCTTCAAATCAAATAAAAAGACCAAAAAACTGTGTTCAGTTACATTTAGACTTCTCTACCCTGAGTCTGCGGTCCTACTAAAGACTTTAAAAACAAGTTTTGTACTTATAGATTCATTTTATAAAAAGACCAAGTCATTTCCTAAAATATCTTTAGCAACCATTACTCAAACTGGAGTCAATAGTGCATTTGTTGGGGACTGTTTTAAGCTGTGGATCAATACACATTTGATGCTTTAATGACATCAAAAACCTTATAATGAGGGAATCACCCAGTTCATGTGTCATTCATGTGTTTTCAACTCCGGCGCTCTGTGGCACAGAGGAACAAGACATATTCATTGTTGGTTTTGGTCTTTTCGTGGGATTTGTTGACAAAATGAAAAATGCAGATCATGGCCAGCTTTATCCTCTAATCAAGAGCGCTGTAGACAAAACATGGTTACAGTCAGGGTCACATGAGCTATAGGAGAGCGCATCACAGATTATTACTCCAAGTCTTATCTGACAGAGGACAGGAGATAAGAAGCTATGGTTTATTGCTCAGAGACTCTGCTTCCCCTGCTGTGCCTCCCCTTCTCTCTATATACAGTATATTTCCAAATGTCTGAGTAAACAGATGCTGAAATGTGAGCAGACTGCCCTCTGTGAGTTTTAGGTATTATGAACTGAGCATCGACTGACACATCACGGCCAACTCTCTTTCCCGTCCTCCAGTCTATATTCTATGTTCTCTCTCCCAAACACCAACACTAAGCATCCTTATTAAATTATCATGGGTGGGTGAGTAATTCCTTCATGTTTACACATGAAGGACACACACAAACAGATCACCAGCCGTTCCTCCCTAAATGCCGTGCCATTGTGTGAAAGGACATGTCATTTTCATTTCAAATCATGGACATCATACTCAATGTGTTCCTGCCACTGACCAACACTAACAACATTCCTTTTTTGCAGAGTTGGATCCTCATTTATTGTCAAATCATGTGATGTTTTGTGAATGGATACCAACAAGCCTGTTTGGACCACAAATGTACTTTATGTTGCACCTCTCTGCCTGTGACTCTGTTGTGGTTAATTGTGGCATTTTTTTTCTCTTTGTAACAGGCTCATGAGAATTATACTTAATGACACTTTACTGTATTTGTATTTGACACAACAAAGCAGATTAAAATATTTAAAGTTAATTTGTCTTTTTTTTCATGTGCGCATTATTGTTCAAGTAATACTACAAAGAATGTTTCAGAAAGTGATTAAAGTGGTGCACACTGTTTTCTTCCTGCATAAATCAAGAACAGTCTGAGATGTAAAAACTGTCACCTTTATCTTTAGAGGATCAATCTAAAGCTCTTTCATCATGTAGGCATATCACACCCACAGTGTCAGAACAAACTCAGTGGAAGAACATCACTACTTCTTGGTTACAAAAACTGGATAAGAAAAATGGACAGTACAGTGTCCAGAGACAGGTGGTCAAAATGTAACCTTACAGTAACACAATCAGGCAAGCCAAAATCAAACAGAAGTCCAAAAGTGGCAAATGTCATCAGAAGAGAAAATGCACTGGAAACATAAGGTAGGAAAGACAAATCCAGCAGGAGGTGGAGCCACTTAGTTAGCAGGGGAAGCTGGGGAGCTCTGCAGCGGCAGCTAGTGGACGGGTGAGGAATAGCAAATCTGGAAGGAGAAGAGATGTTGCGAATGTAAACAGACAAACAGGACGAGTGGAGGCAGATGTGGTAGAAACTGCAGCTGGAGCAGATGAATCTGACAGTCAGGCCTTTGTTGTGTCTGCAAATTAACATCTTTCATTTAATTTGAGCTTTTTGTGATGGTCAAAGCATTATAGAAAAATGTAGAAATGCATGGTGGAGAAACTGCTATACTGACAAATGGATGTTTGTTCGCCTAACAAATGTCCTCTGACACCAGTAAATTAGTCCAAGTTCAATCTTTATTATGATCCCAGAGACAAAATATAATACAACAAGGTTAAAATGATTTTAAACATATATCACAGTGGGTTGTAATAAAGTGAATTATAGTCAAGCATAACTACAGCAAAGTTCGAGTGCCTGTCTATTTAACAAGCTATTGGAACAATGTGAGTGCTTGTGTCTATTTGTTTTAATCCTCAGTACCTGAGGATACATACTGTATTTGCTAGCGACTAAGCATTGATTATTAAAGACATCAAAAACAATACCTGCATGTCTCTATCCTAAATAAACAGAGTCGATCCTCAGTTAAAAATAAAAGCAGAAACAGTGCTTTTCAAGGCCCTTGTCCTAGATGAGTTGTGATGTCATTTCCAATCAGAGAGTGATGCATATCTCTGTGTCTGTAATGATTTACCCAGACATCAATATGTGCTTAACCTGCCGTCCAAACCTCTGTATCCTCAGTTCTGTCCTTAGAGAATACTCACTAAGGTTAATGGGTCTATTACTCTAAACAATTACTGTAAAGGGTCTCATAACCCCCCATTACAGGTTTAGCAGCGATGTTTCTCTCTAAGAGGAAGATGTTCAACTTTTCAGTATTTTACAAAAAAGGCCAAATATTTGAGAGGAGCCAGACAAAATAAAGAATTTTGTGCCACAATTTCTTTTGTTGTTGCTTTGTCTTTCCTGCCTTGTTAATCCATTTGCAATCCCTCACTTTTATCTTGAGTGTTCTTTATATAGTGACTGCAAAGTACACAGTAAGAGCAACATAGCTACCAGTTCATACTACAGCAGACATATCCTCATTAGTGTGTGCGATAATGATTTAGTCCTATAGAAAATACATGCATGTATATATTTATCAGTATATGAACAGGACAGTGTTCAAAGCGTAGATAGGAATAAAAATTATTTGGTGTAAATAATGAAATCAATGATGACCAGGATGATAATTTTTTTTTTGTAGCACGTGCTTTTCCTACTATAACAAGTCAAAATGTCTACTGTGAAAAAAGCCTATTTGGATTACAATAACTACACTCACTATTCCCACAGAGTGAATGCTGAGTAATGAAGTACTGTGAAAACCTACAGTTTCAAAGGGGAAATGTTGGGCGTATCTCTTTTTCTGAAATGGTGAAATATTTAACTGCAACCGGAGGCAAATTAAGGAAATTCGTTACGTGTGGTAGAACAGATGGCAAAAACATGCAACTCAAAAATGCTGACTAGGCAAGTCAGTTAGCAAATGTCACGTACAGCTTC
The DNA here is from genome assembly GCA_025331565.1 of Holacanthus passer. Classification (NCBI taxonomy): domain Eukaryota; kingdom Metazoa; phylum Chordata; class Actinopteri; family Pomacanthidae; genus Holacanthus; species Holacanthus passer. The sequence goes on from JAFREQ010000034.1 coordinate 2,722,505, forward strand.
CATGTAATCTGACAGCATGTCCTCATGGACAAAACAGAACAAGAACAACAAGAACAAGACATCAGGAAAATTAACTGCATTTCAGAAAACAAATTAGAAGAAGTAAATGCACAATATGTCAGAATAAAAAGAACCAAAAACAGAAAATTTCAGAGTCAGCACAAAAATCGTCGCCTGGTCAGATGCCGCCCGAAAAATAGAATAACAATATATGTCTTGCAAAGCTCATAAATAACATAATACACGTGCACAAAACACCACAATAAATAAATAAACCAATAAATTCTATGAAAATATGAACACATTCCCTGATGTTGCTGATTTTGCATCCAGCTGTTCCACACTTTCTTTCGGGCCCCTTGAAGAACAGTTGGGGATCTACCTGCAGCATCGACTGTGTTTGCGCGGGTGTAGTGGTGTTAAAACCAAATTCTGGTTGCTCTCATGACAGTTAACACAAAGACAACGTCAGTGGGTAATAGTTTGAGGTGCATAACAGGAACTGAATGAATGCAAAAATGACTGAGGTTCATACTTTCACAAGGGGAAGTGTTCACCATCCTCAGTCCCAATGAGTCACATTGGCGGTTAAATGCGGGATCAGAACTGGTTCTGTCAAGTCAAGCGTTTGTGAAAGAACGAGTCTCAGTGGATTGAGGTCTTCAGACCATAATTATTCTGTTTTTCTGATTAACAGAATATTGCATCAACCCATTTACTCAGGTAAGAAAATTATTTGTAAAAAAATATGATATTTAATTTTTTGTTTTGGCTAATAAATCTTGTTAAAGCGTAGTGCATCGAACCTAACAGAGGGGCTTTCTTATCCATAATGCATTTACAAAATTGACAAGAAAGATATTTTGCAGCATCGTCCAGGTCTTATGAAGCCAAAATATTATCCAGGACTGACCATATTAGGTTTCAATGCATTACATGATACACAACAAAATCGAAATTTTATTTTGAAAAATACCATTTTCTTTTCATGTTGTCATGAAAATGCATAATTAAAGTCAGGATTAAAACTGAAATAAGGAATAATTTTCAGCATACTGCAAAGGAAAGCTCATATTTATAATTTTGCTGTAATATTTTCAAATTGTAGGTATATTTAATTCAAAATATGTGAAGGTTCCTGCAACTGTGTAAAATAGGCATCATTTTGTAAGAAAGAGTCGACAGCTCAAACCTTTCACAATATAGTTTCACTTTTAATTAAAATATTCATTAAGTAACATAGATTTGTACGAGAACGGGGGAAATGGCTTTGCCATGTACAAATTCAACATTAAAGGCCGTGAGTGATAACCAGTGGTGGGAGGAGACACATGGTTGAGTTTAACATTGGGTGTCAGTGGTCAAGTTCACCTCTTGACATCTTTTCATAACAACTCTCCTTTGATCTATATTTTCCCTTTATTTTTGTAGCTGATCATGTGTCATGTTCACAAATCAACGTTACTATCATGTTGCTTCCCAGTGTCGTTACATGTTTGCATTTTTTAGCATATTTTTTCAAATAGTAATGTAGACAGTGCGTAAAACTAAATGAAATCTCCTGTCATCCTCTGCCTTTAATGATTGATCAAAATGTCAACATACATCCAGGTTGCAGTCCAAGTCCAGGCAGCCCCTTTTATTTCTAACAATTACTGGATCTGTACACAGGGCTTCTGTCCATTGGATGTTTCAGATGGGATCAACTTTTATATTTTGAATTGTGAGGACATTTTAATAGCTGCCCAGAATTGTTGGATTCAAAAGGTAAGAGGGCTACTTTACAGAGTTTGGTTTAAAAAAAAAAAAAAAAGGATAAATCAACAAGCTTTTCTTGTTGCTCTGCTGATGACAGACACGCCATAAACCATTTTTAAATGAAACGTAACAATACTTCTTTCATTTTCATTGTACCCTGACAGCATTTGACCCACTTTGAAGACACAGCATGATCTTCATTCTTTCCGCTGAAAAACTACATTTTGTTTGTTATTTGTCATTCGGTGAGTTTCTGCTCTTTTGATTTGACTTCTTCATTTTTACTTTCTTTTCTTGACTTCTTAAATCAACACATAGTTGCATACTCTCTAAACTACGAGAGAGACACAGGGAGATAAAGAAGTGAGAGTGTGTCAAGAAAGTAATATTTTTATTATTGAGGGTTTACTTTTTGTTTTTTAAAGGTTAGTTCTTTGATCAGTTTGATAAAGCTGATGTTGGACAATCATGGGTCATGTATTTGGGGACCTTCATGACCTCAAGGGACTTATTTTGAGTCGTAATAAATTTGACAAATTACAGCACTGACCGCTCTGTATTTGGACACTATTGTTAAAAATATCAATGACAACTCTCTGGGCTGTCTGGCTTAATTAGAACATTTTTCTCAATGTTTTTCTAGGTCTACTGAGTCTATCACTGCTTACAGGTCAGTATGTTGTATGTTTCATGCCTGAAATTAAATATTGAATGAATGCTATTTAGATTTTTACACTCCGATCTAATAAAAATGACTTTCTGATATTAGTTCCGAGACAGAGACACAACCTACAGCTTTTATTTTTCTATTTCCAGAATGTGACAAAATCAGGCTTGTCGGGCCTTCACGTTGCTCTGGCAGAGTAGAGATCTTCCACGGTGACAGCTGGGGAACAGTATGTGATGATCACTGGAGCCTTGCCAGCGCTGACGTGGTGTGTCGAGAGTTGAGCTGTGGGACAGTTCTTGAGGCCAAAAGAGGCGCCTTTTTTGGAGAGGGGAAGGACGAGATCTGGTTGGATGATGTGCAGTGTACTGGTCAGGAGTCGTCCATTTTCAAGTGCACACACAGACCATTTGGAGAAAATAACTGCGCCCATGGTGAAGATGCTGGGGTCATCTGTTCAGGTAAGACTGAGCTATCACAGTTAAGTTTGCTTTACTCAACCCACTTAACACACTTGATCAAATTCCTTGTTTCCATTCTTTGTGCTAAGCTAAGCTAATCGACTGCTGCCTGTAGCCTTATGTTTATTGGGTGAAGTGAGTGGTATCATCTAACTCTCTGCCAGTACGTGGGTAAGCAAATAACCCAGAACGTTTGCTTTAAATATTAATTAGGCATTTAATATAAAATCACAAAGTTACCTCCTATTCAATTGTCACAAATTATGCAAGTACCTTCCTCAATTTATTTTAAGGCCTGAAATGTGGAAATGCCCAGAGAAACTGGAAGATATGACTGTGGAGATAAACAGCTTATTTATCATCAGCAGCATTTATCTCAGCAACTGATTATTATTGCATCTTGCACCCTAAAACCTACATGTTGTACTGTTAGTTCAGATGATGTTGGCCTTGCTGTTGCAGCAGCAGCACAACGGCAAGGCCAACATATGACCGGCTGCTGCAAATGCAAAGTGCAAAGGGCGGAAGGCAGAGATGGGAGATAAACAGTCACCAGCTGACCTCATTTTGATCTATGAGTTTGGTAAAAAGTCATCACGCAGTGCACACGTCTTCTACATCACAGTGTGATTTAGTATTACACTTCCCTACAGTTGGTGGACTGATTAAAAAGAGAATGGTCAAAGCTGAAGCAGCAGAGGCAGACATGTCCTGTGTCCGTTTTGGGTGAGGCTCCAAAAATGCTTGATCCTACACTTCCCATAGTGCAACTCAATAGTGTCTTTCATTAGAACCCAATCAATTGATCAGCCTGATTAGAAGACTTTTTGACTGTTAAACTCTTCATAAACAATACCTGACAGTGTTTTTTCTGAACTTTACGTGATATTTAAAGTTTTTGAGAAAAGGAATTGTTTTACATTTTGGGAAAATGCACATAAGAGTTAATTCTGAGAGTTAGATGAGAATGATTTATACCACACTAATGAAACATTGTAGGTGCCACCAGGACCCAGTTAGCTTAGCTTAGCACTTTCTTTAGTACAGATTAAACAAACAATAAATAATCAGCTTGCTCCAAATCCTTTTCTACATGTTTAATGGTTTTATATTTTAAATGAACAAATTTAAAGTTCTGTGAGTTTGAACAATATTTGACTATGCAGTTTTTCACATGATTTCACAGTATTACTCATCATGGACTTACTGTTTAGCTAACATACATAATTGCTGACTTTATTCAAATTTCTACACGATTTGCAGAAAGTGTGAAGGTGGTCAATGGAAGCAATCGGTGTAACGGCAGAGTGGAAATCTTGCACGAGGGCCACTGGAAGCGAATATGCAGCAGTGACTGGAACAGGGCAGCAGCTGAAGTGGTGTGCCGAGAGATTAACTGTGGCTTACCTACCTCTCAGACTGAAGAGGTACATGTTGAAGAGGCACGTGACCTGGTTGCAGTCAAACCCAACTGTGTAGGAAATGAAACCTCAATCTCACAGTGCAGACTTCAAGAATTTAAGGAAAATTGTGTTGACGCCACTATTCTCTGCACACGTAAGTCGCCCATGCCTTCAAAATGACTGCTTTAGTGATTTTGTGGTGAACTTTACATGGTTAAACTATCTACTGTTTTGGATGACTTCTGAAAAAACATGCCCTTTAATTTTTGTTCCTTTTCCACCTGACAGACAGTAAACCAATTCGTCTGAAAAACGGGACTCATAGGTGTTCTGGCCGAGTAGAAGTCTACCATGATGGACAGTGGGGGACAGTTTGTGATGACAGATGGGGCATGCCGGAAGCATTTGTTGCGTGCCGAGAGATGAACTGTGGGAATCCTCTGGCAGTCAGGTACAGGGCCTTCTTCGGCAGAGGTGAGGATCAGGTTTGGCTGGATGATGTGGAGTGTACTGGTCACGAGAAATCCCTTGCTGACTGCCCGCACAGAGGTTTTGGAGAACATGACTGTAGCCACAATGAAGATGCTGGTGTCATATGCTCAGGTAACACAACACTAAAATGTCACATTTGCCGAAGTGCTTGAATGAAATAAGTTTGGTCAAAATGCTGATATATGAGCATTTCTTTGCCATGGTATGGTATTGATTGGTATTCCCATGCATGTCTGCTGTTGATATATCTTCTATATGGGCAAACCTCTACTATTTACTGAGGACTTCTTAAACATTACTTCCAAATTTCCCCTTTAGCAGGAGTGTCATGTCCAAACCTCTTCCATGTTAGAATATCCTTCCGCAGACTGTCACAATCATCCTTTGCTGTTCCTCTTTTTGTGGTTATTCTTTGGTGCAATATCAGAGATTTAGAAACAGTACAATCTGTTCTCATAACCACAAACCCTATCATCCTCAAACAATTTAAATATGATATTTTGTTTTAACTGCTTCCTTTCCAGACTCACTGAGACTGTACAATGGGACCGACCGCTGCTCTGGCAGAGTGGAGGTCTTCCAAGAGGGCCGATGGGTGAAAATTTGTAATAATAACTGGGGCCCTGAAGAGGCTGCAATGGTGTGTCAGGAACTCCATTGTGGAGTTCCGAAAACAAACCAACAAACATTAACTTATGGTGAAAGCAGACTAAGGGGGTATACAGCTAGATGCTCTGGCAATGTGAGCTCTATCACCCAGTGCAAGTTTCAAGACACCGGGAGTTGTGAAGGTGTTTCTCTTACATGTTCAGGTAAGACCCAAAAGGACATGTTGCCATTAAAAACAAGACTGGCCTATATGCATTGAATTTTATTATTTTCTTGTGAATGTTTGGCCTGATGGTGGCACTAACTTAAAGGTCAAAGGGTCATAAATACATGAATCCTATGAGGGTTATGAGTGTGTCTTCCACTGTAAAGTGTTGGGAGGGTCAACCAATCCGCTGATAGACAGTGGCATGCATAAAAGATAACACTGGAGATATTCTACGTTTATGTTATTGTTTACAAATCCCATTAAATTACCAAAACTAATGTTTTAGTCTATCTCAATAGCAATACTTTGTGACTTCCATATCCTGTCTGTAGCATCCCTGAGCCCATTGTTTTCAACTTAAATTTTGAATAGCAAGCATTTCTTAAAACAGCTGTGTGCAGTGTTTTTGTTTTTGTTTTTTATAAAATCTTACTCAAATCATGCATTTGTTTGAAATTATTTCCAGGGAGAATTTCCAGCAGCAAAATGATTTATGTGGGATCAATTCAAAATAGAGTGCCCATGTTCATTGTAATGAAGGAAAATGTCACCCATTGTAACAGTGTGGCTCATTGATGTGTTTTTTTTTTTTTTTTAAATAGATAACAATGAAGGTCTATGGCACATAGAAATAAGCCATGTCAGGCTTTTCCTACTGATACTTCATAGCAGCTCATTGTTAGTTTGCGTCCTTTCACAGGATTTGTCAACAATAGGAAAAATCCAGAATATCACCAGATCTCTTGTGTGGCAAAACATTTTTAATTTTTTTATTCTGCTGCAAATGCATAATACCTACAGCTAAGTATTACTGAAAATATTTGGCACTTGTTGCTTAATTTGGACTGTCCAGTGTTCAACTCAACTTTACGGTTAAGGCAGGGTTAGAATGTCAGTGTTAGTGGTGGGGATGTTCTGTGGCCAGCATGTCTGCTAACACTTAACCACAAACCTCTCCTCAGATGTTCCACAGCTAAGGATTGTCAATGGCACCGACCGGTGCACTGGTAGAGTGGAGATTCAGCATGACGGCCAGTGGGGAACGATATGTGATGACGAGTGGGACATCAACGATGCTCAGGTGGTGTGCAGAATCATGGACTGTGGAACAGCTAAGACAGCCAAATCTAGTGCCTTCTTTGGCCAAGGTGAAGGACCCATCTGGCTGGATGATGTCGGCTGTAGGGGTAATGAGACGTCCATTTTGCACTGTCGACATCACACCCTGGGAGAAAATAACTGTGGCCATGGTGAAGATGCTGGTGTAGTGTGCTCAGGTATCACCTTGGCTAGTACTTTGTGTTGTTCATTCGTCTTTGTATTTAGTACAGTGGTGTTATGCTTACATTTATCTGTCACCCAATAAGGCCTCCAATAAATATTTTGCTGACCACTTCCACCAACTAACTAATTGATTCTCTCCTTTGCTTACCAGCTACCATTAGACTCATCAATGGAACTGGTGAGTGCTCAGGCAGGGTGGAGTTTCATCATGGAAACGGCTGGTCAGCGGCATTTAATTCTAATTGGGGAATGAATGAAGCTGCAGTGGTGTGCAGGGAGATGAATTGTGGAGACCCTGTCAAGTTCTCAGGATCATTTGGTCAAAGCGGAGTACGGACAGGGTATAAGGTCAATTGTAATGGTAGAGAGGGCTCACTCGCACAGTGCACACTGAGACAATATACCAGGACTGCCCGGGATGGTATTGAAGAGGCAGGTGTCGAATGTTCAGGTAAGACTTGAAGTTGAAATTTGAATTCCCTTCACTTATTGTGTCCGGAGATATAAACTACAATGGTACTGCAGCTATTGTGCACACTTCACATTAACATAACATTCATCTTCAGGCAATGTGAAGTTGTCCGGTGGGCACACTCGTTGTGCTGGAAGAGTGGAGTACTTTGACAATGGCCAGTGGGGCAATGTGTGTGGCGAAGCCTGGGACGCGAATGATGCAACGGTGGTGTGCAACCAGCTGGACTGCGGGAGGGTTCATACGATTACCACCGTCGCTGAATATGGCGAAGACACACGACAGACCTGGATCGACCAAATCGAATGCAATGGAAGGGAGTCAACACTGGCTCAGTGCACGCAAAGACGATTTAGAGACAGAACTTGCAACGCCACCTCAGTTGCTGGCGTTGTCTGCACAGGTAAGACGATACAAAAATAAAATTATGAAAGATAGTCTTGTTTGCTGCTGTTCAACAAAACGTTTTTCCTAATCTTTCAACCACATTTTCTGGTCTTCCTCTGCAGATAGATTTGCTCTGTTGTGGTGATGGTTTAGTTGTTATCACACAACACAAAGTGTGGAATTTCCATCAGGTGGCAGTTGTATTTGCTGTGAGAATGTAACCTGATCTTTCAAGCTCATTGCAAATAGTTTTTCATTGCTCACTGACTTTAAATTCATAAACCCATCATATGAGAGACAAAATTTGATTGTGTCACACTGCTTATTAATGCTGTGTTAAAGCTGTGATTGAACAGATTAATAGAACTGAAGCTGTTAACTTGTCCCATAAATGATAAGTGTTCATTTTAACTGAGACAAATCTCCAATACAAACTCCAAAATCTGAACTGTGTGCAATTTAAGGACCTCAATAATGTTTTTGATTATTATTTATCTGACATGTCTTTGACTAAAACATTCAAATGAATGAAATGTCTGATACCATTAATGATTTTAGTGTCTTTGACTTCACAGGAAGTTTGGAGGTGCGGTTGATCAGTAATAATAATGACGAGTGCTCTGGCAGAGTAGAGGTCCGTCAAGGCGAGGTGTGGCACACAGTGTGTGACACAGACTGGACCCAGAGTAAAGCTTCGGTGGTGTGTGAGAAGCTGGAATGTGGACAAGCATTGAACGCTCCCGGCGGTGCCCATTTTGGCCAAGGCACTGGATCAGTAGTGGATGCTAGCGATTCATGCTTTGACAATGTGACATCTCTTCAGAAATGCTCACTCACAGGTTTCCGAAGCTCAAGCTGTGGGCATGACCACGATGCTGGTGTTCAATGTGCAGGTAAAGCCTTTTAAAAAATGTGTTCAAAAATTCTGCAGCTGGACAAATAATATAACAGCCTCAGCATTTGCTTCACAGTAGTATTCTGTTTACACATACCAAGTAAAAGTATCATTTTATTTTTACTCATTCAATCAAAATCATGCTTCAAGGAATAGTTTGACCTTTCAGGAACAGCTTGATGGCTTAGCTTTGCATACAGACTGGAAAATTATGGTGAAACAGCTACAGCAAATAAGAATATTTCAAAGTATTGCTTTAATATTTCATCTGCATGTCAAAAGTGATGCATCCGAGTCATATTGCACATCATTATTTTACTGCAAGTCAACACATTTTCCCCTTTTCGTTGTTGAAATTAGCTTCAGATTATGATGACGTGACAAACACTATTTTCAAAACATAACATGAAATGTACTTTTTGTTTTAAAATGAAAATGTATGCATGCTGATAAATAAGTATGGAATTAAAAAATCCAAATCAAACTTAGAATTGTATTTAAATGCATGTCTTAGAGACTGTCCTTTGCATTTGGACTCACTCTGCTTCTGTCTTCGTGTGCAGCACAACTTCGGTTGGTTGGCGGCGCAAGCCAATGCTCTGGAAGAGTGGAGATCCTCTATAAGGGCCAGTGGGGAACTGTGTGCGATGATGAATGGGAATTGGTCAATGCCGATGTGGTTTGCAGACAGCTTGGCTGCGGTCATGCAGTTTCTGCTCCTACGAGCGCCCACTTCGGTCGAGGCAGTGGTCCAATATGGCTGGATAACGTGGTGTGTACAGGCCAAGAGTCTTCTCTCACACACTGTGGGCATGCCGGTTATGGAGAGAATAACTGCGGCCACAGCGAAGATGCTGGCGTTATCTGTTTAGGTAAAGAGGCCTGGCTCATTTTGAATGTATGCATGAAGTCATTACCTCCTAGCTGGCTTTAGATGAAGCTGCCTTGGCTGTTATGACAAAACAATCTTACTAAAATGTGTTATCTATTTCAGGTGCTCTAGAGAAGCCCCAAATCGTTTTGAGTCCTGGTCCAGAGGTGAACTGGGGTGACAAAGTTGAAATCACCTGCTCTATAACATCAGAACAACTGGGCGGGACATTCGTCCTGAAAAAGAGCCAAGGATCATTTAAAATGGAAAAATACTCTCAACAAGAAGCTGCAACCTTCACCTTCCCTACAGCGAACTTCAACCAAACAGGCTCATACTTCTGTGAATATCAAAAGAAATTATCCAATCAAGTCATCTATTATCCTCAAGGAAATGCTGCTGATCTCACTGTCAAAGGTCAATTATTTTGTGTTTTGTTCGTCCACTTACATAACAACAATGTTGAAAAATTGACTGTGCAATATTGCAAGCATTATTATTGTGATCTATATGAGTTTGTAAAAATCCATCTCCATTCTGCAGTGAAACTGGAGAAGCCCAGCCTCACCCTGACGTCTCCTTATGCAATGGTTGTCTACAGTCCAGACAAAATATCGGTTAACCAAGGCAGCAGCTTCTCCGTCACTTGCTCTACTCATTCCAAATATCCTGGAGGTTTCTTCTATCTGACAAAGTCGGACACAAACGCCAGCGAAGTGATGGAAGCATTTAGCCACACTATCTTCTACCTGGCAACCTTTGAATTCCCTGAAATAGATTATAAACATCAAGGAGAGTATAAGTGTGTCTTCGCCGTTAACATCTCATCCTTCACCTTCTGCTCCATTCCCTCGAAGCCACTCCAAATCACTGTTGTCTGTAAGAGTCCTTGAGAGTTTATTTGCCTTTCTACAGTGTTATGGTTGGTTTTCTCCACCGCTAACTCTATTATGTGATCTTTTCATTCCCACAGCAGCCTCGTCCTCTTCGGTCACCTCAGGAGTTGTGATAAGCCTAGTGTTGTTGCTGCTCGTGGTGGTTATAGGTTATTTGTACTGGAGAAGGAGATGGCAGGGAGTTGGTAAGTGACAGACATCCACACTTTTTCTTTTTGTATAATAAAATCAAAGCAATGCCTCCTGTATTTAAATGCCATAGACTATATTCATGCAGCAGCTGTTTTCCTCTTAAGCTGTGAGATAATAAAAAGTTGTCCGATTCCCTACATTTATACATTTACAACCTGGAACACAACAGTACAGCATTATCCTTTTGTTAACAGCATTTTAGCTTTGATATTAACAATGGAAAAAAATACTACATGTAAAGTGAAAGGTGCAGCTTATAGTGACAAACCCACTGATAACTATCACTGCAGTTTTCCCTGCAGCTCTCAGCATTTTTGCATCTTTCAGCACAATGTTTTGGTTTTAAGGCCCACAGCTTTGCTTTGGTTCACTCACTGCTATCACAGTGTCATTTTTGTCTTTTTTTTTTAACAGGAAAAAAGAGTAAAACAGATTAAGTTTGCAAATAGCTGGTGAACATATTGGAGGATTTATCAGCAAAAGGCCATAATGTGCTGTGTTTACAGCTTGTTTCTGATGACCCCAAGAGGCCAAAAATGCAGTTTTTGTAGGCTTAATAATGGCAAAAAAAGAAAAATGCTTTATGTAATTATAAATTAATGCTGCAGTTGTTGTAGTTATAACATCTTTCAGCTCATTGTTTTGTTTTTTTTTGAATTGAATTGAATTGCTCCTTGTCTGTTGGATGTTTAAATAGGAAAATGCTAATGTATTTGCTGTAAAAACTTTAGAAGGCAATGATACGTCAGTGGTGAGTTTAAAGCTTGTTGTTCTGCCCTCAAGTGGCAAAATAAAATAACCTGTTGTCATTGTGATTTTTTTCAGGTACCCTGGTTCAGTTTAGTAACAGGTTTGGAGGAACAGTAAAACAAGATTTTGACGACAGAAGCAATAAACTCTTCGAAGGAAGGTAGTTAAAAAGAGAATAGCTGATATTATTTGCCAAGATGCACATATTTCATTTGAGATCAAATAGCTTGAAAGACATCCTCGTGATTGCAATTCTCACTCTCCTTATCTCCTTCAGAGACGGCAATACCCAAGTGAATGAGCATGGGTCACACAGTCGCCGTGTGGAAGACAAGAAGCCTGATGTGGACTCTGACAACTCTGTCGAGAGGGTCCCTGAAGACCTGGCGGGGAGAGTGTGTTATGAGCTTGAACCACTCGTTCTCCCTTGATAGCAAAATGACTCAAGGAGTAACCTAACCTTATGTCAAGCAATTTCAATAAATTTAAAGAGTAACACAACACCAGGCTGAAGAACAGGCTTTTACTGCCTTATCTTGGTGAAAGCTTCAAGTCCGTTGAGTCTGTCACACTCTGAAGAAAACAAGATTTTCAGCTGGTGTTCAGTTGCTCTTTAAGATGGACCATAGGAACATTAGGGACCTGTTTTAAGTGTGTTTTTACACCTCTTTTTAAGTAAACAAATTATTCAGAAATCTAATGACTTTGCATTCCCTCATATTGATGCTGTGTTATTTGCTTTGAAAGATTTTGAAAATATATGTGGAAATTAAAAATGTGATTTTGAATCTCGTACACGACGCTTGTGTAAACAGGCAAAAGTTTGCTTGTAAGATTTATTTTCATACTTATTCCTGTTACTTTCCTCAGAGATTCAGCAAATCACGAAGATAAAGTCCACTGATCTGCAGGAAAATACTGTCATTGTGTGCATTATAATTAGCTTTTTGTGGTACATGTGAGTGCTCATCAATAAATTTGTATTTGTTACACTTACGTCTTTTCGTTTGGCCGAGTTCTTTTATCCAGCTCACAGATCATAATTACACTCTCCTAATTAGAGAACAAACATACTTAAACTTTACCAAGACAGCTGCCAAGATACAATTCACAAAATCAAATACAGCAAGGAATTCTTACGTTTTGTAAATTAATGTAATTAAACACTCATCACCAATAAATATAATAATAATATAATAACGACCATCATCTATAATCAACACAATAACAAAGCAGCTAATTTAATTTCGGCTGTCATTAATTGATCAGTCACACCTGTGCTTTGCCTGTCAAAATGTCTTCCATGAAAAAAGTCTTGTGGAGTAAAAGGCACAACATTTTCCTGTAAAATGTGGTTTGAAGTGGCATAAACAGAAAATACTCAAGTCAAGTACAAGTACCTCTAAACGTATTTATGTTCTGTGCTTGAGTTACTTTCTGGTTGTTGTTGTTGTTTGTGTGTGTATGTGTATGTATGTGCGTGTGTGTATGTGTGTGTGTGTGTGTGTATGTGTGCGTGTGTGTATGTGTGTCACAACTGATGCAGACAACACTACAACTGGAATCGCAGCCAGAAGAAGTGGGTGTGGCCATGCAGGCAGGTAAGCCATGTCCAAACCTGCTCACCTTGTCTGCTGTTGCAACAAACCTACACCAGATACCTGCATTTGGGATCCTAGAACATTCTCCTGTGCCTCCTCACTTCTCTCACCTCTCTCTGTCTGTCTCTCTATAAATCCATGTATTTGTGTCTAGATTAAGGTGTTATTGTTAAAATGTCAGATATGTCACTCAAAGTGTTTTGGACCAGCGTGAGCGGTTCCCTAGAGGTAAAGTATGCTATCTTACTTTCTTCATTCTCTTACACTGATACATTGGTAACATTTCAGAAAATATTTTAAGGCATGGTCAATTCAGTGCGTCATACTCTGTGTGTACACAGTATTTACATTTTGTTTCTATAGATAAACCGTAGCTACTCATTGTGTGAAGTGAAGTTTAATGTGAAATACAAATTTGTAGAACTGTATACTAGATCATGGGGCTACATCTTGCAAAACCTAATTGATGAACTACTATCCTCACCAGATGAAGAAAAATCAGCAAAAAGTCCTCTTGGTCCTGGACAGCAAGAAGATCCCCTACCAAGCTGTGGACATTTCTCAGAATGAGGAAGACAAGGATTTAATGAGGAAGATAGCAGGGAACCCGACGGCTCTGCCCCCTCAAATATGCAAAGGGGACGTCTACTGTGGGGTAAGTCTCACAGAATAATCGGCAAAAGGGATAAAAGGTGTATGTAAAGGAGTTATGACTGAATGTAAATCATTTACACACTTGCTGCATTTGTCACAGGGAAAAATCCCCTTTTGTAGTCAAAGGGCGTAGACTCAGGAATTAAATAAATATTTACAGTACATCACACCGACCACAGGTTTGCACAGACACGAACGCAGGCGCACAGTCAAAAATGCATGTATAAGTATGCACACGCCCTAATCACTCCCCCAACACACACACACACACACACACACACACACACCCACATTCATTGCAGCATTCCATTCAGACTTTGTTGTGACAGAAAAGTTGCTCTAGCTTAAGGAGTGTCTCTTTGAACCTTACAGGCTGTGGTATAATTTGTCATAGAGTTAGGTTTTATGCCCTCAAAAATTATAATCTTTAGTGATGCTAGCAATGGTAATGACAATTATTTGGTTGTTTTGCCTGCAACATTGATGCAGGCTGAAGTATATCAACTATCAGATGGATTGACTTAAAATTTTGTATTAACATTCATAGTCTCCAAAGGATCTTGTGGACCCAGAAACATCTTTGCCCGGTTTGGAAGAGACCTAAGTGACCTAAGATACCTAGTGACACATGTCTACATTCAATTAACACAGCAACACAAGTTCATGTTATGCATGGCTAGACAAAATATAGTCTAGATCAGTTAACCTATAAATGAACAAATGTGCCTAGAGAGTCAGATGTGGTGCTGATGCACAATCGAACATAATCAATGGACACATCTTGCTCAAAATATGTTCACACATTGTAGACTTATACAACAGGGCTGAGAGTTGTGTTTAAATATTTGGCTAACTCATCTTTTTCGACCAAAACATGCAACAGTTCAACATAATTCCCTTGACTGGCAGAGCTACTGCTCTCTTCATTTCCCCAAAAGTGTGGATTTTGTTTTTTGGCAATGTAACATGTTAGATCAATGAGGCCTTTTAAGATTTCCCTGTTTTCCTTTGCCTTTGTATTTCGCATGCTGATATGTCAGTGCGACACTTGCAGAGGGTTTCAAGGCGCTCACACCCGACCCCTGTTCTTTCTTTCAGGACTTCGCTGCATTTGAGAATGCAATTGAGGAGGGCAACTTAGAGGCGTTTCTCAAACTCTAAAAGAAATGTGGGACAACTTAACCACATCACCATGTTCACTGCAATATCTACACGTCTGGACAAGCATTTGGTGAATACTGCTCAAAGTTCAAAGAAATGTAAATTTGGCTTACAGTGAAGTGGAAGTGGGTTTTTTTTGTATACAGTTTGTATAATTGAATAAAAATAAAACATTTGAACTCTGTCTGTTGCACTCATTGACATGAGATGAGATTTGTCATTTCTTATTTTTGTGAAAGGCCAGTGCAAAGTGGTATCCACCTGCATATTCACCAGTGAGATGAAGAAATAGTTACTGTATAATGTGTACTTATGTATGTAAACACACTGTCTAAGAAACAATGAATATTGTGGCCAGCTGGGATTTTTCTCTAAGAAGAGAGTGAGTCAAAGTAAGTCAAAGTGTCCAGTTCATCAGGTAGCATTATTAACTTATCAGATCAGAGCATCAGCACAGCAATAGATCACACCTACAGCCTGCACACAGTCAAATGGTCCAACCATTTTTGGTCCTAATACTGAAATAGAGTATAGAATATTGTGGGAACCATAGAACAAACTGTCAACCACAGTAATACCAGTAACATTGCAGACTCTGACACTACTTTATATCAGTTACAATTAAGATTTTACATTGATGAAAAAGTTAATACTGAGTAGGTCTATTCAGAGACATTATGCATCTTGGAGAGTAGTGATTTTAAAGTACATTTTCTCCTGTTATTATGAAAAGAAGCAAGAGGAAGTAACACTTATTAATATTGAGTGGAATTTTGAAAGACATTAAAAACCATAGATTATTTTGCACTTTCATAGTGCTATTACATATTTCTGCTGAATTTGGTTATTTTCATAATTTCTTTTTCTTATTATTATTATTAATGTTGTTGTATTCTGTAATATTGAACACTTTGTGTTTCCATGAATGAATTTTGTATTTCTTTGACTTTATTTGGTAACAAAATTTACGAAGCTCACAAAAATATTTTCCTAATAGCGAATAAAGGGTCTCCAGTATAAAAACAGCATTTGAAGGAATCCGTAAATCAGAAAGTATTCACATAAACTTTGACAACTCTACAGGCAGCTTATTGGACACCTCTGTCTGGAGCGGATGGGGCCTGCTGGTATGAAAGCAATGTCGCGGGCTTATGACGTCCTCTTTCCCCGCTGACCGAAAGGAGGCTTTGGTGCGTTTCCTCAGCTGCCGGCGCAATCTATAGGATTAAACAAACATCTTGATTTATAAATTCATCCCAGTGAGCTGTTAGCGACTGATAATAACTTTTCTTTCATATCTGTTCTTTATTGCAGAACTTTAAGTCCGACATCCATCATAAATCAACAATGGCCGAGGAAGGGTGAGTGTAGCGTATCTGCCGCTGGTTCATACACCGAAATATCAAAGAAACAAACCGTGGGGTTGTGAATAGTGGTTGTGATGTAGTTTAAAGTTATTCTGGATACCGGCTACCTGCTATGACTGGGGCTTCGATTAGATAGTCTGTCATTTTATCTGTTGTTTTACATGAGCTAACGGGCTAGCTTAGCCTGGTTGTAGGGCTACAGGCCAGAGACACTTGATATCTGCTGATGTTGTAAGTTGCAGCAGTCAAGTGTAGAGATGGTTCAGACTAATAGTAAAGTTGCTGTTGCTGAACCTTGTGGGGGGGAAAAAAGAATACTGTATTTGTTTTATCTGGAAAAATAAGTGGCTGTAACATCTGAAGTATAATCTTGAATCGTCCCTGCTTTGAGCAGCGGTCTGAATTTAAAGGTGAGCTTAAAGCTGATGGAGCTCAAATCACTGCAGTTTTAAAGCAAATGCAAACGCTATTAAAACAAGCATATTTATAAAACTACACACTGAACAAGCAAGTTGAGAATCATTAAGTTGATGACTTTGTGTTGCATAAACAAATTGTTTTGTTGTTTCTTTAAATTAAGAGGTGTTGCCATTATTGTGGCATGGTATTCAAAACTGATATCTATTCAAAATTTCTTTTTGATAAGCAATATTTATTAAAATGACTTTATGATTGGAAGCATCCTGAGGTGCGGTATGTAATCTGTCAGCATCCATTTATAAATGGGATGAGGCTACTGACCACTCAGCAAACGCAAAACATGGAAATGCACTTGGCTTTGAATGTCCTGCCTTACAAATTAGTTTTTACTTTACTTACAGCTGTAAACCATGAATTAACCTTGGTTTGGAAACATGAACTCAGTTTTTCACCCAATTTGTTGTCTGGAGCAATGCTAGATTTGTTGTCCTACTGCTATTGATGGATCAGTGGACTTGAGGCATACATCTTAATTTTAAATGTGCCATTCCTTTAAGTGAGCTCTCTGGTGCTTGAATGATGACTTTTTTGTCTTTTGTCGGATACCCCTTCACTCAACAATGAGTGAGATCCCTATTCTGACATGCTGGAAGCTCTTTACAAATCCATTCATTTGTTGTCCCCCTTTTGGCCAAATTTAAACTTTCTCTCTTGTCCATCCATCTTTGACAGCGTTGCCGCTGGAGGTGTCATGGATGTCAACACCGCTCTCCCTGAAGTGCTCAAGACCGCACTCATCCGCGATGGTCTTGCCCGTGGTATCCGTGAGTCTGCCAAAGCCCTGGACAAGTGAGTTCAGATTTTTTTTTTAACCTCATATTTTTCCTTGTCCTTAGTAGGTGTATCGCTGATGATATCTTGGCTCCCTCTACTGAGATTTAATGCGGAAGACTGCCATTGTTACCCAATTTCTGTCTGAGATACGCTGTCAAACTTTGAAATGTGTAAAATGGTGTATAACCCTTTGCTGTGAGTTAATTCAGTGTTCTTTTGCAGGCGTCAGGCCCATCTCTGCGCCCTTGCTGCCAACTGCGACGAGCCCATGTACGTCAAGCTGGTGGAGGCCCTCTGCGCTGAGCATCAGATCAACCTGATCAAGGTACCGAGCCTGCTCGAGACCAGACTGACTTAGCATCAGCTGTGGTGCCTTATTGCTAAATTTAGATGTTAAATCTATAGTTTCAGATGTGTTGTGTACTGACAGATGAGTTAAAGGTAGCATGTTGTGTAACTTACTGCTGTATCACTGATGATAATTTGGCTCCCTCTACTGAATACCATGAGGAGATTGCCACTGTTACCCAATTTCTGTCTGAGATACAGCCAGGAGTACCCACATTGCTGCTGTTCTATCTCACTGTACATATATATTTAAAAACTATGAAGGAATTTCTCTACACTTCAATGCACATTAGTTAATAGTTTATCATGAGTAATTGGCAGTGTTGTAATTATGTTTACTTTGTTCAAAATGCATGAAAGAAACAGTTTAGTCTCCAAATTTGCCAAGATTCTGCATTGTTTAAAAAGTAATTAAACGTCAGTGTGGCACAAGTTAAAGGACGCTGTTCAACTTTGTTTCAGGTTGATGACAACAAGAAGCTTGGCGAGTGGGTTGGTCTGTGCAAGATCGACCGTGAGGGCAAACCCCGCAAGGTGGTTGGCTGCAGCTGTGTCGTGGTCAAGGTAAATGATGCTCTTTTGCAATGATTTCTCTGTGCCTTTATATTGGGCCTACATTCTAGCCAAAGATTAAATTTCCTTCAGTAAAGGCAAGATGGAGATGCTGAAGTCTTTTGTTTAGTCAGTCTACAATTAGAAGGTAATGAAATATTTTGAAACAGGTTGCTTTTAAGAAGGAGCTTTAAGATAACTCTTATCTGCCAATCAAGTGCAGGTGCATGTGCCTCATGCCATGCAGCTGTTGTTGATAACTCTTGGCTAAATGACAGCCAGGGTACGAGCCCCGTCATCTATCTGTGGTGTCTGGGGTCCCTAAGAATGGCTACATCTATTAACACATTAACAGGTCTTCACCATAATTAAAACTGTGCTCTGTGAGCAAAAAAAACAACTATTTTAACTTCTGTTTTTGGAAGAAATTAACAGGTCTGACTGAATTTTGGAAAAATGTGTAAGATGTACAAGACGTCTAGAATATTTCTACTTGATTTTAATGGGGTGTTTTAAAAACATGTTACTTTAGGTTGAGAGATTTCACTTAAAAAGAGAAGCAAATGAAAGCAGTCTACGGTTACAGGAGCTGCAAAATGTGGCAACAAGCAGATAGACATTTCATATATGCTGGCATACAGTATGCAAGTTTTTTTTTTTCTGGATGTAGAGTTAACTTAATGGGAACATCCAGAGTTTTAGAGGTTCATTGTTATACAGTAAACTAGTAGTGTCAAGTGTTGCTCAGCTTGGTTAGAGCAAAGCTTAAGATGTTGCCATGGAGCTATTTGTCTGTGGTTGTATTTGGGGTTTTTTTGTGCACAAGGCTGTATATGCAGGCACAGGTGACATATTCCTGCCACAGGCGATAACTCAAAAAGACATGTTGCCCTGAGCCAACAAAGGCAGGGAAGAAGACTGCAAACTAGTAAACAATGCTCAAGCTCTTAAAAATTGTTTTCAAGTGTTTAATGCTCTCAATATATTTGTTAGACCTCAAGGGATACTGAATGTAAACACCTGGCCCTTTTTGCTTAGTTTCTAAATGACCTCAAACATATCTGTACTGATGTGTTTTGTAGCTTTTGCCTGGCATGCACAGATATGTGATGAGTTGAAATTGGCTAGGAGAATCTGCAAGGCTGTAATTTAGTTTAGTTGTGTCTTGTCTCAAGCTGTATTTCTGTCTACAGGATTACGGCAAGGAGTCTCAAGCCAAGGACGTGATTGAGGAGTACTTCAAGGGCAAGAAATGAGGTGTTAATAAAAAGTGGAACTGAAGCAGTTTGTCTGAAGTGTTTCCTTTACTTCCTTGGGTATTTAACTGACCACTACTATAACATAATTCTGTCTGGGTGTTTCTTGATTTATAATACAGATTTGTTCTTTACCATTGGCTAACAAAAATTGACTATTCAATAATATGCAGCACTGTTTATTTTGGGTTATCTGAAGTTTGATCAGTTGTAAATTTAATCAGGGAAGACAAGATGCATAGGTCATTTGGATAGGTTTTCTCCTTTATATCTACATACATAGACATTTCTGAATAAAGAAAAGACATTCAAACACATTAAGGCACAACACATCATGACGCACATCCTCAATCCCCCCACCCCCCAAAAATTACAAAAATCCAGAGGGAAAAAAACAGACCCCAAAAACTTTGATTTCCTTTCCATGACAAAACATCCACCACTGCCCTTTAAGTTTATTGTAAATAATTTACACAAGTTTCTGCCACAGACTGCATTGTTGTGTTGTGATTAGTATACCACCAGGAAGAAAACACTTATAAAAAGCAGCTGTTATCCCTGCACACATGAAGATCATTTGTCCCAGGTGACCCACAACAGGCCTGACACTAGCCCGGCTGCTCCAGAACAAACCAAACATCAAGGAGTTGCCCAAAAAACATCCTCCCAGGCCGAGGGAGGTCTTTAGCCTTTACAGGCTTTCAGTCTGCTACAGCTGCAAGGACAGTAGACAGGGTTTTCACAGCGGTCCGTTCCCAGCATCCAGGCCACGGTGGGGCTGAGCTGGGTGGTCGAGTCATCTCTTAACCCCACTGTTCTTTTACCTCTTCCTTTTGCTTCTTAAGACCGTTCAGAGTTTGTAAATCCAGACGTTCAAAAAACAAGACAAAAAATAACATCACAAAAACAGTTGCAGTGTATTGTTTGTTCTTAAATAGTTATACAAAAGAAGGGGGGGCTGCCTGGCTGACAATGTCCATGGTAACATTGCATGAGTCCATATTGCTATAATAGTTACAGGTACTCAAACTCCAGTGCTTGGTGTAGTGCCAGCAGGTCAGAGTGACTGGATATCCTCCAGAAAGGCATGTTGTGCTGTGGAGTGAACACACAGATCATTAAAACAAGCAGCACTGTTTCACAGCCACATACCACCACCTAAAGTCATGCAAGCTACACTACAGTAGCTTGTAACTGCTCGCTTTGCAAAAGCACTGCAAACAAAATCCATGCAATCCTAAGGCTTAAAGGAAGAGCTCGGCATTTTGGGAAATGTGCGTGTCTGCTTCTGTGCTGAGACTTCGTTTAGATGACAAGATCGATACCACACTCATACCTGCCTGTTCAATAAGCCTTGAAGACACCAGGCTAGCTGTTTCCCTCTGCTTCCAGTCTTTGTGCTAAGCTAACTGGCTGTTTGACTGACAGACAAGAGTGGTATCAATCTTCTCATTTAACTCTCAGCAAGAAAGCAAATGTGCATATTTCCCATAATGTCTAAGTATTCCTTTAACAATCCCAGCATTAAGAATGAAACCCAAAGCTGGAGAAGAGATGGGATTTATATTCACACTTAAGGAAAAAAATCTCCTGGTTCTAACATGAGAGTTTATCACTACGTGTCTTCTTTTTGTTGTGATATAACTCATAAACTACAGTATCAATGTAAAACACACACCACTGGTTAAAACCCAACGTTATTGCTCTGAACAAATGAGATTGTTCAAAGCGAAATCACCATGTACATTTGGGCAGCCATTTATTTCCAGTGTCAAATGTGACACAAGTCACTTAGACGAGTTTTAAAGTATGTGATCCAAAGCAATGAATTTCATTTTAATAATTCTGTGTATTTGACTTTGAAAAATAGGTGCAAAATGTACAACATCAGCTAAGGCATCTCAAATTTTCACTCTTGACAGCTGCAATCAAATAGTTCCTTCCATAAAAAAAAAGAAAAGCAACAGCAAGAGGAACAGAAAAAAGTGAACGACCAACACAAAACATCTACAGCAAAGAAAGGCAGGCTTCGTCCAATCAGAGCTCACACTGTGAGGAGTAGGCGGGGTCACGGTGAGGTTGCGGGTCCATTACCTTTTTGGCCGCCTGCTCCTCTTCCACACCGTCACCAATTACAACATACACTACTTTCCTGCCAAACCTTTGCATTATGCGTTCAAAGCAACTCTCTTTTCCTGCAAAAAAACAAATAAACAGGGGGAGGAAGGAGGGTCACAAGGTCAGAGGGGTCGGAGTTCAGGAGTCGTATGTTTACCTGGCTGGCCGCATGCTCTTCATCCTTCCCATCGCCAATCACAACATATGTAATGTTAGTGCCAAAGCGGGAGACTATACGCTCAAAACAGCTCTCTTTGCCTGGAGACAAACAAATGGGCTTTCACAGGTTTTTCATTTGTTGTTTGGATGGAAATTAAACACATGAAGAGGCAGAGCTGTGTGCAGTGATGGAGAGCAGACAAGGAGAGGAGGCTTTCGCACACGCACACACACACACACAACCGATTGCTCCCTCTGATTAATCCTGACACCCACATGGTGCATCCTGAGAGGTACTTTGATTCGGATAAACATAATTATGAGACGTGCTTGTGAGTGATGTCAGAAGTCACGCCCCCATATTAACCTTTTAGCCTTTTTCCTTTATAACATACACAAGGCTAATTGCATGTAGAGTAACTTCTCATGCATGTAATGTATTCAGGAGTCTATGGGATGCTTGTTTCTTAAACACGTGTGGGGTTGAAGTGGGTGTAACATAAACTCATACACATACTCATACATACATACACACACACACACACACACACACACACACACACACACACACACACACACTTGGCTTTGAGTTTTCTTTCCTGGATGTTTTGGCTCTCTACCCTCACCCAGTCCTAGTTGTTTTGTTTCCTCTGCATAGACTGATGTTCGGTTCAATGTGATTTAGTCTTGGCTACACTTGTGGTACATTCACGAAGCTGGCTGAGGTTATGTGGGCGTCCGGCCTGGGGGATCCCACCAGTGTCAGAGTTGTTCAAGGAAAGATCAGATTCATGTGAGGTGAGAGTGAATTTAATGTTGTTTTGGGTCAGTGTGAGCTGGAGAACAAGGGCATTTTCACACCTGAAAGCCTGAAACAAGGTTCACGTTTTTGCTTTCACGTTGTAGTTATGTCAGTACACTTATGTACACACATGCCTATGTATGTCCTGTACACTTGCAATTAATTGGTTTGTTGGCATTGCTCTCCTGTCCTCTGGTATCCTGCGTCTCTCGTCCTCTCAGAAAATAATTGGAAAATGTCAAAAAAAAATTCCAACTGACTCAGTTAAATGGTCAATTTATTTAATTTAAAAACTACTCTGGCTACTGCATCATTAGTACAACTTGATAGTTTCTTGGTCAAAGTCAAAATGTGTGTTTGTATATGACTATAACCAGCATGATCTATTTTCCTTTACTAGAGATTTAATGTGAACTGGTTTTACTTTTTCCCTCTCTCAAAACACACACACACACACAGGATATAAAATAAAACATGCTGTAACTCATTTCCAACCAACCGTTCAGTGAACCTGAGCCCAACTAAAGCAATAAGTTTGATATCATAACAGGATATCAGTAACATATGGAGCAGATGAAGAAACATCAAAATAATGAATAACCAACAAAAAACATGTGGCCTTCAAACCGTTAAATACCACAAGTTAGATATGTAGTCAATTGCTATTTAATTACTTCCACTCCACGTTATATTATTTCCATCAACGTGTGTGTGCACGACTGATTGTGTCTTACCTATTTTTGTTGCACTGTAAATGTTCTCGATGGGGAAAACAGATCCCAGACTATATAAGAGAACTTTAGCCAGCGCCGGTATGAGCTGCGTTGTGGTCACCAACACATTTACACAGTTACTCCTGTGGGACACAGACGGAGAGCAGACCTGGTTACGTGAAGGCGGCTGAGAGGACAGATGGATGGATCGATAGAGGGATGAATGGATGGTGCATTAATGTCCTTTGACGCTGAATACAGATTAGTTCCCACGCTCTAATCTTGACCTTATTAATTAATGGAGGACTAGGAGAGAAGAAATAAAACATAAAGTGTCACCTGGAGCTGATGATGGACAGGGACTTGAGTGCGTGGGTGAGCCAGGAGTCAGTCAGAGCTTCCACCTCTGCTCTGAGCTGCAGCCACGCGTCTCTTTTAGCAGGACCCAGCAGACCTAAAACACAGCGTGACTTTAATGAACCCTCGCAGCATCAGGCATCACACACACGAGTAAAAAGCAGGAAAGGTAAAGATGATCTATTACAAACTGTAAAACCTGTTAAAAAAGGTTTTGTTTCCTCACACACTGAATTTGTGCTTAATAGTTTAACAGCTTTTTTTCTTTTTTTCACATTTGCACAAAGTTGTTAAACCTCATTTGCAGTAGAGAGGTTAACTGTCCTACAGTGTAAATACAGTGTAAGAATAGTTTCCACTCTTGCACAAATAAATGTCAGGAGGAAACAATATATTTTTCATTTTGGCATGAAATTGGTCAAATTAAAATGATCATAATAATTTTGGAAATTGGGAAAAATGATTGACTAACAGCAGCTCTGTTATTGATATCTTTCATAAACCCATATTGATTTAAAAAAATAAATAGCTATACAGTGCTTATTTTATAAAGACTGACTATAATCTTTATTATATTCATATTTGTACATATACTGTTTGTTTTGTACAAGAGTATGTACTCATTCAATATTTGTCTTCAGAATGTAGCAGGTTTGAGCTCTTTTTTTCGGTCTTTTAATAATTGTTTCTTTAATGTCTTTAGAAAAGGTGTCTAAAACTCAGCTTTTTTATTATTATTATTACTATAACTATTAAACTGAAAATTGACGCAGTGACACTGAGATTTAACCTGTAGCTACTGTCCATAACATATGGAAAACATGAAACGATCTTTGGTACGTTAATCTTTTCAGACTCTTGCATTTCTGGTAGAGAACTTCAACTGAGCAAAAACTCTCTCCATCACCCTCTAACTGTCCCTGGTGACCAGCAAACTCCCGTCAGATTGGCTTACCCCCCACATTGTTTTTGTACGTGCTATACAACTCTTTGACTCGTCGGTAGCGGAAGGCCAGTTTCCTCATCCAGTCGACCCCGCCGCGGACGCCCGTAGCCAGGCACAGGTTGGCGCTGGTTGCAGCTGCATGGAAGCCATCAGTTGCAAAACTGTAAGTACTGTCAATAATAATGATATGTTTTATTTGAAAAATCTGCTCTGGTAGAACAAAGGGATCAAATGGTTATTTTTATTATTCAGTACTATAAGAATGCTATTGATTACTACCTTTAAAATGTAAAGAAAAAAATAAAGACATTTTAATGTTTTGGATAAAATGATATATTACCATCATTAAAAGAAATAATACTTTAAAACAAATACTGTAATTTGTGAATTATTAGACTATGATAAACAACAACTGAAAAACATCAAAACTGTTTGCATTGTACGTATTATTTAAAAACAAAGTGAATAGTTAAATCCTCACCTTAAGTCCTGGCCGTTGTCGTCTGATGACACATCATCAATATGTACCTGATCACACTCCTGACACACACACACACATAAGATAAGATACATGGTTAACTAACTTGAAAAAATGAGAATGCTACATACATTATGAGCATTTACTGAAAACTATAATATAAAGGTACTACATACCATATGCAGCGACATTAATAGTACAATAATAATACTATACTATTATATATACTATAAAATAAATATATTCTTGTTATCTGTATACAAATGTATTAATCCATTTACCTTAAACACTTATAACAAAACAAATACAATTGTCATTAATCACAGAAAAACAAAACAGCATGTACTAAAATTAGAAAATAAACAGGTTGTGTTACATCACTTTCCACCACTAGAGGGCAGTAGCAGCATTTAACCTAATGACAGCCTGACTTCAAGAAACTTTAAAGTGCTTTGTGTAAAATTTGAATGCTGTGCAAGAAAAATAGCCTTTTAACATGCCTTTAAAAATGTCAAACGTGTGTATATGTGTTGCCTGCCAGTCTGACATCTGCGTCTCACCTCCAGGTCATTAAAGAATAAGTGTGTGTCAGCCAAGTTGAAGATCATCTCCTCCATCCTCAGGCCCAGCGTCACGGCCATGGGAGGGTCCTGATGAAGAGAAAGACAACATCATCATTATCATCATGACGTCACCGTTATGGCAAATTATTTCCTTCTCTCTCTCTTCTGTCCAAAAACCCATTTCAGCTTTTACACGCCTCCTACTTCATCCCAAATTCACACCCCGTGCCCCCCACCCCCACTTGTAGAGCTGGTACGCTCCACTCATCATAGCAGATGCTGACAGACAGGTTGCACTTGTTCTGTCCCATCAACATTCCTTGTGCTTGGTGGGAGGGAGGGAGGGAGGGGGAGGGGGATATTTGGTGGGGGGTGAGAGGAAGAGTGTGTGTCTGCATGTGTGTATTGGAGTGAGTAGCCACCCTCAAAGGGAGACGCTGCGTGGTGTGTATGTGGTATGTGAATGGTTTGTGTGTGTGTGTGTGTGTGTGTGTGTGTGTGTGTGTGTGTGTTTGGGAGAACGCAGCCTGCCCTGCCAGCCTGGGGCTCAGCTGCAAAAACCATCATCTGTGATAGGTCAGCAAGGGACGACAGCTTGCCGCGCGATTCGCTGACGCCGTCAGACGACCAGAATAGAAAGAAAGAAACTAACAGGAAGGAGAGTGAAAGTGAGCGAGCGAGGCCCACCGACACAGAAAGAGAGAGAGATGGACAGCATTCCCGGGCGCAAAAAAAGAGAGAGAGTGCTCCATAAAGTTGAAAGGTGTGAAGTGTGTAGAGCTGTCCAAAAGTTAACAGCTGCTAATAGTGATAGCAGAGATTTCGACTGTATTTCTTTTCCCGCCTCCCTGTCAATCACAGAGACAAGAGGCACTCGGGTCTGTCTCTCAGGTAATGATTATGTTGGCCGTCAGCCAAAGCAGAGTTACAGACATGAGTGTGTGTTGAAAGACTCGCAGCTGAAATGTGTAAATTCCCCTTTGAGAAGTTGAATTTGGACGTGCTTCGGGGCTCCAGAAAGGCTGAGCTGGCTTTTTTTTGGTAATATTTTGCCAGACAAGTTCAATCAATCACGGAGAACTGCAAATATTACTTTGGCCTGGCCAGAGTAGCCTGAAACAATTCCACACTCCACCTCCGCTGTTATCATTCGAGCGTTGGAAACTCAAGACTTCATGAACATTATCCCCGGTTATAATAACTCCTGTGCTGAGAAACGAGGAGCCTGACGAGTGTGAGTCTGTGTGAAAAAAAAGATGTGTGTGTTCATTAAAAAGTGAAACATCACTTCGAGCAGATATATCATCAAAGACCGTACGAGAAGGATACTTGGGTCTTGTGGTTGATGTGTAAACACTATTTTGGGCGAGGTGTGAACAGACACAGCTGCCACTATATTTCTTGAGGGCAGCAGAAGCAGATGAGGTGAAAAAAATGCTCGTACAATTATTTTAAGGCAAATATTCTGACCTGCATCTTATCTTTTTTTCATGCTAACTCTAGGCCAGTTTAAATTGACCTATTCGACTGACTGTTTTCATGCTTTATAAGAAAACATGACCTGTTATCAGAGGGTACATGAGGCCTAATTTGAACTGTTGACTGTGAACTCATTACTTGATTGCAAATCAGGATAAATGCATAACTTTCTCTACTGAGGCTGACACTTAAATTGTGATATTAACCTTTGGTATCAAAGTATTTCTCTAATATAAAAACAATGCAAACCAAGCTGAATGAACCACAAGGCCGCATGTGTTCTCTCTCTCTCTCTCTCACACACACACACACACACACACACACACAGCAATTTACAACTCACCAGGGCCTTTCTTATACCCATTAAATCCTGATTGCCAAACGTAAAATTCCACGACTACAGAGCGACTAGGAAGTACATCAGTGCCCACAAACCCTATCTGGAAAACGCCTCCTATGGCTGGCTCCAAATGGTGTGTGTGTGTGTGTGTGTGTGCCCATGCCAGCTTTTGTTTGACTGCCAAACAAGAATATCAGAATGGACTCGGCAGGCAGCAGAGTGGGATGCAAAGCCCCTACAAGCAGACTGGTGGCCACCTCGGTGCCCACAGGAAACGACATCACCCAATAAAAATCTGTAGCCTTGGCCACATATGATGATGCCAGATCAGAGCCAAGAACTATTAAAATAAGGGGAACGATAAACAGTGTAGCCGTTATATGAGAAGGCGAGACCACCAAATAAGCTTACAATGAAGAGTGGAATAAACATCAGTCCAAGTCAGAAATTAGTATGTTAACTTGTGATTAAACTGTGAACTAAAATGGGTTTTAAATGCATTCTTAATATGAAGAACATTTAAAGACTCGTTCATGCTTTTATGTATGTGGTCATCATCATAAATTGACCATAATATTCCTGAAATACTTTATACAGAGGGAAATGAAGCTCACTTGAATGGTTTAATTATTGTGAGTTTTATATTTAATATTTCATTTTATAAAAGATGGCATAAAAGTAAATTTTGGAGAGTGCTCTCAGTCTGGGGTGTGGGTTTGGTTTCAGACAAAGGGGGTGAGGCAATCGATTATCTCGCTTTAATAATACTGGTAGTCCAAGGAAGAAAAAAAAAAGGAAATTTCTATATCATCAATGCATTATCCCCACTTAAAATCACATTTGTTTCAATGGCAGATAATCTTTTATCTACATCTTTACCATTAATTTATTTTTTTAAAGAAATGATTAAGAAAATATTGAATCAATCACTATAGCCTGAATTAATTTTTCCACCCCAAAAAACATACAGCAGAGGCGGAAGTACTTCTTTTCAACCCTGTATTACAGCCCTGACAACCACTACCAATCACACGGCATGGTAGCGCGGATGTAGCCTGTGAGGCAAAGGCCGGGGCGAGAAAGTCCAGAGAGTGCTCGCTGCAGGAATACTTGTAAGGCTTATTGAGAGCCTGATTCTTCAGTTATAAATTTGACCATTTGTGGTCATTGTCATTGTGACCATCTTACCTTGCCATATTTCTGTGCGTAGGAGCCCGTGAGCAGAGAATGGAAGACAATGATTGTCTCGTCCAGATCCCACACAAACACCCTCTGGAGAACGAAAAAAAGTGAGACAATGAGAGCTGCTATTTTAGAAATGGTACGTCCATGCTTTTAGCCCATATGTGCATTGAAGCTCAACTGGACAGTGACACAGATGGTCCTTTCCTCTGCTGTATTTTGAGACCTCAGTGAGCAGGGAGGATGAAGATCAAAGGGAATACCACATATCCATTGAGATCTGACTAGAATATGCAGTCAGCGCTGTAAGTGCTCTGTCAGTGGGTGTTTTCTGGTCCCTTACCTCCAGGTCACTATCAGGCGGAGGGGAGGGGTTGTTCTTGCGGCCCCTGCCCCGGGACTTAGACCCCCCACTCCGGCAGGCTCGGTCATCCAGCTCTTTGATGGGCGTGGAGGGGCTCTGCACTGTGTCGAAGTCCCCTGAGAGCGAACGCAAACACAGACAGGCAGTGAAAGATTTCAAACATTTTTAAAAGCACAAATGATCAAATGTCCGTCTCAAAATGCACGAGCGATCACCAGCTATACTGGCTGCATTAAAGCAGCAGTAATGCTGCGGTCTGAGCTGATCCCACAGGTGTTCTGGAGTTGTACCCACTTCAGGAAAAGCAATAACTCAGACTGTGTACAGTAATAAGCCATCTTGTCAGGTTTAATAATTCAAGGTAATTGGCACGACAGATCAATTTAAAGACTACCAAGAAACCTAAACAAAAGCACCATTGATATTCTGACTGATTCATGATAACGCGCAATGTAAAGATTTAGCAGAGGAGGGGAAAGATGGAACTGTGCAATAAATTAGAAAAGTTAGGTAATTTGATGCTTCTTGCAAAGATGCAAAATTCTGCAGGAGCATGCACGAGCGCACACACACACATTCTTGTGCACGCCCTCCTAATGCCATATGCTCCCACTGCCGTGTGGTAACTAGAACCAGACTCTGAGCTTCGGCTCTCATATTGTTATGTCTCAATCAGGGAGAGAGCGAGAGAGAATGAGAGAGAGAGAGAGAGAGAGAGAGAGAGAGAGAGAGAGGGGGCGGACACAAAAAGACACAAAGAACATGTGAGCGACACACACAAAAAAACAACAGACACCAACTCCAAGAGAGGAGAAAAAAGAGAAATAGAAAAGCAGCGAGAGGGAAAGTGCCAGTGACAGGAAGAATGATAAGCTCCTTTAATCAGGCCCCCTGAATTACAGCCAAGATAAACCACAGAAAAAATTGAATACCAAGCCTTATTTCTGTACATACGCACTTGAGCTCTCTCTTATTTCGCCGTTTCTCCACGTTCTCCGGCTTGTCTACAAAAGTGCGATATTTAACACAACTTTCCTCTGATTAAAGTCTGAGGTTGAAGCAAACAAATGCAGATTCTCCAATTAACAAGCGCGACACCAGGTGACTACAGCTGCAGTCTGAAGTTATTTCCTCTTCATCACGGCTGAAAGAGAGTTTTGAACTCAGTCACCCAAACTGTGGTATTTTTCGGCTGGAAACAAGATTACGGAGCCAGCATCAAGCAGCGGTGAAGAATCTGACATTTGTTTGCTTACTGTAGTGGAGTGTCGGTGGTTTGACTCTTCTATTGTGACGGGTGCGTTTCCTCTTAATACGAACCTGGGTGAAGTTCAGCAGCCTGTCCGGTCATGGCAGGGGCGGGATCTTGCAGCTGGTAGGCTGCCGTGGAGCCGGTGCCATCCACGCTGTTGGAGGTCATGTAAGTCCCGTAAGTGGAGGCGGAATAATACTGGGCATACTGGTTTTGGCCAAATGTCGTATATGAGGGATAATCCTGCAGAGAATAAGAATTATGAGTAAAGAATGAGACAAAAAGAGCAAAAACAAGAAGAAAAAAAACAGGAAAATCGAGATG
Source organism: Holacanthus passer (assembly GCA_025331565.1). Lineage (NCBI taxonomy): Eukaryota > Metazoa > Chordata > Actinopteri > Pomacanthidae > Holacanthus > Holacanthus passer. Next base: position 2,753,120 of record JAFREQ010000034.1, read on the forward strand.
TTTCTGGAAAGGTTCAAAGTGACTTTTGAAGAGAGATTTTACAAGTGTTCCCTCTCATTTCTCTAATCTTTTATTCCCTATGCTCTGTATTTTATATCTCCCAAACAATTAAAGCCTTGTGTTGCTGCTTTTTACTGACTCGGTGGAGATGGACGCTTTTATGAGTCAGCTCTCTAAACCTGTCACTACGTCCATCTATACAAGTCCTTATAAAGTGGAGCGCCGCCACATGAATGCACACACACACACACATACACATGTACAGCTGGTGTGCAGTCAGCAATGTGTGTATGCAAGCATGCATATTCACACATACTGTACACACACACAGACTCGCTTTCTGTCAGCCTCTCTCTCTCCCTCTCCGTCTCTTGCCTGCTTTCTCTTTTTCTGTTAAACTCATACACACACATACACACACACACACACTATATTCCCCTTAATCCACCCACACAAGCCAAACCTTGACTTTCTTCCTGTAAACAGCCACATCTATCATAGCTGGACATTAAAATCCCCTTTAAGCATTTTACTACCACAGTACAATTCATCATATAGACATAGAGGAATATTCTGGACAAAACACTCTTTCACAAAGACTAATTGTCTGTTTCTCTCCGAAGTTTGTCCCTGCTGCAAGGTCACAACATTATTAAATTTTATTTATTGAAGCGGCTCTGAAGGAGGAAAGTTACGTGGGAAGCGTGAACCACTTTTGGTCTCAAATCGTAACAATATCCTCGTACAATATCCTCATCTTCAGTTTGAGCTGGCATGATGAGGCAAATGACATTTACGTGACTACTCAGAGCGTGTAGCACGACCTGTTCAAGCAAGATCTCCCGCAGGAAACTGGCTTTTTAAAGTTAACTTTCAGCTGCATTGTCCAAAGAAAAGAACAAGCGCTGAGGTACCTGCTGTGTGGCAGTGTAGTTGGCGGGGTTGGACACTGAGTTGTTGGTGGCGTAGAGGCCTGAGGAAGGAGTGAAACTGGAACCTTGGGACACGAAGAAGAGGAATTAGACCACTGAGGAAAAAAAATCAGAGGCAGCAACCTGGAAGCTAAGATTTTTCTGTCACCATTATCAGAAAGGATATAAAACACTTGAGGATGTTTTGGACCGACCTGGCATCTGATAGGGTGAGTACGCAGTCTGTCCGGGCTGAGGCGTGGTGAAGCCGGGGCTGTAGCTGAGGCCTGTCTGCAGAGGAGACTGACTCTGAGCCAGGCCGCTTTCCGTCTTAATGCCTGGCAGCATCACACCGAGGTCTGTGACAAGAAGAAAAACAAACAGAATATTACACAGTGTTTGCACATGTTACAGCATCAGCAAACTGCGCTGCTAAAAGCTTGAAACAACATATTTTAGGCAATCATCAATGTTTAAATAATGTTGTCTGGCTTTTCTTGCCCTGCGCTCCATTTATGTCACTCTTAGGTTTGGCTTTGAAATATGCTTGTAAGGGTGGAAATATTCAATTTCAACTATGAATGTTTGTCAATTCTTCAAAGTGAGTTTTTGCTTTTCTTTTGCTTTTACTTGATTGTCTACTTCATCTTTTAGGCCCTCTGAGTACAAGTTTTGTTTGCTTGCTAATTATAGTCAGTCAAAGCAGCCAATCGACAAAAAAACCTAAAATTTTAATTTGTGCACTTCTTTTCCTATAATAACATAGTTTGAATTCTGGGGTTTTGTTCATTTATAATCACACAGAAAACAACAACGCTCACTCACATGTATCCCATTTTTGCATTTTAAAAGTGACAAGACACAAGACCCGCAGTTTCATTTCAGTGTGTTTCAGTGCGTTTACTGATACCATAGGTGGACAGTCCGTACGGCTGTCCTGTCTGGGAGTAAGCAGTGTAGACGGTCGACTGCTGCATGCTGCTGAACTGGGGTTGGCCGGCGTATGTCGGCATGGGAGGCGCTGCCGGGGTGGAGAGGATGTGAGGGTAGGGCCTGGGAGAGGAGAGGAGAGGAGCGACAGGTGAGGCAGATCAGGACAGTAAGGATGATATTGATATTTGAGTGCAGGTAGCTGCTGAAGCTTAGAGGATAAAAGGCTGATGATTCTTAGAAAGCAAATTCTGCTGTGGGAAAAGTCAGACTTACTTGGACGGGTAGAGGGGAGGGGAGTACTGGTGGGCCGAACGAGGGCTGTACCCGCTGCTGGTGATTACTAAAAACAGCACAATAATCAAAAACAACAAGGCAGCGCTGGGTTATGAATGGTGTCGACTCAAATCTTCTGTTTCCTTTCACAGTCAACAAAACCACTCACTGAACAGGCGCAATTCGAGGCCTCTAGCTTGTTTGAGTTGTTCCAGTAAACACAATTTGAAGCATTTTGAATGGAGAGGAGCCAAGTCCCAACTCCCCCTTTAGAGAGCACTGCAGTCTGTGAAACCCTTACAGCGGGCCTCATAGTAAAACACAATGTCTGTTTGTGGTCATTGAGATGTCAGAGCTCAATACTGACAAACACCCCGCTGCTTCTAAACCCTCGCTGTGTGTTGCTTAATGGTTTTTGCGTATCAGCGTGCTGCAGCATGAAGGAGCTCGGGGGTCGTGTGCGAGTCTAAAAAAAATAAGACAAGTGTAAAAATGTCTCTCTCTCTCTCTCTCTCTCTCTCACCCCTCTGCCAACCTTTGATGACGCAATCCAAGGACAGGCAATACTTCACGGGATTAAAGCTTTCAGCGGGCCTACCACTGAGCTGAAAAGGATGATGGTGCTTGTGTGTGTGTGTGTGTGTCTGAGTCGACAGAAACGTGCATATTTGTTTGTTCCTCCAAATTGTACATGAGTGTATTTCTGTGAGTGATGTTACCTGAGCCCGCGTATGTGTCCAATACTGTGTCGCCTGTCGTAGTGACTGTATCGCTGTTGTTCATAGGCTCTGTTTTCACTTAAGGAAGACAGAAAAGGCGGGTGTTAGGGGAGGCCAGTGAGGAAGTACCATCACACACACCTACACAAAGAAAACCTTACCGAGAAAAGAGCAGGAAACTATCATGCAGTTCCAGTATGGAAGCAAATGCTGTGTGCAGGGTTCCCACTTGAAGCTTTTCAATGACTTTCTATAACCAAGTCAACACCACAATGACCTCTTGATTTCAGTCTGCCTTGTTTTTTGTTTTTTTTATTTCATTTTTTTGTATTTGTTAATTTGAAAATATAGTCATGCAAGCTGACCCTCTGGCAAAATCCCAAAATCCAAAATTTCCCCAGCAAATTTCCCACCTTTCCATAAATTTGCTGACTGGTGCGAACCCTGCAAATATGTTCATGCTCAAATTCACAACAGGATCCAAAGAGCAGAGAACACAGCACAGCAAATGAAACTCTGGCACAAAAACACATAAGATCCAGGATGAGTCCAACCCATAGAAACTCATTCCTTTTGCATTTAAGTTAATACTGTATGACTTCTTTGGATTCACACGCATGCACCTCTGTACCATAGTCCTTGGAGCCCGGGGCAGGGGGCGGGCTGCTGCAGCCCAACAGCCAATCAGCCGTGTTTAGGACTGTCATGTTTTCACCTGAGGGGGTGCAAGGTGGGAAGGTGGTGAGGATACGACATACTGAGATGCCAGTCTCAGATATAAGGGACGAGGTGTTGATCATGTTACAAAACAGATTGTAAATAATGCTAATCATCTCTAGGCTGAAGCTTCATATTTAAACCTGCAATAACTGATTTTTGGCCACTTTGGGGAAGCAGAAAAAAGCTGTAAACACAACACTGCCATTGTTACCTTATACAGTTAGAATGGGAGGCTTTGTTCGCAAACAGATGCCTATTTACACAACCAGTGAATATGAGCAACATTCATTGGGACTCATATTTCTGGCCACCTGTTAGTCTAATATTCACTCTCCTTTAGGCTGTTTCACTTTCCTCCGACTCCTCGGGGAAACATCTGGCTCTTCAGCAGGTAAATGTCCCACTATGTTCACAAGCTATTTGCCAACTTTGTCTGTCTGCCATTTGGTGCTGAAGAGGTAGCATACCCTGGGTTTTTTAGAGCTTTTTCACTGAAAACAGCTGCCTGCCGAGGCTGGAAACTATGCTGATGAGAGCGAAGCAAAACAGGAAAGTTGTGGGCCGTGAAACCAAAACAATGAGCAGAAAGAAGCTCCGTACAGCTGAGGGGAGCTGCAATTGTCTGTGGGTTACTACAAGTGAGTTACACATGAGTAGTCTTGTCATTGGAAATATAAAAAACATTGATTATAGCTGCTTCAAAGGAGACATGAGAGTTGTATCTTTTCACCTAACTCTGAACACTGTGAAAAAGCATATTCAATTCTTAAGAGAGAGGCACACCTGTTAACATCCTACACGATGTTTTTCAGTTACTTTTCTCTCAGAACACGATTGAAACTCATCACCAGCGACCATCTGAGAACTCCATTTAAATCAGGACGACTTCATTAATCCCCTCGGGGAGCAATACGACCCATCGGACGAGCCCTAATGAAGACAAATGAATTGCTATGGAGATGGCCCGCGGGCCCGAGCTCTGGCTGATGTCAGGTGAGGGGAATGTTGGGTATGTAGTTTGTTTTGGCTGTGAGCGTGTAGTCCCCAGTCTGTCTGCTTAAACCATTAACTGTGAGCTCATCAAAAATGATTTAATGCACTCTAATATGGTCTGAATTCGCTGTTAAGTCCACTCTGAGCACGGCTATTTCTGTGACTGCGCGCGTGTCGACACATCAAGTTGACTGAAATGCAGTATCTCACTTTTTCCATTACATTGCTATTAAAAGTGGTTTCCATTGCCTGTTAAATCAGCGATAGATCAAAGGATCGGCCTCAACAAAAGCACTTACATCCAGGGCTATTACATCGAACCGCTCTGTCAAAAATTATTGCAGAGGACAGACAATGAGAGAGAGGGAGATCAAGGGCGAATGAAGAAAAAGATGCGGAGAAGGAAAGAGAAACAGACGGACAGAGGGAAAGAAAGAGAGGAGAGGGCTCGCTGGTGTTGACATCTAAGAAGAGCGGTGATGCTTTAATGCTCTTGTAGAGGAAATAGTTTCCAGTGGGATTTTGGGCTCGCGCTCACACACATACACTCAAACACACACACTTTGCCAAGCGGTTAGCGGAGGAGAGTAGAAGTGCTTCACTGTGTGTTTACACACATTCTACAGTGGTTTACTCCGGTCCTCGTGCCAGCATGGGGTGTGTGTATGGGAGCGTCTGCATGCACGCGCCTCCTTCTGTCTCTATAAATTCCTCAAAAAGCACTTATCTCTGCAGGCTGAAAATCTTTCTGACTGATGCTTTCGCAGTAGATTTCATGACACTACATTATACTCGTCAGCTGCTTTTTTTTTCCAAAGCGATTTACAATATGCGCATTCAAACCTCTTTTGGCGCAACAAGTAGATGTCATAAAAAACTTTAAGTGCATCTCTCCTAAACAAACAGCGAACAGCGCGTGCAGTAGAGCCACTTCAACTTTAATTTTCTAATTTAGTTTAAGACATGAGACATCGATAAGTGCCGGCACGATGCGTCAAGGTGTCGTCTGAAACTGTGAGAGATAGATGAGAGATCATTCGCTCAACTCCTGGTGATTGATCTGTGTAACACTTAATACTTTGACATTTTGGGAAATATACTTGTTTTCTTGCCGAGAGGGAGGTGAAAAGATCGAAACCACTCTCATGTCTGTAGGGTAAATATGAATTTTTCCAAAATGTCAAAGTATTCCTTTCAAGTGGAATGCGCACAATTTTTATTAAGTAGTTCAACAGCGCTTAGGATTGTCATTGATGACTGAACATAGAATTGCCCACCTGAAAAATGAAGGTAAAATTATATTTTTGAAGACTAAAACTAAGCTTTCCACAAAAAGCACAACTGCTTATTCATTACTGCAGCACCAAACTCGTTCTGCCTTCTCACCTCCTGTTCCATTGGTGGTGATGGAGGGGCTGCCAAGGTTGTTCTTGTCCAGCTTGGAGCCTGTCGAATCTCCACCTCCCACGCGGTTATGAGGACTGGCTAGGTCCTGCATTTCCATAGACCTACAGGAGGGAGGAGGGGAAGAGGGGAGAAAACGAGATGAACTGCGATTTCTGAATGAATAACAGATCGACGGCAATATGCTCTCACAGCTGGGAATCTCCCACCACTGTACAGTATATTACATTAAGATCTGACTGAACACATTCAATGACAGACTGTACAGCCACTTAGGAACTGCACACACAGACACAGACACAGACACACAGACACACACACACACACACACACATATATATACATGTACAGTCATAAACTTCATGCTTCTTTCTACCAGTTAGCTGACATGAGCATGTGTTCAGAGGCGTTAGACATTGTCTGCGGGCCTGCTGGCTCTTTTATAGAGTGTGTGTATATATATATGTGTGTGTGTGTGTGTGTGTGTGTGTGTTCGTGTGCATGTGTGTATTTGTGCAGTTCTGGGCTCCAATACAAACCCACAGCCTGCCAGCATGCTTTAGTTTTACAATGTGTTCCACATGCATGAGTGGGACGAACCAGCACACAAGGTGGTAATGGTAAAGTGAGAGTGTGTGTGTGTGTGTGTGTGTGTGTGTGTGTGTGTGTGTGTGTGTGTGCGTGAGGAGGGTTGGAAGTAAATAAAGACATGAACAGAATGAAGATGCAGATTTACAGGGAATAGAAGTCTGTCTTTCATATCAGTATCCCTATTAGTTTTTATCTTAGCTCCAGCTACTCTCTTCTGGGTCCATAAATCTTCAGTGAGAGGTGGGAAAGTGTTTTTAATCAATTTTCATGCATGCACACTGTAAGAAAAGCAACATAAAACACTTGTCTATGCCTCTTCATCACTGTCCCCGCAAACCACATTTTGACATGGCCTTTAGTGGAAGACATAGTTTAATGTTGAGTCAGTGTGTGTATGGACAGTACCTCATATGAACGCGCGTGTGCGTGTGTGTGTGTGTGTGTGCCGCCCGCAGGCTGGTCACACTCGTGCCTTTGTGTGAGACTTCAAGGTGAGAAATGACAGAGATGGAGGGAGAACTGAACAAATGCGGGCTGCCGTTCTACCACTGTGTGTGTGTGTGTGTGTGTGTGTGGGTGTGTGTGTGTGCGCGCACAACACATCTGTGTCAGAGTCTGGAAGCAGGCCATCTCAATGCTATGGGCAGATAGCATCGCCACACATGACTGCAACCCACAGTCAGACTGACAGGTATAAACATATAGCTTTCAGCAGACAGGAAAGACACAGCTTAAGGGCGCAAAAGAGAGAACGTATGCAAGATAAACACACTAAATCAACTCTCTGTCAACTCTTTTTTTCCTATTTACAGCCAAACACTCATTGTGCTCTTCTGTACATTTTGAACTGAAAACACGGATCACTGTTTTAACATCAACAACGCTAAATGGTGGACGAGATATTGAGCCAAGCCCCGACTTCAAACACAAAGCCTAAATATATGTCTGCTACACAAAGAAATAACAGCAAAGAACTTTCACAAATTATGGTGCTTTTTCCACTTTTGACTCTCTTTTTCTTTCCCTTTTGTGTGCTTCAACACTCTTCATACATCCTTTTCTTTTGTCTCTCAACAGCAGGAAATGATTCTGTCTCCCCTCCTTGTCCCTTTTTTTTTTCTCTTTCCCCTCTGTTTCGCTCCTCTCGGGAGGCGATGGCAGGAGTTGGTGTTTCATAAACTCTTTTCTGGTTTTCGCATTATGTCTGGTCATTACTGCAATCTGTGTTGTAAAATAAATTGTTTTCAGAGCCAGCAACTGAGGATGATTCATTATTGATTTATTTGATGTTATTTTTTAATTAAGAGATTAATCTTTTAGTGAATGAAAAAGCAAAAAAGCGAAGAAAAACAGATTTCACAACTTCCTCCAGTTGAATTTAAATGTCTTGTTTTCTCCAACCAAAAATCCAAAACCCAAAGATATTCAGTTACAATGACATATGACAGAGAAAAGCAACAAATCCTTTCATTTAAGAAGCTGGAATCAAAGAATATTTGGCATTTTTGCAAAATTTGTGCTTGAAAAATGACTGAAATGACTAATCGATTATTAAAATAGCCGTTTCAGCTCTACATAAATTACTAAGTGTACAGCATCCTCCCTTGGCTTGTCCTTTATTTGGATCAGTGTATATTTTCCTGTGTGTGTGTGTGTGTGTGTGTGTGTGTGTGTGTGTGTCAGGCACTGAGGTCTTGGGAAAGTGTTGATGACCTCATCACAGCTCGCAACTGCAGTGAAACCTCACCTCTCTGCACCATGACCAGAGAACTAGGACACACACATAACTGAACACCAACACACACACACACACACACACACACACACACACACACACACACAGAGTTCTGAAAAACCTAATGTTGTTTGTCATATTATACAAACAGACACATGTGAGCGTACCTGGCGTCCGAAGGGTCTGGAACATGAGATTCACTGTGTGATTTCTTCACCTGCAGAGAAACCAGAGCAGAGGAAATGTTAACTAAACACACATTACATTACACACACACACTTCAACCAGTGTTTAGTGTCTCGTAAACCAGCCCCATAAACCAGTGTTTATGAATCAAACAAATTATATTAGTATCATGAACTGTTGTGAATAACAACAAAATAAACTCGCGCCCTCGGTTTGAAGAAAGGAAGAGAAAATTCAACGAGGGATAAAACTTAATTCTGATGTAAACGTACCTCGATGTCAACAGAAAATTGCAACACGATGAATTTGATTTAAAATTTTCTGATTCTTAAAATGTTACGGAAATGCAGAAATCAAAATAAACCACGAGCCAGTGTCCGTAGTTGTAGCCACCACCGTGACAGAAGTGCTAACTGGCGTCTAAGTGACAGATATTAACTTTCCCTTGTTCACCCGTGACCCTGCTCCATCCGGAGCTCGAGCCCCTTCCTCAACCCTTAAAGAGTTGAAAGGTCACGGCGGGGTCATGTTAGGTCACAGGGCTCACTCCTCACCCTTAAAACGGGTCACCGTGGACACTAAATCGAGCCGTGACTTTGGGGGACATGTGGTCATGTCAGTCACTGTGTGCTGGAACTTTTCCTTCATCACTGAAGAAAAAAAAAAAGAGAATTAAGAAAACACACTTCAGGCTCAGCACCTTTCCACCGCAGCATACACTCACACACAGGCTGGTTTTATGCGTGTTGCTGTGTGTGAGGGTATGCGGAGGTAGACGGCAGACCAGCGGTTCTCTATTAAAATTCCTCCCTCTTATTTGGAACAGGAACTAATTAGAACAGTAAATGCAGGGCGGAGCGAGGGCCAATGTGTACCAGCTGCCCTATAATCACTGTGTCAACACACTGTCGAGGTGTAGGGCACGCGCGAGGTGCCAAACACACACACCCACACATGGAAATGCACATGCAAACACACACACACAGTCAAATTCACCCAAGCAGCGTATATTCAAGTCATTTGCACATTATCGCAATCACAGGTAAGTATAGAGAGAAAAGTGCTTGGCCAAGCAGACAGAAACTCCAGGTATTTGGGAACTAGGACATTTATGTGTGTGTGTGTGTGTGTGTGTATTTCTGTGTGCATTGTGGTGCTATGGTTCTGATTAGAGGATCCTGCTGAGAACGAATAAGAAGCAGCACTTAGCTGTTTAAGACAAGGTTCAAAGGGTGCCCTCGTATGGATCACTTTACACACACGCGCGCACAAGAGCACGCACACACACATGCACACAAGCCATTTCCATGTCCCGTTTCATGCTTTAGTGAAATTTAACAAGGCTGTCAGTCACGACATCAACAGCGTGGCTGTGAGAAACTGCAATCCACATGTAACGCACACGCAGGGCTACATGCAAACGGCCCGCATGTGTGCATACGCACACTCACACAAGGCAACACACAACCCTGGCTGTTTCTGTCTCAACATGATCTGTAAAAAACACAAGCACACGCGGGCTTTGATCCTGAAAAGCTTTTATCATTGTGCTTCATCCGCTGCGCACTTTCTCTGAGTGGTGACCTCAGTCACTCACGTCTCTCAACATCTCACTTTTATATATACACTTACTTTTATACTTGTTCCATATTTAATATCATTCCAACTTTTATTTTGTCCATTAACATGTTTTTTCATTCACAGTTTCTTCACTTTCATTAATATACACTTATCATATCGAGGACAAAAAAATGACCCTACTGATGAAAACATGTCATACAATAATAAAGCCAAAAAAATCCAAGTGCTCACTATGTCCAGCTATTCAGCGTCACTCTTCTTCTCTCAAACCCAATCTCATCTCTAATAACAAAACGAAGGGCCTCGAAACGTACTCGTAGGTCGCCACGATACTGAAGGACCCATTTGTGTCATATGAGCCACTTAAATAGGTGACCTTTGACCTGGTTGGCCGGGTGACTGGTCTGGAACACAACCTGCCCGGCCCGGGGACTCCCTGAGGGATAAATACGCTACCTGAGGTAATTAGCACTAATAACAATGATTAATTCAAGAGAATCCCACACTGCTTTGTTTGTTTTGTTATTAACGATATTCATCATCTAATGGACGTATTGATAACGTCAGGCCTGATCCAAAAAGGCAGTAGGTGTGAGTCAGACATAAGCAGAAGCAGTCCTAGTTCTGGTCCGAGATGTGTTTACTTGCTTTGTTCTTCTTTTTTTTTCTCCTCTCTCTCTGCTGTATTTTGCTTTTAACAAGCTCACTCAAGAATTTAAAATCTTACATAAAAGGTTTCAGCGGCAAGGTTTTTGTTGTTGTTTCTGGCAAACTGTGAAAACTCAGCGCAGGAAGAGAAAAGGGGGTAGAGAGGGAGAGAGGAAGAAGAATAGCGCTATGTGTTTCTGGTAATAACCCAACCTATCTGCAACGGGACATCCGATACCGTGCATAGAGTGCACACACACACACACACACACACACACACACACACACACACACACACACACATACATATACACACACAGAAATTGTAGACGAAGGCTTTAAGAAATCAGCTTTTTTCCGCTTAAGGAACATTTTGATACATAACCAAATTTAATTAATCTCTTTGCTATAAATGCAGCAATTATACTTTTAAAGAACTGCCATGATTTCAATTTAATTCATTCAATTCATTTCTATGAAGGAGATGTGTTTATCAGATCAATTCAAGAACAGAGCTATGATCCTTCATCAAACCTTACATGTTGCAAAAAGAAGAAAATGAAATAAAGCATGAAGAAAAAAAAATCCATTCCATTCATTTTACATAAAGTGTTTTAAAATATACTAATCTGATAAAGTATATTAATTTAACTTACATTAATTTCAATGGCGCCGTGAAACAATTACGGTGCTGTCACCATAACCTACTAACCTTATTTGGCTCTGATCATTGCACCTGTTCAGCCATTAATTAATGTCAAATATTAAATAGCAATCTTTCCTTTGTAGCCAGAAGCATTTATTCATTCAAAAGTGTGACTAGCAAAATAGGATATTAAATATAATAACATTACGGAAAACACTAGAACTGATTAAAAAAAAAGACAATAGCATTTGAGCATGAAACACACACACACACACACACACACACACTCTGAGACAAAGTTAGAGGTGCATCCTTACCTCAGGGTGTAATCAGGTCAGTTAGCAGTCCTGTACTTCCACAAAGCATTACAGAGCTGTACGATCCACTAGCTTCCCTTCACACACAGGCTTGCTGGTGGCACACACAAACAGAAGCACGCACGCACTCCTCCAACACCAACGCACTCTCTATCTACCTGCCTCCCACTTTGTACTCCAGGTGCCACGTTTGTCTTGTTTTTCGCTCCACAGGAGAAAATGCACTCTCTGTGTCTCTCGCTTTCACTCAGAGCAAAACATGCAGCAGCCGGAGAAGAGAGACGCCAACTGCAGACGCTTTTCTCTCTTTATCTCTCTGCCTCTGAGGTCAATCCATGCACAGCTCCTGTCTTCCTCCACTCTAGTAATGGGGAACATTTCACTCGTCCTGTTTCCCTCCTCCTCTGCCTCCTCCCCCTCTTTTTCTCTTCTCCTCCTCCACCCTCCTCTCTCTCTCTCTCTCTCTCTCGCCTGTCACTCACTACAGACTCACCCAAGCTTACATTTAAAGCCAAAGAACTTTTTAAAATATAACAGATGTAGTTTTTTTTTCCTGTGTGGGTCTATTTTTAAATACAGACATGAATAAACTGAATTCCACATTGCAACTGGCCCGTGTATGAAAATATAATGAAGAATTTTTCAAAGTCTGAGCTGAAATGAAAAACATCCGTGTGTGTGTGTGTGTGTGTGTGTGTGACCCTTTGTTGGAGTCTGCCGATGGTAGTGTGATTACTTCCACGGAGGCAAAGGGAGACACGGTGTGGATGTAACGTCAAGGTCTTGCTGTGCAGTAGAAAAGTACAGGCCAAGACCATAAACTTCACACCATGAAATTGACCCCCTTCATTCCACACACACACACACAAACCCTCCCCCATCTCACCCACGCCGCACACACACTCACATGTCCACCTGAGCACACACACTCAATCTGTGTTAATTGGAACCACACCGGCCGCACGTGTGTGTCATATGTGAAGCGGAGCTGAGCCGGAGGGGTCGGCCCCCGGGTGCGGCATCGACTCGGTGGCTGCCTCGGTCTGAAGATGGCACTCTTTCGCTGTGGTCGCCAAGGTGTTATCAAGGGAGATGCACGCCCAAACACACAGTCAGACACAGGCAGGAAAATGATCGCACACACAGATAAACACACACCAATTTCTGACCCATCTTGTCCACAATAGCAGTGTTTTCAGCTGTGGTGCTCATGGCTTTGAAACTTCAACAGCAACTTGTCCTTACAAAAAGTCTCCCAGTTACTCTGAATAGTCCACACACCTCACTGTGATTCAAAAAAACAGAATGCAATCATTTGCAAACAAACAGTTTTATGAAGTGTTCCTGAGCCCATGTAGTAATCTCCTTTACACAATCATGTGTTTGACAAAGTGTTGAACCTCTCTCCATCCTTGCTCGTGAACGACTGAGCCTTTCCAGGATGAACCTTTCATACCCAATCATGATACTATCACCTGTTACCAATGAACCTGAACCCTTTTTAAGCACCACACTGGTATTCAACTTGTTGCGCTGTTAAATATCTGCAAAGTCATGCTTTTTAATTTGGGTGAAGTAACCTTTTAACAACACACAGCCCAGTCTGAACATTACTGTACATCTACGAGGCGGCAGAAAACAGCTGAGGAGAGTGCCGAATGTACACAGGCCTCAAGACCAATTTGGAACAGGGCCACTGTCTCCAACTGTGCACCAGCCACCTTTAGCTCGCTCAGCATGGTGACAGCCTGCGGCCCCATCCCGCAGCATTTATCCCCCAACCCCAATAAACACCTTGATTGATAGACTGTCTGCGGACCTGCGCGCACACATCAGCGCAAACGTCCATTGAAAGTGTGTTAAACGCGCATGCCGACATGCACCAGCGTGCGTGTGCTGGACGTTTGAGAGCGTATGCGGAGGACTAGCTGTCAGAACAGATTAGGGTGTTGCCGAAGCGCTTGACAACTCAAGCACTTTATTATTAGCCAGGCAGGACCCCATCAGGAGGGGGTCGTCCAAAAACATCCCCGATGAAATATTTTCACAGCAAGCGGAGAAGGGGAGCAGGGGAGGTGTCCCAAAAACACGCCTGATGAAATACCAAAAAAAAAAAAAAGGGAGAGAGAGAAAAACAAAACAGTAGCGTGGCATGGGCACATCAGAGCAGTGAAGTGAGCAAAGGAAGCGGGTAGTATATTAGACAGCTAAATGACAGGACTCGCCTTTGGTTTTTGTTGACTTTAGGAGTGTTTTAAAAGTGTCTGGCGAAGGTGCCTCGCTCCCTTTAAAGAGGCCCTCGAGAGTAACTTTGTTCTTCAAGTGGAACAACAGCAGTTTATCTTCCACTCAGCAGACAGCAAGACGGACAGAGACACACTGTCTTCATCTCTTTTGTCTTGTTGTTGTTCTTTTATTTTCAAGGGAGATGTTTTCATAAGCTCCTTGGATATATAATTTAATTTGATCTCTGCAGACTTGCAAATGCATATATTATCACTCATTGTATTTATGAAGTGCATTTTAATCACTTCATATCTATGTTTTATAATTAAGCAATATAATTAATTAATTTAATCTGAGTTTAAAGAATATTTTTCTTTTCTAGAGTAGATCAATAGAGAAACTGGTCAAAGTTAACAAAATCCTACCAGCACCTCCAAACTTCACTAATGCATTATGTGCCGTTTGTTTAATCTGTACAAAAACTTAAGTGTAAAAACCAGTTGTGGTTTTACCAGAGCCAGGCTAGCTGTTTCCCCCTGCTTCCAGTCTTTGTGCTAAGCTAAGCTAACCGGCTGTTGGCTGTAGCTTCATATCTGTCCTGCAGACATGAGAATGGTATCAATCTTCTCATCTAACTCTCTGCAAGAATGCAAATAAGTGCATTTCCTGACACGTTGAAATAGTCTTTTAATATTTAATTTTGCACATGCACAAACACAGGCATCCACACGCACACACACACACACACACACACACACACCTGTGCAACATGATCATTCAGCCATCCCTGTCTCTGACATTGGCTGGTGTGTCTCAACCACAAAACACACTCATGAAGGATGTTACTCACCACACAAACACAACCTCCATCTCTATCTGTCCTCCACATTCTCTCTCTCTCTCTCTCACGCACACACACACACACACACACACACACACTCAGTCTCACACATTTACCTGTCCCCTGCTCTAAGCTCTCTGCTCTCCCCATTTGTATGAGTGGTTATCGGTGTGGTAACTCTATCCTCTTCCTTTCATGTAAAATACATTGTGCTGAGCCTCCTCCCTCCCTCCCTCCCTCCCTCCCTCCACCACTCCTCCTACAACCCCCAGTTCCCCCAGCCTGGGGAGGTGTAAAACTATCCCTCTCTTTATGCCTCCAAAAATGCCCCTTTTTCAGGTGTAGTAGGAAGCTATAAAGGAAAAAAAAGAAATGAGGGAGTGAAAGGGAAGAACAGGGTGAGTCTGTGGAGCAGGGTGGAGGAGGAGGAGGAGGCGTTTGGGTGAAAAGGTACTCTCCAAAAACATCTCTCTCTCTCTCTCTATGCCTGGATGTACCTCTCTTTACCTGCCTGCGCTCACATGAATTCGCTGCCTAGTGTTGCTCACAATGTGAAGGCCACAGAAATGAAAGTGTATTCACACACAGTTTCTGCACCTCAAGTATCACATGTCTTTGAACCTTGGTCTTCCAATCGCCCAGGGAGAGGAAAAAAAAAGACGAAAATAGAGCTAAAACGAGACGCTGGCCTCTACATCGAACCCCCGAGACAATACGAACAATCTGAGAAATGAGAGAACAACGCGTAGCTTCGAGCTATAGAGCACAGAGAGGTTACGCCAGAGAAAAAAGTGAATTCAAAAGGCTTATTGGGTGTGAGAGTTCATCAGTTTGAAAAAGGAATACACGTTTCCTGCTTATAATATCTGGCATGTGATTTCACGACTGCACAGATAACAAAGAAGTGACACTGATTTTGTAGCATAAATTTATAATTACAATTTGTGAATTATTGCACATTCAAACAGCCAAGATCGACTCAAAATGTCTTCAACCAACCAGGTTAAGTGAATTATAGCATATTTTGACAAATGTGATGAAGCATTTCTACAGTTTTTCACTTTTTTTTAACATTACATTTATCATTATGATACAACTATATATATATATATATATATATATAAGTTAATCAAGTCAATCAACTTTTTAAAGAAAAACTGCAAAAAAAAAAAAGTCTGATTCCAGCTTGTAAAATGTTAATATTTGCTGTTTTCTTGTCTTTGGGTTTTGGAGATTTAGTTCTTTTTTGACACTTTGACTTCATTGAACGGTGACAGTAGAGAGATGGGAAATGAATGGAGACAGAGAGCGAGAACAAAGCAAGCATCAAGAAAGCATTCAAGATTTCTGCTTTAGAGGAATGTTTGAACATTTTGGATAACTTGTCGTCTTTTCTGGGCTGTGCTGCTTGTATGATTTTGGAGAAAACATATCATCATTAGATCCTCATGTTTCAAATGCATTCTTAGTGGCTTGACCAACAATGGACCAAACATGGGCCGCTTAAGACTGTCTGGGGTCACGTTTACAGTATAATGTGTTTCTGATTTTTAATGAAAGATCCATTTCTATTATTTACAAAGCAAAGAATTGTGGCGTTTAATGATTTCAATTACAAGCAAGCAAATAATTCCTGCTGGGTTTAATGGATTCGTCGTAACTATGAACAAAGAAAGCTGCAAGGGTGGTCAGTGCACCTTACTGATTTTAGAGTCCCAAAGCTTATTTTATTTAATCAACTTGTCATGAACTTGGGGAGGAAGAGCAGTGGAGGAGAACAGTGGCTGAGGCTGCTCTCCATCCTCCTCGCCGTCCTGGTGGTCTTCATATCTGCCATTTAAATTGGCTCCTCATTGTCTCAGAGAGTGAGGGGATCACAGACATGATTTAATGCAGCTTTACTCAATGGAGACAAATGAAAAGTCACTGATGGATGTGTGTGAGTGTGAGTGTGTGTGTGTGTGTGTGTGTGTGCCGGTTCTGCGCTGTTAATTGTGAAGCGTTTGGCCTCGACTGCCCCTGCTCAGCTAATCTGATGAGAGTGATTAAAAAAACAACTGGGAGAAACCTAAACCAGTCCATGGCTGACCAGGCACACACACACACACACACACACACACACACACACACACACACACACACACACACACACACACACAGAAGCACTCTGACCATCACTCTTCTGAGTGGCAAGAACACATAACTCAATGTGAAATGTCTTAAGGTACAATATGTTGGACACTGGGACAGACATGTGCTTGGTGAATTGAACGGATACTGTAAGTGTAGAGAATAACTAGTTGACTGATCATTAACATTTATCTATAACACTTCACAGATAAAATGATTAATCAGCCCTAAAAAATTGATCTGAATGACTCAACGTATGAGTCAACCAATGACTCCCAGCTCCTTGCAGTACATAAGATATAATATTACAGACATGTCCTTAGACTGAATAAGAACAAAAACAAGAAGAAGCAGAAGAAGATGACTCTAGATATGTAGAATAAATCTATCTTTGTCAATCTTGATCTGTGCAGCCAAACATGAGACCATAGATGTTTATTTCAAATGCTAGTGCACCTGAGGTTTGCAAATAAATCAAGAATGTGCTGAATTCTGGGGAAACTAATATACAATAATACATAAGACATCTAGATTATTTCCATTTAATAAAATGATGAAACGGTGCAGCCATAAGAGATGAAGGGTGAACTGTGAATAAAGTGTGGACTAAGATGATTTTAACAACCTTAAAACTACTAAATAAAAGAGGAGAAAAAGATGTTTAAGTGTTAACTAACACTTAACACAGCAGGGCAGAAATACATCCACTGGTATTTATACGGACGCCATGTTTTTGGGCCGAATTCAACGTGATGAAATGAGAACAGAGTGAGTGGACTGAAGCAGTAACAGTTCCTCTCTGCTGCTGTGAGAGACCTGAAGAAACACAACACCATCCTCCTGCGCCCCCCCACCACCGTCACCCCTCCTCACCCCCAACCCGACCGCAGCTACCGCACCCCCTGCTCGGTCCCCATACCGCAAACCTTCCCCCCTCTGAATCCACTAACCCACCTCCCACCCCCCAGAGCACTGCCGCATCCCACTGAGAAGCCAAATCAATGAGATGTGTGTGTGTGTGTGTGTGTTGGGAAAAAAGATCAGGTGAGAGAGCAAAGAATTGAAAAGCAAAAAGTGCAAATGCAAGTGTTTGTGTGTTGTGTGAGAGTCGAACTCGAAGAGAGTCTGAGCGTCCGTGGTGGTCATAACTAGAGTGTGTGTGTGTGTGTGTGTGTGAGCCTGTGTGTGTAAGTGCGTGTCTGTGGCAGCAGCAGCAGCATCAATAATTAAAGCTAATCTCATTAGGCCTCAGATCCCTTTCAGACGCTTTTAATTAAATGATGAATGGCCTCCCAGCTGCCTGTTAAATAATGCTGCTCATGACATCACAGTGTGTGTGTGCATGTGTGAGAGCGACAACATAAGGTAGATATCCTTAAAAAAAAAAAAAAAGACACACAGAGAGACATTCAGCAGACAGATAGGTGTACGCTCTCTCACACACACACATGCCATCTGCTCTCAGATTCAATATGCAGCCGATTATTAGAAGTTACTGCCGCCCTACGTGCCGAGGAGAGCGAACGGGAGTTAAATGTCTCAGAAGTCACAAGCTGTTCCATCACACCAGGCCTTGAAACACTTCATATCATCTTCCTAATAAAATCACTCACAATACCATATGTCTGCGAAGAAGGGAGGCAGATTGAGGGAGAGGAGGACGTAAGTGTGAAAAAGAAAAGAGGGAAGGGCAGAGAGTCCAAAAAAGGGACAGTGAAGAGCTCGGGGGTGTGAGAAAGATAAAGATAAAGGAAGACAAAGAGACACAGAAGACCATGGGCCAAATTAGAGAATGAGAGCAACAGGTAAAGCAGAGGACAGGTAAGGGTGCCAAAGCGCCCCGGGCTCCAGACACCATGGACCTGGCTATGAGAACACCCATAATCCCTTCTGTTTCTCATCCCCCTCTCCCTCCCTCCCCTCCCTCTGTCGTCCACCTTCCTCCCCCCGCCCTGCTCTCGGGCTGGCTCTGTATCGGATTGCTGACTTCACAATAGGCCCTGAATCATCACTCTAGCCAGAGAGACACAGGGAGAGACGAAGAGGCGGGCAGGCCTGCGGAGAAAGACAAGGTGGGATAGACAGACAGACAGACAGACAGACAGACAGGAAGATCGACAGAAAGAATCAAGGACAGGGAGGGTAAAATGTGTCTCTCTGGGCATCGACTCTCGATGGATCTTGTTCAAACAGACGGACAAATGTGCTTCCTCAGGAAATCTTAAACACATCAATAAACAAATCTGACGTGAATTGCAAAATAAAAATGCAAAGTTGAAAAGGTCTCAAATGTTTAATTCAGCTACATGTCAATGCTCATACTAAATACTGCAAAAAAGGGTTAAGGCATAATGCTGTTCAGATACCCAGCAAGTCCTATTTAAGACAATCGATACAGATTTTCAATTAATCACTTGTTAACTGTTCATATATTTTTTTCTTTCCAGCTTCCCAAAAAGATGTTGCTGTGCTGCCTTTATATTTTATATTAGTGTTTTATCTTTAGGTTTTAAACTGATGCTGGACAAAACAGGCATTTTGAAGACATCACCTTTTTTGACATTTTAAGACATTATTATAATATCAAACAAAATTTTTGTTTTCAGCCAGCCATGAAACACATATGCCACAAGAACACACTGACTAATGAACAGCAGTGATTTATAGTCAAAGACAGGAAAAATTAAAGATTCATCGATAATGAAAACGATCACTGGTTGCAGCCCTGGTCTGGAGTATGAAGCGAGCACAGGGACCCAGGTCAGACCCATCTGGCCTCAGCGACCCCTCTGCTACCTCTGTGATTCAGAGAGAGAAACACAATCTCCCAGCAGAGCAGCAGAGGAAGTTCTCGCGGCAGGCAGGGCAGGCAGGTTCCTCCGTAACCAAAGCACAATTGTTACCATTTCATTTCCTTCCCAGCAAAATGATGAAATGTGCTCCTTTTTTTGTAACCAATGGCAGATGAGCGTTTGGCCAGAAGAGCAGGCCGAACAAACAGTGGGCTGTGCTATCAAGGGCTCTATTTATGGAAGTTGCTGGGAACAAAGAATAAAATGTTTTTGTACTTTACCAAGGACTTCTGAGCATGTAATGTAATTTTCAGAGTTTGGAAGAGTTTGAATTTGGTGTCGTTACTGGTGTAGCTTCTTTAAGAATCAACTTTTCAAATCATGTGAAAATGAGTAAATAGAAATGTAACATCTGGTAATAATGAGATTTTCCTTGAAAACTCTTTGAGTAATCAATAAAGCGAGGAATCTTGGCACGCATTATTGCCCCCTGGCTGATTGACTTCCATTAAACAAGCACGGTCACAATATGAGACGGCCTCCACTCAGATGACCTCAGCCGTCCCACACCACAGAGACTATATGTGTATAACAGAGAAAGAAACACCTACACACACATACTCTCACACAGACACGCACAGCAGACACTCCAGCACACATATCATGTGGTTTCCTGTCTGGTGCGTTCCTCTACAAAGCCCACGCAGGTTGCTCTGGGTTTCTAGATGGATTCTCCAGTCTGTTTGGGGGGTTTGACTGTGTCAGACTGCGATTGGCTCGCAGGCTGTCTGTGACCTGCTCACCTCACACCTAGCTGGCGTTCCCCGGCCGGCCAGACTCTCAACTCTCTCATATATGAGTTATAAATTATCTGAACCGAGAACTGAGGAGACAGACGTCTTGGTTGTTTCAAGCGTCTGAAATAAAAGTAATGTCAAAACAAAGAGGCTATAAAAGTTATTTTTCCAGTTTTCACAGGAAAGTAAGATCCTTTGTTCACAGTATTCACTGGAGCTGATTTCAGACGGTTTACAAAAGTCAGCACAGTTCTCAAAAAGAACGAAAATCACCAACTCGCTTTGTGGATGAATCTAATACTTATATTTAATCCATTTGTTTGCTCTACAGCCAGCAGCCACTTAGCTTAGCTTAGCATAAAGACTGGAAGCTGGGGGAAACCGCCAGCCCGGCTCAGTCCAGAGGTAACACATCTGCCTACAAAGACCGGCAAAGCTCACAAATTAACATGTTACGTCTCATTTGTTTAATCTGCACGAAAACCAAATGTGTTTGCAGCAGCTCAAACTTTGCACACCAGGCTGACTGACAAGAGAAATTTACAGCACAAAAACAGTTTCTCACAGGTTTCTTATTGTGAATCAATTAATCATTACAGGAAAAAAAAGATCAGAAGATATACACAGTGAGAGATCTGTATGATACTAACAGCTGTCTGCAGAGATTACGCTTCATCAGACACACCGGAGGAAAGAAAATAAACTCACAGTGTAATAAAATGTGGGTGGTCTTGGAGTGATGTGCATCTCATGTCACGTCTCAGTCAGTGTGAACAGACAAATTTGATAAAACAGAAGCACATCTGAGACGGACGACAAACAATATAAACATCTTCCTGATTCTGATCGCGTGATATAGTAAAAATTAATCATACTGTGATTATTTTAGCAGATATAACGATCCATGACACCAAACAAGCATGTTGTATTGATGTATGATGTGTGATGTACTTTATTAAAATGCTGTTTTGTCACATTTTACCTTTATCAAAACTTGAGCTTTTGTGATTTGACCATATCGTGATTTTGACATTTCAATTCATTGTTCAGCCTTATTCTAACTCTCTTGTCTGTGATTCGCCTCCTTCGCCACAGTTATCAACCATAATTCAACAATAATGTCTTTTATGTCTCCTCCATATTTTCCTCCCGCTGCACAGCTCAGACGGAGGTGACCAGAGGACTGAAGACTCTCCCAGCAACACTCAGCTGTCAACTAAACATAAATCTTACAAGAATCACTGTACACTAAGCTGAAATTGAAGTGCACCTCGGTGCCACAACTAGGATGCCAGCCTACTAGAGGGATGCCAGGGGGTAGCGGTTACACTCCACACTCCTGTGATCTGTCCACATGCCTTGTCGTCGGGCAGATTTTGAAACGACTGTGTATGACGCCAATGCAATCTTGGCAATCGGGTTCAGGCCGTGCTCGTATTTAGCTACTGCTGCTGCATGTAAGTTTGTGTGAATGTGTCTGTATGGGGTTGTAGGGGTGAAAGAGGGGTGCAACCTGACCCCTTTCCTCCTCTAAGTTGGTCTCTCTCGCTCAGTCTTTCTGTCTCACACACACACACACACACACACACACACACACACACACACACACACACACACACACACACACACACACACAGACTGGGACAGCTGCCATACTCGGGGCCTCTCCCAGCGCACCAGAGGAAAAGGCAACGGCTAAAAGAACCTTTTTTCCCCTCTTTTTTCATCCTTTTTCCTCCTCCTTCATCTCTCTCGCTTGCCATACATTTAAATCCTGCAAGGCTCCCCGGGGTCAACAAACACCGCCCCCCCACCCGGTCTCTCACTGCCTCCTCCACTAACCAACAGACTGGAGACTTCAATCAGGGCTCTGTCGGATCAAGAGCCATTGAGGGACTGCTTGTGTATATTACTAAATATCTCCTTATGCAAATCCATACCTAGGATTTAATTAAGTTTATAATAAATGATTTGATCCAATCATTGTTGTCTCTTCATCATTGTCATCTCACAGAGCATCTCAAAAACAAAACAAAAAAACAGTTATCACCTTTTTCTCCAAAGCTAAACAAGTATGTGACAACAGGTGGAGTGAGACGCTTAAACAGGCTAAAAGTAGCATTAAGGGGCTAACCACTGTTGGCCCGGCCTCAGGCTCCTTCCAGAGCTCCCAGAGGACCCCAGACGGCAGGCTGGCCCTCGGCAGGCAGGCGGCCAGTGAGGACGCCTGACCATAACCCAGATGACGCGCGATGGATGTGGTGGGAAAAGGGAGGGACGGGGGGGCACTTTAAAGGGTAGAGGGGAGGGAATGGGGGGGTTGGGGTGGGGATCAGGTATCAACAGACAACTCCCCGAAACTTTGTGTGTGAGGTCTGCGCTGTTTTCTTAGTCACCCAAGACACGCCTATTTCAATGAAGCAGCGAGGGGAAAGAATTGGCCACTTTCAGTTTAAATATCAAATAGGAGGAAAACATTCCAAGGAAATGAATTACAATTATATAATCAATTTAACAAATGAAAGCCTTCATTTTCAATTGAAGCTGAATTGAACTGGTGAAACTCGTTCTTACTGAGACAACAAGCACAAAGCTGCAAATGAAATGTCAGATAAAAAGTCAAACCACGAAACAGAGCAGGAAGACGTATCTACTGTGGATAATGCCAATAATAGATGATATGATCAACCTGGATTTGGTTATCAGGCTGCATGACAGTAGAGTTGAAATGATTTATTGGTCAATCGACTAGTAGATTGACAGGAAATTAATTTCCAACTATTTTTAATCAAGTTTTTAATGCAGAAATGCCAAATGTTAATTGGGATTGTTTTCTGGTTTTCTTCTTCTTCTATGATATTGAACTAAATATCTTTAGGTTTTGGACATTTGATGTGATAAGCCAAGATTTTTGAATATGCCAGCTTTTACAAAAGTTCAATCAACACCTCTCTAGAACATTTTTAACAAGGACTGAACATTATAATTACTTTCATTATAACCAAAAGAAGGTAGGACTTATTGTCGGGTTGTTGTTTTATACTGCATTCATTTTAGCTACATGTACCTACCTCATACACTTTAGACCCCAAATTTTATCCTAACAGTGACACCAGATAGTGATTAAAAATAAATACACATCTTAAAGTGAACATTTCTGTCATAAAAGGTAAAACCCAAACGTTTCCTGAAGTCACAGATCTCTGCTCTTTACGCCTATTATCTCTACGTGATATGATTAAAATCTCTGTCCTTGCTCTGAGGTCCCATTTCCAACCTGAACAATTAATCAATGCCTTTGAGCCAGCTCAAATTCACATTATAAATGATATCACTGCCCTATTTAAAGCAGGTGAAGTAATTGTGGAATATGGACATCAATATTTGATATTTGGATGGCAGCAAGACAAGATGGATGCTGCTCTCGTCCTCTGTCTCTTTCTCTGTGTGTTTTTGTTGTGTGCATGTACTGTATATGTGAGTGACAGTACCCCGCTGGGGTCAGCCCGTAATCGAAACCCAGGGCGAGTCTGACGGAGCAACACAAAAAAGTGGGGGGGAAAAACAACATAGTTCATGTGCTCTGTCCCACTTTGCGCTATTATTACTGTGGAGGCTGGCAGGTCAGAGGGAGAGTGAGGGAGAGAGAACCAAGCTTGATGGAGGAGGAGGAGGAGGAGGAGATGAAATTACACCTGTTCTGGTGGCTGAGTAACGACTTTGAAATGCGAGTGGACCTCGCTCGCCGCCAAAATCATTTTCCCAACAATACAGCCTGATCTTTAAACAAGCAGAACTGGGACGCTGCGCTGACGTGACGCAGAGACGGCCCGCTGTGCTGAGACACTAACAAACCCTCAGGCACCGTGTGTGCGTGTGACCGAGGTCTAAAAGATGTGGCAGAGATTAAAAAAAAAAAAAAGACCTACTTTTTCAATAAGTTAACTCCTATACTCACAAAACACACACACACATACAGTCCCTAAATTGATGTCTACATCCAGCATTGTTTCTAATGAAGTCTCATTCACTCTGACTGCTGCCATATGGTTACTGTACACTCACTGAACCACATCTGCTGTGTGTTAGCACACACACACACACATCTCCATTGCACCCATACCTCAGACTTGTGTGGCCACTACAAGGTAAACTCACCCACCCACACACACACACACGCACGCACACACACTCACATGCATACAGTAGCGTTTAACTCACCATCTGTTCGTTGAGGTCCTGTGAGGCCTCCATGACTTCTTGGGTTGTGATCCGCCACACACTTGAGGGACAAAAAAAAGGAAAATAAAATGTGGGTCAATGGATATAACATGAAAAGGTCACCTTTTTTTCTATTTACCTGTGCACTGGTTTAATAGTAAATCATCACCTGTGCTAATGTTGTTTTCCAGGGATGTTGCTTGAACACATGCTTGGAGGGTTTGATCGCCAAATTGAACTCACATTGTGGATGAAACTGCCCTCTATACTGTATTAATCCACTTTTTTCATGACTATGTGCATCTGTCGGTTAGACCTTCTGCCGGTGTGTTTATGTGTGAGCAACAGGAGACTGAAGGAGGGAAGCAGCAGCGTTAACTTCAGCATATCATCGTCAGCCGAGGGTGAAGTGGAGAGATAATTGCAGAAGTAAATATCAACAATGAAAATGGAGAAGTGTAAATGATACGGCTGCTTGGCTGGCTCTGGACCACAGACACAGTGGCTGGCTAGCACATGAAGACAGTGAGTGACCCTATTAATACTAGACAGGAGACAGGTTGGTGCTGGAGTCTGGAGCGACGGAGGTGATTGTCGACAACTTGAGCGAGATTAAATGTTGTGATTGAGAAAAAAAAAGGAAAACGGAATTACATTATGTCCTTTTTTTTTTTTTGTCACGCAGAGGGTGACGCTGCAACAAAGGTGAGCTTAAATAGGAAAACAACATCCCCCAACACAACAGCACAAAATGGCTCCTCTGTGCTATACTGTGCAGGGGCCTTCACAAAAAGTTTGACAGTTGAACAAAAGAGTAGGCGGCACTCGCACGCAAACACAAAAGTCCTTCCCTGTCATTAGATCTGTGGTTCCCAGCAAGTGCGGTAAGGAGTGCTGCTGAACCGTTTCCAGCTAATTTTCCCCATGAAAAAAAAAATCATTACTGTCACATTTTTTAATGCATTTGCTCTATTTCACTTCAGCTCAAGTAAATAACTATTATTTCTGCACCTGCACTTTGAGCCAGAATCAAGATCAAGCTGCAAACGCTGTCCTTTCTGCACAGTGGCATAAAGACAGTGTGTTCGTCTGAGTGAATAAGTGACTATATCAGAGTATGTGTTTACCTGAAGGGTGTGTATGCACAGAATGTAAGAGATAAGACAACAATTTACTCTTCTACAAAGGCTGATCAGTATTTGCCAACTTTATCTTGAGTTCCAAAGCTTTACTAATAAGAACATTAAATTACAGCAATATAAGGCTTTTTCAGTTTGTTCAGTGTGTGTATGTGTGTGCGTACTGTCGAGATGTCTGGCTCGATCCTTTAAACTAACTGGCATCCTTTTAATTTTTCATAGCGTTCAGCTCCTCCTCGCCTGAAACCGAAGACAATAATGCGTCTCTCAGGTGAATTGATTTGTGCCCAAGCCTCCCTTCCTCACCCCCCCCAACTCCCTCCCTCCCCCTTCTCTTTTTCTCTCCCTCCCTCTCACCTTTGTGGAGGACAGAATCTGCCTTCCTTCTGTTTGCTTTTCACTCTCCCCTTCATGATTTATTCTTCTTTTGCAGAGATGTAATGGACAGTAAATCTACTTGAGTACCATCAATCATTTTAGGAGCTTGTGCAACTTTGGGTGCATTTAAGTGATAGATTTATTGAGAATCAAAGCATGAATAGGTTTACATATAAATGCATGAATTATTTTCAATATTCCTTGTTAACATGCTGATGAGCAGCTGCTGCATGTGTGCATGGCCCTGAACCCACCCAGAAGTTAACCTGACACTGCAGGGAATCAATGATGCCTGCCATTTCCTTCAGCGTCCCAGCAGAGAGAATTAGATTTCTCTCTGTGGCTCAGGACATAAGAAACACATATGAGACGGCGGAGGATTAGAAAGTGCGCGGCTGCACTGCGCTCATTTCACGCCATAAAAGCCGCAGAGAGGAGGATGCGGAACAAACCGCAGACTGCTGCTGCGTTCAGGGGCTGCAGTGAAAATCACAGCTTCGGCTCGACTACAACCTTTTATTGATTTAACAATTGATTTTATGCAGCATTTTTATATGACACTTAAAAAAAAGCCAGATTTATTTCCAAAGCGTTTTTTTAAAAATCTAAATCTTAATTTTCAGCAGCAATACTGAAGACACACATTTAGTCATAGGAAATATTGTCAAAATTAAATAATGCAAAATCAAATATATGGGTCGAATTTTACCACAATTATATATAGCTTCAAATATAGCGATTATAATTTAAAAGGGAATTGCAGTGTAAAGGGTGTGAAGCTATTTCTTTATTTTTGGCCCCCAAAACTAAATGTTAATGTTTTGAATATTTTCCACGGCCTTTTTTTTAAACGCAGTCTTATATTAAACGTATTTAAATAAATATCTCAGATATGTTGTGCAAGAAGAATAAAAAATAGACTCCACCCCCCAAAAACATATATATATATAATATAAAACAAATAGGACTTTAAAATGGCAGAATTTACTGGTACAAAAAATAGCCAATCATTAACACACACACAAACATTTAATATATATTCTACATGACAAAAAACGGACATATTTTGCTCATTATTTTGCAAAAACCCATATTATGCTTTTATTGTAAATGATCGAGCTGCAACTTAATTCACATAAATACTAATAATAAAAAGGCCAGATCAATTATTTATTTTCAATCTATACGTGCACATGACTTTTTCCATTTCCCCTAATCTCCACACACCAAATCCCAACCATCCATCCATCTCCTGCATTAATGCTCAGTTCAGTATGAGTCGTTCATGTGAAATCTAATCTGGGTAGATTGGGGCCTATCAGATTTGGAGCCTGTCATGTTGTTAGGGGCAGGCCAATAGCCAGGGGCCATTCAAGCCCTGAGAGCCGGGTCCCTGGTATAAGATTCCCATTTCCTACATATCAAATATAAACACAAACTCCACGTGGGATGAGGAGAGGATAGTGGTGGACACAAGGAGGAGGGATGTTGGAGGAGAAATAAATTCCTCCATGTGTGATGAAATGTGGACAAAAAAGATGCAGAAATCGCACTAACCTGCAAAGATCCTCATGACAAATAAGCTTTGAAATTTTATTTTTTTTAATCAAGCCATTTAAAAATGTTTGCATCAAAAGCTTCATGCAGCATCACTTTTGCAGGAATGGAGCAACATGAATTCATGTTAATTTACTGTTTGCATCAATCTAAAAAAAAAAGTAAAATAAATAGATGGATAAAATACATTTAAACGGGTTTAAGGTGCCGAGGTTTTAGGATGAAGTTTTAACCATCCCAAACTGACTCATGTGAAAAACACACAGCACAAAAATATTTTTTAGTATTAGTAAATATTGGTAAATCAGATATTCATCAAATATTCGAAATAAATTATTAGTTGCTGGAGGATAAATAATTTTAAACAAGGTGTGATTTGAATAGTATTAACTCCTTTATTATTTACGAATTCATTATCGTAATTAGACGGAATCAAACTCAATATCATCCTCAGACTGCAGCCACCTAAACTGCCATTTACCTGATCTTTAGCAGAGTAAAACTACAGATCTGCAACTGTCTGTAAATGAAGAAATAAAGTGAACATACCTGAGTTCAAACTATACTCGTCCCAGTGACAAACCAGCTCCCAGATTTCCTTCACTTCTCGGAGACGCTCATGTTAAAACGTGTTCTCTGCACAGCTCCCCCTGCTGTCTGCAGGCCGTCACTGCAGGGATCAAAACACTTCAGCCGCTGCTGGACATTAACAAGAAGCGTCCCAAAAAAACCCCAACAACAACAAACCCGAGGACTGTCTCACACTCGATTCAAGCAATTCACAAGCTCGAAGCCGAGTCCGGGCTGTCAGTCTGGCTGAGCGGACCGGGACACACCATGACTTTCAGTCCGCGTCCAAGTTTGAGCTCCAGGCTGCTCACACACATCAAACCCAACTTCATTATTGAGCACCGTGCCGCTGCGCATGCGTCCAGCTGCCATGCGGACACTGTCGGGCAAGTGTCCAAAGGACTAATGGGGTTCAGAGGGGAGGGGAGGGGATACCGAAATGACATTCTTATTAATAGTTTGGCCCAAATGACGAGCTCACAGTTTTATTTATCCCATCAGAGCAAAAACAACATGCACCCACTGACCAGCCTGCATCTATCTATCTATCTATCTATCTATCTATCTATCTATTTTAATTTTTGTTTGTTTTTTTAAAATTTTGTTATTGTTATTTAAGTATTTTCATGCAATGGTTCTACTATTGATGCCACTCTTTATTTTTCTTTCTTATGTTTTCAAGAAATAATAATGAGAAAAAGCATTTTGAATCAAGCTGGTTTTATTTTTTCTTCTTTTTGTATTCTTCTGCATGATGATCATACAGTTGGAAAAGGCGAACTACTCGTCAATTCACTGTATTAGAACCACAAAATTTATTACAAAAAAAGGTGTTTTTATACAGGCAGTATTTTCTTTAAATAAAAACTGGTCGCATTGGTTAGCTGGGTTAGCTGTTTCTTAAAAGACCCGCAGCCTCCAGGGCCACAGCCAGGATTTTAGGAATACCAAGTGTGTCCCCCCACACACAATCAGCCCAGTCTCTTCAATCTGCATACAGACTTTCAAATTGTATGCAGGTAATATGCCAATCCTTCCCATGAACTTGTGAAGAGAACAGATAAGCCCAAATGCCATGCATAAACAAGATGTAGTATAAAGAGTGAGAAAGTCTGTGTGGTGGTAGTTGGAGCTGAGGGATGGGTCAAACCAACACAGGAGCTTTACCCAGGAGACCATTGTTTGTGTCCCATGTGAAACCAAGTCAGCATTGATTTGTTTTGGCACAACGTATTGAATTTACATCACTTATGTCACATAACATACTTATTTTAACCCAAACTACGATATTTTCCTAAACCTAACCAAATACTTTTGTACATTTGCACAACATTAACCATGTGTTTATTTTTGTTACCATGAGGACGATGGTCTGACTATGGATCAGGTCGCCAAAGACATTCATGGGAAAGATTGCCATATACACTACACACAACTTGAAAATGTAGTCATGTTATTTGTACATAGATTAATGAGACGGGGTTAACATAAAAATCATTCAATCTTTTCCCCCACATGTTCAATTTACTGAAAATATGAAATATATGTCAACTTTATTTCCCAAATTGGCTTAATGTTATTTCACAGCCATTTACCAAGAAAAGCCTAAAATGGAGAATGGAGTGGAAAAATCGTTCTTGTATGTGCAGTTACTTTTTCTTGACGCAATTAATTTTTGGTTGATCAGACACTGTCAAATTCTTCACCACTAATAGAATCATCATTAGCTTCTGTTGATGCAGTTGCTAGTTTTTCACAATTTATAAAACACCATATTGACTAAAATATATTTCACTTGCAGTTTGAAACTTTTTGGATCAGAAATGTATTTCATAAAAGCTGATAAATGGCTCCAAGCTTTGCACAGAACATACTGTACATAGACTACTTAGGCTTTTTACTTGTGTAGTCACTCTGAGATGTAATCCAGAAGATACCAGGTTTACCAGAAAAGAAGCTTTTGCTAATAAATAACACGATACTTCAATGCCACATGAAAATAGTGCTCATACTGAAATATACACATATCAGAACAGACATGAAAGACAGACAGATAGAACGGAAAACATGGTGCTGGTTAATCTGTATACAGTTAAAGACAGAGAGATGGAGAACAATTGTGCCAATAAAAGCCAGAAAACATACTGGGCATATAAAACAAAATAACAAACATAAATCAGCATGGCTCAAATAAATCTTGTGAGAGTCAAGTCAGACAGCTCTGTTCCAACAGTGGCCCCCAAAAAAAGATGACAGATTTGGCACCGGGGTGTAGTTTATTTGAAAAATTGAATGTTTGTTATGGCTTATGGATTCTGAGACTGTTGGATCCCGCTGGCCTCGGACCAGCGCTCTTTTACCATGCTGTCATTTATTTTGGATGATGATGTCAGCAGCCTCTCTGACTGATCCCTGATTGTTGGTTTAGAGATCCTGACATTCACACACACACACACACACACAACACACGCAAACACATCTCCAACCCCCGACTTTATGTCCCTCTTGTGCACAGAAATGCAATTTGTTTACATGATTCAAAAGGCTTCTTGGTAATATTATGTAGAATGAAAAGAGCCAAGGTTTTCCTGGCGTCTCACGCACAAACACTGAAAAAAAAAGGGGGGGGGGGAAGATTTGTTTTCTGTGGCATTGGCTGGCACATCAGCTGGCAGATGGAGAGAGAAAGAGAAAGCCACTGACATACTGGCAAAGCACAAATGAAAAAGAGAGAGCAGAGTGAAAAGGCGGCTGTCAGATTTTTTTTTTTTAACCTCAGTGCAGTGTTTACCCTCACTGTTTTCATTTCTCTATCCATTCATTTTCTCTTTCCATTTGTCTGTTTAATTGGGGGCTGGAGATGATCCCAGCTGCAGGGAAACATGGGTATTAGTGGCTGGATTTTATGAAGACTCCACTTTGGGTTTATCACTTGCCTCTATCTTGTCAGTTATTTGGAGCAAGAAAATTTAAGTCACCAACAGGGTGTTCAAATTAAACAACAAAATATGTTGTTTGTCCAAGACCGCTAGACTAATACATAAAGAGTGTTCTGATCTGACGCCCCCGTCGACAAGCCATCGTTTATTGTGCCTTCCAAAACGTCACTCTTGAAAAATAAATCATTTTTATGATGTGACAATGCTATGGTTAATGTTTGGTTGGGTTTAGGTACCAAAACCACTTGGATAGGTTTCAGGAAAGATCATGATTTGGGTTCAAATAAATACTCTGTTAAGGTTAGTGGAGCTTCGTTGTCATGATGACAATAATACACTCGTGGTTAAGGTTTGAGGTCAATTGTGATTTTGCTTTTAAAAAAAAAATGGGTGGAAAAAGGAAAACAAATATTTGTGTTAAAGTCCCTTGTTTCTCTGGCAGAGGAGAAGGTAGTGAAGGCACATGATCCCTCTCTGGCTTCCCACCACACTGGAAGCAGGGTTTTCTTGCTGTTGGATGTGTTGGGACATAAACTCAACTTTATGATCAACTTTAAGATGATGGTGATGAATTATATTATATATATATAAAAAAAAGAATGCAACTTGCCATTCAAGCAAATATATCTCTCATGAGAAATTGCTGTCACTCACTCATTTAAAGTCAACATGTAGCAGCCATCACAGAAAGTATGTCAGACTCTTCTGTATCAGCTTTCATGACATATATTAACAGTGATTTCTGGGTAGAAGGTGACAAAAGACAGGGCATCATTCATCAGCAAAAGCAGGCTGACAGGATCACTTTGCATTGCACAGCTGCCTTTGGATCCCGTGAGGAGACCAAAGTGAAATTAGGGAGGGATGCAAATTCCACACAGAATCAGCAGAGAATTGAGGCCTAGTTTGTCATCCTGCGAGGTTACACTGCTTTTTACAACCGAGCTTTTTAGTCATTTATTAGATGGCATTGCACAGGATAAGTGCTGCAAAGTCATATGATGCCACGCGTAGTAGGCATGACATCACATGATGACTGATGTGTGTGTGTGTTTTGGCACACATTGGGAGGGTCAAATTCAACCCCCTGGCATGGCCTGTGGACAGCCACTGACATGGCAAACAGTGGCCTGACGCCAAGAGGTGGAGAGAGAGAATAATAATCACTGTATTCATGAATCACTGCTTGAAGATTCGATTAGAAAGTGTCCATCAAAGCAGTCAGGTAAAATGGTCCTAGCTGAACTGATCCATAAAGTTGAGCGACACCTACTTTGACTAATCCATGTCCACACCAACACAGAGACCACATGTTTAACACATCACACTCAGCCACTGAAGACTGAACTTCTTATGAAATCAGTCTCATTTTAATAAGCGTAAACATAAATGAAATGAAATGCACGGCCTGAAGGTCCACATGATGGCACACAGAAAGCTCAACTCGAGTCCAGTTACAAATGTACATTTTAGTGATTCTTAATTCTGCTCATATTTATTTGTATTCAAATTTTTTAATTTTCTTTTTCTTACACTTGCTGATTTGTTTGTTAATTGTTTTTTTATATTGCATTAGAATAAAGAGTAATTTACACCAAAACGATTTATGTTTTAATTTTGTTTTTTGAAACATTTTCTTGTAAATACAGTAGTTATTTATTGTTTTACTATTTTGCTTTATTTGTTGATTAAAAGCTTTAGTGATAATAAAGTCATCCATTTTCATTGTGACCCCAAATTGTTCATAAATGGCCCTGGTCTGGTTTCAGCCATGTTTTTCAGTCATCTGTCTGACAGAACAGAGAGTTTCTATTTTAATCAATGCAGCTGTCTGCACAGGCTGCATAACGGGTCGTGTTTTACTTACGCTTTACATGTGTACCCACAATCTGAAGAATAATTTTAGGCATCAGATCTATTTCCTTCCATTTTACGTGCGTCACTACAGTGATTGTATAGTGAGCACAAAATGTGGGTGACTTGCAGAGAACACTGTGCCTGAATGCATCCCCATCTCTGCTCTTGTAACGTGCCACCTGCCAACAGTGAGCTTCACCGAGAGAGTATAACACATTATACAGCCCAGCTCCCATCCCCTTTTCATACAAATGCCCCAAACAACCAATAGGAGTCACTAGTGCAGCAAAAAGGGCATGATCCCTCTCTGGCCTCCCACCCTTGAAAGTAGGTTTTTTCTTGCATTTCAGTGTCGACAAAAAACTTCAAAAAATAATCTGAAAACATGTGGGCATGATCAGAAACACTGCGGAAATATCAATGAGAGGATGACTTGATGATATTATCGGTGTGTTTTTATTCCTGTTTGACAACAGGATAAAGGCCTTCCTCCATGTCCCTCCCGCAGCAGACTCGGGCCTGAACCCTGCTGCTCAGTGATTGACACATTCTGGCAGAATAAATTAAAACCTCAAGCTGTGACAGAGCCCGAAATAGCAGGAAGCTGTCGCTGACCTGCAGTCTCTAGTGCCACATGTCAGCAAGCTTAAAAAACTTGGCTGAACATTCTGCACAAAGGAAGCATGTACAGGTGTTTGTGTGTTTCTGGTGTATGTGTGAGAGTGTCTTTGAGTATTTACATGAGCCAACAAGCGCCAATGTTGATGCTTTAACTACAGCTGCAATGTCTGAAATGAATCCTACAGGTGGTCTTAAACTGAACCAGCGAGCTCATGTTGGATCATTTTTACTAAATCCCGTGAAAACCGATTTCAGCTTGTTTAATTAAACTGAAACCACTTTGGAATTTGAAGGCAGTGGCAGATGGATCTATTTTTTTAGCCAGCTGTTCTCTGGAGGGTGACGCCAGGGTGGGGGGCTAAGCCCCAAGATGTTTAGTGGCGTAGGACTGCGGGTCCCTTTGCCAAGTCACAGAGCTTCTGGTTCTTGCCAAGCAGGGGGTGGGTGAGAGAAAATGCCATTTAGCTGGCTGGTATTTATAGATATGTGAGGAACTTGTGCTCAGGCCGGGCCGAGGTGCTGACGACGTAAAACGAGAGGACGCTTCCAGAAGTCGAGTGTCAGGGCACACAGATAAAAATACCCGGTGAAAGATGGGGCTGGTCATTAGTGGCGCAGTCTGGCATGTGACATGGCAGCATTTCAGAGGTGATTTATGATTATTACTACAGCTAACCTATACCTCTCCCTTTCCTGCCCCCACCCTCCATCCCAAATTGGTTTGCCAAATGGAATGGCGCATGGGGTTTATTTCAGGGCCGAGTGCACAGAAAAAAAGTCTGCTGGCATTTTGGACTTTGGCAAAGTGCCACAGTTGGGTTTCGGATTTTACCGCAATATTAAAAGAAAAACAAAAGTGATAGTAAATGAATCTCCTCTGGTAATTAAGATGGCGGTGCGCGAGCCAAAGGCATGCCACTTCGTGTTTCTGTCAACAAGACAAAGATGCGAGTGCAAGGGTTACTTTTTATGAACACGTTAAAATGGTGCTGAATCGCAAGGCACATGATATGACTTACTGCTGCAAGCATCAATCAATCAAATTATTCTGCACAACAATTATGTTAGATGAGGACACTGTAATGGACAAAGTGGGGGCAGGGGGGGTAATGAGCTCATTGCAGGCCACTGCCTTCTCTAATTGCTGGAGCGAGCTGCCACAGGGAGGAACAAAGGAAACATTTAACACATCGTAAATTCCTGTAATGTCCTGCCGAGGAGTTGCCGCTCCGGTTACACTTACAACTTTTTTTCGCTGACTCTTTATTAGTGTCGGGTGACAGGCAGAGGCAAACATAATAGAGTAAAACATAGTTATAGCAAAATATTAATCAGGCTTTTTCTGCATGTTGAAAGTTGGCTTGTGTGTGGCCTCCCGTGATCACTGCGATCACTTTATCCCTTTATTCTTCAGAGGGCGAACAGGCTTATAAAATAGTTCTTGGATGGGCATTGGTTTTAGTCTCAGTTGCTTCTAACCTTCACGCGGCAGGAAAAGCTGTTTCAATTTCAAATAAAGACGTTTCACATTTAAAAGCTTGACACACGCTTCTACAAACATGCAACCCCTTTCCTAATTGGAGCAATTCATCATCTAAGGATGATGACTGACGTTTTCTTCTCTTCATTGGAAATGGCGTACATTGAATATCAAGTCCAGATTTAGACTTATATAGTGTTTCTTCGGTTGCACAGACAGGAAAGCTGTGCAGCTGAACACCGTTAATGCACACAGATGTAGTACCTCTCTCCAAGAGTCTGCAGAGAAGTGCTACAGTGTCTCGCTGAATTCCTTCCCAGTCTTTTGTCCCTCAAGGCAAATGATGGAGCATATGCCTTACTCGGTGAGATGGTGATCAAGTGTGTGTGAGAGCAGTTGAGGGAAGAGACGGAAAGAGGGAGAGAGAGAGCGAGTGATTTTCTCCCACATTGAGCGTCCTGAGAGACTCCTGACTTGTGTGGAAGCATGATACAGTACAATGTAAGTGTCTCACACACATAGACAAGTACAGTGTGTGTGTGTGTGTTTGGGGGGATTAGGCCAACAAAATTAGTTTACCATCAGCTGTGCTCTGGCTCTCATTCGATCCCAGCCTCTGTCCAGTATTTCTTCCAGCTCCCTCCACCTAATGGCGGCTCAGGGCGGTTTTACTGCGCCACCCTCGGGAGGCTACTGTGGCCAGATCCAGAACACTTGGCTTTATGTGGATTGAATGTTTTATGGTTATGGACATAATATTTAAGTATAGGAACAGTCTCACAAGAATCCACCCCCACACCACTATCCCCTGCCCTAATAATTACACCAGCGTAGGAAAGGTAAGGTGGGAAAAGTCTGTATACTGTGGAGACATTATCATGAAGTTATGTAACCGAGCTTATACTGTTAAGTGTTTCTTCTGTCAGGTTTTTACAGAAACCAGGTTTTTACCAAACCAAACCGAACCACTCACTCAGGCTAAATTTTGACTTCTTACCAACTTTTTTGCCCAAAACTACTTTGAGGTCAACTCTACTTCATACTACACAAATTATAATACAGTGTATAGAAAATTACAAAGTGCAAACCTGCAAAAACTACAAAATGCTTTTGTATCGAACGTCAAAACAGAATGGTGTCTTATTCCCTCATTTGGTTGCACAAAGGATATAAATAATATTCTATAATTAAGCTTTCATCTGCATTGAGATGTAACTTAACTGGGGCAGCTGAAAATCTACAATGATTTCAGCGTTGCTCTCACATTGGATGTTTTTTGTGCTGGAAGAGGTGCTCAAGCTTTCTCTTTTAAAGTCTGTGTGAGGAAAAAGAAAAAAAGAGTGAGTGAGAGTGAGGAGACAGAGAGAAAGTGAAGGGTACCCACATTAGCTGGCCACATGGTGGTGTGTGTGCTGTCATGTTAAACCAGTTAGTCTTTGATTGCTATTGCTGCAGCGGTCAAGGGGCAAATCGCTTGTGATTTTCACTGCTGTGAATTTGATGTATGTAGCTTATGTGTGTGCTTTAATGTGAATATCTGTGCATGAGAGAGAGAGAGAGAGAGAGAGAGAGATGTGAGAGCCCTGCAAAGAAAAAGATGTTGAAATAAGGTTAAAGAAATGAAGTGTGTGTTCAAATGTGACCTGTGCATTACCACTTTATAAGTTATCTCCTTAGAAGCATCTGATACTTTGTCCTGTTATGAAGAATATCCTGCTGTACCAACAAAATTGTAAAACGAGCATGTGGTATGTTATAGGTGCACACAGGACTGTTTTGAAATCCTGTGCCCATCTCATCCTGCAGGTTGTTTGACGTTACCACCTGCTCCAGATGTGTCATCCACTCCCACCACTGAGCATTGATGAGAGATCTTACAAGAGTTGAAAAGCGGGATTTGATTTTTCTAATCAATTTGTCAAATTCTGGTCCAGTTTTATGGGAAGAATCCTGTTTGTTTGAGCTGATCGCCCTGACAAATGACCCTTGACCAAGATCTTTAACTAAGCCTCACTGTCCCTGCCTACAATATTGCCACATTAATTTACAACCGCAAACAAATACCTGTGTCATAGGTGTTGAGCTATTGAAAGTTAATCCACATCTTCCAGCCAGTCAGAATCAAGAATTGACTGACATTGGTAATAACAGCTCACACAGCCAGATGTTTGAAAGAATTTTCCAGGCGTGCATGATTTTAAAGACATTTAAAATTCACAGAAAACACACACACACATCAGCCTATTATGTGGTCACACTCACTGTGTACTGAATTACTTTTCCCTGGCAAAATCACTTATTTGAACAAAAGTGCATAAAACACAAACATCTCATTACATTATATTACTTCAACACCCACACTCATACACAGTCTCTACAATTGGTGCATTCACACTGCTCACACACACAAGGGCACTGCTGACTACAAAGAAATTCCTCTTTAGATGATTAGATAAAGCAAAGAGATGGACTAATTAGCTTTAGAGTCACATTAGCTCCTGTCCCACTATCGATACCCATAATTGTGTGTATGTTCGTTTCACATCTGCATTTGTACACTTTAACAACTTAACAAACGTGATGCTCACATGTAATCACAGAACACACACATCAGCTTAATGTGTAGCTGTGCCAAATCAGAACTGCATGATCTACTGAATTGCATAAGACTGCTTTTGTTGCCTGTATATTTTGCACTCATCCGTGCACCCATTTATGCACATGATCCTTGACTTGCAGGATGTAACCGTCCCTTAAGAGTCTCCCTCACAGTTACAGACCAACTTCCTGGTTCAAATTCGACCCACCATACAGTATTTACCTAGCAGCTACTGTCACAGTTTCCTGTTAGAGTGTTACCAATCACTGGACAGACAGAACTGCAGAAATGAAAGCAAAAATAAAAGCTCCTCCCTTTTAAGAGTAAACAGGAGGAAGTCACAGGAAGTCAGGACCTAAAGCTGCTCATGGTAATATATTTGCAAGCAAAAATAAGGAAGACAGTATATAGGACATTTATTTCTGTAACTGGGAATTCAAGAGTGTTTGCTGAAATCATTTGGAATTCAAAGCACTGAACCTGAGCTCTGACGAGTGAATTTGTGAAAGTGAAAGTAAGTTGGCTGTCTGAGACAAACAGGAGCAACCACAGGAGAAATCAACAGAATGGCTGCAAATGCATCAAATTCTGAGATGGATTGCATCTGTCCCGTGTGCTGTGACATATTTAAGGATCCTGTTCTCTTGTTGTGCGGTCACAGCTTCTGTAAGTACTGTCTTCAGGAGTGGTGGAGACAGAGCACACTGCAGACATGCCCGGTGTGTAAGGACATATTTCCACTGACTCAGCCTCCACGTAATCTGGCACTGAGAGACCTGTCTGACAAACTCAGACGAGAGAAGAGTCAGAAATCAGGATCCAAAGAGATTTGCAGTCTGCACGGTGAGAAACTCAAGCTCTTCTGTGAGGATGATCAACAGCTCATCTGTGTGATATGTAGAGATGCAAAAAAACATAAGAAACACAACTGCGTCCCCATTAACGAAGCAGCAGAAGACCAAAGGGTAAGCAAGTATATACAGTTTTAAAAAAAACAACTGAGGTCATACATTGGTTGGTAGATTTCAAATTTTTAGGAATAATTCTTCAGGTTGCACAAAGAAGGCAAATGTGTCATGCGACAAATCCACTGTTTACTATGTATTTATTGCTTTTGTATTTTATTTGTAGACCCAACTCAAGGTTGAACTGATGACCCTCAAAAGCAAACTGTGGTCATTTGAAAACGAAAAACTCAACTGTGATAAAATGGCAAGTCACATCAAAGTAAGTCACACACATTATGGTTGTAGAGGCAGATGCAAGATTTAAGAAAGTGGCAGGACGCATATACAAACTCCAGTCAACATGCAGAACCACACCCAGATCCCCAAACACCTGAACACACACATCGAGAACACAGCACAGAGGCCCTGCATGAAAATGTTGCACACAAAGCTACACATGTTGTCTTCCTTCATCAAAAAAGGCGTTTCTCCTCAGCTCCAGGCTCAGCAGACAGAGAAGACAATCAAAGAGGAGTTTCAGATGCTTTTCCAGTTCCTGCGAGCAGAGGAGGCTGCTCGGACTGATGCAGTGAGGAAAGAGGCCACGCTCAAGAGTGAGGCAATGAAAATCAGGATTGTTAATTTGACTGCAGAGATCTCCTCGCTCTCACACACAATTGACACCATTGAGAAGGAGATGAAGGCTGACGACATCTCATTTATGCTGGTATTCAGTGATTCTGATCTGAACATTGAATATTTAACAAAATTAGAGGTGTTGATTTGTTGTCCTCTTTTCTCTTTATTTGACAGAATGTCAAGTCCATCATGGAGCGGTAAGTTGCTTCAACATTGCAGAAGGTAGTTCAGGACTGTCTCATCCACTGTGAGGGAAACAGATCTGGATGCATCCCATTAAAGAGGGGGAGAGGGGACAGTACTGCTTTGTACTTTACTTGTTTGAACTTGGGGAGGTTGACACAAATTAGAAAAGGTAAAACAGAGTGCTCGAAAGTCTCACCTCTGTGTGGCTTGTCAAAAACTATGGGGCATCACCAACAAAGTGTAAGAACATTTTATAGAAGAATAAATACCATCCCTGAATAATACATGAAACTGGATGAAAAAAAAATGGTGAAAATCTGCACCAAACAAAAATGCCACAATTGTGGGGTATTTAAAAATATTTGATTTGATTCGATTGGTAATCTTTGGCTGTCTAATATTCTTCCAGATCCCAGTGCAACCTACCAGAACCAGAGACTCCATCAGGAGCCCTGATCGATGAGGCTAAACATCTTGGGAACCTGCCGTTCACAGTCTGGAGGAAGATGAAGGATATAATCCGATACAGTAAGAGATCTCATGTTGTTTCTGCCATATTTTGGCATTTTAATGTGCAGCACATGTGCAGGAAACTGACGAACTTTATCACCACAGAAAAACCAGGATGTTCTATGAATATGCTGTAATGCCTTCAGTAAAACCTTCATCTTCACTTTAATGAACATCTCAATAAACTTTCCCTCTTGTTTCTGTGTGAAGCTCCTGTAACTCTGGACCCCAACACTGGCGACTCACTATTGACTATATCAGAACAGATGACCCGTTCAACAACAAGCGACAAGAGCCAGCCGCTTCCAAACAACCCAGAAAGGCTTAACAAGTCAGGTATTCTCGGCTCTGAAGGCATTAGCTCTGGAAAACACAGCTGGGATGTGGAGGTGGGGGGTTATTGGACTGTAGGTGTAGCTATTAAAACCAAGGATTCAATGAATATAGAGATCTGGGGCATCTACATATGTACTTGCCATGTCTGGCTGCATGAACGTACTCCAGAAGATGATTCACAAGTTATATCTAAGTCTGAAGATTCGTTTCCCCAAAAGGTCAGATTGCAGCTCGATTATGACAAAGGAATACTAACATTTTTTGACCTTGACAAGAAAACACTTGTGCACACCATCAAACACACTTTTACAGAGACGATCTTTCCGTATTTTGCCGAGAATGTAAAAATCCTTCCAGCTGAACTGTCGCTGAGGATAAGAGAACCCAGATAAACATTCTGCATCACTGCAGAGGTCAAAGAACAAGATAGGGCCATGAAACCTTATCAATTTACGACCCGGACTTATTGGCACTTTAAGTATGTCAGATTTGATTTCTTTTTGGTTTAGTCTAAAGGGCTGCTCTACTGATTTTTGCATGAAGTTTGGTTTACTCGTCATGAGGAGAACCACACAGCGTATAAAAACAGATGTAAAATGTTGGCTGTGGCTCTGGAGGAGCTTTTTAGTTTGATAAAATAACCCTGATGTCATTAGGCTTACCTCGGCTCTGGCTTTAGGTCAAGGTCAAAGGTCAAAGCGTTTATTGTTATATGCACAGTTAAAAGAAACAAGTTTCCCTGTACAATGAAATGCTTCCTCTATGAACACTGTTTTCATTAAAAAATAGTAATGTCAAAATTAAAGATATATATATATATATATATGTGGGATATTTACAATAACATAATTACTTAATTTAGGCTTAATTGCCTGTATTACAAAGTGGAGACACAGAGGCTCTAATGAAAGATGCTGTTATTATGGGAAATGCAGGATCCAATACATTTGGAGTCTAACATGATACTAGGGACTTAAAGTCTTTTTATTTTAGGGTAGCTCTTCTGAGTTCCCCAACTGCATGGAAGTATTATACTAAATCACAGCAACATCAGTGCAACATAGTTCATTGCTTCAAATGATTTACATGTTGGTAGATGTAAAGTCAAATATATGTATCTGTTGAAAGTATCAAACTTTTTAAAATCATTTTTAGTTAAATTTTATGTTATAATGCGAATATATAAACTGGTAGAAATTGATTTTATGTGTCAGCTGTTCATGTAATTATTTTTGGGGGGAACTGAGGGAACTATTTTTCAGCTAACCTGTTCTGCAATAAAGAATATAGTCATAGTTATCTGATGCTAAATGCTTGTGTGCTGTTGTGCAGTTACCAACCCTGCATTGAGTCCAGGGCATCTGCAGTGCCATGACTCCTCTGATGACTCTGTGAATGTGGTTGAAAAAAGCTTAAATCAAACAAATAAATAAAAATGCAGCTCTCAGTCAGTCTGAATGTCTTCTTTATGATTCTCTGGTATTCTCATACTTCCTCTGTACGGCTGACAGGTATGTCCTACATGCACACATCTCACAGGAAGGAATCATTACGAGGCAATGCCTTACCTTTTTTACTCATTATGTAAGAACACCTGAACAAAATCATTGAAAAAAACACAGAAACCAATCAGATAAGAAGGATTTTACACTTTAGACTGTGGCCTGCAGTGTACTAACAGGAAGCATACATACTGATAAAATAATTTAGGAACAAGGGAACACGATGTGAAGTTTGATATTTTTATTTTGATATATTAACAAAAAGTCAAAAGAGTTACTGGGTGGTTAGGCAGTAAAGTAGCAAATCCAAAAAGGCAGCAGGCCGGAAACAGAAATCCGACAAACAGGCCAAACATCCAAAACACAAGGAGAACATGAGGAATAAACACTTTGTCGGGCCAGAACACTTGGTTCAAGGACGACCTGGCAAAGAGAGAGAGGTGAACACACACACTAAATACTCAAGAGAGGAAAAGCTAACGAGGAACAGGTGAAACTTCAAATCAGTCTCAAAGGAGAAGCAGCCAGAAGCAGAAAGGCAGGAAGTAAAGTAGTGAACACACCTAAGGACATACTCTTTCAAAATAAAACAGGAAATGACTCCCAACCCAAAAACATGACATAACTGTTGTGCAATGAAGAAAATAGTCAAAGTTATGTGATGCTAAGATCTGTTGTACAATTATGAGTGTGGTCGAAAAAAAACTGTAAAATAAATAGATAGATAAACATGTAGCTCAGTCAGTCAGTCCAGTATTCCCATAATGCCCCTGTGTGGCCG
Organism: Holacanthus passer; assembly: GCA_025331565.1. NCBI lineage: Eukaryota > Metazoa > Chordata > Actinopteri > Pomacanthidae > Holacanthus > Holacanthus passer. The sequence continues at coordinate 2,795,825 of JAFREQ010000034.1, forward strand.
ATACATCTGCATGCATGCACGCATAGCACAAGGATGAATCATTATGAGGCAATGCCTAATGTCTAGAGTGTACTGCCATCTCTCTCTCTCTCTCTCTCTCTCTCTCTCTGTTAGCTGCTGACACACTCACACATGAGTCCGAATCCCCGCACTGATACTGAATCTCAGCGGTATTACAGCTGGAATGCCTGCTATGTTTTTTCAACTAATGAAAGAATGAAGAAAAACAAACAGAGGGGCCAAATTAAAAGAGAAAAAGGATTGAGAGAAGAAAACACACCGAGGGAGAAAAGGGCGCTCAGGCACATCTTTCATTCAATTTGTATTCCTCTGCATGTCTTACACGATGAGTGTTTCTGAGGCCAGTTTTCTCATGAGATGAATCAGAGATTGACTGACAGCATTTGCTCCAATGTAGTCATGAGCCCCCCTCCCCCCCTGCAAATTACCTAAGATAAATTTCAAGCTTTATAAGTTTGTGATTAAGAGAAAGCCAGAAGAGAAAGATTGTCAGAGTGATTACTCATCCATGAATTTAATTAGTGCACTTTTCAGGTTTGACATCCAGAATTGGACGTGTGGATATTTTCCAAGACTTACTTCAAGAATAAGGGAATTTGGCTGCTTGGCTTAAATACATAATTTTCTATGCAGGCATCTTTTAAGGGGTTCAAAGCAAGTTACGACTGATGCCTAAGCCTTCTAATTTTAATACAACTGAGCAATGATATGAGAGATTTCATGTTCTGGCATAAATCTTTCTTCATTGCTGTTTTGCTTTACTTCTCTTTCTACAAATCCTCATTCTCCCTGTACAAACCATTACTTTAGCTCAAAGGAATGACGGCAAACCAGCAGATCCAACTTTTTTTTTTTCTCCTCAAAATCCCCTTTGAATGATCAATCATTCTATGTTGACCAGAGAACACCACCGAGAGTAGAATACGTCAGATGTTATTTTACTGAAAGTCCCATTTTTCTACTAATCAGATGAAATAAACACATTAATCAGCGGAATTTCAAAGCGCGGGGACGTTGTTTTTGTAACTGTGTGGAAATTAGCTTTGTCCCAAAACTTTACAAAGAGAATCAATCACATTTAACATCGATGATTTTAATTCTGTGAACTCAAGGGGGCAACAAAGGTATTTGTGTGTATGTACCGCACATGGGCACATTTTAATGTGTGTGTAGGTGCTTTATGTGAGTGAAAATCAATCAATAAATCACACATGTGAGAGACAAAGAGGTTGAAAATGAATGAATCAGGATAGAGAGATCAAAGGCGGATCATCTCCTGGTGATCGGAGTGACAACACGGCTCTGAACTGAGGCCAAGACGGTGAGCAGATATCAAGTTAAAACACAATTATAAAGAATGCAAGAAGGACAGAAGAGACGTCCAAATAGCCTGAAGGTGCGAGACAGGACACATACAGTAACTGTCTGTCTGGACCTACGTAGTTTGACTTGGCTTGGCTTCTGTGAAGTGCGTAAATGCGTGTGTTCGATTTTGGAGGAAGGATTTGAAAATGGACACGGAGGATAGCTGTATGTTACAGAAACTCAAAAAGTCACGAGGATGTGATCAAAAATAAGCAGGACATGTTGTATGAGCTCGCCACAATTAACATATAAATTAGTGCAGCGTAATGTGGAAACACACATGTGCACTTTTATGTGGTTGTTTTTCCATCTGCTCCTGGTTTTCAGGTCCCTTTTGGTCACTTTTTGCTCATGTTATTGTGGTCTGGATATCTTCAAGAAACAGACTCCAAATATATGATGTTGTCATTTTCTCTCTCTCTCTCTCTCTCTCTCTCTCTCTCTCTCTCTCAAAGGTTTTTTTTTGTTTTGTTTTGTTTGGCATTTATGTTGCGTTTGGAGGCAATCATTGAAGAATTTGAGGAGCACGTGTCCGCAGCAATCATAATCACGAAATCCCTACTGGTCCCACTCAGACACACACACACACACACACACAAACACTCATAGGCCTGATTGCTACTCAGTCTGGCCTGTATAATGTTATGGATGCAGATTGAACGTGTCAGTCAGGACCTCACAGGAGGATATTGGGAGAGACTGCAGGAAGGAAGGAAGGAAGGAAGGAAGGAAGGAAGGAGGAAAGGAAGGGAGGAAAAGGAAGTTGTTTTTTTTTTTAGCAATGAATGAAATGTGAGGTTGGATCATGGATTTCAAAACCAGGTTTGACAGTTAAGACCTGTTCTTATTTTCTGAAATATGTCTATACATAACAAATAGTTTTGTTAAAGACACACACTAACACATGCATACACACACACACACACACACACTAGCACCGGCCAGCATTGATGGTCAAGTGCTGTGATAAAGTGCTGTCTAGTGTTCTCTCACTCTCTAAGCCCCCTGAGAGTAGATCGATACTCACTCAGCATCAAGTTACCGCTAATGTCTTCATGTTTTTAACCAGGCAGTGTTTTGTGTGTGTGTGTGTGTGTGTGTGTGTGCGTGTGTGTGTGCATCTGCCCCTGGTGTGACCCAAGTTATAATTATCATTAAATGTCAATGAAGGCGATAGGAAGAGTTAGACCCTGCAGATAAATCCCAAAGCCCTGAATCACAGCGCCTCCTTAGGACTTGTATTAGAAACTGCAGCTTGAGTAAAGGATGCATTTACTTCTGCTGGAGATTAGACAATGAATCCAGTGGTGGAAAAAGCTATGATGTGTGTGAATCACTACCTTTTGACTTGCAATGTACAACTTTAATGAGAAGAAGGCCTTTACCTCATCTACCCCTCCATCCATTATCAGCCTCCATTCAGCTACTATTTCACATCTACAATCATGTTGCTGAGTCACACAGGATAGTTGACACATTAATAATATATTTCTGTCCAGCTGAATCAACAGGTATACATTAACTTAAATAGATACTCTAGATAGCGATCAGTGTGGTTAGTGGTTTTGCAGGATTTATAAATGTGTGCATGAGTCACATTCAAGCCAGCGCTGACTTAAAGGAGCATCCCGTCTTATTACAACTGGGATCTTGTTTTCATAGTATTGGTCATCATTTCTATCTGTCACACTGTGCTCACCACAGTGACTGCTGAGATCTGTGGCTGTGAAGTTTGAAGGAAGCAAGAAACCGGGCAAGCAGTCAGATTGTATACAGCCAAATTTGTGTTCAGCCAAATTCTCCAAAACCACTTTTTTTTGTAGTAAAAACCAAAAATGAGCACAGTCAAAACGTTGGTAATAAACCTTAATTGCACTGGAAAGCTGCAGCACTTTAAGCGATATGCCACCGTTGAACATCAACAAGTCTGTCTTCTAAAAATTACATTTAGTGATTGATTATATTCATTGGTCACAGTTTTTCCAGTCTAGGAGGTGTGACAGTCTTGTAGGTGGATGGTGGCCAAAGTGCAGGACTTTATCAGTGGTGATCAGGGTTCAGGGTTTTGGGCCAAGACCACAATGCTTCCCCAGTCCCTAAGTGAGTGTCTAATCATAACCAGGAAACAGTTTTATCAAGCTTTGGTTGAGGACATTGTAAGGAAAGCAAATCACATTGCCAGTCGACATTTTGCAACTTGTCAAATATGTTCCTTAAAAACATTTCTCATTATGTTTACTAAAACTAACAATGCTGTTAGTAGTATCTAAATGTATATAAACATCATTTTTAGGGGACTGGGTTGACCACAAAGTTAAGTCAATTTGGGCTATAAATTTAACATTTTTGTTGAATTTTTCTTCCAATTAAGTTTGGCTACCGTGCAGCTTTATTTGAAACTCTCTCTCAAAGATCTCAGCATATGATTCAGTGAGTGTGATCTTATTATTACTGATAGGACCAAAACAACAAATTTAAGACCCAGGTTGGATGAAACTCCCCTTTGAATGTAAAGTATTTTAACCAGAAATTGAGGAATACACGAAGGAGAGGAAATGGAGGTCGGACAAAAACAGAGAGATTGAACAAGAGAAATTCATTAGGCAGGTGTATGTGCATACAATGCTGAATAGTAGATCACTATAAAGTGTTTCACCTCGTTCCACCCCTCCTTCCACCTCCACCTCTCTTTATCCATTCCCTCATCTCTCCATCCCAATCAATCTCTCCCTCCCCCCTCACTAATGCACTCTTTCATGTCCTCTCCTATTTCTCCCTCCCTCTGCCGCCCTCTCTCCCTCACCCTGATGTCTCATGGCCCTTTTGTAGGCCCTCTACATTTTTGGGGGGTAATGTGATCCCCCCCGTTTCTCCCCAGGGTGGTCCACTCCTCTCATTCAAACAACAAGCTCGGGCTGAATGGAGCTGGCGATGAGAGGGGAGATGGAGAGGGAACAAGAAGGAGGAAGAGGATGGAGAGAATGGGTATGTAAAATAGCCATTAAATCTCGTCCTTGTTCGCTCATATCTCACACCAACAGGTAAGGTGTGCACACCTAATGCATCACATCAGGTGAGTGAGTCGTGTGTGTGTGTGTGTGTGTGTGTTAGTATCGTACCTGTGCCATCTGTTTGGTCACATCCAGCAGCTGCTACTGGGTTCAGTCCAAAGACTCAACTCAATATTGCCTCAAAGCAACATTTCCATGAAAATCTACTTTTACTTTCATTCAGAAACCTATAGTATCAAAAGATTTGGACTTTGACCGGGACAGATGAAAACACTACATTGACATATCATCACCATATGAAGTTGTTAGTTTAGCCTAATATTCACTCTCTTTTAGCTCTAGCTTTGGCAGCTCAATGCTCCAGTATGGTTTCCTGGGAGTCGATGAGAGCTGTGACAGTGAATCAAAACATTAAAGTTGTGGGCTGTAAAACCAAAACAATGAGCTGTGAGATGCTAAAATGCTCCATATAGCTGAGGGAATCTGCAGAGGCAGATGATAATTCTCCTTGGGTTTGTCACTACAAGCGACCTCTTTCACATTTCAGTCTTCAAACTATTTTCATATGTGCGTACAAGGAAATCATTGTACATGATAAAGTAAATTTGGCCTTTGCTCATTTAAAAGTTTCTCAGGGCCGTAAGCAGCTGTAGGAACAAAAACTTTATCACTTTATCAACTTTGTGAACAAATTTAACTGGTGCCTTTTAGAGGAGGTGGCGTGCTGACCAATCAGGACTGTGACTCTTCAAGTCTTCAAATTAATAAAAAAATGATTCTTTTGAGAGTTATTTTTCAAAAATGTTCATGGAAGAATGTTTGATTCTGTGTCTCATAAGAATGTTTCATTTGTGCTTTGACTGCAATTCGCTGTCCTTCACTCTCGACATACTGATGTGACTCTGGGACTCTGGGTGTCTGGAGGTACAGATAAGATGAGCTTTGGAGAGATCCCAGACTCCCTCGATAATAATGAGATAAGAAACAACACTGACCGAGAGTTATACACACAGTGTCTACCTCCTGTCTGGCGCCGAGATGATATGTCATTCAGTTTGACACATGACATACTGTATAAAGCTGAGCTAACGTAATGTCACCTTAAGCTGCTGGAGTGACTGAGTCTATGTAGTAATCTCCTTTATACAATCATGTGTTTGACAAAGTGTTGAACCTCTCTCCATCCTTGCTTGTGAACGTCTGAGTCTTTCCAGGATGAACCTTTCATACCCAATCATGATACTATCACCTGTTACCAATGAACCTGTTTACCTGTGGACTGATCCAAACAGGTGTTTTTGGATCAGTCCACAACTTTCACAGTCTTTTGTTGCTCCTGTCCCAACTTGTTTGAAACATGCTGCTGCCATCAAATTCAGAATAAACATATATTTACAAAAATCAATGAAGTTGATGAGGTCAAACATTAAATATATTGTCTTTTTACTATTTTCATTCGATTTCAATTACGTTTTCTCTTTTTACCTTGACAACTTTTTCTGATCTGTTCCTGTTTTATAGTCGTGTTTCTGATCTTTGTCTTGAGCTGTTCTTCCTCCTTTTCATCCTCCTCCTCACTCTTTCATGCTCAGGCTGTCATCCTCCTTTCCTGTCATCCCTGAACCATCATGTTTCCTTGCCAGGTGATGTACACACACACACACACACACACACGCACACACACACACACACACTCACCTATACATACCACTGTGGTGACCCAGACAGCCCTCCACAATGTGGATGCCCCTAGGGAGCTTAGGTAACTTAGTCCCCTATATCTGCCAACTGCTGTGTCACAAAGAGGCTAGCATTACACATACACACACACACACACACACACACATACATAATTAAATACACAGGCCCATTTAGATGCACAAGAACATACTCAATATTTAGCCACGCAAATACAGTTGATCATTAGATACACACACACACACACACACTTTCAGTAGATATCAAGCCAAGTCTCTTTCATTGCTGGCTCCAAATGGGAGCTTATAACGAGGGAGCGAGGATTAAGAGAAGGGGAAAAAAGTGAAACTGAGCTAATGTCCTTACATACCGACAGAAAAGTTTTAAGGCCTCACACACATTCATTGCAACACACTCACTCACACAGCCCAAAACACACACTCGCTTTCCAACAATGCACACTTACAAAGTTATTTCAAGGACACGGTAATTTTGTCACCCTGGATTAAATTATGACTTTTTCATCAAATATTAAAAAAAACTGTGTTCAAGTGAAAATCATTTTATCCTCACTTGTCACCTCTCAGAGTGCAAATGTGTTTAACCAAGCCTGTGTTTGTGTGTGTGTGTGTGTGTGCGCTTGACTTAAAAGTTGTTGTTATTGGCTGCAGGACTGTGGTTCAGCTCCAGTTTGGCTACAATCTCCAAACCTCAGACCCACACACATAAACTCACACACACCCACACACATACCCACACACACACACACACACACACACACACACACACACACATAGTGGTTTGTTAAAGCGTATGGAGGGAATGCTGTGGTCACACCTGGGAATGCTCTTTCAGCTAACCTGCCTGATATTTTCTCTCCCTCCATCATTCCCTCTCTCTATAGGTGGAAAGTAACAAATTACATTTACTTAACTTATATTTACTTCACCTTTTTAAGCAGGCTTTAGTTATAGGAATAAGTGAGAGGATTGCAGCCTTTTATATGCTTCAAGGTTTTGATTCCAAAGTCTTCATAAAAGCTTTATTGGAATACATAATACATTCAGGAAACATATTTTTTTTTACACTAAAATGTGACAGCTTCTTGTAAACTTTTGCTTGTCTCCGTAAATCTTACTCAAATCGCATCATGTTTTTGGTTCTTGTCATAAACTCTTGACAAACGTTAGATTATGAGCAAAATACAACTGTCATATTCGTGCAGAAAATATACGACTACAACAAGCAGCCGGTTGTCTTAGATGAACATGAAGGCTGGAAACAGCTTGCCTGCCCACCAGCATCTATAAAGCTCACTAATTAACACTTTATAATATTGTTTGTTTAATCCATTAAAAGCTAAAACTAAACTAACCTGCTGCTGGCTCCAGCCTCATATTGACAAGAATAAAATGAGAGCGGTATTGATCCTCTTGTCTTCCCAAAATGTCAAACTATTCCTTTAATGTCCTCCTTCAAGTCTTTGTTGGTAATACTATCATTTCTATTAAGAGTACTCAGTAATATCTCTCCTCCCTCAGTAAATGGATTACACTGTCCGGGGATAAAGCCAGTACAGGAGAGATTATAATGTGAAGTTATCACACATACACACACAAGCACACACACACACACATGCACGGTTGGACAGTTTGTGTCTTTGCTGTTAATGTGCAAGGTGCACAGTGCCTCACAGTGTGAATGTTAATTCTGATTTGATTGGAATTAAAGTGGTTTAAAGCCAGAGTTAATGGGTTTAGACTGGCTCTAATCCTGGTTTAATGAAGGCCTTGGTGGGCTTCTTGCCTCTTTCATCATCCTGGATTGTGGCCCATCATAACCCAAGTGGTGAATTAATCAACCACTTTATGGTAAGTGTAGGATGTGTGTGTGCACTGTGTGTGTGTGTGTGTGTGTGTGTGTGTGTTTTGCAAAGCACATGAGAAATAAATACATAAATACATAGTCTAATGAGACAGATCTGGTCTATAAGAACTTAGAGAATAGGTCATGCTGGACTTTTTTCTTGGCTGTGCCCATGGTGTGTGTGTGTGTGTGTGTGTGTGTGTGTGTGTGTGTGTGTGTGTGTGTGTGCATTCTTCACCGTGCACACTCCGGCGCGTGCACGCTCTCTCGCTCCCCATCCCTATGTAACTGGAGCCAGCCCTCCCCTGTCAAAAATAAAAATCATTTGTCCGCTGCACGAGTGTGTCCATTAAAAATGCATGGTGGAGGGAGCTGGGGGCCGCTGGGGAAGAAAGCTGATACTCGGCTCTCCGGAAGGGCATCAGAGTACCAAGGTGGACAAATGGCATCTAGAGAGAGAAAGAACGGGATGGAGAGGGAGAGTGAGGGTGAAGTGGATGGGTGAGTATGGTGGGTGTTGTGTTTTCCCCCCAGACTCTAAGCTTGCTGATGGAACTCTGAAGTTGCGGGGTCTAGTAAAAGTCTCGGTGACCCTCACATTAACACATTAATATATTCAGAACCTATATATCCATAGATGTAGCACTGTGAATTACAGGGAGAAGAAACTCTCACAGATCTTTCTTTATCTCATAAAACTAGAACCAAAACTTTTCTACATTATATTATACATATTATGGAATTGATAGTATAACTAATAAGTCTGTTTTCTTTCTACTGTCTTACTTCAGAGTTGTCTTTCTTCCCCACTCTTAAGGCCTGGTCACATCAGAAAGTGACACAGTCATGTTTTACTCATTTTTAAATGCAATGCTAAAGGGTTGACATAGGCACGACTCCCATCTGCGTGTCAAATACAAATCTACTAGCCACCTTTTTTCAGGATTGTACATGATTTAATTCATACAAAGTTGCTGATGAGTGAAAATGTTCTCTATCTATATGTGGATGGTGCAACACAGCTAATATGCTACAATAACTTCACTCATTTCAGTTTTCTGTTCACTCAAGCTGCATTGATACAAGTATATTTCATAGACTTTTATAGACATGGTACAATGTTTTTGATGACTCTCAAGTTGAATTCTTATTCTTATTGAATTGAACGTTCACGAGGCTAAGATTATGGATGATATGAGCCGCTCTGTGCCCACTGTAAGAGAAAGCAAGGGAGCTGGTGGACAGCTATAAATGTCAAAAACGTTGCTGACAGGAAATTTCGAGAGAAATAATGAAATGTGCATGAAGGCACAGCAGTGTGTCTTTTTCCTACAAAAACATAAACCCTTTTAGTGTTTGACCTTTCAGATTTATTGGATCAGTTTTAACTTTTGGCAGCAAAAACTGGAAAAGCCAAAGAGTTGTTGAGCGAGGCACAATAAAAACTTGTGATAATGGTGAGGAAAAACAAGGCCGTTCCCGACGTCCTCGTCAGTGTTTGAGTCGATGCCTTCTTTGACGCTGCCTAAACTCTACAGTAACAGAACCAAAGGATTAATTATTCACACAGGGATTAGATCACTTAATTTGCACATGAAGTGAAGCAACACGTGTGAACTTTTGTTGCACTCTAGATGCGATTTCTGAATTTATTAGTGGATGTTCTTTTATTACTGTAGAATTAGTTGTGCTTTTGTTAGTTTGTTATTACTGCCAAAATGTCCTGTTAATGTCATTTCTCCTATTTCCAAACAGGAAAAATAAAGATGTGAGTGAATTTCATGTCTTCCATACTCTCCATATCTGCCAGTCTCTCTATTTCCTCCCTTCCCTCGTTATGTGTGCACTAGTGTTACACTTTCACCGTGGCCTCTCAGAGCTGTCACTGGGAGAGAAGTGCTTTTGTGAGTTGCGTCACTCTACTCACCAGATAAATCTGTCAAAATACAGGTGTGTGTGTGAGTCTACGAGTGCATGGAGATTAGTGGCTTTTCATGGTGTCAAACTTGTGGCCTTGCATGCTAAACTCATTAAGAAAAAGGGTTGAGAAAAGAGAAAGTCTTGAATATTATTACCATCCAGACCAGTATCACGCCAAACAGTAAAAGACCTGCTGATGCACTAGAGGATGGAACATCATTGTCACATTTTGACGCGCTAAGGCGTGAAAAGTGCAAATGTGTATGAAGGCGCAGTAGCAGCAGGGAGTGAAAAAGATGGGAGCAAAGTGCAAACGTAGTATAAAGAGCCACAAAGTCCAGATAGATAAGAGACTGGGATGGATCAATGTGGTAAAAACATAGGACTTTCATGCAAGAGGCTGGGGTTCAAATCTTGTGTAAAACCAGTAGTCATGATTTATGGCTTCAAAGACGTAGTTCACCCAAACCATGATCTTTTCCTAAACCTAACCAATTAGTTTTGGTGCATCAGCAAACTTTATTTTGAAAGTATAACGAATGTTGCATTGTTGCTAACTATACTGCAGCATGAGAAGATGCACTTTTGACACTTATGTGACACAAAACATCTCATTGATAGGATGTGCCTATTTAACACTTTAGCATGATACTGGGTTGTACTGTCCAATGTGCTGTAGTTTAATTCTTGCATTCACACATTTTGATCAATAATCTTTTTTCTCATACTCACATATCACATAAATCTATATTATGCTCTCTCTTCCTCTCTTATGGGACTCACTGTTTTCTTTCCTTGGTCCTGTCCATCTGCTTCCTATAATACTGGAGCAGTCTGATCTGGTTTGCAGAAACCCCCTCTGAAAAGTCAGACATTTATCCACGTACAACCAAAAGTCCCCTTTTTTCAACTAAATAACCCCTCTTAAAAAAACGTCCCGGCCCTGTTTCAAGAGGGTGGTCGAATCTGGACCCAATTAAAACGGGGACCCCCTAAATTTCCTTCACACCCAGCTTGAGGAAGACCCCAGATTAGAGGAATATTTTCCTTATTGCTGACTTTATTTTTTGCGGAATTCCTCTGGATAATAATTGAGCCCATGTGTGCTCAGTATTCCGAGGTATTCCCGTTCTGGTGGAGTGGGGATAAAAACGGCACGTTGTTGCAGCCATCAGGGCGGGCACAGTTTTGACAAATCTGTTTTTTTTTTCTCTCCTTCTTCTTCTTATTATGGGTTTTCACCACAATCCTTGGAACGTTGTTTGGAATTAAAAGAAGAAGGGGATTTTTTTTTTTCACAGTCTTGGTCAGATTTCCATGTGAGAAGAGGCGGAGGCTTAATTGAGATCAAATAAACAAAGTCACCTGTGAGTGATTTCAGCTTATAATGAGACACATGTTCGCTTGTTCAGATGTGCGCACACGAGGCCGCACGCACACACACACACACACTCAGTTTGATAAGCACTAAAGCAGGTGTTTGTATCACTCGCTCAGTGAAATCCTGCACATGGCATACGCCTCCACATAAACGTACTGGCACTGGCTTTTTGTCCAACACACACACACACACTCACACACTCAGCAAGGATTAGCCTCGGCTTCTCATAAACTCCATGACTCAACAGTGAGAGCTTGTGTTCTGCTCCCCTATGCAGTGACCCATCATCATCCTGCTCCCTCTGGCTTTGTGAGTGCTCTGCTCCAACCGGGAATGAATAGCCACTTGTTAAATAAACCCAGGACGCTGCTTAGGTATCATAGTTGTCTGCACGGTATTATTCTAAGTGGTAATAATAAGAAAAGCATCAGGACACTGTCTGACTCTCGGCTGCCCAGCTGACGCTTCTCGTCCTGTGAGTGGTTTGTGGAGGGCTGCGGGAGTCTGACTTTGATTCATGTCTTCCTAATTGTAATAGACCCGAATCCTCCAAAAACAACATGTGGATAATTCTTATGCACACACAGACACACACATACTGAGGCTTGTGTGCATGCACCCACAGAAACACACACACACACACACACAGGTAATTGTGCCCACCTGGGAAAACATCATTTAGTCAGGCGCCCCTTCCTTCTACTAACACTGCTCTTACAGCATGTATACGTATGTGTATGTGTGTGTGTGTGTGTGTGTGTGTGACCTCCTTTACCCTTTGCATGCTCTTTCATCCCAAATTGCATTTGACTATCAACACTCCCTAAGCCCTAAAACATCCAATTACAATACTGTATTTTACAAGCTTAGCAGTTCAAGGCTTTGAGGAAAGTGAAGATACAAAGGTTTGAAATACAACAGTCTTTTATTGTGTGAGTTGTTTTCCTGTCTTTTAACTTGTAAAATTAACGGTTAGGTCATCCATATATATTAGTGATTTTAATTATTGTAATGTAATCACCACAACACAGGCTGACAACCACTGTGTTTAGGTCAAATTCCTTCACAGTCTGCTGAATGTGAAGTACTTTAGGCTCCATAAATCTGTGTGTGCAAGCAAGCACTTCAAGGCTCGAGACACAAACACGGCTTTGAGCTTATTTGGATTTCACAGTGAAATTTATTGTTTTTAGCTTGTGCGCCATAGAGTCTTAATGGTTGACAGCACACAAGCAGGGATGGATATTCAGCTGTTCTACTTGCCTACCTGACAGCTATGTGTTTGTGTGAGGGTGTGTGAGCAAAGTCGTGTTTTCTGAGCTTTGATCTGACCATGATGAGTGATGGGCTGTGGCGTCACTTTCACACTTTTATACATCACAAAAAAATGCACCAAAAACCCCAACAAAAACCAAACTTGCGTCCTATGGCAGTAGCTGTTAAGAAAGTAGTCCCTGTCAAATTTGTTGAAGTTTTAGGTTTGTCGATTATCCTGATGCTGAAAGATTAATTTTTCAAATGTCATTTTTTAATGATTTGAGCAATGCAAACACAAGTATACTGGAAGAAAATCTCAAAGAAACATATTCTAAATAAATTGCAAATGAAAATAAATGATGGGTAAGTAAGAAAATTTGTGTTCTTTGCGATTTGTCTGAACCAACCCTTTAAGTCCAGTTTTGGGGCAAAAGGCGTTTTTTTCTCTGGGACAAGAAGAACATGGGAGATAAAGACAGATAATTTACTGCGTAGATGACTCCAGCAATGACGTAAAGGCCAGAAGTCTCATGGCAGACACCTGCTGTACTCCTTTTAATAATCACAACCTGGTGCCAGTAATCACACACGCGCATGCACACACACACGAGTGTAAGCATGCCAATAATCATGGGTAGGTGATCTGGGCAGGCCTCAGCTATCTTTGGCATCTCCTCTGCTCTGGTGGCTGCTGTGCCAAGCTGCCAGGCCATCTGATACAAACTGACACCAACCACCAGCTGTTCCATAACCTCAGTCATGTTAGTATATCTGGCAATTTTTTTTAAAATGCATGACGAGCGTGATGAGCGTGACACACTGATGTCCAGCACCCGTCAACATATCGAATGTTGAAAAGAGGAAAGCCAGTCACAGCAGTCAGCACTCTTTTACTAAAATATTTAAACAAATTTAAGTGAGTCTACTCAGATGTTTCCTCGCTCCTCCTGCAGTGACTCACGCCTCAGCTCCAGTTTGCCTATTTCTGTGTTCTCCATTTGGTCCCTGTCAGTGTCCCTATATCCTCAGAGATCCAAGCAATGCAGCGTTTCTTCTCACTTACTTTTCTTTGCCCTCATTGCTTTTCTTGACAGTCTCAATTTTTCATTATAGGGGATCCTCTGCTGCCATCTAGTGGTTAAAATAGAGGCTATTGACAGATTCCTGAAAAGTGTTTTTAAACAGTTATCCTTTTGGAGTTTTAGTAAGTAATGGACATCTGTTGTTCTTAAATTATGTAAAGCAACATATCAATTGTTGGCTTAAATAATTGCCAAAAACAATATGAGGTAAATTTGTCCAACATGACATCCGTTCATCCAGTTCATTTCATCCCTCCAACAACTGCCCAACATGATGAGTGGCACCAGTGTTGTAAGGCTGACATCTTCTGGTTAAAATATGTGATCAACTTTTCCATGTCAAGTCACAATCATGACAGTTATTTGAAACAAAAATGTTTTAAGTCTCAAATTAAACAGTATAAAGTGACATAAAGACAGATTAATAAATGGGAGACATTCCAAATGTTGCTGGTAGAGTTTAAAGATTTTCAGCTACAAAATATGCAGATAGAAGAAAAGGAAAAATACATCCATGACAGTATATATAAGTATACAGGTGAGGGCACCTTAGCCACTGACTATACAGTATATTAAATAGGTGATATGGATACAATAACGGACAGAAGGCAAAGGCAATTAATTAAGGTTTAAGAAGACACAGCAGTAATTTCACGTAGAACATCAATAGACAAACAAGGTTGTACTTAATGTGTCGACAGAACAGTTTTTAAAAAAGAGGCAACAAAACCTCTCTTCTCTCACACAAAAAATGAAAAACCAAAACATGTCTAACAATATATTTTTACTCAACTTGGTTAATTTTCTATGAGCCATATAGGAGCCCAGTGGACTCAGCCTCTCTTCTCACTTTCGTACAATATTTTGTTTCCCATTGATTTTTCGCAGCCCTCAAAACTGGCAACTCAAAAAGCTGCTGCAAGTACTTATTTATTAATAAACTATGTATTCAATTACAATAAAATAATCAATTCAATTAACAATATAAAAGCTTGGCAAACTTGTTCTAAATCCTCAGATATAGCAAAAGATGTGAGAGAGTATGAGGCCTTTTTCTGGGGGTAACAGCCATATCGTCATTTTTGTCTTTGAGCGTGTTTTCCACAGCATGTGTCCAAACTAGGTGTGAACATTTGCAGAATGAAATTACACTCCCATGGGTATTATAAGGATGCCTGGAGATCATTGTCAGGCCCCCAGATGTCTTCATAAACTCTCCAGTAGATGGCAGTCTTAGGACACTGCATGCACACAGATGTGTTAGGGTGGGGCCTGGGGAGAGTTATAATGACATGAAGTGCATATAGTGATATAAGAGGAGTGTTGTTTTCTGCAGAGGGCTTGATAAGAACTTCAGAACAAATTACAGTATAGTGATAAAAAAAACATCATAAACCAGCTATGGTACATGGCTCTCTACATGTCCAATATTTATGTACAGACAGACAGAGAGAGATGTTGGAATGTGCTGTATAAACTGTTGACCATAGTCTTCACAGTGCATCGGCCATAACAGCCCTGACAAACAGCCATGCCAATGTAAAGCAAGTGATCTGAAGGAACCATGTGGGCAGATGGGAAACATGATGAGATCAGCTGGAACACAATGTGATTTCTATCCTCCCCTCAGTCAGTGGGCCTTTTTCACATCACAGTTTGGGCAACAGTCCAACAAAACAATTAGCAAGTATGGGAATCCCAGTCCTGCTCTCATGCAGACCCCTCCCTCCCTCCTCTATCTCTCTTCCTCTCTCGCCCTCTGCAGCTGGCCCCAGGAGAGAGGCGGCCAAGTTTATTTTCTCCACGGTGGTCTCTTTGAGGTGGCGGCGAGGCCCCTGCCAGGCCGCCGCTGATGTATTAGGTGAGGGTCCTTGAAGAGATGTCGGTGGGACTCTTTTATTACTGCAGCACTCGATCTTATTGTTCCTGTTAAAGGATAGTTGGTGCTGTCCTTTATGTCTGGGCAAAGTGAAGTGAATGAGGAAGTGTGATTAAAGTCAGCAAGATTAGCACATTAGCTTCAATAATAATGAAAATATCTGCATGACAGCTGAGACAAATGTTCTGCTGGTGAAGACCTTGAGATGCCATGCAGAGGTGAGAAAAAGCTAGTAAGTGCACTTTGAGTTTGTGACTATTTCAGTTTATGTTCAGTTTAAATACAAATGAAATATTGAACATTAATGATTCCAGAAAGTCCAGTAAATAAAATAGTATTAGGTAAAAGTGTAGTATTATTAGTATAAGTATTATTGGCAAAATGACAAGATAAGGTATATCTTATCTTATCTTACTCAAAGCATCAAAAGCAAAGTACTCATTAGGCAGAATGGCTCAAGTCAGTGTTAAATTATTGGGTTATTAATGTGTAAGCAGCATTTTAAGGTTTTAATTCACACCTGTACTATAACTACCAATATGATCATGTCCTCTGTATTATTTCTAAAAATTTGAGGGTTTTACGGCACTAACCAAAAGGGAGTTTGCACTGTGAGATTAAAATAACTGAACATAATTATTTTAGACTGATTCCTAGATGGATTACAAATACAAGATATTGAAATTTGATCATTTTTAGGTTAGAAAAAAAATGATTCTCAGCATTTCTCATTTATATAATCTTACCTTTCACCTGTAATATTTGATAAAAATAATTGCTCAAGCTGACTTCTTCTGTTGTTTATTCTGATCTATAATAATGCATCATATTTCTTTTTTACTCTTCAAAGGGTTTGTATGTAAAATGTTGCCAGTAGCTATATCTGTAATCTGTAACTAGAATAATTGAAATAATATTTGCCTCTGAAATAATAAAGTGGAGGTGGCATATGATAAAAATATCAAGTAAAGTGCATGTACATTAAAGTTGTACTAAGACTGAATGTGCACATACATAAATGCAACTGCAAATTTCACTTGTCGTTCAAAGAGCAGGCTACAAATTCTCTGAATCTGAATGCAGCTATTTGCAGGTTATGTCTTCTTATTATTTAACCAGTTGGAGGAGGGAGAGAATATGTGAGAGATACATAAAGATTATATCAACAAGGGGGAGAAAGGTAAGGGCTTCTGTGAGAAAAAACAAAGTGGTGATCTACCATGTGGACACTCCTGCAGCAAGTATCCATCTTTACTTCCAGGCCTATAAAGCAGAGAGAGGCAGAAAGGCCGTGTGTCAGGCTGCATAAATAACTGTCGGCCTCATGTAAACAAAGCGGTCACAACCTCAGAGGATTAAAACAACTGGACTGGGCGGGGCTACAGCTCAGCCTGCAGGTCTTCCACAACCTGCTCGCTTCTAATTGGCTGAGTCCTGAACAATCCATCCAATCGGTGCACACCTGTGAGCGCATGGTGATTCACTGCTATTATAATGACTCATAATAACCTGTTGTATTAAAACGTTTGAGTGTAAAATAACACCAGAATTAGAAAATTACAAATCTCACACTATTGCACTTTCTGTGTTGATCATTAACACTAAATAAACTTAATTCGACTTGTTTAAAATAGAACAGCAATAACTGCTTTCAGGGTCCCAAATAATGTTTACAGGCAAAAGTTTATGTAATGACAATCCACTGTTATCTATTAGAAACAACAGAGACTTATCTGCACTGTTTTGTTGGTGCTGCTTTTCTGCAGGAGTGGACTGATAAGAAGGGTTATTAGGTCAAAGCATTGGCCCACACATGGATATAAAGCATTATGCAAAAAAAGAAAATCATTCAGTACACAGGGTGCAAAAGTGATACAAATATATTTTATATACATGTAATCTGTACAACCATTCATGTGCACATCCATCCATCCATCCATCAGGCAGCAGCCACAACAGGCCTGCAAGAGTAAAAATGCATCTGCAGACTATTTTAAAAAATGTTATCTTTGAACCAGCAAAGAAAACAACAGGTGACAGGATGCATTTAAATAAAGTTCAGTTTCTCTTTACGGGAACGAAGGAGAGAGAGGAAGCTCTTCTCTCCGTTATTCCCACTCAAAGTCTGCAGAGATGAGACGTGCATGTCAGTCCCGATCTTGGAAATTCAATGTTCCTTTAAAAACATATAGACGTGTCCTCTTGGTTTGGTCAGGATGCTGTTGTTCCACATAACCTTGTTGTGTTGAGCATCTCCTTCAAATCGTTCTCAGGCTTACCTGCAACCATGAAAGGCCACGTCTGCAGAGGAAAATACACCCAGTTAGGATTTTAATTCATCTTACAATTACATCAATGTCAAACAAAAAATTAGACTAATGACTTGATCACCTGCAATGATCAGGTGAATAATAGATTTCAGGCATGAATGGATTATCACCACATGTTCATGCATGTGATTAAATTTTGAAAGGTTTTGCCTCTGCAGCTCATTTTTAGAATCCTATAATAAGATTTAAAATTCATCTAATGGGCTCAACAATGAGTTCATAGTGCTTTTTGCCAAACATGACTCTTTTTTTATGAGCTTCAAGATATTGCACAATTATTGAAGGTATTTTTCAGGTAATAATTTAAGGCCCAATGTTGCACTGCAGCCTATTTTGAATTTATTCAGTGAGAAAAATGCCAGGCCTTCTTATTATAGTCAGACTTTTGCCTAAAATCAGCCAGTATAAAAAAGAATCGTTGCCTCTCATGCACCTGCTTCACAAAGCTCTTTGGCATTTTTGCCAAGAATATGAGGCCTAGTAAAAGTCTGCAACCCAGGTTAAAATCCAGATTTTAGAATTCAAAGATCAGGATTAAAATCTAGACATCCCACTGGTGCAGCCTTGAATAAAAACCTAGCTAATAAAAAAAATGATTTTCCTAAAAAATTTTCTACTTTTTAAACCTCATTTTCTCCATCCAGACTTTTTTTTTCCCATAACAAAAATAAAACTTTCTTCTCCTTCTCTGCCCATATCTGCACATTTAAGTGATGCAGCCTCAGAGCTATAAATTTAATTCCTACATTTTCAGAGGCCTCATTCAATTTTTTTTCCTATAACAAAATGAATCCCCCCTCTCTCCTGTGTGTGCCCCCGCCTCACCAGGTTCACAGGGTGGATAAATCCGTTCTCATATTTGTCATTGGCCAGGATCTGCCTCAGGTGCGCGATGTAGCTGGAGGCCAGACGCAGCGTGTCCAGCTTGGAGAGCTTGGTGTCCGGCGGCACCCAGGGCAGGGTGGTCTTCAGCCGGGAGAAGGCTTTGGACAGGACCCGCATCCTGGCCCTCTCCCGCGCGTTGGCCGCGTTCCTCTGCACGTGCTTGCCCTCCTGCGGGGCCGCACCGCGGGGCGCAGGTTTGCGGGACGCGCTCCTGCGCCGCTTGGCCGGTGCGTCGCCCGCGCCCTCGCAGTTGGAGCTCTCCTCCGTGCTCTCGTTGGAGTCTTTCCCGGAGGAGCCGAACTTCAGGATGCCGTCCAGGAGCTCGTCGTCGACGTCGCTGAGGGAGCCGGTGGACATGGTGAGCTGACTCCGACCGGATGGGGCTCAGATCATGGGCGGCGGAGAGAGGACGGATGAGTTCACGGACCAGCTGTGCGTGAAGGGCGCGGGGTTTTTATGTGAGGGGCTGCGGAAGGCGTGACCTCCTGCTGGGAGGAGACACTGGTGCTGGTTCCCAAAGGGTGCCAGGACCCCAAGGGACCCTGGAGGGATCCCCGGTGAAAGACAGAATACATAGTTTAATTTAGTTATTCCTTTTTAATCAGGATTGCTCCTTTTCAAGAACTTCAGGGAGGCCTTAACTTTGAGAACTACAGATTATTAATAACCTACCTGTAAACAAGTTTGGGGCCACAATTAGAAACGCTCAGTTTGTAATATTCACTTATATGTTTAAAGGATTTAAGCTTTTAAGTTTTGTCCTGATGGAAAACTCATGTGGTTACAGTTAACTGATGTAAAAAAAAAAAAAAAAAATCAATTCAGGAGTGATAGCAGGTTTAATGATGTTTTGAATTGTTGGCAATGCCAGTTTTTGTTGCACCTTTAATATCTGAAGAAAACTTACCTGCAATCTGGAGCTCACATGTAAAGGAGGTGAACCACATTTCTTAGTTTAATCACAAAAGTTTCAAGTCAATCTTACTTTTTTTTAATGCAGAATATCATCTTGTAGGTATAATTGGCAGAAAGATGTTTATTCTCAAAACCTACAAGTTAGATCAAAAATTTGCTAAATGTTTTTCTATGATATTTTATCTTCAGTCAAAAGTTGTAAATCTAAAATATTGGGGGGAAATGGGCTACTAATTTCTACTAAAATAAAACATGAATCAATGAATGTAGTTATTATATCATAATATCGTAGACTTTACCTGTAATTAAAAATCAGAGTATTTGGTATTAGCCTGTTCCGCTCACAGGGCCCATGTAACTTTCAGCACATCTTGCCAGTTAACAGGATAAAGTGCAAGGACAGGGGGGTGTCACGTCTCAAATGGCAAACTGGCGCCTCGGTCCCCTCTGATGTAATGGATACCTGGCACCCACAATCCAATGTTTGGCCTTCCACATCATTCCACACCGATGCTCCATGCACTGGTCCACTCAGGGCCAAGTCCAAACAACAAAGTCTCAGGAGCACTCTGGAGGTCCCTTAAGTGGAAAATCCCAGATTGCACCAGGAGAGCACTGATGATAGTGATGTGCATCTTGCTGACTTCCTTTTTACATAAATTGGGAGTAAGACTGAAATATTGTGTGTACATGTGGGGCTGAAGCAGCACATTTGCATGAAGCTGCAGATCTGTCTTGCTGGGATGCAGGATTGTCTGTGTGTGTGCATGTGTGTGCGTGAACACACTGTATTTGCCTGCACAGCTGAAGCGTGTGCAAGGAGAGCTGACCTTTAACCCCTCTGCTTCCGGTGTCACAGCTCTTCTAAACAGACACCACCGCTATGTTTTACCCACTTGAGCTGACACAATACAGTAACACACTTCATGTGCATTTTGCTGTAACATCTTTAGTGTATGTTACAAGAGAAGAAGAGATTTTGGAAAAAGGTTTGAGTGGACTGAGAGAGAGAGAGAGAAAGGAATAGATAGGTGAGGGGACAGAGGGAGAGTGAAGAGAGGAAGGAGGGGGCTTAATCTCCTGGGTGGGCTGGAAATCAAAGCACTTTGTGGAAAAGTAATAATAGAGTCTGCTAGATTGATGATCACCTCTGAGATACATGGATCCACCAGAGAGAGTCAGGAAGAGGGAGATGAACTAAAATAGCTCATGAAACAGAGCACGGCCCCTTTTGTCTCCCCTGTGCGTCAATAAAACACAGACCCTGATGTAATATCATCATAACTATCATTTGTACTTGCAAAGGCTTTAATTCTCATGTGCACTAAGGAAAGCTAATATCTGTCACTTAATAATAAAATCACATATCTCAATGTTCGTGCACCAAGCCTGTTTAGTCATGACACATATTTTCTAACTGCCCTTCACATGAATGGTAAAAGGAGAGTTTAGAAAACCTTGCAGAGCTTCGGTCACACACACAGTGACATGAGGCAACAGGTGGAGAGGGGGCTAAGTGAGAAAGATGGAGAGAGAAAAAAGAGGGGGCCCTGGCAGTTATGGAGGTACACGCTGCTAATTAGCCGGTTTGGGGTCAAAGGTTAGGCTGGTTGTGTGATGTCACCACGAAGCGACAGGTTCCAGATGTTGCTCGCAGGGCCACCGAGGGGGACACCCGATGCCTTGGGTCATTATCATTTCTCTGTGTGTCACACATTCAAACACCTTTGTTCAATGTTTAAAACAACTGCATGTGTAGAGAAACAGTAGGTCTAACATGTGACATTCTTACGGGCACATCCTGCAGGAGAATGACTAATATTGGATCTGTAATGAGACTAGTGATTGGTCAAAGGTTGGTATATGGGTGTATGTGTTGACTTTACTTACATGATCACAATTTTAATTAGCAAAAAGGTGAAAGTAAAATCTTATTTATTTATATACCTCCTACATTAGTATTCTGTTGGAGGGCCAAAACTGAAACCTAATGTTGGGCCACATGCCAAAAGCAAACATCCATTGTAATGTTTTGTTAAGATGCAAAATGGTATCCACCACTCATCCACCCAGTAAATCAGAATTCACAACAAAATCTGACATTTTGAAACAATTTGATTGGTGCAGTGATACAAATTTGTAAATGCTGTCACAGGTGCGTGAGCACTTTACAATGGCTTTGAACGCAGCCAATCAGAATCAAGGACTAATCTGTCTAATGTCTGCAGTGTCATTACACAAAAATTTTTGAGTTTGATTTAAAAATGTGAAAAAAAACTCTACATCAGAATCAGTTTTATTGGCCAGGTATGTGTATACATAGAAGGAATTTGTTTCACTTTGATCTCCGTAACTACATATACACAGACTAACAGCATATAAATAGACTAACAAGACTTGGTGAACAGGCATTTTTTCTCCTAAACCCTGAGGAAATAGTACAAAATATATATAGCCAAGTGCAAACGTATGCAAAAATATGTGCAGAAATATACAGTATACAGTATATACAACACAAGAGGTAGGTGGATATGGCAGTATACACAGTATACATAGTATGCAAAAAAGATGGGATTATCAGAGGAAATGTTCTTTTGGATTAAAATGGAACCTGAAAACAAAGAAAAGCTGTCAGTGATGCTTAAAGCGACTGTATCTTCACTGTGACATTAGGTTATCAACAGTGCTCTCTAACCCCCAATATTTGACTCGGTTATGAAGATTAAGATTCACTTTGAACAGAATCAAATTTCATTTCTCAAGGCCTGATCCCATCTTCTCATGGGCCACATTTAAAACTGCTTTTCTCATCTTCCTCGCCCAGTTTTTCCATCTGTGTTAGTGTAAACTGAAAAAGGAGAAAGAAACAAGGGAACAATACATTATGTGAGAGAAGGGAGCAGAATCTGAAGCCAAATATTGTTTTGTTTACTAGCAAAACATTCCACTTGTATTTTACTGTGACATATCTATTGAGAAAAAAAGAAATAAAAAACAGAAAAATGAAAAAAAGAAAGAAGCTAGTTGCTTGGTGGCTATGAAAACAGAATGAGAAACTGTAATCTTGGAGTGAGGCTCGGGGTGAGAAAAACATCATCCATCTATGTCTAAGCACTCCAGTTCCCTGTCCCTTATCACAACCATACTCCCCCTACACACACAAACACACACACACACGCACAAATTGCTCTTCCCTCAGTTCAAGTGCCTCTAAAAAAAGAGGAGAAATCAAAGTAAAATAACTAAAAGAGAGGTTGCAGAAAGTGCAAAGATAGAGCAGGGAGTGGAGAAAGCCAAACTGAGCAATAAGAGAGAATTATGAAGATGTTTATGGGAGTGGAAATATCATATTATATTTCAAAAAGACTACAATCCTTTGATATTCGGTGACAGGAACATCCGGGGGGAGGCAAACAGTGATTCTCCAGAATAAGACTGATATTCTGTCACAGTGTAGGTTAATGACCTGGAAGTCTTCTCCTTACAGTGTGAGGGAGTCCGAGTGTGTTGGTCTCTGGAATGTGCGCACACACATGCACACTTATGCGCATAAGTGCGTGCATCTGTGGTCAATGTATTGGGTTTCACAATATCTGTGATGGATAGATGTGAATGTTGTGGAACGTGTGTGAGGAAATCTTGTGATATCTTGGAGAATTTTAGAATCTGGGTTGTTTGAATGTTCCTCTTCGCACCACACTGACCAATCAGGCAACAGGAGCGACGGGCTGTTTTGACTAGAACGAAAGGAAGAACTAAAGGAGGATAGTGGAGGATCATACTTGTGAAGCGCATTGATTTTGTGAAGGTCTCCATCCACAGTGAAATGTCTACTCTACAGCGACTAATGGCACTAACAACAGAGCCAACATCTGGTGAGTCCAAGACAGAGAGGCAAGACTCAATAACTGCTCAAATGTGGATAATGGCACATACTTTGAGATCTTTCCTGAAGGCATTCATGGTGTATCACTCGTTTATACATACAAAAAATGCTGTGAAGAAAAGAGTGAAGAGAGAAGTCCTGCACATCTGGCCAACTGCTACATGAAGTGATCATGCTTCTGTTTCAGGGAGGGGTTTCAGACGCTGTTTGACAATCTGACAAGCACTTTGTTTAAAGCATGCTGGCCCCTCAAGAGGCGACCGACAGAAAGTTGTCTTTTGCTTAACTGCTGCAAGGCCCCTGACCTGGTCACCTTCTTCCAAACGTTTTCCACTTGACTGCAAGGCCAGCGTTTTCAGATTTATCCACTCTCTCAAAGGAAAGCTGTTTTGGGGTATGAAGAACCCATGTGGATGAAAGACCGAAAACAAGAGACAAAGATTTACTTTCATATTTGGTTGGCTCAACAGTGCGATTGTATACAACGTCAATGGAAAGACGTGAGTAGACTGAGCTTGTGGCTGAAACAGGCCCTGCTGTATTGATGGCTAAGCTCAGAATACACATACACACACCGTTACTTAAGTCGTATTGGCTTGAACTTGAATTGGCCGTGTGCCCAAAGTGGCCTGTCGGAAGTAAGTGAGACGTGATGCAGCTGCGGTTTGAGTGTGTTCGTGTGTGACTACAGTGTGGCACTTTTTTAACCTCTGCCGCAACTTCTGGTGTAACTTGTGGCCTGGAGATCAGATGCGCAGATAAAAACAGTGTGTGTGTGTGTGTGTGGCTTCACTTTGCAGCACTGGGCAGTAGGGCATTGTGGGACAGCGCTGGGTTTCAGAGTCAAAGGTCTGGTCTCTGTCACTGTGATTGAGGCTACAGTTAATAAACAGAGAGAGGGAGAGGCGATGCTCAGTTTTCTATCTGTTTGGATGTGTGTGTGGTTTGATCTTCCAACAGACCAGAACTCCCAGCACCCTACTAAATCCTCAGTCTCCCCCCTTCTTCCTCCTCCTCACCCAGTTTTGCCCCCCCGCCCCCGTCCCTACTGCTGACTCCACTCTCTGTTGTTGGATGTCTGGTCACTTCCGTCTAGCCAAAACAAATAGAGTCAAAACAGTTGAGTAAAAACAAGCTTCTCAGCCAAGATGCAGACACACACACACACAATCCTGTTTAATACCTGTAATTCAAAGTGGTATTCGGCTTTAAGTCTGCAGGCCTGGTTAAGCTGAGATGTGCTATCTGCTGCCATAACACCTGACTACAGAGCAGCTCCTGTGAGACTCCTCATTTCATCCTCCACAATCCACTATAATAATATCTTTTGTTTTGTGTGTATCATAAAGGGACTACAGTTTGCATTTTGTTCTACAACCCAGTGTTGGAGAATGATATATAAATGCACCTTGAACCTTGAGCTGTCATGAGTAAAACCTGCATTTACTAATGTTAAATACAATAGTGGATGTTTAACATGTTCCAGGTTCCTTGACCACTTAATCTGCCAAGTATCTTTGTTTTGACTCGTGCGCCACTGAATTAAATCCGCTTTTCTTGTGAAAGAAAATTTATATGAAGTCACATAAAGCCTGGTCCGACTTGATGCTCCATTCCATATTCCAAACGTTACACAAATGTTTTTTCCACTATCTCCATGTACACATTAAGCGCATAGTACACATGCTGCACACAGTCAAAAATTTGTTTTGATCCTAGCTTATTTGCAGATTCCTCCACTTCAAGTACAATGAAAAGAACTGAATGAAAAAGTTCTTTGGGACATTTTCAGTATGATGCACACAGAAAATCACCATCATTTCAGCTAATCTTAAACCAATAAAAATGCTCTTTTATTTTGAAAATACAAGATTGCACCTATGATTCTGAGTCGTTTAAAATGACTCAATTAAATTATATTCAATATCCTAATTATTAGTTTTTTATTTGGGGAAATCTCATTTACATTTGATTTCAAGGTCTGAAAGGTTGAAAATCAGGTGCAAATGTTTCAACTATGCTTCCAAAAATGAAATCAAAAAGTTTTAAAAGATTTGAATAGCTGCCTCATACTCAAGATTTGTGTTGTAATGTTTGCAGTGTTACAAATTTACAAAAGCTTTTCAACTTGACATCCAGAGATTCAACACTACTTTTAGAGAATGCATTTAATTGATTTAAGATTGAATGGACAGATCAATACAATTCAAGTGTTTGAGTACAAGTACAGTTTACCATATCTCCATACCGGTCTAATCCTGGACTGATCCCCACAGATAATGTCAGGATTATCATTATACACACCTAATTAGCGGTGTAATGCTGGACCGTCGCTGATATTATTCACACCTGATTAGTCAGGCTGTTGTTAACATGGAGGGTGATGATGGAGCGGGATGATAAACAGTGCTGCGCTCTTATTGGCTGGATCAGGTTTTGCGCTTTGATCTTTTTCCTCCTCATTACTCAGGGGGAATGACAGGTGTGTCTGTTTATATATGTGGAAATTTCTTTGCAACACGTTAAATAAGGTGCACAAATTCCTGAGTAGCTACCAAGTGGGGGAAAAAAAATCTGTTTGTAGAGTTTTCTGTTTTATATTTATTATCAACATTTTTACTCCTCGCAAATGCTTGAAGTGCAGCAACTCTATTTTATTTTGAAAAATGAACTTTTTTTTCCTCTCTTGCAGATGAAATGATCTCACCACATCATATCTCCTCAGCCGTCCGGTTAGCTCATAGTTGCACACTCACAAACAGACCATTGATACAGACACACTGATTATCTATAACTTTCTATGGCACTCAGTGGTAATTAGTGTAGCTCATGGTGCACAGGACGAGTATTATCAGACCGCAGGAAGAGAGATAGGAGCAGTCCCTAAAGACACCACACAATCATACACACCCAAACTCCACTGTGAGTGTGTGTTTTTGTATTTATGTATTTCTTTGCATGTGTCTCTGTGGAGGGGGGGACGTTAGGCTGCTCTTGTCTACATGAACAAACTCCAGGCTCGAGTACACCCACATAACCTGCCCATATCTCTGGATAAAGCATCCAGAGCTGCTGATAGCCGAGGACGTGCTGACTGCCCCAAATGCAGGAAAACCTCTGCCTTCCTGGGTGAAGACATTACGCATATCCCCCTCCCTCCTCCCTGGCTGCTCCCCTACAGCCTACAATCTCCCTCCAGGTCCCACAGGGAACCTTCGCCCCCGCCAGACCCAGGACCGAGGCTCCTCCTGGGCTACTCCGCTGATACTCCCCCCCTCTCTCGGAGCGGGCCTGATGCACAGGGAGGGAACTTGTACAAACATTGCACATTTGACTTATGTGTACAATCTCTAACATAAGGTACACCCACAGAAAGCCAGGCATAGAATATACAACAACAAATCTCCTACACTCTTGTAATGTAAAGATGAAAAACCATGGGTCGTGTTTATGACAGAAATGCAGGAGTGGAGAGAAGAAAAACTAGAAGTTAGACAAAGAAAGGAATGTGAAATTATGAAAATGGAGATTTGCTTGACTGTTTAGGACTCGTAATGGTGTGTGTGTGTGTGTGTGTGTGTGTGTGTAGGATTAAGGTGGCTGACCTTCTCACATTTCATTTCATGCTAATCTGTGTTTGCACGAGTGTGTGGATCACTACTCCCATGAGATGCAGACATAATGCTACCGGAGGCGAACAGGAGATGACGAGGAGGTGAGATGTGAGTTGTGATAAAAGTGCCCCTTACACACACACACACACACACACACACACATTCTAACATCTAACATCAAATCTCAAGAGACCCTTTAGATCCTCTGAGCCCTAAGTCCCAAGGCAGGAAGCAGACAAGTGTGTGTGTGTGTGTGTATTAGCTCATTAGTGTGTGCATGTATTTGTTTGTGAGTGTAACCCAAGCTCCGGTGCAGCTAACAGACAGGTCCACTTAGTAGGAGAGGACAGACACAACAGCATCGTACCTTTACGGCGTAATCACAAACAGATGTCTGCTGACCTCTCGGCTAAATGTTAGCATTTAATTATTGGATTATCAGGCTAAATACTGAGTGCAAGCGCATGGTCTTGCATACTTCTCTGATGACGCCACACTGCAGGCAGATATGAAAAAACGCAACACAAAAATAGCTGTACTATACCGTTGCCAGATAAATTGACATTTTGAACTCAGCCTCGTATTTGCATTTGAAGAGTTTCATTTAAAAATGCTGTACATCCATTAAAAAAACCCATGTCATTATAATTCCATGTGTCATGGCTGTTTTTGGTATTATTCTTGCTCCTGAGTGTCAGTGGATGACTGTCCGAACAGATGGCAGGACCTCGTATTTCCTGTGTTAGCAGTGGGACTGCATGGAAGAAAATGAGATGATTAGAAAATAATGGCTTCCCCACGAGTGACCATTGCAACCATTCAGAGGAATAGCCATGCATATCCATTATATCATAGCAGTGATGATGTGTAATAAAGAAACCCTGAGAAACACAGGAAAATCATTAATAAACGTAGAAGTTGAAGAATGGAGTTATGGGAACATCTAAAATTTCTAACTTTATATCACGTGTTATATCACAGTCCTGGATGACAGTGTAGTAACTGAATAGTTTTTATTTGTGGTGGTTTACTTCTATAGAACTTTATTGTTGATATTAAAGTGAAAATCCCAGCAAGATGCTTTATATTTGTATATGAATTTAGAATAATTTTCCTCTTTAAGAAAATGTGGATTCCCTGTGATATTTGACTGATAAGGTCTTAAGATTGAACTGTAAATCAACACACTCATTTTTGTGGATGTGAACATTCGCTGGAATATCTGCAAGATGTTGGTCAGGAAACCCAGTAGGATTTATGGTATTTGTCGTTCCCCCTTTTTCCACATCTCTCTTCTCTTCTTTGTGTTTGTGTGTATATCGTTCTATTCTTCCTCGTCCTTTCTCCTCATTTTCTGAGACGGTTTTTTAAGGTTTTAAAAAGGTGTGACAGAAGCTCTCTCAAGTATCATCTTCAGTACCAAACTTCAGATTTTACTCTTTGCAACATGTCGCGACTGCTTCTGTAACACACACGCAAACATATTTTATGAATATATATGAGATGAGATATGAATCTTTTTTTCCTGCCCATCCTCTCGCTCGCTTAGACACAGACAAAGTTAAGCAAAAGTTCTTTGTCACTGTGGCGTATCAGCTGTTGTCCAGCTGTTTGATGTGTATTTACTTTTTGGCTTATTTATTTGACAGCAGCAATCCGCATCTTATGAGGTGAGAAGTGTGTGTGTGTGTTTGTGTTATATCAACTTCTTTAATTGCCAATGATTTGTAGGCGTATGCTAGTCAATTTTAGTCAGTAACTAAAAATCCTCCATCTTTGGCATCATGATGTGACACATTAGATTTTTGATCAAATGTTTTTCTTCTTCCAGTATTGGAAAAATGTAAAAGCTCAACAACTCCCAGAGGACAAATATCTGCACTATAAACACCTTTAAAAAATTGGACATTTTATTGTAAGAACCTTGGCACATCAGGCCTATTCGTAACACTTTTCCTAAACCTAACCAAGTAGTTTTGTTGCTACTTGTTGCTATTGGTTACTATGATGATGAAAGTCACCTGACGATGGGAAAGATCGGCCTATGACCTGCACGCAAACCTGGATTTTGGCGTATGCACTGCATGCAAATGAGTTGTGTTATTTGTATGCAGCTTGATGAGGCTGTCACACCATCCAGTTTTTTTCTAAAACCCTGATCTGCTGCAGTAAAAATATGGTTTGTCATCAGTCACGAGACAGTGGACGGTGCACATGGTGACTTACTGTCCAAGTAGTTAAAATGTCACAAACTTGTGAGGATGTTAAAATCATTTTCTCTGTCCTACTATCTGGTACGAGGCCCTAAAAGTGGCATTAAAACGTTTGCTTTTTGTATGATTGAGGGTTTTTTTTACAGCATATGTGCTTCAGTAGTTGGGCAGAGTCAGAACATTTTACATTAGAGATAAAGTCCATCCATGTTAAGGTAAAAATAAAGAGATAGCTGGAGGCGTGTGGCCTTTTCCAGGACTGATGATACCTCTGCCTGGTTTTCCTGCTTTTTCACTCCACTGTCTCTTCTTGGTTTTGGGGGAAAAAACACAGAGCAGATCCATCAGCGAGATGGTGGTCCTTATCTATCTCTTTCCCCCGGATGCTAATTAAAGATAATAAACCTTGCACATCATTTCTCTGCTGCTCCAAACTCACCGTCACCTCTGTTCCTCCCCACACATGCACAAGACGGGGTGACGGGTGACACACACACACACACACACACACACACGGTTGTTGGCTTGAGGCAGCAGGTGAGCGCAAACTTAAAAGTTGTAGAAAGTCGCATAGGCAACACTGAAATGCATGTTTAAATAAGCACTGAATGATAAAAATAGTGTCAAGGGATTTTAAACACACATAACGGTACATCTTTCAAACACATGCCTTCATGCACACACACACGCACACACACACACACACACACACAGATTAATTTCTCTGTACGTCTAAGTTTAAACCCCTCGTTAATCTTCACTCCACGCCTTAAACACAGGTGTTTGGAGAACTTACAGATGAGAGTCCGATGCCAGATATCATGATATCATGTAGCTATGTTCAAGTTCTCTCTTTCACACACAATTGCTTCCCACAAAAAAAATTTCCCCTCTACTTCACTTATCACAAACACAGAGACTCTCTCCAATGTTTCCTTTTTCCGACTCACCAGCTCGGTCCATACGCAGATATTTATTCAGCTCAGAGACGGAGAGTCTCATGAGCAGACCGGCCCTAAGATTTTTATTGAGCAAGAAGATAAAGAAGATAAAAAGGCGAGTTCTGCTCTGTGTCCATTAGGACTAAAATGGCCAGAAGAGCGTCTGATGAAATGGAATAAACTGTTGTGGTTATCTTCCCTGGCTGCTGCGGTGGAAGAGAGCCAGAGAGACCACATACGTATGCTCACGAAACTGCACATTACTACACAGACGCAAAACCATTCACACACACACACACACATCTACCCCTCCTTGGTATTGCCCAGGTCTGTATTTATCCCTAACCATAACAGAGCAGGCAGATAATGGCTGATGGGACTGTCGTAAAAATAACCTGGCACATGTCTGTTTGGATTAGCCTCGTCTCCTCACCCCTTCTCTGTCCTTCTTTATCCCTCCATCATGTTTTATTGCTCTCTGCTTTTGCAGCCATTAATATGCTATCTATCTATCTATCTATCTATCTATACTAAATGGGACAAGACACCAAAAATTTCCATGAACACATTCTTTTCTTGCTCGATTACTAATATGTTGCATATTTATTTTGGAAGAGCATCAACTGTCTTATGAACAGAAGAAGCAACACAGGCTGCTTATTTCCCCCGAAACGATTCTCTTTGTTTGCCTAACATTTAAAATACTTGTCCAAATATGTTAAAAACTGAATGTGAGAGGAAAAAACAAGACAGACGGAGAATAAAGAAACACATATCATCAGAAGTGCTTCCCTTGTTGGGGGGACGTTTGAGCTGCACCCACACACAGACACACAAACACCGAGCAACAAGTAATTTCATTTAGTATTGAGTAATAATAAGCTCAGCTTTTTCCAATGGATTTCCCCTGAAAAATGAGTCATTGCATTGATCCCTAACATTGCTGGAAAAATGTTTGTGCATGTTAACACACCCAGCAGATACACAGCAATGATGGCGTTCATTTGAATCTATGTTTGTGGCCACCTGGTAAATGTAGTTGAGCTCTGTTTTTGGTCTCTACCAGCTTCATATACTTGGCTTTTGAGCTGCTAAATGCTCCTCTGCGTTCACCAGCTGGTCACTAACTTTGTCTGTCTGTTTTGGTTGATAGTGGGAAACAATGAACAATGAGCTGAAACACACTTTGTTTCGCTTCATCTCTGTGTGTTCGATGTGACCATTTTCATATGTGATCCACTTTTAATCGTGAGATATATAAGGCTTTAAACATAAAGCAGCAGACAAAGTTAGGGACTTTTTATATAATTCTTTAAGTCTCTTTTAGCCCAATGTATTTAAGATCTTTAAAATCAACTGTACATGTCAGCCTCATCACTTTTATCAAAGAGGTTCTGATGAAGTTTTTGATCATCTAGCAAGATCCTGATATTTGTTCTCAGGAGCTGGTGACCAAAACGAAGCTAAAAGAAGAAAAAATATTGGATGAAAGGTAGAATGTTAATGGTGCTCAGAGTCAATAATAAACTATGAAATGAAATATATACCTGTGAGCTTGTTTTGATGTTTATGTGCCCCCTAGTGACCAAGCTTTGATTAATGCAGCTTTAAGTCAAGAGAAAAAAATGGGAAATGCCAGATCAGGATCATTCTCAGAGTCAAATTAATTGTTCTTTTAGTGTCCAAAAAAAAAAAATTTCAAGACCTGACTGGAGTCGCTGACAAACATTCCCACATTTAAAACCAATTTGTAACCCAGGATGCCCTTTTCTTGTGAGTCACGCTCAACAAAACCGGAAACAATTATGTTGAAAACCAACAACAAGACAGTTGATAACTCCAGTAAACTCTCTGAACTCCAAAGGAGGACATCGTGGGCCTGTAAAACGCTGATCCCCGTGTCTGATGAGAATGGGAGGCCAATATTTTATATCTCTGTGGAGGATGGGGGATACAATATATCTGACACAGCTTTATTGGCTTACTCTTTAATGACTTCCTGCACAGAGCGAGGCTGAAGGAGACAGAGGGAGTCGAACTTGTTGAGGACTGAGATCTTCCCTTTACTCTTTCGTTCTGTTTTCGGACTTTATTTGAACTATTTCTGCTCTTTACCTCGTTACATGCTCCTCACACCAATGATTCTGATTCCCCATCCGCCTCTGTCTACCACTTTTATCGTCATCTGGAGAGACTGCAAAGTAAATGCCTCTTCAACATGATAAGTATATGACCTTGTCCATGTATTCCTTAGTGTACCTCTCTCTCTCTCTCTCTCTCTCTCTCTCTCTGGATGGCTAAGATGGGGTTACCAATGAGCAAATGTTCTGATGATGAAGCCTTTTTCCAAGAATCTTTTCTCCCAAACGCCCGTGGCCTTTGGATGACTCCCCAAGGAGACCATTAATTTAGATATCAGTATGTGTGTGCGTACATGTGCGTGGGCATGCGTTTGCGCTTGAATATGAGTGGGAGGTTTTTTTTTTTTTTCTTGTTGCTTTGTTTTATCGCACAAGTATGAGCAAAAGCAGATCAATTAGAAAGTGCGTGCACGTCTGCAAACATGCAATAACGCGGCACAAACTCACAAACTCTAAAACACAACACCCCCTTATCACGTATCCCTCCTTCCTATCGTCATTCCACACCTTCACCCCAACTCGCTCCCCAAACGCCACCCCAAAACATCCTTCTATGTCAACACCTCTCACCCCCCCCACTCCACCCAGATTCAGACCTGTATAAGCACAAAGTTTAGGAGACTCTTCACACACACACACACACACAGGAAAAGTGTGTCTGGACTACCCTCCTACATACATTAACATACATAGTTTACATTAAGACACACAGTGACAATGATGCATTTCACACCTGATTGCAAACACACTCTTTATCTCAAAGTGCAACCAGGTGTGTAATTGAAAGGAGCTCAGATGACCCCACTCCTGCTAACGCACGTGTGGTTTTCCTCTGCGGCTCTTAGGTGCCGTTCAGATGGACTCCTCCACGCTCTTACAGCAGTTTGTTTTTGGAGCGCTCCGTTTTCTAGTGAGAGAGGAAGAATCCACTCCACAAGGCTTACAGCAACTCCTTCTCTTGCCAAACACTGTCTGTCTGTCTGAGGTGCTGATGAAGTGGCCAGCAGGCCCTGGTAGAAATGTATTGTTTGTTCGGGTCTGTCAGCCCCCAAAAAAGTGTTTTTTGCCATCGGGATTTTTTTGTAATTCCAAAAGTATTGGTTTTACCCAGCTTTTTGCAGTTAAGATAATCATGTTTTAATGAAAAGATGAACAAAAATGACATTATGTGGATCTTATCTGTCTACCCTCAATTGTTGTTAGGTTTATACCTTTTTTGTGTGTGGATTGATTAAATTGAGGGTATAAACCTAAAAAAGTTCCAGGGTGGACAGATAGGATCTACGTGATGAAATAAAATAAATGTCATTTTTGTTCATCATTTCTTTAAAACATGATAATCTTAACCTTGATTAAACTGAGGGTATACAGACCCACTGAGACAAACTTACATACTTGACTTGTCTTGTGCAATTGTTCAGTCATAACGAAATAAAGGGATGAACCATACTGAATATATTACTTCTAACTGATACAAATTTAATCTTCCTCAAATGAGGTATATCAGAAATGGTAAAAAATAAGCTTTGTTTTTTTGTTTGTTTGCTTTGAAGTTGGGGGAGATCCATGTATTGATTTTTTTTTCACGGTCCAGTTTGGATGTATTTCATGCAAATGGTGACAGTGAAGCTTCAGCTCAAGTGAAAACATGTATGATCTCATTTTTCATGTTGCCAGTCAAAGAGGCAGGTAAGCAGAAATGTAATGAAACCATCAGACCTACTCAATTCAAAAAGTAATAACTAATACAGTTTGCATGTAAATAAATAAAAAGAGCAAACTAATCTTCTGCCGTTTAGAAATAAATATATCTGTAAGAGACTGATTTCATCCTGACCAAGCTTCGTCAGCATGATTTCATTTCTCTTTTTCTAAAAGAGCAGGTGCCTTTTCTACGGACTGGAGCTTCACCAGATGATGCTCATGGCAGTGTCATCATTTCAAAACTAGTCTAAACATGGCTGAGCAGGGATCTCCATAACATTTGTGCAGGTGTGTTAATGTTAGGCCAGTAAATCTGGCACGATGAGTGTTGGGAGTGATTGTCTCTCTGTCTGAGTTCGGCCTCACCTCTGGAGCTACGATGGGAGGGAGAGAAGATTTCACGTCTTTGTAGGAACTCCTTTTTGTGTGGTTGAATGTCAAAGCTTTTATTTTTTGGGCCTTGATTGTCTCGGTTGTATATGTCAGACTTAACATTTTGGTGAGTGAACAGACAGTGAGTGTGCGGTCTGCTGGCACATTGGAGCTTCCTTTATATGAGTATTAATTAACTGTGATATTTTGTGTCTGAGGATAGTTTTAGATAAGTCATGGAACTGCAAAGAAATCCTGGGTGAATCAAGGTGTTTTCATCCTAAGACCACATACATTTACAGAAAGGTGCTGATTTATGTTGGTTTTATATAGAACAACTTATCATTAGAACTATGTGATGCAACTAATTCCCATGTGGAAAACTATGAATTTGGTTCAGAATAGATTATATTATTAAAATGGGTCAACTGAATTTGGAGTTTACACTTCATTACATCCCTGTTTTGATGAATTAGTCATTTTCTCTCGCATCAAGAAAAACTTGTCAAACACAATCCACACCATCACTTGCCACATCTGGGATTTTCGGATGATACATGTCAAAACAAACCTGCTTACTTGTATTTCTGTGTACGCACACGAGGCCGGTGTGTTGGCTGTGCCCCTGATGCCTGGTCCCAGTAAGAATGGAGCTGATATAAACAGGCTTGGTCGTTCCCACGTCTCTGTTTACACTGGGAGACCCCAGAGCAGCACTACCAGAGAACTGGATTCCCTCTGCACGGCGAACTCACACACTATCCATCTCTGTCTCACACAGAAACACGTTCTCATATGCACACACATACGCTACATACAGATACAGTGCATGTGCATCTATGCAGAAATGCAGCCATGCACATATAAGAGGCTGTGATCTTTCATTCTTTCTCCTCCTCAGTATTGTCGCTGTCTTATCTCCTTCCTCCTACTTTCATCATTTAGAGCCTTTTTCTCCTGCTTTTATTTTTCTCACTTTTCATCATTTCCCCATTCTTTTCAATCTCTGCTGAAAAAAACTGGTAAAGCTTTAGCGATCTGACGCAGAGTTCCCACAAACCCATCAACCAGTATTGAACTCAGTTTTACAACACTACCGCAAAGACTCTCAAAAGCTTTAACTTCACTCTCTAAGCCCTTTTGAAATGGGCCTGTGATGTACACCCAACATAAACAGAACACTGGGGTTCTGACAAACACGTCCAGTTTACAGGCAACAGTGAGCTCACCCCAGCAGAACGTCTCTGCGAGGACGCATCTGCTGACACGGACGGCTCAAGTTTTTAAAAGAAGCCGCATCTTCACGTTCAGTGTTTTTGGAAAACTGCAGACAGAAAGTGACTTTGTTTTAGCATGTTTTAGTAAGTTCTTCTTTCTTCCTTTGACAGTTTGGGGAAAACTGTGTGGCCTTGTCAGCTGTTTGTCAAAAGAAGTCCAGATCATCCAGACATTCAGAAGAAAACACACCTCTCGGGGCCTGGGAATGTATGGACATGCAGCCTCCATTCAACCTTGTTAGGTGGATGATACTGTTCCACCCATAAGTAAACATCTTACTTTATTAACAATTTCTGTGTCATGTTTGATAAGCATGAACGTATAAGGGTAAAACGTTCAAGTCAGCAAATAGAATCAAAATTCAGGTCAAAGCTATTGTCACACACATATGCATACGCACACATATGCAGGCAAATAAACACAAATATTCCCAGAAGCATGAAAGAATGATTTATCTCTCACTTTCCCTCAGTCACTCTCTCTTTGACACACACACACACACACAAAGTAGTTACAGTGATGGACCATCTATTTATTCTTAGACATATCTGCATCTATTAAGCCGTAAGTGCTCACATCTGTGTGTTTACATGCTGCATCTTATGACCTAATGAGAATAAGAGCATTGTTCCCCTGGGAAGAGACTGCCCCAGTGATGTGCAGCTCCAACAGACTGTAAACATACTCCTGCGCCCTGCGTCAGCCGTCTCACAGCACACACAAACACACACACACCATCAATGCTTGCGGTCTGACTTTCCTAACCTGCTCTAAATCTAAACCTTTATAGTAAACATCTTTGGACATCTGAACAAGGCTCTTGTGCAGAATGGATGTGAATCACTGGGCTATATTTCACCCAGAGAATTAAATGAGGGGGAAAAGAGACAATTTGGTAACCAGGGAGGAAGAACAATAACAACAAGGCTGAATCATAAAGAAGTTATTTTTCTGTTTTGTTTGGGCACGGGCCAGGCAGGAGAAGTGTTTGCAGTGGTCTGAGCGGAATAGCTGGGTTACAGGACACAATGCACAAATGTGCATAAGCAAGCAATAAGTCATGGATATTAACATGCATAAACAAACACACATGAACATGCGCACACAGATTCACACACACTCAGATCTGTGTTTAGTTTAAGCAACCGTATCTCATAAAGATTATATGTCATTCTTATCAGTTTAACTTTCATGCAATTTTGTGCAAAGTTACAAAAAAGTTGAGCAAGTCAGATGAGCTCAAGAAAAAGCAAAAGTCAACACAGAGCCTCAGAAAGTCGAGCTCAGGCTGCCTAAAGGTCACAGTGGGTGCAGGATTTGACAGTGCACGGAAACCTCAGCACAGCATCCATTCACTAAATTCATTCATGAGCCACAGGAGCGGCTGTGAATTCTCTCATTGATAACACAAACATTCTCAGCCGCCTCCAAACTTTACTCCTTCTCCTCTTTTGTAGCCTGTCCAGAATTCCCTGAGGAGCATTTACTGACCAGATGTGCTCATTTTCCTTGGAGATGTTCTAATCCACATAGCTTAAATGTCAATACACCGTAAACACTGAAAAAAGGTTATGCATTGTTATCTGGAAATGGTGTTAACATAAGCCTGTTAAGTGTAATATTGGCAGGAGTAGATGTTTTCAAAAACACTTTTAAGAACATGGAATTTGGCTAAAGTCAATGAGCATTTTAACCCTTACTTGGACTTTTAATTTTTTGAAGTTTACCAATTCTTTTCCACTCTGGTGGACATTGTGCCGAAAACGTAAGCTTTTCTTGCCACAAATTATGTTAAAAAATGTTTTTTTTTCCAACAAGATAACCCTCATTGTCCATATGGCGGCGCAAGACACAAACTTTAGACCAACTTACTTTTCAAGTCCATCTGTGTAGGCAGTCAGAAATATGTTCTTCATCTCTTTGACAATAAAGGTTGTATTTCAACTCTGTTATTAAAACACTCACACAGACTTTAATGCAGCTAATAAAATGTAATTTGGACTGCTTCACTTTTCAAAGGAACAAAGTCATATTTGCTGCAGGAAGAAATGTTTTTTGCATCTAAGCATCTGTAGATGCATCTCCAACTCACTTCAAATTTTTACATAAGACCTATGCTTCTTACTAAATTTGCAGATAGTTGTAGCTCATGGACTGTTAATGAAATGATGAAGATCTTCATGCGACCTGAGACAACTTTGACATTTGAGGATGATGACAATTAAGACAGCAGTCTTTATAGACCCTAACTTCTCAGCAAAGATTTCTAAACTTGACTCTGCTCAATTGCTCAAAAACACACACACAAAAAAATGCATAAAGATGTTGGACTTGTATAGCTTCATTTTTTTATCACAAAGCAAAGACATGTACTTAATCGCTAATTGATCTTTTTGCTAATACATTATGTCTGTGCCTCTGTCTTCTGAGTTTACTGTTTTTATTGTTGCTCTAGTTTCTCCTTTATTAGTGTTGGTGTCAGGCTGTTGAGCCAGGAGAGCTTTCAGCAGACTTATTGTGCATACCTGAAGGGGAAAGGATTCATTCTAGTAAGGGTTTCCAAAGGAGGGTTAGATGAGGACTTTAAAAGCTGTCAAAGCTGTCTTGTAAGTATCCTCGTCCCAGTGTTTACTGGTGTAGTTTGAGATATTATACACAATGAGAGAGCATAATTTTTCACGACAATCACAATATTTTATATGTACAAATTACCTTTTATTGACATGCTGACACTTTTATTGGCTTTTATTAGTTTCCACTTCTTGTAGTAGCTAAATAGTAACATAAAATTAGATGGTCCACGAACTGTTATTATTTATATTTATGTTATTTCTAAAACAGAAATTTTAGGTTTATTATACTCCAGAAACTGACTGATTGTGATCAGCTGGAGGCTGAAATGTTGGCATATAACATTACGCCGGCTTATCAAAGTACCTTAACCGATGCCGAAGCTGGCTGGTACCACTGGGTTAGCCGGCTAGCTTGGTGGCCATGTTTCATCAAACAGGCTTCATTCAGCTCCACCCTCGCTCCACCTCTTTGTCCATATTTGGATTAACCGGAGTTAGGCGACGTCACCACTGCCGAGATGAGCTTCAAAATTGCTCTTCAGGAATCTACAGGTGATGTCACGGAGGCTACGTCCATGTTTTATACAGTTTATGGGAAATGCATATGACATTTTAACCTGTACAGTACAACAATGACTGTGGTGAGATCAGTGTGTGTCCTGCTGCTCACACCAAAATAAAACTAATGTCACTCTTCTTATAATTTACATGTTTGTGGAACCAAGTCTGAGAATTATGCATAATTAAGGGCGTGGTCACTTTGATTGACAGCTGTCTGCTGGCTCCAAACACTGACCTCATTCAGTCACTGAACATCTGCTCTTTGTGATGTTTTTGTTTGAAATTTTTTCAAGCAAATATTGTAATGGCAACTTGGCATACTGTGCAGTTAATTGTACTAACAGACTGTCCAAAAAGTTGGCGCTAATGAGATAGCCTAATGATGCTAATGGGAGTGTATCATAGCCACAGGTGTGCCAAAGTCAAGATTTAATAGTATAGTATAATAGAAGTGTTATAATTCACGGTGATAATAGTTTTAAATAAAAGGCATCTATGTGAGGCTGGAAAATAAAGATCGAACACGTTAGCTAGCTGACATTATTTAAAATCTTAAACTTATCACACGAGCAATGTAACATTAACATAACATGATGCTAGACTAATCAAGGTAAATCAAAAAGTGAGTGTGCAAATACAACAGTGTGTGTGTAACTTCAAAATATTAATGTCAAATTTCAGCATGTTTCCAGAAACAACATAACTTGGATGTTACAAGTTGAGCTGGAGTTGGTTACTAATCTGTACAGTAACCTAAAATTTGACTGTCCACAAACTCAAACCTTATTACCGTATTTTTATAAATATTATTGCTAAAACAAACAGGTATTTTAAGTTAATTACACTCCAGAAACCAACTGATTGTAATCGGCTCACTCCACCTTTTTACCCACATTTGGTTTAGCTGGGAGTTAGGTGACGTCATGTCATGTCAATCTATGGGTGACCACACGGAGACTACATCCATGTTTTATACTGATTTGACACTCAAAGACTATTCTAAAGATTCTTTGTGTTGACTATAAATCTGACTTTAACAAGCGTTTGTATCAGGACAAAAACACCCAGTGTGCAGACACTGAAAATGTACTTTTCATTGAAGTAGGAGACATCTTGTGTTTAGTAGTTAAACATTTACATATTCATTTGATTGTTTTTAAATGAGATGTAATTTTAAATTTTTTTACAAGGTAATTGAACTTGGAAAAAAATAATCTTTAATATATTTTAAAACCTCTATATGAAGATGGCCTTCTCATGTCGTCATTGATTCCAGCTTCTGTAACTCTTCCTTGTTGTTTGATGCTGCAACAATCCACAGTGATGAAGCAGGAATCTTTTATTTTGTGGAGCAGGAGATACATATCAGTGGAACAATGACATCTGCTGGAGGCTTAAACAAAAAGGTTGTTAGGTTGAGCTGAAATGTTTCAGCACTGAATTTGAAACCCAATCAAGATCTCATAAAATGACAAATACCCAACTATTTCATTTATGAAACAATTTTAGAATCAGCAGTGAAGTGAGAATTTTTTCACTTCACATATTAGTTATTATTATTAACAGAAAATACAGGAACAATGTTCTCTATTTAAAAGACTGGATAGAGGAAATCATGATGTTTTTGTTTAGACTATTTCTATGAGGTATTATAGACTAATACCTTATTAAATATTATAATACATAATATGATTATCAAACATGCAAGAATTAAATAGAGATTTTTTTTGGTGGCTAGTGAATAACACTGACCCATCTGGATCCCCTGACTGTAAGTCATTTATAAATGTTTACTCACTTATAAACAAACCATTTACTATTAATTAAAAAATAGTTTCATCATACTTACTTTTTATGCTTTTAATAGACTAACTTACACTTAATCAATGATACATAAACAAATTATAATGGTGAGAATTTACTAATGATTTATTCAGCATTTTTTCATGATTAATTAATGTGTATAGTGACACTGATACTATAGACCACAGACTAAACTTGCTTTGTCTGGAGGTCACTTTTGCAAGATGACCTGAGGCCAGAGGCCAGTTAATAAATAAACATTAATAATATTTATCAGATAAAATTAATAAACATTTAAAGGTGCAAAGCTCATCTTTCTTTAAAATTTTTTATTTTCAAATTACCTGACTTTTTAATTTAGTAATGAAATGAACTGGGTGCTTGTTACATCAGGTCTATATGACACATAAATCAGATACTTTATTGTACTTATTAGCTGCAACTGCAGTTTATTTGTAAATGCTTTGGTTACATTTGCATTTGCATTCATTAACATAAACCATAAACATAAACTGCTTCTATCAGGACAGAATGAGGAGCATGTTTCAGCTCTTTTACTGTGAAATACAGATTTGTGGGATCTGAATTATCCTCATTTTTGTGTAACATTTGCTCTTCTTCAGCTAATAGTTGTCTTTCAATGCAAAGCTCACCATCTGATCCTGCTGCACTTTGCACAGCCTGAAAGGCAAAGATCAGCCTTCTCTCTGTTACTGACAGCCTCATTTATCCCATCATACAAAGGTGGCACATCTGTCCCTCTCTACTGCCCAAACATATTGGTACAAACATGTGTAATTGTCAAGGTTGTGCTCTTGAAAGTGACAGTGATTATTTTGTCCCACCATAACAGTGATGAAACAGGCAAGACTCTGAGGTCAATGACATATGTTGACCCAAGATTTATTCCTCTTCACACCTGTATGCATTACTCCTCTATTTTCAGAGATCACAGATGAGATATTTAGGGCTGAAAAACAGTGGTAACGCTAACCATGATGAACAGCATGGTTACACCTCCTGAGCCTCCACTTCACACAACATGTAGTTCCCTCACTCTTCTGTATTTTTTAAATATTCTGGCAGGGGGATTCTAGCAGAATTTGAGGATAGGTATTGTTAGCCTTTAATATTAATGTCAATAAAGCATGATATTCAGCCTGTTTACATTTGAAATGTTACATTTTGGTCTGTCTACATTTAAAAGTTCCCTTTGAAGTAGATCAAAGGCAAAGTTTTGATGACATCACAAAGAATCTGTCACCGTGACAATTTAGGCTCCAGACCTAAGAAGTAGATCAAAGGATCAAAGGTGAATTTCTCTGTTGGCTCCGCCCACAGAGGTTATAAATAGAGGTGCCAGAACACACTTTTACTCATTTCAACAGAGCTTGAGAGAACAGACACATTTCTAACGTCTTAATTCCAAGAGCGGTAGATTAACAGTCCAGTTCCCTTTTCTTCAGTTGATACTCAGGACACAGGAAAGATGAACGGAGACGGAGACCAACGCGCAGAACAAAACATAGAAGTCGTTGTGCCAGAAGGTGTTGTCTTCTGGCCTGACTTCTTTGTGTTGCCATTATTTTTAGGCCCAGGCCCAGTCTTTGTACAAGTTCGCCATCCAGCTACCGGCGACGATCATGGGATCCTCCTCCTCCACCAGAATGATACTGATGCGGATGTTGTTGAGGATGACGCAGAGGATGATGTGGAAATCAACCACATTGAAGAAGAAGAGCCTCTGCTTGCTGGACCCAGTAATCAGCCTCGAGAGGATGACCGTGAAGCTGAGGCGGCCCTCAGTGCTGAACTCAGGTGGTGGGATGAGTTTGCAGACAGCAGCTCAGAAAGCTTTGATACTGACAGCAATGAGGAGGAAGATGAGGAGGACGCACTTCCCGGTCCATCCAGAAAGAGGGACAGAGAGGAGGATCCACTTCCTGATGCAAAGAGAAGGAGGGTATGGGAAGAGAAGGAAGATGATGAGGATCCACGTCCTGGTCCATCCAAAAAGAGGGACAGAGAGGAGGATCCACTTCCTGATGCAAAGAGAAGGAGGGTAAGGAAAGTGAAGGAAGATGATGAGGATCCACTTCCTGGTCCATCCAGAAAGAGGGACAGAGAGGAGAATCCACTTCCTGGCCCATCCAGAAAGAGGGACAGAGAGGAGGATCCACTTCCTGGTCCATCCAGAAAGAGGGACAGAGAGGAGGATCCACTTCCTGGCCCATCCAGAAAGAGGGACAGAGAGGAGGACCCACTTCCTGGCCCATCCAGAAAGAGGGACAGAGAGGAGGATCCACTTCCTGGTCCATCCAGAAAGAGGGACAGAGAGGAGGACCCACTTCCTGGTCCATCCAGAAAGATGGACAGAGAGGAGGACCCACTTCCTGGTGCAAAGAGAAAGAGAAAGAGAAAGAGGGTAAGGGAAGAGAAGGAAGATGATGAGGAGGATCCACTTCCAGGTCCATCCAGAAGGAGGGACAGAGAATCCACTTCCAGGTCCAACCAGAAAAAGGGACAGGGAAGAGGAGGAAGATGAGGAGGACCAACTTCCTGGTCCATCCAGAAAGAGGGAAAGGGAAGAGAAGGAACATATAGAGGACCCACTTCCTCAGCTAAGTACAAAGAGGGAAAGAGAGGAGGAAGATGATGAAGATGGACAAAGTGCCAAGAGATACAGACAGTAACAACATCAGTGACTGTCTGAGACTCTCACACCTCCTCCACGTTTCCTCTGTTACTGAGGTTTGTGGCAGCCTTTGGGTTTTCTCCGGGTGCTCCGGTTCACCTTCATTGACATGCATTTCTGCGGAAATTTTGAACATCTTAATTTCCCAGACATGAAGTCGTTAAAGAAAAAAAACTATGCCATTTTTATACAGTGACATCACAATCACTTAACAGTCACTGACCGTTTCCTGCCACTTTCCTTAAAACCATGCAGCAAGTTCCCTCATCGTCACTTCATACTCAGGACACTGAGAAGGAAACGAAGTAGTCATTGTGCCTGAAGCCGTCGTCTTCTGGCCTGACTTCTTCGTGTTCCCAGTATTCGCAGG
Organism: Holacanthus passer; assembly: GCA_025331565.1. Taxonomy (NCBI): domain Eukaryota; kingdom Metazoa; phylum Chordata; class Actinopteri; family Pomacanthidae; genus Holacanthus; species Holacanthus passer. The sequence goes on from JAFREQ010000034.1 coordinate 2,839,586, forward strand.
CCCAGGCCCAGTCTTTATACACATTTGCAATCCAGCTGCTGGCTCGCAGCTACAAGCTACTTTGATACCAACAGCGATGAGGACAAAGACAAGGAGGACCCACTTCCTGGTCGAACACACTGGCACACAACTACCTTCCCTGGTGGTCTAATGGTTAGGATTCAGCGCTCTTAGTGCTGCGGCCTGGGTTCGATTCCCAGTCAGGGAAATAAACTAAAGTGCTTGCTGTGGGAATTTGTCCATGTTGTTTTATGTCATGATGTAACCTTGTTGTTTAATGTGTTTTGTTTTCAAGATGAGGAGGACCCACATTCTGGTCCAACCAGAAAGAGGAACAGAGAAGAGGAGGAAGATGGACAAAGCACCAAGAGATCCAGACAGTAACAACATCAGTGACTGTCTGAGACTCTCACAGTTCCTCCACCTTGTCCAACATCCCTGTCACCCAACATCATGTGATCAGCTTCACCCAAACCTGTTCCCTATCTGTCTATACAAGGCTACAGATCCAGGTCTTGGTGTAGATCGGGTTTGAAGCACAGTAAGGGTTTATGCTTCCTGGAGGGAGTTTTTCCTTGCTCTCATTGAGGGTCTAAGGTCTGGGTGGCTGTCATTTTCATCTAATGTGGGCACTAAGGAAGGAATGAATATGTAATAATCTGTGATAAGTCTTAAGGAAACTCAGGTCAACAGTCTTCATTAATGGAGCGCGGTTGAAACACACATGCTGTGACAGAATAAATAAATTTAAAAAACAAACACAAAACATAATATAATTTATTAATTCAAAGTATTCATTTAAATATGACAATTATTAGAGAATTCTCAAGTATCATTACTGGAAATGATTCTTTTTCATGATTTGTATTAATTTGTGGTATAAGCACTTCCATCCAGAATGTTTTTAGAGGTGAACACCTTTATTCAACAATACAAACAACTTCTTTAACATCTCATGTAGTTATTTCATTCTTTGATGAAAGTGTTAAATTAATAATTGCACCTTTCAGTAATGATGAGCAAATCATGAAGTAATGATACATTAGCACCAATAGCAATAATCAAAAGGAGGAAATGAATGGTTATCGGTTTTACCGTTATTTGGTAAGAATATGGTCATTATGTAAATTCAGTTACAATAAGAGAAAAAATCACCAGCAAACATGCTCTTTTGGAGTTGTGGGGCCACTGCAGGCAGCCCACTGTGGGCCTTGTTGTGAGGAGAGTGGGTCCCCAATGAGGCCCATGGCAGGCCAGCAGGATGCCCACCCGGTGCCCACTTGAGGACATACTGGGAGCAGTGTGCTCGTTGGCAAGCTCTTTGGGTTTTTAACAAATTACAAAATTATTTTGGTCCTTTCTTTGTGTCTGTGGTCGTAGTAGTAGCAGTGCTATGACACCAGAAGACACAGAAATAGTTTCCCTATATTTGTGACTAATGCTATCCACCAAGCATGTTCGGTTTCCTGGACATATGAGCAGTAAAGGATGATTTTATACTAAATGTACCATTACAACCACTTACTGGACATGCCACAGGTCGCCCCTCCATTATCTGCTCCTTAAGCTCCTTCAAAATGTCCACACAAATGTCTGTGGCAACACATTTGAAAAGACAGCAGGGATCATTTTTATGAACCCTGCAGTGCAGCACATAACCCCTTAATGTCGCTACAGTTTTGCTGCAAAAATGGCTACTGATCATTTTCTAGCTAACTAACTGTGCCTTTTTCAAAGATTTGACGTCCTTCATAGGACACAGTTCATACAACAAACAACTAAGTCCGTTAGCAGACTAGCTTATTTAGCGCCCCTCCCCCGCTGTTGGTCGGCGGGAGGGCTATTAATTCTATCATTGCTTAAACACAATAGCTAGTATTTTTTCTGACAACGAAAGTGTAGTTCAAAGAAAATAATATTGAGCATATCTGTGCAACAATCGTTTCTCCGTGTCCCCTTGGAAACATTACGCCCCTCCTCGAGCGGGCAAACTGGCCAAGCTGGATGCGGCGCATGCGCAGTCCAGGCACTGTGAAGTTCGGCCAGCTGGCTCCACCCACGATCATTCGGCGTCCAATGAGAATGCAGAAACAATGAGTTTATGTAAAGAGTATTTACAAACTCATTTTTGTATTATTTAAGAAACCTTAAGGAGCTCTACTAAAAAATGACTTCTGTAATGACAAAAGTATTCCTTTTAATTTAAAGCTAATTTATTCCATCACCATTCCTTATTCACTTTTTGTGTGTACAATGCCTGTATATAAAATAAAAACAAATAGGCTATTTTGCTTTACCAAAACAGTAATTTTAGCACTGTTAAGTTGTAACTGTACTGTACAGTTTTTTTTATAGTACAGGGTTTCTGTGTGAAAAATGCCATAAAAAATACTATAAATAGAATAATAAAATTAAATTTATAAATAATTATGATTATTTTAACAAGAACTTCCCCTAAAAATAACAGTTTTATTTGGTTCACCTTTAAACAAACTATATCCGTGAATTAATTAATTAGAATTCTCTGTTTACAGTTTTTTTATGTTGTGATTTTACAGCATTTCACTGTTAATTTCACTGACACAGACATGACTGGACAAACCTGTAAAGCAATATCTTAAATATACAAGAAGAACAAGATTATCCCAACTTTCTCACAGAGCTTGCACAAGATATTTTGGTATTAGACTCTGCACCCACGTTTAAGTCATCATTATCTGTCGTGACAGACTGCTCTGATTCACTGGACAAACTGTCGATGATCCCCTATCAGTTACCTCACTAGTTATGTTCTATTGCAGATTAAATATAGGAGCTTCATCATAAACTAGAAAAAAAGGCTTATTTTACCTAAAGTACAGTTCTGACATGACTAATATCGAAGATGATTGATGAAAAGTCTTCAATTCTTTAACTATAGTCCAGTTGACAATTTCATTTTGACTTGACGCCTCACTACCTGGATGAATGAGCTAAACCTACATTTTGCATTCACTCATATTTCATCTCAGTTCCTAATTGAAGTTATACATTCTTTGGAAGCATTTTAACTGCATTATTAATGCAGTTAGAATGTTCTCTAATTAGTAATCTGCTATGCATATAGCCCGGAACCAAAGTCACACGTCCTGTTGTTTACTATCGGCGTATTTTTGTGAACGTACCAGTCTCGCCCAACAACAAATTATACGAAAATATAGCCAGGTAATTTTATGACGAGTCATTTTAGAATCAGTGAAAACGTAAAACAGTGTTATCTACATTTACATTATGTATGATGTTAACATTTTGACTTAAATATAAAAATGACGGACAAGTTATACGGTCTGTCACGATTAGCTAGGTAGCTAGCGTTAGCCACTTCATTTCCTGAATCAAGCTAACTTTAGCTAGCTGGCAGATTCTTGTAGATTCATTCATTGTTATAATGTTTATTGGCATCGACTTGCACAATATCTGTTTTGAAAAGCAGCACAGCAGGGTTTGAGTTAGTCTGTCTTCTCAGTGCTAACGTAGCTAACAGCTGAAAAAAAGCCCCACACCCTCATCATTTCTTTCCCTGTATCTAAGCCCTCTTCTCTTGTTCAGGTCAGATCATGGAGTTTGCAGAGTTGATAAAGACACCCAGGGTGGACGGGGTTGTACTACATCGACCCTTCATGCCCACTGTGGAGGGGACCCTGTGTTTGACTGGTCACCACCTGATTCTGTCCTCCAGACAGGACAACACAGAAGAACTGTGGCTGCTTCACTCAAACATTGACTCTATAGAGAAGAGGTGATGAGCTTCTTATTAACTGCTGTGGGGATTTTAAACCTTTGTGGCTTCATTAGTTGCAATCAAATAACACCTGAAAAAACATTATGAAAAAAGAGATAAATCAGCATGGCATGTATTAAGTGAAACCATTTTAAGTAACAATGGAAGAAAAGCCATGAAAGTAGAGTTGTGTTTGAGTTTTTGTCTTTTCAGTGCACCTGTTGCGATTGCATGCAGCAAGTCAGAACAATTCACTGCCATTTTGTTCCCGAAGTACTCTTAGGCTTGACTTTGACAGTGGAAAGAGGATCTGAAACTTGTGTGGCAGGAAGTTTGACTGTGTGCTGTCACTACAGTGTTTCCCACAGGTTATGATTTGATTTTGTGTGGTTGAGCTGCTGAGTATTAAATGTTGGCTGTAAAAAAACAACAAGCAAACACACATGAATGCACATAAATGCACTTTCCTGGCATCCTGTTTTGAATAATCAGCGCTTCCTCCTGCGTTTTCACGCAGACTTTTTGAAAGGAAGAAAGAATAAATTCAGAAACTAAACATGTGAGGAGAAATCTGTTTGGGTGGAATTGTAGCAATGCTGTCCACAACCCCCAAGCGTTGTAGGAGATGTGTGGGGAGATTACCTGAATCCTTATGTCGATGAAACTGCTTCTAATTTGTTTAGCTTTACTATGGAGACATTACCATTTGAAACATTAGAATATATTGAAGGAACTGTTTACACCATAAAACCTCACAGGCATTCAAATCTGTAAAGACACATTAGTAAGTTTGCTTCCAAGCAAGTCCACGTGATAATGAAGATGTCAAAAGTCGAATTAGACCTTCATAATTTATTGTGGAAATTTCTACATATTCTCTATCATAACTACTTAGAAACAGGAGTATTCTCAGCCCTAGAGTGTTTCAGTCAGGGGAGTCCTCACTGTGAGACAGCAGTGCCAGCATTGAGCCTATGTGTGTTTCCCATGACAGTCGTTCTGCCTGCTGTATAAAATCTTTTTTCAAAAATCTTCACTTTCTCTTTCAGATTTGTGGGCTGTCTGGGCAGTATCATAGTCAAATGCAAAGACCTGAGAGTGATACAGCTTGATATCCCTGGCATGGAGGAGTGTCTCAACATTGCCAGCTCTATTGAGGTAACAAAAAAAATGGTCCAAAATTGTTTTCATGTTCACTTTTACTTTCTCAAAAGTTGTCCTGTTTTTACTCGCAAATAAAATTCTACAATTTGATTAGCAAAAACATATTCTTTATTCATCTCTAGGCTCTGTCAACACTTGATTCAGTCTCCCTGATGTACCCTTTCTTCTACCGGCCCATGTTTGAAGTCATAGAAGATGGCTGGAATTCATTTCTTCCAGAGGATTCCTTTAAAGATTTGGAATCCATGGTATGGACATGATTAGTGACAAAAACATTCACACTTAACAGTCTCTCAACCCTCTGCTGTACAAGCTGAACACTGCTCTTTTAACCTGTCACTATCCTTTTTATCAGACAGATGAGTGGAGACTGAGTGTAGTCAACAAGGACTTCAGTGTGTGTCCATCGTACCCCCCTTTAGTGGCAGTGCCCAAAGATGTTGATGATGACACACTGAGGAAAGTAGCTACCTTCCGTCACAGTGGCCGTTTTCCAGTACTTAGCTACTACCACAAGAAGAATGGCATGGTGAGCACCCGGGAAATGGAATTTATAGGATTCTGTTTGTGTTGCAAAATCTACTTTGTGGATCTACAGCTGATTGTATCATAATAAAACACTGTCTGTAGACCCGGTTTAGTTTTAATTGTGAGGAATGTTTTCATTATTTCCACTTTCAGGTGATGATGCGAGCAGGGCAGCCTCTGACAGGCACAAATGGAAGACGGTGTAAGGAAGACGAGAAGCTGATCAATGCCACCCTGCGGCCAGGCAAACGTGGCTATATCATTGACACACGCACGATCAATGCTGCCCAGCAGGCCAAAGCTCGAGGTGGAGGATTTGAGTCTGAGGCTAACTACCCCCAGTGGAGGAGAATCCACAAGGCACTCGAAAGGTGAGTGGTCACTAAGGGCTCCAGTGGCTCCATAGAGTAATAATCATTGTGCTGAGTTTTACAAGGCATTGTGTTTTCCATTTTTTTTCTGTCTTTTGGAAAAATTGTCAAACTGATACTATTTGTCAACACATGTTTTTCAATGGGTATCCATAAGACTGAAATGTGTGTACAATATATATTAACTGTGCAGACATTTCTTTTAGTGTTGTGACAAATCTGTTGTTTCCAGGTCTAACATCCTCCAGGAGAGCCTGATAAAGCTGGTAGAGGCATGTAACGACCAGTCGCACAGTATGGATCGCTGGTTAAGCAAGCTAGAAGCTTCCAGCTGGCAGACTCATGTCAAGGAGATCCTCACCACTGCCTGCCTGGCTGCCCAGTGTATCGACAGGTCAGTTCTACTAATCCTGAACCAGTAAATATAAGCAGTACATTTAAGCTTCTCATTTCATCTGCTTTACACACTGAATTGAGAAAATCACCGTAATCAATGTTGAATAACAGAGAGTAGCAGGTGTCATTCTGGCAAATCATGTGTAATCGTGTGTGTGTGTGTGTGTGTTTCAGGGAGGGAGCATCAGTGCTGGTTCACGGTACAGAGGGGACAGACTCCACCTTGCAGGTGACCTCCTTGGCTCAGATAATCCTCGATCCGGCCTGCAGGACCATCAGAGGCTTCCAGGGCCTGGTAGAGCGAGAGTGGCTGCAGGTAACTTCCTCTGACCTTTGAAGCAGAGCCCAAATCGTTTTCAACTTTTGGATAAAATCAGTTACTGAGAATTACAAGTAATATCTTATTTTTAAAAATTGAAATCACCAGTACTGCACTTTTTTACATACAGTTTGGTATTTATATGTTGTCATACAAGGAACAATGTGGGCACAAATGACTTAACAGAAACATGTATCACCTCACATAAGGTGGTGTTCTTAAGTTTTTCCATACAGGTATAGCAATTTGGTCCAGTAGGCATTTTAATATATATCATATTGGCCGTGTTTTTTGCATTTCTCCTCATGACCCCTCTGACCTCTCTGATCTTCTATCCCAGGCAGGTCACCCGTTCCAGCTGCGCTGTGCCCAATCAGCCTACTCCAACAGCAAGCCTCGCCAAGAAGCTCCTGTCTTCCTGCTCTTCTTGGACTGTGTGTGGCAGATCCTTCGTCAGTTTCCATGCTCCTTTGAATTTAGCGAAAGCTTCCTGGTGCTGCTCTTCGAACACGCCTATGCTTCTCAGTTTGGCACCTTCTTGGGCAACAGCACAGCTGAGAGGTAAGTCAGTTGAGGTTGGCATACCAGCTTATGTAAGCCATACACTTAGTGATTTTGTGTTGCATTGGTCTGTAATGCACAATGTCATGTACACCTACATAATCTATTGCAATCAAATGCAATATCCATGCAATACATTGTTTCTTAAAGAGTAATTGTACAATGATGTGTAATGTAATTTTCTGTTCTGTTCTCTGTTCTTACTGGTTAACCTAACACCCTCTCACCCTTTCCATAGAGTCAAACTGTCTCTGCCTGAGAAGACTGTGTCCCTTTGGTCGTGGGTGAATCGGCCCCAAGAACTTGAGCGTCTGACCAACCCGCTGTACGAGGCCAACAGTCTGGTGATCTGGCCTTCTGTGGCCCCTCAGAGTCTACTACTGTGGGAAGGTAAGAAACAAACACGAAAGACATGCAGTGACTGAGATTATATACAGTAGTTGACCTAAAAAGTGCAAACTCAATTTGTCTTTGGACGACAACTCAACTATCTCATAATATCACAGATGATTGATAGATGAGCAAACCTAGCCAAAAAGATTAAGGCTAGCACCAACATGTGCTGTGAAACTAAAGGGGTTACAAAACAGGCTTGACGTAAACAAGTGGATATTTTGTTTGAACGGATGATTTAGGAAGCTAAGAGTTGCCATGCTCATCATCAAACTATTACTCAATGTCACACTGAGATGCACATTGTCTGGATTTAATTTCCAGGTCACACAATTTCAGCATTTGTCACCTTGGCATGGAAACTGTTCATCCTTAAGAGGAATGTGTAAACCATTATACACTTTCAAAATACTTGCATATACTGTAGATTTCATTGGTTTAAATGGTAAATTTGTGCCAAAGTAGACTGGAAGTAGGACACACCATGATGGTAATCCTGCTGCACTCCTGAGACACAGAAAACCTTCTTCTGTGTGCATCAGACAATAGGACTGCCGGCTGAGTTTGACTCATGCTTTTGGATTTCCTTGGAATGAAGACAGGCTTGAAACCAAGTCTGAGCAAGACAATTACTAAGGCAAACAGCTTCTAGCAATGGGTGTGAAAACCGCTGTGATTGCCACAGGTACACTGTAGTCTTTGTCTCATCTGCGATTAAGTTGTCACTCAGACAGACAGTGTGAAATGTCACCAGAAGGGGGCGCCATTGATTTCACCATTTGAATTACTGATAGACTGAGTGACCCTGTGAGCTACTAGTAAAGTCTGTGACATACGTGTTTAGTCCCCATTTACTTTTACATGTGCATAAATGGCATATATATTTATTATATATTAACAGAAACGTTCAGTAAATAATTAATAATAGAGATACTCTGTTTGAGAATCTCCCAGTTTGGGACAATAAAGTCTATCTATCTATTTATCTATAATTTAGTAATATTATTAATAACATATGGTATATGTATAATAAGGTTTGAGATTTAGTCTGAAAAACTGTAAACAAACCATCTAGCATTTTCTAGCCTCTCTCAGCAGTTAACTTCCATCTCTGATAAGCCGCCTTATGAACCATGTCACACGAAGAGGTCAAACTCTGCATGTGGCCGTTTAGCTCGTATGACTTTTTCCCCTGCATTTGACTTTCAGCACCTTTACATTTCCAGCATTGCTCACATTGCTTGTCAGGGATCTCAATGATGTGTTTTGGCTTACAAGTCTGTCTAATTATAGGTTGCACAGAAGGTTACTTACCACTGAGCCAGTGATGGTTTACTACTAGTTAGCATGCTAATTCTAGTCCTGTGGCACACTTTGTCTCATATAGTTCATTTATAAATTTAAGGCTGTTATTCCACCACAAAATATAAGTTTAAATGACTTGATAACTGATGTCAGAATGTTACAGATGTATTAAGGTTCACTTCATAATCACACGTCTTCCACCTTGTTACTTTAAAGTGTTTCAAAGCACCAAATGGTGGTAAACACAATGAGCAATGATACAGTGATGGTTCCATGATGATTAGGAAAATTTGTGCAGGTGAAGTGAATGCATACTCCTCTTTTATCGCTGAGCAGCCCCTTCCAGCAAGAATGTGAGATTGAGATCTAAATGATCTGAGATTGTATCAGACTGCTGTCTTTTCTAATCAGAGCTTCTCTCTAAGACAATGATCATTGTAAATCAAAGATAACATGGAATTAATTAGATTTCACCTTAAGTGTCCACTGCTGAAAACACGTTTTCCTACATTTCATGACGACTGGGATCTGAAATGGCTTCATTAAATAAAAAGAGCTATTATTAAATTATTAAGTTTGAATGAGTTGCTTTCTAAATGACTTATATTGTAACAGGTTTGGGTTGACATGTGGCAGGGTTTTTCCCAGCACAAACTTAACGACAGAGATAAAAATGTTTTGCTTTTTTTGGAAATTGTTTAAGAAGAATGGGGTCAATTTGTATAATTGTTGGTTCAGTGACTCCAAAGAAGTTCCAGGAAAATCTACGCTTGAACTTGCTGAATGTCGCATCAGCTCAAAGCGCACGCCATTCATAAAGAAAAGTAGGGGGAGGGGGTATAGACAGATGAGGGGTCATGAGGTTCAGGCGAACCTGCGTGAGGGGCCCCCTTTTCCTGCCTAAATCCTCAGAGCCACACCCTCATTCTATATGAACTGGAATGTATAGGAACTACTGAAGCACGTGAAATGGCAATAGACATCCTGCTTATGCAACTCTTTCATGGGGAATGACACACACTCCAACTTAAAAGACCCCACAGAAGTCCATATCTGTGTATTTCTGAGGGCGCACTTGCCGTCCTTCAATGAGGCAGACCTCTTCAGAAGGAGTAGAGAAGATACTGTAAATATGACTAAGAGAGTGTGACGCAAGTTACTGTAATGGGAAGCTGCAATTTGCTGTTCCCTAGAATTTTCTGTATAATCCAGAGACCAAGTTGGTAATGTCTGTGCCATATAGGGACACAGTCACACATCACCCCCTGAGTCTCTTTATGTGCCGTCCAGGCTGGTATTTTGCTCCTACTAACCTGATATCGGAAATTAAAGAACCACTGTGATCCACCATTTCTCATTTAGAGACGTAAATGTTTATAGGTTTATTAATTCCAACATGAATTTAAAGGAGCTTTTCTTTTAATTTACTGTTTTCAGAGCAATAGACCTTTCATCTACCCAAATGTAATTAAATAACATGATAAAATAACTGAGATCTCAATAACAAGTGACATTTAGCCATTTGGATGCACAGTAAATCTCTGTTCTGCTACTCTTACTTTCATTATGACCTACGGGTCATGTCCGCACTGTGTTGTACATTCCAGTCATACAGCACATCTCTGTGGTAACACTTGTATTTCCAGCATCTCAGTCCCACAACTTCCTCTGCCAAAGTCCCCACCTACTGTCACAGGGTGAGTTCAGAAGAAGAAAGGTTTGCCGTCAGCTGGCACAGTAAACACACTGTTTCTCAACACTGCCACATGTCTAGTGACATAACATTCAGCCTCAAGAACCTTTATGTGTGTGCAATGCTCTCTGTGCAGTATGTTGATCCAGTTTAGCTCATTTTTTTCTAATTTTTTGGGGCATTTTTGCCTTTATTGTACAGTTGACAGTGAAGTTCAGACAGGAAGCACGGGGAGAGAGAAAACAAAAATTCTAGGGTAAAGCCCAGTTCAACTAATGTGGACATTTGCATTCATACATACAGCACACCGGGTTATTGTCTGGGAAAGTTGAGGGTGGCAGTGTTTTGCTGTGTTGTATCTAAGCCTCACAGAGCCACTAGCATGGCTGTAGACTCTTAGTGTACTTAGAGCATATTAGGAATAAGAGAAAACACTTCCTTGTCATGGGGTTCATTCTTTATAGATTACTTACAGTTCTTTCCGCCTTTTCTATTATAGGGGTGTTCCTTCGCTGGAACCGCTCCTCCAAGTGTTTGGACGAGGCCTACGAGGAAATGGTACATATCATTGAATACAACAAGGAGCTTCAGAACAAAGTAAACAGCCTGCGCAGGCAGCTGGCCCAGCTGGAGACTGAAGATCCTCTGCTGCAGACACCATAGAGAGAGAGAGAGAGAGAGAGCTGCGAATGAAAACAAGATGGAAGAAAGAGGTGAAAAATGTAAAAATATAACCAAGTGCAAAAAGAGATCAATGCCAGCCTGGATTTAGGCTTCGATTAGGTTTAAATGTTCCTTTGTCGTTTGAGAATATATAATACAAACAGTTATAATTTTGGATTTTTACACGACTGCTGTTACATTTTGGTTTCCTGTTCAGATGGAAAATGGAATGGAATTGCCCTAAATGCAGATTAACTTCAAAGTCAACCTCTCTTCCATTTTGCATTCATGGACTGAAAGAGTGCTCTGACGGTTTGCATGCATAAAGAAAAAAAACATATATTTTTAGCTCATTTTCCATGTGTCACTGAAACTAAGCAGGAGTGGGAGGGAAAGATTCAGAAACCCCCCAAAAACACAGCCAGTTATTTCTGAGAGTGCTGCTAAAAGCCCAACACTCATCTCATAGTCCTCTAATATAGAACTAAAACAATTAGTCAATTAATCAATTAGGTGATTGTAAAAAATAATTTGCAATTATTTAGATAATCATCATCATTTCATCAGCAAACATGCCAAACATTCTCTGGTTACAGTTTCTGAAATGTGAGAATTAGCTTTTTTTCTTTGTCATAAATCATTTTAAATGTAATGTCTTTGCATTTTTGGACTGTTGGACAGACAAATTGAAAATTTCACTATTCGCTATTTTGCTATTTCATGGACTGAACGATTAATTGATTAATCGCAAAAATAAACACAAGATCAAATAATGAAAATAATACTAATCTAATATTAGTGTGCATGCAGATGTGTGCGTCTACAGTAAAAGCTGTTTTTGCACCAAGCATCCTGCTGAATGTAAAACACTGCAGAGTAGCTATGGCAACATATAGGGTGCTGTAAGGCAGCATGTGCTTTAGCTGCACATTGAGATGATATAATAAGCATAGGAAGGGTCATGACCTACTGTACAGTGAGAGGGGAGGCTTGTTTAATAGGGATGTGACCAAAATATCCTGATCCTCCTACGTATGTTTGAGATCATTACTTGACATTCCAGTAAGCAGCATTGAGAAAGATGTATTTAACACAACCGTATACAATGTTAATGTCCATCAGCTTACCTCATTATGTTGGGTCAACATTTTTTTTCCAATCGCGTAATAGTAAAGCAGTCAAATATGTTTGAGTCTATGATTTACAGTAGTGATGGTACTTGGGCTCTTGTTGCTCATGTGATTATGAGCAAGACTTTACAAAGTTGAGCACATGGAGTTTTGTCTGCTTTAAAAGTGAAAATATGTTAATGTGAGATTATAGCTTTAAAGACCAATTCATATTTTGGTAATTAGAGTTATATTGTAATTGTTGTGTTCAAGTACATCATTAAACAAAATGCATATCTGCTGTTTGTAGTTCAAGATCACAGAACTAATGCACTTTGTGTGAAAGGCTTATACAATAACAGAAACATACTCCTGTCATTTTTGTAATTAGCAACGTTTTTGTTGTTAGTGCTCACCAGCTGTTGCCATATTAGCCAGTAAATGTCTTAATATTAAACGTGAAAACAAGCCAATATATCCAACTAATGCAAACTCAAACTATTAGACTTACTGCGGATGACACACACAGTGTCATAGGATCATTCTCACCAAGACACAAAAACATTCTTGGCATTTCTTCTTTAACTGCACTGTCATTAAAGAAGGAATCACTTGACCTAAATTCTCTTCACATAATGACATCAAAGCTCATCTTCCAATGCTGTCCATAGGTGAAGGTAGCTTCAATTAGCATTAGAGCTTCATGCTGCACTTTAAATACAAAAACATTGGCCATTTTGGGTCAGATTAAATCCAGTGTTCATTCTGGGCCAGTCTTCTTTGTTTTGCCAGTGTAAAAAAAATCGCATTTTCTCTGCTTGTTTCTATGTCATCATCAGACATTTCACACTAAACTGAACTGATTCCAGCCACTACGTTAAAACTGCTTTATAAAGGGAAATTTCCTTGTAGCTGCACTATATACATGTTTTCCTTTTGCCAAAAAAAAAAAAGACACCTGACCTACTGTTGCTTTGTGTGTGCATGAATGGAACACTGAGTTCAATCAAGTTAATGGTGTAATTTACAACTGTGCAAATTTTCTATGCTTACATATTATCCTTAAATGATCGTTGCTCTGTCAAAGTGAACAAAACTCTAAAGGTTTTTCAGCACTGTGGACAAATTATGCTTTTGTCTGTTCTTATTGTACTTATCAGCTTTGTGCAATGCCTTACTGCAAAATCAGAGTTCAGAGTAAACATTTCACTTCTTTTATCACTGCTGATCAAATGTCTGTAAAATTATATTATTGTTTAAGATTTTTTTTTTTAATGTTTTCATGCCAATAAAAAAATCATAGCACAAAAGATGTCTTTGTGATTATTCAATGAGTTTTTGCTCTCATGGCAAAGTTTGTGTAACTTTTTAACATTTCATCATCACATCTTCAGATTAACCTTATATATTGACATAATAGTACTTAACTTTAAAGCTACGCTAATAGATATTTTCAGATAAAAATGGATCGGTTAATGTGTGATATGAAAGATAGTAGTGACAAAGGCACACTGAATTATCAGCTGATTCTGCAGGTCACCTCAGAGTGTTTTTGGCATCTTTCAGCTCATTGTTTTGGTTTTACAGTGACGAAGGAGCGTGTTTCCACTATCCGGGCAGGTGACACAGAATTCAGTTTTCCCATACCCTGTCCCCATGTGGCTTGTCCGAGGATGAGTAAACAGCAATCGCAAAGTATGTTGCCATCCCTGTGACGAAAGGATCATCTGATGAGGTGACCGGGGGAATAAATAGCCAGGACTCAGCTGCTTCCAGGAGGCATGTGTTGGCAGTGTGCTACTGTACAGCCATCACTCTTATATTGATGTGGCCTCGTGTCTGTCACCACCCTGGTTTCATGGCTGAAAGAAGCCTTGCTTTACTGAACACACAGGATGCTTTGACAGCCTCATGATACAACAGAGGACTGTGTGCGTGTGTGTGAGCTCTCACTGAAGCCTCCGGTGGAAATGTGGAAAGAGTTTGTGGTAGTGGAGTAATCTAGAGTGATACTGTATTGAATTATATTTTAATCCACAAAGTTTGTTGGTATAGTCCAAGAAATAATGAGTCATGTGTTTTTTGTCTTTTCCCCTCCAGATGTTCTCAGCTGGGGTTAAACCATTACACTAGCAACAAAAGAAAAACTAAACCTGTGTTATGAGTTATCAGGTATTATTTTCCTGTGATGCTCCCTGGGACTGAATCTGTGAAGCACTTGGTTAATCTATGTTCATCCACATAAGACAAAATATGACAGTGATTTTCGGAAATGGATGCTGTCTGCGTTTTCCTCAAAGATATCCAGGTTTTGTTTTTAGGAAAAGTGTGTCAGTTTACAGATTAACTTGTTTGTTGAGCAAGTCATATCCATCCCAGTGATGACAGGCGTGGGGTGTGCACCCGTCCACCACTCACGTTTCAGCACAGATCTTATGCCCACCTTTGCTCACTCCACTCGGATACGCTGTCACCCTCTTTGGCCCTCCTCTATCTACTGCAAACAAATCTCAAAGTCAAACAGAGTACATACTAACATCATACCTTTCCCTTGATAAGCCTGAATGGACTCAGTTCAAATCAAATAGGCTGTAGAGTTTAATGGCTCCATTTTACTGTCAGGCCACCAAAATCTACAAATGATTTGTCTTTTTTTAAAAAAAAGGACAAATCGGTTTATTCTTTTTTTGCCTTCATGTGTATTACAGTTACGTTTAAATTACTCATCGATTTGTCTCAGAATTTGTGGACACATTAGCTCAGTTGTTCCCACTTGTTGTACATGCGTCACCCATTACAAGCTCAGGCTGTGCAGCCAAACTTTATTTAAAATTCAAAAACTAAATGTTCCCAAAGATAACAAGTAACTTTTGGACATTAATATTGATATGAAAGACACAATGCACAAAAAAGTTCTGTCCTAAGGCATTTATTAGTTTTATTGGGTTATGGGAAAGTGGGGAAAAACAGTAAAACTCAAACTACTGCATCTCTGAACTATCTCTTTAACCAGATCACAAATATTTAGACTATTCTGTGACTTCCTTAATGTAATTAATGTAATCTTGGCCTGAGGAGGCCCATCCTTCACTTTGAAAACCTCTGATCTAGAGCATACAGATAATACATGATGGTTCCCTATTGATCATTTTCTTCATGATCAAAGCCTCTAAGCACTTTCCCAATCATTCAAATTCATGTGGTCAAAAGAAAAACAACCAAAAAAATAGACATCGCACGTTTTACTACTTTTGTTACAATAGTTCATCATATTCATGTTCCCATCAAAGGTTGGTGCAATATATTAGTTTGCCAATTTTATAACTAAATGATTATGATGAAAACTAGCCAAACCACTCTTTCCTAACCTCATGGGTGGCAAACTTCCTGTTTGATTCTCACCCCGCCCACGTATGTGACGCCACACCAATGAGGACACACGGTTTTGATCACGTGATTTCACAGCAAACGCTCAGCAAAAAGTTCTATTTTCACTCATCAGGAAAGAGAAAATAAAAACTGTGCAGTTATACATCTGACCTCAATCAGGCTTAATTCAACTCATATGATGATAATTGAAAATGTAATTAGCGGATTAATCATTAATGACTCTAATCAACTATATATAATTTTATATTATTGATTATAGGTTTATGTATATATAATATATATATATATATATATATATATATATATATATATATATATATATATATATAAATATTGGCGTTAAGGTTAACCTGCTTAAAAATATTTACATATAGAGTATAATATATTAAAGTTGTAATTATTAATCAATTAATTGATTAGTCAGTGGTTATCAATTAATTAGTTGCTGATTTCCTTTGTCTTCTGTGATAGAGAGCTGAATATCTTTGGGTTTGCTCTGACATAACAAGTAATTTGAAAGGTACATTTCGTGTGAGGTGAATCAGGGGTGACAGTAATCATGATCTGAGGCTTTGACCAGCAGTAAATGTGGGACCGCTGAGCAGCGGGGCGCCGGCTGTTGGTGACGTATATGGGCGTAGCCTGTGAGGGAGGACCGCACCTCCGGGGCTCGACCAATCGGAGAGGAAGCCGGCTTCTCCTGCTGCCAGATGGCCGCTGATATATAGCTTGAAGAAGCAGCTGATGCAACACTGGACGGAGATAACACGGACATAGGATCGGCCCCGAGGAGGAAACAGCATCTCAGTCTCACACACAGAGCCAGGCAGGAGTTTTTGGCTGCTATAGTCCTGAAGAAAAACCGGTGAGTCATGTGATCTCCTTTATTCTTCCTATTAGTCTGAAATCTAATTTATCATCACATGTAAATCTAAAGGCCTGTTTAATTGTCTTCAGTGACCACGTGCTGCATCTATTAATAAACCTCTTTTCTTTAATTATAGGGAGCTTTGAATAAGTGATGTTTCATAGTTACATAATCTGTTGCCTGTTTTTTTTTACTTCTTTTGGCCCAAAGCGAGCAAAGACCTCTCTTAATGACCCTCTTAATGACATTAGATAGCAGACTGCCAGCTTAACAGTGACGCACTGAGTTCAGGCCCTGCGCCAAAACAGCTTCACTGAGGCGCACTGGCCTGGTTTCATTTGTCTGCGCCTCACAGACCTCTATGTCCAGATTTTATATCCAAAATAACACACTGGTTGTTCTCATTCGTGCCACAAAATGTCAGGCTCCTCAGATTATCCTCCACCACCACAGCCGCAGGAACAGCAACCCTTCAATTAAGGCGCTGAATTATAGGCGTTTCTGAGGAGATCCACCATTACGCACAGCATCGGGTCCAAATGGGGGACAGCTCTGAGCAGCCAGTCTGTTACACAACTGCCTGGCATGAGGATGTGCGTGTAAAACCATGTTGGCACAGCAGAGGACAGCAGGTGTAGTGAGGAGGGCGCAGAGATGGAGCAAGAGCGCACGGATTTTTTTGCGCAAAATAAGTCTCCAACATGAAATTGGTGCCACATATATGATCTCCTTTGTAATGATAATAATATGTTTTCCGTGTATTACATGATATATTTTTTACTCCAAATCCCTCAAGACAAAAGATCCATGATTCTAAAAGGGTGCCAGAAATGTTTCCAAATCCTTGTCCCTGTCCTCGTCAACCTGATCTTGGCACTGTTGTCCTCTGCTCCTGTCCGCCCTCTCTCCCTGATTGGCTCTGGTTGAAGGCAGGGCAGTATAAATACTCTCAAGTTACTTTCTTCCTTCCTTTTTTGGAAGCTCTCTGCGCTCTTCGGTAAGTCCACTCCTGCCAGTGATGCGTTGCGCAAAAGTGAAATGAAAGAAACTGCTTTTCTTTATATTAAACCTGCTTAACATCTGTAAATGATAGGACACATTTTGGGGCTGTTTGCGATGTGCTGACTTAATGATCCATCTGTTCTGTAGTCGTGTGTTTTTCCTGAAAACGAAATGCATGTTGAAATCTGCAGCAAAGTCCAGTTTTAAAGTTTAGTAAAAGTTTGCAGACTGTGACTTGATCAAATGTTGGTGCTGCTGTGCTCAGCTGCGCCTCTTTGGAAACAATAGTCATTTGCATTTGAGTGTCGCCGTCGTGTCTTTCCTTCTGGCACTTTGCAGCCCCTCGGACCGGTTTCATTGTTTTGTAGATGTGTCCCTGTTGTGAGTTTCACCGTTTTGCTGCAGATGCATTTGAAGGAGTTAAAGTTCCCTCAGTGTCGGTTTTTCTAGTCTGTCTGTCTCTTGGCGCCTGAGGTCTGGAGAGGAGCCCAAATCTCTTGACTCAGAACTTTATTGGCTTGGCCAAAAATATGCACTGACATGATGGCAGTCCAATATTTTCAGCTGTCTTCAATTGAATGTCCAGATTTAAATCAACAGATTCACATAAAATGAGTATTTGCTCCAGGAAGACGAAAAAAAACCTCTTGACTGAATTTTGCTGATGCCTGTGGAATTTGACCCAAAAGCGTGAACACATTCCTTTCATCTGCTTTCAGGTACCAGCATGCCAGTCATCAGAACCCTCAGCAAAGTGGCCCAGCAGGCCCTGTTCAGCACCCCAGGGTGCGGCTGCCAGCCCCTGACGGTGGCTGTGCGCAACATCAGCTTCTCCCCCAGGCAGGTGACGTCTGACGCCAGCTTCCACTCCGTGTCCTTCTCAGAGACAGACCACCCCAAGGTGCTCATTACAGGTATGCAACACCTGCTCAGCATCTGTTAAGTATAGTGGAGCACAGTCCTGTTTAGGTCCAGCAGTGTTTTTATCATGCACAGTAGTAAAGACGAGATAGGTTGTGAGCTGGACCAGCAGGATTTCTAACTAGTTTTGCAGTAAAAGCAGAAAGAGATAACATTTAAGTGTAGGTGGCACAGGCTGACCTTTTTCTTATAGCCCACTCTATATCTTAGTTACTTCAGTCTCTATGGAAACTGGATGATTATTTGCTGCTGCTGCTGATTTTATGTGCACAGCATCCTCTGTTTACACCTAGTGCTTCTGTTTCTCTCTTTGTAACACAGGTGGTCTGGGTCAGCTCGGGGTGGGGCTCGCCAAGCTCTTGAGGTAAGACTTCGAATATATCTGTGGACAAATTACATGTCATTCACCTGCAGCTGGCAAACAGCCATTCGTCAGATCCACCGTAACAATGTGAGAACTGTGTCTGATTCGTTTCCAAGTTGTGTAACATTTACTTCCTGCTTCACAGGAAGAGGTTCGGCAAGAACAACGTCATTCTGTCTGACATCAGGAAACCTCCGAGCAGCGTTTTCCACAGTGGTAAGTCAACTTATGTACTTACTGCGCTGCATTGACTTCTGCAGTGTGAATTTCAGATTCAGACATAAACAAGGCATCTTTTTATATGGTTTCAAGACTTACAGTAAGTGCATTCAGCCTCAAGGAACAAGAACTAGATATCTTCAAATGTAACATCACTTTAGTGTCTGGACAGTCTGTTTCATCACATTCAAAAGTACCAAATTAGTAAATGGCTAATACCTAATTGGAAATACCAGCATTGGGCAATAAATGTTGTTAATGTGTTACAAATGCACCATAGGTTTAAGAACAGCAGAGCAAGATTAAGCCGCATTTTCCTGAAAAATGTTGTCGATAAATTACTCCGAATCAATATGTGACACAGGGGGACCTTGTTCTGCTAATGTCCAGTAATGAGCTGTCTAAAGAAGTGATGAATGTAACAGCTGCAGGTGGTAAACAAAACTGTTTTCTAAAGGACATATGAGGAATTGAGAATTGCTTCCAAGAAAATCTATTACAAGCGAGACACGGGTCCTGAAACACAAGCAGAGTCATTGTAGATGATGAGCAAACGTATAGTTAGTGATCTGCTCAATAATGATGCAACACATTTATAAGTACTCTTATAAAAATTGAACTGAACAGTTGATTAATAAAATCTTCAATCCTGTCTGCCGCCATCAGGCCCCTTCATCTACTCAGACATCCTGGACTACAAGAACCTGCGGGAAATTGTGGTGAACAACCGCATCACTTGGCTGGTTCACTACAGCGCCCTCCTCAGTGCTGTTGGAGAAGCTAACGTGGCCCTGGCGCGCTCTGTTAACATCACCGGTAAGCAGATTAGCGACTTGCTAACTGTGTCTTCTCTGGTCTTAAGATCGAGTCTTACAGTCATGACGACAACAATAATGTTCTCTTAAACGCAGATGGAGTTGCGTCCTCATTTCTCTTGTTTTGGTTCTCAGGGCTTCACAACATCTTGGACATTGCAGCGGAGCACAGCTTGCGTCTCTTTGTCCCGAGCACCATCGGCGCCTTCGGTCCCACTTCTCCCCGCAACCCTACGCCAGACCTCTGTGTGCAGAGACCTCGCACCATCTACGGTGTCTCCAAAGTCCACGCTGAGCTGATGGGAGAGGTTAGAGCTCAGATTTCTTTCTTAAACAACCCACTCCTCTGCTTGTATTTTACTCTCTTCCCATATTGAAAATGGATTTAGATTTAATCTGTTACCAATAATTGATTCCTCTCTGTTCTTGGACAGTACTACCACCACCGTTACGGCCTGGACTTCCGCTGTCTCCGCTACCCAGGAATCATCTCTGCTGACTCCATGCCTGGTGGCGGCACAACAGGTGAGAGAGTTGAAGTTCAGACCACATACAAGGTTTCAATTTTAATGGACGTCTATTCCTGTAACGTTCCTGTCATGTCACAAGTTTGTTATGTAACTGACTTATTACACAGAGTTGTTGTGACTTGTATTTTTAGCCTGGCGGAAAACTTGATGCATCATCTCCATATTTTTACTTGTCTGAATAGTTGCAACAACTCCCGTCGCACCAAAAATCTGTTCACAGTTCAAATATGTTGACATTCAAACACTTCTATAAGTCATCAGCAAGGTTTATCCTGTAATCGGCTGAATCATAATGCTTTTGTTAATGTCTCTCACCAGACTACGCGGTCCAAATTTTCCATGACGCTATCAAAACCGGCAAGTTTGAGTGCAACTTGAAACCCGACACGCGGCTGCCCATGATGTACATCGACGACTGCCTGCGTGCCACGCTGGAGGTGATGGAGGCGCCAGCTGACACACTGAGCATGAGGACCTACAACATCAACGCCATGAGCTTTACCCCTGAAGAACTGGCCCAGGAGCTCCAGAAGCAGATGCCCGAGCTGGAGGTCACGTATGACGTTGACCATGTACGACAGGCCATTGGTAAGTCAACCCCTATTTTTTTTTGCTTTCCTAGGATCGTCATTTGTTATCTGTGACATACTGAAATGTAGTATAACACAATAACATGTAGAGTCACAAAATCAACAAACTGACTCTATTTAAAGTTGGCTAACATTAGCCACCATAACCTGCCAGCCATACCACACCAAGTAAGGCTGTAGTAGCAAAACCCCTGAGTGTCTCAAACTCAGCCAAGGTGTGTTTAATTGTTCTTTTCATTTGCAAGAGGGAGACTGTTTTGTCTTTCAGAAGTTGCATTGCCATTCGCAAATACAGATATGTATTTCCATAACTTAGTTGAAACTGATGCGGGCTGTGAAACAAAAAATTAAATTCCATGTCTCTCTTATCTGTGTCTTTCCAGCTGACAGTTGGCCAATGAACTTCGACGACTCCAACGCGAGGAAGGACTGGGGCTGGAAGCACGATTACGATCTCCCAGAGCTCGTCCAGACAATGCTCAACTTCTTTGGTGCAGACGCGCGCATGGCTCGCGCCAACTGAGGTCGCGCGACGTCGGTCCGAGTATTCTTTGTACATAATGTAAAGACTGACCAAAGAGAATAGAGAAACATGGCCTGTACATAGTCGTTCTCTCACTTCTCTCTGTAAAATCAGAAGGGCTCTGCTTGCCTGGCACAAGGCATTTCCAGAATGTAAAAGATCAGTGCGGGCCAGACAATCCTCCCCGCTCCTGTCTATCTACCCCTGCTTTACTCTTTTCCCCCCTTTTCTCCTGGGAGATTTGGAGCAGTTTGTCAGCAATATCAGGGATAACAACGTGGCCTGTGGAAACTTGTTTGGATGGAAAAGAAAATGACTTGCATGTTGATGAATTTGCGCAAATCTTTGCGACTTTTAACAAACAGGAAATGTTGCATTGTGATTCCACAAATCAGTCAGGGTTTTGTTTTCTGCTAAATTTCTAAGGATTGTCACAAATCAGGTATTCAGGGTCTGTAACTCCTTGGGCTCAAATCCAGTGGGTGTACAAATATACAAGTTGTGTCCTTTGGTGCACTTTAGACAGATTTGTGTCTTAAAATTACTGAGAAGTAAATGGGCCTAATCACCTGCGGGGGCGATCTCTGATACGGTGCATCTGTATTTCAAGCAGTGCAGAGCGATAATTTCTTACGCCTTCTGTTTATTCCACGTAACATTATTTATTCTGTCTGTTGGTGTTAAACATGTGGGAGCTTCATTGAGTGAAAGCATGCGAGCACACTCTTGTTTATGTTCCTGTCCACTTTTATGTTATTTTATTTTTTTTCATCAGCGCTACGGGATTTATTTTGACACAAAAGGGAAATGTGACACTATATGCCACATTTACATTTAGCCACATTTGGTGGTTTCTCTATTTTAACATTTTGTAAACGAAATGCTGGAATTGGTTTCTATGTGAAAGTCTTGGTTCTGTCTGTTCAATCACAACAAGCTTTAACAATAAAACCTTTTTCCACATACCTGTGCTTGTTTCTGTGTCACTTTGGCACCTTCGCAACCTAGACAGAGAACTTAATCTCCAACACAAGTTCGTGTTGACCTTCTTGCATAAACAAACTGCAGGTGATGTTACTTCAGCTCTTACCCTCGGGGCTGGAGAGCGTGCCATGGCAAACATTTGAGTACAAAATGTTCTCAACTGTGAAGACTCGTCTGCTGACAGCATGGATGTGTCTGACTTTACTAAAAGAGAATTAGACCTGTTAGAATTTGCTTTTGGTTTAGAGCAGTGTAAAGGAGCCAAGCAGCCTTATTCGGTTGAGAGTTATGTAAGCTGTCGGGCATTAGATAGATATCAGTTACTGCATTACTGGCAGTGTGTAACCCACAGCAGATAAGCTGCATCAGCACATGCATTTAGTGATCTTGATGGTCATCCGTAGACGCAGTGACATGCAGAACCTCAAAATGCAATTTTCAGATTGACCTCAGATTTGACTCTTCGTGCGACTGTCAACAAAAAAGTCAGATTGTATTTCCAGTATCGCTGAACAGGTTTAAACCAGCATTGTCTGATTGCTGAATGAGACAATATGAGCATGCATAACTATGCTGTTTCAGTGCAACTTGAGCTTGTGCTGTTGGCAGCAAAAAACAGTCATCTAATCCGTGCATAACTTTCTGTGTGCTCCAGCCAAAAGTGACACAAAGCATCATATGACTCGATGAAGGCTCCAAGAGTTGGGATGTGCATATGTGGAAATTTGAGAAAACACATCCAGCTGTCGGGATACTGATTCACACAACGCAAGCACGCACCCACTTAAGTTGTCTTTCTCTGTAAATGTACTTTGTAGTCTAAGGTTCAAATAATTTTACAGTTGGACTCCTCCACCTGAATTTCCTGTTTGGTGGCTGGCACCCAGAGTCACTGCAAATGCAGCATTAACTGACTGTTAATGATGATTATTGATGGATTTAATTACAGTGCCGATTTAAATGATCTGATCTGGATTGTGGACATAACAAAAACCAGAATGTGTTATTTTGTGTTTTTGCAATTCTTGTTTCAGCATGGAGTGTAAGTTAATAACATGTTTCAATACTGGATGTGGATGATTGGTGAGCGTGGCTAACAATATTTATAGGTAAGGGAAGTTACGGGTCGTTAGTCATGGTAATTAAATCCTGTTCTGCCTTCACATGTCATATTTATTGCAAGGTGAGTCACACATTCGTGGCAAATCCAGTAAGAGAGACTCAAATTATAGCATGAACCTTTACTGAAATGTCTGAGTTTGGTTCCATTGTTTGTGTTTTCTCTATTGTGTCAAATTTATTTCCCCAAAATGACTTAGTAGTGGGAAGCAGGGTCATTGTTGCAAGCATATATACTGATGACAATATTACAAAACATTACATAACTTATAGTCAAAGGTGTACAAAACTAACCCTCGTGCATCGATGTGCTGAAGAGTCCTCCTCAGCACATCAATGAGTGCACTGCTGCTGTATCTCCAAATGGGATCATAAACTGTAACCCTGAGGACAGCAATGTCCTCCACTGCACGCCTGATAGCCTTTCTTCAGTTTCTCTGTGTCAGTAATTGCAGCCGTCCTGTTTGACCTCGTTTGATTTTATTTTGCAGTTGTGCTACGGAGAGAGAAGAGCTGTGAGAACAGAGAGAAGACCTCGTGGAAATAGACTTAATCATACTTACAAACGTGACTGCAAAAGTGTGTGCTGTTACTTTGATTGCCAAAAATATTGTAGTTTTTGTTCATTATAAAAGACAGTGAACCACAGCATCAAGTTACGGCTTCCTGTGATGGTAATTTAATCGTTTCTCATTTTACTCCTTTTTGAATTAACGTCTTTTCTGTTCTCCCTCTTTTGGAAAACGGTAGCTTGTCTACCTTCAGGAGCTTGGTAGCAGTGTTGAATCGCAAATGAAAGTTAATATTTGCACTGGATTTGCAATGTTCCAACTTTATTTTTCATGCAATTTTCCGACCGTCTGGAACAGAGCGTCTTTTTGCTGACATTCAGCCACGAGTTTGTGATGGTGGTGAAGAAGTGAGAGGAGCCTGCTGGGGCCAATGGCTGAAAAAGTAACTTAGATTTTACAGGAGTTACAACACATATGTGCACATATGCAAGCAAATGCAATGCACACATGTAGACTTGTTTCAAGGGCAAAATATTTACACACGCAAATTTTGTTTTGCACTACTGTGTTTGAATGTGACTTAACAGATTAAGCTTTCTGAAGGTTGGTTGGGGAAAGTGTTTTGAAACAGAAACAAGAGCCACGTGATGAGGTGTTCATTTTCCCCTTCTTTTCCTCTCTCTAGTAATGAACACCGTGCTCTTATGTAAGACGTCTCCCTGGGTGTGCACACACTCTTGCGGGCCTGCCTCTCACCGGCCAATCAGGGAGCTCCCTTGGTTGCCTGGGCCCCACTGTTTTGTTCGTCATCGTGTAATAAGATTCACACGGTGTGCAGCAGCTTACGTTGGGCTGAAAGTGAAGGACGAGACATAAAGAGGGGGTGGGGAGGGGGGCTGCCGGGTGGTGGGCCAAACACACCATAACACTCGATGCCACAGCTGTTACTTCACATGCAGACCTGTTGCCATGGTAATAGAGCTCAAGACCCCTCCACCACCAGCACCTCCACCCTCCTCCCACCATGTAACCTCAAGAGAAATGCAAGAGCCGACTGTATAACGCTCCCTTACAGCTACAGTACAGGCTTCTCTTTTTCCATTTCCACAAATCTTTTAACTTTCATTACAAATTTCATACTTTTAATGTCTTGTTGTCTTGTTTGGGTTTTTTTTTTTGTCTGTGTTTTCATCCTTCCTCCCGTGGGACAATAAAGAACCGAACTGAGCTTCTTTCTGTTTTTGTTACGGAAACACTTTTGCAAAGCATTGAATGGCTTTTTCCACTGCTGCAGAAGTCTGGATCAGCTGATTCTGCCATGCTCAGAAAATCAATTACGACCTCGGGGTCATGGTCACACTTATGAGCTCTGTGAATCAATGATCCCTG
Organism: Holacanthus passer; assembly: GCA_025331565.1. Taxonomy (NCBI): domain Eukaryota; kingdom Metazoa; phylum Chordata; class Actinopteri; family Pomacanthidae; genus Holacanthus; species Holacanthus passer. Next base: position 2,865,074 of record JAFREQ010000034.1, read on the forward strand.
AGTGATGATTTTAGAATGACATCTTTGACCTGCTCTGACCGCTACCACTGCCAATAAGTGCCACCTTTACAGTTTGAATGCGTGATCTGTAGCACTTTAAATCATTTTGAACGAGGCCATTGCAAGGTCAGAACAAAAACAGGAATGGTAACACGAGGCGCAGTGATACCACAGAACATTGAGAGCTCTATTGTCAGCTTCTTTGTAGGACAATCTGGTTGAGTCAGGTCGACAATATTCACTGTCACTGATCCCCCTCAGGCTGTTACACAACCTCGCCTTAATCCCATACTTGAGGTGGTAACTTTAACCACCGATTTGGGGTCAGATTAGAGGTTCACACAACGCGGCCATGACCATTATAGAAACAAACTGATGTCTGACCCTGGAGCAGCAGATGTTATGATCTTGTTCACTTTAATCCCACAAGTAAAGCTGTGCAATTAGGGCAAGACTCTGTGGCATACAGGTGCCAGTATCTTTACCTAACTATTTACAGAGTTTATTTTATGAATGAGTTATATATTCAGTCTATGCTGTTGGACATGGAATTGATGTAAATATTCAGTACTTTCTAAACCACAACTACTCAATCAAGGACTGACACTCAACAAGCAAATAGCAAAGTCATTTGGTCAAACATTTAAACAAATAAGCTTAAACAAAACGTAGGCAAGGAAGGATTTAAGATACGAGAGGGTTGCGTTCAAAGTCCTTATTTCATTTCTGTATTTGTTGATTAGATTTTAGATTTGAAAAGTTAAACGTAAAACTAGATATGTATGTTTAGAGTGGTGCAGTATGGTATGTATGTTGCTGTACAAACTAACAGCACCAAGATAAGAGTAATCGCATCTTAGGGGAGAACATGTGAGTTAGTGAGACTACATTTAATAACACTGGAACACGTGCATGCCGTAGTTTTTCACGTTTTTTTCCTGCTATGATCTCACACATAAAACTTCCACAATCTTTCACCGCTCCTCACTCTTGAATCACTTTTAAACAATAAATTAACATACATTTTCTAATTATTTTTTAACTTTCAATTAATAATTCACATGGAAAGACAACAAAGTTTCTTTTGTGACATAATATTGCAACTTACAAACAACCCCTGAAGGTGAATCACGTCAGGCTGTTTTGTTGATCCTGGACGTGATTTCAAATCACTAAGTTACACATCTTCTGGAACTATTGGCAAAAATAAATATTATGCCCATTTCTTGGCCTTAGGCACACAGGAATTGTGGACACTGGCCTCATATCTAGACTAAGACGTGTGATAGGGCTGACAAATGTTCCCAGAAAGCTTTTATAACCACTACTTAACTCAAGGACAATCAAGTCTGAGCCAGCACTTACAACTGGGATGATTTTAGATGTTTAGAGGCTTAATTATAACCAACCAATAACAGCCCATTAACTAGCACTGACACTATTAGTCCACTGATGTTACTGTCCTTTATCTGGCTTTTGCTTTCTTCTAATGCTGTGGTCACTGGTTGTTTATCCCTAGTTAGTTTGTTGTCTTAAAGTATGTTGATTACAAGTTACATAAGAGGATTTTAGTATGCATGTTGAATCCAGTTGGTCCACATTTCAGTCACAGCTGCTTACTTTTGTGGTGGTTGAAGCTGCTGCCTTCAAGTGCTCCTTGTAAACTCCTATTGTAGAGTGAAAGTGTTTTTTGTTGGCAGAAAAAAACTATTATGTGAACATTTATAGCCATGTTTAGAGGGGACGAAAGGATTCTTGTTTACTTCTTCTTTCCCCATAATTCGAAGCAGCTTCTCTATTCTCTGCACCAGATTGAGAAGTGGGCAGATTACCATCACTTGTACCAAAAACTGTTGACATGGCATCTTGCGCAGCTGAGGTTTAGTGAATCACATCCATCAGTAAAAACATTATGACATTATGACATTGTCTGCAGGTTTAAGAACATGTTATGCAATGCTTTGTTGGAATTTGCACATCATAGTTTCGGGTGGCGCTTGACTGATAGTGGCCTGATATCAGTTTATACTGGCTGATCACAGCCACATAGCATATATTGGTTTTGGCATTTATATTTGAAGGTATGCCAAATAAATTACAGTAATTTAATGCTTTAGTCTGCATTTTCTTTTTAGATATTTGATGCCGGTTTCAATGATAATATATGTTGTGGTATTTGTGTTTTATACATTAAATGTAATTGTTGAATTTCAGCTGAATACAAAATTTTTGTTTTTTAAATATGATATAGCTACTGCATGTTACATATAGTATTATTGTTCATCTATGGAAAATCCTTTCTCCGTACATTTTGGTCACAACTCTAATAACTGATTAAAGGTCTATGTATAAAAATAATAATATATTGCTAATATTTTTGCTACTAGTCATATTTTTGATGTATATACATCAGCATCAGACAGAGAAACCAACTGTGAATCAGACTGTAGTTTTGGGTCCATTGAACCTGAGTGACCCGCACAAGTAGCATGTTTTAATGTTGAGGTTATGTGGCTGTGGCGCCCTCTGCTGGTAAAGATAATCACTTACAGTAAGTTAAAAAAAATAATAACATTAACATTAATAGTTAGAATAACAAGAGTAAGCAATATACTTTCGTACGTATGGGAGAGGACACAAAATAAATATTTCATAATTATATATTCACGACAAACAACCGGCGTTGCCACATATTATCTTCAGGCATTTTCACGGAACCCTACTCGGCTTTCGTCAAGCTGTTTAAGGACCCCAGGATGTCCATGCTTGCTGAGCGTAAGTAAATTTCTTCTAGAGTTTTTAAGGATATTTGCCTTTTTCTTTCAATGTAACAATATGTATTTCTGTGTTTTATGTTCGCTGAAAAACACCATTACCACCTGTCTAAAGATGTTCTTCCGAAAGTATTCAGTATTTCGGATTTGTTAAAGTATTCGGGTAGCTAAAGTTAGCATTAGCATTAACTACACCGGTCTGTGTAAACACGTGCTGTCTCTTGTAACTTTGCACCTTTACTTTAGTCGCCTGTCATCAGCTCATTTTAGCTAACTGTATTGTATTTAATGATCGGATATTTTTGTATTTATTCGCAGTCTTTTTTAAGTAAACTTGTGAGCTGTGGCACATTGAGTCCTCAACGCTTGGTCGGAAATTGGGGGAGTAAAACATTGCATCTGTTCCTCCTCTCATAATGTTGACAGCTGTCAGCCAGTGTTTGCATGCACATGAAACCTCGTTTTAGAGTAAAGTATTAGAGTGCATTTAAACACATTATCTGTCTTACCTTGATTCGAGTTGCTTGTCCTAATGTAATTATGTATTGTTATGTTGGATGTTATGTAACGATATTGCTGCTCTCTGTCCAGCTCGGAGGAAACAGAAGTGGTCTGTTGACCCCAGGAACAGCGCCTGGAGTAAAGATGACTCCAAATTTGGCCAGAAGATGCTGGAGCGAATGGGCTGGTCCAAGGGCAAGGTGAGTGTTGAGGCTGATCTCCACTGTTTTAGGTTTTGGTCATCTGTAGTTATTTAGACATTGGCAGTGAACAAATGAGATGTGGAACATCGATGTCACATGTTATCTTTTCTCTTTTCACGTGTAGGGCCTGGGCAGAAGTGAGCAAGGCTCCACTGAACACATCAAAGTAAAAGTTAAAAACAACAACTTTGGTCTTGGAACCACAGCCAGCCATGAGGTGAGCACATTAACACTTAATGACTTAACGCTTGAAAGGAATTATTTTGGTGCTTTGTTCATATTCCAATATTTTAGTTGATTCTAACACATTCTAAAAGCAAATAAGTCTATTTTGAGTGAGTACCTGAAGAGAATATGTAATCCGCAGATCATCATAGTGATTACATTACTCATGGTTATTTGTAGATGTGATGTGATGTGAGGGAACGTATTTAAACTGCCTGAACAGCAACAACAACAGTTTTAACAAAAAAGTCACTTTAACATTATAATCTTCTTGAAGGTGGGATTTATTACAGGACTGTTGAATTAGACTACATTAGTTCTCACTCGGTGTACCTAATAAACTGGCACTGAGTGTACAAATCCATAATTACCTACCATATTAATTTCTAAATCGCCTGAAAGCATTCTAAAGATGTGTTATTGTGGAACAGAAGATTTTTCGTTCTGCTGTTTTGAGATCTGCTGTGTTCACAGGATAACTGGATCGCCCACCAAGATGACTTCAATGAACTTCTTGCTCAACTGAATAACCACCATGGTCAAAACAACAACACTGGTATGTACGAACAGCAGTGTTAGGATGTGTAATGTGTATGTACCGCACTACCAGTTTACAGACTGGTTAAAAATGTATTCATGGTGGTCAACTTCACAAGGTTGTTCTGTGCGCTGTTCAAAACAGTGACACTTTGTCACAAACCAATTATTCCTGTGATATTTAAGAAAATGTCTTACTTGATTCCAGTAGAAAACCGAAAGCAGGGCCTTAATCACAGCTCACATAATGTGTTCAGTTGTGTTAAAAGTGAAGTTGATTTCCTATTTAATTCTTATTGCTCTGTAATTGATGGTCAGTAATATAGAAAATAGTCCACACACAAAATATTTGTCACATATTTCTCAGCACTGGTACTTTGTGGATTTAAAATTCATGTATTTTATTAATCCCCACCTTCTGTATCTAACATGACATCATTTAACCAAATGATGACAAATGACAAATTTCCCCATTGTGGGACTAATAAAGGAATATCTTATCTTATATATTATCTTACAGTCCAGCTTTTTCTGGCTGGTTGTTCCATCCTCTGAACAGTAGAGGGTGCTGTTCTGTAACAGTTTGGAGAGAAACCTTTGGATACGGTCCCTGTCATACAATGAACGTCTTCATTATTACTGCTCTGGGAAACAAAGCATATATAGAATACTGTTAGATCTGAGTTGGTAAAGAGATGCAATGAACATCTTTAAATTGTAACTACATGTCATAAAGATATATCATCTTTTATTTCCTTTATTATCTATAGAAGCTCCACCAGAGGAGCAGAAAGGATTCAGCTTGGAGGAGAAGTCCAAGACTTCCAGAAAGAGGGTCCATTACATGAAGTTCACTAAAGGTGGGTTATATCTTTTGGTAGCTGATAGAAAGCAAAGGGTTAAACAGGAAGGCGCTTATTGTGAAGTGTTTTTTTCTCATCCTCAACAGTCATTACATTACAGACTCAGCCAGACTAAACTGTTCTTTATGTAGTAAAAATTTTCTCTATGAAATCAGCCTTTTAAATAGAATAGTTTCAATGCAACCATTTACCTTTTTTTGGCAGCAACAACTCAAGTTTGTGCCTCCACTTTTTTCGTTTTCCACCTTCATACAGTGCACCCACAGACAGACAGAGAGACAGACAGCCTTCTTTACACCTGGTTGAGCCTTGTGCAGTTGGCTCAGAACACAGATTCTGATCAGAGCTCTGTCAGCCTGTGCTGGGTCAGCCGGCCCGGTCAGTGCTAGGGGAGGTTATTAATAACTCTTCCTTCTACTTTCATTACTCCTTTACACGTCAGGAAGTCAAGATTTGCTGGTCAAGGCCAGAACACTGATAGGCACAAGGAGGAATTTAGCGTTCAGGACCACTGGAGACCAAAATGAATAACCACTAGCCCATGTTTTACTGCTGAGTTGCTTTACTTGGAGCATAGTTGAGTGATTACAGACAGTTTCTTAGGAAGATTGTCAGTGCTTGCAGTAGGTTCTTTTGCAAGGAAGTAGTGCATGCTCATCAAATATTAACATGTGTTAAAGTAATTAATCTACAGTCATTTTTGTTACTGGGTTCAAATGTACCAGGTCAGCATACATGGGAAAACAAAATATCTCAACTTTTGCCTCACCTGGAAGAGCCTTTTACATTTTACGTCATTCAATAGCAACTTCCTGTTTCCTGTTTGGGGCATCTGGCATGTCCATTTACTGCCCCCCCCAAAAAACAACACCTCCCAGGGGCCATGTGACCCATTAGATGACCTCGCCAGATAAACCGTGGCCTCGATCTCTCCCCCAGACCCTCTCACCCTGTTTTTGTGCTCTTAACGTGGCAGGAGCCAGAAAAAGATCTGGTCCCTGATGGATGAGATGCACCATACAAGGCTTCACTTAAGACGTAAAGCACAGACATTAGGAGTGTGATGATGACACTTGTTTTTCTTATTTTCCTGCGGATGTTCTCCTTCCTGCCCTCACATTTTATACATACTTTATGAAAGTCATACAACTCGATGCAACAGTGAGTTTTTCTGACTCATGCAGAGGGACCTTAACCTCAGTTTACTTTGATTATGAATGAATTCATGCAGTTTCCAAACTTCTTACTCACTTCACATTGTTTAATGTTACAGCGCTGCACCATATACCGTAATTGCTTTTTTTCTCTCAATGAGGGCATGTCATATAGGCGTAATGAGTATGTAAGGTATTATCAGTGTTTTGTAAATCTTTTTAGCTAAAATTTTGCCTTGAATTGTAAATCCCACCAGACTGTGAACTCATTGAATTGCTGCACTATTTGGACCCTCCCTCCTAAAAAAAACAGCCTCACTGACCCCTTGAAAAGTGCCATAAATAATATAATGGCTCACGAGCCATTTCCACAGCCACGGTTGTCTGTCGTCCATCACTGGACATTTGTGTTGACTGTGAACTTGGGCCTCTTTTATCGTCTTTGCATTTGGATACACTTGTACCCCAACCTGCCATCAACTGATAAAGTCTGATCCTGCAGGACTTTAAGTTCTAATCCATTTGAGAAGATCCCTTTCATTATCGACAGCAGCTGTTTATAAATGTCAGGGGAAGCTAAAGAGCAGGTAGCACTTGACACTACTGCTGTTTGTTATATAAAGACATGTGACATTCACTTTCTTTCAGTATCCTTATTCTCTCAGACTGTCAGAAAGCAGAGAGGGAGGCAGTTTATGTGATAGGAGGATGTGCAGGTGGGAATGTTTTCTCTGGAATTTAATCTTAAGCCAGTTTGTGACTCGGCAGGCAGCAATTCAACTGTCTTTGGCAACATGACACCGCTTTAAGCCGTTTCTTCTCAAACGGGCTGCAACTGTTGTCATGCAACAGAACGGACGCTGGCACTATTTCTTTGTCCATAAGAGACTCATAGCTAAATTGGAAACTTGAGTCGAGTGCTCCGCCTGCTCTAAGTGGTCTGACAGGCATAAACTTTCAGTGCACTCTGATCGTGAGACTGTCAGTTTTGAGATGTTTAAATGTTGGAAATATTAATGGTCCTCTTGCAGTGGCAGGCGACGCCAAGTCTTACTTTATTTATCAATAATTTTTTAAAATCATCCTACTTGTGTTGACATTGCCTTACCTTACTGTGTCCAGCTTGTGGTCTGGATTGGCACGGGCAACCAAAGAGTTACCAGGCAAACGTCAAACCTGCCACGCCTGTTTGCATGTCTCCACCGAGTGCTCCGATGCCGGCTCCCCTCCTTGTGAAGCTGTTGCCAAGTTAAGGCTTGGTAATAGATTTAGTGTTGTTAAGCTTGTTACACGAGAGGTTGAAGAAGTCAGGTACTGCTGTCATAGTTGTGGTTGTGCACAGATCATCTTTGAGCAGGCAAAGGTCAAGAGTTGAATCCACATGAACTCATATCTAGCCTAAAAATATACTGTCAGAGACTTTTAAATTCTATCGTAGTAATTTATTATCGATTGATTGGTAAATTTGACTTGATTGGTTTAATATTGTGAATTTTCCCACTGTGGGACGAATAAAGGTTTATCTCCTCTTATTTTATCTTATATTAAATCTGTAAAAACATGGTTGCAAAAGACCTTGTGGCCACAGTAGCATCTGAGAACCTTCTCTCTCCGTCTCACTGCAGGCCTCCTCCTTACTCTCTCCTGCTTTTTTATTGATATCCTGTTCAGGCTGGCTCCCTCACTGCCAGCACTGAGGATTGATGGCCTTTGTTTGCGGGGAAAGGCACCAAAATCTCTGCTGCTTAGGTCCGGGGGCCCACAGCATAAACCAGTAACCCAGTTTTAATTGCTGCCTCCATCTATCACCTGTCACGGCTGCAAGGGTGGCTGATGCAGAATTTAACTACAGCTCTCCATCCTTTGCTCCCGTGGTTGAGTTTTATCGCAGTCTTTTTAACCAAACACATCACATCTACCTCTCGTCCAGTGTTTGAATACTGGACATCATTGATCTTATTTGACTTTTTTAGTAATTCGTCAGATTTGTGTATTTCTCTGTACCCGTGCTTCATCCTGGATAATGGCATTTTAGCCACCTTTTGAACGCTTATGGGACAATAGTTAAGCACCTTTTTATCAGAGCACTGGTATTTGCTCTTTCACCTGAAAGCCTGAGAATTTTGACAGGTACTTCCCCATCCAAACAGCAGAAAGGTCAGATTGGGCACAATTTTACATTTGACCTGAGTTCACTGGATGACAAACACCACAGCCTCCTCCCCTCCTCCTTTATTTTAGTTTTCAACATAACTTTCTTGGTTTTACTTCTTAGACCTGCATGTGCAGCGACTTTCAAAGCCAAGAGCAGGGGGAGATAGAGGCTTAAAAGCAATAAATAACCAAATGTTATCAGAGCCCCGCTGAAGGAAGAGGATGCAGCTGTACGAACAGGACCCAGGCTTGAGACAGGCGACTGTGTGCTTCAGGAGTCTTTGAGGCCCGGCTTGAAAATGGGAATCCGGAGGCGTGGCGTGGCAGACCTCGTCGTCGGTTTATTTTTCTTTGCCGTTTTATCCCTGGAGTAAGAAGCAAAACACGCAAACCTCCTCTTTCTTTAGTGAAGAGACCACCTCCTCCTACCTTCCACCCCCAACACCCACACACAGACACACAAACATACTCATGCAACCTCGCTCAGGTGGCTTTAACAGTTGACCTTAAGTTGTCTGCATTAAAATTATTATTTTTATTTTATTTTATTGTGGGTGGAAGGATGTGCATTGGAGGGAAAAGTGTGAATGTAAATTGTTCTTGGTAAACGTTTGGTACATTTGCAAAAATCAAATCCCACTAATGTATGCTATTTTCATTTCATCCTGCCATTTAAATTTGCCTCCTTTTAAATAATGGAACCCACAAAAGCGAGTTAAAGTGAGTTTTAATTTGCTGAATGGCTTTTAATTTTCCCTCCCTTTAGGAAAGGATCTGTCCTCCCGTACTGAAACAGACCTGAACTGTATATTTGGGAAGAGAGCAAAATCTGCCAAACACCAGGAGCAGGTAAGAGACTTATTTATTATTTATTATTATTTACATTATTCACAAGTAGAAAAAAGTTAAAGGTTAATGTAGGCAGAAATTTCAGTTTTCCAATTTCCCATCTAAAATACTGTTTGTTTTTTGATCAATCTGTTAACAAATTGAAAACCAACATTTTTTTTTAAATATGCAAGAGGCAAAAATCCTGCACGCTGTCGATCACTTGTCCTGACGTTAGACACAATCAATCTGACATGAAACACGGACACACAGAATAACAAGAATAATGTAGTATTATATTTATTAGATTCAGTCAGTTTTATTCTGCCAAGGTGCACTGTGTCCAGTTACAAAGGATATGTGGTCCAAGGTGTAAGTTACTCAGGGAAACAGTAGTTTTCTAAACTGCGAGGACAGGCCTGTGATCTTTCTTAACCTAGTCAATGTAAAGTGTACACTCGGGGAGGAGGTGGCATACCTCTGGCCAGGTGGCTCGAGCTTATCTGCCTTTGCTTGGTAATTAAGGATGACCACTGGTGCTGATGCCTCCATCAGCCGCTGTGCTGCGTTATCATCTGATCCTTCTGCTTCTGCAGGGCCCAGCTCCTGAGCAGCCCGTGGCCCTAGATTAACCATGTCACAGCGTGCAGCTTTAACACCGCCAACAGGCCACTGTTGGCAGCAAGAGCACCTAAATCCAGTTAAGGGATTTGCACTCTTAACCCCCTACTCCTCTCTTCTGTACTTCTGTCTTGGAGCGCTCACATCAGGTAGTTATAATGCCAGCGGGCATTATTAAAGGCAAATCAAAATTGGGGTAAGGTGTGCAGAAATCTGAAATGATGACGCTTGCAAAAAAAAGTTGTCTTTTTGCTCTTGGCATTGGTGGTTGGTCACTTCAAATGTCACTTTGCCATTTGGTGTAATGCTGGCTCTCATGCTTCTGAAACGTGTCTTATAGGCTCAGACAGGTTGCAAGTTGTATTTCAAGCCCAGGAAGTTCCTTGGGCTTACTTATCAAAAACAAAACCTTGCTTACTATTATTAAATCAACATGCCTCGTGCATTTGTTCTCTTCCATTTGTTATTGTCTTTTTAGTTAGAAGTAGGCTGCCTTGGAATAAAGAAAGTGCTTAAGTTAATATTTTTTATTGTCAGAAATTAAACACTGCTAATGAAACTTGCTGTGCGCCAAAAGTAGAGTTGAACTATTTTATAAATTTACAGAGACTGTAATTTAGTCACGGTGCCCATTACCTGCCTCACTCAGTGGAAAATACTGACAAATAAAATCAACATGTTAAATAAGTATTGCATATTTAAAATCCCAATAAAATCCCTCCAGTGAGATTTGTAAGGACATTTTTAGATCTTGCATGTTTTGTATGGTAAAAGATGGCACTTAATATCGATGCAAAATCAGAAAAATATTATTATAAAAACATGAGAAGTGGCACAAGCAGACACAGAACTTCTGTTTATTTTATTATGAATGAATAAATCTTCATTTAATAAACAGGTATTTTTGGTGTCACAAGTTCTGCTGACCGTACGCAGAACCACAAGGACAATGACAAATCTAGCTTTTGGACTCGGAGACACAGAAAAGCCTCTTGCTGGCCCCCTCTGTTTATCTCGGGCATTTAGCTTGAAGAAATTGGCATCTTAAAATCCATAAATTGCACGAGAAAAACCTTCTCTATTCCCCTGCAGGTACCGAGCCATAACATCACAATGGCTGCCGCTCCCCAGCTGATTAACATTGGAAATGCAAGCAATACACACCGTCATTTTCTCCCTAATCGTTTGGTTATGGGTTGTTATTTTTCAGCCAGGAGGGACACCATTGACCATATCGAAAACACTGAACACAATTACAATGGCTTCCCATGAGGCCTTGTGTTGAGGCCAAGCTACATCTGAGGTTGCTGGGAAGAGGTAAAGAGGGTGATGGACCAATCAAGCTCTAGGCATTGTGCAGAATCTCCTGCGAGTGTGTTCGTGACACTGCCAGTGACCCATGATGCACCCTGATCTGTGCTTACTGTTAGAGCACAAAGCACACTCTGCAGTGTACACACATGCAATAATCTCAATACTCCAAAGAATTGTGACTATATCAACATTAGGAGCCTTGGTTTAGTGGTGGCCTTTGCAAATGCAGTCACCAGTCGCATTATCTGCATCCTGACAAGGTGAGGCCAGGAGACTTGTCCAAATCTGGATCGGCTTCTCCGCGACTGCCCGCCTTCCCGCTCATGAATCTTCCGGCACTTCACCCACCACCCACTGCTGTCTCTCCAGCGTCCCTTCCACCAGTCCCCCACTGCTGGGGTTTTCCTTCCTCCCGCAGTGATGTGCTTCCTGCTCGACTCTTATCGCTGCTCACAACGCTCCCTGAAATGCAGACGCGCAGACACACACATACGTGCACACACTCGGCTGTCTCACATGCCTCTGTTCTTCAAAGGCACCACTGGATGTGTTGAAAAGACACGGGGACAGATTATTAACTCCTTCATTGTAATTGGTTGTATAGGTAGCCTAAGTCTAAAGTCTCATCCAGTATTATCTTTCCCCTGATTTTTTTACCTGATACAATTTAAGACCACAGTACAGCAGCTGTGTGACATAAACACATACAAAGCTCTGAATGCTCAGGAGACTTCAAATAACAACAAACATTTCATTGAGAAAAGTTCTGATTTCTCTCTCAAGAATAATTAAACAAGCCTAAGTAAGCAGGTCAATGTCAACTTTGGATACCTTACACATTTTAATTATCAATGCTGAACACACATTTCAGAACGTATTGGGGTTCAAAAATCATCCCTATTTATAAACTAATAATGGGATGCTGAATACTGAAGCATGCATCAAGGGATGCATGAAAGAGCAGGGACACTAACAACCTAATGCAATACAGTGCAGCTGTTCTGCAATAAAGCCTACTTTTATGATGCCTATAATATTAGTGTTTTGACACTGCCATAGACGTATTAATTCAATTATATGTTTAAGCATTGAGGTTATAGATTGTGGTGGTGGTGTACTTGATTACATTTTACTGAGAAGTGTTACTAATATCATCATGTATGTAAATAGGGAGGACAAAAAATTAGAAACTCTTCTCCCTATAATTCATTCCAGTACAACACCAACACTAACTGTGACCTCAGTAATTAACATATAATTAAATTCACACATTTCTGACAATGTGAAACTGAACATTCTAAACTTTGTGAAGGTAAAATTTATGACAGAGCTGTTGCCATAGGTTGTCCTGGTGTACCTAATAAAGTGACCACTGAGTGGACTGAATTCTAAGTTTATCACACTTGTGCAAAATTGCTTGCTAAATACAAATCTACAAGATAAATGGATGACCAACATTTCACCCCCCCTCACCATGTAGCCACCTGAAAATGTATGCTTAAAACCATTATTTACACTCCCTGACCAGTGAGGGTTATCAAGTTGTGGTGGAGCACCTGTCCATCTACACGGCTCTCTGTTATCCATCACCCGTCCCACGCTTGCGAGCCCCCTCCATCTCCTGCCTCCTCCTGTGCCCCTCAACACAATTACTCACGGCATGACAAACGACAGGCTCTCTCTGCCGAGATATCAAAAAGCCCCGGCCACTTCTAAATGAAGGCACTTTGGCAGCCCTGTGCTCCCCGTGCTTATCGGCGGGCGAGCAGTGCCCCTGGCCGTCCCGCGTCCCCCTCTCCTTCCCCCTCCTTCTCCACCACCGTGCCCTCCTCAGGGGGTTTAGTTAGGGGAGCCACATGGAGGGCCGGCCCGGCTTGATTTATCTCCCTTGCCCCTCTGCCCGGCCACTCAGGCAGGCCGAAAGAGCCGACGAGGCTCCAACGGGCCTCAGTTCGAAAGCCCGGCATTAGCTGAAATAAACCATTCTGCCGCCCAGTGAAAAATGTCCTCTGATTGGCTAATTAATCAGTCAAAGGGGAGCGACGCGGCTTGTGACTTGAGGGACCCAAGCGGGCGACCGCAGAGGGCCTGCTGATAAATAGACTCCCCGCCGATTCATACATCAACAAAAGTTAGTCATTTTTTAAAGCCGCCTCTCAGATGAAAGGTGGAAACAAGCCATAGTTTTATTTTTCCACTCACATTTCCTTCTACATTTCTTTTTTGGGGGGTGTGTGTGTTTGAAAAAGACAAAATTCACTTTTATCTTTTTTTTGTTCATTTGTTTCTCATACCTTTTTAAAATGTTTTTTAAAAAAATGACCACTTTGTCATAGTCATAAATTGAAAATAAAATTCCAGATATTGATTTTGTGAAGAATCCCCAGCATCATTTATTATCATTTGCTGCAATACAATCACTAAATTGAATTTTCAGTTTTCTGATTCAGCCTCTTAATCAGCATAGTAAAAACAATTATATTTGTAATGAATTAAGTTTTACAGTTGATATGACCGATATGATTTCACCATTAGAAACCTCAATATTGTTACAGCATTGACCCGTTCATTAGTTCTGTACTCCTTAAAAATGTCAACGAAGAAAAATGGTTGAGTATAATTTGGTACAAGGCTTGTTTTGACGTCTGAACCTTCCAGTCAGACGGTCGGTATGGCGCACCCTGCTCTCGGGTCAGCTCGACCCCTGCGGCCTCTCCCACTCCCACTCCTGCTCAGGCACAAAGGGCCAGGGATCAGGCCTCATCGGGTGGCACCTGTTGCAAGTTTTTCCTGCCCACGCGTTGTCCACATGAAGGATCGCACGTCAGCGGGGGCTCCCTCGATACCACCGTCTTGAGGAATATGGGACGCGGGTTGGGGGCTGGAACATTTGGCAGATGCGTCGGCGAGGCGCCAGGAAGCCGATGGGCGGAGTCGAGCGGTGAAACTTTGCTGACGGCGCAGAAACAAAATGTGTTTTTGGTACAGAAATTTTAACTATAGTGCAAGTTTCACAGGTTGCTACTGAGGCCTGTGAACAGTGAAGTATGGCGGTGTTGAATTGTAATTTTGAAAGTGTGTCACAGTTATTACTAGCTGGGATGGTTGATATAGATAAGCCATGAAATGGTTCAAACATGTCTTTAGTTACTATTCAAGAGTGAGACATCTTTTTTTTAAATTTCAGCTTGACTTCATGCAAGTAACTGACTTCTGTTTTACTTATTTTTAACTTCCTTTATTTTCCTAAATGCTGACTTCCATCATCAGAATGTAAACCGATGAAGACTGGCTTAGATGTCATTACACATAGATATTACTGTATATATTTAAACATTTGTTTGTATCAAGCAGTTTCATTGTTAACGTACATTCTTCACAGGGTTAACTGTCTGTCCTGATACTAACAGGATTATTCTTTAATGACAATGTTAGAGTTTCACTGCATTGTATAATTGACAGTATAAATAGAAATACGGCACCGAAGCAGAGACTTTCTTTTTGGCTCGGTTGTCCATCAACTCGCGGCATTGATCTGTTGAAAGGGGACGCCGGCGGAGTGCGGTTGGCTCACTTTGAATGGGCCGGTGCACTCATGCTGGGCGCTGGGGTTTTTGTGATGCCGAGGAGCTCTAATTCATTCTCAGATAACATCTAATTGCCTCAAGCAAAAGCTCTCCCTTTCTTGAGCATGTTTGTTGACAGGCCCTTTTGCTTCTAGCGCCCAAAATATCAAGACCCGCCAAGTAACCCCCCCCACCCTCCTGCAGTGACACACACACACACACACACACACACACACACACACACCGCACATTTACCACCTACCTCCCTGGCAGTTGTGTGGACTGCTCCCTCCTGGCCATGCCAGCTCGCTGACACTTACAGATTAGCGCAGGACAAAAAAGAAAAAGAGGGCGTCCGTCTCTTAGTTACAGGCCTAAACTAGAATACATGGGGCCGGGGTAATTACCGCCTGGTGAAGCTAACCGCCCAAAGATTTCCAGCCCTCTCGGCTGTTTACAGCCACCGACTACCGTTTAATCACTGACTCTTTAATCTAATAAATCACAGCTGGGGAAAATAATCACTGTATCTTCCCTCTCTGGGGTTGGGGTGGGGGGACCCCTGTGCTCTTGAGGGGGGGCATTGTCGGCAAGCGTTTGCAGTGTTGAACAAGCGCAGGGCAGTCATGCTGCATGCATAATGTTGTCTTCATTTGTTACTTATGATAAACGTTCTCGCACCGGGCACAAAGTGCAATTTTTCAAAACCCATTTTTTTGTGTTTCGTCTTAACTACACACAGAAAGTCTGCCTTTAGGAAAAGTATTGCTTTGTGGAAGCTTCCATGTGTGGCATTTAATGTACTTATGGTACATCATTTTATGCTCTCTAGCTTTGTTACTGTGTAAATATCATTTCTGCACCGGACAAAGATAAATATTAGTATCACTTTAGAGGCAGAGACATTACTTAAAAAATATTGATGGTCGTCCGAAGGGTTTGCTTATTTACCAGGGAAGAAGGTATCAACCTGTTTTTGTGTCCGCCCACATCAGGCTCATGAAGGATGGGCTGCTGGACTTGTGTGCTCATCAGGGAGAGACAGCTGGCTAATCAGGGCCTGATCCATAGACCTTGAGTATCGCCAAATTTATTATTGTGGCAGGACAATGAGGGCACACTCATGCAATTACAGACCCAACCAATATTGGCTAGAAATTATTGAAAAAAAACAGCAAGTAATGCAAACAGGCAGTTTTTTTTTTTTTAAGAAAATAAATGGGCAACCGCAGCTTTGTCAAATGCTAATTAACATGTGAGCCAGAAGGTGACTGAAGAAGAAGTAGCTGATTTGTTAGACATAACTCTTAATATTTATTTGTTTTAATAACTTTTAGTAAATCTAAAACGCGTAAATAGTTTTTTAAAAAAGTAATTCGTCATGTTTCAGCTGGGTTGTCCATAAAATCCTCCCAGTACTGCATATGCCCCAGTTTACTCCCATTTTATAAGCAACCATATGGTTTATTGGTGCATCAGGGAAATGGGGCTGCCAAACCTCCAACGCTTTGCTGACCTCTGTGGCCATGATAACAATTGGATAGTGTGAATAGGAATTTCTCGATTGGTGCTGCTTTGCATTAAAGCCACAACTAACCAATATGACTAATACTGATGAGTTTCTGGACGCCTTGAAATTTCTTATCTTCTCTCACAACACTTCAAAAACAGAAAGATTATCGATTGGATTTGAAGTTTAAACAATAAGATTTTTGATATCAAGCCTTCAGTGTGGCAGCTACAAATATTAAGAGCAGTCTGTTAAACATTGGAACAGCTTGATAACAGATGACGTGAAGTGGTTAAGTTGTGGAATTATGAACAAATGAACAGCAGTCAGCAGGTTCAGTTAAGAAATCTACACTGACTGAAGTGTCAACAAGTGGTGCACACTGAGCCGTTTTCTTATCCTTCAGGGTTAAAATCAGGTCCAAACCATGACACATCCACACTGGCACTAACCTACAGATAATACACAACATTTTATATTTTTTAATGTGGAGCCAGTCAGCTGACACAAAAACCTGGATTGTTTTATTCCTTTTTCGGTCGGCCTACTTTTGTGGACTGTAGCACCTAATTGTACACACTGAAGCTGAGTAATGCACAGAAAAAAAAAAAAGAATAATTGTATTGGATTGGACTGTATTATCAAAGACTGAGTTTAAAAGTCCTCGGATTGGGATGAGAAAACTTAATAAGGACAAGTAGTGATTTTGGAATTTCATTCTCAAGTAGCTTTGCTCACTACAGTTTTCAGATTTAGACATCTTGTCAGTTAATTGTGTAAAGTTCCATACATATTTCTGCTGATGTTGTCGGGTTAAAAAAAGTTTCACATGCACTCCAGTGAACCTTTCCCATCGTCCCTCTGCTGGCTTGAGGACTCTCCTCCTGAATATGTTGGCCTCGGTATCTTGGCACCTTGGCACATGTCTTACCGCTGGCTTTCCATCGGCTACATTAGCAGGGACAGATAGAACTGGAGTGTCTTGAAGGAGGCCGCCTGTTGAATGTCTTCCCACCCTCTCCTTTTCTCTGGGACCCTCTGCGGGCCCTCCCTGTGTTCCCTGCCCAGCCCCAGCCCCCGCCAGGGGAGAGAGCGGAGCAGGAAGGGCCCGATAGCCAGCCAGACCGCTCCTCTGCCGAAGGAGCCTTATCTCAGAACTGCACACAGTGCACTGAGCGCATCCTTTTCCTGGGGTTCTGGGTCCTGGAGGAGGAGGAGGGGGAGGAGTAGACATGGCTGGATATAGGTGTGTTCTCCAACCCTCCACTCCTCAACCCCACAGTGTTGTAGCCTGGGACTGACTTTTCCAATCATTCTTCCAGCAGTCATGTAAACTGATTTTATACATAAGAAACTGGCTGTCGCTTCTTGAGCTGTAGGTTTAAAAGACTGGTCCCTTCTATTATAGGAAATAACTGTTCATAATTGGGTTATTTAAATAGCAAAGAAATGTTTTGATAAAAGTTTTTCTTACCTTCACTATTACCTGTATATTAGTCATTTGTTTAGGCTTCACCTAACAACAGTAAAACTAGTAGTACAGTACGAGTAAAGCTAGTCACCGACAAACTGTGAAAACGTAGAAATGGACTTTAAATCTCTGCAGGAAAATTAACTCGGTGAAGCTGCTATTGACTCCAAATCCAAGACTTTCTGCAGTTACAGTGATTTTGTTCGCTGCAAGGCTTTTCACTGTGAGTCGATGTTGTGACTCTCCAGTTCAGGAATATAAATCAGTGCTGCAGGAATTTTATTTGATATTATGTAATAAATACAATAAAACACTCATCGGATTCTTAAAGAAGAAAATGTCACTGGTCTTGAAGAAAAGTCGCTGTAACAGAAAAGCTTTCTCATATATTTGATTAATTTATTGATACGACACTCAAAAACGTGAGCTTTTTGTAAATGACTAAATGAATTTAGAAAGCAAGAAAAAAAACTGGGGTTGCAATGCTTACATTTTGATATAAATTATTATTAACAATAAAATGTTTTTTTTTTTGAAAGCCTTATTTTGAGACTGTTGTATTGTTAAAATATAAAGCTTGTCTCAAGATGCATTCAGGTGTGATCAGCTCATGCCTGCTGTATACTCTGTGCTCTGGCCCTCACACAGAAGTGGTGACTGATAATAACACGCCAGAGAAAATAACACACACCTGGAAATAGAGAAACAAGATCTCAAACATTACTGCCGAGTTGCGTCTTAGTAACATGTTGCCCTCAACAAAAATCTCCAGGGCTCCCGGTGATGCTGACTGGACCTGTAGGTTTATATCCATACTGTACGTGTGTGTTTTTGTGAGTGTGTGTGTGTCCAGCGCAGCACTTTCCCTCCTGTCGGATCCGGGTCTAATGGAGATCCCCAGGCAGCGAGGAACGAACCCCATACCAAGCTCCAGCCACTTCCCCCTGATGAAGGAGATGTTTCTCTAAGTCACTCTCCTTCTCCTCTTTCTCCCTCGCTCATTCACGCTCTGCCTCTCTTGAGAGTAATTTCACAGGCAGCTCTAAAGTGGCCCCCAGCCATCTTCCCAAATCCCAGTTACATGTTGTTTGGCGCTGTCAGCTCTAAGCCCCATCTCCACTCTCCCAAGCAGAGAGGATGCCATTGTGCAGTAACAGGGAGTATAGATTTTCTCTGGGAAGTTGGAAAGTTTTGTTTAATGGCACCTCACCTGAAGGGCCTTATCCCCCTTGTTAGAAGTTGGAGGGGGGTTCTTTCTAATCGAGGTCTGAAATGGTGGAAAACTTTGTCGTCTGTTTGAACCACCTGCCTTGTCATTTAGTCTCAATCATGTGTGTTTGAGGCGTCCTTTTTTGACGTAATGCAATCAACAAAATATGCATGTAACTCATAGTCAAATCATAATTTTACTTGCATCATTCATAGCCTTGAAATATTTGCAGAGCAGCCATTTCTTACCATATTAATCAATATATTAGGTTGCAAAAAACAATGGTTGTTTCCCTCATGGATATATATTGACTTTGAAGAGTGGGTAAAGACTAATAGCATGGAGGTTTCACTGAAGTCCCTGGTGGCTAGTTTATAAGAAATGACAGTTTTAGTATATATAGATAAATACAGGTACAGTATACTTCAAGCTCCAGAGGAAGCACAGTGCATATGTAGTTACATCAGCTCCCTGTTCGGATTTACATCCACATTGTTTCACTCACCCATCAGTTAGCTCGTCTATCTCAATCAGCGCTGACGGTCAAAGCAGCATAATCTGAATGTAAAAGCTTAAAGGCCAAACCGTGAGGTGACTGGGCACGACACAGTGTTTTCAATTCAACTCTTAATCTGTAGGGTTAGAAGAATGCCCTCCACTTCACCATCTCTGAGGTAATGCACGGAGCGGCAGTATTGTTTAGCGCGATTCTCAGGAGGAGCCTCCGTATTCTTCTGGACAAATCATTATGCATTGAGTAGGCCATTAGGAAAATGAAGACAAATGGGTCACAGGGGTGAGGTGACAAATTGTTCATGCTGTAGAGTTAAAATCTAGACTGTGTTGTGCCTCACAGTTGTAAAGTTCTCCCTGTTTAATAGTGTAGACTGAAGGTTGGAGAGATGACCAGTGTGACTCATGTCCACAGACGGGAGAAAGTGTGTGTGTCTTTTACCAAATCACCTTCTGACTGCCTCACTGGAATCAGTAGTTTTTGCTTCCACTTCCCACAGATGGGTCGTTCTGTGACATAAATCTGTGAATCCGATGTTGAATTGCTTATTGGCAGAGTTGCTTGAACAAACATATATTTCAAAATACAGTTTTTTAAATTGAACAGCTTCCTCATTGAAGAACAATTAAGACCATGCATCGACAAAAAGACCCTCTCTTGCCATTTCTTGCCCTCTATGTTTCCTGCCTGTAGTACTTTATGTGACTGATACGAAAAGCATTTTTAAGTCACATTTAATTGTGCGACTTTAATTGTGAGAATTATTTTTAATACATCTGGTGTAATGAATGGACTATTCATGTAAATATTTCTATACCATTTGAAATTATTTTCCGAAGGTGTTAATGTTTATATTTGATGTGAAGCAGCACCGTGTGAACTGTACACCGTCAACATTTCTGGTTTATTTATTAAAATGAGGGATGTTTTTGGTCAGACTACCTTCACCAGGCAGACGTGCTATTGTTTCACAGTGGAATGATTTACTAGTGAGTAGCTGTTAGAGAAGGACCTCAGCGAAGGAGCTGACTGTGCAAGGACACACAGCTGGATGTGTGGCACCGACGTAGTGTTGGAAGAAGAACATGATAGATGTCAGATGTTTATTTTAAGGTGATCCTTTAACACCTATTGTTGCATCAACATCCTATTTTGGCCTCTTTTCACTCACCAAAATCTGCCTGGTTAATCTCTGCACGATGATTGACGATCCTCTGTCTGCCATTGTGTGCTGTCTATTTCTGTGTCGATTGTCTAAATGCTATATGAAATCCTAACCCTGTCCTCTGATTTGTGTGTGTTTTGGTCTAGGAGAGCAACAGCAGTAATTCTCAGGATGAGAAGGAGGAAACTTCTACTCCTGCTGCTTCTGAGCTGGACACAGAGTCCATCACCAAGACTGTGACGAGCTCTCTCAGTATGCAGGAGTATTTTGCACAGCGAATGGCTCAGCTGAAAAAGGCTCGTGGACAGGCCCAGAGTGTAGCACCCTCAGCGGAGGCGGAGGCCAACGAGACATCGGGTCCATCTGATGAACCCAGTCCCATCGGCAGCAGCAGCGACAACGACTCAGAAGAGCCCAAGAAGAAAAAGAAGAAGAAGAAGAGCAAAAAGGCCGCAGATGAGCAGGAAGTGGCAGAAGAGAACAGTAGCGCTCCCATCGTAATAGAGGACGAGGAGGAACAACAGCAGGAGCGTCCGGGGAAAATGAAGAAGAAGAAGAAGAAGAGGGAAATGGTTGAAAACGAAGGAGCTGCAAATGAGAACTGTAGCTCCACCTCTGGTGTGGAGCAGAACTGTGAGGAGCTGCCTCCATCCAAGAAGAAGAAGAAGAAGCTTAAAGAACACAGTGAGGAAACCGAGCTACTAAATGGACCAACAGAGGATCAAACTGTGGAATCTGAGGTTGTTCACAAAAAGAAGAAGAAACACAGAGAGGAGATGGACGATGTTGTAATAGAGGACGAGGAGGAGCTGGTAGAGAAGAAATCCAAAAAGGACAAGAAAAAGAAAAAGAAACATCAAGAATAGGGTGGAGTTAATAGAATCGGCCTTTAGTCTGCAGGGGGACTTGGTACTCGTGTTACCCTGTTATCATAAACATGCTCATGGGGCACACATGAATGGAGTCATTGCCTTCATGAGCAAATCACATGTCTTGTGTACTGTATGTAAAACCTGATAAGCTGTTCATAAAGAACACTTGAAGCTACCCAGTAAAACCACTGGGATACACTATTGTTGCAGCAGATGGTAAAATGCCTTGACTTAAAGAAAGAGTTTAGCCATTTTGAGAAACATGTACTTGCCTCATTGCTGAAAGTTAGATGAGAAACTCGATACCACTCTCATGTCTGTATGGTAAACATGAATTTTTACATTTTGGCTTTTGTACTGATAAACGAAATGTGTACATTAATGAACTTTAGATGTGCTTGTAGTCTATGTGCTAAGCTAAGTTAACCAGCTGCTGGCTGTGGTGTCATATTTAATGGACAAATATGAGACTGGACAATCTGCTCCCCATCTCTGGGTTATTTCCCAAAATATTGAACTATTCCTTTAATCTATTAGATGGATCTATTTCTCTGTATGTGTCTCCACAATATCTAAATACAGACATCAAAAAGTTGACATACTTTTAGAAACAAACCTGTTTTTCCATCAAATTTAAAAAAAATCAATCAATGAGTTATTTGTGTTTTGCAAACAAAATATGAAAATGTTTTTTTTTTTTTTAATACCAACCTTTGTATCTTACCATGTTGTATTCAGTAGCATTACTATTTATTTAGCAGTATTTCACAGTGGAAATAGCACCGGTTGCAACCATCTCTGTCCAGTTCTTCAGACAGTGGACATCTCTTTGTAAAATGAAACTCTTCATATTGTTCATTAAAGTGACCCAGAGACATTTTTGTCAGTTTGTACGGACATGAGAAGAACACAGAAATGTGTAGACAAATCTGAATGGATGCATTTATGATGTTTTGCTGAAAACTTTTGCCAGATACATTCATGAACTGTAAGATTTTTTTCTTTAGATGCTTTAACATGATGAAATCATTTTTAAATAAATCCAAATAGTCATGAGTACATGTTTGATTGTTTTTTTCTTCTTTCATGTGTTTCAGATGTAGTGAAATGTATGTGAATATAAAGAAAATACAAGAAAGTAGTGAGGAGAACTAGGTTGACTTCAGTCAGCACTGAGCACCGTATATCATCTGACCAGCTGTGAAGGTAACCTGAAAACAACACCCTTTCCACTTCCAAATGTGACGTACAAGGTTACAAAATCATTTCTCTGACTTGACAGATGAAATCTCAACTAGTCAGTCTTGTTCAGCAAAGAGAGCGGGTGGTGTGAGTCAAAGGAGGAAAAAAAGAAACTGAGCTGTCCAGTCTGAGACGTTAAAAAAAAAACCCAGCAGCATTCCTTGTCACTATTTTGGGTTTGTATGTTAACACTGAACTCTAATTGGTTCATTTGTCATCGTGACACTTGTCAACCTGACTATTACTATAAGGTGTGCAGGTGTAAAAGTCATTATCCGCATCAATTCAGTTTATTATGAGACCCATTAGTCCTTGTAGTATAAGATGGATTAGTAGAAGAAATAGACAAGTACATTTCTTAAGAAACTGAAGTTTTATCTTGGTTAAATTAAAGTTTCTGTGGAAGCTGCATCATTTTAAAAAAGATATCCTGTTGCAAACAAAACATTTTGTTCTCCAACTGATGCATTTGGAAAAAGGCACAAGGATTTTTCTACTTTTTAAAATCACATCATAAAAGTCACAGTTTGAATATACTTTACAATTGTACATGTTTACTCATAATGTAGCTGCTCGTGTTTATTATGAAAATTATATCACTGGAGCATAGAAGCAGGAGAAGTAATAGTGATTAAGTAAAAAGTGATTAAGATTTAGCCTAATAATGCTCAACACTACAAGTCATTCATTCATATGTTTTGGATGTACTTAAAATAAGTTATGCTACCATGGTGTAACGTCCCATCACGCAGCACAGACATGGAGACAAACCCCCTCCTCGAGTCTCCAGCAGCCACATGTCTTTTACACGGAAAGGGTGAACAACAGCAGGCTGATGCAGCTCCCACCCACACAGCATTTATCACAAGAGCTATTAGTCATCTCAGAAACCCCCAAACTCCTTCTGTGTGCTCGACTCCAAATTGCAAACATGAGGTGAAACTTTTCTCTCACATGTTGCCAGTCTGCTGTCTCGCCATCTACGCTACACACTCCTCCATCGGTTCATGCTTGTTCTGTTGTGCTGACTTCCCATCAGTGTGGCCCATGTGAGTGCGTCCCTATATATCACTGATGTGCCTGCACAATCTGTGGCTTCAGGTGCCGTATCCTGTTCCTGTGGGGGGCTTTTCACACAGAGCTGGAGCTGACACTTCAGTTTGACGGGTGGGGGGGTGGTGGCACTGATTACAATTTTAACATCCATGTTGCCCGTGGAGGAAGAAAGTTCTTTAATTTCAAGAGTTAAAACCACCAGTTTCTAGTCAGGTTACTCCCCCCTCTATAAATATTACAAACCAAGATACTATCTGACCTGTGATCAGTAGCTGCATTTGAGCGGTGTGTGTGTGTGTGTGTGTGTGTGTGTGTGTGTGTGTGTGTCCGTCCGTCCTTGTGTGTGAGAGTGTGAGCTACTCCATGGCTGCAGCCCAAGAGTATCCTGTCAACAGGAACTCCTGGATTTGATATGCACCCGCCTCTGGCCACAGAAGGAAACTGATTTGTTTGTAGTGTGTGTTCAGTGGGGGGTTTATCTCTCCTCTCACCCACAGATGTGATCACAGGTTCCAAAAATTGATCTGCACCCAAAATTTTAAAAAAGGACTTTTTTTTCCCTTCTGAGGGAGTGTAATTCTGCATTTAGATGCTCAACAGGATTTATGTGAGAATTTAATTTCTGTAGAATGCATGTGTTGGGAAAAATAAAAAGGAAAAAGTTCCTCTAAAAATGGGAGTGTTGTGTTTTAATTTGTATGCCAAGACTGTTGGAGTTCAGTGGAAATCTAAAAACACCACTTGGTGTAATTAGCTGTGTAATGTCATGAGTATACTGCAGAACAGGTTGGATGAGTTTGTCAGGTGACTAAAAAGCAAACAAACAAAAAAAAAAATCAGTTGCCAAATCTCTCTCAGTCATCACAGCATTATATAGCCTGTATGTTAAATTATTAGATTTCACTAATATTTACTTTTTTTCTAGTTTGACAAACTTTAGCTGCATGTGCATTTATAAAAAAAAAAAATTCACCTGCATGAGAAATAACCTGCACACTTATCTTATTTGGATCATTGATGTTATCTGTCAGTGGAAAGTTGTTTTGCTGTGAGGCCAGTTTAAGTAGTTAGTAGTGTTGAAATGCTGCTCTCTCTCTCTCTCTCTCTCTCTCTCTTCATGGACTCAACTCATAACAAGGAGGAGCCCAGAGTCCTGCGGGGCTTCTCCTGGAACCTGCTCCTCAAATATAAAGCTCTGCCTCCATCCAGCAGGAAAGACTGAGCCATCAGACACAAGGAGGAGCCGCTGCCTCATCCCCCAAAAAACCTGCACTCACATCTCACTGCAGCCTGCTGGATTTTTCCTCATTTTTATAGTGTTTTTTAAGCTTCTTTTTAAAAAAAAAAAAAAAAAAAAACACCACTTCGACCCAACTTGTCAGAGTCAGTGAGGAGCGCGTGCTGAGCGTGTGGAGGTGAGAGCGCGCAGATGGCCGCCCTCATCAGCGCGTACTCGTCGTGGCCGGAGTCCTTCGAGTGTCCTCCAGGAGACGGGGACGCGCCCGACGGACACGGCCCGCACCGGAACGCCGCGGACAAGGCACCGGAGCCGCGGATCCGGCGGCCCATGAACGCCTTCATGGTGTGGGCCAAAGACGAGCGCAAGCGGCTGGCGGTCCAGAACCCGGACCTGCACAACGCCGAGCTCAGCAAGATGCTGGGTGAGATGAACAAAGTTATTTCTCAAGTCTCAACTTTTATTATTATTATTATTATTATTATTATTATTATTATGTTATCATTATTATGTTATTATGTGTGTAAGTGCGACTTTTTAACTGTTCACACACTTCAGGCCTTGACTGTTTTGCAAAAGTTTTGAAGTTGTTTCCAACCTCAAAAAGACGAATAAAAAGACTTTAAAAGACAACAAAACATCCTTTTTAATCGCAGTTATTTATATCAATATAGGACGCGCGTCATTAAAAATCTCCCTGAATTTCCCTGAAAAAGTTAACGTGGAATTAAATTCGTTCAGATTATTGACGCGGAAAAATGAGAGAGGTTTCATTTTGTGTCGGATTTGCTTGGATTAGTGCTTCAACTCAAAATCTGGCAAACGACGCAAATCATTTTAAAGCCAGTTCAAGAAGAGCAATACATGTAAAAAAAATATGCTTTTATAAATAAAAGGTAAAATTATCACTTGTGCTTCTCTCGAAATAAAACAGTCATTATTTGATAAGTCCCTTAAATATAATTGAGAAACACAAATGAAGCTGAATATTTTGTTTGTTTTGTAAGTTTTAATATCAATGATTTTTCTTTCATTAAAAAAAATGTCTGACCTGAGAAGTAAATCACAATTATGAGCTTATCTTTTTAAATAAAGTAAATGAAGACTTTTTTCCTGGGCTGTTTCACTTTTTAATTTTGGAAAATATGTTGTTCATCTTATTCATATTAATTTAATATCTTAATTATCCAATAAATGAGCATGAACATACAACTTTTAAAAAGTGACTGGGAACATATTTATGGATATTTTCTTGTTGTAGAAACTGAGTGAGAACATATATTCAGTCATTTTAATATTATAACAGGCTTTAAGCATCACATAAAAAGTGAATTAAACATGACATAAAAAAGGAAACTGAAATGAATCTCCTGAACCAAATTCAGGGTTATTTCTTCAAATTAAAAAAGTCCTCTGTCTCCTCTTCTTGCAGGCAAGTCGTGGAAGGCCCTGACCCCCCCTCAGAAGAGGCCCTACGTGGAAGAAGCGGAGAGGCTTCGGGTGCAGCACATGCAGGACTACCCCAACTACAAGTATCGGCCTCGCCGGAAGAAGCAGCTGAAGCGCATCTGCAAGCGAGTGGACCCCGGCTTCCTCCTGAGCGGGCTGGCCCCAGATCAGAACGCCCTGCCCGACCAGCGCGCCCTCTGCCACCCCCTGGACAAAGACGAGGGCAGCCCTAATGGCGTCGGCGGCAGGTTTTCCAGCCCCAGCCCTGCTCTGCCCAGCGTCAGGAGCTTCAGAGACCCGGCCAGCTCCAACAGCAGCTTTGACACCTACCCCTACGGCCTGCCCACCCCCCCTGAGATGTCCCCCTTAGATGCCATGGACCACGAGCACGTGCCCCCCTCTTACTATTCAACGTCTGGTAGCTCCTCCATCTCCTGCTCGTCCTCAGCTTCCTGTCCAGATGAGCACCACCAGAATCAGACTCACATGGGCAGCCCGCCCCCTTACCACACTGACTACGCTCAGACCCAAATCCACTGTGGGGGCACACACATAGGTCACATCCCTCACATGTCCCAAACTGGGGGCGGTGGACTGATCCCTGGCCCTCCGCTGTCTTACTACAGTCCCTCATCTTTCCCCCAGATTCACCACGGGCTCCACCAGGGCCACCTGGGTCAGCTGTCCCCCCCACCAGAGACGCAGGGTCACCTGGAGACTCTAGACCAGCTGAGCCAGGCTGAGCTGCTGGGTGAGGTGGACCGCAACGAGTTTGACCAGTACCTGAACTCCACTGGGAGCGGGTTCCATCCTGAGCAGGGCGGCGGCATGACCGTCACGGGACACATCCAGGTGGCATCTGCCGCCACCGCTTCTGCCACCGCTTGTCCCAGCAGCACCACAGAAACCAGCCTCATTTCCGTGCTCGCCGACGCAACGGCGGCCTACTACAACAACTACGGCATCTCGTAAGCCGGGCGCCCATTCCACTCGTGACTGATCAGAGACACTGCAGGGTTTAAAATGTGTGAAGAAATTCAGGACGATGTTGCACTTGGGTGCTAGTAAGGGAAAGCTTTCTGTGCTCTCGTCTGTAATTTCAAATCTCGTATTAGCATCTGTGAGCAACTTCCTCCCACCATGAGTCAAACCTGAACTGATTACTGAGCAATATGATTGTCTGGAGCCGAGCAAAGAACAAAGAGCGATTTGGAGGAGTGTGAAGAAAGGGAGATGGACAACTCAGGGATGCAGACACAAAATATACTATAGTATGCCACCTCCAGTTGTCATGAAATTTTAAACCAGAAGAACAATCGTAAAAGACTTGTTGTCCACTTGTAAATGTCACCAGTTACTGTTGCCACTGCGGCATGTACAGACGCTCTTTAGAAGCTAATTTAAGTCCTTTGATGTTTCGCATAAACGCTAACTGTAATGCTATTATCGACGCTTTCCATTCGAATGTTTGTATTATATGTTCTCGGCTCTCATTAGTTTGGGAGTCTTACCTCAGTAGTTGTAATTGAATGAGGTTTTAGTTGGACATTTCTTATGCAATTTAACAAAGCGGTGTATCATGAAGAAAAAAGGCGTTTATACTTCTTCTCAAGTACTTAATAATATATAATCATAACCTCTACGATGAAAAATAATAATGGTAACTATAACTGTATGCTGATATAGGTTTGTGAAAGACAATAATTTAAAATAAAGTTCAATTTTTATAGAAAATGCAGTTGCTACATGGAGGACGCACCCACAGACGACATGAACCAACAAAAGATTAACTTTTTGTTATTTCATTATTACACAGAAACAGAAGATACTGGTTATAGATGATGAGAAATGATGAGACGTGAAACACATTTCTCATATACATGGATACGGATGAATACAGATTCCTGAATAAAAACAATAAAAGAAATTAGGACTCCTGCTTAGTTTTCTTACATTATAAATTTTCACACACAAATGTGGGGGGGTAAAAAAAAAAAATCTCGTCCATCTTTGAATCCAGTGTCACACCTGTCTCGTTGTTGTAATGCAAGAAGTGGCCCGTTCTGACTTCCACTCCCCTGCTCGCTTTTTCCACCCTCCATCACATCATCCTTCTCCATCCGTCTCCTCTCGCTTTCATTTCATCCCGGTTCAGAGGATTAGTGTAAAACAGGCACAGCCGTCGCTACCCGCCTCCATCTCCACCGTCCTTTGTTTTCCCGGAGTCTTATTCTGGGTGCCATTCTTAGGCACTCTGGACCCCCCTTCCACCCCCACCCCCTCACCCCGTGTTCTATCTTGCTGATGCAGACCTTTCGTAATCTGTGCAAAATAAATAAAAAAATAAATCCCAGGGCCTCGTTGACTGTTTTACACCCTCCTCATTTTTCTCCCCCCCCCCCCACCCCCTCTCCTCTCCGCTCCTCCCCTCTCACCCTCTCTGTTCTCTTGAATTTTTCTTTTTCGATAAAAGGAATTCAGGGGGCTTTTGACAAATCCTGGAGTCTGGCTGGTCTTCCTGCATTTTTTGGGAACGGTTGAGTCGTGCTTCTTGTAAAGAGGATGTGGCGGAGGAGCGGTGTTTCCTGACTGATAAGGGAAAAGCCTCTCTCCGTCAGGATGTTTGGGCCTGGCTTGGGCCTGCATTAAAGAGCCAGAGAGAGGGAAGGGAACCCGCTGTTCAGCAAGTGGGAGGAAACACTGCCGCACTGATTAGCATCTTACTTACCCGTCTTTACTTACCCACCATTTTTCAGGAGAGGCTTTGTCAACCTGGCCTGTCGTACCTTGACCGCAGACACACCACAAACATCCACACAACAGTGAGCGGGTTTCTTACTCTGAAACACCACGTACCAAAAAATGACCTTTCTCATGAATCGTGTGCTTCTGACACACCTTGCAGCGAATGCGATCAAACCCACCCAAATGACAACATTCATCAAGCAGCAGTGTTTGCAGCTGGCCGACGTTGTGCTCATTTCTTCGGGGTTAGATCATTACCCTTTGTGCCTGCAGGGGTTCAAAACTCTGCGGAGGGTCCATTTGAGTGCGACCACATTTTGGACGAGTGGTGCCCCAGGCGTGTGGGGTGAGAAAGTAGTCTACGGCGGAGCATCAGCCCCAGAGTTGGCAGGGTCAGCTCAGGGTGCTGCTGCAGACTCCCTTGGTGAAGACGCCCTGCAATGTCTCAACAATCGCATCCAGCACCTCAGGGTAGGACACTGTAACACGGGCAAGGACAAACACTCAAGCATCGTCATATTAGACTATTACACGCAAGTGTTTGAGCAGAATAAAGCAATGTTTTCATCATAATATCATATTATTATCATACACTTTAATATTCTAATAGTATTTAATTCCCAAATGACTCTGAAAATCATAATGGTCGCTATGAAGGTAAAAGCAAGGGTTAAATATACGAGCAAAATGCAGTTATTGTCACATCAAAACGATGTATCTGCAAACTTTTCATGAGCAAAGAAAAACCTGTTTTCAGCTCCATGACAAGTTTTTTTTTTAAATGGTTTAGATTACTAATGAAGTAGGAGAATTTTCTCAAACGGCAAAATCACCAAAATTGGAGAGAGATGGTTTTCACTGGACAGTGAACACAGTCAAAATCAAATAACTTGGAAATTCAAATAGTAGTAAAGGTGCAATATATATATGTAATTTCTACTAAGATTATATATATTGGTGCTGGGTTTTTTTTTTTAATGTGATCAACTTTCACCTTATCAACCTCTGCAGTGATACATAAACAACATTTGGTGTCTAAACCATTACGTCAACAGTAGTTTCCAATGACAAACTACTTCGCTGACCAGTTCACGTCTCCTGTGGATGATAACACTTATCTTTGATTAGCCACCAAAATCCCTTCTGTGAAATGCCAAGAGAGTATTTACACAGAATTATTGATCCTGTGACTTTCATTTTTTTGGGAAGTGAGGGCAAAACACTCAACTTGTCTCAGTCTCAGTCCTTTCCTCCCTAGAAGTTGACTCATCTTCATCGTAACCTTTCGTCAGAGCCTTCTGCTGAAAACTTGAGTTGAGCTGTTTTAGCTGCAATAAATCAACAGGAGAGGAAACAGAAAATAAAGCGTCAATAAACCGTGGCATGATGTCGTGAACCGCACAAACTTTACACTGGAAACACAGTGGGTGCTTGCAGGAATAATCAGTAAAGCCCCTTCTTCTGTGAGACGGGAGGGCACAATCTCTTTAATTTGACTAATTGAATCTTTCACACATTTGCGGTATCACATGATTTACAATATTGGCGAATATAAGGATAGAGGCTGAACAAACAAAGAGCCCCCTCTTGTTATTTCTCTCTGATTGCTGACTGGCTCAGTTCCAGTCTCAGGTCAAGCCTGTGGAATGAGTCTGTCAGGTAGTCTGTTATGTTTCCTATTTCCTCCTCTGCCGTCATGTCACTTCCCTGGGCAAACAAACAACTCGGCAGCCTAACTCCTAACACCAACTGTCAAGGTAACGTAAGGCTCGGTGTGTGTGGACGCGGCGCGGAGCTCGCACAGCTGTGTAAAGTATTATCCATCTGCTGGGGCCGAGGTGAGCAGTGATCACTTTAAATATCGTGTCCTCCGGAGGCACGGAGGAGGCTGACTGTCTGGTTGGTCCGGTGTCCATTGTGTGGCCGGCGAGGGAGCGTCCAATCACGTCACATCTGGAGGTCGACCATTCGGGCGATTTGACGTTCTTTGCATTTTCACTGTAGGTCAGAAGGAAGTGGCTGATTTGAACTACGTGACTAAGGCATATTGGTGTCTGAGACTGAGATGACCTTTAAACCTACACACTGTACATACTATATGTTATGGTGTGTTTGAGTCTAAAGTTACTATGAGCTCGGCATATTGCTTACTTTACCATTATATAATCTAATATATGCAGCTGCATGGATCACAAATAATTATTTGCAACTGGATGAAGCAAAGTCATCATTCAAAGTGATTCTAGTGGAATAATCATGTCTTTCTTCTTAAGCCTTGCAAATAGAAAGCAACAAAACCAATTACAACATCCTCATCACAGTAAATGCAGTGAACTTTACACCAAATTAAACTACTCCGCTCGACGGATAAAGACACACTTACATCAGTAAATACTAAATGTTGTCGGAGTGCATTTCCAGTTGGAGTGTGTTACAGCAGCATAATAACCTGTTTACAATTTGTACTTGGCCCTAAATCTGGCCAAAGGAGGAAAAGAAGGGGGAAAAAAAAAAAACGTGCACACACACATCTCACAGCAAGGGATTATGGGTGCAGCTATTCTTCATCTCATTGTGGCTCAACAACAGGCAGAGTGTGGGGTGGCAGGCAGGCGTGTACGTCGCCGGACGAAGAATGGACCAGACTCGTCGAGGGACAGGTGCCATGTGGCAGAGGATGTGCGGGGACACAGATGGGGACCCCTGGAAAACTTGGGGGACTGTACAAGCAGCCAAGGGCCTCCCACCCGTACCTGTGCTGTGAATGCTGCAGCTGAACGGGATCCGGCACCTGTTCTAAGAAGATACAGGCGACCGGCAAAAGCACAGAGGGAGGCCAGCACATGGCTGCCAACCCAGGGAAGGAGAAGGCTAGATTTCCATTTACCCATAAGCGTGGCCTGATTACCAAATCGGCACAGGCTTCACTGCAGAATGTACGAAAAAGGATTGAGAAATGCACTCTCTTCCAAACTCCCCACTTTAATAAGAGCTTTCTAGTCGTGTATGAGAATGTTCTACTCGAAGCAGATACAGCATTGAAAAGTCAAGAGGAATAAAAAGCACGGATTCATTATTTTTAAAACAAGTGATGCAAAATTGCAGAGCATGTCCTATTTTTACAGCGCAGCCTGCATTGGTGTCTCTCTCTCTCTCTAATAGCATGGCCTTGCACTGGTCTGTGTGTGCTGCAGCGCTATCTGGCTTGTTTTTGACTGCTGCAGATTCTCCCTGGGGTGGTGTAACTCTTCACCTCAATGTGGAGGAGGATGTTCCTATTGTGCTTCCTAATTGCAATGTGGTTGTTCCATTTAAGAGATAGAACATCCTTATCGGTTCGTGTGTGATGTCGTATTATGGGAATCACTGGAAGAGGCATGACGTATTTTGATTCATGTTTTAATTGAGACAGTAACGATTTTTCATGCGTTGTTTTCATTTTCTGACAACTATGTTTAATCAAGACTTAATTGAGACATGCAGTTAAACTACAAAGGATAAAGAAAATTCCTGTAAAGTCTGGAAACTTTAAAATTGACATGTTGCTGTTTTCCATATTCAGGCTTTAAGTGAATTTGGACATTGCTCTTTAAAAGGCCTTCATGTCTTTGATCTTCAGTCGCTCTCCGTCTTTTCCATTTTGGTGGGCCCTCATACTGCCATCATGGCTCGGGCCCCGTCGTTCCTGCACCAACACAGTTTACTCAGCGCGCATCCTGAAAAGCAGACGCACTAATGATTTAGATGAGTGATGTTTTAAGTTCAGTGGTGTGAGAGAGCCCCTTTTAACAGCTACTGCGGAGGATAGACAAAGCAAAGCACCAGGGTGCCTGATGACAGCTCATAAGACACACTGAGAACCATTAGGTTTGAAATACTTCAGCCAATATCATTCAGAAAATTAGTGTGGATACTATGGAACAGGAATTTCAAATTGCTAAGCTGATGTGATCAGTCCCATAAGAATTGAATAACTTAATTATCCTGCAGGGAAATGGATTTGCATTGTAACAGGAGTATGGTAGGACTCAATCGCGACACCAAGCCAGCGAGAGCAGATGACGACCTTTTATTGTCAGATCCAACAGATAGATATAGTCAAATTTACAGAGTCTCTCAGAGCCACAGGTAACCACTGGGAAGTAGACAGAGTGATTTACACTGCCAGGTCATAACAGGAAAGCAACAAGGTTTGGGTGAAGCTGATCACATGATGTTTAGTGACAGGAATGTTGGACAAGGTGGCGTCTCAGACACTGATGTTGTTACTGTCTGGATCTCTTGGCGCTTTGTCCATCTTCATCATCTTCCTCCTTTTCTCTGTTCCTCTTTCTGGTTGGACCAGGAAGTGGGTCCTCCTGACCTTCATCCTCACCACTGTCAGTATCAAAGTGGCTTTCTGAGTTGCTGTAGTAAACTCATCCCACCACCTTTCCTGTGTCCTGAGTATCAAGTGAAGACAAGGGAACTTGCTGCATGGTTTTAAGGAAAGTGGCAGGAAACCGGAGTACTGATGCCAACATTCAGCTCCTGACATCTGTCTTCCATGAAGTATATGTGATGTCACTGACTGCGTAGTGATTGTGACATCACTGTGAAGTGTGTGATGTCAGTGACTGTGAAGTGATTGTGATGTCACTGTGTACAAAAATTGCATTGTTTTTTTTCATTAACAACTTCGTGTCTGGGAAATTTAGATGTTCAAAATTACCCAGACATGCATGTCAATGAAGGACGAGCCGGAGCATCCAGCAGAAACCTGTCATTTACAAACTCCACACATGAAATGTTGTTCAATCTCAAGCAGACAAGCACATGGCGATCTGTTCATTTTCTTTTGAACAGACCAATGAATCTTCTCCAGTTTGATGTTGCTCGTCTTGTTGAGGAAGGAGGAGGGTACCTGAGTTGAGGCTGGACTAGCAGCTCAACTAGGAGAGGCACGCTAGTATGTGTGTGTGTGTGTGTGTGTGTGTTTTTCACAGTCGGTGTTACTGTTTGTGTAATAAGAAATTTAGTGTGGAATTCTTTTATAAAGTTCTCAATCATTGCTTGCTTCAGAATACTTGGTTGCACTCAATGAGAAAATGAAGCAATACAGTGAGGACACAGTCTGTCATCTACTGATAGTGATCCCTGTCCAAAGTTGCCCTCATACTTCTCATCCTTTCATTGGGTTAGTTAAGAGCAATTGAGAAGCAGACATGCCTTTTTATATGGAGTATTTTTATACTGGTGTGCAGTTTGTTTGTTGTTACTAATATTAGAGCTGAAATTATTTGTTCATTAGTCAAACTCCAGAAAATCCACAGCGTCTTTTAATGATCAATTAATTTAGTAATTTTTCAAGCAAAAATTCCAAAGATTTGCTGATACTTAAATGTGACAAAATCTTGCTTTTTAAACTGAATATCTTTGGGTGTTGGAATTAAAATCTAAGCCTCCATCACCCAGGGGCCTAAAAAGTCTAAGATCACGTAAGATGACT
This sequence comes from Holacanthus passer, assembly GCA_025331565.1. NCBI lineage: Eukaryota > Metazoa > Chordata > Actinopteri > Pomacanthidae > Holacanthus > Holacanthus passer. The sequence goes on from JAFREQ010000034.1 coordinate 2,899,773, forward strand.
GATCAGTGATGCAAGTTCTTACATAGAGGGACAACAAACCTCATTTACCAATGCTCATTCAGAGATAGTGGACGTCAGTCATGACACACAGCATTTCCTTTGCCTTGATGTACGCTGTTTACACCACACAATTTCTGGGTACGAGTGCTCCTGACTGACCTTGGCAATGGGCCACTCTGGCATCATTTCCATGCTCACTCCCATTCCTCCGACCTTACGTTATGGGTGTAATATTCGGGATGTTGTTGATGTCTGAGCTTGAAGGAATCCCTTCCTGCTGGATGCTCAGCGCTGTTTCCTTAAAGACTCAACATCAAAAATGAGACACATGGAAATGACTCACACAGTTGTCCCCAGAGTTCAGACACTTCAACTAAAGTACCATGTTGACAGGTTCAAAACAGGATATGAGCTAGATAGGTCTATGTTTATTGCAGATGGCAGAATACTTAAGAGCAGAGATAGCTGAAAGTTGTGATAAGCAAATCAAACAGCAACAGTCACGTATCCACTGTGTCCTATAAGGCTGAACTCACTAACCATTAGCACTAAAACTCTCAACTTACACGGTGAGTACTATTCATTTTCCAACACAGGCGCCAACATATTACAAAAGACTATTCAACATTCAAACATTGATTGATAATAAGCTATAGTATTTTCTCACTGAGTATTTTCTCTCTGGACACTTCAACTGCTTCTCCAAAAACAGCTATGCAGCAATGCTTTGCGTGTAGACAAGTAAAGTTATATCAAGACATTTTCTAGAATCACACATTGTATTAAAACTTGACCCTGTAGTTTGGTCAATTCTGCTTCTGCAAAAATATTACACAGCTTGCACTTTCACAGGGCAGTTTTCCCAGGATGTTTGAAACTAGGAATCTATAAAAACTCATTAATTACAATAGCCCATGACCTTATAGGCTAACTTATGCCATTTATAAACTGACCAATTTCTGCTTAGGTGTGGGATAATACTTCTCCAAGCAAGAGTCCCTCTCAACCATATACATTAAACATTAACATGAGATATGTCTGCTACACTAAACAAATTACACTGCAACCACCATCAATGGTCTTAATTGATTTTAATGCAGTCATTCTCTCAATTTGCTCAAGCTGAGTGCAGATAGATAGATAGAAGTACAAGAAGTTTTACAAGAAGTAAAAAAAAGTGTTAACAATTCAACTCAGGTAAAAAAGTATCAACAATTTAACTAGAGTAGAAGTATTAACACTTAACTATAATAAAAGCATTGACAATTTATATACAGGTATTATACAAGTATTAACAGTGCAAAAACCAGGCTGTATTAATGAATTAACAATATGAAATATAAGAATATGAAAACACTATATACACTATAGACAGGATGAAAAGGATGAAGTCTTACAGTAATTAATGAAAAGTCTGTTTGTTTTGCTTGTTGCTCTGACTTTGCTCATATTTTTTCATGTTACTTCTTTAATGGCTCAATTACTTTTGTTAAAGTGTGACTGCAAGCAATGTTACAGCTGCAAATTGATTTGACTGACAAACAGATAAACAGCTTGGTTTGACTTCTGCCATTCATTCTTCTGCTTTTTGGGCTTGATTTCAGCAGAGAAACTGCAGGATTCTTCCTCTGGTTTGATGCAGTTTTCTAGCAGTTAGCATCTAGTGGTCATGAGCGGAACTGCAGCCGAAACATTAAAACCAGGAAGTCAGCCGAGGCGGGTCCATGTGGTCCCTCAATTCAGTCAGTTCACAGGCAGAACTTTACTGTTTTATATTGTATTTAATTACAATCAGCTGTCCTTTAATTCATATTTTATTTAATCACAACCGGCTCCTCATAAAACCCCGTATTTGGATTCGGCTAGATGTTAGCTTCCTTTAGCTATATTCATGCTATCTTATTAGGAAGTGAAGCTAATGTATCATTCATAACCTTTTAACATCTATATATAGTAGATCCAATGTCGTTCACTTTGTATGCTTTCACGCTATATTGATCTCATTACATTATATATATGATCATAGATAAGAAATCACATAGTTGTCAGGATGGCCGAGCGGTCTAAGGCGCTGCGTTCAGGTCGCAGTCTCCCCTGGAGGCGTGGGTTCGAATCCCACTTCTGACAAACAAACCTTTTCCTCATTTGTTCACTTTTATAACATGATAGATAAATAGATATGTGCATTTTTTTTTTGTGGCCCAAACTGGGAAATTCTTTTGCTGGAGCAGCTAACACAACATAACACATATCATATTAAATAACAAGATTACAACATAACATAAAACACCACACAGTGCAATTAGACACATTAGTGTGATATACTAATAATATATAATAATACAGCTTTTATCCCATTGACCTTCATCAGCATGTCTCCATCCTAACCAGGCTGCTTAAAGAAGTTCTTCTTTACCAGATCAATCTGTCTTTATCAATAGGCGACTTAGGTCTCTGTAAATAATATTATAAAGAGTATGATGTAGACCTGCTCTACATGAAAAGTGCCCTGAGATAACTTCTGCGCTATATAAATAACTGAATTGAATAACCATGATAAAATGACTGATGGACTGATGACTAATAAAGGAATATCTTAGCAGCGGATTATGATCTTTCAAATATGTATAATATATACATTGCTTATTATTTCAATAATCTACATGTAACAGAGACATTATATTTATTAAACTGAGCTTATTTTCAGAATAATGTGGCATGTGAGGTTACAAAAACTGATGACTTTTAATTTAATAAGGTCAGATAATTAAGGTATAAAAAAATTTTTTTAGTTTAACAAATGCATGTTTCAGGTCAGACTGTTAACATTTTCTTGTATTTTGCTTTTATTATTTTTAAAGCTCAAAACCAGAGAAACCACTATTTACATGCCAATTACCTTGAGCTCCTTGTTTAGAGACCTGGTGTAATAATAAATGCGAGCAACGATTATCAGCTAGAAGCACTGTCTGAAATCATTCATTTCAATCAATAATATTAAACAAACTATAATGATTCCACTTCCTGTAGTCGGATAAGGCAGCTGACTGGTTTGATTATGCAGTAGAAGAGGCGGTTTGAGTACTTTTAGATCTCACTAATGGGATTGTCAGGATCATGTCTTAAGTTGGCAGGAGGTAAGAATAGTGACTTTTGCTCTGAAAATATAAACTGTGATGGCCACATATTTATTAACAGACTGTTGTATTTGCTAATGCACTGTTTAATCTGAATTTATGGTGGTGAAGTTAAAACACATGGAGCAATTCTCTGCTGTCCTTTAATGAGGCATCAACCTCATTACATATATGAAACTAAAAAAGTGAAACACATAAATCTGGGTAAACCCTGACAAACTGTACAGGTTTGCACAGATCAGAAATAAATAAATTCAAACCAAACTGCAAACGGATAAATATAACAGGAGATTTAAATTAGCATTCTCCAGAGGTTTTCTGTAAGTACAGCAGGATTTGCTGCTGCAGTGGGATTGTGTAAATGTGCTTTGTGTTAAATGTGTGGTCCAGGCTCCTTCTCTTGGTTATATTTATACTCCCTCCCTGTGATCCTCACTGTGACCTCAGTGTGACAGAGTGAACGGAGGTCAGGCCTGTCTGGATGAGATTGGCACAGGTTCTTCATCGTATACATTAAACTCGAGTGACAAGGACATGAGTTTGTTCCTTATATCTACTTATTTAAATTTGTTTATCATTTCTTATTTAATATACAGGCACAGGTGATCTATTCAGTTTGTTTTCCTCAGGTTCTGGTGACACGTTTTTTTCTTATAAATAATATTTTGAAATCACTTTTTGCACATTCATGGTACTGTAAATATTCCTGTACATATCTTTTTAATCCTGATTTTATTCTCGATTTGTTTTTGTAATCTCTATTTTTTAATTTTATTCTTTCAAAAAGTTGTTCTTAGCGGAAGGCAAAAGAAGAATTTCATTGTACAGGGAAACTTGTTTGACAATAAATGCTTTGACCTTTGACCTTTATGAACATAAGATACCTGTATTGAACTCACAGAAAAATACAAAACATTGGTATCACAATAAAATACTAATTCCTATTGCTCGTATTTAATTGCACTTTATTCTGTTTATTGCTCTAATAATCAAAGTTGTGTACTTGTATGCCATAATTTTTATGATTATTTAATATATGATCATGGAAGGTTAACTGTAAAGACTTTATCTTCTATATAAAGTTCTACTTTTTGACTGGTATGCAGCCTAAATTAAAGCAATTACATAACAATGTTAGTATTTGCTTGTATCCTTAAAGTGAGAGGATTAATCACATTTAATATTCAACCTTTAACTTGGGTTTAAACCTCCACGTCTCACCCTTTAACTGGGGCTATTTGTCAAGGCTTCAACTTCCTGGGTGTACAACTTCTGTCGGACTGTGACTGACATGGCAGGAGTCCCGCTGCACAGCAGGTTGCACGCTAATTAGCCCTGATATTTTAACTGCAGCCAGGAGGGGGGGGGGTGCTAAGCCTGAGCAGCAGCACACGTGTGAGCTTGACGGATGATGAGCTTCAGGGCGTCCCGCTGCGACTGGGATCCAAACTGCATTCACATGGTGGAGGCTAGACAGCTGACAGGAGACCGAAATGCCTCCTAATCATATTTAATTCAATTTAATGCAGACTACGTGTTCTGGGAAATTGTTTCTTTGTTCACTTTAAGCTGTGAGAGGCTGGTGGTGGATTCCTTTATGTGGGAAAAATATTTGTTTCAGAAAGATAAATCATGCCTTCGTGACAACTCAAACTGTTGGTAACCTCTTTCATTTAGCTCTGAGGGGAGGTGCCTTCCTCGCACAGGAAAGCCCACAATCAAGGGGACTCACAGTTCTGAGTCACTCACTCACCATCATGACTCAGCAGGGGGGTCTCTCTGCTATTTTCTCCCATGAGTCAGGACACAATAAATCTGCCCACCCCTAGTCAACCTCACCCCCTGCGACCCATCAAGCTCCTTAAGACTGAAGACAGATGGAAGCACGAGGGCTTGTCCCATGTGTGTGTGTGTGTGTGTGTGTAGGCTTTGTGGGAGTGGGTGATGAAGCACTTCTTGAAACTCTCTGCATCACAGGGAGGGATCGGCAGGCCGCCTGTGAGCCTCTGATAAGGGTATCAGCTCACCTATTCTGTGGCAGTTCCTTTGTCCTTGAAAAGAGCGAGCTGACCCCAGGTGATATTTGGACGATCTCTAAAATAACTGCACCCTCTCTACCTTTCATGTATAACAAGTGCAGGCAAAACATGTATGATCAAATGTTTTTGGCCTTGTGAGCGTTTCACACGCTCTGTCACGGCAAACTGTCTGAAGAGACTTTGCCAACCAGGCAGCTGGGTTAGAGTAGGCTAATTAGCCTCTCTTATCATGATCACAGTGCCCTTGAGACGGCTCTTCTGTTTGGTGTTTGTTATGCTGTCTGTAAATTTGTACATGCTTTGTTTTTGTGGTGATGATCACATGCTTGACACAGCAATTAGGAGAGCTGGCGTGAAATGGCAGGTGGCTGAATATCACTGGGAAACTTGGTGATCTGATGGCTGTGCAGTTGTTCAGGTTGCTAAATGTAACAGAAAATAAGATGTCGTGACAGGAAGGAAGGTTTGAAAAGGAAAAAATCAATCCACACCCTCCAAGAAAAGAAACCAAAAAAGTGAAATTGGGAAATGAAGGGACTCAAACAAAAATTTTACATATTTTTTGGATTCATGTGTTATAAATTAAGTCATTTTTTTTTTGTCAAAGATCTAAACCCTTGAAATGTCCTTGATCTTTTTCTCTTTTTCTCGGTATTGACATACCATTATATCAACATCCCAAGTTACTGTAACAAGAATCCTTGTTGGTATATAATAAGAATTTTCACATTTTGCATATGTCGTAATATCTCGCTCAAATATAACACATAAAGAAGAAGCCAAACCAGTTGGTTAGATACAAAACAGAGAAAACTCTACAGCCTTGTAAAGATGAGTGAAGGGACTAAAGATGGAAGAGAAATGAGGGAACATTATGCCCAGTCATAGATTGTCACTGAGCCTTCAAGTGCTTTCTAAAAGCGTGTTTAACTCCCTTTATGCAATGGTGAAGTCCGAGTCATGTGTCCAAAGCCTCAGCAGATTTCAGTCCAATCTCAGAGTGATTAGCAAGGCTTTTCATTCTATCCTTAGCTTCCCATGTATCTGATTAGTGGGTAGGCCCGCTTCTGGAGGGAGGCTTTTGAACTGGTTTCTTGTTTCTCTGCTTGCAATAGCTGCTGGTGTTTCTTTGGGAGTTTACATGCTGTGGCTTTGGAACTATTTATTTTCACTTTGGTTTGGTTGGTTTATCATTGTGGATCATGTGAGTACATATAGTCTATATACTGCACATTGTGGCTTGACTGCTTTATCTCTTGTACATTAAATGTTATTTGCACAGTAGTAGTAATAGTTTAGAGAATGATGCTGCAAACTCCAGTTGCAAAAGATCAAATTAACTTGGAATTGAAGTTGTGTTGAGTAGTAGTTTGTGTTATCTGCGCAAAGAAAGGATGCAATTATCCATGTTAAACTGGATGAACTCAGGCTGGCCTGTAGGCAGGATGTGATTTTTATTTTCCTTGTTTGAACTGTTTTAGGAGCCTTGGTTGGCAAACGTGGCACCTTAGGGATAAATAGCATTATTCTAGGGATCCAAGGCCACATATGTTTCCTGGTCATGGTGAGTAAAAAAATGGTTTTTGCATTTGTAATCCACTGAGTAGAAACAGACGCTTCATTTGTTTTAGCAGCAGCTAGTTTGCAGAATAATTGTCTCTGCCATGTTTTTACCTTCCCTGTACACCTGTAATGTTGGCATCCTGCAGAAAAGCATCTCTAAAATTACATTTTTACAGAAGCATTTGTTGCCATTTCTATTTGTGGCTATGCATCTTTACAATTTTGTATTTGATGTTATGCTTGGCTTGTTTCTGAGGTCGTGAAACATATGATGGACAATGTCAGCATCCAGTATGACTGTGCAAGACTACTCTACTGTAGGCCACATATGATATGATTTATATGACGCTATGGACAGAATAACTTTTTCTACTCAAGCTATATTAAATCCAAATGCCTTTGAAGGGCTATAAATGGGTTCAACCTCAAGACTAAAAGCCTGAGGTTGGCAACATGGCACATAAGAGTATTTACACTGACTTGCTGCTTTACTTGCACATCTATAACATTGCTTATACAAGAACAAGGACAACAGCCAAACCTGTTCTTTATATGTGTCAGTCAAGCTTGGCCCATTTTTGAGTCACAGAATTTGACTCATTTTTATTTTTCCATTTCATAGTGGGCTCGCATCCCTTTTCTATCAGGCAACAATGAATTGTCTTTACCCCCTAGTATTGTCACTGTAAGTAAGCATTGTGCTTACTGCAGATATTGCTGCTTTTTATAGGTAATCCTTGCATTATTGATTGCGGGAAAATCTGGCTAAGATTGCCTTTTCTTCAGTGACAATCACCGAGGTAATGTCCACTTTCACCATGTGCAGGGAGTTAAGCTTGTTATTTAAAGTCACTTGGAGGATTTTCTTTGTGGCTGTATCCTCATTATCCCCATCTTCATTTACACTTTGATCTTCTAAGCACTCTCTGCATACAGTATGTAACAAGCGTGTCATGTGCATCCTGCTTAAAAACGTAGCAGATATTTGCAATGATGAGTGATTTAAAAAGCTGCCAAACTGTGAATGAATCTATTCTTAATCTGGATATATTTGTCTGTTTTTTGTCAACCATGGTTTACATAAAAAGGTGCACGATGAGTATGAAAAATACATGAAAAAGTGTATGAGAGCATGTTAGTCTCAACAAAATAATTGTTAAAGTTAAGCCAAGATATCTAAAGTAGTAAATCTGGAACCATAGAAGATTCTTAGATAAGCGCTGAAATGTTCAAGAATAAAACAGCAAATCCAGTTGCTTTTGACTTTGTACTTCTCGATAAATGTAGAACAGTATTGTGCTGTTTACACCTACGGCCTTCAAGGTGTCTCTTTGTGAGGATTTTCTTTTTCAGACGAGCCTTGTCAGCCCTCATCAAACATTTTTACTTTAGACTTAAGCACTTTAGAGAAGGTGCCAAGGAGTCATGCTGGGTTACTGGGAAAAGCTAAAATGGGCACAAAAGTGCAAGTGCAAGTTCACTGTTTGCACGCAAGTCAGCTGAGTTGCATGTATAAGAAACTTTTATTTGCCTTGAACATGTAATGTATTACTTTAAGCTGCTTTCTAGCTTGTTCTTCAAGCTGTTCTGTTGTTTTAATTTGTCTTTCAGCCTGGGATGAGTGGGAGCCATGCAGATGTGTGGCGCAACACCTTTCCCTAGGCAGCACTGGAGAGACACGACAGCCCCCTTTAACTGTTTGCCTATGCTGACCTGCCGTCCTCTCCTGCTCACCTGAGACCATCCTTCATCCAAAGCCGAGAGACTACCTCCCAAAATGTCCTCCCACAAACGCAACTTCCAGTGCTTCAATGCTGTAGGCGGTGAGGGCGGCCACAAGTCCTCTCCCCCCTTCAAGCATCACACCGGCCGGCTCCCCAGGATCCCCCAGCATGGCATGGTGGCCCATCATGAACCTCCGGAGGAATGCTACCTTTGCTCTGAGTACAGACACGCCCAAGCCCTGGAAGCGTTAGAGACCCAGGCCACACCTTTGTATCACGCTCATCCACCGTATCACCACCATCATCCTCACCAGTACGTTCTCAGGGGACCGGCCAGGCCCGAGGAGCACCCTGTGGCACATTCAGGCCACAACCGCCACATTCATCATCACCGGCACAATAAGAGGGTGGTGATGGTGAAGAACAGCGACCCTGCCTTCAGGAGGACCATCGTCTTGCACCGCAGGAGTCTACGCAGTTTTGGGCTTTTCTTAGAGGAACTTTCTGAGCTCATGCAGTATCACATCAGGAAGCTGTACACTGTGGAGGGCCGCAAGGTAAAACACCTGGAGTGTTAAGACTTGGATATGTTTATTTTTCATGTTCTTTTCTCTGTTTTCTCTTACATAACTTGCAGAGTTGGGCAGCGCAGGGGTTATATGAGATTTTGCTCTATTACGTGTTCAGGAAACTTCTTTTTCCAAGAGGAAGTTTCTGTGCTGGACTCAAAGTAAATACCTCCCCTTGTGTTTTAATGAATGGAAAAGGATGGGTGAATCTGAAATTAACAGTTGCACTATGAGTTCTGTTGATTCACATTAATTTGGCTTTAAAAAAGTATTCTGAAAAGTATGTTGGTGAAGAGTTTTGTTGCACACTGTTATTCACATCTGAGATTGAAAACCAGAGTGAAAGAGAGGCCTCTAGTGACAGAACTGATTCCTTACTAAATCCCAGTCGAGAGCTTTGTCAACCATCGGCTCTGCTGCACACACACAATTTCAAAACACAATTTTATGACAAAGTATAGCACATTTTGAACCTTGGAATATGGTATTGTAGCTTATTAAACAGGAACAAACAGCACTATGAAATACAGAACCTCAGCATCAGAGACAGCTTAGTTAATAATCAGGGTGAAAGGATATTATTACATTATTATCATTATCATTTTTCAATAGCTGACGTCATTGGACTATGATTATTAGTCTGTCACATTATGTCCTGGGATTTTCAAAATACATGTACCTTATACGTATTACATTATTGGCTGTAAATTGAGAAAATTACACTAAAAAAAAATATCAATTGAATCCAATTAGTGCATCTTTTGTCATGAAAATAAATAAGGACATTGGATGGTTACAACCCTCTTTATTTTTAGAGAATGATTTATGTTTTCTTTGAAATCCTTTGCCATATATTAGTAACTTTTTCATGCTGTGCCAAAATGACTTCTGAAACAGGACAGTCTACCTTGTGCTCTTAAATCCCTCAGAAACGTACAGAAATATCCAACATCTGATTTTGTTAGCATTAAAATCCCCATGATATTCTGTTTTATGTGTGTTTGACTGGACACTTTTGTAGATATATAGAACTAGATATAAGCAGCTTTTTAACATTTACACAACAAATACAATCACATAATATCAGGTTAATTTAGTTTACTAGTTTGTTACAATCAAAATCTAGTGGGATAAATATTTTGAGTGTCTGCATGAGGGAATGAAACGGGGATATTCCCCCACACACACACATTTAGATTGTGGGTATCTCTCCGAAACCCCATTAATCTTGGTCAAATCAGAGCTATTTTTGAGAGAGGAAAAACAGGTCAATGTTGAAACTCCACTTCCTCTACTTTGATAACAGAGGTGTCTCAGAAATGTGTCTTCAACAGCGGCAATTAATTATCTTCACCTGGGCTTTGTGTGACCGCGGATGAAGCCATTCATCCACCCTGCTGAGTGGATTTAAAATTCAAAACTGCACTTTCATCAAAACTGACTGCTAGTGAACAAAATAAAATCAGACAAACTCTCAATAATTTAGTCTGCGTGCTTTCACTGAGTTTCATAGCTGTCAGTTGTGAACAGAAACAGCCGTTAAGTGTCATAAAAATGTAAAAGCAAAGATAAATGAAATACATCGGAAGAGCAGTATTTGCTCTACAGACTACTTCACCAGATAAGAACATGTAATAGAAATTAAACATACATATTGGTTTTATTTTAAAATGCAGAAGTAGTTAATGGCAAAATTATCACTGTCTGGTTAAAACCATTGATCTTTAGACATTAATGCGTCTTTTTAATCTTGGTGACGGTGTGGTTTTAAACAACCAAGTGTTTTATGAGTCATAAATAGCACAATAAAATGTGTAATCCTTAAACCAATATGTGATCCAGTATGTGTTTATCAGCATGGAAGCCAAATACAATAGCTACTTTTATTAGGCCTCTGTAAGGAGGATGTTAGGGAAAGCAGGTCAGCGCACACTCACCCCCTAGATTAGCATTCAGTCATTCAGGCTAATCACATGTGAGAAAGAAGATTGTGATAATAATAATGATGATGCATGATATTAACCATCCGCTTTTGTGAGGCACCTTCGTAACAAGCATAAAGACAGACTTTGGTTTCCGTTGTATTATAAATTTTAGGAGAACGATGTGTCTTAAAGCAAAATAAATCAAAGCAATGATGCTGTGTTAATGGATTACAATGCTCAGGCCAATGTGTTTGCTTGCCTATACAATTTGTTTCAATTACTACGTTCACACACGCATCAAGCTTGAAATACTGCTGAACAATACCCATGGCTCTTTTAAGTGACAATGGCAACTCACCATTGCAAGAATACGCCGTCATCTAGTGAAGTTTCCCTGAGATCATCCTGGATTATCTTGCCTTGACTCACTGCTTGACTCAAAGTCTTCCTTTGCAGGGATTTAAAGCATTCAATTGAACAAAAGAGGGGATTATGCTTAGACCTAATTACATAATTCTCATCATAACACTTGTTCTCTGTAAGTATTTTATATTAGATATAGTTTTGTATGTTTAGCAAAAGAACAGACATTTACTAACATCATGACTGCAAAATAACAGACTAACAAATTCCAGAACTCATGGACACTTTCAATATTAAATAATATTACTTGCTGCTATTTCTGTAATAAAAAGGTAATATGGACCAGAAGTTTTGATCTCGGATAAGTAAAAGTGACATTAAAGGACAGGCTGTGCAGCTCAGTGGGTAGAAGCACCAACACTGCAGCCAAATTTATGAAACTGTTGGAAGCATGGTAAATTACACAGTTCTCACAGGTTGGTTGATGAGTGGGCCAGAAGAACAGATTCCCTGTATAATTAGTAACATTACAGGTAGAAGGTGTTAAGGCTGAAAAACTGCACTAGATATGCCTCATTGTACATCTTAAGGTGTTCTACGTCCAGGTTACTCACACCTACATTGCCTAGAGAGGCTGACAAGAACTGATAGCCAGAAGAAAGAAAGATTTATTTTTTCTTCAAAGCTGGTCGAGCAGTGTCTCTGTAAGAAATATGGCAAGATGTTGCAGATGTTTTAAATTGCAATTTTGTATAAAGCCAACATCAGTCAGAAATCTACCTGCTAAAATTTCCTATCTGTTTCAAATTATGGCATGTAAATCAAACACGTTTGCAATTCCTCTGTCTGTTGCCTTTATTTTGATATAAATTTTATTCAGTAAACAGACTCACTCTCAACAAATACTGTCTGTTCTTTTGCCACAGATTGACAATGTTCAGAGTCTCCTGCAGTGCCCCACTTTCCTCATCTGTGTGGGACGTGAGCCCTCGCACCCGTCCATCGTGGAGAATTTTCGCAAAACATCTGATGACAGACTTCCGAAGCTGAGCGTGAGGTCACGTCCCAGTGAAGGGCATGAGGGTACAAGAAACAAATTATTGCCAGAGAGACTTCATTTCTGAATTTTAAATTGAATTAATAATTACATTCCTAACACTGTTTCTTTGGAAAAGGATCTGCAACATACAGTATAGTTGTATTGTACACAATGTGCAAAAGAGACTAATGTCATCCATTTTTTTCTATTTTTTTCATGTCTTGATGGTAAACCAAGGACTACCAACAAAGAAAAGTATCAGTCCAAAACTGGAATCTGACACCAGAGCCACCAGGCAATCGGTGTCATCCGACAAATCATTACCAGATGGAACCGACTCTCCGGATAATGTGGACTCCTGCCCACCCACTGCTGATGGAATGAGAGACGATGATATTGAGAAACGGGTTCGTGTTAACAAAGATGGCAGTCTGTCTATGGAAATGAAAGTGCGCTTTCGGCTACAAAATGATGAAACATTGCACTGGTCAACAGAAGTAAGAAAGACAACAGGCAAGACCAACGAGTACCTCCAAGAACACAGTAACCCTTATTTTGCACAAGTTAGTGATAGAAGCTATTCAGAATCTGAAAACATCACTGCTGGTGAGCAAGATGAGGCGTACATCACAAGGCGCTATCAAAGACATACAGAGGAGCCTCACTGTCCTCACTGCTGCAGTCACTGCCAGGATTATGACATCTGGAAAAACGTCCCAGGGACACATGGGGCAAGTCGCTGCATTCGAACTTCAAGCTCAAGTGCATCCTCACATACAATGGTTTCTAGAAAGACAATGGTTGAGAGGCAGACTATGTCTCGATCAAGCGAAGAGCATACAGAACAAGTGGTGGAGAGAGAAACTTGTGTCAAGCAGACTGTTGAAGCAGCTGAAACTGTAGAGTACTGCATCATCAGGAGTGAGGCTTGCTCACCAAAAAGCAAGGTGCAGTCGCCCACACTGGATAACTGTGAGGTCAATGTCGAAATTTCTCAAACAACAGAGCAAGAAGAACAAACAGGATCTCTATTAACAGACCACGAGGAGGATCAAAATGATGGGGAGGATGATGTCCCACAGAGCGATTTAAGTGCAGTGTTGGACACAGGATCACCTATGCAACATTTATCCCCAAGCCCCACAGACAGAGCATCCAATGCTTCAGGGCGCTCAAGCAAGTCAAGAAAATCCAAAAAAACATACACTTGTAACTGTGGAGTGTCTAATGATCCTGAGGATGATACAAAACGACAAATCCAGGGCCAAGCTGAAGAAGGAGATGAGATACAAAGAGATCAATCAAGTGCCATGTCTGTTAAATCAAATGCCTCTGGCAGATCAAATCAGTCTGAAGAAACACAGAATGCTGAATCTGGAGATGTAGAGGAGAACAGATCCAAAAGTGCCATGTCAGTTCATTCAAATGCCTCAACAACATCAAAATCCAATGTGGCAGCTGAAGAACATAAATCAGAGGAGGATGTTGATGAAGAACGAGTGGTAACTCCCATGTCATCAAAATCCAAAGCCTCTATTAAATCAAAGGGATCAAGAGTATCTGCTAACCCAGATGAAGAACAAGCTGAGGAGGAAACTGAGCAAAGGACATCCAGTGCCATGTCAGCTACATCAAATGCTGAGGAAAGCATTGAAAACCCATCTGAAGAAAATGAGAATGAAACTGGACAGAGAACACAAAGTGTAATGTCTGTGAAGTCAGATGTTTCTGCAAAGTCACAAACTTCTGATGCTCCACCCAAAGATAATTCAGAGGAAAAAACTGAGGGGAGTATACATTCTCCTGTGTCATTAAAGTCAAAAAGTGTTGATGAAAATGTTGAGGATGAAGAGGAAGCTGAAGACACTGGAGAGGATCAAGAGAGAGTGCCAAGTGTCATGTCATCCAAATCAAATACCTCTGTAATATCCACACATTCAAAAGCATCTAAGGTTCAAGATGAAGAAAATGCTAAGGAGGGTACTCAAGAGAGACCATCGAGTACCATGTCAGCAAAATCGGCAAAGTCTAAAACCTCTGATGTGGAAGTGCAAGATGAAGATGCAAGAACACCTAGTGCTCTGTCAGGAGTGTCATCAAATAAAGCTGACATTGAGGAGGAGGCAGTGGAAACAGAGGAGAGAGCTCCAAGTACCATGTCAGCAAAATCCATAAAGTCTAATGTATCTGCATCATCTCGTAAGTCAAAATGCCGTGAAGAAGTAAATGCTGAAGATGTAGAAGGATCAATGGAGAGAGCAACTAGTGCTCTGTCAGTTAAGTCTAATGCATCTGCCAGATCTAGGGAATCAAAGAGGTCTGATCTCCATGCTAGAGGAAGTGTTGACATTTCAGATGATGGAAATGCTGATATGGAAACTGAAGGGAGACCACAAAGCACAATGTCTGTCAAATCAGCAAAGTCGTTGAGATCAAATATTTCTGCAAAATCTAGCAAATTGAAATCATCTGAACTTGCTGATAAAGAAAGTGAAGACAATCATGACGATGGAAATAATGGAGAGCAGACTGAAGAAAGAGCAGCCAGCTGCAATGATGAGATTGAGGAAGTATCACACTCCTCCTATGTTTCAGCTGATGAACATGAACATGATGAAGCTGAAGCGAGAGCATCTAGTGCCATGTCAGAAAAATCAGTCAAATCAAAATCATCTGCAATATCCAATAAGTCAAAAGCCTCTAAAGCTGTGTCTGAGGAAAACGATGATGAGGAAATTGCAGAAAGAGCACCGAGTGCAATGTCATCAAAATCTGCAAAGTCAAATGCCTCCGCAGTATCTACAAAATCAAAAGCTTCTCAAGTTCTTCCTAAACATGATGACGATATTTGTGATGACAGAGATGCTGAACAGGAAACCACTGAGAGATCACCAAGCTGCATGTCAGATAAATCCTGCAAGTCAAACCTTTCAGCAAGATCAGAACAGTCAAAATGCTGTGATGGTTTAGAGAGAGAAACTAACACTGAATATGAAGAAGAGAGGGGACCTAGTGTGCTGTCAGTGAAATCAGCACGGTCAAATGTGTCAGCCAAATCAGCCAAATCAACACAATCAAATATTTCTGCCAAATCTAATATGTCAAAGCACAGTGAAGTTTCAGCTGTAGAAAATATTGCAGATCAGACAGCATGTGGAGAAAGAGCTTCAAACAATATGTCAACTACATCCACAAAATCTGCAAAGTCAAATGCTTCAGCAATATCTAAGAAATCAAGAGGTTCTGCAGTTCCTTCCGAAAACTGTGGTGAAGAAACTCTCAGATCAGTGAGCTCAATGTCAGTACAGTCAGTTCAGTCAAACATTTCTGCAAGATCAAATAAGTCAAAATGTTCTGTTCGTGCTCCAACTGAAGAGGGCTGTGAAAGCCCTGATGAAGGAACTGATAAAGAGCAAACTGAAGAAAGAGCACCAAGCTGCATGTCTGCCAAATCAGTCCAGTCGCATGTTTCTGAAATATCTATTAAATCCACAGAGAGAGCACAGAGTGCCATGTCAGCCAAAACTGCAAAGTCGACTATTTCTGCCAAATCTGCAAAGTCAAAGGGACCACCTGAAGAAAATATGTCTGATCAGGAGGAACATGAAGACAGACCTCCTAGCAATTTCTCAGCCAGATCAGCAAAATCGACGAAGTCAAATATTTCAGCAGTATCTAAGAAATCCAAAGTTTCTGCAGTTCCCTTGGATGATGGTACTGACAATCCTCAGGAAAGGATTGTTGAAGGGGAGAGTGAGGGGAGAGCATTGAGCTCAATGTCAGCTCAGTCAGTTCAGTCAAATGTTTCTATGAGATCAAATAAATCAAAATGTTCTTCTCGTGTTCCAGCTGAAGAAACCTTTGAGAGCCCTGATGAAGACAATGACAATGAGCAAACTGAAGAAAGAGCACCAAGCTGCTTGTCAGTCAAATCAGTCCAGTCACGTGTTTCTGAAATATCTGTTAAGTCTGCAGAAAGAGCACCAAGTGCTTTGTCAGCTAAATCAGCAAAGTCACGTGCTTCAACAAAATCTATCAAATCAAATGCTTCTGAAGTTCATTCCAGCAAAACTGCTGGTATTCCTGATGAAGGAGATGGTGAAGATGAAACTCAAGAGAGAGCACAGAGTGCCATGTCAGCCAAAACTGCAAAGTCGACTATTTCTGCCAAATCTGCAAAGTCAAAAGGACTTGATGGTCCAACTGAAGAAAGTATGTCTAATCATGAGGAACACGAAGAGAGAGCTCCAAGCATTTTGTCAGCCAGATCAGGAAAATCAGCAAAGTCTAATGTTTCTAAAACATCAAGAAGATCCAAAGTTTCTGAAGTTCCCTTGGATGATGGTGCTGACAATCCTGAGGAAAGGATTGTTGAAGGGGAGAGTGAGGGGAGAGCATTGAGCTCAATGTCAGCCCAGTCAGTTCAGTCAAATGTTTCTATGAAATCAAATAAATCAAAATGTTCTTCTCGTGTTCCAGCAGAAGAAACCTTTGAGAGCCCCGATGAAGACAATGACAATGAGCAAACTGAAGAAAGAGCACCAAGCTGCATGTCAGTCAAATCAGTCCAGTCACATGTTTCTGAAATATCTGTTAAGTCTGCAGAAAGAGCACCAAGTGCTTTGTCAGCTAAATCAGCAAAGTCACGTGCTTCGACAAAATCTATCAAATCAAATGCTTCTGAAGTTCATTCCAGCAAAACTGCTGGTATTCCTGATGAAGGAGATGGTGAAGATGAAACTCAAGAGAGAGCACAGAGTGCCATGTCAGCCAAAACTGCAAAGTCGACTATTTCTGCCAAATCTGCAAAGTCAAAAGGACTTGATGGTCCAACTGAAGAAAGTATGTCTAATCATGAGGAACACGAAGAGAGAGCTCCAAGCATTTTGTCAGTCAGATCAGGAAAATCAGCAAAGTCTAATGTTTCTAGAACATCAAGAAGATCCAAAGTTTCTGAAGTTCCTTTGGATGATGGTGCTGACAATCCTGAGGAAAGGATTGTTGAAGGGGAGAGTGAGGGGAGAGCATTGAGCTCAATGTCAGCCCAGTCAGTTCAGTCAAATGTTTCTATGAAATCAAATAAATCAAAATGTTCTAATGTTCCAGCAGGAGAAACCTCTGAGAGCCCTAATGAAGAAAATGACGATGAGCAAACTGAAGAAAGAGCACCAAGCGGCATGTCAGTCAAATCAGTCCAGTCACATGTTTCTGAAATATCTGTTAAGTCTGCAGAGAGAGCACCAAGTGCCATGTCTGCCAAATCTGCAAAGTCGACTATTTCTGCCAAATCTGCAAAGTCAACAGGACTTGATGGTCCAACTGAAGAAAATATGTCTAATCATGAGGAACATGAAGAGAGAGCTCCAAGCATTTTGTCAGTCAGATCGGAAAAATCAGCAAAGTCAAATATTTCAGCAGTATCTAAGAAATCAAAACCTTCTGACAATCCTGCTGATCACATTGCTGATTCTCCTGAAGAGGGAAATGAGGAGGAGCATAATGAAAGCAGATCAGTAAGTTCAATGTCAATCCATTCAGTCAAGTCAAATGTTTCTGCAAGATCGAATAGGTCAAAAAAGACCAGAAATGATGAGGACGAAACTCAAGATAGAGCAGAGAGTACAATGTCTGCAAAATCAGCCATTTCTTCAAAATCAAATAAGTCAAAAACCTTTGCTGCTGCAGCTGACGAAAATGCTGATAATGTTGAAAGAACTACAAGCAGTATGTCAGTCAAATCAGTAAAATCAGCAAAGTCAAATGTTTCTCAAAAATCTAAGAAATCAAAGGCTTCTGACATCCCCTCTGAACACAGTACTGAAATCACTGATGCAGTGAAAGAAGGGAGAGTGAGCTCAATGTCAGTTCAGTCAGTCAAGTCAAATATTTCTGCTACATCACAAAAGTCAAAATGTTCTAATGTTCCAGCTGAAGAAACCTTTGAGAGCCCTGATGAAGAAAACGACAAAGAGCAAACTGAAGAAAGAGCACCAAGCTGCATGTCAGCCAAATCAGTCCAGTCACATGTTTCTGAAATATCTATAAAGTCTGCAGAGAGAGCACCAAGTGCTTTGTCAGCTAAATCAGCAAAGTCGCATACTTCTATAAAATCTATCAAATCAAATGCTTCTGAAGTTAATTCTGGCAAAACTACAGGCATTTCTGAGGATGGTGAAGAAGAAACTCAAGAGAGAGCACAGAGTGCAGTGTCAACAAAATCCACACAGTCAGCCATGTCCATAAAATCAAGTAAGTCAAAAATCTCGGATGTTCCACCTGAAGAATATGTTGCAGAACATGACAAAACTGTAGAACGAGTAGCAAGTGCAATGTCGGCAAAGTCAAATACTTCAGGGATATCTGCAAAATCTTTTCAGGCTTCTGATGGCAATCCTGGGGAGGAAGCAGAAACTGAGGAGAGATCACCAAGCAACATGTCAGCCAAATCAGCCAAATCAAATAGTTCTGTTTCATCAAGAAGTGCAACGACATGTGAAGTTCCTTCAGAAGAACAAACTGCAAATGATGAGGAAACTGTACAAAGACCACCAAGCACCCTGTCAGCTAAATCAGCCAGGTCTGTGAAATCCACACAGTCAAATATTTCTGCAAAGTCTCGTAAGTCAAAAGCCTCTAATACTCCAGGGGAAGAAAATCATGATGAGACCATAGAGCGAGCACCAAGCAGCAGCTCCATCAAATCAGCAAAATCAAGAAAGTCAAATGCTTCAGCAGTATCAAAGAAATCAAAAGCTTCTGAGGTTCCTGCAGAAGACGGTGCTAACATTTCTGACGAAAACAATGAAGAAGACACTGAGGTGAGAGTAAAGAGCTCAATGTCTGCAAAATCGGCGAGATCAAATGTAACATCAATATCTACAAAATCACAAGCTTCCCATGGTCCTGTAAATGGTGAAGACGATGGTGCCATGTCAAGTAAATCATTAAAGTCCACTGGAAAATCAAGTCCTTCAAAAAACATTGACATTTCAGCTGAAGACAATGTGACTGATTGCGAAGAAACTGAAGAGAGAACACCAAGTAGTATGTCAGTTAAATCATTAAAGTCAGATGTGTCTCTGAGATCTAGGAAATCAAAAGTTTCTGAAAAGGCAGCTGAAACACAAGAGAGGGCTCCAAGTGTTTTGTCAATGAAGTCAAATGTTTCTGCGAGAACCATGAAGTCAAACGTATCTGGAATTACCCCTAGTGAAAGAAGTGAACATGATGAAGAAACTGAAGTTCCTGCTGTAGAAAGTTCGGACACTCCTAATGAAGGCAACTCTGAAGAGAAATCTGAGAGAGCTCCAAGTGCCATGTCTGCCAAGACTAATATGTCAGTGAGATCAAAGAAATCAAAAGTATCTGATGTTCCTGCTGATGAAAGCACTCATGAAACAGAGGAGAGAACACTTAGCCCTGTGTCAGCAAAATCCAGTCGATCTGAAATGTTAGGCAGGACTGAAGTCCCTGCTGTGACAGTTGAGGAAAGTGAAGACAGAGCACCTACAGCCATGTCATCAAAGTCTAAGGTTTCAGCACATTCTAAGACATCAACAACATTTGAGGGCAAAGAAAAGAAAAGTGAAGGGCGGCCACGAAGTTCTTTATCCGTCAAGTCCAATCTGTCTGTGAAGTCTCGAAAATCCAAAGTATCTGATATTTTAACAGATGAATATAAGGAACATAAAGATGAGTTGAAAATGTCTACAGCCATCGATGTTCCTGCTGAGAAGACCAGTGTTTGTTCAACAAATGCAGGGGAAGATGTGAATCCTGAAGACAAGAGTAAACCCACACAGGAAGAGAAACAACAAGATACATTTGATAAGAGGAGCTGTCACTCTAAGACAAGCAAGTCAAGCAGGCAAGGCACAAAAAATACAAATGCAGAGGTTATTGCTAAACCAAATTCTGTTGCAAAGTCTGCTGTGTCAGAAACCTGTCAGAATGCACAACAACCTAAACATTGTGCGATTTGTCACGCAGAGTCGAATGGAAGTGATTTGTCACAAACTCTGTCCGGTTCGGACGTTGTCAAAGAGATATGTGAGACTCCAGCCACTGGAGAATCAAAATCCACTGTGTCTAAGAGGATAACAAATGGTCCATTGGAAGCTACAGACACTGGTAGGAGTGTGACTGATAATAAAAGTGACAAAAGCAGCAAATGCAGACATGAGAACACAGACACTGCTGACGTTAAGCTGGTCCCATCTATCCTACCAAATGCATCCCCTAATGAGGTTGTGAATGAATGGCTGAAAACAATACCAGCAGACGGTGATATGTATGACATGGAAGAATTTAATGAAAACTGTGATGGACCAGACTCTGGCCACACAACAGAGGAATTTAACAGAATGAAGGATAATGAAAATAATGACTCTACAACTGAGAATACAAAAGACGCAAATGAAGGAGTTGAGGTGAACAGTGTCCCTAATAATGACTGCCAAACAAGCACAGAGCCAACAAATGCAGATAATACCTGTACTCAGAGAGATGACGCCTCAAAAATATTCAACTCCTCCATACAAGTGATGAAAGTACTTTTAAATCCAAAGCTTGACAGATGTAACAGTTTACCAGAAATTTCTCCGGTGTATGGACGTAAACTAAGCACTTCAGCTAGAGGTCTTCTGGATTGCCTTGTGAAGTTGCAATTGATAGACAATAATCCTAAAAATGCCGACGAAAAGGATGAGAGATACCAAGAGCTAATGAATATTCTTCAGTCTCTCTGGCTTTGTGTTCCTCCAGAAAATGATCAAGCCTTAAAGAAGGATGATCATCATTTTGTGGACGATGAATTCAATCATACGTCATCCTCTGGTGTAGATGTCAACAGTGGCTCCACGGGCTCTGGGAAGAGTAGTGATGGTGTGAATGGTGATTCATCTCAACCACATACCAGTGCAGATATTTTAAGGAAAGTACAAGAGGTCTGTGAAGATGAAGCAGAAGCAGATGTTCAATGGACATCTGAGAGAGAAGTAGAAGTAATATGCAAGGAAAAGCAGAAGGAAGATGATCCAGCAACAGATGACACAATTAGAAGCAACGATAGTCCAAGAGAACTACCTGAAACACCACCCTCCTCAAACAAGAGTTCAGGAAATGACAGCAGTGGGCAAAAACTTCCAGAGGAAGTTGAAACAGAATGTCACAAGGACACCAGTTCTGAGAGTCCTCCCATCGTTCAAAGAGCACAATTAGCCAAAAGGATTTCTCAAGATCCTGATCCTGTTTGGGTCTTAACCCTATTGACAAAAATAGAAAAGCAGTTCATGACACATTATATCAATGCAATGAGAGAGTTCAAAGTCCGATGGAATTTGGATGATAACGAGCAGCTTGATATGATGATAGGTGAACTTAAAAATGAGGTCCATAAAAGAATCCAAACAAGTATAGACAGAGAACGGAGGAAAATTCAAAGTCGAGCAGGCCTACCAAGACCTCCTAAAGAACCAATGTCCCGTGCTTCAACAACACAAACGGAAGAGAGAAGACGGAGGATGAAGCTGATACTCAAACAATCAATTGATCCCCGAGCAGAAAAAAGTGAAGATTCAGCAACAGGCACATCTTACAGTGACCAGCGCAGCGAAAACGATGATGAATACTGTCCATGTGAAACATGCATTAAGAAAAAAATGGCATCTAGGCTGCCACTTCCTGCAGAAGTTCTGAATACTGCACCTGTTATCATGGACTTTGACCTAAAGAGGATTCTGGTGATGAAGAACTGTGACCCTGGCAAAACACAGGCAATCGACTGTACATCTCATTCTGAAAATGATATTGAAAGAAACACAGCAGAAACACTTGTAGAAAATGTTATTGTCAATGCAGTAAAAGAATTGGAGGTGGATGAATTAGCTTATTACACTGAGCATGACATTGCAGTTGCAGCAGATGAAAACGAGGCAAATGATGTGTGTCAAGATGCGAGTCAAGAAGATGGGTCTGAAAATAATGAAGCAGAAGAAGTCAAAGAATTGACTGCTCAAGTTCTTTCTGCAGATATTAATGAGGAAATGAGCAAAACAGAGGATGCAGATGAATCCATGGTAGATGCAGAGAAAGCAGACGCAACTGGAGATGTATTAGAGGAGGAGGCTGTGGAATCCACCACAGCTGAAAACGAAAATGCAGCGGAAGAGACTGCTGTGGTTACATTAACTGAAGACCAGTCTGACAAAGAGGAGGCTGTGGAAGTTGAAGAGAGAGAAGAGACTGCTGTCACCAGTACATATGATTCTGAAGAGTCTATTTTGGCAGCGACAACTACACACGATCCTGACATAGAGGAAGCAAAGACTGGATGGGTGAAAGTAAAGAATAGGTTGTTGCCTCAGCCACAACTGCAGGCAGAGGAAAATGATGCCACAGCTGAAGAATTATCAAAGGAATCAGCAGAAGAAGCAGAAACTGAAGATGAGATTGATGTAGAAAAAGAGAATGTTGGGACAGTTGAGGATGAGTCGAACCAAGAGACTGCTAAAGCCGCCATCATTGAAGACGACGATGCAGCAGAGGAGGCTGATTTGGCTGCCACAACTGGAGAGGAGTCTGACAAAGATGAGGCTGTGGAGGCAGAAATGGCTGAAAATGAAGATGACATTCCAGCCACTGAGGCAGATAATTCTGTAGATGAGATCGATGGCCCAGCCACACCTGATGAATCTTCAAAGGAACCAACCGAGTTTGCAACTGAAGATGAACTTGAGGAGGCTGAAGCCACCACAGCTGAAGATGAAAATGCAGCAGTAGAGACCACAGCTACAAGTGAACAAGAATCCAACAAAGATGAGGTTCTGGAAGAACAGACAAGCAATAATGGAGAAAACCTTGATGACAACGACACTGCTGTGGCAGCCACTAGTGAAAATGAATCTGAGAATGAAGAAGCTGTGGAAGAAGGGACAGTCGATGATGACGAGGAGATTTCTGTCACCAGTGCAGATGAGTCTGCAGAGATGGCTGTAGAAGATGAATCAAAGGATGAGACTGCTGAAGATGAAATTCCTGCAGAAGAGGCAACTGTGGCAGCCTTAACTGAGCCTGAATCAGACAAAGATGATGTAGAAACAGACACAGTTGATGATGAAGAAGAGATTGTTGCGACCACTGAAGATGAACTGAAGGAAGAAGCTGCAGAAAGCATCACAGCTGAAGTAGAAAATGCATTAGAAGAGACTGATGTAGCATCCACGATTCAACATGAATCTGACAAAGAAGTGGCTGTGGAAGAGGGGATGATTGATGAAGAAGAGCTTGCCTCCACAAGTGCAGATGAGGACGATGACGCAACCACAGCTGAGGAATCATCAAAGGAACCGACTGAAGAAGCAACAACTGGAGATGAGATTGTTGCCACAAGTGAATATGAATCGAAGGAAGAGACTGCTGAAGATGAAACTGCAGCAGGAGAGACTGACGTGGCAGCCACTAGTGAAAATGAATCTGAGAATGAAGAAGCTGTGGAAGAAGAGATCCTGGCCACCACTGCAGATGAGTCTGCAGATGAGAACAATGACACAGCCACAGCTGAGGAATCATCAAAGGAACCAACTGAAGAAGCAACAACTGGAGATGAGATCGATGCCACAAGTGAATATGAATCAAAGGAAGAGACTGCTGAAGATGAAACTGCAGCAGGAGAGACTGATATGGCAGCCGCTAGTGAAAATGAGTCTGAGAATGAAGAAGCTGTGGAAGAAGAGATCCCGGCCACCGCTGCAGATGAGTCTGCAGATGAGAACGATGACGCAGCCACAGCCGATGAATCGTCAAAAGAACCTGCTGAAGAAGCAGAAACTGAAGATGAGATTCCTGCAGAAAAAGAGATCACAAGTGAAGATGAATCAAAGGAAACAGCTGGAAATGCAGAAACTGAAGATGAGACTGCTGAGGACAAGGAGATTGCTGTCACCAGTGAAGACGAATCAAAAGAAGAGGCTGCTGAAGTCACTGCAGCTGAAGATGAAAATGCAGACACAACTGAACATGAATCTGAACATGAATCTGACAAAGAGGCTGAGGTAGCAGAGGCAGTTGAAGACGTGGAAGAAACTGCTGCCACCAGTGATGAGGACTCTGCAGAGAGTTTTGATGCCACCACAAATGAAGATGAAGCTGCAGAGGAGAATGAGGCCACAGGCGATGAATTGTCGAAGGAAGCAGCTGAAGCAGCAACAACCGAAGATGAGCTTGTTGTAGAAAAGGAGATTGGTGTTACAAGTGATGATGAAGTTAATGAAGAGGAGGCTGAAGCCACCACAGCTGAAGATGAAAATGCAGAAGAGAGCACTGTGGCAGCTACAAGTGAACATGAATCCGACAAAGATGAGGCTGTGGAAGAACAGACGAGCAATGATGGAGAAAACCTTGATGACAATGACACTGCTGTGGCAGCCACTAGTGAAAATGAATCTGAGAATGAAGAAGCTGTGGAAGAAGAGATCCCGGCCACCGCTGCAGATGAGTCTGCAGATGAGAACAATGACACAGTCACAGCTGACGAATCATCAAAAGAACCAACTGAAGACGCAACAACTGGAGATGAGATTGATGCCACAAGTGAATATGAATCAAAGGAAGAGACTGCTGAAGATGAAACTGCAGCAGGAGAGACTGATATGGCAGCCGCTAGTGAAAATGAGTCTGAGAATGAAGAAGCTGTGGAAGAAGAGATCCCAGCCACCGCTGCAGATGAGTCTGCAGATGAGAACAATGACACAGTCACAGCTGACGAATCATCAAAAGAACCAGCTGAAGAAGCAGAAACTGAAGATGAGATTCCTGCAGAAAAAGAGATCACAAGTGAAGATGAATCAAAGCAAGAGATGGTTGAGGATGAAACGGCAGCAGAAGAGACTGCTGTGGCATCCACAGCTGAAAATGACTCTGACAAAGAAGAAGCTGTGGAAGCAGGGATGGGTGATGATGGAGAAGAGACTGCTGCCACCAGTGATGATGATTCAGCAGAAGATAACACCACAAATGGAGATGAGACTGCTGAGGAAAATGATGCCACAGATAATGAATCATCAAATGAACCAGCAACAACTGAAGGTGAGACTGCTACAGAAAAAGAGACTGAGATAATAAATGAGGATGAATCAAAGGAAGAACCTGAAGAAGACATCAAAGTTGAAGATGAGAACACTGCAGGAGAGTCTGATGAGGCAGCCACAACTGAAGATGAATCAGACAAGGATGAGGCTGTGGAAGCAGGGATGGTTGAAGATGGAGAACAGCCTGCTGCAACGAACGATGAAGATGAAACTGCAGACAACGATGAAGCGACGACAGCTGAAGATGAAAGTGCTGTTGAGAAAGATATCGCTGTCACAAGTGAGGCTGAAGCTGAAGGAGCAGCAGAAGAGACCGATGCTGGAGCTACAACTGAGCATGAATCTGACAAAGATGCAGCTGTGGAAGCCACCAGCGCAGACGAGTCTGAATCGGATGAAAAGGAAACAAATGAAAAAGCAAGAACTGAAGATGAGATTGCTGAAGATAAAGAGACTGCTGCCACAAGTGAAGATGAATTGAAGGAAGAAGCCACTGCTGAAGAGGAAAATGCAGCTGAAGATGTGGCAGAGACAACTGATCATGAATCTGACAAAGAGGAGGCTGTGGAAGCAGGTGAAGATGTGGAGGAAACTGCTGCTAGTAGTGAAGATGAATCTGCAGAAGAAATGGAAGCAACCACAAATGATGATGAAGCTGCAGAGGAGAATGATAACACAGCCAAAGCTCACAAACTGTCAAAAGAGTCATCCAAAGCAGCAACTGATGATGAAGATGAGGCTGCTATTGAAAAAGAGACTGACACCAAGGAAGAGGTAGCCATGGCCATGGAAAAAGAAAATTCAGGCGAAGAGGAAATCAGTGAAGCTGATAATGAATCAAATGAAGAGAAGATGGAAGAAACCACAGATGGAGAAGAACCTGTGTCTGAATCTGCAAGAGAAGAAAGCTCCAAAGCTGTGACTGAAAACGAATCGGAGGAAGAGAGCGACGAATCAGGCAACGATGAAACTGAATCGGCAAACAACGCAACGACAGACGTCAATGAGAGTGCAGAAGAGGACTCTTCAAAAGTTACAAATGATAATGAATCGGGAGAAGAGCTTTCAGAAACCAAACCTGAGAATGAGACTATACATGAAAGTGCAGAAGATGAAAATAAAGAAGAGGATAAAGGAGCTACTGATGAAAGTGATAACTTAAGTGAGACAGCTGAAGAGCCTCATGAGACAGAATCAGAAAAAATTGCAGAAAGCAGTGTCACTGAAGATTTTGTTAAAGAAGAAGAAGGTGAAGAAGAAGACAGTGAATCGCATAAAGAGGAACTAGCAGAAGATGAAGCAACTGGAGAGGAATCAGAAGAAGGTGAAAACGACGGGAAGGAATCTGCTGAAAATGAAAGTGCCAGTGAAACAGGTAAAGATTGCACAGAGGCTGCAACGACAGCAGATGAGATTGAAGAATGTAAAACAGCAGAAGAAGAATCAGGAGAGCCTGAAATGACAGGGAATGAGGTTACTGAAAGGGAAGAATCCGCAGATAACGTGGAAGATGAATCAGCAGAAGATAACAGACAACAGCAGCTTACAGAAGATGAAGAGGGTGTGGAGAGTGAATCTGACAAAGCTGAAGAAACACATGAAGAAAGTGACATGATTGAAGAGGAGGGAGAAGATGTTTTAACTGAGACAAACGATGAAACAGTAGGTCCTGATGACGTGGTGGAGCTGAAGCCAGATAACGAGGAGGAGGATGTGGTGGAAGATAACGATGGACAGACAGGAACAAATGTGACACCATGTGAATGTATTAACATCCCAAATGAAAGCCATGATAAGGGTGAAGACAATGTTGAAGCCTCCAAAAAAGAGGAGGAGGAAACCGAGACGGACTGGAACGGAAACCAGGGAGATTCAGCTGATGGAGAAGATGAGGCAGAGGAAGATTCAGACGAACCAGAAGAAGAAACTGATGATGGAGAGTTTGTTCCGAGCAAGACAGATAATCAAGAGGCAGCTGAAAGAGCATCTCAGGAAACAACATTAATCCCACTCGATACTTTGATCAAAGTGTGCGCAGAATCTGAGGATGGCGCTTATGCTGATGTCGAAGATTCTGAGACTGAAATGAACGGCCAAGAAGTTCAAAGCCTTGAGAAGACAAAGATTTCATCATGAGTTGACTCTGGAAATGCTCGAGGGAACTGATAGAACTGAGATGCAGGATGAAGGAGCTGAAAATAACAAGAAGACAGCTGATAATATTGATGCTACAAGCAATGAGAAAGTCAAAATCAGGTCTGCTGGAGGAGACCTAACAATAACTGTAAAGTGAAGAAAGTGATCTAGATTATTCCAACTTGATTTAAAATCCTTGTTATAAACAAGCACTAAAGAAATTCAAGCACTTTGTTACAGCATTTCTAACGCTGAGGTTGAACATATGCACAACAACTACTGATGTTTGATAAAGGAATCTAAAAAACTTGAATGTATATACCATATGTAGGTGGTTTGCTTTTTTATGCAAAGCTAAATGGTACTCACTTTCATGCACTATGAGTAATAGAGTATTTGTTACATGTTACCTACTGCAACTCTGAGCCTCAGACAGAACATGACACTCATGATAAACTATGCTTTATGGTACTTGATAGCATCTACGACTGTTACGTTAATGAAAATGTCAAACGTGCACATGTACTGTAGTTTGTCTTACTTCAGTATATTTACACCACTGTACATGTACCTCGCAGGATTAAGCCAGTCTCTCAGTGTATTTTATCAGATCAAAAGCCTTCTTTAATGACTTTTGGTTCCAAAGTTAAAATTTAAAATAATACAAAGTTGTATATTTTTCTAGTTAATATTGTATTTTTCTGGAAAGCCAGAAAATGTTGATAATATTCATTTTGAATGTTTAACTTACTATTGTGCAGATACAGTCCTGTTCATGGCAGAATTTTAGTGCTGGGTGATGAGTAACATCAGTGTACAACTCCATCAGATGCATCCATGCATTATAGCATTAATTGATTTCTATACCACTGTGACATCTCTGGAAAGTAGTGGCCGGGTCATCACAGGTCATTTATCTATCACAGCAGGATCTCCTATTGTTCTGTATATTAGACCATCCGACAGTGTTTATCAGTAAGAAAATACATTATTCTCTGTGGTACAGAGGTTATTACCTTCGCTGAATGTACTGTACTTATTGTCTCTGAAATTAAATGTACTTTAAAGCCATGTTTGTGATTCTTTTGTGCCAAACACAATTCAGATCCAAAACAAAACAAAAATCTGTGACATTTCAAATGATAAACTTAGGCTTAACACGTTTTTTTAATAAAGGGCTGTAAGAAAAGAAAAATGTGCCAATGTACATGTAACCTTCTTGGAAATAAGTATTTATGTATTGTGTTCATACAGAGTCATCAAGTGAGTACAACAAAAGATTGTAAGAACATCAAACAAAATGGTTAATGATAATCAGTGAAAAAAGGCAATGGCTACTTTAATATACATAAACATACATAAAACATAAAATACAAATGATCAACATCTGACACTGAACACTACAGCGGATTAACAGTGTCGTCCAGAGAGACTCTCTGCAGCCTATATGATTGAAAATCAGTGTAAATTTGTGGAGGGCTATAATAACATTACATGCACAGCTGTTGGCACAACAGTGAACACAGGTCACTTGGTTCTCTGAATTGTCCAAGATAATTGAAAACGTAATAGGTATCCCATAAGTATAATCAGCTTCTGTGGGAAGGTACGGTGAATGAGTGCGTGAGTCTGCCTATTGAGACTTCATTCATTCTCCTTCTACTGTGAGCCCCATTACACAGAGCTGATGGATGTGCCTCTCTCACAGTTTCCATTTGCAGTCTCTTGTGGTCATGTGACATACATAATTGGTGTCACTCTGATTGACTGCATAACACCATAGTGAGGGGAAGGCCGCTCTCCTCAAGTTTTCTTATTGAGACACGAACATGGCATGCAGCCTCTAAAGTCCTTTTTACGGCATTGAACAGTCCAGTACTGTGGAGTACTTTAGGAAGTGTGCTTACGTATTTCCTGTCATACCAGCATTTAAGAGGGGGAAAAAATAATTAAGTTGTATTTACCTGAATACTGAAGCGAAAACAATTGCTGTCTGCCGAAATGTAGCTTCACAAAACTTCCAAATTAAACACAATACAGATTCCAAAAACTCGTTTTTCATTTATACTCAATTGAAAACAGTACAAAGACAATATATTTAATGTTTGACCTCATCAGCTTCATTGATTTTTGTAAATATCTGCTTATTCTGAATTTGATGGCAGCAACTCACTTCAAACAAGTTGGGACAGGAGCAACAAAAGACCGTGAAAGTTGTGGACTGATCCAAAAACACCTGTTTGGATCAGTCCACAGGTAAACAGGTTCATTGGTAACAGGTGATAGTATCATGATTGGGTATGAAAGGTTCATCCTGGAAAGACTCAGTCGTTCACAAGCAAGGATGGAGCGAGGTTCAACACTCAACCGTGCATGCCAGAGCAGCAGGAGGAGGTCAAATCAGGCAACAGAGTTGAAAACACCTGTGCGGTCTCACTTGTTCTATATTTTAATGTGTGTCTGATCACATTCATGTAAAAGGTCTGCTGTGAGCGTAATGTACCATAAAAACACTGCTGAAATCAAAACCTATTTTAAAAGTCCTTGTTGAAAAACCACTTCCGTTTCTAATTGAATATAATATAAACTATTGCTATAATATGTATTTATCAGTAGCTCTTTCATAATCATGCTGCACTCATGTTTGATTGAGATGAATTCAATCCTCAAATCTTGCGGAAAAGCAAAGAGTTTTTGAGGAAGCACCTGCCTGCTGGCACGGAGCTATTTCCACGGTAAACACTGGAAGAGTGAGGAACGTCATCCGGAGCACAATAATAAGGGGCTTTCCCGCAGCCATGTTTACCTCAGAGCCACTTGCCTCTGGAACAGCTGCGTAGATGTGCTCCCAACTACATTACTGACAGACACAAGCGCAGATGTGCCTTTTAAACAAAGCGTGTGACAGGTGCTCTTTTATTGGGGAAAATGCTGTTTTTGATACTTAACATATCATCAGTAATGGATAATTTTACTTTTACAAGCATGTTAAATATGCCGAATTTAGCAAATTAACTCAGTATGAAGACTATACATGCACTAGATTCCTTTAAATATGCTGCTATTGCAGTAAACCCCACGAATAACGCGACAACACATCTTCACCAGTTTGCTTATTGTCTGCTGTCTAATGGAGGAAAAGCAATAGGAAAAGTGAAGCTCTCCCAAAACTCCTGAACATCCCAGAGGAACAGCAAAAGTGCCTGTTGAATGCACGGGGGGGGGAGTTCAATTGTTCTTTGTTCATTTTGTCTTTTAAAGGCAAATGCAGGAGCGAGACCTTCTCTCGCTCCATGTGTGACAGACGACAGAAATGGTTCCCACACAGACAGGAAGTCAAAGAGGGGCCTCTTGTGATGTAGAGGGGGATCAAAATTGAGGAAGGTGTGTTGATTACGTGTGTGTGTGTGAATAAATCAAAGGTTTGAAACAACACTGACTGAGCACTTACGGTATGGCTGCTGGTGAATATTCAATTTGTAATCTGTAGTTTATATCATGAACATCCTGTCTGGCCACGCACTCACACACAAAAATCCAAAGCGTTAGCACATGTGCACATTTTCAGTCACATGCAGTGCACGCTCACACTGATAATGGGAATTTGGAGCGCTCATTGGCAGCCTGTGTGCTTTTGGCACACACTTGGCCGGCGCTGCGTTAGTAAAGGAGACCCACGCTCCCTGTCTTTCCCACTGTTGTTCAGGTTATCCTGTGGGGCCACTTATTACCCTTCTGCAGGCAGGATGCAATGTCTGGGGACCCCAACAGAGCTGTACACAAGCATCCGCCAAGGCCCTGGGAAGAAAACAAGGGCTGATGGAAAACCAGAAGAAGGGAGTATAAAGAGAAACAGCAGCTAGTAACCAGGACGCACTCAATAACACTCACCATGCACCTGCAGCCTGTGTGTGTGTGTGTGTAAGTGTGTGTGCACAGTGAAGTGAGCTTGTTCCTTCAGAGAACTACAGCACACACAGTCCCCACACACAGCACAGGTGGTCCAAACAAAAACCTGTGAAGTGTTGCCCAGAGAGTAATATCCCCACGTTGCGTGTTGTATAAAGCCCCCCATAGGAAACAAACACTTCCGGTGCTGTAAGATTTATTGTCCCCTGCACTTATAGGTTACAACATACTCTGAATGATATCTTCCTTACAAGGTTCTTTGATTCATTCTTAATATCATCTAGTATTATAGCATTGCAAACCAGGAACAAAAGGGTCATAATTACTGCTAGATAACTCAAGGACACATTGTTTTGTGTAGATTGTTTCCATCGCTGAAGAAGAGGGGTGAATTCCCTTTTCAGCGCATTGTGTGGTGAGAATAGGAAAGACCTGGTTAGCTCTACCGTTTGGTGTGAAAACCCACAGCATTGTTATACTTTGATAGATTGACCGCACATCAGCTCGCAATTCCTTTTCCCCAGTGTGACAGTCTTTGCATCTGCATTCACATCCGCACAATGTCCTCCGCAGCAGATATAGATATCCAAGCATTACGCAGGAGAAATCCCCAAAGTTCAACACGCTGTTGAATCATTTCTATATAAGAGGTCAATGTAAGGGTTGGCTATTATTAGAAATGGCATGAATTTAGGGAAAAGCTGGCAAAGTGACTTGATATGGACATACTTGAGGAGAGTCAGGGTTTAAAACAGGACTTTCTACTCCCTCTAGTGTCAAAACTGGGGAACATCAACAAGCAGCACCTAGAGTACAGTTCAGTAAACCTGCTTAATGTGTCCAGAGGTGGATACAGAATTACTACATAGGATGTGAATACATTTCACAATCCTGATCTAGAGTAGTGTTTATTAATAGTTTGTTGCTTATATATTTATTTACATAGAAATGAATAAAAAATCGAGACATTTAAAGAGGATATAAAAGAGTTCCTCAAACAGCACTAAAAGTAGAAATCAAGTAAAGTCTGTAGTGTAATACAGACAGTGTAATGAGTGTAATACACAGTCCTACTTATATTATGTTCCAGTTTCTGGTCAGCACTTTCATCTACAAAAACTGAGCCTTACAATTTGTTTAAGTAGAAGAAATGAAAATAAACATCATTTGCAGACCACAATAAGAAGAATTAACACTGTAATAATACTTGTCATAAAAAGCTGCACCACTGAAAGATTGTGCCAATTTTTTTGTATCACTTTGTATTTTCTTTATTTCAATCCGACCTTTGACCTTGCAGGTAAATGAGAAACATATTCCCATTCTTCCAATGAGTGCAGATACTCAGGTACTTTCAGAACCAGTGCAACGCTCCACCCTGTGGTAAGAATGTGAGCTGCTTTACTTTCACATGTTTGCTAGGTTGCAGAGATGAGCAGTAGAGTTAAGCACCCGTGGCTTAAAGCACCAGAGGAACTGAGAAATACTGTATGTCATGGAAACCACACTCTCTTTTACATATGAGCACCCAGCATTCAACCGCAGCTAGACTCAATGCTAATCACCTCCACACGCACATACATTACAGTACCACCACTTTTCACAACAGATCTCATTTGACATGCAAGGACATTTGCAGTTTAGATCACAATTAAATATTAATATGAACAATGACTGGTCCACTAACACATGTTGAAATACAACTGTTCGCATTAAACTTCATTCTCTTTGTAATCTGACCCAGAAATCTGACCTTTTTTTGATTAATCTGAAGATAAGAGACGAATCGTATTAATCTGCTTAATTAAAGTTCCAAACTAACTGAAGTGTGATCATCAGATGAGGTGATCTTTGTACTGTTTTATTTGCCACAGAGGCAAGGGAGGGAATTACTGGACAAAAATAAATAGACAGACTGCTATCTCTTTACGGTAAACTCAATGTCGTCCCCTCAGGGAAGGCTGTGGTCTTCACTGTGAGAGAGTGAGAAAGAGAAAGGCGAGAGAGAGCAAAAGAGAGAGAGAGACATTCAGAAACCAAATTGAGCGAGTGAGAGACACACTGACATGCAGTTGGTTTTCAATAAGGAAACTGAAGACATTTTGCATCTGGAGTACTTTTGAAGACTCAAGCCAACAAGTTCAAGGTATTTATCTCTCACACTACAGATTGCAAACACAAGCTGCTGTAATATTATGATGGTGAATCAACAATTACACTAAATAGAGTAAAATTCACAATTAAATAAAAACTGTGATGTTTCAAATGGAAAAAAATTGAAATACTTGACAGCCGAACAATAACAGAGTTAACCCTTTATAGGGCGCTCATTAAAATACTTTGAAATTCAAGAATTCAACCTTACAGTGTTATTGGAGGACATAACAAAACTTTATTTCTGTATTTTTTTTTTTTTTTTTTTTTTTTTTTTACAATTTTTCAATATGTAAAGTGTGTGGAAATTACCAAAACTAGTCACTTGCCCGATAAAGGGTTAATGGTTTGTCACACAGTTAATGATGATCATAAGAGCAACCTTTTAGTAACAAAAAAACACATGGTGACATAAAGGTATCGATGCAAGCAGTTACTTGAAATTGTACATGAAAATTAATTCAATAAATTTAAATTTTCCTTAGTATCCTCAGTGACTGTGCATGGAAAAGGCACAATTAAAATTTTGAAGTACAGGAAAACCCAACACTGCAAAGGTCAGTGAATATAGAGCCTCTTTTAAAGGATCAGTTTCTCCAAACAAAAACAGATATGGGATGTACAGATGAGCTACACTCAAATATAAATGCATATGGTAACAGCTATGTGACTTCTACTTATGATATTAGCACCACAGTTATACACATCATTGAGTAACTAATTTAACTAATTGCCATGAGAGCGTCTGAATGTTAGTTTTAAATGTGATTTTATGGCAAAGCTAACTTTTTTTTTACAGTACTGACACAAACATGCTGACATCAAAGGTGATTTAATGAACAACCAGATATGATGATATAATGTGTGACACCATTGTGAGGTCCAGGCCTCCTGCATTCTGAGGTTTTGCTTGTATAGGACATTGTTAGTGTGCTGCCACTTCAACTGGCCAATTTGCATTTACACCCATAAACTTTAGCTTCCAGGAAAAACATGAATCCACTCAAGTTATTGAACTGTTAGTAATGTGCCTTGAACACACTCAACTATTATGATAGTCAGGTTTTTTTTAATTCATAATTTATCTGAAAGTTTCTACATACAAATCTCATAAAACTGTCGCCAAACAGATTCAGAAACAGCATTGATGCCCCATAAATGAAAAACATGAAAAACCCTGATGCAAACAGTGAGAGTTCACAGTAAATTTCTGTATCTTCCTCTTATCAGTTTTTTTAGGACTTTATTTCTCTGTAACAGCTGCGTGTTTTTAACGTCTGTTTGTCAAACTGTAAATGCAAATGCTGCCATATAAAGATGAAAACACATTTTCCACTTCCTCTTATGAGAGGCAATGTGTGCGTACACTGTGTCCAAAAAAGAGAGGCTCTCCGCTGATGATTTAGCAAATTCAGAGTGAGTTTAATTCATTTTTCAGCGCCGGGCATGAACTCACAGACTTGCAGGCCCTGCAGTGGGAGGAGGGGAGACTGAAAACAGCTTCAGTAAAGCTCATCTGCTTTATCAGGTAAGAGCGCAGAAATGAACTCGCTGTAACTATCTGAGGCTCTTAGCAGGAACTTAGTACGAGTGCTGGTATTTGATAATGTAAAATGAACTGTACGGCATCATGCAGCATGTACCGTACGATTATACTGAGTAAATCTTGTTAGTCGTGTGCAGTGTAACTGGAGAAGATTCTCATTGTATATGCAGGATGGGCTGCACTTGCAGTGACCAGAAACAAGATGGCAACTTCTACAAGGGAAAGCACCACTCTCAGCTCTCTTCAAATCACATAGTAAGTAGACCACTTAAAGGAAAAAGGCTTACTTACTTTAACTAAGTACCTGTCGTAAGTGTTTTTCATCGACTTGCTTCCCATTCTGAATATTAACAAATGTATTTTTCTGTTCTTCAGGCACGAAGTGGAAACGCCTGCTTAGATAACGGTAATCACTGACCAGAACACAAATATAACACATGTTCTACCAAAAACAACAGGCCTGTGTCGATGCAGTGGACTGCCGCTGTGCAGGGAGACGTTAGTGAGACGAGGCTACGTTTAATGATTGAAATCTCAGCTGTGTTTCCTCTGTTCTCTTTTGGGGATGAGATGAGATTGTTCATGAAAGATTTTCAAGTCACAGACAGTATGAAAACTACAGAATCCTCATTCCTCTGAGAACTCTCTTCAACGCTGTGCTTTGAATTTAGCTGTATGCTTCCACTATATTAACTTTAAGAACAGCAGCCGAACAAATAAAAACAGATATAGCTGTTGTAGATCACGTCTTTTGAAATAACTCTTTGCTCTACTTGTCTTTAGATGACATCGTGTTCGTGGCCCAACATGACTTCAAAGCCACCAACGACAGCGATCTACCTTTCAAAAAGGGAGACAAACTGAAGGTTTTACAAGAGTAAGTAGCCTCCCTCGTCCCCGGTATGCAGCATGTGCCCAGCGGTAGTGAAAGACATGACTTAAAACTTCTTACCTGAGGAAATAAAACTGATCAGCCGTGTTCGTCTGTTTGTAGAAATGGAGAATGGTGGGTGGCTAAATCGTTGATGACTGGACAGGAGGGCTTAATACCATGTAATTATGTAGCCAGGTCAGACACACTGGAGGTGGAAAGGTAAGAAACAACTTCATGCATTTTATCAAACTGCATGGCCCACACAATTAAACATTTTCAGGACTGTTAAATAATGTTTTCAAAGAATTGCATCAAGTGTGTTTTGTGGCTTCTGCAGATGGTTTTTCAAGGACATGAGCAGGAGAGAGACTGAACGACTGCTTTTAGCCCCTGGAAATAAACCGGGAGCCTTTCTGGTCCGAGAGAGTGAGACCTGTGCAGGTGAATACTACATATCAGAATTTACAGTGCATGTCAGGAAGAAACATTCAGAAATGCAAGTATTAAACTCTACATGCAACTGTACCATGTATTTGTTTTCTCAGGGTCCTTCTCGCTGTCGGTCCGAGATTATGAACCAGAACAAGGAGATGTGGTAAAACACTACAAGATTCGCTGTCTGGACAAAGGTGGCTTCTACATCTCCCCCTCCAACACGTTCCCATCCCTACAGGAACTGGTTAAATACTACACTCGTAAGTAATAAACACATTCAAACAGTCTGCAAACATTTTTTTTAGACCTGCATCATTAAAAAGACGAAGGTCTGCATTTAGGTCTCAAAGTGTTTCCTAAACATAAATCAAGCGTGTGCTGATTCGGATTCAGATGTGGCTCACTGCTGTGAATTACACAACGTCTGCGCTGACTCTGAATCGACGGTCGGAAGTTAGACCCTTGCGATGCGTTGTGCATTTCCTGTGCTGTGTGAGAGGAGTGATAGTCTTTCCACTCCTGTGACAAAACCACAAGATAAGAAGGCCAAATCTGTAGAATGGCTGCCAACGCACACAAATGTACACAGACGAGCTTTCAGAATTATTTAAGGAAACAAGAGCTCGTCAGATGTGTGCTGTCTCTCTAACCGAATGATTTTATGTTGTCGCATGTGAAGGCACAGCAGACGGTTTGTGTCAGCGGCTATATGCCCCTTGTAAGCCTAAGGCACCCCAGCAGCCGTGGGCACATGACGAATGGGAGATTCCCAGAGAGACCCTGAAAATGGTGAAGAAACTGGGGGCCGGGCAGTTTGGAGAAGTGTGGATGGGTGAGAGAAACAATCCTGTCGTTGGCAATATTTCATCAAACTGTAGACAGTGAGTTACACCTTGTTTTTATTCCCTCTGCAGGCTACTATAAGAACACCCAGAAGGTCGCTATTAAGACCTTAAAGGAGGGGACGATGGAGCCCGAGGCCTTCCTCCAGGAGGCCAACCTGATGAAGCAGCTGAAGCATGAACGACTGGTGCGCCTCCACGCTGTGGTCACTAAGGAGCCCATCCTCATAGTCACGGAGTTCATGACCAATGGTGAGACAATGAGTGAGAGGTGATGACGGGGATTTTTGATGACTAAAGTCTCTCCAATGAGCAGTTGACAAATCGAGCTACAAAAAGCAGCCGCTAATGAATATTTTAATAACCGATTGATCTTTACTCGACTAATGGTTTGATCTATACAATGTCAGAAAATAGTGGTTGGTGGTCGATGGTTGTTCCTGTGAATTTCCCCACTGTGGAACAAATAAAGGTTTATCTTATCTTATTACTTAGCATCGCACAAACACAGCATCACATGAATTTGGTTGCTCCCAGTAAAAGATGTCTCAGTATGTCTTCTTGTGTAACGTTTCTTTGAAAATACTATTTGTCATTGTTGTGCTTCGTTTCTCGTTTGCAGGATGTCTTCTGGACTTTCTAAAAACAGAAGAAGGAAAAAAGCAAAAGCTAAATAAGCTGATCGACATGTCAGCACAGGTGGGAAACTTTCCACTCTAATCACGTGATTTCGACACGATCTTTGTGTCGAGCCGTGTCTTGGAGGATATGTGACATTTTCACCACATCGCTAAGCCACGTCATTCTAATAATAATGAAATCTTTATCTCTGAAAATCGACCAAATACAGGAACCTTTGTTTTTCCACTTTGCCTGTGGGTGCTTCTGTAATTATTATTTTTCACTGCTCCTCCTTCTCTTTCCTACAACATGACATTAATATTTAATCTGCTGACTTTTGCATCCTTTGACATAAACAAACACACTAGCCTCTTCACTGACCTCAGAGCCTATTTATACCCACTAGCTGCTTTACAGTAATGCTTTCAATGTCTGTTATAGCATGTACTTTGACACCAGTCAGATCTGAATACACATGGAAACTGTCAGCAGTAGCTGTGCGGTTTCTGTGGTGGGGCTTTTGCTCGTCTGGCTTAAAAGCCTCGCCCTACGTCAATTATTAACATCCGGACAGGAAATCATGCTATTTTCCATCCACAGTGAGCCCCCCCAGAACTCTTTTGCCCCTCCAGAAAAAGCATTTTCACTTCCTGAAGTTGGCACATCCTGTTAAAGCCATTTTGCTGCCAATATCAGACACATAAACACAAGCATGCACACACACCGTAGCTGCACAATTGCACATGCTCAGCTGAGACTGTTGTACACACTGATCAGAAGAAACAGCATGTGTAAAAAAAATCTCCATTTATTCTATGGGTTCAGGGTGTAGTAAAACAGTATAGTTGTTTTGGGATAAATTAATGGATTACCAGTTTAATTTTCTGTCTTTGCATTTGATTATTCCCTCCAAAAGCTATTTCCAAAATTCCTCATTTCCTTCCCATATGACAGATAGCTGAAGGCATGGCGTACATCGAGAGGAAGAACTACATCCACCGAGACGTGCGTGCAGCCAACATTCTGGTCAGTGAAACCCTGCACTGCAAGATAGCTGACTTTGGCCTCGCCAGGATTACCGAGTCAGAGTACACAGCTCAAGAAGGTGCAGTATGTGCAGCATTTCCCCACACTGGATTGTAAAAGCATCCAGGGGCGTAGCCAGGATTTTAGAAACACTTGAGGTCATGAGTTCAGGTCTCCCAGTGCACCCTCCACTTCCCTAAATTTTAACCAGACAAATGAAGGTCTAAATTACATTGCATTCATTTGGCAGACAGTTTTGTCTAAAGCAACTTACATTAAGTGCATTCAGACTAAAAAAGGAACATGAGATATTTGTTGGATGTTTAATTCTCCCAAAGAAACAGCTAATGTTAGAGAGCTTTGGTGCAAGTGCTAATAAAATGGAGGAGCTATTCTGGAATAAATACACAGAGTCAAAAAATATTGTAAACACCCATCATGTCTTCTTTTTAACTGTAGAATGTAAAACCCTCAAATTCCCAGAAAAAATACTACTAATAAAGACGTAACCTCAGTGTCCTAAATGTTGGCTGTGGCCCTGAATGCATCCTTCAAATCCTGAAGTTAAACGTACATTATCTCGACCAGTATTCTGACAGCATATTGTTGTTCTCATGTGTCATTCTATATTGTGAGAGCAAAATATGATCTGATATAGTAAAATTTTGAGAAATTAAATTGAGAAATCATTTTTAGATATAATGATTACAGGAAAAAACAGTTAATTGAAATACCTCACAAATCACACTGATGCAAAAACTCATAAATCCAATATTTGCCAGCATTGTCAGAAAATGACAAATGCAACCAGAGATATTAAAGGTATATAAATAGTAAAAGTTGTATAGTAAAATCTCTACCGTTAATCAAATCTCTATCATCTCAGGATATATCTCGCATTACCCACAACCACACAAGAATGAACACACACTCTCACACACACAGACACACACACCTACACATTCTCAGCAGTCACCACCCAGCAATACTGAGTAGCTCTCACCCTCTTTCCGACAACTAGGTGCTAAATTTCCCATCAAATGGACGGCTCCAGAGGCCATCAATTTTGGCACATTCAACATCAAATCGGATGTGTGGTCCTTCGGGATCCTCCTCACAGAGATCGTCACCTATGGAAGAATACCCTACCCAGGTATGAATGAGAAGAGTGAAGAATGAGAAATGATTTAAAAAAAAGAGAGAGAAAAGTGCTTAAGAAACTGATGACTGAGGTCAATTAAAATCTTGCTCTGGCTGCATTTTCTTCTTCCTAATCAGGGATGACCAACCCAGAGGTGATCAGGTGCCTGGACAGGTCGTACAGGATGCCCTGTCCGGACGGCTGCCCGGAGGAACTCTATGACATTATGATGATGTGCTGGAAGCAGAGGCCCGAGGAGCGACCCACTTTTGAGTTTCTGCAGAACATTCTCAACGACTTCTTTATCGCCACGGAGGGACAATATGAGATGCAGCCATGATTAAAGAGAAAGGAAATGTTTCCCGGTGTTAACAACAAAGACAATTTAATTCTCTAAAGAGAGATATGAGACTTGAATGGATCAAGGATGAACTGAGCATCTTTATAACCGATGCAATTTATTGTTTTTTCAAATGGACACGTTTTCTACACCTACCTTCTGAGAGAATGTAAAAGCTATTTATGGCTCCTCACCTTAAAGATGTTGAAGTCGGAAAGGAAACGTTCACGACTTCAGCCAAGTTGTGTTATACTGACTTTACTCATGTTATTGACAGCTCCCTTTCTTGCTGAGCTGTGGAGTATGAGGAGACATAGTTAAGGCTGATCTGGTTAAAAAGAATATGGAGATGCAAATACAGTACATGCATGATGTAAACAGGCCTTTGGATGCGAGGAAGTCGGCACAGGTAAAGTTATGGATTAAACATTTGCATGATACGGAAACGAGCAGCCTGAGATTACATGCACAAAACTTACAAGCACTTTTTTCATTCCTTCAGTCATTCAGCAGAGCTATAAAGAAGGGGGCTTTCTACAGAGAATTTATACATGCATACATGGTTTTTTTCTTAATAAAATATCTGCCTTATTTAGAACTCTTGTATTTTATTACAGTTGGTTTAATTATAGTGCCGTAAAATCTTCCACGTGTGCATTTTAAATCATGGTTTAATCAAAGGCTACAATCATTTTTTTATATTTTGTTGTTTGCAGTAGTGATTGCGGTATTTGTTGTAAAGGGTTAATCAGTTCACTGAGAAGCGGAACCACTTTAACGCGCATAACATAAAACTTTACAAGGAGAGACATTTTTAAAGTCTTTTTTGCTGAACAACTTTTTGCACTGTTAGGCAGTGTGACACAAAGAAGACGGCGCTCTGAACGTAAGCATACAGAGGATTTGTGTGCACAGGATGTCCCAGACAAACATCATGTCATAGGCAAACGGATGAAAATGTGATAGTGATGAGCGTGAACAACCCAAAGACAAACCTCATGACATAAAAGTTAAGACAACATTAAAGTGAGAGACAACAGAGGCCTACAGGAAGCCCTTGAAAGCAGCTGAGCCCGACTAAATTACATCTTACATCTAACTAAAACCATCCCTGGGGGGCGCAGACAGTATCTTGAAGATAAGAGAGTGGAATGGCCATTGCAGCCAGGGGTTAAACTCTGCCACTTCCTGAATGGACAGGAAACAGGAAGTGTGAGTCAGGATTCCTCAAATGCCACACAGCTAAAACACCCTCACACTCCAAATTGGCCTAACTTCACATTTTTGTTCTCCTAAACAACATCCGTTTGGTGTTTGGTGGTGACACTCAGGGAAGAGGTGTTTTTTTTTAATTATATTCAATAAAGCACCTTTAAATTGTGTGAGAGAGAGACTTTAACTTTTTTATTTCATACAATGTTTGCTGCAAATAAGACAAGGAAACTCTTCACCAACTCTCATTAATCAATAGTACACACAAATAGCATCAGTGTTATCTGCCAAAAGTCTATCAATATTATTATGAGTGTCATAAGTTACTTCATGTTTTGTATCAAAGTTTTATTATGGGGAGGGACTCAAGACTTTACAAAAAAGTAATCTTTGTAATCTAAGTATCTAATCTAAGTAATCTTTGAAAACTGACAACAATCGGAGGGACCTGTATCAAAAGCATCATCAGCATTAACTCAATTAAATGCCTCAAGCATCTGATGCCACGCTGGCAATCTGTGTATTATCAGTCTTCCTTATGAATGCAAGCAAAGACAGTTTAATAGCAGTTTGGATTGTTATGGTATGAAACAATTCCTCAGGGTCATGTGGTTAATCTTTCTTTCCTGAATACATAGTTCAAAAGTCTGTGCATGATAGAGAAAAGTTTGACATTTCAAAAACAGAAAACTGGAAGAGGGGAAAAAGTGCATTCATTGCTATACTCCTGTCGTCCTGCAGAGGTCAGTGTCGCACAGTTTCACTTTATTACTGCAAACTGCAAAGAGGAAGCACTAATGCATGAGAGTGAAATTCATCTATTCCAAACTGTCACTGTAAAATCATACTTCTGATATCACTTTGTGTGTCATATTCAATTTTTCACTTTTTAAATTATATTTTTAATGCATTTTAAAGACAGGAAATCAGGGGACAGAGACAGAGAGATGGGGACAATTTAAGTCAAATGTTTTCAGTCATTCATGAGTGTTTTCAGTGAATATTGAGCAAGGATGCAACGTTCACTTTGACAGACAGATACAAACATTCTTCACATCCTCCAATGGCAGTGTCCAGCTGTGTGCACCCTCACACATCCTGCACGGTGGTCTGAGTCATTACAGCTCTAACCACTGGACCACAGTCACGCACAGATCCTATCACAGTTGTTTGTATTTATTTGGCCTTTATCTGTCTAATTGTCTGGCTTTCTTTGCATCTAAAAGCATATGAAAGTGTTTTTTTGAAAGTGCTGGAAGAGATTTAAGAAAAGCAGATGAACTTTAATTAAAAATGTGGTTACCCAGGAGGCTCACAAAGGAACAATTATCATGACATAAAATCCTCATTCTTACTGTGGAACAATTGCTGCTTCACGTCTCACACTGTAGCGTGATTGATAAGCGGCCTCACCTTGAAATGAGTCGTGATGTTAACGCAAGATGACAAGACATGCGGGGTAAAGGTTGGGAGGCCTAATCACCCTCTCCCCTCCTTCTGTTCATCACTGCTGCCTTACAGGAATAATGACGGGAAGCGGCGGCTCGTACACAGATTGATGACTGATCCCTGCAGAAGGCAACACATCATTAGCATCTTATGAGGATAACCTCGCTGTCCTCAAGGGAAGAAAAAAAAGAGAGCACATCGCCACAGATGAAAAGAGATGTGCTTTCATCTTCCAACAATGTTGCCA
Organism: Holacanthus passer; assembly: GCA_025331565.1. Taxonomy (NCBI): domain Eukaryota; kingdom Metazoa; phylum Chordata; class Actinopteri; family Pomacanthidae; genus Holacanthus; species Holacanthus passer. The sequence continues at coordinate 2,943,149 of JAFREQ010000034.1, forward strand.
TTTTCAATGGCGTACAATTGAGATTATGCTCACCATAAACATGTTTTCTCTCCTGGGCTTTGATGTCAAATTAATGGAGTCCATCAATCAAGAGTGCTTGGTTGAATAGATGTGAGGGCTCTTGAAGCCATAATGGAGGAAGTCCACAAAACATTTCGCAGAATCTGTATCATGAATAAGCAGAGAGAAGGATGACTGTCGGCCTCATTCACTTGTGTACAAAGCTTGTAAGTTTCACATGATTCAAAAATGTAAATTGTCTTGTACAAAATTAATCTGTTCTCTGATTTCACAGGCTTTTTTTTTTTTTGCTTGTTGTATAAAGCTTTTACTTCCTTAACTTTCAAAACTATAAAACAGTTAAGAACAAATCTTCTTTGTGCACATCAATCTGTCTATACTGGCTTCAAACAAGAAAGGTAAGATAGGTTTCCAGTATGAAAACAGCTCTCTTAATGGTTCCAGGTGAGCGCTGCAAACTGGCTATTTCTGTGGTAAGAGCCTTTTAGCATCTTTCGCCTTCTTATTTTAATTTTAATAGCCTCGTTTTGTCAGTGTTTTCAGGCACAACAGGTCCACAATCTGTCCTGCACCAAACAGCAGTGAGCCAAAGTACTTCACAGGCAGAGACCAGATATGCCCCTCACGATTTGGAGGAGACCAAAAACAGAGCTCAAAGGAAAGTGAATATCAGACTTTTCATTTATCAGGTGGCAGAAACACGACTCCAAATGCCATTGTAGCTTTGTGTCTGCTGGACGTGTGAAACCACTTTAGAAAACCACTTTATAAGGTGATGATATTAATGTATTTACAGCTAGTTTAGTTGCCCCCAAGTGGCCAAAAAATGTATTGCTGCTTTAAATTCAAATAAGATTGATAAGATTGAAATAATGATTGCTTGATTGACAAGTATTGGCAATGTTATGATAACAATATGAATTCAATAGATCATCAAATCATTTGTAAGCCAAATTCAGACTTCAGGTTTTAACACAAACTACTGTTTACATTCAGAAACATTAACATACTGATGTTAATATTCCTCATCATCAGGAGCAGAAAAACACTTTTCTCTCTCTTGTTGCTATTCAGCACTTAATGCAAAGCATAAAACAAAAGAAAAGATGAAGATAAAAAGAAGAAGAGGAAAGCAATTTCTTACTTGCCTTGTGTTGTATAGATCAAACAGTGGGCTGATTATATTTTCTGACCAAAATGAAGACTTATGCAGAGGCCATTCGTGCTAATGGAATTTTCTCTGATGAAGCCAATACAAAAGAAATCTGCTCACATGGGGTGGAGGCACAATTTATAGAGGCCTGCTTCCCTTCCTTGGGCTGATTGGGAAAGATTTTGGAAACCATCTGCTAGATTGATATTTTCTCCTGATATATGAGTCCTTGTCAATTCATTTAGAGCAGGAAGCCTTAAAGCCATGAGGTAGCAAGAACCCCACCAACCCCCCACAAATGCACGTGGTGATTGACCATCATGGTTGGGCTCAATGATGAGTCAAGGGCACCGGTAACTACAGGGAAATTTAATTATATGTGCGCTGGTGCGGTAAAAAGTACTGAAGGATACTGCTGGCCTACGCAATGTGGGCTCAAATGTGACCATTCAATGTTCTCTGAGACCTTCTGTCGCCACTGTTAAGCATTAAAGGATGAAATGATCTGATTAGTTTTAAGAGAGTGGTCACTAATGAAGGATCAGAGGAATTAATGAATTCTGCTATGGGCGTGTATCTCTCAGCTAAATGAACTCCATACGATCACATAAAGCTTTCAGCGGACACTAAAGCTACATGACAGCTACATTTCATCCACATGCAGACTCATGTAACACCTGATGTCTTGTGTCAGGGACATATGAGTCTTTGGTTAGCTCACCAACGGGGCAGCTCATCATCCCTGATCAGTATGCAGCGCTGTGCTCCAGCCCGTTTTAAGATCCCTGCTGTCACAGGCTCCCTTCTCCGAGAGGTTTGTGTACCAAATGTCAATGTAAATATTCATATATGAGGCTTTGACCTTGGATGGCTCTCTCTTACACTGCTCTCTCTCTCTCTGCTAGTGTTTTTACATTCAAAGACACAAAGAGGGAAATCAAGAAGAATATTATGTAAAAGTAAAGTAAAAGATGGATGGTGATATCAAACTGCTTTATCTCTGAGACACTTTGGACTCTGGAAGGTGTCATCCAGCAAACTGTTTCCAATCTTACACTGCAAGTACCTGAGAGTCATCAGGAGGATGAGTCCATGTCTGCAGTCACTTATTAAATCCCTGCCATCTCTCTGCCTTTTTTTATTACTTATAAAGTTCTTCTACTGGGCACTGAACACCAAGCAATTAACATTTCCAGTCTTTCCTCCTTCCAGGTGAAGTTATTTTTTGGTGTTTTTAACTCTGTCCTCGTGAGATCTGGTTTGAAAGTTTTTTTTTAAAATTAAATGATGACTAAGCAACACTGAGAAAAATGTGCAGCATAAAGCAGCGGAGGAGGTGTAAATGGGGTTCAAAACCCCCAAAGAGGTTTGACAGTGACCCTCTGCCTTTCAGAAAGGTCCTCTGCACTTTTACCAGCTTAATTTATTCATTAAAAACATTCTATTTAAGACACCGCCGGCATAAAATTATTTCTATGTTAAAGTGTTTGAGATGAATTCAACAGTCCAGTAATGTGAAGGTGACACATTCCTTAATGTAACAGTGGAAGTGAAAAGGAGCCAAATATTCACACACATACACACACACACTATATTACAGGATCACTATATATCCTATAACATGTTTGGATCATTTGGATCATTCCACAGGTAAACAGGTTCATTGGTAACAGGTGATAGTATCATGATTGGGTATGAAAGGTTCATCCTGGAAAGACTCAGTTGTTCACAAGCGAGGATGGGGAGAGGTTCACCACTTTGTCAAACACATGATTGTAGAAAGGAGATTAATACAGTGGCACTCATGTAGCACAATAACAGTCTTTTGATGCTGAGGCGATGGCAAACTGACACCATGTGAAAAGTCAACCATATCTACTTTTAAAATACTTGATAGCAACAAACAAGATAGATTCTGCATGCAATTTGTAAAATCCAAACTTTTACAGGAACACAGGAAGTCAGCATCTGGATGGAAAGACGCCACATCAATTCTAAGAAAAACAGAGCAAGCAAACTTTGGCACAACTGAGATTATGTATCAGCTCGACAGTTATTTCAGCCCTCTGCCAGAATTTTTTGATTTTGAATGATAAAGAATGGCATTATTTCACTGTCAGCCTGTTATGAATACATTCTCCGTTTCAATATTTTCAAAATATATACCTGTATTTGTGCCTCTGATACAGCATCACACAAATCATCACTCACAAATGAGGCTCCAACACCGAGAGTGAAAATCCATCCATTGTGGCAAAACTGTGCACAGACGCTTGAATTCGTTTAGCCGGACTCCGTGTTTTCAGGTCACACCCAAAATGGAGGGCCGCTCTCCCTCACGCAGTAAACAGATGAGCAACGGGGCCCCACTGGTGCAGTCAAGCACTGATGCCGAAAACAAACAACCCGCTCCAAAATTAGAAAGGAGCAGAAGCGAAGTGCCGAACACGTTGAGTTCTCCTATGCAAAATTAAAAAGCCATAAGCCTGAGTGCTGCTCGTATAGATCATTTCACTTCCATCCTTATAGCACATTTTCCTGTGATTGAAGCTTTTGTTACCTTTCCAACATTCACTTTTCTTTAATGCTGCTATAAACCCTCCCCATTGTATCCACCACTTTGATTCATTATGAAGTATTTTCTATATCCCACTCACATCAATTGCTTTCACAGGCCTTTTTTTGAAAACTGAAAATATGATGAGGCACTCAAACCTTGTGTAAACACTTAATTCTGCAAACTACGGCAGCTCTTGTATTTGACAGCTGCCTTCATCGACTTCATTATATTAAAAGTGGACCCCGAAGTGGAAATGCGGGAACAATCATAGTCGCGCCATTCAATGTGTTGATTAATCTGAAACAATAAAAGGAATCATGGCGGAAAAGTATGAGCCTTGTTTCCGACATTGACGCAGTAGATGATGAGGTGTTGTTTTTGGCCTGAGCCTCAAAGGTCTGGTAACGACCCATTTAAATGACTTTCAATCATGTTTATTCCAACAAGTCAGCAACTCGCCGTCAGATTTACGTCCTCTAATACTTTTCACACGTGAGCTGATGATTAAAGTAATTTATGAAAACGGGGAAGTGAGAAACGCTGCCAAGAAGTGGCATAAATTCTGGCTCACGTTACAGCTAAAGACCGTGGGGCTGGTGCGACCTCATCCTGTGGTATTTCTCTCTAATGTGGGATCCAAGGATGGCGAACATCTCACTGAAATGAGACTGCAAGAGGATTTTTAAGGGTTGAAGAATATAAATCCCCAGTGTAGTAGAGTCTGGGGTATAAGTGAGCCAAGAACTCTCTCTCTCTCCTCTGAAAATCATCACAGCTTACTGGAAAGAAAGTGGTTAAAAAAAAAAAAAAAAAAAGCTCCTTGTTCTCAAACACAGCAAATGATATCATCTTGATTTTAAGGCATCAGTGTTTATTTGAACAATCTGTCCTGCAACTCCAGCAGAAAACGAATTCATTTGTATTCAGCTGAGCTCAGTATGTAACTAGAAAGAAATAAAGTTTGATGCACAAGTTGGAAAGAAACAGATGAGTTTGTTCAGTTATTTTCTCACTTTACATCTTGGAAAAAAAACCAACATATAAGAACACAGTCGGTTCAGTGAGCACTAACAACAATAACCCACTTTTTAGTGTCTCTGAAGAAAAGCTCTTATTGAGATAAAGACTAGAGAAGAGTCAGCTACAAACAGACAGCTGTCATGGTAACTCCAATATCTAATATCAAGCTTAAACGTCTTTTTGTGATTTGTTTCTACAAAAGCCTCTGTCTGTCTGCTCCGACTCACCGAGGACCGGTGAGCACAGAGAAACCATGGCAACACCTCACAAGTGTGTGTGTGTGGCCACAAAAAGCTTTTGAGTGGTTAATGCAATAGAAAAATAAAGTTTGGAAAAGGGGCAAACACACTTCTGTCTCATCCACTCATCTTCCTGCTGCAGCTGTTTAATAATGACCTCTTGGTTCGGCAGTGTGTGCGGGCAGATTCCCCACAGATGAGCAATCTGACGTGAAAAGCTTGTCCCGTGAGGCAACGCGCTCGGCTTATCACCGTGATTCATCTTCCTGATAACGTGGTGTGTCTTGGAGGGCGCGGCGCAGAGTTCGATGGGTGAGAGGAGGCAGCGACCTGCTGCTGCCGGGGTCGTGCACAGAACACGAGGGGGAAATAAAACACTTCATGCTTGTGACATGTCTCACAACAAGTTTAGTGAGTGACGTAGAAGCTGTAGTGCAGTCGCCACAGGCAACATGGTGTCATTCAACAAGACGTGAAAACTGATTCATTGTGGTGAATATCAGCTTCTGTTAGTGCTGCTGAAATATTAAAGCAGCTGGAGAAGCATATTTACAGTGTGAGTGGTGGCTGAAGCTGCTGATCCCTGCTCTCATGGCATGTCATGGTGGGCTGAGAGTTAAAAACCTGTTACAGATTGTTTGTCAGGCTGTTTGTCAGGGCTGGTTGACAGGCTGTTTGTCAGGCTGTTTGTCAGGTTGGTTGACAGGCTGTTTGTCAGGCTGTTTGTCAGGCTGGTTGACAGGCTGTTTGTCAGGCTGTTTGTCAGGCTGGTTGACAGGCTGTTGCAGCGGTCAGGTCTGGTTTGCAGGCTGTTGACAGGCTGTTTGTCAGGCTGTTTCTGGGGGCAGGTTGACAGGCTGTTGACAGGCTGTTGCAGTGGTCAGGGCTGTTGGTTGACAGGCTGTTTGTCAGGCTGGTTCTCAGGCTGTTTCTGGGGCCGGGTTGACAGGCTGTTGACAGGCTGTTGCAGTGGTCAGGGCTGCTGGTTGACAGGCTGTTTGTCAGGCTGGTTCTCAGGCTGTTTCTGGGGGCAGGTTGACAGGCTGTTGACAGGCTGTTGCAGTGGTCAGGGCTGCTGGTTGACAGGCTGTTTTCAGACTGGTTTGCAGGCTGTTGACAGGCTGTTGCAGCGGTCAGGGCAGGTTGTCAGGCTGTTTGTCAGGGCTAGTTTACAGGCTGATGACAGGCTGTTGCAGCAGTTAGGGCTGGTTGACAGACTGTTTCTCAGACTGGTTTGCAGGCTGTTGACAGGCTGTTGCAGTGGTCAGGGCTGGTTTACAGGCTGTTTCTCAGACTGGTTTGCAGGCTGTTGACAGGTTGTTTCTCAGACTGGTTTGCAGGCTGTTGACGGGCTGTTGCAGCGGTCAGGGCAGGTTGACAGGCTGTTGACGGGCTGTTGCAGCGGTCAGGGCAGGTCGACAGGCTGTTGACAGGCTGTTGCAGGGCTGCAGGAGCAGCGGCCCCGCCTGCCTGGGTGAACGCGGAGCTGCAAACTTGAGGCGCTGTCCTTGGTGCTGAATCGCTCCTTCTGTCTGCAAAAGGGGGAGCGACGAGGCTGCGAGCGTCATCTTCCCCAGGACCTCTTCATGCTCTCATGTGAACCCGGGGGACGATGGGAAGTCTACAGTTTCCACATCCAGCCTCAGTCTGCGTGCGAACACGGACGAAGGACTTGTGGATTTAAAGCCTGAATGAAGGCTCCGTCTCCTGCTCGGCAAAATGTTCCTGAAGGCATCATTTGTCACCTACTTTCACCGGTGGTCTGTTTACTGACCAGCTCGAGTCCGACCCAGCCTCGTTCATTCATCCATTCATGAAAGGGATTCCAACATGTTCGGAGATGAAGTGCTGTGATTTAGTTGCCCTTCAATAAGGACACCTGCGTTTGAGAAGAGCAGCGTTTCCCCCCCAGACATGGCTCGTCTGCTTGTTTTGGTCAACTCCGCCGTCCTGTTGCTTTTTGGCAGCGACATGTTCTTGGTGGGAGCGAGTGAGTATCAGCCTCTGAAGCACCGGAGTCAAATCAATTACTGTGCTATTTGCAGCCTTGTAAAATGCGCCATTGGCCATATAAACTATTACAAAATCACTGTTTTTAATCTGCACCCGATGATGCGTTTAATTCCACCCTTTGCTCACACACATCAGACAAGAGCTGCAACATTTTTTTAAATGCTCTGATCTATTTTTTATCTTAAACCAGCTCGTGCACTAACACCTGTTTAACCAGAGAACAGACTGCAAGCATGTCGAAGTACAAGTACCTGTCTTTACTTTCTTTGAATCATGTTTAGAAACAAGACCTGCTGTCTGTTTTAAAATGCTTTGTCTTGCACATTTAAATACATAGCTTCATAATAACTGTAAGGATAACCTTGGTCCTTTTTGTCCTACTTGTGCAAAAACAAGTTTTGCAGCAAGAAACCTGCAAATAATTTCCTGAAGAGAGAATTTGCACTTGAGCCTCATGCAGCCTTTTCTCATTGTGTCTGTTCACTTCTTCACAGTCTTCACAGTCTTTTTCTTAAATCATGATACTACTGAATAAGTTGACCTATAAAATATCTTAATGGGGGCAAAATACACACTCTGCCATTCACTTCTCTAAAATTAAGATCAAGCATGAGTGAGCTCTGTGGTTAAACTATGTGGTCTCATTCACACACACACTGTAATTATTTTTTTTGCTTTCTTTCATTGCAAGTTATTCTTTACAAACCTTTCTGGAGCAAACATCTTCTGCATGCATGCATCTACAGTGTCTCTTTATCTACCTGTCTATCACTTCCTCCCTCGCCTCTCAAGGGGAGCAGAGTCCTACATGTGATAGCGCCTTGAGAGAATCAGATTGGCGCTTCACTGTTTTCTCTGTGTGTGTGTGTGTGTGTGTGTGTGTGAGATACTGACATGTGGAAAGCAAGAGCATCTCTGATCTCGGTGGAGTTGCTGCATGCAGGCTGTCAAGAGCAGGAAGAGCTGCTGTCAGAGTCATGAACATGACACTCATAAATATAAATTTGGCTCTTGCAATGAGCTTCAAAGCAAAATGAAAACAAATGTTGAATTCATTAGTGCCAGCCCTGTGCACGCTATGAGACTATGGGATTCACAGCGACACGTCATTCAGAGGAAGAGTCTGAATAATTGTAAGTGTCTTTGGTTCACAGTGAGGTTGTGCATGAAAAGTTCAACTTTCCAGCAAAGCAGGAAAAGGTGAAGTCTTTCATACAGTTAATGGAATTTGCTTAAATATTTTGATACTAAAATGATGTGGCGGTGGCTGGTGAATGATGATTTTCTTTCATCTCACCTACTGAAAAGCTTTTCACTCATCCGAGCAACATGAGTCATGATTACACAATAATGTACGTGGCACAGGTCCTTAAATTTAGATTGGTGAAATTTGTAAAACCCTGCAGAAATTAGAGTTGGTCCAGATGCTCCTGTATTAAAGTCAGGAATGAGATTTCAATACCTAAATGTCATTGAGAAAAAGTGTGACGCAGCCTTCCCAAGTCAAACAGCAAAAACTCACAGGAGGTGTTTATCTTGCTCCAAACTGAAATACTTGAATGTGGTGATCCATATTTAGAAAACGAATCCCACACGAGGCTTAACCAGAGCTTTAGGCTGTAAGCAAATGTGAATAAGAATTTATTGGATTGATTTGGACGGCCGGGCTCATATCATTCTTCAAATTGGCAATCTGCTGTTCATAAACGTGGTGACACATTCCTGACAAATAGACGTTCTGTATTAGAGCTGAATCCATCACGGCAAGGGCCAATGTTTGCTCATGTTGTCATAATCTAATTGGCTGTCACATGGCAGACATTTTTGCAAATATACAGGACAAAACAACAGCAGCGCGTGTGGGAAAAAAATGGATTTTAATCAAGCCTAGATTTTATATCAGTGTTTTGAACATCATGCAGTAGCTCACACTTGTTGGTGTCTTGTTTAGACGTCTTTAGATCCAGTGACCACCCACTGTAGCCAATAAGATTAATGCTCCAAACTCATAAATCCGCTCCTGCATGTTTGCCTTTAAAGATTTGAAATGATAAAAAAAAAAAAAAAAAAAGTTAGCTTGCAGCTGAAAAGCCTCAGGGTTTGGCCAGTGATTACATTAACCTTAGAGTGGCACCCGGTCCCATCTGGTCCCTCTGCTGTATCACAGCCTCTCAGTCTGTGAGGAAGAAGACAGAGTGTACCTAGAGGAAGAGACAGTAAGTGCTGCTACTGTAGGGAGGCTCTGAAATGTGTAGGAAAAAGCCCTGGACTTAGCCATGCCTGGCTGGACAAGCCCTTCCATCTGTGTCCATATATACTGTTGTTGCTGCACTAGATATATACGAGTGTACTGGAGATTTAAAGATCACACAAAGCCAGTGCTCCCACAAGGCATCAAATGTGAAAGAAAGGCAGGATAATATGGGGGCAGAGAGTACTGAGTTAAACCAGCATGACATTGCTTAAGAGCTCCACCACCAGGCAATTTGTAAGACGGAGGCCTGCGAGCAGCCGTGTGACAACCTCCTGCTGTGCACAGGAGAACATTTAGACTTCCCACAACCGGGGTTGAAACACATCCAGATGAAGCTGTTTGAAGACTGACAGGGCAGCACATCAAAATTCAAGGCACCTGTTATGAGTTATCGCCTTTATTTAAAAGATGTCGGTGAATATATTATCTCGCCGGGGACTTGGGCATTATTAGTATTAGAGAAGGATTACATTACAAGCAGCCCTTCAAACTGTCACCAGCTTGGAGGTAATTGAGAATGAAATATGATCGATAACACAGGCAGCCCACAGCCTCAGTAAACCACAGTGTTTTGCCTTTTAAATGTGCTTGAAGCGATATGAATTATGCACCTTTGGACGTTTTACTGTGTTGTTCGATCGAACATTTGGAACATTTATGAACATTCAGTACCAAATAATAAGCAGCGCACTCGTTCACGTCAGACTTGATCTTGTTTGTAAGGCGTAGTAGCAGCTTCAGTCTCTATCTGAGCTTTACTGAGTCACAGCCAATGCCACTTTTATCACACTGCAAACTGTAACCGAGCGCACGAGCTTTTAAATTGATTTAATAATTCTGTTTCCAAAACCGTTCAAAAGTGTCTAAAGAAGTTAGAAGAAGAAGTCAATCTGCAGAGGATTTCTAATATGAAATGGAACCTATTAGAATCGGTCACTGACTCTGCTACCACACTTTATTATTAGTATTATGACGTCCACTTGGCATCCAGTTACAGCATCTATTCCCAATAGTGATGAGATTTAAGGGCCTTTAAACAGGCATTTAAATGGGAGCTCCCTGGGACGAGAGGTGACATTTTTATTTGCTCACGAGTGCTACCATTCAATTACCCATACCAGGTGCAAAAAAAGCGAACACACAACGGCAGCTATATTGCATTTTGCACTGGCCACACACTTCAGCCTTAATGCGTTTCTTCAGGCGGCATCAAACTAAAACAGACGTGGCCCCTGGAAATAGTAAAACGGAGATGTCATCTGTCAAATTGCGTTCCCGCTAAATCCGACAAGTGATATAATCTCCAATTTACTACTCACGTCTCATTTTTCTATTTCTGTTTAATCAGTGCGTTGCGGTTATCCAAGGTGGTTTGAGATCAAAAGCTACAGGCTGCCTCGTTGTGATAAATCTCAAATCCTATTGTATGACCATAAAAAACATCTCCAATCGATCTCTTCTCTTGTGCTGCGAATATAAGCAACCAATAAACAAACTACTCATAAATCAGGATATATGGTGCAGTTGTGCTACGCAAGCAAATACAGAGGGCAAAAATACGAGATGCCACGGCCAAGCCTCGCTCTAACGAATTCAAACTGGGCTTCTTTCCACGTGTCTTGTCAGCCATTCAGAGATCCACCTGCACTTTCACTATCTCTCTGTGCACTCTGGTTACATGGGGAGTAGCTAATGCGCCGGGCTTCGGCTAGATTTGTTATGATTCATCCTGGCAGCGCGCCCACATCCCAAGAGGGTCTTACCATTTGTTTGCACTGACACACGCCTCGGCCGCTTTGACCTATTGCTGTTTGATTTCAGATCTTACATAACCCATTCTGTGGAGTGGGGCTCACTCAGGAACACGTGGCCTGACAACAAATATTGAAGCATCCACAATGATACTTAATACTGCGGGAGGGAACATCAAACAAGCTGGGAGGGAACATTGGGAAGAGGATTGGACTATTGGACTTCACATCAATAAAAATATTTGCGGTAGAAAATCGCGTCTGTCAATCTGTCGTCTGCTCGTGAGCCAACGGTGATTAAATATTGGAGACATTACAAGCATTTTTTGTCTTATTTATCATGAGCTTCTAATGTATTAAAGGAACAAATACAGCAATGTTAGTTTGTAGTTTTTGTTCTTTATGTTCCACAGTCCAAAAAAAAAAGTCACCTTACTCAGGTAGCTCAAGTTGAAAATAAGCTTGTCTTGCTCGCCTGCACGCGATGGAAACAACATCGTATAGGAAGAGGGCACTTATACATTAGTGATGATTCATGGCCTGCTTCAACCGAACCGTCACTCGCTCCATCACCAGTAAATGACCTGCAGACAATGCATCATGGTTACTGCCTGCTTTTTCTGCCCATGCGTGGCTGTCTGTAACCCCCATTACCTAAAGGACAATGAGCTTCAAGAGAAATGAATGTGTCCCGTCTTGGATAAATGTTGCAGCTGATTGTGAGGAGTGCGTCAGCCTTAAGACACGTGTTTGCCTAACTAGTCAGATTCAGCCTTATAAAACAAATGAATACCCTTGTTATTTTGATAAAGTGCGTATTGGGGATGATGCGGTTGAAGGACCAAAGCTTCTGTGCGGCTTTTATAAACGCATGTTCATTGTGAGAGTTTTATAATGAGATATAAAGAAAAAAAATGAATCCTGGTTTGTCGAAGCTACTATATAACATCTGAGGAGGCATTTGTTGAGTGCATGACACTTTGTTAGATTTCAGCCAGTTAGTGTCCCAGCATGTTGTCATAAATTTACTGATAATAGATTGAATTATAAGATCGTTAGTGTGACCATCAAACGTTCATGACACGAAATTAGCCGTCATTTAGTCATCGCCAAAGCACAAGGACACAGGAGCCATTATTGTAAATATATGTATGACTCATGAGCTCTCCAAAGATGATGGACAATATATACTATATGTGACTTGCCCTCCCTCTTAACACATTACAGCCCCTGCTTCTATGAATAAGCTTCTCATTAAATGGATAAAATGAGACAGAGGTAACCTCTTAACCTCTTGATACCAGCGATACCAACAGCCACGCCAGCTTTCCTCCCCACTCCCTCCGCAGTTGGAACAGCAATTTCCTCCTGTGCTCTCTATTGCAGGCTAAGCATTTAGTCTGGCCTCTTGTTCATCTCATCCTCTCCCCTCCGCAAACCAATCTCTGAGTGTGTCATGAGCCCGAGGAACCGAGCGCCGTGCCTGCATTTGACCTTGACCCCCCGCCCCCCCCATAACGCCACGAGGGCTGAAAGAGGGAGACTGATAGCCTCGCTTGACCCGAGGGTCTCAAGATCTGCCTCAATGTCACCTTTTGCACCGAACACGGAGGCCATCATTGATTGTCTCCGAGATAAAAAACAGACCGAAGTGCAAGAGGAGTAAGAGAGGGACAGCGGGAGAGATAAAAGGGGAGACACGGGGAGATAAGAGGAGAGCAATGTGAGAGGGACTGATATAGAAAACGGCAAATCATTCGAAACAGCTCCCAATTTTTATCATTTTGTCTTTCATCTTTCTCTCTCGAGTGCACATTTCGGATGATGTATTGTCCTCGCGCAGCACATGCCTTTGGCTGCCATCGAGACAACTGTGTTACGGGTTATTACACTCGTGCCCCGAGAGTTAATAAAAGCGTTTGAAATTCAAATTGTCTGACTGTACAACTGTCAATTAACAGTTGCTTTGTAGCGCAACTAGAAACCTAACTACTGCTACTTAAAGAGCAGCCGTGATACTGTACTTACAGCTCATTAGGTAAACATATGTTTCTCTGTCTACTATATATATATCTATTGTCTTCTCCAGTGCCATCCCCATAAGAATCTATTCTTATTTTTTTATTGTTTTATCTGGCAGCTCAAGACATTTGCACTCACTTGACCCTCTCATCACAGCATCAGTTACTTTAGTCCATTAGAGCTACTTTCATGACAAAAGCCCTGAGGATGGCCTCCATCTTACCCATTCATCTATTCTCACATAGCCAGACCTCCACACTTTAATGCTGGAGAAAGGTCAGGCTGAATCCATTATCATTCTGGTGTTGTTTGTATTTCTTTAACCCAATCGTCTTGGCAGCAAGTCCAGAATGCAGTGATGGTGTCCTTGCAAAATAGTGTCGAAGGGCAGCGTGCAGGTCGCTAGCTCAGATTTCGTTGTTGTCGATGCTGACTGAAATAGTCGGCCAACGGCCTACTTCCTGTGAGTCAGACTGATCCATCTGACCCCAGCGATTGCTTGGAGACCATGAGGCCGATCGGGACCCTCGATTAGACCTGTCACACTGTTTCTCCCGACTTTTGCTTTCCCGGGCGTTTGCAATCAACGTGTCCACCGGCAGCCAAATCATGATAGATGGTTGCAAAGTGACTGGGTGAAGAGACGTAACCCTGTCCGAGGGAGGTGGACATGAAATAGACACAGTGGCTACTTTGAAAAGACCAGTCTGTCAGGTTGATAGACAAGGCTGTTTAAAGGGCAGGAAGAAAAAGGTGAACAATTGATACATACCTGTGACTTTTATTAATTCTGTAGGTTTATAAAAAAAAATACAAGCAAGCTTTTTTATTTAAACAGCTAACTGAGGTGTTTACTTTGAATATACTACTCTGTAATGTAACTGTTTGGTCAGAGGAGCTGATGTTATAATTACACATCATTACAGTGACGTAAAACACACAATGTTGCACCAGGACTCTAATATTTTGATTTTTACTTTTGCTTTTGACCACAGAATTTGTTTTAATGTGACGAGCACTGAGATGAAGTGACACAAGTAATTAACCACTGCTGTAGTTGTGTGACATGGCGGCTGAGATGGTTTGTTGGTTTGAGGACAGTGGGTCAGAAAACAGTGAACAAGAAAGGGCAAGTAAAACTACATTTCAAACCAACATCCACATTACACAGGTGCTATAAAACAGAAAGTTGAACACAGGCCTTTAAAAATGGCATTTCCAGTCTAGTGCTGCTTGACCACATGAGACCAAACAACTTAATGTACCATGATGACAAAGCAGCCCGGTGTCCCATATTGCTGCTTCATTATGAGAGTACAACACAGTTACTCTTGTTTAATTCAAAACAAATGCCCCTGTTGCCGACTGTCCAGATGCAGTGTGGACGCAGATGGCGTGGATAATCTAATATGTAGAGAAGTGGGTGGATTACCAGTCTCTGTCTCTGTTTCCTTTCCTCCAGACCGGCCACCAGCTCCTGTCAATGTGTCCGTCATGCACCTGCGGGCCGACTCCGCAACTGTATCCTGGGAGGTTCCGGAGGGAGACATAATAATTGGCTTCTCTATCTCGCAACAGGTAAGACCAAAACTTCAAATGCGAAGCAGGGAGACAGTGGACAGGTTAGTAGATCACCCCCACAGGGAGAAAATTGAATCAGTTTTATATTTGGCTGGAGCCATTTGTGGTTTGGCATCGAGCCTTCATCATGTCCTCTTGAAATTTTGTTGGCACGCCGGGCTGCCAATAGGCAGAATGAAGAAGTGCACCTGGAATCCATTTTCAGCCATGTCGCAGTTCTTGACAGCCTGTTGAACATGATGGAATAAAATGGGCACAAGCGACTGAAAAAACATTTTTTGGACAATGAAATGATAAAATATTTGATGACTGTGGTCCATAGAGGAGCTTTTGTGAGCTCAGCAAACACCTCACTATTTATCATGAGTTTGTCAAGCATACTAAGTAGCAGCATATGCACAAGATTAAGGTTGCATAAAGATGTGTTTTCATCTGGATGTATATTCTTAAAGCTTTGTTTAGCATGCAGAGAGGCCGGCTAAACCTTGCCTTCAAGTCTGCAATAAAACCCGGCTCGGTCCATTTGTCAAGAGAAGAGGAAGAAAAGATTTCAAAGGCTTAAAATAGGAAAAGCAATGAACACTAACACTGAATGACAGAATGCCATATGCTGCTGTGATCATGTTTATGCTTTATGCAACACTCAATATTATACAGCCATTTAACTTGACTATTCACTCACACGACGGACACTGATGGGCTGTATGCAAGAGCCAAACGTGTCGGGCTGTTCATCATGTTAGGCAGCTGAACTTGAATTTGGTAATTGCATTGAGTGTACATGGCAGTTTATGTTACGTTATTCATTGCTTACGCAGAGTGACAAGTCAAGCAGGGCCGTAACAAACACATAAGAAGAAGACATCCGGGCCGAAGCCGCTTGAGGTGCAGATGTGCTGGAGAGCACGCTAAGAAGGGAGCTCTGCATGCAAGCAGGAGGAATCATTCTCACAACTTTGGGTCTTGCTTGCTCCAATAACACTGTGAAAGGTCAAAGACAAAGCTTGAGAAGATTGTGACTGAAGGTGCTTGCAGTCTAAATTAATCAGAATATTGGCTCCACAACTTTTCCAATTTCCAGACAAGACTCCATATGGCGAAAATGAAGTGCCAACTGTTAACATAATAAAGTCCTCGGCAGGTTGTTCTCCAGCACCTTGAATATTTTCTGGTTGGTCACCTCCGTCTCAGGTTGTCGTGGCTCATATAGAGCTTCATGATTGTTTTTAGCTTTTTTTGTGATGTTGGAAGGCGATACATCATTAATGCAATATTGGCCTGGAAAGATGACATTTGTGCAGTCGAGCAACAAGAATTTTTACAGAAGAGTGTGTCTTCCTTAGGGACAAATTTGCAGGACTGGTGTTTCTGTGTGGTCACCTTGATCAAGTCATTTTCCCCCGTAATGATTATATATCTACTCAAAAGATCAATCTGCTGTGTCGTCATCTGTTCCTCTTCCAATTCCTAGAGGCAGGAAGGACACATGCAACGATTCATACGTGAAGTCAACACCACCAGCCGCTCTTGTGTTCTCTGGGACCTGGAGGAGGAGACGGACTATATCATCCAGGTCCAGTCAATTGGTCTCTATGGGGAAAGCCAAGCCAGCAAGAAGGTCCATTTTCGCACCCTCAAGAAGTCAGACCGCTTCCCCTCCAACAGCTCCAATCAAGGTGAGCTCTGAGATATTGTTTCCAAGTTCACTTGAAAAAATGCATTTCTGTTTGCGTTCAGTGGCAATAATAGAGTCACTGACTGTAGGGGTTTTCTTGCCATTACCTTTTTGTTATCATCATCATCATCAATCATCAACAATCGGCCTAACCTGTTAACAAGTATTGTTTGTCCAGCCACAGATGCAGTAGGTGTACAGCTCCTTGAAATATATTATAGTATTATATTATAGTAGAATTCACCAGGTCTTAGTTTAGCATTTTAGCATTTTAACATTTACCACTTATCAAAAAGTGAAGCTGAGGCTGATGGGAATGTTGTTAGTTTTGAAGATATTTGGTCATAACTGGGTGAATTATAATTTTGACCTGTTGGTGGCACTAGATGGAAAGTCAGGACCTCACCATCAGGATTCATCCTCTGGGGACCACAAATGTCTGTACCCGATTTGATGGCAATCCATCCAGACAGACTGTACATATTTGAGCCTTTGAGTTGAAGCTCTGTTATGTGTTTTTCATACTTCTTGAATGATGACGTAGTTCTGTGGGAGTGAGTTGTATAAGCTATATCAGGCTTTGTATTACACATTCAATACTTGTAAGCTATTTTTGATTACTTTATTTGGTGTCTTCAGGGCATATAGATAAAATGATATAATTGCCAGGTATTGTATTAGTCCAGAATCTCTCCTCCAGTCAACAAGATGCTACAAGGTTTATCAAAGTGTGATTGATAAGGTCACGACAGGTCACTGCAGCCATTTTTCCACAGTGTTTTATCTCACTCTGTTGCATAACATAATGCTTTGCTTTTAATGCTACACTACATGGTACAGCCACGGGCCTTTCTCCCGGGGCACAGACAGGAGCGACCCATTACAGATGCTTTTCCTGCTCTTGCGCTAAAGCCTCCTCTGGCTTTTGAATGCTTTTAAGCGCCCTGACATTGAAAATGAGGTACAGTAAAGGCTAGTGGCGTGAGTGCGAGTGGCCCGAGGCCCCCTCTCACAGGGTCTCTGGGCTTCTTACAGGTTTATTTTCTCCTAGACACCAATTCATTATTGACAGACTCTTCAAGCGTGGCTGAAGGCGAGCTCCTCTGAATTTATGCAACTCCATATCACTCCGGGTGCCTAATCAGGATTCTGACACACACTCTAAAACACTTCGGATTCAGAGCCCGGGCTCGGCTCATGGGCTGGAGGAAATGTGAAGACCGTGACCAATAGTGAATAAGTTTAGTGGCTCTTGATTTCTTACAGCACAGATGAGGTAAGAGTGAGGAAAAAGCTATTTGCTTTATATTTGGGAAGAGTCTACATTTCAGAAGAAACTCCTCTCCTAATCTTACATTAGTTCAGCCATGATTATGGGATGAGCCGAATACATTTGACATTGGCCCTGACCCAGGCGCCCACACTTCAAACATCTTTTCCCTCTGTTATCTTGTGGTCTGGTTGAGGTTGTGAATAGAGGAAGTGCTGATGCAAGCGGCTCATAAATGTTTCTCTTCAGCTGACTCAGGTTTGGTACCATTAGTTAAGCTGGCAAGATGGGCGAAAGAGAAAGGAACGAATTCAGGCTCAAGTTCAACACGAGAGCCTCTGTGCTCTCCATTAAGCTAATACAGGCACTGGCATTATCCTCGTCTCCTGTTGCTTTACATCAAACACTCAGGAAATGACTTTCTGTGCTTATTTTTGAAGTTAAAAGCAATGGTTTTCAGAACGCTAACTAGCGTCAATATCGGAACAAAGTGTTGAGCATGAAACGACTTACGGCCAGCGCCTTACTACTTTTCCCAGACTTGGAAAAGATTCACTATGCAACATTAATCAGGATTTGTAGCCCCCCCTCGAGTCATCCAAGTGGGTCAGAAAAACAGCCCATTCAGTGGATGAGCTTCATTTGTGGGAGTTTGTTTTTGTAAATGCAGAAGCAATCAGTGTCAGCTTTCCATAAATCTAATGCCGCCACTGCTGACTTCTCATGCCCCAGTTTCAAAGTCCAATCACATCAAGTTTCTTTATGCAGTTTATTGCTCGGCTTCTGTTTTCATGTTTGGCTCTGTTTGTATATTGTATATTTGACTCTGATATTGTTGTGACACACACAATGCGAACACCAGCAGGGAGAAATCCACACATAGCAGCTCTGACCAATACTCCTTTAATAGGTGGCCTATTAATATTGCGCTATTTTTATCCCAGTTTCAGATAAAGAACGTGGATGAATGATTGCAAAGTGAGCTAATTAACTCTGCTGGTGTGATGGAAGATTACACCACTGATGCAATTTGCAAAACAACATAAAAAAGTAACAAGCAGCCTTAAAGTGATGCAACTAAACTACAACAACATCAGCAACACATAACTAACAGTACTTCAGAGATACTGCCTGAGGCTACATAGACTAAAAATGTTCAGTATCTACATTAGTTAACCGAATAATTGCACATTTCTTTTTCTCCATTGTGGTCGTCACAATAAATATACTTTTGTAAATGTACTTTTATATCAATTACATGAATTAATTACTGTAAATTCTTTTTTTATAATTGCTCACTACTACTACTACACAAGCAGTAATGCAGGTGTGACAGAAGGGCAGAAGCTCGCTTGATCTTGATTTGCAGTATGAATACAAGCCTTCAGACTTTTGGGGTTTTAAAGTACTACTACAGTACTACTACAGTACTAGTAATGTGGCTAACGTAACATAAACCAACAGGTTGTTAACCCATCCCAAAATAGTTTTTATTCTAACTCAGTATTAGAATTCAAGGTCAATAATGGTCATCAACATGAGAAGCTAGACTTTTCTACTACATAGTGTTTTGAGGCCACGATATTGATTCCCACAACCCTGAAAATGAATTTCCATTGTTTTGTTTCTTAACAAGCTTTTGCTTGTGTTTCCTCCTAAAATAACAAGACATGTATTCTTCATAAACCTTGATGCACCTGAATTTGATGTGACATTTTTATTCAGGATCTTGCTGCCGACCATTGTTCCTTAAAAGCCTCTTTAATCTAGCTGGCTCCAACATCACAGAGCCATTTCAGATCCTTTGTCACAGCCAAGTGCCTCCTATTGAAACTAAATTGATTTGCGGGATATACCAGCCATCCCCAAGAGCCAGAGCTATGATACCCATGAATCAATAATGCTTTCATTTTTTTGCTCAATTCTCTTTGATAATGCGATTACATATTAGTGCATATGGCGCTGAACATATACCTGGCCTGGCCAAACTCAGAATCCATCTATTTCATATAAAGCATTTCCTGGCACGATGCGCAGCACGTGTCGCAGGAGAATTTGAATGTAAATTGGCTCCTGTATTTTTTTTTCAGGATCAATATGTCTTTCTATTTCAATTCCATTAGTTGCATGGAAATCTATATACTGTATATTTATGTGTTTTGCTTGCCATTCAAGGGTGAAGGCTGCAAACAGAGGAGCAGGCAATTAATTTCAGCAATGTCTATGTATGTACATTTGCAAAATAAATATATTTTTGAAGAACTCAAATAGAATGAATGTCACTGAGGTAAAATTGCAGCACACTGAAGGAAGGATTACAAAAAGATTTATTGATCAGTGATAAAAAGTGGAAAATTAAGATGCTGTATTTATTAGTGTGAATACTGATGCCACAGTCAACACAAAAATGTCCAAATACATTATATAAATTATTCCCAAACAAAAGACATGAACCAACTAAAACTGTTACCTGCTGCTACCGAGCTGTCAGGCTGCTTCACACAGGAGAGCAGAGAGAGAGAGTACGTTCAAAGGATGAATGCTGAGAGCAGTCAAACCCGACTAGGTAGGTGGTCCCCTTAGACGCAATTACTGTGTGATACTTCAAAGAGATGTCAAACTGTCTTTGCTGAGTCAGAAGTTACATCTACGCCCTCCCATTAACAGCAGTGAGACAAACGTATCCTGCACATTGTTTGCTCCCTGCAAAATATTCCCTGTCACTTCAACTGGTGCACAATTTCACAACTTTCCATCTTCAGTTAATAGAGCATGCTGACTCGCTGACAGTGGGAAAATATTAGATCTGACATAATTAGTTTATGAACTGATAAACAAATATCTAATGCTGAGAATATTATCAAAGCAGTAATAACAATACCATTGATGCAGTAGGTTGTAATTATAATGGTATTAAGTAATATGGGCGATTGAACACAAATGGTCTCTGTTTTGCATTATTTACTTACTTGTGTCGAGCGAATGAAATCACATTCAAAACATCCATTTGGGGGAGGAAAAGTCGTGCAGGCAGAGGTCAAGATTATCTAATAGGGTCAACGATGAAAAGGTAGCTAAGCTTTTATTCCCTGCAGGCAGCACAAGCTGAAGTTTAACAGGCTGGCTTTGTCACGTTTCTCTGCAGAGGCATCACAAATAAAGAAACCGTCAGAAGTGTGTTATTCTGCCTTTTCTTCTTTACAAATGAACATTAGGTAGCTGTAGACTGGAGAAAAAGATCTACTTAATTCACTGTGCAGCTACCAGTAACTTTAAAAGTGGAATGTTTTTGCATGTTACAAAATGTATGAGTTGACGTTGTGACTCGATTGACACCTTAAATGTCAATGTGACAGCTTTGGCCACATTTGTTTTTATTGTCTATCTTGCACGAAATAAGGTTTAATGATGTTTGGATTTTCAAGCACTGAAAAAAAATGTAAATGAATTTTAAATTCTAAATTCTTTTAAATTCTTCCTCTTGGGGAGTGTTGCTCTGGTGCACAACTATGTTCACAATATATTCAAGTCCGAGGGAGAAGTCTTGTGCTGCCTTTGTACAAAGTCTGGTCCACACCAGACTTGTAATTTGTGTAAAGTGAAGTACTGACTCTTGACTAAGAAAATATAAATGTAATTCCCCAGCAGGGAAACGTGAAGGTTGCTTGAACCAGTTTAAAATGTCTTACAGGGTGATGAAACCTAAAAACCACAATTGCTCAGTCTCAAGGAGACATAATGCAGGAATAAATCACATGATGCATCTTTGTGACAACAGTACAGCACCCCTGGTGTGTTGTTACACGCTTTCCCGACACAGTTCACAGCCGCAAACAACATCATGGGATTTGGGGCGAGCAGAAGGAAGGTCGACTAATTATCTCAACACAAACTCTTTGGTGCACCGGAGGTCTCCACGGGCCGAGCATCACACAGCATTTTACATGAAATATGTACGATACAGCAGCAGGACGTTATTCAGGTCTGTTCACTCTACTACTGCATCAAATATGAACATGTACATACTGTGCATCAGCCTGCTGAACAGCCTGTGTGTACCAAAGCACTTTTTCAAGTCACATAGGGTCATTAGATCAATTAGAAAACTGCAAACAAGACCAAGTAGCTCAGTCGGAAAATCGAGCAGAATGCAAAAGCTTCAGTGACATTCGTTATTGGAAAGCCTTTGATGTGCTGTCATCATCCCAACACTTCTACCAGTACTTTCTCTATGCATAGACATAACCCTACATAACTTTTCATATGTGCTGAAGAACTAAATTATTGAGTGGGTTGAGTTCAGAGATAGAGGAGATGTGGGATTAATAAACTGGAGAACAGGAGCACTGACCTGAGTCCTGACCTGACATTTAAGCGTAATGTGCAGCCTGATACCAACTCAAGAAGCTCCCTGTGCAACAGGAAGACACAGGAGATGATGTAGGTGAATCTTAGATTAGGTTCGCTCACATGTCATGTGTAGGTTGAAAGAGTCGGTGGCTGTAATTATTTCTCCTCTTCACACTGGCTACGAAGTGATACAGAAAGAATACACTGGAAAAGACGGAGGGAAAATCTACAGTCCTCATTCAAAAATGCATTATGTCAGTTCGGGCAAAGCTTCAGAGTTAATGTATTCATCTTGGTAATCGTGTGTAGGTTCATTGCTCATATTTTGCAAGTGGTAAAAAACCCACATGCTCCATTTCATGCCACTTATTTAACTGTTAGTTAACTTTGTAATAGCTAATACAGGAACTAATTTCTGTTTTGTTCTTTTCAGTCAGACTTAAAGACGACTTTCAAGTATATTTGCAACGCTGTGAGAGGCTTGTGATGCTTGTCTTGATTTAGGCCTATGTTGTTTTTAGTTTGTAATTCTTGAAGCTCAGAGTCAGCATGTGAAAAATTAGCACGAGAAAAAAATACCATATTTTTCCTTTCATACATACAAATATCTGGGCATCTTAGCATCAAGCACATTTCTATTATTTATGACCATTTTTAATCCCCGCTGTGACGCACCCCCTCTCCGTTCACATGCCCACACACACGACTCCCAAGACTGAAAAACGATGCGGCATAATTGACCCCGCTCCCTAATAGCCATCATGTGAAGAGAGCTGACAGTCTGGCGTTGGGGGCCACTTTCTTGACAACTTGATTCACTAAACGAGGCAATTGGGAAGAGTGGTGCTCTGGAAGAGTTCCATCCATGCGGGTAAAGAGATAGTTTGGAGAGTGGAAATAGGCCCATAGTCAATCCACTTAAAGGAGGATTAATGCTACAGGACTGATGTGTGGTAATGCCCACCACATTTTCTGTCTACTACAGTTTTTTTAAATGGCATAACAGTCATGAGAGATAAACAGAGTGTCCATTTTTTACCGGTCCTCACTGACTGAATGTGAGTTGAACATCTTATGTTATCAGGAAAACCAATAAAATAGCTCTGCCGTGATGTTTCAATTCCAGTAATGTTCAACATTGTTGTTTGTGATTTTATTCTATTGCATTTTTAAAGTATCTTATATTTTGTCTCATATTCAGCACATTGTATTCAGTATTTTGTATTTACAGTACGACACCTGTCCTGTCTGTCCTCTCTCCCAGATGACCCCACTGTTCAGGGCCTGGACAAGTCCCGGCATCTACAAACAGGAGAGATGATCATAATCGTGGTGGTCTTGGTCATGTGGGCAGGTAGGTTTGTAGACTGTGTGTGGTTAATTATATTTAAGACAGAAGAGAATGAAGTCGGCAGAAAAAACTTGAAAACTGTTTTCAGCAATCAGCTTGTGACCAGGAGCAATATCATCCTACATGGACACCATGAGCAATTGCTGGATCTTTTTTGTCCTTGCTGTATTTACTAGTTTGAAGTGAGTTGGGTCATTGTGAAATGTCACATATTTCCATGAACCAATCTCAATTTAGCAAAATTGGAAACAAAATCCAATGACAGTTGTTGGGTTGTTTGCTCATGCTGCAAGGCCACTGCCAATCAAATCAAACTGATTAGCCAGGTTTTCATGTAAAACTCTCAAAAAATAATAACTGAGGACTTAACTTTTTCCCCAAATTTTAACTTTGATTGTTGCATATTTATTCATTAATGTGACAGAGAAATGAAAAGTTTTCAGGGGCTGTAAGACTCTGACTTAATATCACTGGGGTTAATGTTAGGACACTGATTTTGATTTGTCATCAGTCCCCCAGCTGAAGCTGAAGATTAATGTCTGACCTGTAATAGTAGTAATGTCTATAAAAACCATAAGTCTTAGCCCTTCAAGGTGACACAGTAACACATGTGCCTTTGATCTGGTAAAGGTTATTAATAGGCCAATTGTAGATCCAATAAAGTCTATAAATCCAATGTCAAGCATCAGACATTATTGAGCAGTTGTTATCGATAGTGAAATGATATTAAAATCCTGCTTAATAAGCTAAAAGATAATTGGACTTTTCCAATGGGCCTGCCAAACGTTACCATTTATTGTCAGCCTTTAATGATGGACACTAATGGCGCACATCTGAGAGAGGTTACACACTGTAAATCGGCTTGTAGTCGCATCAATACATTGACACGTGAATCAATAAGCCACTGGTAAATACAGTAAAAAGACAGTCATCCAGCACGAGGATCCCGATAAAGTGGAAGTTAGAGACCAAAAAACTAAACACGCACTGAGGAATAAATGGAGCAACTCCGAACGTCCCGTCCCTGTTAGACATTCTCCCAACAGCGATGTCAAACCCACATCACGCTTTTCTGAGCACTCTCTGCATCCGAGCTCCCCGTCCCAGTATGATTTTCTACTCCATTGAGGAAGCGCTCTGATTAATGAAGTGCCGAGGCACGATGAGAAGTGGCATATCTGACAGGCAGCCAGGAGCAGGGTTTCCCACCCCCGAGCACCGGAGTGAGATGTTAAATAATACTAATGAGAGAAAACCAAAGTAACATGGGGGCTGTGAAGAGTGGGAGTTAAAAGACTGAAAACACCTCGTGTGGTGTATTCATAATGGACTGCTCATTTGCAGTCAGTCAGATTTACCTTATTCCCTCATTTAGTGATGCATCAAGACATCAGAAGTTCATAATCTGTAGTTTGTTTGTTCTACATTTTATTTCCTCTTTTCTGCTCTTATTCAGTTTCTTTTCAGCTCCAGAATTTAATTATAAAGTAATCAGCCAATTGCTTTGATTCAATGCAATCTCATCTGCTGTATTGTATAATGTTTCTGTGTAGTGAGTGACCGTTAAAGCATTAAAACAGCATTGCAATAAACTGTAATGTAAACCATTTAAATGCAGACAAATCACTCCTCCAATTACACAAACTCCACTGTAGCACACCCAAGGAAACAAACCAGTGTAAATGTGGCAACCATGAACGTCTCTCTGCAGCAGAGACAATGACATGTAGCTGCAGTATTGCAGAGCACTTACATGATGCATGACTAATAATTTGTTAATTAAATGAAATAATGCTGCTGGGTATTCCTCATAGCTCCCCAGTTGTCATTACCAGAGCTGGAATGCAGTTTGTGAATATTTAATGATTGCATTCTCATAGAAATTCAGTGAAGCGAGGAAGTTAATTGTGAGCATACATTACTTATCCATACTGGAGGAAGAACTGGCAGATTGCAAAAGGCAAGAGGGCGAACTCCGCGGAGAATTACTGTCTTCCGAGCTCTCAGATAAAAGCGCAGCCATCGCCCTCCCTCGGGAGCAGAATTCCATTATCCACATGGCCTTTCAACGTGCTCGGTTAGAGGAAGTGGTGACACGTCTGTGAGTGACAGGTGCGGCCTCATGACTGAATTCCTATCCTCATTTGTGTCTGTCTGTGTGTGTGTGTGTGTGTGTGTGTGTGTGTGTGTGTGTTGTCGATCCCTCACCTCCCGGCAGCTGTTATTGCCCTGTTCTGCCGGCAGTATGACATCATCAAGGACAACGACTCGAGCAACAATAAGGAGAAGGCCAAGCCGTCGTCCGAAAGGAGCACGCCGGAGCACCACAGTGGAGGGCTGCTGAGGAGCAAGGTGAGGCCAGCGTCGCTATCATGGCAGCGTTTCTTTCTGAATGGATCTCCTGAGTGCTGTGAACACAAACACCAATCTCATCCATGTATGATGTCTAGTACAGTAAACATTACAATAAACTGCTGTTGTGAAACTTCACCCACTAAGTTAATGCTTGAATGAATCTTTACATAGACAGCACTGTTGCAGGAACATATCTCGACACTGTATAATGTATGGCAATCCACTACTACTGGGGGAAAAAAAAAAAAATCTTGTATTCAAATAAGCCCTTAAGGGAAATGGTATCTTTCCTCCAGATGTAATCACAGAAATCTCCTGGGATCAATTGCTGAACCGCAGCATCCAGCAAAATACTTACAAAAAACATACAAGCGGCGACAGAATGTCTGTTGCATGTGTTCAAAAATTACAGAGTTGGTTTATGGTTGAAATCTGCCTTGAAAGATCACTGATGGAGCTTTGAATGTGTGAGAAAACACCTTTAAAAGATACCGGCAGTGGACAGATATTCGCAGTCACAGCTCAGTAATGAGGCCGTGACCAAATCGATGATCGAAGTCATTTGCATTGTGAGCGTGGACATCTGGCCAGGATTTAACTTCGCAACATATTGAGTTCTCTTGTTTAAATAAGCTGAGGGGCGATCGTAGGATTTCTCATTGTGTTGGCTTATCTCTCCTTCCAGCCCTCATTAGGTGGTTGAGCGTTGATGTGGGGCTTCTGTCACAGAAGTTCTGATGAGGACTTCACAAACTCTATCTAGTATCAGTCAATAGTTATAATTGGTTCAGCTTCTTTTTGTCAATTTGAATGAAAACACCGTAATGAAAAATGATAATTGAATATTGAACTATTGATCTCGAACGTGTGAGACAATTATTTCACTGATAAAAAACTCCAGATAACATGCAGTGTTATACCCAGATCTAGAAATACCAGAACATACAAAACAAGAATATTGCACAGATGCACTACACCAAGATATTGCATGTTCCCCCGCTAAGAGCCATAACTCCACCCTGTAAATTTGATATGTAGTAAATTTGATATTTGAATACATTTCAAATATTTGTATTTTAAATACTATAAATATCTGTAGATAATAAAATATCTGTATTTTAAATAAAAGATTTGCCACTTGACATGACTTGCTCGAACTAACAGTATATTATATGTTTGTCTTCTACGACCAAAGTGTTTCTGTATCAGAGAATAAATAATGTTGATTTTTCATCTCTTGCCTCTTGCAGTTTCATCCTTCTGTACCATCCATCAACATCATCGAAGTCTGAGAAGAGGGAAGTCAAATTCTTCTCTCTCTTCGACCGTCGACGCATGTTCGACCCTTGTCACTGATGAGGAGAAAAGCTGGAAATATGTACAGTTTCTGTGGGTCGTCATCAGTGAATAAGGTTGGCCGAGACTGTCTTGCAGAAGACACACATGCATGCACACAGTATTTGTAGAAAAACACTAAACTCCAGAAACACACCCCTTTACACACACACACACACAAACACACAGTACAGTACACTAGCTAATAGACACCTACTCCTGCAGGTTTGATAGAGCATAAATTAATGTTAACCCATGGTGCAGTTAACACTGATGTCTTCGCCAGGTGCTTGGTATGTTATTGCAATACAAAACACACTTATCATCTCTGGGAGGCCTGTCTTCATGACTTTAAATACGCAGTGTATTTTTGATATCGGCATGTGCGATTAGACACTAAGTTCACCTGCTGTAGGCGACTCAGCTTTAAACACTGCAAATAGTGTTAATAGATTATCTGATCACAGCTGTATATTTTCTGAGTGCTGCGGGCAGATTGTTAATAAGGAGAGAGAGCAAACACATCCAAAATCCATTTGTTCAGAGCCACCAAAACAACATGTCTTATTTTTTTCTAATTACTGAAATTCAAATACAATTTTCTGGATTTTCATATTTCATACATAACAAACATTATGTCTGTACAGATTTCAATCACTTAGTAAATGAAGTTGCATGCAGGTCATTTGCCTGTAGAATAGCATTTGATGTGCATTCTAAGTTAGACGCCGAAAACGGAGAAATGATTGCAGTACTGTGAAGTCGTTTTTGCTTTTAGATCAGGACTCTATCTTTTACCATCCAGTAGATCTTGTACATTTCCTGACAATTGTATTTCCTGAAGTGTAAAATAAACCTTCTTTTGAATGTCCCATTACTAAGTTGCAGCAGATGTAATTGAGTCTCTCTCTGTCTGAAATTCATACATCACTTCCACCGTGCACTTTCATACAAAAACTGCTCATCAACTATCTGCACTTTGTGGCCAAGACTTAAAATACAGAAAAAAAACTGCACTTCATGCACAAAATGTTTGCCAAGTTGCGTCATAAAAATGTTTTAATGCAGGTAATAACTTTCCACATGCTAAAAATTAATTAGGTAATGATATAGTTTGAGGTACAACATACATAAAGTGACACATTAAATCCTGACATGTACAGTATTTTGTGTAGCGCAAGCATTTTGTCACTCAGGCCAAATATTTCATATATGACACCTGGTGCATCCCACTTGAGACAACACCTTTAAATGGTTGTATTTTTGCAAAAGAATTTATGTTGCCTTAAAGAATTTTAAGAGAACGTGGTTAATCAAAATTTTTACTTTGTGGTGCACAAAAGGATACAGTAAAAAAAACAAAAAAACACAGCAAAACCACAACATATTTTCAAGACATCTCATCCATCTCTGTCTCTCCCTGGTCCTTCTCCATCTCTGCTCCTTCATATTATGGTTTATATTTAATATTGTGAGCTTCCTTCTTCCTGTCAGATTCATAGTCTTCAATCTACAAACAACGATGCTGTTTTTGTGACACAGATTTGAGACCAGAGAGAAAACCGCTTGACACGAGCGGCGTAGTGATGTAGGAGATAACAGGATTTTGAAGCGATCACGTCTTGTTGAAGCTCTTCAGTTCAAGAGCCGGCACTCGAGTCGGCTTGACGAGAGGAAGCTCGGTGGAAAACCACGAGAGCCGGACTGACACTGGTCACACAACCAAAGAACAGTTCAAGTTCTTTTATTGTAATGTACACAACAAGTACAGTCAAGCATCCGGCGGCAACGATATTCTTAAATCTCAAGCTCCCTCCCTGCTCATACAGATGATGATGTGTAAAAAAAAATATGTAAAAGGAAAAATCACACAAGTGCAACAGAAACTAAAGTAGTGCAGCAGCTAAATTATTGAAACAAAATAAAAAATAAAGTGTAATGTGAGTGTGGTCTGAGCAAAGTGTCATGAGTTCGAGAGCTTTGCAGAGAGATTACAATCTGTTCACTTTACTCAATAATAATAATATTAACTAAAGGGCCGTTATAAAACGTTAAAAACTGCAGTTATCTCATCAACAACTACCTCATTTATCCACAATGAACCAGAAGTTATGAGACAAGACGGTCTGCTGCAGTACTTTACAGAACTAATTCAATAAGCTATTTCACCTGGCCTTTCAACTAGAATGTTCCTAATCAAAAAAGTAATTACACAGAAGTATCTATGAATACAGCTCATCTTAAAATAGAAAGTGATTACAGCGGCCGAGGGATTAAGAATTAATATTGTACATCCTCCATCTTTCTTTTTTTTTTTTTTTTTCTAACTCCGTGTCAGTGCAGCGCTGCAGACTTCTTCCCATTAGTTGTTCGGGTGATTTATGGGCCGTTGTTATGTTAGAGATAAGCTTTGGTTAGATTTTAGATGTGAGTCAGAGATCTGAGTATATACTGCATCTAAAAATAAATAGCTGTAGAAATATAGGGTTTGCATAGGAGTCTGCTTTCATTATTGCAGCACCTCCTGTTCCTGTGCGGAGCAATATTGGTCTGGTCTGTTCTCCGTCTGTGCTACCTCAGGAGAAATAGATGGACGAAAACACCTGACATTCAAACAGAAGTAAAAATGTAGGCTCTGTCTTAAAGAACAACCCATTGCTCATTAAGTTTCATGAGGCTCCTGTGCTGTCGGTAAAAGGTCAAACTGCTGCTACTGCGCATCCTAAAATCCTATTTTTATAAATGCAGCTTTTCATCTTGTTACTGTCGTACATGAAAAGTATTTCATGGCACTTTTACACTGCAAATGTATAATAGCAGAAAGTAGACATCAGCTCGTTCCCGGCTATGAACTAAATGACCTGCACACACCTCTGACTACAACACAACATATTCACAGTACTTGCAGGTTACTGCCCTCCACATGCCCCTTTCTCTCTTGCAGTAGTTCAGACCTCGGCGTATCTGACCTCCACAAGCCAATCTCAACAGAGTCTCAATATCAAACGGCGCAAACATTACCAACACAACATTAAGCCATTGGGGCAGTGTGGAACACCTTATCAGCAGTTAATTAGCCATTTCAAAATTGCGTTAAATAGCCAATTAAGGAATTAATTACGCCGTTATGAATACTAAAAGAGCTGCTCATTCGCAGATCCCAGGACACCATGAACAAATTAGACAGCGGTAATTAACACAGCACCCTAAAGTTAAACAAGAATTCTTGAATTAGAATCTGAATCATAAATCTTGCAACGGTACTTTTTTATTGTGAGTCGAGAATGTTAGGAGAACAATCTCTTTTTATGTCTTCATCGTTTTGTTTTTTCCACCTTATCTAACCTTAATGTAATGTCGACAAACAGCGAGTGTCCTCACAGAAATAAATGTGTAGTCATCCAATCCATTATTCTCGTTCTTATTATGTGATCATAACAACACCTCACCTCTTGTCCAGTTTGTCCATAAAAACAGGATTTGGCCGGCAGATGCCGAATCTGCAGACGTGACATTCAGGTGGTCTGTTTGCTCAGATCTGCCAAGGATCAGCAAGGAGAGCAGACGACTCAGCATCTCCAGTCAGTCTGAAATACACTGATCAAAACAAAGCAAATATCTTTTTAAAACTTAAAGCTGTGAATCCTCAGTGGCCACGGCGGACAGAAGCAGCGTACGAGCAGCTGCGTCTGTCAGCGCAGCACATGAAATAACACCCAGCAGCTTCTCAGTCTCCAGTGAGCTCCCTGAAAAAATATCAAAGGGCAGTTTTTTGATCTCCTTCCTCAACACAAGACCTGCTTCTCCACAGAGTCTTTGATTCAAGACAGGTTGGAGTTTTTGTGCACAGTCAAGTCCTGCAGGATTAGACATGAAACTTTTGAGGGCAGAGGCAGGACTCCAACTCTTTCCTTCTTCTCGACAGTATTCTCGTATTCTTAAACGTACTATATGAATCTGATTAGTCATTTGTATTTACACCCGTGAAGGATAAGGTCTAAGCTAATCTTCCGTATCCCTGAATCTCTGAGGTCTGAACCCTGAGAGTGAAACTTCGAGTGATCTGGCGCTGCACAGCCTGATAACAAGATTGGAGGCATCCTGCCATGATGCAGCCTCCACGTCTTTAGAAATTAAAATGATATTTGCATACCTCTGTAAACAGTCATCAGACTAAACAAACACTCAGATAGACACACACACATTTGATTAGATTGAGGTTCACACCAGCAAAATATGGAGGGAAAAAAAATCCTCATCTGATCCTCTGACTTCTCTGATATTTTTTTTGTACGAGAAATCTTTCTAACAAGTTACAGGTGCAGCTATACAAATATTAATTGTACCTGAAATTGCCTTGGATACAGAAAGCACTTCTACCCACAAGCTGCTCTCAGGCTGCAGACACAAGCACGTCGGTACAAATAAAATGGTTAAAGATCACTTCATCATTTGGTGCATAAATAATACATTCCAACATGAGAGCTCATATGGACATTTTTCATTTTTGATTGAGAAAACAGACGAGGTATTGTTGCCTGCACCTGGTTTGCATTCTTTGAAGTTTTCAATCAGGTTTGAGCAGCAGCTGAATGAATAGAAACATCGATGAGATTGACTCAGTCAGACGGCCAGACAAGAGAACGTCCTTGCTTTGGATCGACCAGCGAGATGGAAAATGTTTGAGAGAAAAGCGTCATGGATCGAATTTTCGTGTTTAAAATGAAACCACGATAAATAAATAAAAACTCACACAATCAAATGTTGTGTTTGGGTCTGTTTGTCTGTCTTGTTTAATAGGTTCTTTTCTTTTTGAAGATGATTAGTTGAAGTATAGATCAACTTATTGTGGAAGCCTTGAAAGGCAAGTAAAAAAACTTGTCTCCTGTGTTTATGACTTTTTTTGGACAGGATAATCTTTCTAGATTACTTTTGTTTCATCTGTGGAATGATGAAGAGGAATTTGTAATCAAATTGATTTGCTGTAAAAAGACACCATGCCATGCAATCATATTGTCTTTCACTGCTGAAGGCCAGAACAGAAGAAGCTTTGAGTTTAAGAAAACACAGATTTCCACAAGTGGCCCTTTATTTTCTATAATAAAAAATACAGCTGGCTGCAATGAAAGTTTTGTACAAAGTCTTTTATTATGCATAAATATGTAACAAACCATAACAGTTTCCAAATTCTGTACAATTTTTTACACAGTTCAGGACAACTGCTTGTGGTTTATACACAAATTGCTATCATCATAATATCACAACACTGTTGGAAACCCACCGTTTGCATAGATAGAAAATAAGCACCTTCTTTGAAAAAGTAAACCGATACTGTAAACGTCAGTGGTTAATTGGGGGTAATAATAGCTTATCTGACAATTCTTTCAAGATCTTTCTCATTTTTTTTTTTACAAGCCTCAAATGTTTTCTGGCTTCAAACCTTCATGGGCTGATTTGTATTCAGCGCACTCCAGACTCAAACTGGCATGTTACACCTCCAAGTGCGAGTCTGCTTGGAAAATTGTCGGCCGTGCCAGAGAGCTGCATCCATTCGAGATTTGCTGGGAATCTGGCCACGTCTGTGTGCTGTGTACAGAAAACTGGCTACATGAAAGAAAACTCTTAGGAGCCTGTACAGTCCTGCAGATCGACTAACGCCATCATTTAATTTATACAGGAACCAATCAGTTCTAAATAAGAATCCAGAGGGCTTTGGCTGCAAAATTGAATTATAATACACTGCTTTTTTTTGTCTTGAAAATCAATTAAGAAAGGCAAACACCTGCTAAAGACTATATCCAAGTGTGATATCAAATAGTGCAGCTTTTGGGGAAGCTGTGCAGAAACAGTTCTGGTTGTCATTATTGAAAACCAATTCAGAGTCTTAGAGCCCCTGGACGACAGCCCATCTCCGAATATCACTCAATAGCACTGAATCAGCAGATACTGAAGCATCCACGCACGAATCAATCCGTCAGTCAATGATGGAGCAGGAAAGGTGAGAAAATGTTGTAAAAGTCATTTCTGCTCGTGAGAAAAAAGGTAAGGCAAAATGACAACACTGCATTTTGACACTCTGCTGACCTTAACTTCACAGTCAATACTGAAACGCAAACACGGCTCAGACGTTTATCCTCAGACGTGCTGGAGGGCTATCTATGATATCCAAAAGCGTATAAGAGCTTTCCTTCAAATATGCGGTGCAGCTGGCGTTTCAGCCAGTCAGCAACGAAACAATGCAATTAAGCTTCGTGGCGTAACCTGATAAGACATCCAATTATTCGGCAGCGGGAGTCATGACAACAACACAGAGCCCCCCCCGCCTCCCACCGTCACAATGATTCTCAGTCAGGATGCCATGAATACAGAAAGACCACTTCAGCCAGACTGGGGCACGATACAA
This sequence comes from Holacanthus passer, assembly GCA_025331565.1. NCBI lineage: Eukaryota > Metazoa > Chordata > Actinopteri > Pomacanthidae > Holacanthus > Holacanthus passer. The sequence goes on from JAFREQ010000034.1 coordinate 2,976,502, forward strand.
TATCCTCTTTACAGTAAGATTTGTGGACATGTTATGTGGCACAGACTGTAGTTAAGAGAGGAAAAATGTGAGCTGTGTCCATAACAAGTGAGAAGTGTGTATCTAACGTGGGTCACTCGTGGCTGTTCTGAAAAAATAAAGCAACTCCTGCAGTGATAAAAAAACAACATACGATTACATTTGTACAAATCGTCTAACCTAATGCAAAACATACAAGCATCTACACATTCACATTTTAAAAAAAAAAAACAACCTGTAGCCCTGATTCTATTCATCCTACTTCATTTATAATGATACAATATGCATGACATTGGAAAAATACAGCATATGGAAATAGGTTTCTTTACTCTAATAGTCTGGCCTAGCCTTACATAAATCCCTATTCTTTAACAGCAACATTGTGTTTATGTACAGCGGACTGAATGAGGAGACGGCAGAATGTAAAGTGGTCACTACGTTTTGGTTACATAAGCCATGTTCAAGTAAGACAGCAGTGAAATTGATTGTTGCAGGAACGTCAGCCCGTTTCTGCAAGAGAGGGGTTTTTGCTGTTGTGTCTTTACATTAGAAACACAATCACATCCTGTTGACACTGTTAACATAAAGGGCTCTTAATGGATTATTAATTTTGATTATTTTTACACATCAGGTTCAGTTTGCTCATCATGATTAATGATAATACTCAGCCTGTGAAACGTCTTTGTTCAAATAAACAAATATCAAATGTATCAAAAAATACAAAAATCTATCTTGACTTGGACTTGGAGACTTAAAATTATCTGCCTTACAAACTGGGAGCGTGGAGTTTGAAATACACTGGCAAGTAAAGCCTAATAAAAGAGTGCATTATGGAAAATGTAGGATCCAGTGTTTTTGGAGCTTGGCCCATTCTAGGGCGAACAGCTGAGGATATCTTGGCCTTCACTTTTGATCATTCAGTCCCTTTTGAGTCATCCAACTTTATGAAAGTGCTGCATTAAATCACTGGAGTTCCCCTTCAAATGTAAATTGCACTGAACTAATGTACTGAATACATTAGTTTAACCCCAATAATGAGACTGAATGAAAAGAGCAGCTGTATATGTTCTTATGCTATAGAGCAAACTAAGCTGGAGTCTGAAGATGTTTTCTTGACCTTCCAAAGCTTTCAGCAACATCTCATAGCTGAATTAAGTTGCTCCCACACACAACCACTTTTTATATGACAACTAATCTTCATGAGATCTGAGCAAATGTATCTGCTGAAGAAAGCCAAGAGATGTGCTTTTGGAAACACGCAGGACATGCAGTTCCAAATTTTTGGAAAAAATCTGAACTTATGTTTGATTTGTTGGTAATAAAATGTATAACTGTCAATGCTACATGTTTCCATCTTTCAGAAACTAATTTCCAAGGTTGAGTCTGGCCTCAACACATTTATGTTGCAGTCGACAAAAAGCTGACAAATGTGCACAGTATGTCCGATTATTGTATCACATGCTGTTTCATTGCCTGAATCAACACAGCAAACTGAGTGATCAACATAATGTATAATTCATCCAACGTCACGACAGAAGCTTTGTACCGTTTTGACAACGTCTAACGGCGGATTTCTTCCAGTGACTGCTGAGACGGGCAGCTGTGACTCCATCAAACAAATGACAACATCAGAAAGCTTTCAGAAAGAGACGACTGCCTTATATACACAAATTTATGGACGTCTTGATGCTGAGAAAAGCTGCTTCAGAATTTACAAGTAGAATCCACATTTGAAAGTATTTTTGTGCAAAGAATTATTTATCCAATGATCTTCTGCTGGAACTTCTTGAGTAGAGACGTGTAATTCTTGCTTGCCTTTCAGTGCTGTGTTGCACACTGTGTGCACCGTCATTCATGTGGCAGTTTGTGGGAATTCAAATGTGGCAGGAAGATGGCTGGAGATGGCTGCTTACACTGAGTGGAGTGTGTGTTGACTGGCAGGCGCTGACAGAAAATAGCAGTTTATAATATCAGGGTATTCATTCTGGCTTCTCTGCAGCAGCCGCAGAATAAAAACAGAGCCTCTGTGACTCAGGTTGTGCACCGGGAAGCATGATATAGTTTGGTGTCCGTTCAAGTGATGAATGCTGTTTTTGGGTTTTCTGTTTGGGGGCCTGTTGTATGATTTCTGTCTAATTCCTGTGGTGCTGTAATTTGTGCAGCTATTGCCCGTGGGGTGTTATTCAAACTCATTGTTGCAGATAGACAACAGATTCTCCTTTGAGTCCTCCGGGGGACTCAGAGCTGCATCGTCAGAGACGGGTTCGGAGCGGGGCTCGGCCAGTCTGACAGAGACACAAAGAGAGGATGAGGAAAAAAAAGCAATGTTGCTGCTTTAAATATCTATTTGTCAAATGGGTTCACAGGACGTGCAAAGTTTTAGAACTAACAAGAGGAGAAAGGATAAAAAAAAAAAAAAAGTAGAAAGGGCACACAGAGGATGTTGGAATGACTGAACGAATGGGAGGGCAAATGTAAACAGTGTAATGTGAACAATAGGTTGATTCCCTTTGTAGCTGACTGCATAAAGACAAGTCATAATGATAGACTGAGTAGTTTAATTTGAACTGAGGATTTTAGAAGATTTAAGAGGATTTTAAAAATGATATATGTGTCCATTTAGTCCTAACTGAACCCCCACAACTTACATCCCTAAAATAGCTTATCGAGAGTAAAGTTCTTTCCACAACTACCTCATCTGACCTGCTCTGTTTATATTCCAAATTTTTGTGGCTCTTTTCTTGTACAGGTGGAGTCACAAATAAGCAGATGGTGATAGTTTTCCTCCTGGAGGGGGTCCTTGATGCGTGTCACCTCATCACAAAACGGTCCAAGGATGAGAACCACTGATTCAGATATTCTGTCTGGGCAGTGCAAATATGGAGAGGTGGAATTATGAAAGCAAGGCCTCATGCAACATGCAGCAGCAAACATGTAAATAAATGCCTGGTCACATCACTTACCGGTGTCCATCTCCTCTACTTCCATGTTGCTGCATGACAGGTAGAAGACAGAAATCATGACTGCGTGACTCAATAGTAAATGTTGAGATATGTTAAAACAGTCTCTAGACTCTAAGACAAGTGTACGTGCACAACATCCTGTGCTGCTCCACCATGCATAAAATAAAGACTCAAAGAAGCTTAAAATCCAAAAACAGAAAGAACTCCTCACATTATGAGGTTGAATTATTCAAGTACGTCACCACCGAGCCAGCAGTTGCATAATAGTCAATTCAACTCCAAGGGCACCATTCATTTTAGAAATCTTAAATACAAATCAAACCATTTAATTAAACCCATTTGAAATGAAGTTGGTGTCAATAGTTGTCGGCGCCAATTGCCCTGGTTGTAAGCACTGAGCCTCCTCTTGAATTACTATCTTCTATTCCAACAATTAGATTTCTTACAGAGGCCTAAACCCTGACCTGCGCTGACACAGTTAATTAAAGAGGATTCTGCTGAAGTTGGTTCGTCTCCCATCGGTCGCAGCTAAAGTTAGAAGACTATAAAGCACTGCCAGCAACCCCTAGAGGCCGTGCTGCTACTTATACACTTTACACGAGTGGAATAAAGTGGTTTAAAGTGAACCACCAGCACACAGACCAACCAGCTGACCCCCACATGTCATCTTTAAATCCACACACTCTTCTGAAAGAGGCTAAATTAAGCAGAAAATCAAGAAGTGATTTTCTGTACATGATAAATACAACAGACCTATAAACACAAAACGGACAGGACACAACCAAAAACAGAAACACGCTGCAAAAACAGAGAGCACAACTACAATACAGAAGCACTGCAAGTCGCACAGTGTGTTTATGTACTGCATGTGGATTTTCACATGTCACAGAGTTTCTTTTTCTGAACGCTGCGCATTAGTTTCTCTTTTCATTTGCTTTTATGATTTCAGGGCCACCGTAGTCAAACGTGTGATTGGGAGAGACAGAGACCTCGACCCTCCTCTGCTAAACCAAAGTCACACGTAACAGTGAAGAGGTGCGACAGCCATGACGGCTCAATGCCATCAAGAGTCTTCCGTGTTTCAGGACAGATCTTATTCACCAGAGTTTTCTGTTTCAGGACAGATCTCATCCACCATTCGTGCACCGCCACAGCGGAGCCTGACACGCCCGCCGACCTCTGCAGCGGAGATCTGCTCTAACACTCCAAAATCCTTAAGCATTTCCTCTAGGATGTCACATCTAGATGCTTCTCTGAGCGCTCCACCTTCCTCCCTTTGACAACTTGAGGCCAGTATATCCCCGTCCCCGCTGAGAAAGGCCTCGGCGATGACCTGACTTCCTCCTCTGATCTCCCTCCTCGCCCCGGCCAGCTCCCAACAAAGACAGCTTCTGCATTGAATCCGCCTCTCATTTACTCATTTGCTTTAACCAAAGCATTTCATGCTCCAACTCAACAAACAGATCTATTAGCTGCAGGCAGCACAAATTAATGAGCTGCTCTTCTCTCTTTAAGGATGGCTAATACAGCGCCGCAGGACATGTGCACACATCAGTGGGCTGGTATGAGAAAATGAAAAGTGTTCAGACACTCACTGGACTGTTTGGCCTACATTCCTAACAGCTTATTGTGCACGGAGGGGCATTATTAAAGAGTTTTGATTGGTTTGGAGTTGGGGAAGTGTGTCCTGAGAGTATGTCAGAGAGAGCAAGTACATGATGTTATTAAGTTTAAAACTACATAATCATCGTGTCTCTTAAAAGTAGGCTACAACACCAAATATGGGCACTAGTCCATAACTTTATGAACTGGAGCAAATGTGAGAGAGCACAGGTGTTTCATACCTGTCAGGTCTCACGTTTCGCTCTCTCTGCAGGGCATCTTGCGCGCCATGAAGCGACAATTTCACAGACTGTCACGCTTTCAAAGGAAATCAAAAGTGTTGCATTGTAATCGTAGTTGTGTGATAAAGCGCTGATGAACTGTGGAGCGCGAATCCTGGCTTCAGTCACTGCGCCGCTGACAGCTCTGTCAGGTGAGGTGGTCATCATGTTGGCAGGAGAGGAAGCGGTAGTCATTTCTACTGTCTGAAATGATTCAAGTGTGTGCACAAGACCGCTCACTAGTTACGCATGATTTCAGTCAATCAGCTTAGTCCTCACAGTAACCTATTCACACGCATTGTTATGCAGTGATGTATAACAAAATAAATAAGCTACATATATTTCACACTATGTCATTCATGGAATATCAATTAATTTGCAAAAGAGGCAGATAACTCTCTACAAACTAAAAAAAATCCTGAGACCAAGGATTTGACCAAGATTCAGCAGTTCCAGATATCACTTTACCATTTCTTGATCACAACTAGACATCTGACTTCCACATAGATGAGTCGTCACAGTCACTCCGCCCACCAGCAATTACAGAGAGCCAAAATAATATTTTCAGGGCTGAGGTGCCTCTTGAATAAATTAATATGGCTATTATAAGACTGAAAGCAGAGAGCTCCCATGGTGTGGTCGGCTTCACCTCCAAACGGCTCAAGGTGAGGAGGGAAAAATTAGCACCAATATTAATGAAGCTCTATAATTGGGTGTTAAAAAAACTAAATATGCGTCCCTCCTGGAGAAGAGGTAGTTATTTTTCTTGCTCCTGAGCAGGGCAACAACACACAAGGATGTGATCATTTAAGACCTATAAATGTGTGTGATTATGGAGTCTATTATAACAAGGAGGCTTAAAAGATGGGATGATACCAGACAGACCTACTGCACAATAGGACATGTTACAGAAAATAAGATTAGTGTCGATGAACAAACGCTGGAAAGTTGGAAATCTTTTAAATTAGGATTTCATGGGGCTTCATGAAACCGATTTAAACATTCATGACAAATCAACAGTAAGTTAAAGTAAACTGGAACCTCACTGCTCCATTCGTTCTACAGCGGGGGTGCAAACAAGGACATCGTCTCATCTCTTCTGTTTGCTATATTTATCGAGCCCCGTGGGTCAATGGATTCATCAGAATCACAATATAAAAGGGATTTTAACTACGGGGGGGAACAAACATTGTCATTGTTTGCAGATGATATTTTAATATATTCAGAACAACCAACATAATCCACAATCCAAAAAACAGACTGATGTCTTTAGCGGACTCTTAGCGGACTATGGTTCAATGTCTGACTCAATCTATGTATCTAAGGCACAAATACTTTTAGTTGTGAACCTGCTGAGAACATGACCAGCTGAAATGAGAGACAGAAAACTAAAATGCTTGGGTGTATTTTTACCCAAAGACCTACTAAGCTTATCCAACATTTACAATAATTTAAAGACTCTTAAGATGCTGTGGATTCTATAGTGAATTTTCCCTTCATCTGATGGACATATGTGGACACATGGGTAAGGACAGGCAGCTGATTGTACTCACATACGTAAGAGTTTTAGTACTGTGAGTCAAGAATATGATTCAGAACAGAAAGATGTCTATAGATTCCTCCACTATTTTACATAAAGTCCCAAAAGAAATTAATATGGCAGGAAGGTATGATGAAAATATCTGCTTCCGGGCCTGAATATAAACACCTGTTATTTAAATAGAAAATCAGAGGATGCACTTTATATTAGAGAAACAGCACAGAGAAAGCAATCTCCCTGTGAAGGGGTCACATAAGGTAAGTACAGAGGAAGAGTACGAGAGTGTTTCATTAGTCGTTGGCAGCAGTGACACAGAAGAACTAAATATGATTGCTGAAGGCAATGCTTGAAAAATGATGCTAATCATTACCATGTATTATAGTCCTGCCCTGTCTCTTAATGGAAAAGTACACAGCAGACTTTAAAACAGGTGTTCATAACTTCAGTCCCTTTTAAATGTGACGTCCTATATCTGTGTAACGTCTCACGAGCGATGACCTCTGAAGATGGAAGCCATGACTTGTAAATGGCTAAAACCTGAGGCTGCCTTGATTGATGACTATGGTTAGATAAAGGTAGTTCATCAAATATATGAGAGTGGGGAAACTGGCATACTGACTCAGAGCACACCAAGAACAATTTATAAGTATCTGGTCAAGGTGGATTGAGTTCATTAAACCCAGAAGACTTTACATGAAATCATGCATATTTCAGTTCCTCTCTGTTTGTACATACATAGATACACAACAATGGACGATGGAAAGGAACTTGATTTTGTGAAAATGAGAGATGTATTTGTAAATCTCTTTCTGTGAATCCTATAAAAAAAAAAAAAACACTGTCTCACCGTAACTACAGACTGATTAATTAGACATTTCAGCCAAATCCCTTTTTCACAGCATAATCACCTTTCAGCTGAGGGAGCTCATGGTTCAAAAACCACAAATCACTTTTTAGGAGTCAAAACTGGCTCATTTTAATAAAGTACTTCAACATAACTCTGGTGTCAGGCATAGACAGCGGATCAAGTCACATCCAACTCCTTGAAATGGCCATTTATTTTGCTTTAATTGGAGCTGACAGCTGCTTGACTCTAAAACTGTCTCATTTTTTTTCAGCTCTGGTTTAATAAGACACCAGAGCTTTACAACACCTACATTAACTATGTGTTGTGTAAAGTTAAAAGGAAGCGCTCCAGGCCAACTTACAGACAGTAGGCTCTCTTAGTTTATAACATCATTCTAAATCTTTAAAAGCTGTGATCATTTGTAACACCTCTGTAATGATGATGACTCATACATTTTAAGCACCAAATAAAGTTACCAAACAATCAATACGGCCCTAATCTGTAACCTTGAGATCTTGTCACACATCCTTTCTCCACCAGGTCATCCTCATGGATTTAATGTCATGTTTTTGCATGGAGTTACCTCAGAAAGGGAGACTATTGCATCTCCCCCTCTGTGTGTGTGTGTGTGTGTGTGTGTAAATTTCAATAAAAATCTGTGTCAGTCAATGTGTCAAAAGAGTCTGAAAGGATACTGACAGCTGACCGTCACCCTTAGTTCAGCTGTCATCGTCTAAAATTGCTCTACAGCATTTATAAAGATGATCTATTTCCATTTGGAATTGGAATAAAACATAACATTAGTCTCATAAATATGTTTTTCTCGAGGTAGCATTTGAGTATTGTGTGTACAAGAACAATGCCACTTCCTTTCCCAAAGACTATATGGCCAGTGTTCGGCAGACTTGCAGTCATATGCAAAGGTTACCTTGAGAATGCATCATCGAGTCCATCCTCCACGTCCTGCTGGGACATAAAGAATATGAATCAATACATAGATAAATTACTTTGAATTACAATCCTGCTGCTGTGTTTTCAAGCTCCTGCGCCTGAGTCAGCTGTCTGTCATAACTTATTTTGTCTAACTGACAAATTAATCATTGAGCTCGAGACTCAAACAGCATGGTGCATATTTTTGTGACTCCAGTCACTGTGGCTCCATGACAATAAAAGTAATATTCATATGGAAATGCTGCATGAAATATATAATGGAGGAGTCTGGAAACATATGGATTAAGAATACCCTACATTTTTGCTGCACTTTCCCGACACTAGTTTTGGAAAATGAAGTGATCCAACCAATTTAAATCATCTTGCATTTTCATAGTTTAACAAATATGGTAAAATAAATGTCATTCTGTCCAATTTACCCTGAAAATCATAAGGCATGCACAGAAGGATTACAAACTACAGCACTGAGTAAACAGTAAGAGAGGAGAGTAGAAGATGAAGTTGGACTAGCTGATGAAATCTGACTCCATTAAAGCATCATTTCTCCCATTGAGAGAAAAAATCCTATCAGGGACAGCACGTAACGATGAACACATATGGATTTGTATCAGCTCAGTGTGTAGGAGAGATATTCTAATGAATATAGTGCCACCTAGTGGTAAGAATCCGTAAGTGAGCGCCAGGATGGTGACTAATGCAGCATGAACATTTACAGTTATTTACAACATCTATCTCAGTAACTGTTGCAATTACAGATATATTAATATACATAATACAGATATACAAATAATTACAGGTGAAAATAATCACCTTTTAAATGAAAAGAAAAATGAGCTCATCAACTCCAATGAACCACTGTTCGACAAGAGCTTACTTTATCATTCACTGTCAACCCTGTTTGTCAAAATTTGAAAATGAAGAAATTATAAGTAAAATTATATTGTCACAGCATTACGCTATGGTTTAGTGTCAGCTTGGCCAAAGGTATGTTGACTGTTGCTCAGTCCAAACTGCATGAATAATACTTTGCAGAGGCTTCTTTCAACTGTCAGGACAATAATGTTGATCTGGTTTTGTTAGATATTTGCCTTATTATACTGATGTACAAACGTGTATGGCCTTGTGTTAGCTTACATAAAAACAGTCCTACTGGGTCCAATTCAGTGAGGTGTACAGATTTCAAATACTAGTATTGGTATCCTGAGTAAAAAGTGACTCCAAAAACCAGGGTTTCCCAGACTTCTGTTGCCCCTTGTCTCAACTTTTTTGGAATGTGTTGCAGGCCTCAACTTAAGAGTGAGTTTCTTTTTGCAAGTCATTCTGTTTTTATTCATGTTTTTACACAGCGTCCCAACTGTTTGGAATTGGGGTTGTAGTTAATGTGTCACCTATCAACAAAACTCAATCGACCATTATTTTGGCCCAATGGGACTAATCAGCAGTTTGGAGGCGGATGATGTGACGTACCCAAGAGTCGTGTTTGATCGGTCGCCGCCGAGTAGGGTTACTGCGAGGTGAGGGCGAGCTGAGCGAAGCAGAGAAGAACGGCCTCCGGAGCTTCTCTTCCATCCCAACAGGCTTGTGTGTCTCTGGATCTGAGGGAGGTGTGGACGAGGTGTTGACAGGGAAATAAGGTGAAAGTGCATGGAGGACACAGGAGGTGGGAGAGAAAAGAAAGGGGGCACATCGAGTCAGCTTCTTTAATTCTGCAGCACACAAGTGAAACCTCAACTCCAGCACTCGCAGCTTTCTCTGCAACAGGCAGAATTTAAATCATCTCTGTAAAACTTTCACGCGTCTCTCTGTGGCCGAGTTACTCCTGAGGTCCACATCACATTTCCTGTCTGTCCTCAGGCCACTGCTGCTGGAAGCGGAGCAAATTTTTAATTGAAAGAAGCTGGAAAAGCCAGCTCTTCACTAACAACAAACTGAATGGATGATTAAGTCTCATTTTGTAGACCCTCTGACCCCCCGAGGAGCGGAAAACATTTTGCCCTATAAATGTCACGGCCATTGGAAAGTACTTAAAATCCACTGCTCCCCTGAATGAATAATGAGCGGCGGATAATTAGATGATTTGGCCTCCATGTATGTGAGAAGTGATTGACATCAGTTGTGTGTGAGGGGGGCAGTGTCAAATTACTAAATTACAAGAGTCACTGTCGTGTGCACGTAGAAGGTCATTTTAAAGTCATTATGCAGCTCATGACAGTAGCATTTACTTAATCGGGTTCACTGGCGACTGTTAGGTTTGTGAGGATTATGAAACCTCAAGTCTGGAGGAATTTGGTGCTTAATCTAAATCTGCATCTAATTCCCGTCACTGACAACAGTTGTCATTTTTACAGCACTAATCAGATCACTGTAATCTTGTCAGTGACAGACAGTTTCTCTCTCTCCAGCCTTGTACAGTATGTTGAGATTACATAATCTTTATCCTCGTCCTCTGAGAATTACAACGCACAAACTTTTCCAGGCCAGTTACAGTTATGAGCTGCCAATAAATATTAAAGCCTCTGAAAAGTTGGTGTCAAATGTTTAGAATATTTCACGTTAAATATTCATAACTAAATGAGCGATGATCAAAGTTAGAGTTCATTGAAAAACATCGTTAATTATAGATGATCTTCTAAGAGACATGTGGGGTGGAATAGAAAACACACTTTACAGCTTATGAGATCAACATGCTGCAAGTTGTTTTTCTGCCTTAAACTGCATAAATCACAACAGTAACGGGTAGAAAATATCCACTATCACAAGCAGCATAACTCCCGGTGAGCTCAGTGTGGATAATTAGCTGTCAGCTCCAGTGATATGGTCAGTGCCATGGATTTTATGTGGTGTAAAGAGCTGCAAGGTGGTGGATGGTTTTCCACAGAAAACACCTGGTGAGGAAGAAACCCTCGCTTTGAGGTCAGATCAGCTCCACTTTTTAGCTGCTGAATGAATTATGTGAACATTTATGGGGCTCTGTTATCGATGCTTTGATGATCAATTTGCGTTTCAGCTGCACAAACTGGACCATAAATGCATCACATTGTTAAGCTGATAATCTTACAGAAGAAGAAAAAACAAACAGGCGTGCAAAGTCTTTTTTTAATGATCCTGTGTGGCCGATCCATAATACAGATTAAATCCTGCATAGGCATAGTTTGTATTGAGTAAAGCTTTTCCTGTACACACCACAGTCACTTCTAATATGACTATATATCCTGTGTTTTGTATATTATGAGGAAACAGCAAGATTTTCAGACATGGCAACATTACAAATAACCAGAATGCAACTTGTGCAGCAGTCATATAGCATATTTTCATGCTTTACACTGTTTTGTATGAATTAAAAATATGACATGTTAATTAGTAAGCTTAAGAGTTGCTGGTAGGATTTATTTAATTTCAGATGGAGTCAGGCGAGCTGTTTCCCCCTTTCCCTTCCCTTTCCAATCTTCACGCCGAGCTAAACTAATCGCATCCTGGCTCTAGCTTTATATTTCTCAGACCGACGTGAGAGTGTTTTCGGTCTCCTCATCTAAAGCTCTGCAAGAAAGCAAAGAAGCATATTTCCCAAAAAGATTTTCCTAAAATCACCCAAAGAATGATAAGGTCCATTCAATTGCATGTTGCTATTTCTTAAATTGGAAACCATTGTAAAACAAGTCACCGCTCACTTTAGGCTGAAGATAAAGATTAACCCAGTTTGCCTTGTAGTAATTATCAGAAAGACATTTGGCTGTGTTGAGTTCAATTGCACAACCTTTTAGTAATAAAGTCACGTCCCTTGTCATTGCTCTTGAACTCAATTTGATATGCAGAGACATGTTTTAGTTGAGGACAAAATCGAATGAACTTACCTGCTGGAACACACTGAGTGTTTGTGGTCTCCGTCTGCCCGTTGCTCGCCGCACAAGAACAGCAGGTCCTGGCCTTCTTGCTTTTGTCTGCAGACAGAAAAAAAAATTGGAAACTAAACCTGAAGAAACCTGTAGCATCCATCTATGGTTGGATTGTGTCAGCATTTGAATTGTGCAATTTTAAATGCAGAAAGTATAATGGTGTGTCATTCATATAGTACAGTAGAGATTGTGGAGGTCAGGATGAGCATGTGAAGCATTCGCCTTCTGATTCTATGAATGTTTGACATATTTAATCACTGTCCTCGCAATTTGCTTGGAAAGATTACAGCCTTACTTTACTCGTATTTTTTCTAAATAGTCCAAGAGGAGATCCTCTCACCGAACTGTCTCGATGTCACCTTCCCTCTCCTCTGCAAACTCACCTTCCTGAGCAACCTCCCAAAGATCGAGAGCTACTTTAAAGGCCTGGGCTACGGTTAATGTCACAGCCTGAGCCTGGAGAGAAGAGAAAAAACACAGGAATGAAACATAAAGAGAGAAATCATAATGAACATAATGAAAAGCTGTGGTTCAATTTGGTCAAGAAAATGTTTTGCTGTGTATCATCCTGTGACAATTAAATTTATAAATGTGAAAAATTCTTCTGTTAATGACACCATTTCATTTTCTAATCTTATCGATTTCTCAAAATTGATTGCATTAAATGTAAACAGCACAGAGAGTGAGCTGCCACAAGATGGAGCCAAACACCATCTCCATTTATGCTACTTGCTGCCTTACACAGTTCATTAAATGTTCTCAGTCCCCAAGCAAACTGACCTATGACCTGTTAAAGTCTAACACCTTATATCCCATATAGCAAGATAAATACAGATACAGTACTTTATATACGCAACAAAATCACACATGTTGCACACTTACAATCTTCTTCTTTTGGCAGAGGAAAGCATGGCACTCCAGGGTCTCATTGAACTGACTCTGAGAGACATATGCGAAGACCTTATCCTGAGTTTTATCTGCTGTGCAATATGAGATTCTGGAAGAGAAGAGACAGGAGAAAAAAAAAAAAAAAAAGAGCAAACTTCATCACAATTTACCAACACAATCAATCCACCTGTGGTAAGTGCACTCTCGATGATAAATGAGCAATTGCAGCAGACAGGAACTAATCTGCGAGATGAATGTCTTAAGGCGAAACATCCCTTTTAATCACGCGACACACGCGCAGAACAAAAGGACAACATGTACCGCGCATTAGCCGCGGGCCCGCGCTCTTAATCAAACCTCGTACATCAAGGCGAGCTATACCGCACACATGTCAATACAGGCCATAACTTTGCTTTTGTGCTCCTTTTGCATATGCATAAGCAAACCAATCATAGCAGGCTGAGAGCGGTGGTTATGAATATTATGCTGATTTTAAGTCCCACAGCTGGGAACGGTGGAGCAGGAGACAAATGAGCAGCGGTGACATCCACGAGAGCTGCTTGAAGCTGTGACTGAGCTCTTCAGCCCTTCGTATTTTCAGATGAAGCGTGTGTTTTATGCAAAAAATTCAACTCAAATGCTGATGTAGTGTTGCTTTGTGGATACAAGGTTTGCCCTTCGAGGCTCAGAGGAGTCGGTTAAGTGTTATGATAATGGAGGTGCATGGACAACCTTTACAGATTTTTTTTTGGTTGGGGCTATGCCAACACACCAGCTTGTTGAATTCACTGTATTGAGGTAACTTGTATGATTTTCTGCACAGTTTTGTCTTAGTTATATATCTCTTAAAAACACAAACCATTGAAGGAAGGCATGTGGAAGCTGCAGGAAATGAAATGTAGAAAACAGTTCATTTCTGAAGTAACCTCCTGGACGGATACACGATAGAGTTCTGTTGAAATATCTAAATTTCTACTGTCAGTGGGGAAATGGAAAACCCTGGATTACAAAATTATCTCTGCTGTGACTATATTGCACTTGAGACTTCATTCCCAACAGTCACGCCGAATCTCTCCTGGATTCTAATATCTTCAAGAAATCCGAATGTCTGTAAAACCACTGACAGCCGTGGCCCGTTATTTTCAGTGGTTATCGAAAACCAATCTAGACAAAGTCCACCAAGCCATTTTGCTCGGCCCACATGGGTTCACTGAAGCGACGAGCACAAACCCGATGGATTTGTTTTGCTGGATTTTATGCAGGCCCTTAGAAGCCGTATCGATCTGGAGTCACCCCGTATGTCTATCTGAGGCTGTTACCTGAACCAGCAGTGCGAGTCATGTTTGTTGCTTTAAATAGATGTGTAAATGAGACACAGCGAGTGATGCATTTGACCTTTGTCGCTATAATTAAACAGACAACCTTTATTACAGGCAACACAAGGACAAGATTGGGTGCTTTTATCCGCTTTATGCCAGGAATAGAACTCAACAGGCCAAGGTTGTTGTTTTTCTGGAACACATCAAATCGTCGCGTCTCAATTAGACTTAGACACTCGAGGTCTCTGCGTGCTTGTCTTCATCATCAGTGAGGGAAGACAACACAGGACTGCGGTCGGCAGCGTGCGGATCTTTATATAATCTGCTGTCATTACACTAATTCGTGCACTGTACACAAAAGAAATCTGCAGCTGGCAGCCACTCATCTGCCGCCCAACTTCAAGAGGGGCGCTAAAACTGAAGTAATTTATTCGATCAAACAACAAGCATAAAATCACCAGCCTTCACACTTCCCCCTCAGATTGTTTGCTGGCTTGAACCGCTGATGCATGACCCACATTGCAATGCCCAGGACACCCAGCTCTCTATTTCCCCCGCTTTCCCCCTCGTGCTCTAACTTATATTTGGGCCTTAATTGTGAAAAAATGAGAAAGAGTTGACCTATTTAAGCTGGAAAAACAAACGTGATGTAACGAATTTACTCTAAGTGCTCAATATAAACTTAATGACCATCTTATTGACATGTTATCTACTTTCTTCCTAAAATATTTTGTGCAGCCTCAATTTCACTTCTCACTTGCTGTATGTGTGTTCTCTGACTTTCAACTTGGTTTCCAATAACATCAATCAACTGTGTAAATTATTGATGAAAATTGAGTAATACTTTATATACTATACAATGATTCATACTGTTGCATTGGCAGCACCATTACAGCAGCAGTACTATCAATAGTAACTCAATCAGTGATTGTAGTAACGGTAAAGCAGTTGTGTTCCACTTAGCGAATCAATGCTTTAGAGTATTGAGATACAATAAAAAACCAGAAGAATATGTTTTTTTAAAAGCGCCACAGTGGAAAAAGGCCTTTGCATAAAAGTTATTCTAAAAAAGGTCCCATTCTGAGTATGTCCTATAAAGTTTAAATAAAGCTCCCACAAAGGTTTTAAATAACTGTCAGATGAAGATTGCAGCCTGGAGATACAAAGTCTACAGACTCCTCTCTCTTATCACATTATTCTGAGACGGGGCTTTACGAATGCATTTGAACAAGAAACGCTGTTCATCGTCCGCAATATGTTGTTAAGATTTCTGAGCACATTTAGCTGTAAGCATAAGCAACATGAGCAAATAGGTCAGTGCACATACAGAGTCTGACTGACAAGCCTATGTTCCCTAATAAGTATCAGGAAGAATCTATAGGAGTGTAATTTTAAAACTGAATTGTGTGCAAAATTACACCATGATGTTTGGAAATTATGAAGTTTGCACGTCCTGTTATCAACAGCAATAGTTTCACGAAGATGAATGTATCATAAAGTACAAAATTGTTCATTATAATATGGCATCCATGTGACAATAACGTGAATCTCTAAACAAACACATCTCATTGGAGTGAATACACATTTACGATTGCATCTTTTTTTGGCAAAGACACACAAGCTGCGTTTTACATATGCAGTGTCATGAATACGTGCGTGTACAAAAATCTCTTCAGAATCCTTACGCATGCTGATTTCACTCATTATAAGACAACCGGTGTAAAGAAAAAAACATTTTAATTACTGCCACCGACGTGTCACACAATGGATCATATTCACAAAATAAGCCTTCAGCTTGAAACAACAACAGGCAGAAAATAAATAATTGACAGCATCGCAGAGTTTTCACTAAGCTGGAACAACAGAAGCCGAGCTGTCAGTCTGCATCATATCTCCAAAGGGGCTCTGCGGACCGCAAGCCTTTGATCTGCTCGCTGTGTAGAGCACCGGTGTTTGTGAGGCAGAGAGAGAATATCAATGGAAATATTTAAATATTTACTGTACAAAGCCTGAATACTTCATACATCAAAGCCTCACACTCTCTCTATATACTGAATAAAGCAGGTCTGCTCTTTAACACGACAATGAACTTCTTTCGTTCAACTTTTTACCCGACATGTGCAATAATGACAAAACATACTTTGCTCTTGCTGCTCATCAAAACATTTCTGCAAAATTCTGAAAAATACAAATGCATAAACAAACAGAAAACATAAAAAAAAAGAACAACAACACTGGTTTGTCCTGTATATCTCGCTGTTTGGACATCTCACGCAAATCTAACGATATGTCAGAGCAACCTGCATCATTACCAGGTGGAGTGTCAGTCATAGTTCCACTTCTGCTTTTCTGACCCGCGTTGTCTTGGCTGATTGATATGCTGCTCGGTCTCTGAGAGCTCTTGTCAGAATATGAATCAGTAACACCAGTCCAGATGGAGGCTGAACACCTCACAGTGCACCGCTCATTGGGATGTGCAAGCATCACCGTCTGTGATTTAATTTATTAGAAATAAAAATATCAGGGAAGAATGAGACAGCAAGATTGTATTAGTTTTTCAATACTTGGATGCAGACCAGGTTTATATAGTATTGTACATACAGTGAAAGACTGTCGATACTCATCTGATAAGTGACAAATCTGTGTCCTACCCAATAATGTAAAATACACAGTTTGTTTGTTTCACACAAAATAACTTATTTCAGAGCTATGAAATGTAAAATTTCTGTTCTTTTTGGTCATGCAAAGCTTTCTGATTTAAAAGAATAGTTTGATATTTGGGATGTAAGCTTATTCCCTTTAGTGAGAATAATATGAAAAGGTTACAACTCACTGATTCACTCACTCTTTTTTTTTTTGCCTTTTCGACAATGCCAGGCCAGCGACTTCCCCATGCTTTCAGTCTTTGTGCTAAGCTAAGCTGATTGACTACATCTACATCTTTACATGAGATCAGATATCATAGACATCATGTGAGACTTTGGCCATCTGAATGTAGGGTTACTTAAAGGTTCATTTTGTTGGTCATACTGCAACACAGGGTTGCACAATGAAATGCAGTCTCTTGAACACGAGACAAGAAAAAGATTTTTTATGATGGAGCACGGAGGATGAGTCGAGGAGTCTCGCAGCCCGAGGTAAGAAGCTGCTCTGTAGTCTGGTGGGATGACAGTGGATACTTCTGTATCACTTGCCAGATGGCAGCAGGGTGAACAGGATGCGGTTGTTGTGGGTATTGTCCCGCAGTATCCTTCAGGCTCTGGGCAGGCACCTCACCGATATCACTGACGCACCGATGATGCTCTGGGCGGATTTAATGACCCGCTGCAGAGCCCTCCTGTCCCTCAACCTTAAATTGGGTTTTCCTGGTCACAGTCAAATGACAAATCTCAAATGTACTGACTGATCCAATGACATGAACAGCAAATGCATGTTGAATCTTCATATCAACACATGTCAAAGCTTGAATGACTTCTGTAAAATGCTGCTACATTTTATATTTTGATACCCTAGAATAACGCAGCTCTAACCTCCTGTGTGATTTAGTCCTTGGCCTGATCCCTGCCAGCAGTTAAACCTATAGCAAGGCAGAGTTGGTCATGTTCAAAGATCAGGCTCACGATTTGAGTATCTGATGCTGCAAATTAGACGCACTGTAAATTGTTCTGTCAAGGCTGCTGAATTCAATATCAGGTTGTGAAACCGTGACGACTTAAATTTCAATGATGCTGCATTGTTTGTGTGGGTGGGTGTGGGTGGACGGGGTGC
The DNA here is from genome assembly GCA_025331565.1 of Holacanthus passer. Lineage (NCBI taxonomy): Eukaryota > Metazoa > Chordata > Actinopteri > Pomacanthidae > Holacanthus > Holacanthus passer. The sequence continues at coordinate 2,994,572 of JAFREQ010000034.1, forward strand.
GAGGGTCATGGCTGCAAGGATCCTATTTCCAATGTGAAGCACAATGTCTTCCTGTCTCTTTTTCTATCCCGCACTAAGCTTCCCCTGAGGGAAACGTCACGGCTTCCAGCAACTGCGAATACACACACATTTACATACACACTCAAGGTGTGAGGTGCATATTTAAATGCTCGTATGTCCATCCATGCATGGACACACAGTATATTCATGCACACACAACTCTTTTCTCCTTTAATCGTTATGCACAATAATTGATCCATTCTCATACATCTACACTCTGCTTTCTTTCACCCTTCACTTGCTTTCTTGGCCAATAAATGGATTATGTGCAACTGAAATAAGACTTAATAAGGTAGGGCAAGGGGCTGTAAGGAGGTGGGAGTGGGGGTGGGGTCTCATAAAGGGGATAAATCAATCCTCAGTCAACCCAAGCTCTGCATGTGGCCCCATCTCTCCTGTATCATTACTCGGGAGTATTGGCAAAGACTGGCAGCCTGAGTTTCAAAGTGGGCAATTAGTCGTGGGTATTCCTGCGTTCAAAGCTCTGTATATGTTAATATGAACAGAAAAGATTTTTTTCTAGACAGTGAAAAGGAAAGGGGGGAAGGAGAGGAGGGGAAGATAAGGAGGGAAGAGAAGGAGATCAAAGACGAGGCTGATTCCTCTAGCCTATGGTCTGTTACCGCTGATAAGGTGGATCAGAGGGGGGTGCAGACCTGTGTGCGTGTACACACACATGGACACACACCAACCACATGTGTCCTCTGTCACACACACACACACACACACACACACACACACACACACACACACACACACACACACACACACACAGCCCCCATTTATCACAGCCTTTTCTGTAATCACAGTCCAGCCATATGATATTTAGACTGTAATCCTCAATGACACGAGACCCAGTCTATATTACAGGATGCTATCCAGAGAGCGGAAGCCAGCCAAACAGAACACAATACACACACACACACACACACACATAAACACATGTGCGCACACACAGATACACATGCACGTACACACACCACTAATTTGGTAGAGCGAGACCTAGCATGGCGCTCACTGCTGCAAAAGGTTAGATTTCATTGACACAGTGAGACAGTAACAGACCCCCCCTCCCCCAGCAACCCCCCCTCCTGCCCTCCCATTATTGGTTTCCGAGTGAATTGATCAAACATGAGACTGCTTGGTTTAATCCTGCAAAAGGAGCCCAAGAAATGGACAGAGAGGAAAGTGACCTACATAGAGGATGAAGACAAATGAATGAATGACAGATGAATACAATTCTTTTTATTTTTAGGACTCAACTTGAAAATTACCAGCAGTTTTAGACACCTGTGATTACAATTAACCTGAGAGAGGTATAAATGTGTAATAATTTCTATGGCAATTCATCCAATAGTTCAGATATTTTTATTTATTAAAACCACCAATATCAACCTGATGTTGGCGCTAGAGTAAAAGTTGGGGGATCACCAAAGTCAGATGGTCTTATCCTCTGAAAGTGATGAATGTCTGTATACAATTTCATGGCAGACTGACGTTGCCATCCGCAGAGTCTTGCAACTAGAATGGGTAAATATACCTGGATTGATAGTGAATCTAAGTAAAGTCTTTCTCTCAATCGCCTCAACCACTGTGCAGGTTTTTCCTTTCAAATCTACTTGAACATCAGTACTTTTTATTTACCTGTATATAGAGACGTTTTCTATGAGGTCTGCAGTCTCTGTGTCTGTGATGATGATGCCTTTTGGTGAGACTGTCAGCGTCACTTTCCGAAACTTCTTAGCACTGGCTCGGGCCTGTGGGTGTGAAATATGAAAACACACGTACGCATTAAAATCAGACAGAGAAAATCTTGCCACAGGTACACACAGAGCGAGCCTGTCACTCTGAAATAAATATAAGATGATCTTGTTTTCATTTAAACCCCAAGAACCCTCAAATGCGACAGTGGCTGCCAAGCAAAATTAGGCAGCCTGCATGAGTTGTCCCAGAAATGTGGGGAATTTATAAAAGGTGACAGAATGGGGAGGAGGAAAGCTGCAATGTGGAGCCCGGAACGAGAACTCGAGGTCAGGCTGGCAGCCGCCGACTCCCCCTGCCGCTCTGCTCCATCTGGAGTTTCAGAAAATACGGCCATAGTGCTGAGCTTGCGGTCTGCGAAGAGCGCCTGTTGACGATGACAATGACCTCCTTACTATGCAATTAGCCAGCAAATGAGAGCAGTTTCAGCTTCACACCCGAATGATATCAGGTTAAGAATCAGTGGAGCGACTGAATGAGTGCAGAGGGTGCAGAAGAAAGAAAACAATTTCATCATTTGGTGCACATTTCTACATTCACCCTGCACGAGGACTCATATTTGCAGGAGGTATAATAAAGTCCAACCTCAAAGAGAAGCTGAAAGGATGAAAAGGAGTCAGTCTTTAAAACAAAAACAAGGACTTCTGAAGGACAACAGGAACGCAGCCGTGGCTCGCTGCAGGAGCCCAAACGCCCTGGAGATGTTGAAAACGAGCTACACATTCTGTTTCAACCCACAGCGCTTGCAATGTGGGAAAACTGTCATTATAATAGGGAGGGAAAGGCTGACGGAGGCAGCTCATTCATGTAGGAAGTGCTAACAACCACATTTTCTTCTGTCATGTCACTCATGTCGCGCCACGAGGCAAACACCAATCTGTCAGCTCAAGATACGCCAAGTTCAGCCTTCCTCTATACGTCGGGTCCCTCGGCCTCGTCTTATCATGCCTGACTGAAGCATGTAGCGAATGGAAATGTCACAAATGTATTCAGTAATCCCATTCAGGTTGATTGGTTTCCAAGGGAACAGACAGAGACAACTGAGTTGCTTTTTTTTCTGTCTTGGTGTAAATCGATTGAATCTTAATCCCGCCATTAGGTTCGGTTCAGTCTCTAATTGAGAAGTGGGAGGTTTATGATTAGGCTGCCTGCGCCTGGCTTTTCTTTCTGCAAAGAAAGGCCCTTCCAACAGATTAGATATTCTCATTGTTGGTGAAAAGGTGTGCACGTGTGTGAGCATGAAAGAAAAATGAGAGGAGGAACATGAATATAATGTTTAGGTTTGTGTGGATAAAGACCTGCAGATAATTGGGGGTTTTATACATCGAGTAACTCACTGGTTTAAATGCAACAGTCTATTTGCAGTTCTCAAAACAGTCTCACGAACCGACAGGATTCTAAATCGATGTAGAAAACCGTGTTCAGAAATCCCCTGTATGGCTCAGTGCTGTTAAGTAAACATCATATCACTGACTCGACTGCTGCACACGTGCAACCCGTGATAATCCTGAATTAGCAACTGACCTTGATACAGACATGACCCAACTATAGCTACATCCCAGGAGAGTTTATCTAAACCCAAACTTTTTTTTCCTAGAATAGACTGTTTGTCCTGGATGCTAACTTAACAGGCCACACTGATCCAAGAACACTGAATTTTATAATTATGTCCACAATGGTTTTGCTGTGACTGATGGCGACTGGTTGGATCATACTGTGGATGCAAAGCAACGATTCACCTATTTATCATAAATAACCGCCCTGACAAAACATTGTCATCAGAATAACATGGATGAAATCACAAAAGTATTCCCTTTGAAGTCATTCAGATAATGTGTGCGTTGCAGTCTGAGGTTGTAATTTCACAAATCCTCAGGAGAATTTCTATAAAAAGCATCGCTGTAATTGAAATCTTCACAGCGTCACTGTTGAAATTCCACATTGCTGTTGAAGGCGTCAACCTTGCCTAAAGAATTTTCGTGCAACGTTGTTTGCAAATATCAGCACGAATATACATAGGACTGGCCGAGGACGATTTGTTGAGAAATACACACTTCATCAACAGCAATAAGAAAATTGTTCAATAGAGTGTTCAAGAGTTTCACAGTGCGTTAAATGCAAACCATGAAAGCACATAATGAATAAACCCTGGCTCATAAACAGCCTTGACTATAGAGCGTGCTATGAGTGATATGCAAACAGCCAATCAATTAATGTAGACAAATGAATTACCAACGGAGCACTGATGCAAAGCAGTTTCAAACCACGAGCTGACCGAGTGACGGTAAGTCGGATCATTAAAGAGGCAGCGAGGCAACAGGTAGGCTCATACACCTGACCTTTAGCCTGGCAGCCGAACGCTCACCGTGGCCACAATTCTGCGAATGGCGGCCGAGGCCATGTCCTCGCCTTTGGGCTGGCCCACCAGAGTCATACCCAGGTACTTCACGTTGAACACCATCCCCTCCAGCAGAGTCTCCTTGGTGTCCGTCCAGTTCTCTGGCAGCTCTGGTTGGACAGAAAGACAGAGAACATGAGAAGTGAGCAACATGTTGTAATATGGCTGAACTATAATTAGAAGAATTTTGTGTATTGAAATGTGTTTCACTAGTTTTTCAAGCTGACTGACCAAACTATAACTTTTTATTTTATGTCTTTTTGGACTTATTGTTTTGCCACATAAAAATCATTAAGATAAAGCTTTTCATCTACTATTTTTTCATAATAATAACAACAATTTCCTTGAAATTAACATAATACATTAATTTACACCATAACACATTATACATTAACATAATACATAACAATAAATAAATCATTTAAAAGTAGCATGACAACACCAAGCTGTGAACTCCACTATACTTGTGGATGGATGTTTGCCAAATATAGAACGTCATCAACTCCACCTTATGAGATCAAATTAGGAGCGATTTTGAAATGGGATTCATACGTTAGGAAAGATCACCTTGAAGTGCGTTACAACTCTTAAAATGTAAATTGAAAAGTTCTCTCAGAGCGTGTTAGTTTTCAAGTCTTCATTGCAATATTTGCTGTGCAGACTGTTTACAATCCTCAGCTCAGACAGCACGAGAGCTGGCAGAGCAACATCACAGCTGAGCAGACATCGCTGTGGATATACAGTCAGACTTTGCACAACTTATGTGTGATATAATGATTGCACAGAATTTTTAATATGAAAATATTTTTGCTTAAAACTTCTCACAGCTTTGCAATACGTTTTTTTTTTTTGCACTCGTGTAATAAGAAAAGTTGAAAATCATGTGTGCATTGGAAGAATAAGATAAAACTCTACTGAGTGAATTGAAAATCACTTTGAAAAATATTTTTTTGTGTGTGTATGAAACCTTCATACAACACTATGCTTTGAATACAACTTACACTCTATTCAACTGTGATGTGCTACCATCTCTTACTAGGTGAGAAGCTAAGGTCGAAAACACTGTAGGAAACAGCATGGATCTGAAAACAAAATTGCAGCTCAGGCTTGACAAACCCAGTATCAGCCGGACTGTGATAGACTGCACAGAAAGGCTGCAATGTCCTGCTGTTGCTGTGATTTCCAACAGGTAGCGCCAAGCTGTCCTCGAGCCGACTACTGCGGGCAGGGAGGGGGACTGCGCCCGTGCAGAGAACTTAAAATATCTCTCAACAACACCTGGACGCCCTGCAGAGGAGCATCAGGAGAGGACTAACTTACAAAACGGTGCAGCACACCACATTCTGTGTTCAACTTAATGAGCCGATAAGTGAAACGTGATCCATTAAGCCGCAGCTTTTCAAAGCATTCTTTGAACGCCGGAGTCGCTGCGATAAAGGCGATCACACAACACATGTATAACCAGCTGATGAATACACAAAGACCTGAAAATTCCTTTGTTTACCTCCTATTTACAGAGGTAATTCTGCTCACTCTGAAATGAGAGAGACTGACAAAGGGTATGAACAAGAGGAGCATGTCGAGAGAGAGAGAGAGAAAGACAAAGACACACAATCAGTGTCCAACACTCTGCTGGGCTAAACTAGCACCAGATTCTCCACATGGGCTGAGCCATCTGTCACTGGCAGGCCCCATGCAGCTGTGAAGACGAACAGCAGAGAACACCATCCCCTTACATCGCTTCCAACAACTCTGAATTATTAACTCATCTTCAATCATACGATGGGGGGCTGCTTCGAAACCAGAGAGCTCATTTGATGTCATTAAATGCGATTGCTTCGGTACGCGGTGGACAGTGAGCCTGGTTTGCGTGATAACTGAGAACAAGAGTCCCGCGTCTTGTCGAACATGGAAGTTGTGCCTTTAATACCGAAAGCAATTCAAATAGTAAATGTAATATATTTGCTGCCCTGAGCCAGCAGGGTCACTTCCATTTAAGTCTGGTTCTTTAATGCTTTATTGATCCACGAGGGAGAAACTCATCCCTTCTCTTTCCCCCTCTCCACAGGAGGTCAGAGGTCAGGTTCAGCAACAGAACAGCACAGAGGGTTTCAGTCTCTGACAGCATAAAGGCATAATAATATAAGGGACACCATTTCTGGAAAGGCATTTTCAGTTTTTTTTTTTAACGCTTTAAACATCACAAACAAACATAACGGAGTTCACTTTTGCTGCATTGAGGTGGCAGCAAAATTCTCAGCAGTGGACAATCAACAAAACCAAAATTGTCTGCATGGGTGTACAAGACTTATAAAATTTGACTGTACTAATCCTGGAAAACTAAAAGGTGTCGGAACCAGTGGCATACTGTGGAAAAAATAAGGATTGGGATGATGATTAAAAAAAGGACAGTCATCATTTCAGGAGACAAAATCAAGAGAAATGAGAAGCCTAATTTTGTTTACTTCTGTGTGAAATCAGATATATATATATGTGTCACTGTTATCATTGTAAACTGGAAAGCTTGACACGCAGGAAGAGTAACTTATGGTGATGGGGCTTTGTAAAGGGTCGATTCCAAGTAATGAAAATATACTTGATCAACTCGACTTTGGGTGATCCCGAGCTCAGATCCAGCAACTCCTGGTCAAAAGATTTACTGCATGGATGCATTCTCTAAAATGTCACAGCGGTACAAAGCTAAAGTGCTACAGTCCATGTTGTGCTTTCACCAGGCTACACACATGAATTATTAAAGAGCTTCATGTTGATGCTGCAGGGTTTCCAATATATTATCCCCCTAAAAGAGGAGCGCTTAAATTTTTAATAAATCCTGTGTGAGTCTACAGAGGGACTGAGACTGATAAGAGTGACAGGAACGAGCGTAAGGGAGGCTAATTGGATTTTAACATGTTGGAGAAAAAAACTGAGGAAGACCAGCATTTCATTTTTCCATATGCTGTACATTGGTCATGTGTGTTGGTGTGTGTGTGTAAGAGTGTGCGTCAAGGTGATCTAATTTAAAAGAGCACAAAACAAGATTAGAGAGGGCGGGCCGGTGGTGGTGCACTGATGACGTTTGCATCTTTATTAAACTGATGCCTGGCAACACTTTCACACCCGGGCTGTTGCGGCAAGTGCACCGATTCCATTATGTTCACACAAGAGCCTCACAGTTGGGACACACACATATACACACACACACAAAATTTGAGGACCCCTGCAGCACTGGGGCCTCGAGTTTTAAGTTATATCAGCATTGCCCTGAGATGTACAGCGCTGTAAAATACTCGACACTCTGTTGAACAAACGTCTGACAAGTGGAGCATTTCACAGTGGCTCATCTGACTGTAGTAGTATAATGGGCACCATGTGCTCTACATGCCTTCAGCTACACGCGGCGATCACCAGCTGTCTCTTTGAGCTCCACGCTCACTAATTTAATTTGCACTGAGAAGTCAAAATCGTACCCCGGTAAATTCTGCTCTGGCTGAACACCTTCGCTGCTGGTTAATTAATAACACAAACAAGAGTGCACAGATATGCACACAGGCACAATATAGCACCAAAGGGCATTTGCACATGATTTCCCCAAGATACCATCATCCCACTTAATTGCAAGTACTGTTGGAATAAGTGTGCGCTCCGGGGTCAAAATAACAAAAGCATTCCCCGTTTTCAATTTCCCAACAGGTCAGAAAGTAGGCCAGCTTTCTATGGAGGTTTTGCTCACACTCTTGGTCTCAATCCAACGGAATAAGTACAACATCAATATACGAGTAAGGAAGCGCTCGGCTCGCTTTTTAGACCCGGCTGACACCCCCATCCTCCACATCCTTCTTGATATAATCTCTATGCCTTACTGTTTTACTCATTCGATGGAACTTTGAATCTAGGACACCACCTTGACGGGGAAAATAGGCCGCACATTCAGGGAAGATGGTGGGCTGGGATGGTGTGTGTGTGTGTGTGTGTGTGAGTGTGTGTGGGAGGGGGGGTGTAACTGGTTTCCTGATTCTGCCTTGAGGGGGAACCAAGTAAAGCTAAGTCCTTCCTTTCAAGCTCTCGCTCTTCTTACTGTTTTCTTAATTCTATCTCTTCGCTCACCTCTCTCACCTGCTGTGTCTTCTCTTCCTCTGGCTCCAGCTGAACCCACAAATTAAAATAAATCCCTCTCCTCACATATATCTAAGAGGCTCGCTTATTAGAGACTTATAGGGATATTAGGTAGCTCTCAATCAGAGCTGCAGTACAAGCCGCTGCTCAAACATCAACACTAACAAAGTCATGGGATCAAACAGCCGGTGTGGATTCACTAACAGCCCAGCAGCGGCGAGGAGGTGGTACCTGCAAATTGCATTACTGAACACCTTGGCTGGGCATCAAAAGAAGTGTACAAACCACATCAAGCGCTCAGATAACAGTGGAATTATCCTGCGCTCTGAACTGGAGCAGTACATCACCATCATCATCAGTACACTCCCACATCTACGGGGGCCCAAATACAAAACCTCGTTTCTTGCTATTTCAAAATGATGCAAAGTAAATTTTCACTCCCTTCATTTCGCTGTTCTCGCACAAAGCTGACAAAACAGGAAGCACAAACAGCACCTGCTGCCTAAAAATAGTGGTGCAAAAGAGTAAGAAGCACATTTTACTCCAGACAGAAACTACACCAGCTCTATTAAATTGCTTTAAAAAAAAAAAGGCCATCACAATTTCCTAAAGAAGCGACATCTTCATATTGCTTGTTTTGTTCGACCAACACTCCAATTTTAATTAATTTCTTTCAAAAGTGACAAGCTGGAACTGAGGAAGGTTTCACACATCTGCTTGAAAATACTGACAATTATTTTTATGTCAACAAATTCATTAATCTACTAATCACTCCAGCTCTTGCATGTTTAGTGCTATTACACTTGACGTGTAAGTAACAGATGAGGTGATTTTCTAAAGGATGCTTAGTTTGTCGGTTTGTGTGTTTGTTTGTCTAGCAATGAACACGCACCCTGACGAAGGCCCTGTGCCAAAACACAGCGGTTAAATATAGAGCAAACACCTCCAATAAGCCGTTGTTGCCAAGTTGTTATTTAATGAATAGACAGATTTTCACAAACTGGGTTTACTCCATGGTGTTTTCTTCTACATCACTAGCATCAAAATGATGGGAATCAATATGACAATATGGCTTTCAGGGCGAGAGGCAGACACCAAAAATCCTCTGAGAACATAATGGATTTTGGTCTTAAAGTGCCTTGTTCCGTTATTATGATCACGAGTGCAGCCACCTTTTTATTTGCCACCGCATCACCGTTTCATTACAGCATTTCTTGTGTGTGTTGAAAAGCTTTTATTTACAGAGAGATCTCATTGAACTCTCATTTCAATGTGCTGCTTTCCATTTTCTGCTGAGAAAAACAGCCGGAGAACGACACGTGTAAGCAAAAGCAATAAAATGGATGATTGAAATCCTTGAAGACTATAAAGAGATTTAATTTGGTTCGTGTCTACTTCTAAAAATATATATTTTCTATCACAGTGGGGTCATCAGGCTTCTGTAATTACAAAAACAATTTCCTTTAATCTTTTATTTCAGTTTCACCGACAGGAAAAATATCTCTGGAGTGAAATAATTCAGGTTCATGAAACAACTATTTGCCCCGGAGGTCCTTCAATGAATGAGTGCTGGTATGAATCTTTCAACATAATCCCCTTTTCACCAAAAGCCCTCATTAATTGCTTTCACTTCAAACACCATATCTGCTGTTAATCATAATGATGATGTGAGTTATCTAGTATATGCATGGCTGAGCAAACAGAGCTGCGGCAAAGCGGGAGCTGTTCAGGACGGTCCGGGAATCTGGAGGAAGAAATTCGTCGAGTGACTGACACCATGTAGCTTTGTAATCTTATAGCAGATACACAGAAATAAGAGGACATTTAAAACCAAATTATAAGATCAAATATCTCAATGTGAAAACACACAAAAGATGTTAAATGGTTTTAAAGGTAGTTTGCCTTTGGGAAATACACTTCCTTGCTGAAAGTTAGATCCATGTGTGTGAATATGAAGCAGTCAGTTTAGCTTGGTTCTGTAAAAAGTTCCAAAATATGCAAAATGTAGTTTAATATGTGATCTAATATTTAGTGTGCAGAAATGAGTGGTATTCATTTAACTCTCATCAAAAAGCACATAGTATTTTCCAAAATGACAAGCTATTCCTTCAACTACAAGAACTGGAGGTAAAATATATGTGGGATTTAAAAAAAAAAGAAAAAAAAAGACAAAACTCCTTTTTATATTAAAAAAAAAAAAAAAATCAGCATTCAACTGTTAAGTGTGCCTGGAAGCATAAATGAAACAGTATGCGTGATAAGCAAGTTATTAAAAATGATAACGGAAAAACATAATCACCACTTGATGAAAGACTATAATGTCCCGAATGCTAATTGCCTTTGACTGCAGTTATAATGCAAAACATAGACCTCGACCCCCCCCCACACACCCCCCACACACACGCACGCACGCACATCAGGAACCGTCCTCCAAAGTCTCTGTGAATCCTTAATTAGACAGGATCAAACCAACGTTCTCACACACAGCAGTAAAACAGCCTTATCTTCTTCTCTAAGGAGCATGTTTTGTCCTCAGAAGTGTCCAGAGAATGAAATGGGATTTGCTCTGGGGTTATTTAGCGGGCAGGCATTATTATATGCTTCAAATTAAAAGTCAACACAGACGTTGGAGTTTTGTTCCTGAACGACTTCCTGCGCTCTATTTATAGCTGCATCCCGCAGTGAAAATTGTGCTAATATTTGCTCTGCAGACAGTGACAGTTGGTGCTGTGCAGGAGGATCCAGCCAGATAAGCACACAATGATTTTTTTTAAAGCAACATTTCCAGGATGGAGTGGCACGATATCTGACATAACACTCACTATAATCCAGTGCTATTTTCCCCAGAAGACTGAGGTAAAATAGTATTGATGTGTACACTATATGTAGTCGATGTCAAATGATATTCGTGGTAAACTGGGATGTCACTGCAGCAGCACTTTTCCATGATAGTAGATGTGAAGAATGGGGGTTTGTATTTGCAAAGTGAGAGCAGGTGGAAGAGCCAGAATGAATTTACAAGGAGACCAATACTATTATGCAATGCATTTCAAACAGCCTTTTGCTTCTATTTTTTTTAAAGGGCTTTGAAAGAGTCTGGTCTATCATAGACTGTCCTCAACAGAAAAACTGGTCATTTGTTCAAATGCTTAAATCAGCATCTAAAATCAATATTTTTTTCCCCCTCAACTATGGATCAAATGATGATTTCCATGTCAAAGGGGTCACTTGTATTGACAAGCCCACGGAGGATTCTCATCAGACTCTGCAGTTCCTCTCTGAGCATTTAGCTTTGAGCCATTTGTTGGTCTGCAACTTTACTGGTTCGCTCTTACCGCTCTCATCAGCCTCGTTTGCACTGTTTTGAGCCGAAAATCCACAGTTTGCTACCTGCCCATCACCAAAGGACGGACAAAGTTAGAGACTAGCTGGTGAACATGGTGGAGCATTAAACAGCTAAAGAGTCAGATATTTCCCTCAGGAGTTGGTGGAGACCAAAACAGAGGTAAAAAGAAAAGTGAATATTAGGTGACCCAGCAAATCTAAATCCAATGATGCTTCCCATTTGCTGGTTCTGTAAATAGGCAACTGTTGGCCTTGTAACAACTTCATAAGAATATAAAATATGTCATTGTTGTGTTCATAGCTTCATAGCTGCTCTGTCCTCAAATGACCAAGAAAATACCAGCAAGCAACCTCTTGTAAAAATAATGGCTGTTCATGCTTAGAAGCATGAGTTGTGTGATATTGTGGGTTGGGGCAGGTGGGCGGCCTTTGACACAGGAGACCCCAAATTTCAGACGTGATCATTTCCTAATCTCGACCAAGTAGTTTTAATTACCTAAATTTAACAAAGCCTCAACCACTGAGGCTGCAGATCAGACAAGACTCTTATCTATCACGTTTGAAGCTGTTTAAGTATGAGGACTTGAGTGTTTTTAAAGGAGATCTTGATTCAGAAAAGCCTGTGTAAAGCCATTTAAAAGCTCGTTTATCTACTTCACTATGCGCTAATTAATCAAACACAACACTGGGAGAGGAGAGATTGTTCGCTACACAGACTGTTTACAATCTCCTGACAGTTATAGTTTATCATTGACTAAAGGGCATTAAACATGGAGGTGACTTGCCCAGTAAATGTCCAATGAAAGTGGCTTGTATCATTTTTATTGAGTGACTCAGCAGTCACTGTTTGTCTATGCCTGACGTGTAGGCTGCTGCTGTCGCTTAAATTAATACTTCAATGTGGATGTGAAGCAACAAGATCCATTTTTTTTTACCCAGTAACCCTTATGTATATTTCATCCTACAGTTATTACTTTCACACTTGAAAGCTGTTTCTATATGTAGAAGCACTGAATCACTGAGGAGAAAATCTAAACTGTAAATTGGAAAGTACGAGGAGAACTCCATCAACACCCATATTATGAGTTAGAGAAAAGTTCATGCCAAAATAACATAACCACATTCACGATGCAGACACTTCCATACCGAAGGAAAATCGGTCCTTGCGGCTATTTATTCATAAAGCGTAATCGCTCAGCACCGTGGAAGGATTGTTTTCATTAGCAATTCAAACAGGGCATGAGTTTCTCTTTGCTGATACAGATCTTTTCCCCCTGGAGCACGTTGGCTCCCATTGCAACATCTTCATCAACTATAAATAGCCTCCCGCAACAGAAACCCATTCATGAAATAACAAGGTTTATATTTAACATTTTGTTTTCTATTCGAGGGTAAAGCCGTGACTCATAAAAGAAAAAATAAAAGTCAAAATGTCGAGCTTTACCAATCGCCGTCTCCACCTGAGTGCTGGGAGAGCAACGCTTTGCTTGAGCAATCATTAGCTTTCCTATCCATTATCGCACCAAAGCAAAACAAGTCACCTTCGAGAGCTGCTGATCTCATTTGAGACAGTGTATCTCTACGCCCTTTAATAGATGAGGGCTTCCCACAGGAATCCCCCCTAATGCGGTGCAACACTTTAGACCCTTCCAGCTGAGTGATGGATGCTCGTCTGACACAGCCGGATACCTCGGCTCCTCGGGTCTCTGGAGTATCAGAGGGTATTACAGGGGTAATCAATGGGAGTGCTCGAGCTGTGAGGTACAATTTGGAAATGACTCATTCAAACTGAATTATACATTTTTTTTTCTTGGTATATTTCTGCTTAATATCAGAGTTTAAGTTAAAAAAGATCCTGTGCTGGATTTGGCGCCAGCAGGTTGCAGGCATAAAATGGTGTAGTACAACCCTGAATCCAAAAAAAGTTGTGACGCTGTGTGAAACAAATAAAACAGAACGTGATCATTTGCGAATCCTCTTTGACATAAACTCATTTGAAAACAGTACAAAGATAATATATTTAATGTTTGACCTCATCAACTTTGATTTTTGTAAATATCTGCTTATTCTGAATTTGATGGCAGCAACATGTTTCAAACCAGCTGGGACCAGAGCAACGAAACACTGCGAAAGTTGGATCAGTCCACAGGTAAACAGGTTCATTGGTAACAGGTGATAGTATCATGATTGGGTATGAAAGGTTCATCCTGGAAAGGCTCAGTCGTTCACAAGCAAGGATGGAGTGAGGTTTACCACTTGATTGCATAAAGGAGATTACTACGTGGGCTTAGGAACACTTTGTGAAACTGTTGTCAGTAAACACAGTTTGTTTGCACATGATTGCATTCTACTCTCAACTCAGATTAACTTGTCAACCTTGTATCAATCTAGATTTTAGCAGTTGGACAGTATGAGGACTCTGTTTAGAGATTTTAATAAGAAAATCAGACACAAACTATGAGAGAAACATAGGATTTTTAAAAAAAGTACCCCCCAATTCTCATGGGAAATTAGGCCCTCGTATTCATGGTTTGACCTTATCCAACTTAGCCAAGGGCACCTAAAAACACTTTTATGTAAAATAGATGAAGAATTTACAACAAAACAAAAAAGGATTGAAGACAGACAGCTAAAGAACAGAAGCAATTTTCTCACACTTATCAACAGCTTTTAAAGTCGATCATCATGCAGATTTATAATTAACATTAAGACGATCAGAGGAAACAGTTAAAAGCTATTTGACTAATCTCAGCTGGTCTGAACATCAACAACTCATCTCAATTATTTTGACAACCACAGCATCAAGATAACTTGTCTGATGAGGAAACTTCCACTGGGCTTTTTGTGCTTTCTTTTAACCGTAATCGCATGCACACTGTGCTTCTATACAGCGCTGAGCTACAGGAGTTTTCCATTTTCACTTTGGCGGCGCAAAGTTATTTTTAGGAGAGGGGTCCTCGGCTCTTGGTGCCGAGCGCAGATGGGGACATGATGTGTCAGGAATGGTGAGGGGACTCTGAATTTTTCAGAGGAGCAGAACATGGAGATGGGATTTAGCTCCTCTCCAGCATAGGAGCAGGTTCAGCTGATACACACACACACACACACACATGCACATCTATATACACACACACAAAGAGGCATCTGCAGTACTTAATCTCTCTTCTCGCACACACACACACACACACACCAGCAGAATAACAATTGAAAACCTGCTCAAAACGACTCTTACACCTCTTATGCCGGAGTGACAACTTATCCCATTTCACAGACAGCTGTCACACACCTCAAACAGAAAGAGGATTTGGATGTTAGGACGTCACTGTACACACTAAACAGGATGCTGGGTTGTGTGTGTGTGTGTCGCTGCAGCAGTGTGAACAGGCGACTCTCCCAAGATCTGTTTCCTTGTGTTGCATAATTCACTTTACTTCAGGCCAGGGAAGCTTGTTGGTGCTAAAAACGCTCCAGAGAGACTGCACAGAACAGCATAACAATGAGCTGTGTGCAAGACACTAAAACTGTGGTTTGATTACCTGTGTTAGTGTTTATGGAGGTGAAGCAGATAACAAGGCATGTATTTAAACTGTGTGAGGCTGCAGGAGTGAAGGATGCCCTCATGTCAAAGCCAAACAGTGATAATAATGTAAGCTTAGATATCCAAGAAGGCTTTAAAAGAACATACCAAACATAACCATTTATAGCACATACTATATATATACTATGGGCCATGAGAAAATGTTATACACTCGCCACAACACAATTCCCAAAGGCCTCACAAAGAAAATCGATGTAGAATATGATGTGGAGCAGTTTTTAATAACATGAGGCCGAGGCTTTAAAATCAATATTTGTGGAGCGCAACAGTGAAGAATATGAACTCACAGCTTTGAATTTGACAGCACGTGACAGAGCGAAAGAATCGTGAAAAATATGATTCAGTACATGAACGTTGGCTTGTAATTGAGTTATTGGAGGATAGTTTTCAGCTGAGGATACAACTAAAAAGTCTATATAGAGGTTAGTTGTTCCTAGAGGGGAGATTTTAAGTAACATTGGCAGTAACCTTCCCAACAAAGTGAAAATCAAGTTTTAATAGATTCAACCAGTCACAGCGGCACCAACACACACATCTTGTTAGATCTTTCACATATTCTTACTCGAGTGTGTTCACACTAACTCCTTTGTTTTGACTACAGAGGAAGCTCAGATCCACTGTTCTTCAATGTCTCTTCAGCTAAAACGTCCTCTATTATCCTTAAACCTTATAGAAGATTTAAGGCGAATCTCCCTGACAAGCAGAGGATTTTAAGGCATTAATACAGAAGTGATAGTTGTGGAATAAAGGACAGAAGGGCTCCCGCTAAGCTTTGACTAAACCCGGACCTATGACAGAAAAAGAAAGATTATTAAATTCCAAAATACCCAAAGCAACCATGGGATTAAAGCGCGAGAAGACAAGCGTGACAAGCAGAAGCACTTGTCAACCCAGCGGGAGGTTGAGTAGTCTTATTCTCACCTGCCCAAACAAACCAGAAAAAAAAATACTCTGCTCCTGCAAACATGTTTAGCGTGACAGTATTCTACATCTAATTTAATACTGCATCTCCAAAACAGCTCCTTTGTAACCTGAACTAGATTCACAAGAGGACGATGAAAAACAAACAGATAATAGATACACACACATTTTTTTGTAAACACAAAATTCAAGCTATAGTATGAGAGTATGAGAACAGGCCACTGATGAGTAGAAATTAAAAAAAAAACACACACACACACTAGTAAAACTAATGCTGATATGCTGATGCAGGTTTATTGTTTACCATCTTCACCATCTCAGTTTACATGTTAGTTTTCTAATATTTGCTTAGTACTAAATACAAGGTGCAGCTATTCCACAAAAGTTTTGACCTGATGATGCAGCTGGATGAAGGTCAGGGCATCAGCAAAGTTATTACTATTCACTCTGAGAGAGACGTCGACGTCTGAATCAAATTTCAGGACAATCCATCTACAAGATAAACCTTTATTCGTCCCACAGCGGGGAAATTCACAAATTCTGTTCCAAAAAAGTTAGGACGATGTGTGAAACATAAATAAAACAAAATGCGATAATCCTTGATTAGATATACAATTGATAACAGTCCAAAGACAATATATTTTTAGTTTCACCTCATCAACTTCATTGATTTTCTAAATATTACTACATGGGCTCAGGAACACTTCGTACAACTCGCTTAACACAGTTCGTTTGCAAATGAATCATGTTTAACACGGCGTCACTACTTTTTCTGGAATCTGAGCCGTAGTAGCCGTAGAGATATTTCAGTGTGGACCACAGTGGCGGGTCGACCCACAGACAAACACACTACAATCCTTAGAGCCTTGCTGCTAACGTGGCTTAAAAGGACGCAAGTCAAACACTGGACAGTTTGGTAACAGAGGAGAATAATAATATTTGATCAAATGTCAGGGATGCAAAATAGGAAATAATGAAAAGTGTGGTAATAAGAGTCAAACAGGAAGCACACAAATACAAGGCCTGTGCAGAGCTGTCACTGAGGTAGCTGTGCTTCTGACAATAATCCAACTAATCAGACTGTTGTGGGGGGATTTAGCTCATGTAGTTCTCTTCTGGCCAGAGCGGAGTCAAAAGGTCATGCACTCACACAAAAATCCTCTCCGCTATTATTCATACATCTAAATTAAACTGCATTTGAACATCGTGCTCACTGAGTCACTTCACTTTCAGCGAAATAAATAATCGCTGAAAGGAAAATGGCCAAGGCTATGTTTGTTCAATTCACTAATAATACATTATGTCCTCCTCTAGTTTACTGGAGACTGTAGAAATCTAATAATAATCACGAGCCTTCTGAGTCATGAATTGAAAAAAAACCCTGAGGGATGCAAAACGGGTTTCAATCACTCAAATCAAAAACGCGATGCAAGCAATACCTCACATCTTTGGCAGCTGCTGATCTTTGAAATAAGAAATCCATCAGACGGGCCACTTTCCTGAAAGCACGTTCCATGAAAACTCATTAGCAGCACTTTATCATCTAATCTATCCTCAGCCGGTGTCTGGTGAGACTGATGAGTGTGCAAGCATGAATTATGCAGAGTACAGGTGGGAAATCTGCTCGTCTGATACACTGAAGCTCGGCTAAGAGCACATATTGGCTTAACAAGGTCTTTAATAAATAGCTGTGTATGTTCTATATAGATCCTGATGAGTCAAAGGTGCAATGGAAATGCTGAAGGTTATAATCTCAGCTGTTACCTTTTAAATGATCCAGTTTATGGTTTAGAAAGCACATACATTTAATGGATTCATAATGTGATAATGTGCTTGATAATGCTTTACTTTTACGAAGATGATCCTGTGTTGGCTTCAGAAGTGAAGCCTGGAAATGGTGCCAGAGCCATTTGTCAGACAGACAGGTGTGTGAGAGTACACACTGATGCTCCAGAAACTAATACTAATATAGGACAGCGAATAATACAGGACTTCAGATCTCACTGTGTCATGTTCTGCAAAGCCACCTTAAAATGAAAACAGAGTAGTCTCTGAGCCCTGCTTTCTGTTTTATATTCTCCTCTGTTTGTCTGTTATTTGTGTGTGTGTGTGTGTGTGTGTGTGTGTGTGTAAAAGGTCAGGTACTGTAAGCAAATTCAACCTTTCCTGCAGACATCACATTAACTAAATCCAGGGCCGAATCACTGAAACTATTCAGGCGATGCAAATGTAATGCAAACCAGATTTCCACTGGAAACTTTCTCACAGCAAAGGCTGAAGATTATTCAGAGTCAACCAGGACACAGAATTTTCAGTCAGTGGGTTAAGCAACCAGAGCTGAAACTATTCGTCGGCTGGTCAAGTATTTTGATAATTGATGAATCGTTTCAGTCACTTTTCAAGCAAAAATAGTAAAAAAGTCTCTGATGTTAGTGTCTCCAAAGTCTCATATTTTGCTGTTTGTCTTGTCTTTGTTGTGACCTTGAATGGACACAAGACATTTTAAGACGTCAACATGGACCTTTTGCAGACTCAACTATTAATCATTTGATTAAAAAAATAAAGTAAGTAAAGTAAAATAACCAATTAAAATTAACCAATAAAGAAATTAATCATTAGTTGCAGCTCTATGAGCAACACAAACTAAATCACATCCAACTCCACTAATTGGCAGATGAAAACAAAACTAAGTGCTTGGAAACCACTGAGGCTGGTGGGAAAATATGTTTTCTGTAATTGGGGTAAAATCTCTCATTAAAATAGCTCCCCAGTCTACATAGACAGATTTGACTGTATTTGGCGCTCAAAACAGCATTTTTGACACTTGAATTCTGCGTCGGAACACAAATCCAAATGCTCCGCCAGTCCTTGATTATCAACTCCTCATCTTTTTCATGGCAGTGAAAGCGAAGAAATCCCCTGTAATTTGCTACACACTAATCCCAGCCTTCATCCCTCTCATTCCCAGTGTGTTGCTGACATTCCCTCTATCATTATCCTGTATATTCCCAGCATGCTCTCCCACTGAGCGTCTCCTCTTCGCTGCTGTGTCCCTGACTCACAGGTTCCTGAGTCTTAACGAGCCATTGAGAGATAATTGCTCCTCGAGGGTCAGTGCTAACTGACACCGCTGCGTCCTGCATGTCAGTCAAGCCCCCGTCGGGTTTAACACAACTGCCGGCTGTATCCACTGCCTGTTTCCAACCAGTCGGACCTAATGACTGTTGAGTCCATTAATTTCAGATCAAGCTCTGGACTGCAAAGAATGCACAGAGATACAAACTGCATATGGTGACATTTTCCTCAGAGCAATAAAGATAATCTAACAGAAGCACACTTCAGATGTGTATTCAAGAAATAAATGAAGTTTTTTTTTTTCTTATATTGATCACAAGGCTGTGCAGCAGAAGCAAGCAATGATGTTTACACCAGCAAAATAATCACAAAAAAACCCCAATCCTAAACCCTGACTCATCTTACTGGATACAACTCAGTCCGTCCCAAAGCTACTCCATTTTAAAATGATGCACGCTGTACAGTCGTCCTTGGCGCCAAGGGCAAGCGTGTGTGACTTGGGCGATACAGTGAGGTCCGTACTGTTTCTATGTGACGAGATCCAAAGGGATGGCTCGCACTCCAGGCGCACGCTGTGTCCTCTTCCGTCCTGCCAGTGGCTTTGACCTCAACAGATGACAACGGACGGCCACGAGGGGCGATGGGGAAGTGCTGTGTGAACTGAGCGCTGGCTTCATACATGTCCAGAAATAGAGCTTTTTATGTTAGTAGGGTAGAGTGAAAATGATTCTGCCTGTTTTTCACTTGTGTGAGAGTGCTGCCTCACATATGACTTAATACAGTGAGCGATCATCCTGGATTTTACTCATCTATCATGCCGACTGTGTCTCTCATCCCCAGCTTGTACAAATACAGAAGAAGTGATGTGGCTGTAATGAATAGTTGTCACAGGCACTAATGGATCAGTCAGACCGGCACACTGTCAGTAGAATACACAATAGGAATACCACAGCTGTGGTGACAGTAAAGTACTACAGAACCTAACATGGACATTAACAGGACATTTCAATATTGTTTAGATAGATAGATAGATAGATAGATAGATAGATAGATGTACTTTATTTGTCCCAAATTTAAGTTCAATTTGTTGGAATCATCTTCTGGGGACCATGAATATTTTGCAAAAAAGGAGGTTACCAGACACATCTAAAATAAATTTCATGAAAATCCTGGATTAGTTTTAGCCCTTTTCAGACATGAAATATATAACATCGCCTGCTACATCCATGTGTTAAAGCATTGGCTTTAGGTCTCCATTATGTAAATGTTCATGTTCAAGTTTGGCCCACGGTGCATGAGAGAGCACTGACACTGCAGGAAAGTGATGGCATCAAGGAGGAGGAGTGTTACTCACAGGCAAGTTATTTTGCCATTAAAGCCTTAAATAAGGACGATTGTGTGTGTGTGAGGGACACTCACCCTCTCTGCTCACAGTGAATCTCTGAATCTCATTTTCTCATGCCTATTTCATGATGTCCAACCATGAGCACAGAATGACAGCATGTTAATATGTGTGTTTAATATATATGTAAAGCATTTTGCTGGACTTTCATAATTTCTCCCATGCTGTTTGCAAAATAAAAATCTTTAGAGAAGGAGTGCTGCTCTGATTATCAACCTCTTTTACCCCCTGCTCCAGGAGGAAAACAATCATTTTTTTTGGACTGATTTGACTGGAGAAGAATCTCCTCAACACCTTAAAAAATCTCATTCACAGTGTTTCTGTTTTTAACCCACTTTTATTTTCTTTGTGCATAAGAGGCAATAGTTACTGGATGGATTTATTACACTGCAAGATTTGAGTTTAATCTCTATGCATGTTGCCTCTCTGCTGCAGCCTTTATGTTAACCTAACAGCATTCAGCTCACATTTGTGATGTGTTACAGAAATGTTACTTGGGCCCAACTAGTAAGAGCACCCATCATGACTTTTACATACAAGTGATTCATTAGGCTGGCATGTAAATTTCCCATCAACATCATGAAGTGCATGTGTGAACAAGGCTTTTCAGACACAAGCGTTGGTGAAGGGGAAAGTTTGACCTCACAGTGGTGTTGACAGAAAGGTCAGGTGTGGACCAAATGAATCGTGTTTTGTAAAAGCATGTGATTTAGAGTGGCCCTAAAAACACAAGTCATCATCCAGTCAAATGCTTCTGTCTCATCTCACCTTCAAACTACAGTCTCATTTACAACAAAGCACTAATGACCTTTCAACAGAAACTGCCCAGATGATAGTTCCTCAAGATATTGATTTTCCATTATATGACTAAGTCCTGCCATTATGTCTCTACATAATCTGACTATTAAACAACTTGGCAAGGCACAGTCAATATACAGAAGTTGTCCACAAATTAACTGTATAATGTCATTAACCTGAGGCGACTTTACGTCCACATTCTGCACGAAATTTCCTCAAGTCTTTACAAAGAGGACGCAAATGATTCACCTCTCTCTTTTATCAACTTTACTCACACCTCATTTGTGCAAATGTGCCCGGCAGCTGCAGCGTCGCCTTATTTGCATTCCGACGGCCAGCTTTGACGCACTGCCACATGCTGGCATACAGACACTGTCCTCCCTCCAAATTGCCTGCTAAGTAGCTTCTGGACATCAGCAGTCACCCTGTCTGTACTGTACTGCTTGTGACTGCTGTGTTCACATTTTTCCAGCCTGATTCCTCTGGTGGCTCTCAGACACAAACTGCTTCTGTCATCAGGCGCTGAAATCCAGCTGGATTCTCCTCCGACAATATCATTCTGCCGTTTCTCCCCCCTCCTCATCCCAACAGCAGTAAGAGAAGAAAAGCACAATGCAGAGGCTCGTGCTAACAATGTGACACAGACAGTGTCTTTCAATATGTGGATGGTTTGTTTGTCAGCTTTTGTCATCCTAAAATCACCATGGTGATGATGGAGGATATGAGGATGTTGGCGGTGTTGAGGCAAATAATAACGACTCCACATCCACCAATGTTTGCACAAAAAACCCAAGATCAGAAGTTTTAGTCCTGCAGCCACCGACGGCCTGAACCATTCAAGATAACATGTCACTTAACATTGACATCTTGCACTACAATCCAGAAACACAGTGCACGCAAAGCCATCAGAGAAACTCATTAAAGCCCTAATCCAATGAGAAAACTTTTAAATCCCACCAACTCAATACTCAATATTCGATAATGCATGTAGAACATTTCCTAGAGAGAGCGAGAAACCCCAAGCACATCTTCCTGGCTGTGAAATTAATCAGTCAGGTTTAATGGAAGCTGGCACGGGCGGCTGATTATTCACTAAGCAGGAATCCGGGATGAGGCGAAACCAGCATGCTAGCACTTATGGCAGCGAGGAGCTCGCAGGCGATGGAGCTGCAGGGAGGGAGCGTTCAAGACAACACTTGACACATCGGTGAGACAGCAGAGCTGCAGGCGGCGCGGCGGCCCCTCACTCTCTGTCTGTCACTGATGGTGTGACGAGGTTCGTTCGCTCTGACCCTTCACTCACAACCCCATGTACTTCACACTGTAGGAACCCGGCAGCAACCTTACACATTTTGTATATTCTCTAAAGATATATAGCAAATAACACAGTATACTCAAGTTACTCTATGTCACTGATTGTGGTTTATCTATCAATCGATCTATTATTTACTTTAATAACAGTATGTATTCAAATATGCATGTTCATGTAGCACAGCATTATTCTGTGAACAACCTCATGATTGTGCATAAGAAGACAGAAACCTAACAAAAAAACACACTTAGGTCCAATTATATTCCTCGAGGTGTTCAGTAATGGTATAAAATGAAATGATCCCACTTCAGAATATTTATCTCTAGTTGTAGGATTTGATTGTAAAAATTGAGTTTTTCACTTTAGGGCTGCAGCAAATGATTATTTTTATTATCCATCAATCTCTAACTTACTTAAATGATTAGTCGATTATTCATTTATGCCATTCAATGTCAAAAAAGGAGGAAAAAGCTCATCACAATCACATTTAAGAGACTAAGTTGATGTCTTAAATTGTCTAAAAATGTGTGCGACCAACAGTCAGAAACAAAAAATATTCAACTCAAAATGATACAAAACACACAACAAAGCAAATCATCCACATATTTGGCCTGATTAAACAAACAAGATGATAAATCTACTATAAAAACTTCAGCTAAACATTTTTTGTGTATTGATTACTCCATTATTCAAAGCAAACCATCCAAATATTTGCCTTGATTAAACAATGAAAACAATGATAAATCTACTCTAACAATTCATTTCTGTGATTGATTACTCGATTAATCAGCTCATTTCCTGCATCAGGTCGAATCAGCAGAATTTCTGCTGTAGTTGTTTGCTTTACTTACTTAAGTGACAGTAAGAAGAAGCAGATCAGTGAAGTAAAGTGAAGCAATAAGAGCTGAGGCTGAACTACGTGAATACATGCTGGAACTGTGCAGCTTTTCACATCAGCTCTAACAAACAAAAGCTCCATCAACATCCAGCCACAGGCTCAGATTGTCTTTCTACTGGTGCATTTTTCCTGCCTTTTGCACCAACATGTCCTCACATTAAAAACACAGTCTGACTCACTTTCATGCTTGGAAGTTCCCCATGTGTGCCTCGGAACTCCGGGGCTCTTGATGATCGCTCTGCCGGCCGATTTCAGGGCGTCCATCCCGGTGTGTGCGGCTCTGCTCTCCGGCCAGGTGGATCCAGCTCCTCCAGCCTCCGGGAGAACAGCACGGCTCGACGGCGGAGGAGCAGAGAGGAGCGGGCGGACAGGGAGAGGTGGGCGTGTGCGCTGCTGTGTGTCCCCGCAGAGACTGAGGGAGCAGCCGAGGAGCTGCACCTCCTGCACCGCTGCCAAGCTCCAGGGCGTGTCCTCCAACCTGGAGGAGCCAACAGGAGGCTCCGGCCGGGCTCCGGCCCCGGAGGAGGAACCAGCACAGAGACACCAATCACCTCATGGATCAGTCTGTCTCACAGGAGGAGGTGTTTTTATTCTTAAATCATTCCATATGTTTAATGTGTCCTGCATCAGGAATAAAACTTACTCTTATAATGATCATAAATCAATCTACTTATGAATCATCTTAAAGCCTCTTTAATTTCTCCCATCATTCTGATATGTGCTACAAAAACTACAATAGTGATGAAAAGTAAGTATTTTTACTCAAGTACTGTTTGAGGGTCTTGAGTATTTACATTTCTTGCACCTTTATAATAAACTACACCACATTTCAGAGAGAAATGTTGATTCTGATTAATGATAAAAAAATATAATCAATGTATAAATATGATGTATATGATATTGTTGGAGACTAAGATAAGCACTTTATAAAGTAATTAAAATGAGTTTCACCAGTAGTGCTTGCACATTAATGCATCCAGTAATCCAGCATTATAATATACATTATTCTACATCATGACTACTTTTACTTTTGGTGCTTCAAGTAGATTTCATACTTTTGTACTTTTACTCAAGTACTGTATCAACCCACACAAGTTTTTGTTCTTGAACAAGTCTGTATTATCCCTTGTTTAATATGTTTGACACAAGGGTCAGTCAAAGATATGTGCTAAAAACACAACCGGTGATGAAAAGTAACTAAGTACTTTTACTCGAGTACTGTGCTCAAGTACAAGTTTGAGAGTCTTTACTTGAGTATTTTCATTTTATGCTGCTTTATAATTCTCTACTACATTTCAGAGGGAAATGTTGATTCTGATAATTAATATAGATTAAGATAAGACCTGATCACAAGCTACCCAGCAGTATATGAAGTAATGAGCTACATCTTTACTGGCTGCTACATTAAAGTGATGCTTCGCCTTGATGCATGCAGCAATTATCATCCAATATTATAATATACATTATTCTGAAATGGGACATTCTACAGAATGAGTATATTTACCCTTGGTACTTTAATACTATTGTACTTTTACTCAAATAAAATTATGAATGACTTTTACCTGTTACTTGTACTCGAATATTTCTACACAGTAATATTCTACTACTATTCTACTACTACTACTACTACTACTTAAGTAGAAGATCTGGATACTTCTTTCACCCCTGATCACAAATGATCAACTACAAATCTAGTCTTCATTTTAAAATAGACGCTTCAAGTTTTCTTTTTGTACGTTGGCGCCCTCTATTGGTTGTACTCAGTTATTACAGTTGGTACCCATCTTTACTCTCTGTACTCACTTTGTGAACATGGTAATATTTGTTGATATCAGTCATACCACAAGTAGCTGCACGTTTTATTTTGAAGAAAATAAATTAGATTATTTTTTGAAATTATACAAGGTCCTGGTGACCTTGTAGTCCGAGACGATGATTCTTAATCTGAAGATCCAATTTGTCCACATGTGCTACATTACAAAACTGGAAACTCTCCAACTCAACTTGAACCTTCACTGAAGAAAAACAAATACAAAAACATGCGTTGTGTTTTCGTCCTTCATGGTGAAATCTTTATTTAATTTCTCTCCACAACCCAGCACAGGTTATCATGTCATGTCCAAGTTCATCTCTCACAAGTATTTCACACTCAGGAAGCTAAGCAGAGCATGTATAGTCATGTATTTCTCATAAATCATCTAGAAGGGGTTATTAGAGTTGAGCCTGATGTGGCATGCTGCTGTTGTAATTTTGGTGCTCTGTGATCATTTCAGAGGGTCTTTAGTTCATATTTAATGCTCTCAGCGGCGCAGACTACTGCAACTACACTTTACTGCGGTGCGTGTAGGCATACGTGTGTGTGTGAGTGTGTGTGAATCTGCTTGTGTGTGTTCACGTGTTATCTGAAATACACAGCAAGTAGTAGAATCATGCAGCTACTTTTAAATTTCTGGAGAAAACGGCTGCAGTGTTGCTGCCACGTTGTTGCCACTGATGCACAGATGTATCCGCATTAGAACGAGCATTTTTTTTTACAAACTAAAGCAACGTCTCCCTCCTCGGTTTGAAAGGAAATAGCCTCTCGAAGGCGAAAAGCTGCACTAAAACGATGCATGAGTGACACTGCTGCTCCGTCTCCTTCCTTGGAAGACTGTGGATTTGTGATTAATAGTTATAATTAATGGTATTTATAAACTCTCCGGTCAATTCAACTGCCGCCATAATGTCACAGAGCACTTTTTTTTTTACTCCAATAGAGAACAACAGTTTCAGGCTTCACCAGTTTTCAGATGTCATTTCAGCTGGACGTCTTTCACAAAAGAGTAATTGAACAGTGAAGCATGCGTCGTCTTGTTTGAGGTTGCCCAATTCAGGTGTGACCGCTGCATCTTAAAATACTGGAGATATTCTTTAAGGTAGAAAAAAAACATCACCCCGACTGTCTGTTACAACTTGGCTTGAGAAGACATTTACTCGGTGACACGACAGTTGTCTTAATTCCCCCGTAAAACAAATCATGCTCGTGAGGGTCTCTGTATTTGTAAAAGGAGAGGGAGGAAGGAGGTGAGGTCACTAAAAGAAGTATTGAGAGAACAGCACAGAGGGCTTCATGAAATAGATTCATCATAGAGGGGGAGTAAAGGTAGTCTCTTTCAGAAGGGACAACATAGAAAAAAACAGACTGAACTAGTCAGCTAACATGCTCTCAGTCACTTCTGTTTTCATTGATGGTTGCTATCCTGTCTGCTTTACAGTTTATCCCCCTCCGATTTTCACGTCATAGTCTCATGCTGTTGGTCTCATACACACGCTCTCACACACTCGCTCATGTTTCTCATTTGCTCTCTCTAAACCCGCGTCTTCCTTAGAGGCTGGAGCTAGAAGGCAACTGGTGGGAGGGCCTGTCTTACAAGCAGGAGGTGGCCTTGGACAACGATTTTCAGGTCAATCCGGTGACGTGTCCATAAAACCTGACTCGTCTTCAACCAAGTACAAAGCCTGCGTTCAAGGGCCTCATACGCCGTCTGGTTCAAAGACCGGGAAAACTGTCCCATCGTCTGCTTCCCCTCCTGGTTTCTCTCTCCCCTCCTGCTCCTCTCCTTCTCCTCCTCCCCTCTCTCGTCTTTCTTCCAGTTCTGAGGCACACAGGTAGTCTTGGGACTGGGACTGCGAGTGTCCCAGGGACTCCACAGACAAGCTTCGGCTAGACAGGATGCTACTGAGGCTGGACTGGCGGGCGCCTCTGGGATGGGTCTCAATTTCCACACGGACCTCAATATTGGTTCCTTCCCTGTGGTGACAGTAGGAAAACACAACTAAATTACAATCTTATAGTGGTTGAGACTTTTCAGTGTTGACCAACAGCCTGGCTAAAATCCTCTTTAAAAACACAAAGAGAGGGTAGAAACAGGAAGGAGGAAAGACAGCTTTTACCTCAAAGGAAGCGCTTGCGTGTCATCGAGCTTGCTGTCAGGCACAATAACCACCTCGCAGTCTGATTGGCTGTCCTGCTGGGTGTATCCGTGGTGTTTTGTGGCTTCGTCCACTTCCTCATAGCTATCTAGCTCCGGGGGCGTGGTGCTCGTACTGGGGAGGACGCCCACTTCCTGTACACTGACTCTGACTTCCTGGACGCTGGTGTCACTGAGCGTCGGGTTGTTCTGACCTGTCCAGTGGTCACTGACTACATGAGAGAATAGAAGATCTATAAGAGAAGTTGAAACTTCATCAGATCAGGCCGCGCTTTGGAGCAGATATTACAATGCAACTAGTACTAATACGGGATATACGCTTATTTGCTTTCATATTTTGTTTATTATGTGAAGCGAGAGCCTGGAGATGTGGTAGCATTTTTATCATCAAACTCTTGGCAAGAAAGCAAATAAGCGTTTTTCCCAAATTTCAAACTATTCCTTTAAATCCTGTACTCACAGCTGGCTAAGTCCTCCAGTTGGATTTTGTGTGTTTCAGGGGGTTCGCTTTGCGGTCGACACCAACCATTCCTACAGAGCGACATGGGGACGACCCCGTAGACGTATGTCAGCATTAACGGCACGCCCACACCTGCAGGAAAACAGACAAGTGGACAAACAGACAATTGAGACTATATATATTTTTCATGATCATTATTAAAAAGTACTCTTGCAATTTAGTGTTGCACTTCAATGCAGTTTGGAGGCTTTAAAAAAGGTCAAAATAAAAGCAGCAGAGGCAAAAATATCTTGGCTTTTAGTCCCTGGTGCAGATCAGGCTCCAAAGAGACTGGATCCTTCCCGTAATGCAACAGGATACCATCTTTTGGCAGACACTGCACGCCTGATAAGTCCTCCCATCTTTTAAACTCCACATTGCTACAGAGTCTTTCCATTAAAATCTTTCGTTTCTGAGCCCAAACCAAGCGGTACACCTTTAGCTAGAGGACATTACACAGTTGGTTTCACAGACAGGTAGTACTTCCTGTGAAGAGTCCATGCACCTTAATGTTTTAAGAAATGTTAAATTGATGGAGTGCTCCTTTAAACTGTTGTAGTCGTCATATTATTACTGCAATACCCATAATAAACACAAGGGGGAGCCCCTCCTGCTGCATTGTGGTAATGTACACATTAAAGTTGCTGGAGCTCACTGATCTATAAAGCTATTCTTGGCAACTTCACCTAAATATTTATGAACTTTTATTTCTAATTAATGCTGGGAACTGTGTGTTATGCTCCAGGAAACTAAAACCTTCTTTCAGGAATCCATTTCCTTGCAAGTCTTTAAATCTGTTCTCTTTTAATTGGTGGCAAGTTGATGGCCAACATTCATCCTTACGTCTGTTTTTCTGTTACTTATTTTGGCGTATTTATGGCTGTTATTTCACTTAATCTTGATCAATCTCATATTTTATTATTAATCCCATCATTCAGTCAATCATTCTGTATGTTTCAAGATCTCTATCTTTTATGTTCCATGTGTTGATGCAACAGCGTCCGAGACACTCTTGCAAATGAGACCATTTTCTGGTTAATTGAAGTTATAAGTAAATATGCATTTATTGTGATGAGAGGTGGAAAGACATCCCTGCAGTGGAAGTAAGATTCAGAAGCAAAATAGCAACATGTTTCATGCAAGAAATTACTGAATTTACATGTTTGATTATTAGTTGTCTTCTTCTGATAATACAAAAAGTCAGAAACACAATTATAACAAAACAATAAAATAACAGATGATAGTTCACCTGTCTTAATATGAAGTCAAAATAAAAATAAAGCAGTGTGAAACAACTCCAGCAAAGCCACTTTTTTTTCTGAAGCTCGATTTCTCCTCGCTCTCTTTCATAACCTTCACAAAAATACTTCCAACAAGCCCCCAAACCCGACGAGCGGCAGCCTCCCTGTGCTGTGTGATTATGCAACCTGTGATTGAGATAGGAATTTGGGAGCACAAAGCAGAGTGCAGAGCAAACAAAGGGACATCATTAACACAGCGGGAACACTGGGACGCTATTGACTCAGAAAGAGGGTGAAACCAGGGCAAGAGGATGAGCCTGCCAGCCAAACAGTTGACAGAAAGAGAGGAGCGAACGCGAGAGGCTGTGCGTGAGTCAAAAAGACGGGGAGCTGCGAGTGAAATATGAGAAACAAAATATCAATTGTAGTGAGGCGAGAGCGGAAAACAGAGGAGATGTGATAAAACATATGGCAGAGAGAAAGTGAAGTGAAAACAGAATGAAGGATGAAATGTGGATGCAAGCAGAGGGTGGGGGGGGGTACGCAGCGGTAGGAAAGGAGGGTGAACAGTACAGTGCGGTTAAATGTGTTTGAGTGTGTGTGTGTGTGTGTGTATGCAAAAGGAGGGCCCGTCAGTGTGCGGTACAGTGATGGTTGTGACACTGCAGAGGGGATGCTGAGAGGCTGCTGAAGCCTTGAGGATTTCTGCCACAGCTGCGAATGTTACCTACAGCAGGAAGTGGCATGAGTCATCAAAATGCTACTTTGCACTGTCTGTGTGTGTGTGTGTGTGTGTGTGTGTGTGTGTGTGTGTGTGTGTGTGTAATGGCATCAAATGGTGTGTTTGCATACACTATGTACTCATGATTTTATTATGGGAATAGTCTGACATTTTGGGAAATGCCCTTTTTTACTTTCTTATCAAGATGATCGTCATCACTTTCATCTGTGCACAATAAATATGAAGCTGCTTGCAGGAGCTAAATTTTGTATTCTACAAAGATAAAGTTGTGAAACTATGATTCAAAAGTGTAGTCTTCATGCAATTATTTTACATATCAACGATTATCAACAAGATATAACATGTCTTTAGCTTTAGCTGGCTGTTGCATCATATTTAAAGATATGAGAGTGATATAAATTTTCTTGTCAAACTCTCGATAACAATGCAAATATGCACATCTCCAAAAATGTTAAACTAATTCTTTAATTTCAGTTACACAATTGGGTGTGTAGCATGAGAAAAGATCTTGTTGAATCCTTGCTCATTATAATGGAACAGATTATCCGAGACAGTCCACAGCTGGCAGACAGCGTGCTGGTTAAACCCACATGGATCATCTTTATCTTTAATGACTTTTTCATCCATGTGAAAACTGCCCTCAGATATTACAAATTCAGATAAAACAGTTTTATTATATTCTTTATCATATTAATATATATATATTAGCATATTTGGCATGAGGTGTCTTTGGTCTCTGACCTAAACTGCTTTGTTTCAGGATATTGTGGCGATTTTATCAACTTTCTTAAAAAGTCAACTTCTATCACTATTAATTTTGCAAAAACAAGCTCATTTTACTTGACTTCACAGTGTGCAGGACAGAAGGCGGTCATGTTGTTGTTCCTTACCCACAGTGACAGCTGCTATGACCGGCGACACAAACACTGACATCATCACCCCACTTGCCACAGTCAAGTAGTGCTTACTTCCTGAGATATTGTTTTTCTTACACCGACCATGGACCTGGAGGGTAATAAATGAAACAGAAATTAGATATTACAAATGTAATTTGTTCCTCGTTGTTGTTGTTGTCATTCTCTGCAACCATTAATCCTTTCATGCCCACTAACACATACATCCCAGCATGCATGAGGGGTAAGAGAAACGGCATGTGAGACCTGCACCAGCTATCTGCGCTCTTCATTACAGGCAAGATTAACAAGATATTTTAGATACCAACTGACTCAGATTTATTTGTCCACTTTAAACTTTGCTGACACATGCACAAACTCAACCAGTCACTCACAAAGTAAGTATATATCCATTCAAACGAGTTATTTGATGTGACCCATCATTTACTGACTCTTCCGTACCTTGCGGCCCATGTAGATGGGTATGCCCACAATGATGACTGGGATGGCAATGCCCGCTATGAGGGAGATGACCACCGGCGCTCCGAGCAACATGCCCACCTGCCACAGAACCTTGCGGGTTTGAGACCATGGCTTCTTCCCCCAGAATGTACATCCTGAGGGACTGAGACACACAAGAAATGTAGCATTTTTAGCCACATGAGCATCGTGGTTGTTTTGACTTTGTCCAGACTAAAAACTACAGGATGCATTGCCAGTTTTGTACAGACGTTCATGAGCCTCTGAGGATGAATAATACTGACTTTTAAGCGAAATATCTTGTTACCTTCTGGGTGGATTGTTGTCAAATTTGCTCATGATATTCAAGGTCCCTAGAGGATAAATTCACACGAGCTTGGTGATCACCTGACGTTTCATCTATTGCCATCATCGGGTCAAAAATTTGAATTTGTCCACCGCTTTTTTCAGGACCAAATACCTCCTAATATTCCCATCAGCCTCAGCTACACTTTATCTTTAGTGCAAATTAAGAAATGTTGGGTGCTAACAGGCTAAACTAAGATGGTCAACCTGGTAAACATTACCTGCTAAACCTGCTTAGCACAGGCCACAGTCTCACCTCATTAGTGCAGATTTTTGGTTTTATCCTCAGCCACAAATTGTATTTGTACACTCATATAAACACACTCATAATCATCCCATCTATTGCTATGATCACCACAGCATCATCATCATGCAGGACATGACCTTTCATGCAGCCTCATCCAACTCCGACACAAACATAAAACCATTTTGAATGATTATTTTTCAAGAAACAAGTGACATAAAAAAGTACTGACTTGACAACATGACAACATTAACTGTCTGTCTCACTGCTGTCATTAAATCATTACCCAAACTGGATGACTTCATGTGCATTTCTCATTTTACCTTTGCTGTCAGTTACAATCATTTACAGCTACCATTCACATACTCATTTATCTTACATAGTGCTGTTAGAAAAATGGAAAAGCCGGGTTCTTTAAGTCTGTTTACTAGGAGTCAACTCTCTGTCTCTTGATATGACGTCAGGTACAATAAGCGTTTAAGTGCTTCCTTAATCTAGTATCAGCCTCTGGTGTTGTGGTGTAATTCGAACTGCCAGGGAAAGCAGTACAACACTGACTAATGCTGGTGGGTTTTAATGAAGCGGCAATTAACTCACAGGAGCAGCAGTGGCAATAGAAGCAATAGAAATGGCACCTTCGGGCGATGCAGTTTCTCAAAGCACGCGTCTGTATCACAGCAGCAAATGTCACTTTGAGGTCCTAAAAGCCTGATTGGGAGGGGGGGGGATCATGGCGCGATATTAAGGTTGTGCTCTGTTGCTCTGAACTGGCAGATTTGCAGCAAGATGCTAAAAGCTTTGTCCTTCCATAGGACGTTGGCTGTAATTTGCAGTGCGAAAGACAGACAGGTGGGGGGAGGAGCTGTGAAGGAGGAGAGAGGGTGTAAAAAGACGATGCGGCTAATGCAGAAACATCCGACTTTCTCATGTGGCGCATGCATCAGCACATATGCATGCGTCAGTCATAAAGACATCAATACATGAAAAATTCATACATATCTACGCCTTTCATGGGCTGAAAGGTGACACTGTTACTTCAAATTTAGCTAATCCCTTTCCAGCTAGTCGTGTAGCTTGAGTTACATATTCTGCCGCATGGAAATATGGAGGCAGATAGAGCTGATTAATTGATGACAAGTCAGCAGCACCAGCCTTCCAGGACTGGAAAATCAATGGAAGCCCAGACGAACAGTTTAAAGCAGCGCAGCCTCTCGACAATGACATACTGTCCGTGCCGTGCTGACGTGCCCGGTTTTTATGGCTGAATGGGTATCGCTTTAAAACGAAAGGATGGAGTAGAGGTGTGAACATGGGTGTGTTCTGTTTAGTGAAGCCAGTTATTAAGTTTTTGTCCTTTTGGAAGAATTGAAGAAAGTGTTAAGCATCTTACATTTGCCTTGTTGGACTTGTGCCACCAGGCATTTTCTCACCCCACGCTGTTGTGAGGCTCGGATCAAATTCTGCTGCTCTTTCTCTTGCGTTTTTGTGCAGCACTTTCACTGTATACGACCCAAACACCAGGGCTGCAACTCATGATTACTTTTATTATCAATCATTCTGTCGATCATTTTTTTCAATTTTAGTTGGACAGAAAATAGAGAGCAACAAACTTCCATGAGCCCAATGTGGCTTGTTTTGTTCAACCAATAGCCAAAAAACAAAATATATTCAAGTTATAATCAGATAGAAACAGGAAATCCTCACATTTAAGAAGCTGAAACCAGTGTGTGTTAAATGACGTAAACAATTTATAGATTATTATATTTGATGTCAACGAATGGTTTCATAGCCTGTTCTCCAGGTAAACAGATTAAATCGCTGAGTTAGATGTGGGCATTTGGTCTGGCACGTCGATGTGTTCATGAGCCGAGTACCTGAGGTAGTGCACGTCGGTGATCTCCTGCATACACAGCCAGCAGAACTGACAGGCGCACACAGTGCAGTTCATACGGTTACAGCTGCCGTCATTGGTCTTCATGATGTAGGCACCACAGCGAGGGCACGCTTTGATCTCCTCTGCATCTTCAGCAACAGAGTCAATGTGTTAGTGAGTGACCACACGTTCTGCAATATTCATTTAGCGCTTGTGATAAGGATAAGAGAAAAATAACCTAAAAAAATCCTAGTTCGAGTAGCTGCTCATCTCACCTCCTCCGGGTTCTTCATTGAAGACGTACAGCGTGGAGGCATCGTTGCCGCCCGACGTGTGGCGGGCTCGCTGGCGCCGGGCCTGGTCGCACGTCTGGTTGGGGTGCCACAGCTGCCGACAGTGGTAGCAGAACTCCGTGTCGCATCCCTCGCGGCCACAGCTCAGCTTGGGACACTCTGCACAGCCGTAAGCTATCACTGCATAACTGAGTAGAGAGAGAGGAACTGCAGATAAAAATGACAGAATGGACATCATTAATATGTTGAAGGGATCCCGAAAGGGCAATTCGGACACCTCAGCCTGCGAGGTTTAAATCCAGGTGCTCTGTCGACTCACTATTCCAGCCTGTTGCCCGAATACGTTCACCTGAGACTCACAGTTTCCTTTAAATATTTATCACTGAAAAGCTGCAGTAAGTCTCTCATCTATTGCTATATCTCCTTGTGTTGTTCATCCGTTCAGCCCCGGTGAAGCACACTGACTGTTCACCGTCGTCTTTGCTCACAAACAGTACATTTGTCGACTCAGTGAATCACAGTTCAAATAGAGACGCGACTATCTGCGGGACTGGTTTCCAGAGTTCACCTGAACCAGAAATAATTCCATCCTTAGATCCTGAGCAGTCATTACGATGATAACAAGGAGCTTGACGCCTGTGGACCTAATCGCGCTCCTCAGAGGGGACATTAACATAAATTTTAATATTCAAAAGATCATGTGATTAGTGATCAAATGCATGTGAAAGTAACCGTGAGTGATTTGCTGGGCCTTTAGGATCCAGGCGGCTCTGTGAAGTATTTGAAAAGCTCCTCCAGGCTTTTTTCCTTTTGTACCTCCAGCCTTATGTGGTCTTCAGCTTTGTCAGATAGGCGAATGAATCAGACAGGCTGAAGGCCACACACACATAAGAGGATAATTATAACTGATGCCTGGGTCCCATTTTGGTGTCAGACTAGATTTGAATTGACTGTGTCTGCTTCTGACATTAAACACTTTTGACTGAACAACAAAGCTGACGTGGACCTGTTCATGGATAGAAACATTTCCAGGTTATTGGTGGATCAGTAGCATCTGCACCTGATGCTCATTCTGATGGCTAAACAAATTTCCCTGTACAATGCAATTCTTTCTTAGTGGAAGGCAAAGGAAGAATTTCATTGTACGGGGAATCTTTTAACAGTGCACATGACGATTAACACTTTGATCTTTGACCTCGTGGTTTGAACTAATGACAACTAGCCAACTAGGAAAATCTTTAGTTGGGGGCAGCCCTAGTAAACCTAACTTCACAAAGTACTTTTAATTGAATAAGTGGCTATGTGGTATAATTGACATAAGTAAAAAAAAACAAAAACATTTTATTCATATCAATCTGATTTGCAGGCTTTGCAGTTAGTCGACAACTTGGTGTAAACTTTATGTTCAGGAAAACAAACCTCGCATTTCTTTTTGGTGGCACATACCAAAATCCTTCCTCAAACGTTAAACCATTGTAATGTTGGATAAAAGTGCTGTTATTTGACATCAACACGGGCACAGAAAGATTTTCACATTCTGTGCTGCAGATTCTGCTTCTGTGTCCTGAAAAATCACTTCATAGCATCTCATCTTAAAACCAAACCACCTACAGTAGAATCACATATGCAGCAAAAACATGACAAAATGTGCACGTACAGATGCGAGCGCGTGGACATACGAAGAGCACGCCGTCTCAGGGCCGGCATAATCTCCGGCTAAGCTTCTGTCACTAAGACCTCTAGGAATGTGTGTATGTTGGGAACATGGGATAACTGGAATGACCAGTTTACATAACAGGTCAACACTTCAAAGACTCTCTTATAGGGAAGCTATTAGTCATTGAAATGTAAAACA
Source organism: Holacanthus passer (assembly GCA_025331565.1). Classification (NCBI taxonomy): domain Eukaryota; kingdom Metazoa; phylum Chordata; class Actinopteri; family Pomacanthidae; genus Holacanthus; species Holacanthus passer. The sequence goes on from JAFREQ010000034.1 coordinate 3,030,692, forward strand.
CCACTGACCTCCACTTGTCAACATTTTTTTAATGTGAAACTTAAAAATCTGCATATTTGTTGCAGATAGGTCTCTTGTTTCTCTGTTATACTTAAATCACCACAGCATCAGACAGATTGGCGTATTGATTTTCGCTCCACTCGTTCATCACGAGCAGACTGTGAGCACTGACAGTTCGGGGAGACAGACAGTCTACGGCTGAGCCCTGAACCCTGGTGTGTACGTGCTTTTGACCACAAATATTCACAGAAAACCCGCACCCAACATGCACACGCACATTATGATTTCCCATCAGCAGCACTATCCTGTTACCCATCCATGAACACAAAGGCGATACAGATCAGTGTCTGTACATGTTGTAAGGAGAAGATGAGTGTTAACTCAGAACATGTCTTGTGGTTTGCATTGCACGTCAAGACACAGTGGATTTCTATCTGTATGATTTATGATGATGTCTCAGATCGATTCTGCAGTGAAATCACAGTATTGTGCTTTAAACGTCTCATCATAGTGTTACCATAATTTCACACTGGACAAAAACCCACTGACACCCTCTAACATCTGGCTTTTGTCTTCAGTGGGAAAGGGTACAATCAGCTTTCATTCCCAGGTCAAATGACTCTGCAGTAGTCATGGGTATTTCTCAACTCCAGCGCTGATTGACAGTGATTGAAAGACAACATCCGGGTGGACACTGTGGTTTTTTTTTTTAGTTTTCCTGGACCTCACCTGTGTTTGACTTTTGATTCTTGCCTGCTCCTTTTTGGATTTGTTTGTCTTGTCTGTTTTTGACCCTTACCTACCTGAGCAACCAGTTAGTCTTTTGATTTTGTTAATAAATATCATTGAACTGTACCAGATCTGCCTCAGTCTGCATTTTGGGTCCAATCCCTTATATTCCCACAACTCAACTGTAACATTGTCACTGGCCTCCTCCTCCTTTCCACTGTTTTCCAGCACATTCATGACGTCAAACGCGACACAAAAAACAGTAAGGCAAACTCATCTACTGATGCAGGGAAAGGAGTCTCTCAACCTTTTTTACCCACATCTAAAAAACTGATACACATGTCCGCGCTATTTTAGTCTAAAAATGGTATATGCGACATGCTGTTATCAACATTTCAGCCAGTTATCATCAGAACGATAACAAGCACATCACCAATGACTATTCTTCCTTTAACTCCCAAAGCAACATGTTCTTAGTGTTGCTGTATGTACTCCCACAATGGGATTTAGATTAGAGCTGCAGTGACCAAAGGAAAGAGGCTCGCCCGGGCTTCACAATCAGTCTGTTCTCTTTGAGGATCTGCAAAATATTTTGGTTGCATCAAAATTTTAGCAGCCGTGGGATGCATACAAATCTCAAAGTGAGCTTTCACATGCTGTCAGTTTTCAAAGCTCGGTAAATCATTCTGGCATTGAATAAACTGCTCCAGCATTGTGTTTTACAACATAAAGCCGGTGGCGGGATGACAAGGGTTTGAGCTGCTATATTGAAATGCTGAATTAGGGCCTTTGTTTTTTTTTTTGAAGGTAATTACAGTGAATGGCTACTGTGAGACTCAAGATGTCAATGAAAAGTACATTTTTCTACAAGTTTATGTAACATAGAAATCACTTTATATTCATTATTGATGTCTTTAAAAGTAAAAGTAGCAACACTACAGTGTAAAAATACTATGTTACATCAAAGTATACTGAAAGTACCAACAGTAAAAGTACTCATTATACAGAATGCCACATTTAAGAATAATGTTTATATGTGTTGCATGAATAATCTAAATCTGCAAAGTAACAACAGCAATCAAAAAATGTAGTGGAATAAAAAAACACCATATTTGCCTCCAAAATGTAGAAGTAGAAGTATAAAGTTGCCAAAAAAAAACAACTACCTGAGTAAACTTTCCACCAGTGTTTAACCATTTATATACCAAAAAAGGGTATTTTATTATTATTCATGATTTTGAAATGAAACTTTTTTTCCAGAGTAAATATGCATAAGACAGTTCTGGAAAAAACCTTGTCGTGATGCTCTGATTCTCACCTGCAGTCAGGCGCAGGGCACCAACGTGTATCTGGATCAGCGGCCAGGAAACGTCTCAGCTGGTACTCCTCAAACCGCTCCAGCAGCGCCCGGTCATCCAGGATGGCTCGAACATCCAGGGGCGCCAGTGTCTCAGGGCACTGCGGGCACGCGATGCCCACCCGGCTCTCCGATATCTCGATGCGCAGGTACTGGCGGAGGCAGTCGGAGCACGTTCGATGGGAACAGGAGGTGAGTCGTGGGAAGTGGCAACGCGGTTGACTGAGCAGGCACAGCGGGCACTCCTCCAGGTGCTCATCCAAAAGCTGCTCCTGGCTGGAGGAGGAGAGGGACAGGACGCCGGTGGAGCCGCTGCTGACCCCGCCCACGCACTCGGCCGTGGCGGCTCCGTCCTCGCCTGCCTCAGCCGCTGCCGGTGGGCCTCCTCCGTCTCCTCCTTCTCTTCCAGAAACTCTTGATTCTCCAGCCTCGTCTGCTGTGAGGTTGAGGTCCTGTCAACAGTCACAGAGCTGCTGACTCACCAAATCATGTACATTCAAAATGTTCTCCTCATACACAAGGTGAAACTGAGAGCTTGGTGAGGATTTTTTTATTTTATTTTAAGAAATAAATGAAAGTTAATGGAACATCCTCTTATTTCTAGTGAAAATCAGCACAGGTGAGTGTGTATGTAGGGGGATACTTCTTGGTTTCTTGGCAACATAATTTCTCAAAATTGCCAGTTAATTAAATAAACACTCTAATGGATTTGGGCTATAACAGAATTGGAGAGGGGGCAGAAGCTAATACATCCAAAGTTAATGATCTACAGCCTCTCTTCAGGTTCTTCTTTCTTACACAACAATCTGAGAGACATTTTGAGTTTGGCAACAAAACTAGGCAGATAAATGTTTCAATCTTACTCATATGAATGAAGATTTACAGCAGCACAGAAATATTTCCTATTTTCATATTCTGACTATACATATGGGGGAATAATAAACCTTCTTAAAAGTATCAGTTTAAACACTATTTTTGTTTTAACAAAATTGACAGTCAGTAGTCCTGGTTTCAAGTTCCTGAAACCAGAAAAAAAAACCTGGCTTATCAGCACGTTTTCAGACTTTATAAAACTGGAGCTCAAACTGGAATATATAAAAATCAATATAAAACATTTAATGAAAACTACTGAACTAAAACTCACCAAAGTGTTCCTGAACCACTTCCTCACTTTCACTAACTCCCAGCCTCACCTGCTCTGGGTGCTCGCTCGGGGTCAGGGTGATGGCCACCTCCTCTTTGGGCCACGCTTCCACGGGCCTGTCGGGCCTCGGCTCCGACTTGGGCTTTCTGCTGAAGAAGTTCAGGAAGCTCAGCGGCCCCGTCTGCTGCTTGGGCCTCTTCATGGTCTGGGACTAAAGCGGGAGCAGCAGCTGAGGAGGGCAGGCCAACGACCATGAGCAGGATGCACAGCGTGTGTGTGTGAGAGTGTGAGAGTGTGTGTGTGTGTGTGTGTGTGCGCGTGTGTGTGTGAGTTCGTGTGTGCGTGGGTGGGTGAGCACAGCGAGCTCTCACGGCTCAGAGTCTTGGAGCTGGGCGGCTGCTCTGCTGAACGTGGGAGGAAGAGCGGGAGAGATGGGGAGGTAGACGACGGGGAGGAGGTAATCCCTGCCCGAGGGGAGCATCACTAATTTGGAGCCTTTCCGAGGTCTGGTCATGTGATTTGCTTTGTCTCTCTATGGTCCTGTTTCCCTCCTCTTCCTCCTCCACCTCCACTGCAGTTCCCTCGGTCTGAGCTATTCCTGAACTGGCCGACTGTCCTTCATGGTTTCAGGCCTCCTCTTCACCATTAACAGTCCCTTAGCCTGGAAACAAACATTGCAATCATGAAAAACATGGGACGTGCATTCTGCCATTTTTGTCTGAGAATATTTTGTTGTACATAAAAAAAGTCCCTACATGAAAAGTGGAGTTGCTAAATGCATCAGAGGTGATAATTCAGTTTAATTATCAACGTTCAATGGGATGACGTCATGATGATTTAATTATAATGTGTTGTAGTTGCACACATTTCTTTTCCCCCAATGATTCTAAAAAAATGTAAATGTAAAAATGAGTTATAGCATCAATTTCATTACCATGTTGTGTCTGTAATTACACATACATTCTCCATAGTATGGTATATATCAATATCCAGATGATGATGAAAAACCCTATTTATTCTATATAAAATTATAATTATTTTCCCGACTCTACTCAAATTTGTACTCTTTTCTTGTAAATTCATGGGTGATTTAGCTTATTTAAATTATTCAAATTTAACAAAAGCAAGGAAATTCCCACTTTGGTTCTTCGTTTTCAGGGGTCACAAAACAAAAAGGTTTGGAAAAGATGAGCTAAACCACGTTGTCAAGCCGTACATCAATGCCATATCAATAAGCTGATTGCATTCATGTACAACTGGGTAACAAAATTAAAACAAAAAAACCTGTATTCAGCAGCAGCTTACGTCAATTCATAATCTGAAGTCTTGTTCCCTTTTGAACTTTCACACTCTTGAACATTTTTGATGTAGAAAAACCTCTCAGTGAACCCCATGTACATGAATATAAATGTTATCTATGAACTTTTTCCCTCTGGTTGAGTCGAGTTAGACAGCACAACTACAGCAAATAGGACTTTTACACAAAGACATAGATGGCTCAATCTGTGCTATGTTTCATTTGTTATATCGTCATCATCATTAACAACCTATAAATATTTAATTCATGCAAAATGACTGCACATAAACTCAAGATATATTAAGTATTAAATGGTGCTCAGTCTCTAACATTGACTCAAAACCTGAGCGGACACATTACCAGGAGCTAACTTTAAAATCTGACCTTTCAATAATGTCACAAAAATAGCAATTTGAAAATCAAGCTGTGCCCTTTCGCTCCTGAATCTGTATCTAAAATCCCCCCGAGAGTCATTTATATGAAACAAGATTAAAACCTGAAAACACACTGAGGGGTTTGGATGTGTGCGACCCGGCCTGGCCTCAGACACGAGCAATAAGGTCACAGCCATGAGACACAAAAGAGCAGAGGGATGAGTGAGTTGTGACTGGTTTGACAGAGAGCATTGGGGGGGTGCAGGGTGAGACAGAGGAGAGACAGTGATAGACAGCACAGACAACTCATTCTGTCTCCATTAGGCAGCAGCGAGCTTTCATAATCAAGCCCAGAGAGCAAAGAGAGCAGGAGGTGATTCATGCAACCCCAGACCAATTAAAATATGCCTCCATAGTGGCACTACGTCAGATCGAACCATGAATCACGACATGAAATATGATTATCGATTAGCATCTATTTTAAGAACTGTTTCACATTCTGTAATTGCGTAATGGAAGAAAAAGCGAAATCTATAATCTTTAAAAAGATTCACTTTTTTTTTTATATCAAATCAACAATGACCAGAGGCTGGGTAATGATACAGAAGCTATAAGCTTCATCACTCTTTTAACAGGGATGCACAAAGAGTCTGGATTTATGTAACACTGCAGTGCCGAGCCTGCCTTCTTGCATAGAGACCGAGAGTTTGAGCTGTATTTATATTCTAGTCCTGTGGATATGTTAAATTCGACATGAATAGCAGGCTCCTCTTGCAGCAGCACATCATTTGACTGTATATGATAATTTGAGAGCAAAGAAAAGACATTCTTTCCTTTGAAAAGTTGGCACCATAAACTGATGATTAGTGTTGATATTTTAGATGCAAGATGTTTTTTTTTTCCACTGTAGCTCGGCTGAAAATGCTGTATCTCTGGAATTTGCTGAGACGCATTTTGGCCAATGGACCATGAAATAACAAAACTACTGAAATGCAAGGCGTATTGCAAACATCTGTTTCTGTCTGGAGTTAATGCATTTTAAGCTGGAATAACCTGTTTGAGCATTTGGGCAAGAAACATTTAAAGAACAGATTCAACAGTTTTCCGCAAGACAATCAAGTCTTCAAAAGTCAGATAACACGACTACATCTTGAAAGAATGATCAAAGAACAGCAATTAAATCACACACTTGTGATTTGCAAAGCTCAAATCTATAAGGTCAATGCGGGAAAAGCGTCACAAAGGATGTGATAAAACTTGTCCTGGTTTTCATCCAGAGAACTAGAGGAATATGAACTAGATGAGAGGTGTTTGTGAAGCTTCCTGTTTCACACAGACAGACAAAGTCACAGCTACAGTGTCCGTACAATTCTTACAAACTCTTTCCTGGACTGAGAAATTCACCTCAGGACCAAACAGTGATGGTTGATGCTGTGTTCAATAAATTCCTTTTTAACTTCTCTCAACAAATTCTTCATTTGGAAGAAGCACAGTTCATCGTGAGCTTTAGGATTCTGGTGTCCATTTAGGGACATAAACTGACAATCAGTTACAAGCATTTAGTTCTTTCTCGGCATTTAGTGAATGAAAACCTTTCTCTCAAGTTCTGACTCTAAATTCAGGCTTGAATCTCTCATAGAAAACTTTGTTTGCAGACTTGAAAATAAAGAAACCGTGTTGAATAAAGTCATCCCTCATAAAAAAAAGAACTTCCCAACAACAATCTGAAAGCTTTCAGTCCTTCCGATACAAATTGTTTTGTTTTATTATCATCAAATGTAGCTTCGGCATCCAATTCCCAGGGACTCTCTCGTGCATCCACTTGAATTTCCCTCCTCTCCATATTCCACAGGGACCGACTTTCTTTGCCGAAGCACAGGATCCAAAGCGCCAACCTCTGTGATGAGCACGTCGCTGTGCTGCTGTTTATTTATAGAGCTAATTCCCACATATGAAGACATCAAAAGCTCACATTCAAAAGAGCTCGCAATGGACATATTCTCTCGACACGTTCACGTATACGTGCTCAAACACACACAGGCGCTCTGATGCATGTAGGGACAGACACAGGATTGAGTGTTTTTAAATTATAGCTCAGTGGGCTCCAGCCGAGGCTTAACGCGCCACGATTACAAGACGGATAGCCACGTAATTAGACAACATAATGCGCTGCCTAACAACTTGATAAACTGTTGCTGTGTGGGAAAGTTTTTCCATCGGTATGTTCAGAATCAAACCTGGTCCTCACACAAGCTTTTACACAGCAGAGCAATGATAAAGACACAAGCAGGCAGTGATTCTGTGTAGACTGTTCTTATGCATCATATAAAACATTATATCAACAGGAAAAAAACATCTTCAAACCATAGTGATGAAATGGAAACACACACATATACACAATGCAGACTTTGTCTTGAGTTAGTACAACGTTTTACTTGAACCACAGTTTTCACAGAAACACACTGTCTGTACAATTCATTCTTTTTAAGACAAAACCTTTTTTATAACATTATACAAATTTCGCTGCTAAGTGTTGGCTGTGTTTTGGCACAAAAGGACCAAATGTGATCTGGCTCTGCTCCGTACATGGCTGCCAGATTTCACTAGGATTTAGGGGCTCAGACTTGGGCCGATATAAGCTGAGAATCAGCTACAGTTAGAAATACCACTCAGGCTAGTTTTGGACCAGTTATGGTCCTTTGAATCTGCCCAAGTATTCTGGCAAGAGCTTTCTTTTGAGATAAGTGTGCCCAAGTAAGGCCAGTGCTTGGCTGAGCACTTGTGGCTACCTCGGCAGCCTTAAAGTTTTTTTTTCTCTTCACATCTGACTAAATTTTCCATTTATCACAGATAATGTTCTTTCACTCCAATCATCCTGTTCACAATCTGTGCAGAACATCCTTGAATTGTTCTAAATCACCATCATCATCTTGAATCAGATCACCTATCCATCAAGAACTGCAGAAACAAAGACCACTTACATGCACACACACACACAGGCACAAATGCAATGATGCACATATGCACATTTGAATCATGTGGATATACAGACATGGAAACGGCAGAAGGAGCATCTTGCTGATGAGATGCTGTTTGTCTTCTATGACCAGAGGCTATGATACACACACAATAAATGTTACTGTTTCGGCTGACTTAATGTCAGTGAAAACTACTGATTATAGTCAAGACTACTAAACAGGCACTTGTGGACAAAATGTTTCTTGTGTTGTTTGTCATTGTAGCTGCAAAATATTGGGAAAATGCTGTAGCCTGATACTGTAGCCTATGTGATGTTGTAACATGTACAACCCTGATTCCAAAATCAATGAGACACTGTGTGAAACAAATAAAACAGAATGTGGTAATCCGCTCATCCTTTTTGACATTTACTCAATTAAAAGCAGTATAAAGAAAATATATTTAATGTTTGACCTCATCAACTTGATTGATTTTTAAAAAATATATGCTTTGCTGGCAGCAACATGTTTCAAACAAGTTGGGACAGCAGCATCAAAAGACTGAAAGTTGTGGACTGATTGAAAACACCTGTTTGGATCAGTCCACAGGTAAACAGGTTCATTGGTAACAGGTGATAGTATCATGATTGGGTGTGAAAGGTTCATTCTGGAAAGACTCAGTCATTCACAAGCAAGGATGGAGAGAGGTTCACCACTTTGTCGAACACATGACTGTATAAAGGGGATTACTACAAGGGCTCAGGAACACTTCGTAAAGCTGACAATAAAGACAGTTTTTATGAAAATGATTGCATTCTGGTTTTATTTACATTTTACACAGCGTCCCAACTTTTTTGGAATCAAGGTTGTATGACTTTCTGTCACTTTAAAACCCGAGTTAAGCTGGGTTTAAAAGCCAATTGCATTCAATGTATCAAAAGGCATAAATAAATAAATAAATAAGAGATAAGAGTAATTTAATCACTGTTCAAAAACATACAGAAACATTGTGATGTCAATCTCTGGCTTCAGATTTTCTAAGATTTTCTACCAAAAAAAGTATCCAGGCTAATAGCTCAGCTAATAATGAGACATGCTCTTATATATAACGCATGAAAATATTCCTTTGAAATTATTCTGTTTAACAAACTACATGACCTCTCTTTAAATAAAGGGGGAAGGAAGAGCCCTGCTGTCTTCAATGTCATCCTTCAGAAAGCTCAAGGGACAACGCTGTTAACAACACAAGGATGGACACAGATGCTGCTCGGAAAGAGAGAGAGAGCACATCTTCAGTTTACAGCTTAATGGTTTTCTTTTCTCTCGAACGAGTGTGTGTGTGTGTGTGTGAGTGTACGGTGAAATGCTCCCGAGGCCAAAGACACACTTAAAGATTTGACCTCCCCTCTTTACTGTATAGGACTCCATTGATGTTTCACTCACTTACTAGAGAACTCTGGGCCACAGAGAACGAACAATCCGCTGACACGCAGACTGTACAAGATTTCAAATTCTTAAGGCGTCTCGGGGGGATTACAGAGAATTAAAGGACAAATACAAAATCTGTCCTAGAACTTTATTTTCTGTGCCAGAGCACAAAGAGCTTACTCACTAACTCTGACAGGGTTTTTTTTCACCCTCCTCCATCCGTGTGGAAAGTCTAACCTAAATATCAGATGAATAACTGTGATAAAACTCTGGAGTATTCGTCAAGTTATGTGTCACACTTGGACGAGCAGAGTAAAATCATAACCTGCTGCTTCATATTTTGGGAAACACGCAGTCCTTCTGAGAGTTAAGTAGCCATATCACTGGAGAGGGTAAAAAATCAATTATGTTGACTTGAATCCCATGAGAGAAAAATAACCCACTCTATTCCTGAAAGAGAAATCCTCTATATCTCTGCAGTCAAAGGGCTGTGATTTATAGCAGACTGATATGTTATAAAACATACTTATTGAGACCATTTCTTCTGAACTTGCATAATGAATTTATGATGGAATAATAATTTATAGATAACGTTATGGACTCGTCATTATCAAGCCTATCATTCAAAATGTAATAAGGAAAGGAACTATAAATCATCCATGTCTCAATAGCACCTGGGCAGTGAGGAGAAGTGGATCTCTGTTCTCGCTCAAGAGGACTTTAACAAGATGGCTGTTTGACCTTGTGACCTGCTCGAGCACCTTAAGACTGAATGACGCCTATTTCATGTAGCTACAAGAGCACACACACGAAAAAAAAAAACAAAAGCTTCAGCCAAACGTCTCAGCCTTAATTCAGAACAGCAAAGCACTCATTTTTAATTTATTTCCGACAGGCAAAGAGAAAACCGAGCCCTTGGCAAACAGCATCACCGGACATCATTACATAATGTCCACAGGTTTTGGCTGGAGTCTTGTTTTCTTACCTACTGACATGATTCAGCAAGCTGATTCACAGCAATTTCTATCTGACAAATAGAGAGCACGCACTCGAGCACATTCCCACAGAAAATATCAGACAGGTAAAAAAGTTTGTGCATGAAAGGTTCAAAGGGGCATTCCACCAATTTTTTGCACACAATGCACATAATCCCTGATGATGTCACTCAGCTTTGAGTATCTGAGTGGCTATTAGTCTCAACATGCGTTACAAATCACAGACATGGAGTTTGAAAGAGAAGTGCATTTAGCAGGCAGGGTAGGTCAAATGAATTTATGGGTTGCATTATGGGAAATGTAGGATCCAGTGTTTTTACAGCTTGACCCACACTACCGCCAAAAGTCAGGATATTTTAGCCTCTGTTGCTCTAATTTTGACGATCTCTCTTGTGAGTCACCCAACTTTATGGACACGAAATACTAATTAAACCTTGAGGATACTGAAGGTGCTCGTCATTATGAAGCTGCAGATTCACTCAAATCAGACAAATGTAAACAACTGGCAGAACACTTGATGACCTATTCCTGTAACATTTGACCTATATAGATGGTTGACTTTGTGTCAAGAGAACATCATACTTAATCTAACCTCTACATTTAAAATGAATGGGACTTTAAATCTGGACAAAATGTACAATAAGTACTCCTCTGCACATATTTTTGATGTCATAGCCTTTCTGATTGCTTATATGTTAGAGCCTATAGAGAGGCATGCTGGCTCTTGATGACAGATAAAAATGACAATGACAGATGGGATTATTACACAACCAGCATCTGCCCCAAAGCACTGCCCCCTGGTTTGAAAAGCCAAACAGGGAGGAAACGGGACACCTTTTTTTCTGGGTTCTGTCCTCTGAATGAACCATGTTATCACAACCGCATCATCTCCTCAGTTTTTTTTTTTTGTTTTTTTGCGGCGTGTGTGGAGGACACTTGTTCACAAGCTGTTGCTCTGCGATCGTGGAACGGAGGTCAGTTTGCAGTCTGATGTAGAGTTCTGCCTGAGCGGAGGGAAACCTGATGATACACCCTATTAAATATCTGTTTACTGGACACAAGCCCACATCAGCAATGCGGGGTTTCAGAGGCATGAGAGTGACCTCAGCCTGCCCCACACACACACACACACACACACATACACAGTGTACTCCAGCATCCCTGAGACCAAAGTCTTCTGTTTCTGCACCATGTGAGTAGTGACCTCTGGCTGCCTGCAGGCTACTTTATGTTATTCAATAACTACAACATAAGGGGATTAGGTTTTACATGATATCATATGATAGTAGCCTATATTAGTGTGAAACGCCATAACAATGTTGTATGTGTTTTTAATATAACTCACTTTTTTTTTACTCTACAGATTAAATAAGAAAAATGCTTTTTAACCAAATATCCAATAACAGCAGGCCTATATGTTGTTTATTAGGGATGCAACTGCAAATTAAAGGTGGACTAATTCAAAGGCAGCCATGCATTCACCTCCACATTTAATTTAAAAAATCATTTTCACACTTGCATTTTCAATCATTTCAACAGAGGTCTGTTCAGGGCATCAGCAGCTATTGCAGGGAGTGGCATGTTTAATAGGCTACATCTTCGCATTCACCTCCACCTCCAGATATCCCTTTCTCTCACACACACACACACACGCGCGCGACAATAAAGCGACAATAAGCCAGAGTCTGCAGATAAAACACACACATTAATTTCTATTACGTAAACGGGCTCTTACCTCTTTGCTCGGCGCCTCTTGTCTTTGCAGCGTAGAATCAACAACTGGCTCCTCCCCTTCGGCCCAGCTCCTCTTCAGCTGCTGCTGCACACGAAGCACATCTGATCTTCAGACGGTGGGGATGGAGGTGTGAGGTGCAGGAGGACAGAGGAGGAGGAGGAGGAGGAGATCATCGGTGAGGAGGAGATGCTTCCCCCCCCCTACCCCCCGGTGCAGCTGCAGGACTGAGGCTGAGCTGTGCGGCGGCCTGAGGGGAGGCTCACTGCGGTGACAGCAGCCAATGGGATGACGCACCAGCCCAGGATCTCCTATTCACAAATGGCCAATCCCATCCAAAAAAAAAAAAAAGGGATCTCACATGTTTTCAGTGACAAATGTACACACATGTCATCTGTTTTTTACAGGTCAAATGCTTATTTTTTTTAGTGTGTAACTGTCTAATAAGATCCATTAAAATAAGTACAACAAGTAAATCTTTAAGTAAATTAAACATATGAGCTCCATATGAATACCCTGTGGAACATCTTAGGAGGACAACCTGTATCTTTTAGTTTAGCCTACTTTTAAGTCCCATATAAGTCTAATGCACCCTGCCAGAGGGTTACTGAACAGTCAGTTTAAAGAGAGTTCATAATGCTTTATGCTGTCCCTATAATGCACTGAAAGAAAGTCAACATGTGCTGCAAAATTGTATAATATTATTATTATACTGCTGTGCATTCATGCCTTATGTGTTTTTGTTGTTGTTGTTGTTTTTACAATTAAGAGAGGACAATTCATTGAATCAATCTTGCAACAGATGACCAGACACCTTCACGGGCAAATGTCTTGTTATCACTTTTGATTCATTTGTAAAATGCAAATAGTGACCAAAAATGTCATAAGACAGAGACAAAATGATGCAACATTTGCAGCAAATATTTTTCATGTTTGCTGCACTTCAGGCACTTTTGCACTTCCTGCAAAGTTATAGTGCACGACATTGTATCTTCATCAGCTTGGATTCTCTAGCTGAGCTTTTATTTTAGGCTTTAAATGGCATCCAGTCTACTGGTCCAAAGGTGGCCTGTTGCTGTAGTTTCCTTTCCATCAGATGAGTGAAGTGTAATTTTGTAGGACTTACAAACTTCTGTGTTTAAAACAGACACACAGGCCCAGAACTGTAAAAGAATTCAGTCAAGATCCTCATAATATGGATGTTTCAGTCGCTATACACATAAGAACTACAACTACAATGAATCAGTGAGGTATAGAAACCGGAAATTATTTTCGGAAACGGAAACACGTCACTAAACGGAAGCCAGATATATACAATGAAATCAAGGTGCATCCCGCCTACAACAATAGCACGTCCGGTATGTGCCCAGGGCCTTCAGAGTAAAATTTCAAACTATTTAAAAATGGTTTCAAACTACTTTAATCAGCAGTCATATCAATTAAATAAAAGCTCAGATTACTAATAACCTTGAAAAAAAATTTGCAAGTAAGGGTATTTTTTTAACCTTACAGGTACTGGAGGGACCATGACCGGGAATCAAATACAAAGAAACTTATACATTTAAATAATCTGCCTGAGAAGTATATGTTAATAAAATGAACATTGTTTATTTCTTGTCTTCCAAAATATATTGTCACAAAAGTAACAAGGTAACATTATAATGAGCACAAATAAAGATCAGAAATCATCAGCCAGCAAAAGTTCAAGTGTACAGCTGCTTTGCTACCGTATCTTGAATCTTTGCAGTACATTATGTAAATATTTGATAACTACATTTTGCATCCAATTCTTTTTAGAACACTGAAAGATGAAATACTTATTAATGGCACGAAAAATAAAAAAGATAATCTAGCAGAATCCGATTATCTTCAAATCTACAAAATCTATCTACAAATTATGAAATCAAATCACCTCATTATTCAATACAGTGAAAGGCTGAATTTGTTTTTCTTCTCACACACCAACAAATTAAATGACACACTAAGAATAAATTAACGTCTAGTTAGAATTAATTGTATAATGTGCACATTTTTGTGCTAAATTTAAGTTTTAGGTCACCTTTAGAGCAGATGTCTCTTTTACTCTGAAGGGCCGGAGCCGGAAGTCTTCTTGTTGTTGCTGCCGTTGGATCACAGGCGAATCAGAAAATCAATTAAGTTATGAAAAATACCATTAATTGCCTTTCTTTGTCACCGCAGCTCATGAAGAAATGGCGGATCTCCAGACGTTGTACATTTGAGGAAAAACAACTTCCATCTAATGGCGTTTATACCGACGATAAAAACCATCTGAATCGACAGGAATATTTTCGTTTTCTGGGTAAGTTAGCTTGTTAGCTACTCGGCTAATTTAGCTGTAGGTTAACATGTTTAGCTTCGGCTAATATTTCCTCAAGATGACACTTGTCAATCATTACTACGTGCTCATGAGGACGCGTTTGGTTTAAGCCTCTCACCAGGTTTCGTACCGTCAGTTTTGCCAATAATTTCTGACATTTGTCGTTGCACAGTGACAACATTAGCTCACTGTAACGTTGTGCTATGTGAGGACATGTTTTAGTTTAAATTGCTAGCTGACTCGCTTGATTGCTCTCTGTCGGATGGCAGTAACAGAGCTAATGTGTTAGCCATTTTGCTAAAGTAGCTTGCTATCGTTGCTTAGCAGTGGATTCTGTGTTTGTTTACAGTCTAAAAACACCAGCTCACGTCCAGATAATACACAGATAAGACATATGTGTTCTGTAATATTAGTTACTGTAATGTTAGTTACCTTTAAGAGAAATTGTTCATGTCAGTATCTACTAATGAACTGCTAGGTTATTAACTACATTGTGTAATAACAGGCTTCATTAAGACATAAGAGATGTGCTATAAAAGGTAGATGCAGAGCTTAACACACGTGAAGCAGCTAGAAAACCTAAATTAACCAAGATGGCTTTTAAGTCCTGTGTATGATCAGTATTAGTATTTGTTTTGATGGTATCACTTATTCTGATGTTCAGCTCATAGAGTTGAAGTGACTTGATCAAATTCAGTTGTGAGTAAGTTATCAGGGAGATTTTGGAGCTTTTGTTGATTAATTGGTTAGTTGATCCACAGAAAATAAGTAACAAGTAATTTATTATTTACCTCATTAAATAAGCAAACATGCCACAAATCCACTGGTCCAAGCTTGTCAAATGTGAATATTTGCTTTTTTTCTATATTACTATGATGGGTTTTGGACTGTTGGTCAGAGAGAACACATCATTTGAAGATGTCACCTTGGGCTTTAGGAAATTGTGATGGGATAAGTAAAGTATTCATTGAGAAAGATAATTGTGCACGAATTGTTTTTTGTTGATTCATCTAGAAATAGTGAAGAATATCCTGCAAACGGACGAGAATGAGCTGATGGTTGTGGAAGTCTGCAAGAAGACGTCGCAAAAAAGAGAGAGGCTGACTGGAAGATGCCAAGAAAAAAACAACAGAATCCACAGCCAGTCAAGTGTAGGTATTCAAAGATCTTTTTAACGTTGAATGCTTGATATATAGCTGAGCTACATGCCAGAAATTATTTCTCATGCATTTATTTTAACAACATACAGTAACTTTGGCTTGACAGTTGGGTTTCGAATCAAATCCCTGCGATTACTGGTCGTTTACAGCATGCGTCCTGTTTCTCTACTCACATCTGGACACCAGGTGCTGCTGTTTGAGGACTTAAAATGTTTCACAAAGCTAATGTCACATTTTGCATTCATTGGTATGAATGTGGAATGTGCACAATGCAAGATAACTCAAAGATTTATGAAGCTAGAACTGCAAAGATCCGACATTTGGAGCTATTTTCTCTGTGAAAAAACAGACATTAGAAATACTTGTTATTAGCAAATTCTCCTTTTCTTCCATGTGTTGTATTCTGTGATTCAGAGCATGATTATCATGTTGGTAATAAGCAGTAGTAAGCTGCTTCATACAGTTTAAGCTATTACATGCACAGTCCATATGCTGCTGATACCATGTATGCTAACATTAACTAATTTCTCAAACTTTGCACCTCTCAGTATGGCTAGATATTAAAGTTTCTGTAAACAAACAACCTGGAAAATGCTCAATTATTCATCACTTCAAGTTTTGCTTGACTTTGTTATTTTTAGTCTAATATTTCTGTTGACCACCATCACTTGACAACACATCTTAGCAAGATTGTGTTTGTTTGTATCTATCTTTTGTAACAGCTATCTTTTAATCAAATTTGAGGCATGTCTGTGAAAAAGGGAAAAGTCCCACACAGTCTTCACAGATCATGTCAAAAACTAAAACGACCAGTAGATGGTAGCATACTGCTCTTTCACAAGGATTTTCCAGAAAGAGCTGCTGAGCATGATGCCCTTGAAATTGGCCTGGTAGTAGTTTTCTGAATCGTGACAGCTGTGTGATAGTTGTTTGGATGCCATGAAGCTTGAGAGACCAAGTTAGAATTTCAGGCATCATTAGCTGTAACTGCAGTAAAAGAGCTCCATCTGTCAACTATTAGCAACTCATTTTTTGTTCATGAAATGCTGTTTGTACACTATAGTGAGTAAATTAAACACGGCCATTAATTAAATTTTCTGTCTGTTCTTTATGTCCAACTTTTTACTTTTATAGCCTCAGTGAAACAAATGACATCGTAGTGGAACCGAAAGGATTTTCACCAGCAGAAACACAGAATGATGACCTGGCTAATTGCATTTCCATACGCCCCATATTTAAATGCTTGACAAACTTAAATTAATTGTGTTTTAATTAATTCATCAAGGGATGCCAAAAGCTTTTGTTGCCAAATTAGAAGAGCTAACAACAATTTGTTTCTGGCATATCTGAAAAATTATGATGTGATTTATTTTTTGCACAATTAATTATTGCGAAAAGCTTTCCTAAATTCTCAAACCCAGCAAGTACACTGAAAACGTATGGCAGCATTCTCAATGCCGTCAGTGTTGTTCCGCCAAGCTTAATGTTCACATTGAGTCCATAATAATAATTTGTCTGATTTTAGACTTCAATATTCTGATTGCTGTTTAGAAGTAGACTATATATGTAAACATGTAGGTATTGTATCAATTAAATTTTGCTGCTGACTTGACAGTGTAACTATTAATATTTAGAGGCAGCATTTATGATTTCTCCTACATGATTCCTCCATCAGGCTGCAGACATTTTTAGTTGATACTGTGAAAGTCAAGCAGCTTCAGTGGTGTGGATTTTCTCTGCTTTCTGCTCTATGTGTCAGTGACTTGAGTGTTTGCCAACAACATTGAAATATCCATGCAGATTGATTAAAAATGAACCCTTCAGTGAAATATTTGTCATCAGTTGATGTTGACTGGTTCCTTTCTGTGACTGCAGTGGATTCTGAAGATGGTGTAGCCATTGAAGCTCCAGGAAACCTCACCTTAGACACGGACTTCCTTCTAGGACAAGACCTTGAGTTTGGTGATCCTGATCATGAAAGCAAGATTCTAGGCCTGGAAAAGTTCTCAGGTTTGTAACCGAATTTTTTTTCATAATTAAGTGTTTCAAGTTATGTGTTTGAAGTTGCTTAATGCAAATAAGAAGTACTTGAGCAGCTAGTTTATCAGAAATACAGCAGAAGAGTGGCTGGTGTATCAGTTTATCATCATCATCGCTGTGGCTTCTGCCATTTCTCCATATAATATTTAAAACTCATCATCATCTGGCATCAAAAGAAAATGCCAAAAATGGCCGTTGTCTCCTTTTGTACATACAGTTTTGATGATTGAGTGCAGTCAGTGCTAACCTTGCAACAAAATACATCACATTTCCCGTGATTGCTTCACAATAAAAGCGACTGCTGACCATAAATTGTATAAAAAACAGATTTTGATTTCATAAAATTTTTAAGGATTGTAGCTTTAACAGGCAACGTGTGCTGTTGATGTTTGCCTGTCAGTTTGTCTGTCTGTCTTTAATACTGTATCTGTCACTTGTAACTAGGGCAAGTCTGTCTATCAAGTGTTTCTCTTTCAGTGTCTCACTGTTTTCAGATGTTTCCTCTTCACCTTCCTGCTTGTGTTTGTTCTGTATCCGTATATCTAATAGACATCTTATCCCACGTGTGGCAAATGTGTCCATTGATTATACAATAAAGGGAATGGGAGGATCACACAGCCTGGTCATTATAGTACATTTCAATTCACTTCACAATTTGAACTACATTTGCTTGGTGAAAGGACTATAGTGTCATTATGTTATATATAGGCTCTAATTTTCACTTCCTGGTATCATCATGAAAACATGGAGTGAATCTGTGATATAAATTATTGTAATGGTTCTACAGCTAAAGACATGTAGCGGCAGCCGCACTACAAAGAGGACTTGCAGGTTTTTACTGTTTGTTTCTCAGCGATGAAGTGTTGCCCCTCTGTGCGACAGTAAGAGAAATGGAAGTACCAGCTCATATTTCCCAGCATGGCTCTTTTGTCAGAGAGAGTGATCTGAAAAATGGAAAAGTAGAGAAAGGAGCTGAGACACCATTATTATATAATGGTCATAAAAATAGGTCCATTACCATCAAGGACACCATTATAAGAGGGCATTTATTTATCATCATCATCATCATCATCATCAGCCTCTGCTCCCACTACCCCACGACCATTATCGTTTCCCTCATCATCATCATCATCATCATCATCATCATCATCTACCCTCATCATCATTATCATCATCATCAGCAGCAGCAGCAGCAGCTTCACCATTATAGTCATCATCATTATCATTAGGCACGGTAATCATCCACGAGGGGGTTCCACAGGGCAGGATAAAAGGCCAGTCTCCACTCTCGCCTTCCCCACATCCTGCCTCGGCATCTGTGAAGGGAGGCAGCTTTTCTTCTGGCTTTCAGGAGCACACGTTGAAGCCGAAGAGCGCTGTTAAACATTGAAGATTTTCTCACGACCTTCTAGGAAAAGTGTCTTTTCTTCTTTGTCTTTTTGTTGTCTTAAAACCTCAGATGGCACAATAACAGCTAAAACACAGTTGACCTTGCTGGTTGCACCGTGAGTATTAAATGTTTCTCTGAAATTCACTCTTTCTGCTGAGAAGAGAGATTCTCTGTGTGCTGAAGTAACCTTAGTCACTGTGATGGAAATGGAGGGGCGTTATCTGTAACAGTTCTTTATCGCTGCTTGTTTTCTTTACTTGTTGGACCGTTTTGTGTCACTCAGTGAGATATCACACCATTTGAATTGAAATTGTGCCTTCAGGTGCCTCACTTTTAAACCATGTGTCATAATAACACAGTCTGACTTTAGTTCATTTGTAAGAAAGTCCAGAGTGTCTCAGTGGTGTTTTTTCATGTCCTTGTAGCTATTAGTTATTATATAGATATTATTCATATTTTTACATCTTACTGTGACACATTCTTTTGTTTTATCATGTCAGAATTTCAGTCACCAATCCGTCACATGCTTCCAGTCTGTGCACTATGAAAATGATGGAATCATGTCATCATCATAGAGTTTAGTATTTAATTATTTCACATTTTATCGGTTCAGTTATATATTTTATTGTATTTATTATTGCGCTTTTGTGTGACTGACTACGCCTGTTGTCTTCTCTCTGTATTTATTTCTTCTGCTGTATTTGTCTCTCTTGCAAAAGAAATCTTGTTCTCGATATTCCCTGATATCTATCTATCTATCGTGCTGTAAACTCATACAGTGTTTGTATTTGTCTTCTCTGTTCAGAAGTAGCTGCTGAGATCGGTTTCTCTGTGTATCCTCTGGGTGATGAAGAGAGCCCTGCCTACAGCCAGCTCAGCATGGAAAGTGAAACAGACAACTCGCACAGCACAACTGACAACGGGAGGGAAGACGAGGGCAGAGCAGCCCAGTCCGAGCCCAGTTTTCCTCCCTACCTGTCCTGCAGGGGCTGTGGTCAGCTCCGCGATGAACCTCTGGGACCTGGCATAGACCTAGTTGGCCCGTACTGCCTTAGGTGCTGCAAAGCCTCCAGGGAAGCCAAAAGCACGGACTTCTGCTCACCTTTTGGAAGCATCAGCGGGATTCGCTCAGGCTCCCATTTGCAGCTTGATGATGAAGGGTTGGGGAACGGGATGGGTGACAAAACACTGACAGCCGAGGACAAACTGCCCAAACTGCACTCGTGTCACCTCTGCGGCTTCTCCTCGCGTTACGCCAACCATGTGAAGCGTCACATGAAGACACACAACGGGGAGAAGCCCTTTAACTGCCCCTTGTGCACTTATGCCTCAGCCCAGCTGGTGAACCTGCAGAGACACCTGCGCATTCACACTGGGGAAAAACCTTACAAATGTGACAGCTGCACGTTTGCCTGCAGTTCTCTCGGCAACCTCAAGAGGCACCAGCGCATGCATGTGCCCTCTGCAGGGGCAGGACAGGATGCCCCGCCACGACCTACCGGTGGCCAAAACAGTCTGAAGAGGCACGTGACTGGGCAGAGACCCAATGAGGAAGTGTCTGCTGCTTCAGCCAAGGGTATGTGGCATTTCCTTTATTCATTATTTCATCTCTTTTTTTAATATTATGACTCATGATACACAATCTTAAAAACATGCTAAACTATTTTAATAGGTTTGATCAGTTTATAACTCTATCTCATCTCTTTGTGAAGTTTCAGAAGTTGCGAGACCATCTTCAAACCTGAGTTTGGGAGCCCAGAACAATGACTACCTATCAGCCTTTGATGGCTTAAAGGGGGCGTCACCACCGCCCATACCAGCCTCTAACCCAGCTCCTGGCCACCAGCCTCCGCCCCTGCTGGAGACCACAGGCAGTGGTGGCAGCAGGGCGACCAGAGGGGGCATAGCAGACGGTGCCGCCCTCCCCCCTTCACTTTTCCCTTACACTTGCCGGCTGTGCGGCATTGTCCTGGAGGACGAGGACGGATCCTCGGCCCAGATTTGCGCCAAGTGCACCCTCGAAATGCTGACTAAAGACTCTTCGTCGTCTCCCAACAGCCCCGGCGAGCGCAGTGACAAGGTGTACACCTGCGCCGCCTGCCCTTTCCTCACACACTACCCCAACCACTTGGCACGCCACATGAAAACTCACAGCGGCGAGAAACCTTACAAGTGCCCACAGTGCGACTACGCCTCAGCGCACTTCGACAACCTCAAGCGCCACCACAGGGTGCACACGGGTGAGAAACCTTACAAGTGCCATTTGTGCGATTACGCCTGCGGGAACCTGGCCAACCTGAAGCGCCACCAGCGGGTGCACTCGGGCGCCAAGCCCTTCCAGTGTGCCGTGTGCAGTTACAGCTGCAACCAGAGCATGAACCTGAAGCGGCACATGCTCCGGCACACGGGAGAGAAGCCGTACAAATGCCAGGAGTGCGGCTACACCACCGGCCACTGGGACAATTACAAGAGACATCAGAAGAAACACGGCCTGGCCACAGACGGCTGGGTCAAAGTTCCAATGACTGGCAACGACGAAGAGGAGGAAGCGAGGAAAGGGATGGGAGTTGGAGGTCAAAGTCACAGAAAAGAAGCAGGGGTCGATATGCAGTATATGTCTAGGGAGGGAGGTCAGACAATACACTCATGCTACAAACTTGAGATTGTATAAAATATAACTCAGCAAAACTAAGCTACCAGCAACTTGTTTTTTTTTTCACAGAGCCTTTATATTGTTTTAGTGTGTATCGGTCTTTTAGTGTTTTG
This sequence comes from Holacanthus passer, assembly GCA_025331565.1. Classification (NCBI taxonomy): domain Eukaryota; kingdom Metazoa; phylum Chordata; class Actinopteri; family Pomacanthidae; genus Holacanthus; species Holacanthus passer. The sequence goes on from JAFREQ010000034.1 coordinate 3,052,399, forward strand.
TCAGATGTCTTCAGAGGCTGCTAATTGTTTATTTGTAGAATCTGGCACAATTATGAAAAAAATACAATTGTTCCGAATATTTTCATCCCTTTTTAAGTAAGGTGGACGAGTCTGTTCGGAGTTTGTCTTCTGCTCTGTGTTTGTGTCGAGACGAATGGACTTTGGTCTCCTGTGGAAGTGTCTCATTCTGTACGTTAAACCACACTAGGCTTACTCTAACAGTTCCCTCCCATATAACAACACATATCTGGTTCTTCATCGTAGGACAGAGAACACTACCAAATACTCCTCACTACGTGGAACTCGTGCACATTTTAGCCTGAACTGTTGAGCTGCACTGTGTAGTTTTTTAAGAATGTTTTTAAATAAGGGACAATTGCTGTATTTCTCAAAGTTGTTAGTATCACAATTTTAGGTCAAACCTTTTTGTTTTGATCCAGAAAGCTCATGATTTAACTTGAATGTTAATTTTTCCTGTCCTCCTATCAGATTTACCTGACTTGCCTTCATGAGATTATTTTAACAGAGAATTAGATTTGAAATGTGTGCTGAGTTTACTACACAGTGCAGCTTTAAGTATAGATGGGTCCTTTTAAGGTAACGGCATGCCTTCAGATCATTTTACTAATGTATGTACTACTAGCAAAGTGCTATTTAATAGTACTGGAATTGTTTTACTCTTAATGAACTATATTGATTAATTAGGTTGCGTTAACCTAACTGAATAATCTCCAGTATCTTGAACTGTGTTGTCAGTTGTTTTGTTTTTTTTCAAACCCCTCAGGATTATAAAATGTTATTTTGAAGACCTAAATGTTGGCAACAAATTTATTTCTAGTCATTTTAACACAAAGGTTGCATGCACAAGCATTCTGTAAGACCCTCTTTGGCCTTGATTTGGTTTTATGGTTAAAGAGAAAGCACAATTACACACAGTTGCAGTTGGAGGGAAAAAAAACATTGGTTGATGTCTCTTACATGTGATTCAGGAGGAACACAAATCGTAAAGGAGCATGTTCAAAGGATTTTTTTTCCCCCACAAACATGCTACATATCATTAATCTTTAAATTTCTAGAACCTAAATTTGTTCATTTTGGGTCTTTTTTGATCAAGACTGTTTAACCACCTTCCTTTTGATTACTGTTTACTATTGACTGTGAAATTAGCCCATTCTTGTGTTTTCTACTTGAAAAAAAAGATGACACTATTAGTAAGCATGTGAGTGTGTAATAGTAGTTTTATTTTTCTAACGTGGCTGTAAGACACTGCTAGAAGTGCATACTTTAATATATAGATTTTTTTTTAATTTTGAATGTGTGATGTGTCATTTAGCTACCATGGGAAAAATAATAGGGACTGTGATTTAAGTTTACTCTCTTTTTGAATTACTATTATATGCAAGTGAGATATTTTTCAGGTTGCCAACCATGCCATGACACAGTGGAGCATTGAACCCATTGACTAGTACCGACATCCCCCCCAAGTGTCCATTTTTGTCTTTATGTGTCTCATAAATGCCTTAATTGAGGATTTTGAAATAAACACGTGGAATTCATTTCATTGAATGTCAGACAGCAGACTGGATCTTTTTTTTTTTCTCATCTTAGTCACATTTTCACATACATCTTATTTTTAGATATGTGCTCTGTAGATGGCAGTGTCGGTCTGTGGGTCAGTCTACTTTGTTCCTGAGCATCTGCCGGATGGAAAGCAATGACATTTTGAATAGACATGCGTTGTCCCCAGAGGATGAATCCTTCTCCTTTGAGTCCATGTATCATATCTCGACAACTATTGGATGGATTATCATAAAATTTGGTACAGAGAGTCATGTCCCCCTCAGGATACATTGTGCCTTCTTACACCTGTGCATGTTCGCATTGCACCACTGTGCCTAAGTACATCTCCCACAGCTGTAGCATGGCTGTAGACAGTAATGACACTGAATGTGATTCTGCAGAACAAATGGAGTTAGAGCCAAACTGATCAATTGGTCAGGCCCAAAAAAAAAAAAAAAAAAATCAGCTGATAAATCAATAGCAGCATATGTTAGTCAACAAGAAATTACAGTAGAGAAAAGCCAAAGTTATATTTGAGGTAAATTAGAAACTGATGTTATTCCACACTATATCCACCAGAGAGATTGATGAGTTTTATCTTTCAACTGTACAGTGTTTTTGTAAAAAACGGAATATAAGCTGATATATGATCCATATACCTCTCTTCTACAGAAATCTGAAATTGTTGTGATGTACTGATTCATATCACATGGTTGCTCTATACTGAGTAAGATTCTTGGCATATTACACATCTCAGAACAGAAGCTGCTGCTGATACAGAATGCTTAGTAATAGTGAAAACGTGACTGAAGTGGAGCATTGACTGACAACCAAGAACCATAGAATCACCTAATTTCAGAGTTTATTGGAGCATCATGACAGTTGTCGCTTGAATCAAGTCAATACAATCTTCATGAAATTTGACATTTTCTGTAAAAGTGATGCTGATGATAAATGCACTTTAAAGTGTAATTTGGCACCTACACATTTAACATCCAGGACCTTGCAGCTTCCACATACTACTGGAAGGTATTGACAGGAAAAGAGAAAACAGAAATGAGCGGTGGTGTCTACATCCTCCTGCTGTAAATGTAACTGAAGAGAGAGAAGAAGCACAGCAGTGAAAGGACAAGACATTTATATTGAGAACATTTTGTTTACAGTTCTGGCTACCAGTGAGAGTAAAGCTGCTGATAGGTTGGCATTGATTTACATTTAGAGGCTTCGAAACACGCCGACAGCGCTAAAAAAAAAAAAAAATGGAATGACAGGTCTTATAAAACAGCGGGATATGTTCATTTTGTTGTCTGCTCTCTATGAACTTTGTTCCCTCCAGCAATTTTGATCACTTTAGCCGCTTCACCAAAGCACCTTTTCAGCTAAATCCTCTGAGATGATTGGCACAATGTACATACAAGTTGCAATGAACTGAAGCCCCGACGAACGCCCCCTACAACACCATCACTCGCCAAAGAACAAGACAAAGAAAATCAGATGCAAAATTTGTAAACACTTTCCATTTTAACTAATAAAGTCCCCTAAACATTATGTAAACAATGATAAATGTTAGTCCATTTAAACTTTGTTCTATACAGCTTAGATTACATTTGATCTATTTGATTACAATAAGCTATTGATGATAAAGATATTAGTAAATGTTCAGAATACTTAATTGCATGTACATAATATAAAAAGTGACATTGTCATAATTTTTATGTTTATTTTGTGCAAAATGCTTTAGTAAACTATAATTTGGCATTTATGAGAAACCTTTAAAAAATTGGTTTAAAAAAATCATAGATGGATTTACAGAGCCCCTTGGAAAGAAAAAAAAAAAAACAATCTCCACACAATGTTAAAAGTCATGCTTAAGCTTCCACTCAAACATTCATCTCCACCTGTAATACTGTGCAAAAATGATGGCTTCAGCAAGTGCAAGCAGCTCGGCCAAATCAACCATCTGTCAAGTTCTGCAAGATTCTAGGTAACACCGGCTGACGCTGATGTTTACTTTAATGACAACCCACGAGGCTGGAAAGCAAGTGTTAAGGCATCAGACTATTTCTGAAGGCAGTATGAGTGACTGTGCCTCAAATGGACGCTGAAAACACCACTGCTGTCTTGCTAAGATATCTACTGACTTGGCACATGAGTAGCACGGCACACAGAGGAGCACTAACAGTATAAAAACATGACATTTTGGTATATAGCCAAGCCAAACATTGATCATCCATATAAGTAAGCAGTTGCTCTACATAGTCTACAGTTTTGAGATCGATTTCAACACATTCACTGGACTCTGGGGTCATTTTACGAGAACTATCGACGTCCAGTTGGGCTGTATTATCACTAGTGCCAGGTCTAACTAAACATTTGGCTCTCTGGTCGGGAAGGAACATGCAGCCACCGTGGGAAGAATCCAGGATCTAGCAGGTTTTTCTTCATGTTGTTTATAATATATTAATTTACTTTGTACCTCAAGAATTTAACTGCATTATAGAACTTCACATATACTGTGGACAAGACAGTAACCCATGTGAATGAAACTGACGTAGGGATTTGTCGGAGAGTAACATACAGACACCCTCCCTATTTGAGTATCTGTAGCTTTACATGCTATTTACTGTATGTTGCCACAAGTTCAAGAACATAGGGACAAAGTTTCAATTGAATATGATGACTGTAACTGAAATACTAATGGAGATGAGCTTTTAGAGTCTAAAAGAAAGGACACCGTCAAAGATTAAATGAGAGCTTAAGGCAGCGATTTCTCCAGGAAGAAGCTACAATCTTGCAGAATCGGACGCCCTGTGTGGTCCACTCGGCTCGGCTCAGCTCAGCTTGTAATCTTTGTCGCCCCGGGTGTTGACGGTGGAATGAAGACGGGAGGAGGGCGTGTCAGCGGTTACAGGTCGTCATCCCCGATTCCCTCGAAAGCATAGTTGCCATGAAAATCATTGCCGCTGATGTCGTTTGCCGAGTTGGAGGCGCTGATCCCTCGGAGGGACACGGAGCTCAGCTTGGTCTAAATGGAATAATCAATAGCAGGCTTAACTCTGGACTGACACTGATTTATTAGAATGTGTTCAAGATGCTGGGAACACATCATCTGACCCCATCATTCAGCTGCATGTTGCATTGGTATTTTTTTTTTTTTTTTTTTAAAAGCTCTATACTTTAAAACAGAATTGAAAAAGTCAAAAATGTACTCACTGAGAGTTTGACAATTTGTTCACGGTTCGGGTCAGGGGAGTCCTGCAGCCAAAAACAACATGAGGGCTCAAATTAATCCTGAAAGTCCAAATCAGATTCAAACTGAGAGGCACACTATCCTGTTTCTCACCAGTAGAGGGGGAGATTTCACAGCTTGCTGACTGTCTGGCCGGTGGATGGAGCCGTTGTGTCGTTTCCGCAGCATCTAGAAGGTGACGGACGACAGCAGAAGGAATGAGGAGTAAAATAATTACTGTTAAGAAAGAATCCTGTAAATTATGAGGTTTGCTTTCATCAATCTCCAATCACCAAAATACAAATCAAATAGTGATAGAAAACAAAGTAAAGTAGTGTTCAAAAAGATGCTGCTGTGTATTAATAATGTAAAATGTCACATCAAATGCAGGAAAGCTGATATACCATCCTCTGCAAATGTGTGTTTAATGTAAACACATAGGAAAGGATGTGGTCATTTTGTTGATTTATAAGAACGCCACTGCACCAATGAAGTATTTGAATGTTTTTTTAACACAAACCTTCTTTATGCTGCCACCTGACTTCTTCACCATTAATTCGTCCACCATAGACTGAAGGCAGATACTCATCATGATTGCCTGAAATCACAGACCGAAAGTCAATAAAATCTGGAATGCTGAGCGTGTTTCTCAGACATTTTGGAGTCGTTTGAGTGAAGAAGAGCTGCGGGAACAAAACGCTCTGACCGTAATAATCACAGCAATTTAATGCTCTACTTAGCCGAATGTCTGTCGCCCCCTCATTGACCCTGTGTGCGACTCCTTACCTGTTGGCTGGTGATGGTGACCCACTGGAGGCGGTCCTTGCTCATCAGATACTCGAAGGCCAGCTCCAGTTTGACCTCGCATTTGGATGAGGTGCAGGGATTGGTGGTGCCGTTGGCTATCGGGACTTGCTGCAGAGTCGCAGAGAAAGACGGAGAGTCATGGACTGTCAGAACTGATTCATGTTTATTCTACTGTGGACTCTCTCCTGCTTCAGCATTCGAGTCAAATCTGTCTCCTGGTGTTCAAAGTGCATGAAAAAGAAACAGATTTCCATATTTCCTAACCAACATCCAACTTGCATTGTTATGCAGAAGATAAGCTTGCAATTGTCCTTCATGACTGGAGGGTCATATAAGCAGTTAAATCACATTTCTATTCATTCCTGAGCTGCTGCATCACCACTGACAAGCAGGCAAATCTTAAGATGACACGTGCTAAAAGATTAACATGGGTGCAAAGACAGAAAGAAAGAACTATGTACAAATACAGTATTTCAAAAGCCTTCGAGCCTCATTCCTCTTTAATGGAGTCTGTGCTCTTCACTGAGATCAGGAAGGAGGATAACACACAAACAGAAAAAATTCAGACAAAAAACAAAGGTCTGACGCATATGCACACACATGCTGACTGTTTATATGCGCTCTTCCGGATGCAATTTGAGATGCGACTATGAGGGGGGGTTGCAGCGTTGCACCAAATGAGATGTTTTGAATAGTTTGCTGGAAAGGAAAGGGCTCATTAAAATGACTTTGACCTCTGAGAATGAGCTCAGGAATTAACCACCCTGCTGGACAGCGTGGGGGTTCAGTCTGTAATCAGACGAGCCAAGATGCATTTTAATTTTAGACGTGTTGCCATGTGTCCAGATCTCGGTGCAAATTAACTTTAGGAGAATCATAAAAGCTTGTGTGATACACATAATGACTGTGCTGCTCCAACACTAATGCAATGCAAAACTGAACTGTTTTCCCCCCATCTCCATTTAAATGAGGTCTTGCATCTAGTCTTCATGCTAGCAGAAATTATGTGGGTAGAGCTGCATGTAGTGCTTTTCTCAGCTATTCACAGAAGGGAAAATAGATTGTTGAGCTGTCTCTTTTCAAGACGACTGACTGGGTGGAAGCAAAAGAAAATGCAGATTCAAGGAAACTGTGTGGCGCATGATGGTTTGAATTTATGCAGATTGTGAGTGACAATTATGGAGATTTTTTTTATTCTTCAGACAAAGAAGTTGTTCTGGATTTCTTGCCAGCTACGGTTTCAAATGAACAAAAACAAAGCTGCAATCAGGGAGTCAAATTTAGTCTGTCAATTTGGAAAATTACCTTTGTAAAAAAGGGTGATTTAGTATTGCACTTCCATACATTTGAGGGACTTAAGAGAGGCATGTTCAAAAAGGAATTGTCAAAATCTATGCAGCAGAAGTTGAGAAATCTGGACTGCTCCAAAACCACATTTCCCATAATGCAACTCAGAATCTTCATCAGACCCTCCTTGCCTCCTAATCTTTTTATTTCAGACTTTAGAGAGCTCCCCCAGAACCACAGAAAACATTATAAAGGAGTACTTTTCATAAGAAGCAAACTGATCTTTAAGTATAAAATTGGTGGAATCATCCCTTTAAAAGTCATTTATTTCATTATTATTCCATATTCTATAGTTCTTCCATTATTTTACGTCTCATCGGTTTGGCAGGAACACTGTTTTTGTTCATTTGTTTGTTTGTTTTTAAAACACCAATGCCCAGCTGACTGTGACTGATTGAGTCTTCTGCCTCCAACATTTCCTGGAAATGAACAGAAAAGGAAATATTTTCTGTCCTTTTTTTCCCATTCACAGTGTAACACACTACATTGATTAATGACTGTGAATCCAACCACCTTGGCCTAATCAATCAATCACTGTCATCTGCTGAGCTGAGCCTGACACATCCTGACGGCATCTCATGTTTACTGATCAATTCAGTTTACTAGGCGACAGTCTAAACAGTAGCCTCCTGTGCTAAACATATGGTCTGTGTGAAACTGTGCATCTCTTCTTCCCCTGAAAGCCTCTGAGGTTTTATTTTTAAGAGTCTATTAATTTCCTTTGATATTACTGGAGCTGTTAGCACTGCACAGATGCATACAGAGTAAGCTTTGCTTCCTTGTACTGCGTGTCATCACATTTCCTTCTCTCAAACAGACAATTATCAGTTGAAAGAAAGGATGCTGCTCTATGTGTGAGGCTGCAGATCAATACAGCACTATCATTGTGTCGGCTGCGTGTTTGTGTAATTGGACTGATGAAGACGGATGGCGTGGAGGTCAGCACTTTTGTAGGAGTGAAAACTAACGTTTGGCAAGACTAAATAGGTTTGTTTGTGGTGCAGTGGTGAGAGGAGGTTTGTTAACAGGCGACTGTTAAGCCAAAACTGCTGCATCTCTACCTCTGCCAGCTCACAGTCTCCTAATAATATGGAGCGATCCCAATTTGATTATCTCAGAGCTTTGGAGATACAGGCATGCTTCACTCATCCTCACTCTCTCTCTCTCGCACACCGACGGTTCCACTTACAGAAGACGTGACGCGCCAACACCTCATGCGCGTGACCTTGAAGCTCCCCTCCTTCATCTGTTCGTTGGGAAGCTTTACGTGGAAGTTGAGCTCGTTGTTGCCGGCACTGACGATGACTTGGCAGCCCTTCTCAGGGAAGTCGGTGATACAGGGGTCAAACTTGATATAGCCATAATATTTGAGAGTTTGACCTAGGTGGATGAACTGGGGGGGGGGAAGGATAACAAAGCATTTTTTGATGACTAACTTTTAAAAAAAAATTCTGTCTTTGTTTCATCCCTGGAGGAAACGCGTTTGAATTCTCTGCTGGATTGGTGTGATTAAAAATTCATATCATGGGATAAACTAGGCTAATTGCATCACAGAATGCACTTGAGGCAGTATTCTCTATGGTCTACAGATTTATCCTTGGACCTTCAGAGTATCAGCTACATTCATATGAGGCACTGGAGAGGCAGAATCGTCGAGAAGAGATGCCTTTGCTTACCTCTTTCTTGGAGCCCTTCTCCTGCAGTGATTTGAGCTGCCTGTGCTGGTCTTTGTTGACAAGTATCCAGCCTCGCTCAATGTCAGACACTGTCTGGTGAAGCAAAAAACAAGAACTGAAGTTCATCTTTCTGCACAGACGAACAAAACAGAGCAGGTTTTTGTGCTTCCTTTGGTCCATGTGGGAGAAATCACATCCCGAGCCTTTCATGTAAACAGTGCAGGTCAGCAAATAATTACACAGAAACATGCACAAATGCACATGCTTGCAAAATCTCTTTATTTTCCTTTGATCTCTTTTTTTTTTTTAAACCTCCCTTTCTGCCACACAGAGGTAACACTCAGCACTTTGAGATTTTAATCAAACTTGCAACCCCCAAAATGCTTAATACAACAGATCACAGTTGTCACCGCAAAGGGAATCCGCTACCAATAGGATCAGAGAGGAACACAAAGGATGTACATGAGTCAAGGTGTTGCAAAGTCAAAACAAGCTGACACTGCTATCAGATAATGGAGGAGCCTGGGGGATGGACAAAAGCATTTTTGAAGCCATGGGATAAAGCTTGATTTAGGTTTCTTGATGGCACCAGGCGAGCTCAATAAAACAGATGTAAGATGTAAACAAACACAATCTCGTCTAATTTGGATTTCCTACTTGGTTCCACATTTCAAGGGGAATTTTATTTGAGGGGTATTTTTTAAGACCACGGTTGCTGCTGAAAATAAACAACAGCGTCTGGTTTGCCCAAGTCATGAAAGCTCTTACCTGGGCGTACAGCAAATTCAGGCCAACCCTGTTGTCCATGACATCGCTGTCGTACGCCATGTCCCAGTAGCTGCAGAAAGAAAAGGCACAGGCAGTCTTCACAAATCTATATTCAAACACGAATTAGAAGGAACAAAGTGGCACAGTCACAACTGCCAATTTGTTGGAATGACTCCATAAAAATACAATCATATTTGGATATTTGCCACTAAGAATATCATCTCCTATGACTCAACACGACATAGCACTGCTGTTCTGTGAATACAATGGATCTACAAAAACCATTAACTGTGACAGTGCATTTCTCAGATAATTGTTTTTAAATGGTTCATTTAGTTTAAGAAGTATTAGAATTGTCTCAAGTCATAAAGGAACACTTTAAGTTTATCTCAAAAAGTCAAAATCACGAATTAGGAGAGGCAGGGGCCCAAAGCTTTTCAAACTGCCTGAAACTGACATCAACTATAATATCATTACATTAAATATACATGTGAACTGGCATTTGGATAAATCTGTGAAACAAGAGTGAGTTATAGACTGCATTTGGAAATTTCCCTGTTGTGGGACTAATAAAGGAAAATCTTATTCCTTGACTCAATGCCATTGAGACAGCAGGTGTAAGCATTCATGTCAAGGGTTATTTCCTGCAGAGGTTGAAGGACAGCTGTGTGAGTGCGACGGGACAAAGTTTCCAAGGCAGCAACGTAGCTGTATTAGAGGCTATTCTGTGTATGGAGATGTGTGGGTGGTGGAGGGCAGCCTGAGAAAAGGAGTGCGATGTTATCAACATGCATTGATTCCGTTTATAGAGAGGGATCAGATCTGGGATTACATACATAAAAATGGCCCAAATCCAATTACAGAAAAGAGTGAAGAAAGACTAGAAAAGATCACAGCAGGCAAATCGATCAATCTTACTTGAGACAAAAAATTATGCCATATTTAATTTAATTAGTGTGTGATTTAATATACTTCACTGCCAATTTATGTTATATCTTGGATGTAAAATGTCTTTATTTAACTGACACTGGTTTCATACCTCAGTTTAGAATTATTATTGTTGTTAAAAGAGCACCACATTTTTTAACCACTTTTGCTCTTCGCCAAAAATTCGTGTCTTTTACTACAGGTGTGAAATTTAACATGTATTTGCATGACAAGGGATGTTAAAGGATGGTGTAAGTTGTCGATGCAGATGTTCATACAATTCAAAGGAAGAAGAGAGAAGATTAAGAGGCGGTGAAAGGAGGAGGGAAGGCAGGGAGTAGTGGAATCAAGATGTGTATGCGTGAGATGAGAGCTTTGATTTTGCTGCTTTAGTTTCAATTAAAAGTGCACTGACAGCCCCTGCTGAGACATGTGGTCTCTGTTTTGAATTCTCTTAATGCATACACAGATTCAACATTATGTGGATTCAATGTTTCCACTGGACAAAAACAACATTTCTTCCGTTTTGTAGCTTCAATTTTTATACAAAAAGAGCTTTTCCAATCATTTTGACCAGATCCCTACCCTGGATCTCATACACTAGTGGTCTGTTTTTTCTCCACCTCCACTTGTTAGTTACACATTCATTCTTCCCTTGCTGCTCTACACTCCGCAGAGAAACTAGGTCAGGAGGACTAAAGACTTTCCTTGAGGCGGAAAGAAAGTAAACATCCTGTGTACCTCAGTCAGTCAGCGGGAGGCAGGGTGACGAAAGAACAGGCGCATGAGGAAGTAGAAAAATGTTATGTTGAGGAGTGGAGCAGTCGCTAACTTCAGACTTGATGTGGAGGCAACATCACTGTTTTCCATGCATAGACATTGTTTGGGTGGCCCACCCAGGAAGATTTTTTTTTATACTTTTTGCAACATGCAGCTCTTGATGACAGATGCTCATTTGCAAAAACAGCCCACTCTCATAACAGGCAAAGCTACAGTTGAGTATTTTTAACAGTAACTTTAAACTGTTTCCAAAAAAGATAAATGAACCAGAGGATTTCTCTGTAAAAAAAAAAGGACATATTGTTCATATACACCATGTGAGCTCTGTTGTTGGAGGGGCAGTTAAGTATAAGGATGTGCTACTGGTTTGGTTTTATACTGAAGTTTAAAAAGGAAAGGAGTTTTGTTTCATGTATGATGCTTGATGTGTAAAAACAAGGGTTGCCCATCCTCCTCCAAGCGCCTTCAAATGCAATGCGGGAAATAAAAATTCAAATTTTTTTTTCCATTGAACATATTTCCAATAGCACCATACTATGATGCTTCACTGCAGGTATGGTAATTTCAGAGTTTTGTGACGATCTCGGCAGAGCTCTTTGCCTCTACCCATCACAAGCTGCCTTTTGCATGCCCACTTGGTAACAAATGATTTGTTTAATGCATTCAGACGTGGGAGGACGTACTAACCCACCAACCTGCACTAACCAAGCTGCTTCTAATTAACACAGGTAGGAGGATTAATTAGTGGAATTTAGTGCTATCTTTGCTGTGTTCAATGCTTTTTTTCCCTGTGTCATTTGACCTCATTGCACATTTTATGGATTGGAATGCTACTATTTCTTTATCTGTGTAGTTTTGTTGAGTTCATACCAATGTCTGGTCTCAATTTCATGTGAATAGCTGGACTGGAAATATGTTTGATGAAAAAAATGTTGACGTGTTGAATACTTATTTCCCCCACTGTAAATTCTCAACTTGTGGGGAAACACTGAGCCTCGACACAATCCAATCCAAGAGTCCTCCAGAAATACAGCCTTTGAGAATTTTGTTGAGATGTGGTTCAATTTTATGGGGATTTCTGAAGGCTGTTCATTTCTCTTCAAGCTTCAAGCTGTCAAGTTAGCTCTATGTCAAGTTTTCTAACATCTTATCTGGAACAAATTTAAGCTGCTAATCTATCAATGATCATTGAAGACAAGCTTAGCTATAATCATATAATATTCAAAAAGCAGCACGAGGCATGAAGCAAGGCTGAACAATATGACCTCAAATCTGCAGTAAATGATCATATTTACATATTTCCTTTATTATCTTCTTCTGGCTTTGTTCTGGTTCTGGTTCTCATTCTGGTAATAATGTAATCTGATTAATTCTGTTTAACGTCCAGTGCTTTGCTGCACCAACATCAGATTCTTGTCCCCGTCTAATCTCTGATTTTTCTGGCGTGACAGTCAAACGCAGCGCCTGTCTGGTCATGATAACTATTGTCCTTGGCAAAATAAATTGTAAAACAAATGACTCAGGTCTCTTTTCCAAATTAACTGCCACTTTGTAGAAGATGGTGCAGTCAGATAAGCAGCCAGTGGTTAGGCTAACCGCCGCTCTGACACATTGAGAACAAGTGCTTCACTGCAGATAAGGAAAGAACGGAGCAACACCCAGAATACATAAAGAAAACTAAAGCTTTACAGCATCACAGTAGATATCTACTGCTTAGCAAAACACAAATATCTGATCTGCTTCTTTACGAGATTAGACAAATAACACATGAATACTCTGGCCAATGAATCACAGCTATAATTGCATGAGGAGGAGAGCACTTGGGGTGATGAAATTCAAATTCATGATGTGGGCAGGTGGTGGGTACCTTTTCCGTAGGAGTATGTGAAATTCAGAGCTCCGCAAGCTGGTAATGGATACATAAGGCAGCTCAAACTCCTGCAGCTTCCGCACAACTGAGAGAGAGAGAGACAGAAAAACACAGATAGAGAAAGAGAGAGAGAAAGGAACAAGCACAGCTCCAGTTAAGTCCCAAGGACATTTGGATAATGATGGTAACAACAAACAACGAGGGATGGGAGAACTCCATCTGGACAGGTCCCAGCAGGGTAAAACTGTGTGTATGTGTGTGTGTGGGAGAGTATTGTGATGTAAAAAAAAAAAAAAAGATAACGAGTGTGTGTTTGTGTTTGTCCCTAATGTGCAGCTGTTTCATCGCGGCCCCTTCTCTCATAGCGAAGGAGATGTCGGGCGCTTGCTGATGCTGCTGCTGCTTTTCAGGCATCAATAAATGTGCGCAACACTATGAATCCGATGACTGAACGGCGGTTTAGTTTGCCATTAGGGTTGTTAAAAGTATGTTTACTCCTTCATGGGCTGAGATGCTGTGTGCAGGAAGCAGAAACACATGCTGCTTACTTTGATGTTGGAAATCTCTGCAGGAATAAAAAAAAAAAAAAAAAAAACACAAGATACAAACTGAATGCTTAAAATGTTTTCAATTTTTTTTTTGAAACATCAGGCAAAATAGAATACAGAAAATGTGGATAAGAAAACCAGCACTGCTATTTCAAACCCCACACTGGTTGTTCTTGATGTGTCTTTGCATATTTTACAGAATATACTGATTTACACATAGACTTCTGGGAAACTTAATGCCTGTCAGAGAGGAACTGAAGTCTTCGAGCTATCCTGTTATGTCAATACTCCCACTAGTTCTGTTTGATCCGAGGCCTGCTGCGCCGGATTTATTCTAGTAGTCGAGTCATATTTAACACACAGGCCCTTCTTTTCATACCACTCCGATTTTCAGATTCTAACTCTGCCAAGCATATACAACATGCCTGTGATATTTACAAATTCATCCAAGTTCACCTGGCACCATTTTCAGCCTGGAATGGACTTGGCGTGAGGAGTCGGGGGAGGGGGAGCGTTTGGCAGGTGGAAGACGAGAGAAGAGAACTGTTGGGACTGAGGGGGGATTTGACCTGACAGGGCTGTGATGAAATGGAAAAAGGGGGATTGGAAAACTGAAACATCTTGATGTGGAAAGCTTTATGCCTGTGCCTCAGTGGTATTCCTTGTGACAATTAGTACAAGTACAAACAAATATGTCAGAACCTTCTAAGTGCTACCGCTCCTACACTTAAATATACATATGGCCAAAAACAAACAGCTTCACAGAGGTATTATATAATATACAGCTAACTGACATGCAGCCAAATAGGACTCACTTTTGAGACCATGTGTTATTTGACAAGGCTATGTAAGGGCTATCTGACCAAGAAGGACAGTGATGGAGTGCTGTGTCAGATGACCTGGCCTCCACAATCATCCAGCCTAAACCTAATTCAGATGGTTTGGGATGAGTTGAACTGCAGAGTGAAGGAAAAGCAGCATTAGTGCACTTACACCAACCATGAACAGAATATCACCAGACACTAGAATTAAATACATACAGATTTAAAGTATGGTCTATGGTAAGTTTCCAGTTAAGATTTTAGTTACTGATGTTTCAATTATTTATTTCTTATCTACCTCTTTGTGTTGTTTCTTTTGTGACCCTTACGTGTGATTTTGTTGCTGTGACATTGCAGGTTCCCTCATCTCTATTTATCCATTTTATGTAGTCTTTCTTCTGTATGTTCATGTCAATTATTAACAGCGAAGGGCTGTGGTGGCCCAGTGTTGTGGGAAATAAAAGGATTAAGAAAATATTTAATTAATGCACAAACATGCCCAATATATGCACAAAAGATGTAACAAAATCACATGTTTTCCAGATATATTATATTCAGTTTATATTTCTATAAATCTTCCAACTTGGCTAGTCTGTTGAAATGGTGATGTAACTCCTCTTGCAGTCTTTCTGGAAAAATGACTTCACTAATCAGAAGTTGGCCTGTCAATGCCATTTTGCAGCCGACACAAGAGTCAGATTTTAGAGAGCTTGCATCACAGCAAATACATTCTCAACCTGCAAACACTGCACGCAGCTCACACCACTCTGAACACTGCGCAATTGCATGAACCAGCCAACAAACACACACAGGCCTGGCTCTCAATGAGCTGCTGAGCACCTAATAAATGAATTATGCATTCCAGCCAGAGATGCAGCAGGAACTCAGAAACAAGATACAACTCTCATGGGGCGATGCAGTTCTTCTTTTTTAATTAAACTACACCACATCTCCAAACACTGAGACAGATTAACTGAGCTGCTGAACTGTTGCCAGAGTCAACTCTGCATGCTTCATTGTTAGAAAATTTAGAGTGAAAATAAAACTCAATTCAAAAGCATGGCATTACAGTACATAATTCCCAGAAAATGATTTTTTAGTGCAACACAACAAAAGTTTTAGTTTCTAAACCTACTTCCTTTTGTTGATCTGTTTGTAAGAGTCATTTGTCCTCTAAGGTCTGTGTGATTTGTAAGGCCCTTGGCTGACCTGATAAAGAAGTTTTAATTTACATTACTTTATCAAAGTGCTAAGTGTGCTGTACATTTAGTTTGCCTCAATAAACAAGTCTGTTATCTTATAGTTTCCAGCTGCAGTGGTTCAAAAAGAAAAAAAAAAAAACATCCTTAAGCTGCAGAAATGTCTGAAAATACATTCCAGGGTGGCTGTAAATAATCAGGAGTAATGAATAATGTATTTCTTTCTCCCTTCCAGTTTTGGTAACCAATAATTAGTCACATAAATGGGACATTATACCAAATACATTCTGTTAGTAATGACAGGGAACTATGAGATGTTTTCATTCCTTTGCAATCACCTGATTTTTTTTTTTGGTAAACTGGTGTTGACACTTACATGTTAAACCTCCGTCCACACCCTCACGGACAAGGAAGAGACTGAAGTAACCAACAAGGTCATCAGGAAGGTCAAGCTTTGTTGCAACAGCCTGCAGAAAGATGACGAAGATATTTTCATGGTCAAATTCAGTTAACTCCTTCATCTGATTTCAATTTTCAGTAAGCTATGAGAAATGAAGATGAAGTGTTTGAAGACAGATAGGATAAAAAATAGCTAAGTATGAAGTGGAAAAATTGAACTGAAGACTGGACCATCCAGTAGATCAAAAACTGGGATCTAACCACAATCATACTTCACCAACTCTATTATACATTGCAACTCTAAAGCAACAGAATAATGTGTTGTCGTCTTAAAACAGGATCAATAATGACTCCTTTAGGTGTAAGAAGATGAATGTGCTTTATTTTGTAATTTACCTGCTTTATTAAAAAAACATTATCAAGAATCTTTGGTTTGCTATAAGATTTCTGAGTAATGACAGAAAAAATTGACTTTCTTTGTGTTTTTTTGTGCTGATGTTGAGTTGTATTATTATTCATGAAAAATGAAAATCATCCAAGCAGCAACTGTGATAAAAAACTTAATAATAAATAAATTGATAAATAAATTTGAAAATAAAACATATACCATTATCATCATTGTTGCATTATTGTTACATTCTCACAGAGAACAATGGTTTTCTCTGGGATAAAAATCAATGTTTGTCGATATGTGTTTAGCACTACCATTTCTTCTTTCACCTGCTCTTTAACTCCTTTAATTTAACTGCAAACACACAGAAAGGCTATGAATGTGAGTGCAGCCGTCAAGCAAACACACACACAGACAGCATAAAACTCGGTTGTGGGTGAGATATACTCTGCTCTGAGACCTGCTGTGGTGAACAGAGGTTAACTATGGTTAAACTTTCATAAGAGCACTTTAAGAGCACTTTAACAAATCAGAGCACTTTCTGTTTTATAGCCAAGAGCAACAAAGCACATTATTATGAAACGTCAGCATGTGTACTGTTATGTGTGTGGTTATAGTCAGTTGGGAGCAGAGGTGAAGCGGATGTGTGGAAACGCGGAGAAAAAAAACACAAAAAAAACCCCACATTCAACTTGGTCAAGGTTTCTGTTTATTGTTTTGACTGTTTTTTCATTTTATTCTATTTTTAGTTCCGGTGCGCTCAAGCAATTTCAACATGCTGTTTAATGTCAATCTTTGCTTTGGCAAAGAGGATCTATATAAATAAATGTGACTTCATTTGGTTTGTGATAGTGTATGTAGTGTTTGTTAAATGCCAGAGCTTACAGAAGAGTCTACATCAATACTGCTAGACTGAAGGAAAACCAAGGTGACTGTCAGCACTGATATGAACAGCAGTGTTCAAATGTCTCTAGTTAAACATATACAAAGACTGCGTAGACCTCAATGATATTAAGTATTCTGACCTCTTTATCAGAGTTTATTAGCTCTCAATGATATGATTTCCTGCTATAAAATGATTATATTACCTCCACACACCAAAGAGGACTATTTATTATGTGTACCATTGAAACATTAAGCCATGTTACGCTTTTGGGCATTTGGATCTGAACACACATGTTTTTCTTACAAATGATTAATTTGTACAACTTTTTATTAACAAATTGAATTACAAAACCCTACAAGTTATATTAGGTGGAGTGTGTTTATGCACTCTTTGACAGAGCACACTTACATCAAGGACGTCCTCCGTCTGATCCGAGGTCAGAATGTTGACTGTAACCTTCTGACCGTTGGAGAGACAGATGTCTAGAGCGACTTCTTCTGTGGGAATCTGCTGCGTCTCCTGTGGGAACAACACGAAACATAGCAGCTTTTATTCAGCTTCACGGGTAAGCTACATGTTCTCATTGCTGCCAGTCAACAACAAAATCATATCAAGTCATAGGGCAGTAAAACACATGGGCTCGTCGGAGAAGAGGTAGAAAATATACTGGCTAACTATTCCATAGTTTTGATAAGATAAGATAAACCTTTATTCGTCCCACAGTGGGGAAATTTACAATGATGAATGATGAATTGATGAAGCTCTTTATAATCCTATTATATAAGAGCAAATGACAGTGATCGGAAATTCTCTTGCACATAGATGCAATGAATCTGAGCAACTTTTCACACTAGAAAAGATGTTACAAGTGCAGCTGCATCAATTCTCTGGTCAAGATTAGAGCAAAACAAGAAATATGGCCTGGAAGGTCAATTTTATTTAAGCAATACAACAAAAGCAAGATTTGAGTCAGAGGCAGAAGACACAAAAAACAGTCAGCTACTTGATGAGCATGATTTTTATGCCACAATAAATCTGACTGTTTATTGACACAGACAGATCAGGCAGACGTTGAGGACTGATTTAGGGCAAAACCAAATGAAAGCATGTCAAACACAAAAGTGCTGTCTGGAAACTACTAATGTAAAATGTAAATTAACTGTAAATTCCTTCATAAACGTAGCAGCCAGATTAATGTGTAGGCACCAGCAAATACAACTTTTATGTTCACTAACATGCAGTGTAGATCCTGCGACTGGAGCTAACATCCATTATCGATTAGTCTGAACATTATTTTTCCTTGACTTGTTTATGAATCATCTATACAGGGTCAAAAAAGGTGAAAAATGTCTATCCCTGTTTCCCAAAGCAATGTCTTTTATTGTTCGATCAACAGATAAAGCTATTCGCTTTACAACAGAAGAAGAAAGAAAGCAAATATTTCCATTGGAGAAGCTGGGAGCATCTTAAAAAAGGAGTCAGAATAATTAATGGATTATTAAAATTGTTGCAGATTCATTTTCTGTCAATCAACTAACTCAATAAATGACAAATTGTTGCAGCTTTATTGGTCCAATGTTTTCATTTGACTTCTCTCAGTTCACAAAGACATAAAGGAAAACTGCATTCATTAATGCTACTATGTTTGTGCTTCTGTTCTTTCCTTAACTGAACAAGGCAGACGATGGAACAAAAACCCACAAAATCAATGAATAGAAAGTAAGGGAAATAAACTGAACTGCCAAAAGCTATGAATATTTCAAAAGTCTAAATAATAGCTTCTGAGCTAATATTAAGAAGTATGAAATCTTAAACTGGATAACACCAGCCTCTCCCATCCTCAGGCAGTCTCTCACCACTTCTGCTACATCATCTCTCATCTTCCCTGTTCCCTCAGCAGGGGCTCTTCAAGCACTCTCCCACCACTAAAGGTGCAGATGAAATGACAACGCCGGGTGGTAACTCATCTCCTATTCTGCACCTGCTGTCTTCACGGAGCATAAAGGCGCTGGGAGGGAGGGAGGGGGGAAGAGACGAACACAGACTCTAATGAGGGAGGGGGGGCAGAAGAGGTGAAGTAGAATGTGTGTGACGTGGCTGCAGACAGATGAATCCACCCATGAAGGTTATTGGATTTACAGCCCTCCTGGCAACGCAGGTCACGGCTTGAATGATGACGAATCAAACACCGCTACCTGGTCTGAATAAGTCATTGATACGCCATCCATTTGAAATAGCCTTTTCTATCAGGTAGCAGCAACACGAGTCTTACTTCAGCTAATATTTGTTTGCATTTTCAGTGCTGCAGAAAAAGCTTTTTGGCAAATCTGGTGGGATGAATCATTAGGCTCACTTTTCCTTTTTTTAAATGATATAATAGATCAGAAGGATGAACTCCCACACACAATGCTACTATGTTGTTGTTCAGTTTCATGTCTGACGTAATCCCTTCACACGTTTCTGCATGCAAGCCAAACCTAATCTGACACATCTGACCAACGACTTTACAAGTAAAGATGACACAACCCACGATAAGAGCACACGCTGCAACAAACTACAACAAACAGTGAGAACACAACTACCTCACTCAACCACAGTGCCAAAAGTAATTACTAGTCAAGAAATTACTGCATCAGTCTTTTGATTTGAGAAGCACGCCCTGCCTTGTCACAGGCCTGCTGACCATGTTGACGCAACAGAAAACAGCCTAATATTACCTGTATTTAAAAAAAAAAAACACACAAAAAAACTACCAACCTGTTGTGCTTTCCTCAAGAAGCTGTTGAACATCTCACTGGCTCCAAGCAAGGGATCCTGACGCACTGTTAAATGAACAAGAGAGAAACGTGAATACAAAATTAGTCACTGTGTCACGTTGAGTGAAATGGCAGGAGCAGTGGCAGGAGCAGTGGAAATCGTGAAGAGATATTTTGGTTTTGAATTGACAACTCAGCAATTAGTGAAGAGTCTTTTACTGGATGTTACGTTAACACAAACTTCCTCAGGCGGAGCCATTTCCCAATTCTTCTTAATTTCCCTCTTATCACAGTTTAATCTTGTTCCCATGAAATGGGTTTGACCTTTTAAGACATCTGTCAAGGCAATTTAGCAAGCATGTAAAAAAAACTGCCCTTTATGAAGGGAGGCCAGTAAAACAGCATTAACTTGGCAAAGGTTCAATTAACTGTAAATTATTACAAATCAGTTTCATCATGTTCTGGGCTCCAGATTTAGTAAATAACAGATGAGATGAACAACTCTCTTCAGACATGTCGTTGGTTTTCTATTGAGTTTTCAGTTGCAGAGCAGTGTATTTAATTATCTGCATGATAACACTGTATGACTAGTGTGTGTGTGTGTGTGTGCGTGTGTGCGTGTGTGTGTGTGTCAGCCTGTGCACCATTGTCCTTTTACAAATTAGTCTAACCCTTTGACAAAATGGCAAAGTTCTGAGCCATCTGCGTCAGAACAGATTGTGTTTGTGGCAGTTCATTTTCCATAACTATGTAAAAAGCCATGATGTAACCAAGCGAACTTGTAGCCAAGAACACCCTGTGTGCGTATGCTCCCAGACTATGAGCAAATACACACTCGAACAACGCTTCCTTGTTCTGCTGTAACTGCCAGTGCTTGAGAGGATTAAAACAAACCCTGTGCATTGCTGCCAGTTCCACTTATTCATGTGTGTGTGCAGAAAGTTCACCCTCGACCTGTTTACAAAATTTGGGCAACAAGCTGAAAGCCTCTCAAAATGGGACATGAAACTCCAATTGGGTTCTTGAACATGATTTAAGACTTGCAAAAAAAAGCCTTCACATCTGTCATGAAGTATGTTTACAGAAGAAATAACTAGTGTGTCTCTCCTGGAGTAAACACCAGAAAAATATGAAATTATTCTTTATAGATATCAGTCAGTCAGAGAAAAGCCAAGTATGTGTCCCTAGAGGTGACACATCATCACTGGAGGATCCAAACCCATGAAACTTTAAAAAACCCTGAAATCCTGACTAAGGGTTTATTTTTCCATCAGGTGTGTCAGCACAACTCTGTCTAGTGAGGCTTTGGCTCGGTGTCCCAGCTCACTCTGTGCTCAGATCATCAGTTCTTTAGTGAAACACTTTCATGCTTTTATGTGGCATGAAGAGACCAGTGGATTGCTGGACTCCCCACAGACACCAAGCCAACTCATTCATGTGATTGTTGTGGAGAAGCAAACATTTCAGGGAAATGTGTGCTGCAAGGTCCTAGTTTGTTTTTTTTTCCTACACAACATAAAAAGCGAAATCCACCCCCCATACTTAAAAGGGGAAAATGAATTGTGTACGTGTACTGCAATTCAGAGAGAAGGTATCCAATTCAAAACCTGACAAAAACAACCACATTGTAGCTGGAATTTAAATTCAGACAGAAATGAGGTGAAATGCAATACGAGCCATCTGCAAAAAGTCCATTCAGTGTGAATAACTCACCAGCCTGCATGTATTTCTCCAGCTGTTCTCGTCTCTGTTCGACCTCAGCAGGAGTCAGTGTGAAGATCTTCTTTGGAGGGAATGCAGGCACCACGTTGCTGCCATATTCTTTCTTTATCTGTTGGTATGAAACATAAGTTGTGAAGGTGAGGCTGCAGGACGGCAGGCTATACAACCTGCCCTTTCTTCTGACAATTAAGGGAATTTGAGAAGAGTCAGATGGCTACATTCACTTTTTATTCACATTTAGAACATTTGTGAAACCAGATGTAAAAGGTCATATGACTAAACCAATCACCTTCAGCAGCACAGAGGAGCAGCCTCTTAAATTAAAGAGTTGTGGATTCGTTTTTCTAAGAGGTACATTCATGCTGTTTGAGATGAATCACAGGTTTATTTTAAGCGCTGTTTCAACGACCAGCTAGTGGAGTTTCCGTGCATAACACACACACACACTCGCAGACTCGCAGACACACACACACACACACACGCACACACACACGCACACACACACGCAGACACACATCTGGAGCCTTGAATGTCTAGTCATTCCAAGTTTACTTTGTCTTTCAGCTTCTTGACTCATTTCTTCCCGTTTTCTATCATCTGAGGTCTGGTTGCTCTGAACCGTGGAAGTCTTAAACTTCAACCTCACAGATCTAAAGATCACACATCAAATTAGCTTTAATTTTAACCCATATCTTGCTGCAGGCTAAAGTCGTGCATCAGACTCCTCATTAGGAATTCACTGACGCATTTTTTTTCTCGTTATAAAACACTCAGGTCCTGCACATATGGCAGGATTGAAGGTTGGCCCCAGTGGGCGCCAGAGGAAGAGAGGTGATTTTCACCTCAACGTGCTGCCCTTTGGTATTTTCAGTAGAGCCAGCACTGGTTACACATACAAATCAGCTCTCTTAGCCACACACACTAAGCACAGGTTACAGATGCATCGGAGTCAAGCTGAGCTTGCGCAGCTTTTTCTTTAGCAAAGCTCGCCCTTTAAACAAGCTCCGGATCGAACAGAAGTGTGACCTTGTTACACAACTTAATAGAAGAGAAAACAAGACAAACAATTAACATTCACAATTCCTCTGCACTAACTGGGTAGAGCGCGTGCCCCCGCAATCACTGGAGTGTTTTGGGGTCATGCATACGCCACAGGAAGCCCTGTGGGGCTGGTTCTTCAAGATGCGAGTGTGTCTACCCCGCACCCTGTTGCCAGGCAACGGCAGCTGTCAGACTGGATAACACAGACCTGAGGACGGAGATAGCAAAGTTTGGCCCTCGCTTGTTTATTTATTAATGTGTGAAAACAGGAGACTGGCCACTTCTATAAGACTGTGTTATATGCAGCGGTGCACTTTTCAGAGCGCAAAGAGCTCGCAGGTAGGAATCCAGCACATAAATCCATCTCTCACAGACGATGTATCTGTGCAACATTTGTTTCCAAAGAAATGCATGTTAGGCACTTTAACAACAAAATTTGTTTTCAACTAGAGCTGCAATGATGAGCCAATCGTTAATTACCAACTATTTTGGTAATCAATTAATAATTTCAGTCATTTTTCCAAACAAAAATGTCAAACATTTGCTGGTTCCAGCTTCTTAAATGTAAGGATTTGCTGCTTTAATTAAAAATAAATGTCATTTATGAGAGTAAACAAAGGTTTTGGACTGTTGGTCGGACAACAGAAGCAATATGAAGACGTCCCTTTGGCCTCTGGGAAATTGTGATGAGCAGTTTCCACAATTTCCTGGCATTGTATAGACTAAATTAATCAATTAATTGTGAAAATAATTGACAGATTAATCTATAATGAAAACAACTGTCAGCTGCAGCCCTATTTTCAACTACAGCACTACAGAAAAACAAGGAGGTGCTGAATACACTAATTGCCTAATAACAACTCTAACAAATAGCTGTGGCTCTGTGTAAAGCTTCACCGGGAACAAAAAAATGCCTTAAGACCAGGCAACTCAACACTTTCCAACAACATTTCTTTTTCAGATTAAGTTCCTTTTCCCAGCAGGTGAAGTGAAAGAAAGGCCAAGAACATTCCTTCCATGTCGCCCACCCCCTCCGACCTCCTCCACAAGACTGCCTATTTACATGCAATAGTTTGAACTCTGGAAGAATAACAGTGCAAGACCTCAAGCGACCATGCTTGTGATACAAAGTGATGGGAGGCTGGCATATCGACCGTACGACACAAAGACGAGTGAAAGGTCACACTGGGTGGATGTGGTGGCATTTAAACAGCTGTCAGTGCGTCACGCATGCAGACCAGTCACTTCTGGTCCAAAGCACACTGACAGCAATGGGTGTACTGTGACGGCTGAAGGCTCACCTGTTCGTGGAGGCCGAGAAGTTGACTGTAGCGTACCCGACAGTGCAGCACACCATTGACGTGGATGTTGTAGGCCTGTGGGAAAGAGTGGGGACTAATTAAAATGTGAGCAGAAGGACTGTGAATAGTCTGACATTGTGCAGAAGCTTGTATCAATCTGTCTGAAAAACATATTTAATTCTACATATATATTATTAAATATTATTTAAAAAACAATCTTTGAACACAAGGTTAATTAAATACTTTTCAGTGCATCAGTCTAAATCAGGTAGCAGGTTAATTCCTTGCAGAAATAAAACCACAACTGGTGAAAGACAGTGAAGCAATAACAGCATCCTCAACCTAGAACAGAAGTTTCACTATTGATTTCCCTGACACAACCTCAGTCTCCATCCATTTCATCTTATAAGCATATCCTCACTCTATGGTTTCATTAGGAGGACCAAACAAATGAAGTGTGAATGGGATTCAATCAAACCCCACTGACTTCCAAAGGGGAGAACACAACCTGCTGCATATCCTTGCATTATGCAGATGCAGCTACCAAATACAGAAAGCTTGGATCAGATGAGGAATCTTTCATTTTTCCTCTCAGACAGCCCTTGCTTGTTATGACAGACAGAGAAGGAGGTATCACTGGATACTCCTCCGCAAAACCACCATTTCGAATCAGCAATCCAAATGTCTGCTTGCCATCAAGCGCAGAGCCAATCTCAGAAAGTATATCTATTTTTCATGTCAGATGCCTCATTAAGTGTTGGGAGTGATACTAAACCACAATAACAAAGGGATGCTTTAGTTATGCCCTCAGGAGAAGAAAAGAAATCTTTTAAGTTTGCCCAAAGGCTCACTTACAGAACACCACACTTGAACTGTGAAAAGAATTTAGTGTTTTTCAAAAGGTACCACAAGTATACTGAACAACCAGCCAACCCGGCCACTCTAAATACTACAACTGTCTTTATTCATTAGAGAAAAAGTTCCAAAAACATGACACAGAACTGTTTTCACCACAGAAGCTACTGACTAAAATCATGGTCACTAAATCATGGTCAAAAATTGCAAAAGGTCAGGCTACTATTTGCATTAAAAACAATGAGTGACTGCTGCCACTTCCTTAAAAAAAACTCACTATGACACATGCAGATGGTTGATCTCTTTCCTTACTCTTGCTTGTCACAACCACCTAAATTGGAATTTTTTTTCAATGTTTTTTATGCAAAAAAAAAAATCTCTGACTCATGACTGTGATTACACCATTTTGTTGACTGACAATAATATTTGCTCTCTCATTTGCAAAGAAAGATCAGCTTCCACCAGGCTGTGTGCAGCTCTGGCCCCAGATGAGAGGAAGTGTGTTCTGTATGCTTGTCGAAGAGATTTCCCATTTGGGTGTCAAAGCACAAACTGTCTGGGCTTTAATCTCCTTCCCCTTCCCCTTCCATCTCAATGAATATTTATAGTCAACATGGCCGGTCATCTGTCTAAACAACAACAAAAAGTTTCGAAGACTCCTGATCACACTGTTGCATGAAGTTGCCCATGCTATTGGTGACCTGTGATACCAATCAATAGGAAAACAAAGTAAGTGCAAACTAAAACTTCTAGAGGGAAAGAGGAAGGCTAAAGAATTTGGAGGATGGCCAACGAATTAACTGGAAGATGTGTATGTAGGCAGTATCCAGGCAGGAAGGAAGAATGAGTATGCAGAATGTCTTGGCTCTGTTTGATAACACACAAAAATGACTCTCAAATTTTTTTGTGAATTGCAAGCAGTTCAACTCAGGGAGAGTTCAACAGGGCGAGTTCGCTTGAATATAACCACAATGATCTATTGCTCTTTTCTGCACACTAACTCCAAACCAAAAATGTACTTAAATACCGTACATTTTGATCCAGGTCGGCTCTTCAGCACTATTTAAATACATTTATAGTTTGGAGTCAGTGTGCAGGCGTTACTCTTTTCATCGCTGCTTATTTTTAAAACCCCTGCAGCTACATGTAATGTGCGTATTTACATTCCCTCCTTTCACATAATATGATGCATGTGTAGGATGAAATCAGTTTCACTCTGAGGAGTTTTAACATGGGTGTTTATCTGAAGACATTTTAAGAATCTTTCTACATTTATACATATTGCTAACTATCAAATGCAGGCTGATAAAGGCATGCAGTTAAGTACAACTTGCACGGTTTGCAGAACTATAAACCGAAAGGTGCTCACATCTAAGTCCTAACCCGTTCCTCATCTAAAGTAAATGAGTTACCATTACTTACAGTATCACCAACACCTATTTCTCTTTTAAACATCCTCAATCTTAACAAAAACATACTCTGAATACTACATGAACCAGAGAGAAAGATACAAGTCTACCAGACAAGAGGAAGTGTGGGCACTCAGAAATAAAGATTTATCTGTGCTTGCACAGGAATCGCACCACATTTAAAGAAAAAAAACTGCAGCCCTTGTTATTTTAAAAAGCCCTGTGCAAACTCGGCAGTTTCTGTGGCCTACTGGTTCCAAGGTACACAGCCCATCTCTCAGCATTATAATCAAGCAAAGTCCCTTCCTGTTGGCTGGTAACAGGAAGGTCACAATGACAGTCACAGGACTGCCAGCTGAGAGGTGAAAAACCGTCGCTTTAAAGTTCCCACTGCAGTGTGGACTAGAAACATGCTTAGCCAGGTGGACAGGAGCCAGAGATAGCACCTGAAATGCTCAATTTAGAAACGTATTGACTTTCAACAGTGAGAGTAGGTGTTTGCAGAACAATAAACTACATCAGATCAAACTCAAATTCCTGCACATTCAATACTGCATTCACTACTTTAACAGAAGAACTATCGAAGTTTATGTCCAAAAAGCGAACAGCGGGGACATTAAACACAATGACATGTTCAAATATTAATGAGCTTATTCCAAGGTTTCTTTCCATCTTTGGAGCACATGGAGTCAAGATGGAGTTATATGGAATAGTTATTCGCAGGTGTGTGACACTGAGACCAGCCAGTGTGACGTCACCTGGAAATCAGATGTCACAGATGTGATTTCAAACATCTGGTGAATCTGAGAGTAGCTGCGTTTGTCTTTAACAACATCTGATACTTCTTTTTTTTTTTTTTTTTTTTTTAATGAGAACTATTCAAATCATATCCAAGACTGACAGGAAATAAGCTTGAATCCCTGCTGTTCCCTAGCAATGTAAAGACTTGGGTTCATGGATAGGTCTGGTTTAAGGGCATGTTAACAGACACACATTCACACCAATGCTGTTGTCTTAATCAAGTGGAGAAAATATTTGGAGCCATCAGTCAATCTTTTAAACAACACTGCATCTGCCACACATTAGCACAATGTGTCCAGGCTGTGTCTGTGACTGGTGTTCATGGTTTGTGATTTTAAAAAAAACTGTGTGAAACATCCACAAAAGCTTAAAATGGCTTATATCTATGATGCTTCACTCCAGCTGTCCTTGACCAGCCTCCATGTATTACCCTCTCTGAGCACTACAGAGCATGTCTGCCAATGTGTCGAGGGAACACAAGGCGTAGCACCTTTCAAATACAATGGCAATTCAGAAACACAGAGAAACAGAATAGAATAAAAGAAAATAAATGCACAGTTGCACAGAGCCTGCTGCACTATAACCAAGAAAGATGACTGAGCCACAAATTACTGCTGCTCTTGATGTGCCATCAAGACAGCTATATTTTAGAAATATACAGTATCTATTAAACTGTTAGATGAGTGATTTAATGATAAAGTTAAAGCAGTGTTGGCTGTATTTTTCTCTAAATAACAAGGAGCATTGTGATATGATGGTGGCAAATCTCAGAAAGAATTTAAGTGCTGAGTCAAACCTTTAAAACAAAAGGGACACTGTTGTGCCTGAGGTGAGGAATCAGAGCTCAGGTCATGCTCAAATCGCCTCAGGTTGCTTTTACAGTAAATGATGACGTGACAACTTGTACTAACTTCGGACATACCATAACCATGAAACATTTTGCAGCTACATAACAACATCTACCAAGTAAAGTCCAGAGCCAAATATAATGTTGAATCATGATGAAGAGCAGGGGTTACATCCATACTGATTTAGTTCATAGCTGGTCAAGTTGGGAGGCGTCAAAAACACTTTTACTCAACTTACTCATGTCTTATGCCTCTAAATCATGGTTAATCCCAGATCAAGACTATCACTATGAAACCCAACAATGAGATATATATTCTCATTGGAATTAAATATAATGTTAAAGCACGATGAAGAGCAGAGGTTACATCCCTACTGATTCAGTCCATAGTCTGTCTAGGTGGGATTCACAGGAGGTCAAAAACACTTTTACTCAACTTCCTCACCTTTTAATTGTCTAAATCAAGTTTAATCACCTATCAAGACTGTAACCCAATGAAACACAGTAATTGCATTAACATTAAATATAATTGAATCATGATGAAGACCAGAGGTTTCATCCCTTCTGATTCAGTCCATAGCTTGTGTAGGAAGGATGTACTGGAGATCAGAAACACTTTTACTCAACTTCCTTATATCATATTTCTCTAAATCGAGTGTATTCACCCTTGTGGTCCTATGAAACAGTAATTGCATGAGATACAAATTATCAATAGCATTAAATATAAATGAATTATGATGAAGACAAGGGGTTACATCCCTACTGATTCAGTCCATAGCTCATCTAGGTGGGATGCATTGGGATGCAGGTCAAAAACACTTTCACTCAACATCCTCTTGTTTTAATTGTCTAAATCAAGTTTAATCACCTATCTAGACTGTATCCCTAAGCAACACAGTAATTGCATTAGCATTAAATATAATGTTGAATCATGATGAAGACCATCCCTACTGATTCGATCCATAGCTGATCTAGGGGGGATGAATTGGAGGTCAAAAACACTTTCACTCAACTTCAACGTTTTGATCCTCTAAATCTATTCACCTGTCTAGACTATCATTATCAAGCACAGTAACTGAATAATGTTGTATCATGACGAAGACCAGAGGTTACATCCCTACTGATTCAATCCATAGCTGATCTAGGTTGGATGCAAAAACTCTTTTACTCAACTTCCTCACGTTATAATCACAGTCTATGGTTATAATTCTCTAAATCAAGTTAATTCTGCCGCTATATGAAACACATGAGATCCAAGCATGTCGTGGTGTAACTGAGGGTGTAGCTGATGTCTTTATTGCATTAGACAGCTGTTTGCCCTGTGATGGCCCATCATATAATTTCTAACAGTAAACACAGAAACTCATGCTGCACTGACATTAGCCCGACCTGTGGCCAGCTGAAGCCAGTGGGTAAAAATAAATAAATAAATAAAAACACAAATGATCATCGCTCACCACATAGGTTGATCCATTTTCTCCCGAACGAACCTCCGTTTCGGGGATGGAAAAATGCATTTTAGCTGGAAACACAGGCGCCACCAGCAGCAGCTCACGATGGAGAAGAAGACACCAGTTTCCCCACAAAGTCCACTGCAGTGACTGTCGGCGGCGGCTACAGGAGGAGGAGGAGGGAGCTCCCACACGGTTCATCCACTGCTTTCAAGTCCGGGGAAAGCGGTGCCAGGCTGGAGGAGACTACTGACGGCTTTAGTATCAAGCTAACAACTCATGTACCAACTAGCATCCGCATCAAACTTCTCCCACGTCGGTGTCAAACTTTTCTCGCTGCCGTTCCCGCAGCAGCCATGTTGCAAGTGTTAAGTAATTACACCTTCACTGTTGGCGTTAAAACACCCCTTTCGCCCACTTTTAATTAATTTGCGACAACTTAAAAACACCTACTTTGAGATAAGAGTTTCGGCGTTTACAGGTAAATCTGCTCATGAGCAGGAACCTGATGAAGTTTCCGGATAAAAAGCTGCAGTTGGTCCCTGCAAACAAACACAGCGACGCAGAGCCGTTGGCAAAATTTGTCGAAATATGAGGGGAGACAGTTGCACTTGTTGTGGGTTTGTTTGTTTTTTCCTGTCTCCTACATTTGCTGAGATAAAATCGACACAGCGACGGAGGAAACTCATAGATAAAATGTGATAGAAACGGCAGAGAAAGCAGGTATGCGAGTGCCGTCAGGCCATATTCAGTGTTCAATGTATCTGGTAACCCATCAAGAGGCATTGCAACGATCCTTCTGGGACAAACCATCTCATTCTCATCCGGGGGTGGCCCACTCTTCGCGGGTAAGAAAATTGGAGAACATTCGCATAATTTCCTTTACATGTTTTACAAATAAAGATTTGAGAGAGTTATTTAATTTTATAAATACGCCACAAATATGTTTTTCTCTATATTTTGCATCTCGTAAAATGGTCTAACTTGAAGTCCACACTTGTCTTGGTGCAGCCCAAAGTGACAGTGAAAGCGCAGTCAGAATTTATTAGTCAGAAAAAAATGCGTCTAGATTTTGTCAACAATTTTATAAATTTTGTTTAAATAAAACAGCAGTTAATGTCACAATTTACTTCGACTAGTGGTATTTATCGCATAATATATATTTTAAATGAGAAAAAAAAAAGTTCTGTTACTTTGGAGGTTTTATATTAAGACCATTGCATTAAAACGTTAAATTAAATGCTTTTGATTAACTGCATGTTATCTAATTTCCTGCACAAATAAACAAGCTAGATACATATTCACGTGTTGTTTTTAATTCGATTCACAATCATACAGAGATAATGTGACATTAAATGCCCCAAATTGTTTGCATCAGATCGCAGATTTAAGTTGGACTTCTGAATAAAGTGCTGGAGCAGCTTCCTGTCACGTGCCCCCTCCAGTAGGATCATATGACTTCAGTCGATGAAAATGAAAGCTGGGTGCAACCAGCTCAAACCTGTACTGCTTGTTTTGATCTTTAATTCGTGTTTTTACGCAGGTTATCAACTGACCGAGCTGCAGGTAGGACTCGGATTTGGAAATATAACTAAAGTTTTTTATCAATGGAAGTAAATGACACATCATATCCGCATACCGTTGAGACGTAGCTTGTTGTGGTGGATGTGCATGAGGTGACAGCGGGGATGAGTGGGAATATTCCTGTTTATGACCTTTTATTTCATTGATAATGATTCATAATCACAGGTATGTGAGCTCTGCAGCGGTACAGTCCTGAATGGCACCGCAGTGGGCCGCTTCTGCTCCTCATCTGCTGGTCGCATTGACGGACGCTGCTGCCTGAGAAATGACAACACGAGCGACCCTGAACGCATCATCGGGTAGGACTGTGCCTTATGTAACCTTCAGGGTCTAGCGGAAAGATAGGAATTACACGTTATTAAACCAAGTTATAAATGGCCTGTGGATAGCAAGATGTGGTACAAGTAAAATGTGACAAGTGATGTACCATCAGTATAAATAAATAAACGGATAAATAAATAAGTTACTTGGCGAAAAGTCAATAAACAAATAAAGTGCATAAAACGAAAATAGAAGTAAAAGACAAACTATTTCATTTTTTTCCCTTGATTTGATTATTTATTTCATTGTATTTTCTTTTCTGTAATAATACCTTTATTGCTGTACTTGTTTATGTTTATCTTCTATCTTTGTGATAATTAGGAAGTGTAGTTTCAATTTTTTGGCAATCAATATCAAAGTAATTACAGACACAAAAGTGTAACCTCATTTGGCAACCAAATACCCAAAGGGTCATTCGAACTGTTTCAGTATTCTTTTAGGAGGAGCACTGAAAGTATGACATTTTTCTGCTTTGCTATCAAGTTGTATTTAGACAAACTTTCCTAATGTGCATTCAAGGCCAATACCAATTATGATTTGTATGCCTATTTTAAAAATAAGATCCACATGACGTTAGGTTTTTTTTGTTAATGTTTCAACATGTTTTTGTGTGTGTCAGGTTGGATCTGTCCAATTGTTCACTAACTCATGTGAAGGATCTCCCAGGAGCATCAACAGCATTAATGATGTATGTACAGTAAATGCAGTTTTATACCCTTTTAGACAACATGCAGTATAGTGCATGAGCTGAGATCTGAATATAGTGCATCAAAGTCCTGTGCTCAATATGAATGTACCTGCTGATTGTGCATGTTTATAAGGGCCTGTTTCAGATGATAACTTCTTGTAGACTTCTGCACTGCTGCGCTCAGGGAAACATGTGGGCGATTTCTCAAAATTATCTTAGTGTTGATAAGATCAACTCTAATGTTGTTATGCAGCAGGAATTTGCGAAAGTTGCTATTCCTGGCAGCCAATAAAGACTTTAATCTCGTCTACTGGCACAGACCAAAACTCTTCAACTACTTTGAAGAGAAAGAAAGAAAAAGAGTTCAAGCAAATTAAGAATTTATTGTTAATATATGTTAATATCTATATGAAACCACTTGTGTTTGCGCTTGCACTTTTATAAACTTTTGCTTTGCAGAGACCTCTCACTTAATCCCATTGTCAACATCAGTGATACAGTATTTCATGGATTTATTGAGTTAAGTTACATGTAAGTACACTGTTACAAAAGCTGAACTTAAACTATAACAGCTGCTCATGAATACAAAGTTCGTTTTATTTCTTTGTAACTCTGTTTTTATATTTCTAAAGGATTTTGCCACAAGACATAGTCTGTCCTGGAGGCAACACTTCTTGGGAAAAGGTGGAGTTCAAAGAGGGAAAACGTCTGTGTGAAGGCCAGAAAAACATGTGCAACCAGACTGGACAGCTGTGTAAGTTCCCATCTGAT
The DNA here is from genome assembly GCA_025331565.1 of Holacanthus passer. Lineage (NCBI taxonomy): Eukaryota > Metazoa > Chordata > Actinopteri > Pomacanthidae > Holacanthus > Holacanthus passer. The sequence continues at coordinate 3,085,154 of JAFREQ010000034.1, forward strand.
AATCTTCCATTGTGACGCATAAAATCTAAAACCGCAGCAGCCTTCTGGTATAATGCACGACATCTGTTCATGTCATAATTATTGACAATCCTCAGCCATTAACTGCCCTGAGAACTCCCTCTGTGCCCCCTATGGCCCCGGCTTCTTTGAGTGCAGCTGTGCTGGCAACTATCATGGATACAAGTGTCTTCGGGAGGTCAGTTCTGCAAGCAGCTTTATCTGAATTATTATTTATTTATGTACTCCTTTAGTAAGCTTAACACTGGTGCACTTGAATCTTTTGATGATTTAAAGCTGTAGATTTATTTTCGTTGTCAACAGGGGGAGTTCCCAGCTCTGCAGGTGTTTGGGCCTCTCGGAGCATCCACGGTTGTGATCTCTTTCCTGCTGTGGGTCACCCAGAGACGTAAGGCCAAATCACTCTGAGGCTGAACTGCAGTCCACTTCTTTATCCGCAATGATCTACTGAGCTGAAACTGACTGTTCTGAAAGGGAAAATGCTGACACATTGTCTAAGGGTTCTTCAGGCTTCTTTTTAATGTTATGTTTTCTTTTCTGTTACACTTTTGTGGGGCAGCTGCATTTTAACTGCATCATCAGTGCAATTTTAAAGAATTAATTTGAACATGTTGCTCTAAGTTACATTTAATTATATTTTTAATGGTAGGCAATTGATATAAGATATTAATGAAGAGGTTGTGTTAGAGACAATTCTGAAGCCTTTTAACTGTGCCAAACATGCACTGAATGTGTATCTACATGTCCTTATGCACATTTGAGGAAATTTGTAGAAAGTGTTTACTGCATGCTGAACATGTACTTCACAGAGCAAAAACCAAGTTCACTATATGAATCATGATTTGAATCATTACAATTTCAAGTGAGCTTCATGCTTTAAGTTTTACTTCATTAAAAGTTACACTGACTACTACAGTACATTATTTAGTGGTCACCTGCTGTTACCACATCTTGTATGTTTCAACTCCAAGATGAAACAACACTCAAAGTATTGTGTGCCTACTGTTACACTCAGCTAAAATTTGTCTTCTTATATCCTTTGTTCCATCAGTCACATGTTGTAACTTGAAAAATGTCTTGATGTTGATGGGTGAGTAATTTTGATGCTTCTTCTCAATGAGATTCAGGGTGCTAATAAAATATTAAAAACGATACAAGCTTTGCTTTTCTTGAGTTACCATGAAATTGTGTACATACACATTTGTTCATTTGTTCTCCTTTTGTTTCTGGAAGTGTCACCTAATTTGCAAAGACATACAGCATCATAAAACATCCTAATCTGCCTGAATATCAACTATTAACTGAATACTGTAGAGGAAAAAGAGAGTGTGCTATTGACTAAATGTTGCTTCTCCAATGTTTTGTTTTCCTGATTTTAATAACAAAAATTTCTGCTAAAATGAAATTTGAAGCATATGAATATGTCCTGACTTTGTAACAAATGATCGGAGTTCCTTTGCCAAAAAATGTTTTACTACCTGGTTATAGCCTCATTCTTCCTTATCCTGTTCAATTGATTTGGTCATTAAAAACAAGTCAGAAGCATTTATGCAAGCCATAAAATTCCTCTACAGCTCCAACTGTAATTAGGGGACCATTTCTGGCTAGTTTAAAATTGCATGCTGTGGTTGACTATGGGAGTATGTTGTGAACCACAGTGGAATTGTTCGGCTCTAAATACTGGCAATTAAATGTTCTGTTGTTAAGAAACAGTTCATAACATGGATCGATTAAAACATCTATCCTATACCCAATATTAAAAAAATGCAGAATTACCCTCCTCAAATCTCTAATTATCCAATTCTACCATAAAAAACACACATGGACTCTGTTTAAAAAGCGTATGTCATTTCAGATATATATTTATTGCATGCTAAAAGCACGATATTTTGTGTTGTGTGCAAGCACTCGAGCACACAAACTTCCCCATCAAAACACAGAGAAACAGCCTCTGGGCTCAGGCTGAAGAGCAGGAGGTCGTTCACTGGTCCACATTTTTGACTCGCAGTACCACAGGGACCGAGGTGCAGGGGATCATTCCCAGATCTGTGATGACTAGGTCCACGAAATCAGGCGGTGTCACATCATATACCAGGTTAAGCAGGCCAAGTGAGGGCACTTCCTGCCAGTGCTCCAGCTGGGTCTTCCCTGTACGAGTCACAATGAGGTCATCGGGGTCATCTGGAACGGACAGATGAAGATAAATTTCAATTGATTTTGACAACTTTATCTAATTTCTGAGAAGGATTTAAATGCAGAGGTAAAACTGAGCAAAATCAGCATTTGAAGTAAGAGAATTAAACATCAAGTCACTTTAAAGAAACAGACACTTATATTTTTTTCCTTTCCTTTTTTTCCATACCCAGTTCATTGGACACAAAAGAATCCGTCTGTACCCTCTCACAAAACTTGTAGGTCTCACAACACACCAGCACAGGCACGTTAAAGGCTTTGGCCACCAGCGCTATCTGTGATGTCCCCACGCGAGACATGACATAACCGTTGGCCAGCAGAGCATGAGCACCAAGGAACACCTTCGACACCTACAAGGTCCATGTTCAAGGCATTATTATTCATACTCAAACAAAGAAAAGACATTTGACATGCTTAAAACAGAAATCTTTGGCTACTCCTAGGGTAAGTATCAATGCCTCTCTCTTTCTACTAAAGCTCTGAATGTGTTGCAGTTACCTCCGGAAGGATGTAGGAGACAGCAGAGATAAGGACATAGGTGCAGCTGATGCCTCTCTGGACCAGGCGCCTCAGGGCCTCCCGGCCCTCCAGTCGAGGCCTGCTGTCCACCACGATCACGCGGAACTTCCTGCTTTTCTCAAAGGCCTCGCACAGGATGTGGTTGACCAGTGACGAGCTAAAAATGAGAGGTGGTGACGTTAGAAGACAATGTGGGCAGAAAGTGGGAGTTTAAGGGACAAGACAAGAAAAAGGGAAGAGAAAGTGTTGAGTGGTTTAAAAGCACGACTGTTGGTCTGATACATAAGTGTTGCATTTATTTTACATGATATGAAGCAATAACATTAAGCAATGCTTAATAACAGGAAACTGCAGATTTTAAAGCTGAACGAATTTTCCTGGCATGTCGGCTTACCATCCATAAACTAGGATGACATCTCCATCACTGATCTTTTCTATGGAGTACTTGGCAATAGCTTTAGCAGCAAGGATGATTTTCTCATTAATGTAGCACTCGATACAGTTCAGCAGTTTGCTCTTTGCCTAAACAGAGAAAGAGAGATGGCGTGAGGGGGGGTAAGAGACTGTAAATCTGTAAAATTAAATCTGTTGTATCAAAAGTGTGACAGTAACCTCTTCTTCTTTGCATTGACTAGGAATATTGGAGATCTCTTTTTTGATGTATTTGATTGCATTGCCCATGCTGGCAGACAGAGGGCGACATTGATTCAAAAAACTGCAAGAAAAAGGAGACAAAAGGAATTTATGTTAAACTGTAAAAACGTACATTCATTTTATTAAACGAATGAAGTGACAGGATAACAGTTAGTAGTAAAACTTGTTGAAACTGCAAGAAAAATAAGACAAAGGGAATTTATGTTAAACTGTAAAAAAGTACACTTGTTTTAATAAATGTATGAAGTGGCAGGATAACAGTTAGCAGTAAAACTTAAACTGATCAGCTTAAACTAGTGTTGACACATGACTGTAACTGGAACACTTTTTGTACCTGATATAAGGTTTCAGCTTGTTGACCAAGTCTCTAGATAGCTCCTCATTTGGTGGTGTAGTATAGTCCCTTATTACCTGAAGAGAAAAAAAGTGTTTCAGTTTCTTTGCTTTTTTTCCCTCTTTAAATGTGTCAACAGTAATATATAAATGTCAACATCACACTAGAGAATTCAGTCTCTGAAGAAAGTGTGTTGGGACTGCTGGTTGCTGAAAAAAAAAAAGCTGACACTGAGCTACAATGCTGGATGGACAGCCAGGAACTAAACTGCACTGTTTGAAACACTGGAAGCAGGGCTGTACTGCTTCATGTATATCTGGCAGCTGAACAGCATTACTGGCTTAACTTTGTCTGAAGGAGTAGCTGGAGGAGTATGAATAGTTGGAATAAGAATAAAGGGATAAAGGGGCAAAATATAGTGTAAGCAATGAAGGGTGTTGCAGTGAGCTTAATGGCACGGAGAAGGAGTGGAGGTGTCATTTAAGCGTTTTAGTTGGAATAAGGGTAAATCATCAGCTGAGGTCTAAGCCCTATAATCAGGGCGTGTTTTAGTTTTTTTACCCAAGTGTTCAGCACTCATGAAGACTGCCATAAGTTCCTTAACTAAGTTAACTTTTGGGGCTTTTATTTATTTTAATCCAGCACACTCCAGGGTCTATAAAAAACAATTCGTTCAATAATGAAAACACTAATTATTTGCATTATTTCATATTTCCGCACTGTGTTGGTCCAAAGCACCCAGACTAAATAGTCTGTGTTCTGTACCTGTTTGAAGGCATGCAGCAGGGCGACAGAGCGAGCATTGGATCCGGCCACAATGCCCTGTGAGTACTGGAGACCCAGTCGAACAATAGCAGGATGAATCACTGTGGAGGGAATGCTGCAACAGACACAAGCAGTCAATAACCATCAGTATGATTTAAGACAATTAGGTAATTAGGTAAGGTAACTATTGGCACTGCATAAATCAAACCCAGACAACACAAACGACCTCCTGTACTAAATAGTATACAGTCAGTTTACCCGAGTTGATGTGTTAGAGGAGCTTTGCGACTGTACTGGTGGAGATGAGAAAACAGGCTGACTTTGTAGCCGTAGTCTGACCGGAGTGGGATCTGAAATAAAACAGATTAGTCCACTGCCATCAGTTCCCAGTAATTCAGAGGTTAAAATTGAGATCAGGAGGTTAACACACAGCACAGCCTTGGCATAATTTAATAAACAGCTACGTCTGTAAGTAAATTAAATGAATCACAGGGAGAAATAAAGGTCACTATGGAGCCAAAGTCCTATATGATGAATAAAAGGACTTGTTCATATTTAACTTTGGCAGCATGACTTTTATCATGTATGATTCTGTTATAAAGACAAACAGAGCAGTATGAAGTGCAATTATAAACCTGCACAGCAAATAGCCCAGCATTGTTGGTAAACACAATGAACAACAAGAAACAATAAACAAATTACTAACATCTCAAACAAATACATCTCTCCAACAAACAGTACCACCCTTCTCAATGGACCAAACAGTAAGTTTGCATCCCTAACACATAATTAGCAGTATTGGAGTACAATAACAATTCCAGGTTAGCCAACAAAGCAAAATCAGACAAATGTCAATGGCACACATTTAAGAACGTCAGACCTTGACCTTTGTAGCAGCATTGTACTCTGGTGTCTGGAAGAAAGGTTAAGTACAATCACAGGCGGTTACGGCTCATGGTTATATGAGGTTGCAGTGAATTGCAGAACATTATTAACACACTTAGAATTATTGGCAACATTTCGGGACCTGTCCCTGTTGCAAACACCCAAATATTAGAAAATAAGTAATGACAAAATATCAGTTATACATTAAAATACATTATAGAGGATGTTATTTGCAACAGCAACCAAGATCCAGGCAATTCCTTATTAGTTTTAGTCATTTCAGATTGATAAGTCATTGATATGCCTTAATAAACTTTATCTGTTCCTTAGATTTTCTCATTTCAAGGTGATTACAATGGATTTGTAATTATTGTGCTCAAGATTTAACCAGAACTGCTGCTGCTGATGCTCACAACATTTGTGGCTGGCAGTGTATGCTCATTATGTCAAGGCAACCTGTCCTGAGTGAAACAAAGCATGCATTCATTATTCAAGGTTTTTATATGTCACATAAAGTAGCTAACCTGTTGTCTTTCAAGCTTCTTGGCCAGTTTCTTTAAAACCTCCGGGTTGTCCACCTGGATATGTTCTGGAAGCCTCTTCACCACTGAAAAAGCATAAAAAGTGTGACTTTCTCAGAGGTGGACAATGTAGAAATTCAGATTCAGTCACCACTTGTGCTGACCTCCAGTTACATATTACAGTACCTGGCTGCAGCTCACTAGGTGGTGCTTTAGGTTTGCCCGTGGAGGCCTGCTGTCCCACCTCTCCCTTCTTGCCCTGTTTGGACGCCCTCTCTGCCTCTTGCCGAGCTCTCCTCTCAGCTTTCAACTCTGCTTTACTCTTAGCTGGCTTGTCTGCCGGTGTGGGAGTTTCTGAGGCAGGCACAGGAACCGGAGCAGGCACTGCTGGAGTAGCTGAGGCAGAACCAACAGGCTTAATAATTGCAATCACAGTTAGAAAGAACATACCCTTATCGCAGATGTAATATACTGTTGGCTGCTTGCAAATGATCTGCCAAGTAAGAAATGTATACAAATGTGAGACATTTCCATGCATCCCATTGTTGCTGTCCATATAATGTTCACCTTTCTGTGTTGTGGGCTGTGTTGCAGGCTGGGGAGCAGGAGAAGCTGAAGTGACAGGCTTCTTTTCCTTCTCGCCATCATGTGAAGCCTTGTCATCTTTTTTCTCTTTGCTCTTCTTCTGCTGTTTCTTCTCTTTCCTCAGCCGTTGCTTCTCCTCTTTGGTCAGCTCTTTACCGTCCCTCTGTTCAGCAAATATGTCAAAAAGGGGAGGTGTGGGTCAACGAAATACTACAACACAAGTCTTAAATATGTAGCTTTGTGTGAGACGGTGACATAATTCAGGAGCATACTAACCCTTGCTCGTTCAATGTCATCATTCCTGACAGATCCTTCTGTGAAATAACCAAAAGATGATTATGTCTTTACAAACTTCTGTTCCTTCTTTTGATAATGGGCAGTGATGACAATTCAAGTCTATTCAGTTGTGGTGATGCTGTTAACTGGCTATGTCACTGAACTGGCTCGGTTTGCATCATGCTAACGACACCAGCCACAGAACTGATTGGCTACCATCATCTTTACAATACAACGACAGCTTAAAACACATATTATTTGGCTCTTCTGTTAATTGAAAAACTATTAGAAAAGATGATGCAATAACATCGCGATGTCTGCCGTTAAACAACTCTGTCTGAGGCAACGCTGACTTGCTGTCAATGCTAACGTTAGCAGCACTAGCATGAGGGAATTAACTTCGCTACGAGCCAAAATTAAAGACCACAAAACACGAATTAGAGGCGGAAGACTTTTTGTCACTGCGCCCACGACAAAGTGATCAAAATACCTGGAAAAGTCATAAAGTGCAGCTGTTTCACACTCCCGAACTCACCTGTCTCTCCACTGTCAGCCATGTTTACGCCGCTGCTTCACTTCCTCGGCTGCGGCAGAAACTACCGCCACGGAAAATGTTTATCTCCCCCTCGTGGAAGAAGGTAGTACTGCTATCACTTCTTCTTCTTCCTCCAGCCCCAACTTGCAGATTTATTAGTGTAAAAAAGTAGATTGGCAGGAAAGAAAAACTATATTATCTCTATTAAACCTGTTTCAGGTAATTAATTAGGTTATTAGGCTATATTTTTCGCATGATGCATTTTCAAGGAAGTTCCCTATAGTGATGCTAGACATCCTTGCCATTTTGACTCCTAGATATTTTTCTTCTGATTGAGCTATTATTTGGATTTTTTCAGTCATCCTGTCTGTTTGTGCAGAAAAGTTTATAACATTAACATTGAACAGTACAAACACACTGCTCCCCACAATCAGTGCATCTTCCTTTACTTTGCTGCATCCGTCACACTGTCTCATTTTGTTGCTCTCTGCACTAATTAGCTTTGTGTTTGATTTGCCTGGATGCACAAATACTTTCATGCTTCTTCAGTGTACGTAATCTTCCGCTGTTCTCTAACTGGCCTTGCACCGCCACTACGCACAGCTACTGTATGATCCCCATCACAGCTGCAGCACTTAAGCTTAAGATAAGATAAACCTTTATTCGCCCCACAGTGGGGAAATGTGCAACTCCTCTTTCACAATTTAATATTCATATTCATGGCCACATCTTAGACGTCTTTGTTCACCTTTGCATGCTGTTGCTATGTCCCCATACTTTTATTTCAATTCACCTTTGCTCCGACCATCTTTTCTTTAATCTCATCTATTGGCCATCTTTTGATCTTTAAAAATTCCATATTGGGCTCATTTTCAGGTTCATGCTTTTATTTTGGGTGTCTACAAGAAAATCTTCACAGGCTTTGTTCTTCTTGCCTAGACTGACGGTGCACTGCCAAACTGGACTAATATGCAATTTGACCTTAGATGGATCTTTTCACCCTGATGTAAAATAAATAAACAGTCAAACAAACAAAAAAGAGGATGAAACATGTTCTAGGAGAATCGAGATTTTGAGTTTTATTGATAGACGCGTGCTGAAAATGAAAGCCAAAGTAATGAACATTTCTACTGTGTGTGTGCTTGCTCTTTGTTCAATCACATTTATGTAATGAGATATCTGCATAAGGCTTCATATACTGCTATAGATGGATAATAACACAGCATTTATCAGCCCAAAGGTTTATAACGAAATAGTTCTTCTTACTACACATTTTTTAGGGGTTTTTTTGTTTGCAAATTTTCAGTTACACATTAAGGAATTGCTTTTTTAGCTCTCACATAATTTCTCTCTGCTGCCTTTTGAATATACTGAAGGACATACGACTATAGACTACATGTTTTACAGGGTGGACAAAAGTCATCATAACCTACCTATTATTAAGTCTTATTGAGTCTCATCTCCCTTTAAAGACGTCACTTTTTGGTGGAGGTGTTTCTAGCTGAACATGCTTATTGCGTATGAATCACCTATTAATGGAGCTGTGTGTATTACAATGACAAATGTTATCATCAGATTTTAACTGGCCTCTAACACAATATATTCTAGACTAATCAAAAAAAAAATTGAAATTGTGAGCATTTAGAAGAAATTTTAATTCACCACTATATGTTGTCAGCAATCTTTTATTAACATACACTGCCATACAGGAAAAACAACCAACACCAAACCAGAAGAAAATAATCCATCAGCATCAACAGACTTCCACCTCTAAAGTACGCAGCATACGCCACAACGCCTCTGTGCCTTTGATTCCACGCTGGTGTCTGCTGACTGAATTCACGACGCAGTAGCTGGTTGAAGGGGACCAAACCTCACAGAAACACCTGACTTGGTTCCGTTTGACCAGCCACAGCAAGGCGTGTTGCTTCAGCTGCAAGAGGCAGATCAAGAGAGAGCAGGAGGGGGCATGCGGCGAGGAGGAGGAGGGGGAGAGGGAGGGAAGGTTACAGAGGTAGAGGACACAGAAAAAGAAGGAAATGACAGAGGAGAAGGAGCGGAAATAGAAGGTGGACATCATCTGCGAGCGGTCAGGCCGTCATGTCCTCTTCAGCCTTACCTGATGGGACACAGAGAGGGGAAAAGATCATCACTACTCACATATCCTGCATAGTTGCAACACAGAAATCTCCATGTTGCCAAGCAGATAGTTCCTATTTAGAGGTTTGGGAACTCTGACAGCAAGTGACATCGCCCTATTTCCTTCCAAATCCAGCCTACAGGAGCGAACCTTCACCCTCAGTGACAGCTCCACATCCCTGCCCTCCCTCCGCTCTTCCTTTTTTGAGAGTCCTGTGGTTGCTATAATGGGTGACAGCTGTGGTCTGTCAATCCTCCTCCTTGACTGTCAGCCGTTGGGGCAGGGCAGGAATTTTTCAAGAAGTCCCTGAGACCCGATCAGCGGATCCCTGGGAGTAATGCTAACTGCACACGTGCCCGAGCTGAAGGAGAGGGAGCAGGCCTTTCACCTGTCGTCCTGCCACACACATAAAAACCCACAAACGCACACACATGCTCATGAACCCTGACCTCCTCCCCCCACTCCTATCTCATAAAACAAAGACACACTGCTGAATGAGGCTCCATCTTTTATAACTGCTAGATAAAATCACAAATGTCTTCCCAGTGTGGTCGGTGCTCGAGTCCCCTTGAAACCACACACTTCCTTACATTCCATAAGTGGTGTATTAATATGGGGATATAAGGAAGCATGTCCTCACAAGGGGCAACAACTGGATTCACCGCTGCTGGCACACAAAGCACCCTTTCATAGACACAGTTGCAGAGTAGCAGGAACGACCCGGCTTAACAATGGTTAACTGTGACAGAGCGAGCGAGGAAGGACACGTGATGGCGGCTTCGATCATCTGCGCCACACACTTGTTGGAAATTCAAAGTTTGGGTTTGATAGGAGGGAATTTTCAATTTTAATTTTAAAGTGTTAGGTTCAATTTCCTACTCTTGACTTTCAATACAAGCAAAAAGTAGGGCCTTCAAATACTGAAAGAAAAATAGTAACTACATTATTTGTCCCTCACACAAAGTATTAGAACATTTTAATTGCTGCTGCTAAATACCAGCAGCTCTTTGATGGGTAATGCCAATGTGATGATGCTGAGCTCCCTTGTGTTTAAATAACTCTGGAGGGCGAGGCAAATTCTGACTTCCAGCAGACAAAGGTCACAGTCGGAGCTCTCTCCCAAACATTATCCCACGCCAAGTCATTTTGATCCCAACAACTGTGCAAAAATCTCCTTTATGAGCCAGTTTTAGGAAGAAATAAATGTAAAAAGATGCAAAATTGAGCTTAAATGAATTGAAGATGTTTCTTTACTCACCTTTATTGAATTCTGTTGCTTCCCCTCTTGTGGTTTTCTTGCAGTGAGTTGAACTCGAGGCCACGCTGGGTTCAGCCTGAGCTGTCTAGTGGTGACTCCCTTGATAAATCTGCCCACTGCTCTGTCAACCAGCTCTGAACCAAATGGCCATTAGAAAGACCTCTACTTTGATTGGACTGTGATGGCTCCTGTGAGAAGTTCCTGGTTCTTTCCTGTATCACACCTCGGCTTCCCCCCCCTCACCTGACGGAGGTGTCAGCCTCTGTGTCTGTCGTAAAACTGACAGAAAACATTTAACAGCTGGTTTGACACCTGATTTTACTCGCATGGTGCTGCAAATCAAGGAAACGAGAAGGACTGAAAATCTGAATCTACAAGACTTTTGACTCTACTGAAAAGCCCATTTGTTGATGTCATATTTTAACCTTTTACATGAACCAACAAAAGGAAAAGCTTCCTACAAAAAGTTGTTGGTCAGAAAGCAGAGATTTTAAAAGGAGCACCATTACTACAGAAAAGACCTAACTCTTATACCAATCTCACTCCTTGTCCCCATTAAAAGTCAAAACTTATCTCAAACTATCCCTCACCTTCCTGAGAGCCATTCCCCAACTCCCTCCTGTCCTTCTCCTCTCTTCGCCTCAGCTATCCTGCGATCAACCATCCTCCTCCGTATCTCGCCGGTGGATTGTGCCCACAACAGGCCTTGCAGATCGGCCTTTTCTATCCCGCCAGGAGCGCCCCCCTCCAAAGCGGCCTCCCACCTGTTGGTGTCCTTTAGAAGCCCGGGCCTCTCCTGCGCCTCCTGTCCGGCCCAATCAGGGCCCTGACAGGGGGGAGCCAGCCTGTGAAATCACACCTCTCAGCTGTTCACACTGGGCTCGAGACACCCTACACCCCTGCCGTTCCTCTGTTCAGCCCCCACCCCACCCTGCCTTTATTTTACACCGAATGTCAATGGCTCCTTTTTGGGAAAAAAAAAAAAAAAGAAAAAGGGAGAAAGAGAGGGATACAGAGAAACAAGGAAGCAACTGCACGATGGGCGTGTTTTATTGGGTTTGGGGGTACAGTCAGAACAGCAGTTACAGCCGGCCACGAGCCACAGCTGAAGCCAAGGTTGAGTTTCATCCCCCAGTTTGGTTTCTGCGCTTCACTTTAGCTTCATTGTATCATTTACAGTGTAGGAAAAAGTGACGTCCGCCGCTGTCAAAGCATTTCGTAACCTCTGGCAAAATACATTTTCATGTGATGACATGACACCTAGAAGTGATGATGATGATGAAATCAACCAAATGTGGTGAATCCTGATGAATTGTAACGTAAACCTCTGTTAATGAAGCACAGTCGATGATATGTGAGGAGTGTGAATAAGTTATATGGGTCTTCTTGTAGCACCATAAAAACCAAGCAATAAATTCTCAAGTTGCCACAAGGTGACCATCCTGCCGCCATGACACTTACAGAACGACGCTGAATGTAACATAAGCTGCATTTGTGGGAACATCAAATCAAAAATGTAAAAAAAAAAAAACAGCTAAATGAGTGAGATAGAACAAGTGTTGGGACAATTTCTCATCGAGCATCATCAACCATTAAGCCAGTGAGAATCAGATTTTTTTATCATCCTCGCTGTTATGTCGCTGTTATGTATTATCTTCTAGAGAATCGTATAGAATCTGTAGATCCTTATATGACTGTTTTGAAGCATCTGTGCGACCACAGAGCGACCAATACTGTAGAGGCTCGAGCTCAGGGGTTCATTTTCCTCTGCTGCAAGCACAAGCCGCTCCACTAAGGTCAACACCTGTGTTCTAAAATCAGCGCCGGGGTTGGGTGTGATAGGAACCCGGGCCTCATTCACAGAAAGCTCGAGCTCAGAGAGGGGGGCTTATATTGAAACCTAATAGTCTCGCTATTTTCGAGGCACTCGCCGTCCACAAATAGCCACCCCATCGCATCTTTGTAGCTCCCGTTTTTCGCCGCCACAGGATGTTGTCTAAATTCGACAGTTGTTCAATATTTCCCATGGCCCCGAGCCAGGCTGTATCACAAATGCAACATTTCCACTAATGTCAGCTATGCGCCAAGGCCTTGCCAGATATATCTGGACGCTAGCAATATCAGATAACTTTTGTTGTTGAGTGGATTCTTGGTCGCTCACACCGGACACAATGGTTAAGACACAAATCATAATCCAGCTCTTCCTTTTAACGGGACAGCTGATCGCTGTCATATACTAGCTCATAGGCCGAGGATTTGCCACAGACTCTCGTCGAATCATCTGCCTCTCTTTCATCATGTGTCACGCAAAAGATCTCGTCTTACTCTGTCATTTTTTTTTCACCTGTCAACCCCTCTTCTTTTTAATTTATTTGAGTTCCAATCATCGGTCTGGTGATCATTAATAGATCAAACGAACCCCGTAAAAAACTTTCACAAAACACGCTTCAACAGCATCTGATGTATGAGCGCGATCTATGTGAGAAACAATCCTTTACGAGTTCACCGTGTCATCTTTTAAGAACAATTAAGCCAAAATGGGAAGAAGGCAGCACAGGAGCTCAGCGGTTGTGTTGCATGTTATCTACAAATTGGGTCAGTGAGGTTATTTTTAACCCATGTTCACATACCGGGGCCCCCGTTTGCTAATCACTTTGTTCCCCTCTGTCATACCCATATACCCCGCTGCCAATGTCCCACTGCTTCTGGGGAGGTCACAACACACTTTTCTTGGCAGCAGGAAATAATTTCCCTCGGGACAGCAGGTAGGAGTTAGGCTGACTAACCCCAGAGCAGTTTCTTTAACAGTGGATAGCATGGATTTCTATTGGTATAAATAAACTGGCAGCTGACACCAGACCAGGTCCTTCACATGCACAGGATGAGACAAACGGCAGATTAACCCCCTGTTCTTTGGAGGAAACTCTGCAGGAAGTGAAGAGAGAGATAAACTTACACATAACGTAAATAATATAACATAAATTTTTTTTACAAAACATCTGCCATCTGATTTGATGTTTTTTCTGGATCGTTTCATACAAGTATAACTGAAAAACATACTTGAGATGTTTAAGAGTGGTGTTACATTCACAAATAATGTCAATAATGTCTAAAGTATTAGTATTTTAACAATGACTAAAAATGGAAAAATTGTATGAGATATAAAGTAGATTATAAGGCATCGTGTGTGTTTCTTAGGGGAAACACAAGCAGCACGTAAGGTGAAAAAAATCCCACTACACATGGAAGTAAACCCTGAAATCCTAAACTGGTAACAATGATTCAACGAGAAGCCAAACGTGTAAAAGTGAACCGCTTGATCCTGACAAAGATAAGACGGTGCCATGTTGCTGACTCATTACGTGCTCTGACATTAATGCCGCTCTCTTCTGTCCTTCCCTGGGCGCACCAGTTGCCCGGGCTGAGGTTGACACAGCTGTTGCAGGGAGCTCGGTCCCGTGTGGTGGAGCGACGGAGCAGAAAGGTCAAAGGTCACCGGCATTTAGGCTAAAAGAGAGAACAGGTGATGGAGAGGTGAAGGCAACTCGCTCCTGTGATTCACGGAGGGGGCAGAGGATTTAGATGGAGGCTTTGGGGTCATTAGATCTGCAAATGAAGGACTGACTGCAAAAACACTTATTCTAATGTGCATAATTAAGAAACTCTATTAAAGTTGTGAAAACTTATCTCAACTTAAAAAAATGCTCAAGATAGACTTGAATAAATTGTTATTTTAACCACAACAGGGTCTTAATGACTGGTGGAAGCTGTAAACAAAAGGTGGTCACCCTTCATCACATTTAAGTTTCACCCATACTTGATTTCTTGAAACATGGCGCCCTAATTAGGCTCTGGTGTGTTACTAAAGTCCCAAAAGGTGTCATGACAGGAAACACATCCCTGACTTTTCTCACCAATCAAACAATTAGGACATAAAAGGGCTCTGGGTGTTACACTGGGGCCTGTGTCCCCCACTTTAAATGGCCCTGTTGTAATGACCAGGCGGCCTCCGAGTGACCTGGTGACAGGTGAGCTGCGATGTGGGGGATCAATGTACACCAGAGTTTACAGATCAAACCAGAGTGTGTAATATTTTCTCTCAAATTAGGTAAAAATCTGTTGAAAATGTTTGCTGCATGTGCTACAGCGAGGCCTCATTGTAATCCAGCATGAGCGAATGTTTCAGGTGCCATAATAACATTGTTCTAATGTATTGAGTATTTTATTTGAAACACTGGTAGTTTGTTCATCAATTCCTTGCATCACACTGAAAACTGAACTCTCTAGTCAAGAAAGATATGTTCAAAAGATTTTCACTTTATCTTTATTAAATTATATATAAGACAGAATAATTGATTAGGTTCAGCACAAACAAAGGGTATGACATATGTGTATTAATGTAGCATGATATGGATAGGTTCACGTAAAGATTCGATGTAAAGAAGACACATACAATTTGCATACACTTACTCACTCACTGTAAGTATTAAAATGCAATATAAAATGTTGTAAACCAACAGAAACAGGAGGCTTTATCAATGACTTCTAATGTCTCTCTGTTTTCTTATTTCAAGCCCGCTTCTTGTACATTATTTCTGTTACACTTTTATATCATATAGCTTTTCTCCAAGCCTCAAATCTGTGTCTGCCATCACAGGAAAATGTGACGAATGTATGAATGTAGAGTAGTCTACGGACACCCAAATTGCCTGTGGGGGTCGTAAGTCAGCTGCCCGACTCCCCACCAAAAGGCAACGACAACTGCAGGAGAGGCAGCAGCAGCAGCAGCAACAGCAGCAGTGACGCCGAGATGAAACAGAGATGGGGGTTTATGGTGGGCAGAGAGCTGGGGGTGGGGGATCAGCTGAATCAGCCGCCCAGCTGAGGATGGTTAAAGCAAGAGTCAGCAGTGATCAACGGTGTCTGCTGTCCATCCAGAAACCTGTTCATTCTGTTAGAATCATCTTCACGGTCTTTCTGAGCTCCCAAATGTACTCAGTTATTTGCTCCACCATCATTAATCGACAGAAATACATCATCGGAAGAGAAAGTTCCTAAATATGTTTCCTTCAGAAAAAGTTTAGTTCCCGTTGAAATACTGGTTTCTGAACACAGAAACCGCCTTTAGCTTCCTGAAGGAGGTAAAGAACTTTCTATGTTTCCAACTAACATGGGGAAATCATGATGGATGGTCAGGTCCCTGACTATGAATTGT
Source organism: Holacanthus passer (assembly GCA_025331565.1). Lineage (NCBI taxonomy): Eukaryota > Metazoa > Chordata > Actinopteri > Pomacanthidae > Holacanthus > Holacanthus passer. Next base: position 3,101,052 of record JAFREQ010000034.1, read on the forward strand.
AACCCAGTTTCAGTCCAGGTGAGGATCTCAGCTGCATGTTGCTCCCCATCTCTCTCTCTCTCCTCATTTCCTGCCATCACATCTACTGTTAACTCTGTAATAAAATCCAAAATCTAAACCTAAAATGCCTAAAAAATCCCCCAAAGAAAACATAATCCTAACATCTCTCTACTGTATCCTATCTAATTACGGCAAAAAGGCCCAAAACATCTCTTGAATCTCGACACTAACAGGTTGTTACTTGCTCTATTTTGCTCTGAATCTCCTGGTGATGAGTCAGAATCCAGTCTAAAATGACACAGGATATAATCTGGGTTAGTCTGCAATCGTGTGATTTGATGCTCTTGTTTTATCTCCATCCCGCATGTCCTGGGTCGACTCTGCGGGTTCAGAGAAGACAGGGGGCTTCTGTCTGAAACCGCCAGCGAGAAACTGTTATCAGAATTTTTATCATCATCATCTGTCGACCTCCATCGGTCGTGTACATCAGTATAAACATAAAAGCTACATCACAGAGCCACAACATCTACATTTGATTGTTCTACAGAACTTTACTAACAAACTGCCATCTTCATACCAGATCTCTCCACGGTCATCCCATCCATCAAATTATGCAAAACCATACACACTAATGATCAGTGGAATGTAACTAAATACATTTATCAAGGTACTATACTTAAATATGGCAATATAGGCACTTATATTGAACAATATTTCATAAAAAACTAAGCTAAAACAGATTTGTGTAGCAGCATTTGTAAGTCACAAATGCCTTTTTGTACAAAATGGTACTTTTACTTTTAATATTTCAAGTACATTTATCTGATAATATGAAGTAGTGTTTTGACTGCAGGACTTGTAATGGAGTATTTTTACATTGTAGTATTAGTACTTTTCCTTAAGTAAATCTGAGTACTTCAACCACTCATAATAATTTATGATAAATAATAATACAAGACTTAGTACTAGGTTTGTGTATACCGTAGATACATAGGCTTTTATGCTATATCCTCAGAAATTTGCTCCGTTCAACCCCTCACCCACCCAACACCTCCTCTCGTCCTCTCCATCCCCCTCATGGGTGGTAACAGCTGTGGTGTCACCCCAAGTCACATGACATGGGCAGGTGGGAGAAACCTATGTGGGACATCCATCCCCCCCTTTCTTCCCTCCTATTCTCTCTCTCTGAATGTCAAACCCCACACACATGGACACACACACACACACACACACACACAACCTTCTCTTTTCAAGGGTGTGGCCATTTTGCATTGCAGGAATGTGCTCCGTGTTTGTAACTCATACTGTATGTCTGATCTCCCACATTGATGAAATTCCTCATACAAAAATCTCTCTCACTCCAGTCTCTGCTTGTCGCTGTCGTTTCAACTACTGGAGAGCATCTACTCATTAATGATCCACTCATAATCCAAACCACACGGTTCTGTTTTGTCAAAACATCCTGTTTGATTTGAGGGAATTTCACTTTAAAGCCTCAATGAGACTTTGAGAACTTTTTGATTCTTTAATTCTGATGCTTTTGATATTCAAAGAAGATATTTGAAAAGAACACTTCACTTCGCTTTTCTTCAAGAATCATCTTCTCAGTAATCAATGTAACCAATGTAATATAGAAAAAGAAAGCTGTTTTATTTGATGACAGGGGCAGGATTATTTTAACATTTGAGAAGGTTTTATTGGCTTAAATGTTTTAGTTCTACCTGCTGATACTCAGTTATACTACCACTATGTTTCTACTGTCTAAGACTAGCTTTGTGAAATATTTTTTAAAAGACTACATATAGTTGTGACTACTACATATACTAGTCTTTATTTGATTCCTGTTTATGATGAAGGCATGGTCATGGATGGGATAATGTATACTAATTTATTTATTCTTTCACATACAGTATTTAATACAGACAATAAAACGAAATGACACTGTCATTCAACATGAGGATTGAAATTTAAACACTCATATGAAAGGAATCTACTTTGCTGCAGTGCTTTTGTGCAAGGCACTGAATCCCATTTGACTCCAACGGTGCTGCTTTGTCTTGACCAGAAACTTATCCGTCTTTTCATTTCCACTGTATCTCCACTTTAAAGTGCTTGAGCTGGACCAAACCTCAAATGTTTACTGGTATAGTTTAGGACATAATATAAGTTTTTGCATCAACCTGGTGATTCACCTGATTCAATCATGAAAAACATAAAGTTATCTTCACAACATAAACATGTTTTTTTAATCACAAAAGCTCAAGCAAAAATCACTCCTTCGTCTAACTATGTATGTCTGAGTCAACTTTTACAAATATTAACTGAGCTGTGAAACACATATTTTATCACTATTATTATTAATATTTGTTGTCTCCCTCGTGGTGGGAACAAAACACATTGGTTCCGTTTTGGGGGACCGTATTTACGGGCGGACCGACCGGAACGAAGTGTTATACAGCGAGGACATTTTAGTGTTTAAAATAATAACATTACAGTATGAATTTACATAAACCAAATTAAAAATAGCTTGTGCTTGCAGACACGGAGTGGCGACGTTATATTAAAGTCAGGAGTTTGTATTTGTGACAATATGGCGGCTCTTCTCACTTCAAACTGAGCAGCGCTTCTGAAACTAACTTCATCCCAACAGAGGTTCGTATCTGTAATTAACGTTGTAGGAATTATTTATGAGCTTAAACAGTTTCGCTACTTTAGTAATGAAGGGCATCTTTTCTGCTTATGTTGTTTCCACTAAATGTATTTGTTTAGGTTTCATAATAAACAGTTAGCTAAAGCTGCCTATAAACAGTTAGCTAGCTGAAGCTAACTCTGATGAGATGAGTCTGATGTGTCTAATTTCTGTCTGTCCTGCAGAAGATGATCCTGACAGCTGGTCGTCTGTCCAAAGTGCTGCAGCTCACCCTGGCGGTCATCAAACCAGATGCTGTGGCTCATCCTCTGATGTTGGAGGTGAGCTCACGCCACCTCGCTCTTACTGTCTGTTATTGTTGTCAAATGTTGATCTTCTTCAGTCTATAGGTCAAGTAACTGGAGAGATGCCAGTTAACCCCCAGACAGAGCCCTTGAGCAAAGTATATTGGATATTGAGCTCCATTCTAACTTCTATTAGACTGTTATAAAATCTGGTCACTAAAACAGTTCACAAACATTACCCATTTTGTCCCATTATTTTGATCAGTATACAATTTCTTTGACTAATTTTGAAAAGGTTTGTTATTTTCTCGAGAATTCCACGATTTGACTTTACATACTGAAATACAGTGTGGAAAATAAGATGGGATAGGATAAAACTTACTCAATATGCGGTTAATCCAAAATGTTCAACGATTATGTCCATGATATTGCAAGTAATGTAATGTCCCATTATTGCACATCAAGTCTCAGTTTAGTTAATCCATAAGATTCAGACTGTGGAATAAATTAAACTTTTGACAGCTAAATCAAGGATCTTTATCTATTCATTTAGTATTTTTGCTCACTGTCAGATAAAAGAATTTGAAGGATTGGCCTGTTTATTGACACAGCCTGAGCCTGCTATACTCTCACTTTAATTCAAACAGTAAAGAAGAATCTCCATTTGCTGTCGTAATATATTTCCCAACCCCAAGGCCTCACAGTCATGAAAACTGTGTCAGCTATGAAATATGCCCTTAGTGAAAGGTCCCATTTCACAGCCATATGAATTGAACCAGTTGCCATCTTAATAAACAGCAGGAGAATGACCTTTTCTATCAGAATATTAGCTGTAAGTATCATCCCTCTGGCAGGTGTGATATAATAATATTGAAGATCTTACCCTTTCCCTTCTAGCTTTTTGAAACAAGTCGGCACACATGTATTTGTAGTTTTAGTCCAGACAATTTGATATAGTTATCGATTATCATCAGCTACTGTATGGCACAAGGTAAAAACAACATTTCTTTCTTTCAGGCTCTTCACCAGAGAATCCTGGACAACAACTTTGTGATTGTTCGATGTAAAGATCTTGTATGGGGGAGACAGGACTCTGAGAGGTTTTACGCTGAACATTCAGGTGTGGACACAACTCATCTGGGTTCAGATGTATTTAAATGAACATTCTGTTGTAGTTCTACTGCAAATGCATTAGCAGCCCTTGTTAGCGGACGTGTGTAGGTTATAACAGTTGAGTCATTTCTCACTTCAGTGCTGGAGCAACCGCATTTTGAGAAACAGCCACTTGTCATAAGTAGGATAATTGAAAGCGGTTTCTTATAATGATTATGTTTCTTCCTGAGTCAGACAGTGAAGAACAGCATTTTACATCATCATCATCAACCTTTATTTTAATTTCGAAATGCATTGAGGTAGATGCCTCATTTGCAATATAGCCGAGGAGAAAAGCATAGATCCTTAAACACCAAGAAATACAAATAGGAAGCTTATTAAAGTGGTAATAAAAATAATGAAATCCAAATTAGTAAAATAATAAAACCTCAGGAACAAATTAAGCTATTAAAATTTTAAGGATCAAATTAAAACAAAATTCCATGATGCTTATGAATAGTTCAGAATTATACTGATATGTGAAAGTGTTTTAGAGTTTAACAACGATTAAAGCTCTGTTTAACTTGCTTTTGCTTTCCTTTGTAGGGCGATTCTTCTACCAAAGACTTGTTGAATTCATGTCAAGGTAAGCATCCACACTGACACAGATTTACATTTCACAAACCATGACTGATGTTGGATACTTGTTGTTGTCTGTTTAATAACATAAAAATGCCCATACCACATAACCCACCTGGCTGACAGAGGAAAAAAAACACCTCAGCTGATGGTGCTCCTCTTTCATGCTCACCAATAAATCATTTTCTGAAATGTCACAACAGGAGTTTCAATTATCAGCGGACTGCCTTGTTTAGCACAGCACCCCTGGAGCAATTGTCTGAAAATCACCATGCAGCCTGCTCACAATAGCTCCACATGCCTCCACTGGATTGCAACAGATGTTTGTCACATTGTCATTTTTGTCTGCTGGCAGCAGTGAATCTATTGTGGCTACAGCACCTTTCTCTGGATGCTGTCAGTCTTAGAAAGCATCCGGTGTTTAAAATGACATGTCTGTAACAGCCACACAGAACAGAATGTGGTTGAGTGGTTCTATTGTTGAATTCTCTGCCCTAGTGGTCCGATGCGAGCGTACATTTTAGCCCGAGAGGACGCCATACGTCACTGGAGAGAACTGATGGGGCCCACCAAAGTGTTCAGAGCCAGATACACGTCGCCCGCGTCAATCAGGGGACAGTTTGGACTCACAGACACACGAAACACAACACATGGCTCAGGTAGGAAGTCTGTTGAGTGTCATGTATTTCTATATGAAGGCCAACAGGTTTGCAACATGTCCTACGCCCATGCATTATCACAAGGGCAGCTGGGTTTAGCAATCGTTTTGAGAGTGTTAGTATAGGGCAGAAACACAAACAGCGATACAATAAACTTTATTGTAATGTATATATATATATATATTTCTACCATAGTGCATGGCACATTTTACATTTTATTCAGTAAAAATAAAATGGACTGAAATTACAGCAATGCCAGTTTTCAATTTAAAATTGTCATATTTTTTCTCTCCAGATTCTGTTGAATCAGCACAAAGGGAAATCGGTTTCTTCTTCCCAGACTTCCATATGGATGAGTGGATGGAGAAGGAAGAGCCATCATTCAGATTAGGACAAATGCATTATGACCATCAAAAACAGATCCACACACTTTCAACACAGAGCTGACCCCAGAACTGCTCATACAGTTGCTGATGGACCACTTAGAGGCTCTGCAGTTGTTCATGGACTGCTCAAGAACACAAGCTGCCAGAGAAGATGCATCAATGCTATGTGCTATTTATGATGTTTAGGGTGTGATGATCCCAGAAAAGTGCATGTTTTTTATTTGTCACCACAGTTCCTCAAAGTGCCATCATGTTCATCCCATTAAAACTTTTCCTCGAACATGTCTAATATATGCAGCTTATTAAGTAATTTAAAACAAGGACCATGAATGTTTTTGCTTCATTTATTATCTTTAAAAAACACGAACAGCTAGATTTAAAAATTTAACACTGTATTGTACAAAACAGCACAATGTAGTAAGACAGTTTACATTGTCATCACAGACTCCTGTCCAGGCCTCACTGTAAATAGTGCAATCATCACAATCAATGTCAGTTTCCTGAGCCATACAGATTGTAGCACAGCAGCAACTACATGTGTATCAATGACACAACTATAAAATGTAATTTGTAAATATTCATTAATGTGAAATAATACTTTAATAGTAGCTTTACACATATTTATCCTCAAAGCATCTTGGCTGAAAATGCTTTTTAGATTCTAGTTCTCTTGAGGAATTTGAAATGTGCCAATGATTTTGAAACAGGCTATGTTTTACTATGATGTCATTTATTTTTCATCTGACACCGTATGTACAGTGAAATGTCTTGTATTTTCTCTGACCTACAGTTTTACATGTCAGTGTCTTCAATGTGTCAAAGTACAGTGAGACAGAATTGTAACAGGCACCATAGAAATATATCTCACAGTATTAAATACAATACAGTTAGCTAGACTTTTTTTTTAAAGAAAATATGCCATGTTTTCAATACAACAATCTAAATTGTACAGTTCAAAATCAAAGTCAAAGTCAAACATCCTTCTTGTGCAGACCTGAAAGTTTTTCCACATAAACACCATCAGTTGACTAATTTCACAGTTATCTTTATTTGTCTTTGGCTTCTTCCAGTCTCACACACACTCAGGTGTTTTGTGTGGCCACCTGTTTGATGGTTTCCACAGGTTTCATGACCTCGTAGGTGGTGAGAGACTTCTTCACCTTCCCGTTCTTGTCCACCTGGTGGATGCTCTGTGTCACCGTGATGGTCACCTGCTTGGTCGACATCCGATTGTCCTGCCATTTTGTCTGTGAAGAATGAATATAAAATACATAAATCATACAGTACTAACAAAAATCTTATCAGATCATATATGGACAAGGTGAAGAATATACTTTTTTAATCGTGGATGGTGCTTTATTTGCTGTGTGAGACAGATGCCGAAATTCTGACAATTCTGTTAGGACTGCAGTTATTTTCATTTTCGTTTGTCTGCAGATCTGAATGAATAGTTTTATCTTTAAAATGGCAAAAAAATAGTAGAACTGCCTATAAAAATTACCCACAGCTCAAGGCGATGTTTTCATTTTGTCTGACCAAACCCAAATATATTCAGTTTTCTATCATGTATGACAAAGAAAAGCATCAACATTTTGATGTTTAAGAAGCTGGAGCCAGCAAATATTTGACATTTTTGCTTAGAAAAATGACTCAAACGATTATTTATCTAAATAGTCGCCACTTACTTTTCTGACCAATTATGTGACTTAATGTATGAACTCTAACATGAACAGGACAGAAAGATGAAAATAATGGTCAAAGATTCTCCAACTAGGTCTCACACAACTCATTACTTTTAAATAAAATAAATAAAAGCAGATGGAAAAAATAGAAATGAATAGGTGTTTTGTGAGAATTTAAAAATATCCAGGCTGGACTCTTACAATCTCTTCAGTGTGTAGGACGCTTCTGCGCTGCACAGTGGTGCCGGATGACGGTAACGCCGCCTCCTTGGGTGGAGAGCCCAGGATCGCAGGGGGGCTGCTGGGCTTCACGTCATTCAGACTGGCTTCAGACACGGCTGAACAGACCTTCAGGTAAGCCTGAGCCGGAAGAGGGAGGCCGTCCTCGAAGATATCTGGAACTGGAACAATACAAAACCTCAGTGTGGAGCAACTAAACCACTGGACTCTGAATCTCAAAGCAGGAAGTCTTCTTGCATAATGCGACCTACTGACCCTCGAACAAAGTCAGATCATGTTATTGTACTCACTAAAATACAAACCATCTCTAATGGATCAGACATGTAGACTCTGCCCCAGCACATAAGTGTGTACATACAATGTGATGGTTTTAAAATGTATTTACACATGACATAGCTGCAAACAATGAAGAAATACCCAAGCGACATTGTAATTAACCCAATCAGTTTAAAGAATTGTTTTATCAGAAAAAGGGCTGAATTCAAAAGGCACAAAAGGAACAACACAATAGTGTTGTGCAATAATTATTATTAAAGATAGAAGAATTAAAAACAGATAACAGAAGTGAGTTTATGGTATTTACCCACAATATTAATCATGTTGTAATGATGAACTGTCATTTTTGAACATATAGTGAATAATAAAAGTTGATTAATTGTCAGGTGCTAACCTCAAACTATAAAAAGCTTTTTCTCACAACTTCTACAACAGAATAATTAAATCATAGATTTGTAATTCACTCTTCTATCTTGTCACAGTGGCTTGTTTATGTGTAAACTGAACTTAAATTTATCACTATGATTTCTTTTAATATTTTTCTTTCCAACTAACCAAAGAAATGGTGTTTTCCAACCCTGCTTATATCATGAATTGTATAGAGTGGAAGTGGGTAATTTGTAAATCAAACAGCATCAGTCACAGGTCAGAGCTTACAGGTGCATTACTGCCACCAGTGAACTAATGCATCGTGGAGCAGTGGAGTGTGATGGATAATGAAAACACTCTGAACATCCCTCTGAAGCTGTATTTGCTGTGCACATCAAGTGCACTGGATGATGGCATTGATGTTAAACACATGTTGAATCCTCCTTAGCCATGCGTGAACGTGAACTTCAATATTCAGGGAAAACGTGCTGTTCTTTGAGCAGAATCAAACAGGGGAAGCATATTATTATTTTACAGATGTTACATCATTGTGGAGCCGCTGTTAAGATAAAATCTGTGTGGTTGCAAGCTGCTGATTAATTTGGCCAATCCTGGATCTGTTTTATCTCTGCAGAGCGGAGCTTCTCTGAATATGTCTTCACAATTACATCAAGGCTCCTCGGCCTGCATTCACCAGCAGCTGTATCTGTTGCCATGAGAGCCAAGTCCTGTTTGAGCTTGGCGGCTTTTGATGCCTAATATGTCCATTTACTGATTCATCGCCTCCTGGCTTCAAAGAAAACACACCTACATTTTAGTGCAAAAGACGAATTCACCCAACAGAATTATTGTTGGATGCGTCTGTTTTCTATGTAGTGACTAACTACACAAGAAAAGAACAAAGGTTTCCAAAGCACCACACGTAATCCTTCACTACAGCTCGAGGGCTCCGTTTCTATTTTCTTTGTGCACAATGGAGTCGTCTTTGAATGAGATGCGCAAATCCTGCAAACTGTGTTACGCTCACAGAATTTTTTTCCTCCAGGGAAAAGCAGATAGACTAACACATGCTGTATAGGTGGTAAAGTTGACTTTGATGTTCGGAGTGTAAAGAAAGGACGACTCATTGCTGATCCAGTCAAATTACTTACAGCACAGGACTCAAAGCCTGAACTCTACTAGAATAAATATTAGACTGGTTTAAAACAGTCTCACTGAACAACAAACATTGTGCTTATAATGTAGTGATTAAAATGACTATAGATGAAAATACATGTGATATAGATTATAGATATAAATTTGAATTGCAAATATACTGTATTCTGCAGTGGGAATCTAATTAAGCACTAATTTATTCAATCATAAATGTATTATTCATTTGTTCAGCAGTTAAATTACTGCATGTTCCTGTTAGGAGATCCATTAAGTATTCATTCATCCATCCACTCAAAGCTAATTCGTTCCTCTCACCGGGGCTGATTGTTTTCTCCGAGGCGAAGCCGGCCTCAGAGCTCTCAGAGGGGATGCTCTGGATGGACGACAGGGGGATGTCGGTGTCTGTGCTCGTCAGCCACGTCGACTCCGTCTCCTTGGTCCAGCTCTCCAGGTATCGAGGCTCCAGAGCATCGGTCCTGCTCCCCCCACAGCCCATTGCTCTGCCTCAGGGCACCCAGCTGGACCTTTCTTCCGAGAGGAAGGAGAAACCCAGAGACAGATTTACCCCGGATTTCAGTTCAATCGAAGGAAGCTGTGAGACTGACTGAGGGAACTGAATGTGCACTGACCCAGTTTTCTTTTTTCCTTCTGGACAGAAAGATCTGTGATAGTAATTCTTTTAAACTTTACATAAAACACTGCTGAATTATATAAATAAATTAGAACTAAAACAACTGAAATGAAAAGAAAGAGTATTTTGACAATTGATTCATCATTTAAACCTTGTGTTTTGTTGATAGTGAATTATGTCAAATGGGATGTGCCCATGAACAAATACATGATATGTAAGTCAGAACATAGACACTATATTAACCTATACATACATTATTTATATTTGGGGTCAATTAGACCCCAGTTGGACTTCTTTAGACCAAAATACACTTATTTGGTTTTGGGAGGGGTAATTGCAAAGTACCATCAAGGCCAAAAACAGATACAGAACATAATGAAAATACATGTTAACCATGTTTTACAGCTGAACAGAAGCAAAGCATCATTACACTTCTGAAACATGTCATCAGTTCAAAATTGGGTTCACAGTCAGTTCTCATCAAATAAGGCAAAGTCATAAAGTATACAGCTGATAAAATGTAAAATATGTGGAGTCATTTTTGCCAAACTTTACCTTATTCAGTGATGACTTCCTGCTTTCCTTTTATCTTTCGTGACATTAAACTGAACATCTTGTGATCGGCATCTTTCAAAAAAGTTTACTGAGTAAAGAACTGGCAGATAAATTGATGATGTAAATAATCATTAGTTACAGGCCTAAAATAAACACTGTGCCCTTCAATCCTGTACATTTGAACCAGACAATTTCTCACATACTTACAGCACAGCACACAGATCCAGTTAGTTCTCTCCTTCAAAGAGCAGGTTTGGTTCCTTCTGTGTCAACTCAGTCACGTTTCTCCATGAGCGTCCGGAGGCAACATCTTCTGATGGTCAACCAGGTCAAGAAGACCATCTGACACGGGGGCAGGTGGATCATCCGAAGCAGCAAGTCACCTGTGATAAATGAAGACAGGCAGGGAGGAGACAGAAGTGAAGAAAATGCATCCTTTGTGTCTTTCTATGAACATTTAAGTCAATATATTTGACAGATTTTGGCCCATTTTAACCAAAGCTTTGTTCAGCCTGATACACAACAGGCTGATAATTAACCAGCTCTTTTGAGGTGTCTGTCCTTGCTGTGTATTAAAAGCTGTATTGATTTGTAGTGTTTTTTAATAGCTGTTACGATATAAGATTTATTACATTATATGTGCACTTCTGAATCCATCTATCTATCCATCTATCTAGAGACCTATTATATTTGGATGCAAATCAATGCATCTTGCAGAGAAGCAGATCTATAGTCTCACCTCTGTTTAACCACTGATCACTGCTTGTTATCATTGAACCTAAATGAAGCATGTTTCCTTTAAAATAGATGCTGATGATGTTATTTTATTGATGCACTCACACTCAATAACATATTGATCATCGCCTGGTTGGGTGTTATGAAAATACAGGAAACCAAACGTGCAGCCATGTTGAAGCCTGTGCAGTTAAAGCGATTGTAAATGATCGATCCAGGCCATGAGAAAACAGCAAAGACAGCGTGAAATGCATGCAAATATTAAAAGGTGTGAGATGCACGACAGAAAAGCTGCAGACGATCAGTGCAGAGTAAAAGATGATGGAGGCTTACTGCTGATGGAGACTCCCTGTGTGCGTCTCCTCCGCGTCCTCCGCCACACAGAGCTGAAACATGCTGTCAACACTGAGGCTCCTCCGCTGGATTAACACACTCCTTCATCCAGCTGCTGAGGGATTCATGAAGCAGACGCGGTTCATGTCAACATCATCCAGCCTCTGGTCGCAAACATGAGGAAGTGTGTGTGTGTGTGTGTGTGTGTGTGTGTGTCAGTGTGAGAGCTGCTGTTCACTTTAATGTGATGTCATGATCCTCTGTGTCACTGATTCATGGATTTTTAAAAAAATCAAACAGCCAAATAATATTTATAGCATATTAAAATATAATTAATATAACTGATTCATTTTATTTGTTTTGATACAAACACTTGATGATGATTTTGCTCAGAAATAAAATGCTGATGTTTGTGCTTGATCTCCTGTCTCCTGGCTTTTAGAGAGACATTAAGTGTTTGTGTGTGTGTTGCTCAAAAACACTTTGGCAACCTGTCTGGTTATGTACACCTAATAGATCAATAAGATGTTCATTACTCTGGCCACAAGGGGGCAGTAACAGCTCACTCCTGTACTTAAAGAACAGGGCTAATAAATGTGCCCATATTCTTAATTATAAGAAAGGTTAATGTTGTAAATATTTAAATAAAATGTGGTTTGCTTGGTGCATCTATAAATTTCAGCAAAACAAACAAACAAACAAAAACAAAAATAAACAGTTACTATCACAAGCCAAAAAGGTCATTTTTTTAAGCATACGAATAATGTATAAACCTCTAATATGACAGAGACTGTGCTCTTGAATTCAGGCTTTTCAAGGAGTCGGATACAAACACTATCAATTCATTACATGTGCAAAGAAGGAAAAAAAGAAAAGTGACTGGGTGACAGTGTTAAAATCAGTATCCCTGTATTCAGGATACTTTTATGATTCCCAAATATCACAACATGGCAAATGTATGCCCAATAAAATGTAATTTTAAAAGTAATGAAAAAGTTATTTAAAACAAATAATCACATTAAAGCTCGACAGAACTACAGCAGACTAAAGGTTTCAAATGTACAAAACAAAACCTTAAATATCTAATTTTGTTAGTTTTTATTACTATTTGTTTGGAATCAATCATCCAGACAGCTGAATTCTTTATTAAGTATATGTGAGATACAGGACCAGTCACCCACTTTTATCACAGCAGACATTTTGATTTGTCCTAGTAGGAAAAGCACAATGTCCCAGGAAGTCGTGACAGTGAGATGGCACAATACAATCAGCCATCAGTCATTTTATTAGTGCTTCTCTTACTGTGACATGTCAAGATGTCTTCAGTGAAAAAGGCCTATTAACAGTTGAAAACACTAACAGAGTACTGCCCTCCTGTGGTAATACTCACTTCTTTCCCAAAACTCACAAAACAGTTCTCTGCTTTGGATTGTTGATTGTCCACAATGAGCTGTAGAAGCAGTGATAGTATGTGTGTCAGCTCGCGTGAATGAAGGTCATTTACTTCTGATGTATCAGCTGCCAATAAAGCACATTAGAGAGAAACAGAAGAAGAACGGAGCTTCAGCTGGAAGATCAATTCACTAATGAGGAAGCTCACCACTTGTTCCTGTCACACTGAGAGAAAGATTTAATGGACAACAGTTTACAGAGTATTCCAGGTCAATAATAATCCTTTCACACCGGACAAAAAAACCTCACTAACATCTGGCTTTTGTCTTCAGTAGGAAAGGGAACAATAAGCATTTCAGTCCCAGGTCAGATGACTCTGCAGAACAGCTCCAGCTCTAATCAGCAGTGATGGAAACATCCGGGTGGTTTTGTCCCTTTTCCAGCACAATGCCATGACGTGTGTTGAAAATGATTTGTTTTTTAAAGTCCGAGTGCAAAAATGGCTTCATCATGGTTCAATCTGTGTTGAGTTTGAAAGAGAGACTGAAGTAACAGATATAAAAAAAAAAGTCATCACCGTGAAATTATCATTGTCCCATGTGTTGCCTCCTACTGTTTTCTGGTGCATTCATGACGTCAAACACCAGAAAAAAAAAAACAAAAACAGAAAGGCAACTACTGACATCCGAGGAGGGCTGCTGTTCTTTCCCAGGAGATCGAAGAACCGTTCCCACTTGGCCTCATTTGGCCTCTCCAACAACGGCCAGTTACACTTGGCCTCATGCGACTCCCAGCGACTTCAGTGACTGTTGTTGCAATTGGCTGGTATCAGTGACCTTGATAACAACCCCACAGAGGTGAAACATCCTAAAAACCAGTTGCCCCAGATTCAACACTCCTTGAAAAACCATGACCTGGATTCCTGAGACAGACATAGTCGACTGGCAATGGGAAAAGAGTCGATCGCCTATTTTTAGCAGGTTTACCAGTATTTAATAAACCTGCAAACCTTTCAAATAGCCAAGACTTGATGCATAAAAATACAGGTGCGGAAATCTGTTTTACAAATTGTCAACTCATGTGAAAAGTCTCCTTATGATCTGAGCATCATCACTGTGTAAACTCTGCCCTCAACATTATGTTTGCTTTCGCTATAGTGGACAGTCTATAACGGAGAGTGACAGGGAAGACAGAAGAGCGAGCTGATTCCTGAACCATCATCACGTCGACACTCCTGACGCCTTCGTCACTTATCTCCTCCCCTGTCTGCTGCCCCCCCTGAACCTCCGCCTTACATATACAGACATGAGCTGAAAGGCACTCAGCTGAACAGTGGAAACACAGACGTCTCATCTGTGTAGACTCTGAATTCTGGTTCACTGTGGGGGATTATTAAAAAGCATTATCTCCTAATTGGAGTCTTGCCCTTTAAATACATATTCAGCCGTAATTTCTTGCAGGTCTGGCAGCATCTGAGCCGAATAGAAACCCTGTGACTTCCTCCCTCCGTCACCCGCCTAATGAATCTCGCTTCCTGTGGACAGTCTGGTCAATATGAGGCTGGACAGCTTTGATTTGTATGTCCTGCCCCTCTGTCCTATTGGACCACTGCTCAATAGGCCTGTCTTCCCATTACCCCGCTGATGAATGTGGCGCGCTGCCAAACGCTACACTGGAGTGAATCATGAGTGAACTCTCAGTGGTTTTCGACTGCACACAAGGATACATGCCAGTGAATTATACTGAACATTTTCTTTACATCGGGTTTAATGCATGCAACAGCCTTCCCTTCAGTGGGAGCAGGTCTGTGATGCACCAGACAGAAAAGTAAAAAGAAAAAGTAAAGATACACGTCTCTGAATGACGACCATTAAACGACACAGGAGAGACCTTTAAAGTCATGTGTTTAGTAATTGAAGGAATAGTTCAACAGTTTGGGAAACACACAAATTTCTTCCTGCAAGAGTTGAAATTGAAACAAGGGGAAACGGCTGTCTGACAAAATCTGCCTACCGTCACCTCTGACCTCACATATTGACATGTTATTTCTCATTTATTTAATCCAAAAAAAAGTGTAAAAATAATAATTTGAGGTTTCATCATCTCCACTGGTTTTCTGACAACCTCACAGCGATGACAAGATGAGATAAGATATTCCTTTATTCGTCCCACAGTTGGGAAATTCACATTGCACAGCAGCAAAGATGATAGAGCAGTTAAATAGTAATAGACGATAAACAATATAAACAGAGAGGTTTAAAAAGTATTAAGAACTTGGAACACTATGGACAGGGCATTGAATTGAGATAAGACTGCTGACTCTTGGCAAGAAATCAAATAAGCATATTTCCCAAAATGTTGAACTGTTCCTTTAAGTCTGTGAGGACAAACTGCTGACCATTAAATGAATCTGAACATTTTACTTTGAAAGCTGTGGTAATAAGAGACCTAGTAAGTCCTAATAATGAAACATTCACCGTGTGTGGCTGTGCAAGCCCAGGTCAAACCCAGGTTTAGTCTTTTAGTCAAGCCTCACAACAGACAAAGTGCAGGTTAGGTCCCAAGTCCTCGGCCTCTATGGTAGATAAAACATGAGAAAGTGCCCTCCACAGTGGTCCAATGTGCAAGAGGACGTGATAAAGTGCCCTCTAGAGCGTCTCTCCAGCGGAGAAAACACGATGAAGTGCCCTTCCAGTAGAGAAAATGCCCCCTGGGGTGCTTTTTTTTTTCATCCCTGCCCTTAAGACAATCAGTCCACTACTGGTCTCAGGTCTGCAGCTCTGACACTTAGAGGGATCCACTGATAACTAATCAGAGAAAAGCTTACTAAGGAGCTGGTTTTCCATCTGTGCGCTCATATTCCTGAAAATTCACACAAGGTCATTGTGTCCCCAGCGTGTCTTTTTCAGCATGTAGAGCAGGCCAGCGTTTGAGATTTGACCTTCCTGCTTCTTAAGCAGAAACTTCCTCATTCATGCTCATGACAAGAGTCATGTTTTTATATAGTGTGTGTTTATGAGCGTGTCTTTCCAGTTGGCCTCAGCATCCACTCGCTCATTTTTAACAGCTGGTCAAGGTTGATAGCGGATAATGTGCACCCTCCATTGATTTGCAAAGTTTTGCGAGAGAGAAAAGAACTCTTTCTGGCAAATTCTGTCAGGAGGGGGAGTGAATGAGCCAATGTGCAGCAGCAAAGCAGCCAAATCCAAACTTTCACTGGGATTTCAGTGAGACAGCCAGTGAGCTACAGCGCTGGAAAACTAATTAGGATGCTTTGGGCTTGGAAAGGGGAAAAGTTGCCTCCAATCGCAAAGGATTACTGGTTTTTCTATCAATTTCTCAACTGCCAGGTTGTGTGATCGCTGCACTTATACCATAGTTATTGACAAGAAATTTCTATCATTTATATAACAGCAAAAATTCAAGAACAATATAATTCTAACCGATTTCTACACAGTCATGCACCTTGGAACAAAACAAAACACTCTGTAATATGATACTGAGATATTATCATGGTAACTCCTGATTCCATCAGCAAATTGTTGATATTGGAGTTTCCAGCGGGACGACGAGCGGCTTATCCAGATTGAGCTTTTGCCTGGAGGTTGTGGTTCAGCGGCATCAATCACATCTCCGGGCCTTTTTTCTGGCAGACGCGCCTCCTCTCCTCGGACTGGCAGCGACAATCTCTCCCCACGCTGAGCCGTGCCAGAGATCTCTCAGGAGGTTGTGTTCTTTCAATCCATCATGGTCTGAGCTAACATGACACCTTTTCATTAGTGCAAAGTGCTCCAGAGGAGAGGCAATCCCACTGCCCAGTGTAAGCAAGTGGGGGGCTCAACACAATAGTATTTACTAGGCAGAAGTGGTAATGAGATGTGGATGAGTTTATTGCTCTTAAGTTTATTAAGCTCTTGGGGAACAAGAAGAGCGGCTCAGAAATGTGCAGTCAAAATGAAGATTTTTAGACTTTATACTTGTTTTATTGCAAATATCTGACTTGCAACTCATGGAAATTACTAACAAATCTGCTTGCAGTTATATATTTTGCTAAAAAAAATGGGATGTCTTCTGCACTCTAATGGAAGCTGGAATAAGAAACTGCAAACACAGCATCGTTAAGCCTATATAGCTTCCTCTTAAAGAGCCTTAATTTTAGAACATATCAATTAATATATTTCATCATATCTTGATGAAACAACTTTTTATCTCCTCAAATTACATAAGACTTTGAGCCAAGTATGTGTCAAAAGCACAAATTTATGTCTGACCTAAAAATGATTAATATCGCCAGCATAACACAGCCATTCTCCATGACTGATTTATGTCATTTCCCTTACTGTCATTTACACTATCAGGGGAAGTGCTAAAATCGATCTCGAGCCACTCCTCTGGTCTCAATTGATATTTCCGCCTTTTAAATTCTGGTGAGGGCTGGCCCATAAATGCAGCCTTTGCACTTTATGTGCTTCATTCGTTTTTATCCTGCTAAACACACAACTCTAATCCTATCAAAGGCAAGGAATATTCCAGAAAGGGCATTAGCAGGGGCTTACGAAGCCAGAGAGCGGAGCATTAGTATTCATGGAATTTCTTGGGACACACTCTTAGTTTTAGGGAAATTATCTTGGGAAACTCTGATGGAGCATAAACATCAAACTATGAGCTACCATAAAAGAGTCATTGGAGATGAAGGCAAAATTTGGATTTGAAAGGGTGATGAAATTTTGAGGGTCAACGAGCTGTATGCTGAAATATTTTGTCCCTGTACGACTTAAAACGTCTATCACTGTGCCACAAAAGTCTTTGGATGTTTGAATTTCAGTGCGCGATCTAACGAGACACATAACTGATGCACTAATCCATAAAATGAAAGGGAGACAGAAAATGTTGTTCCTGAGATTTGCATCTAAATGATATTCAAGTAGCTAAGGTGACCTCCTTCAATCAGCATTTAAATTTCATTACATTTAAGAAATCTGTCTCTCAAATTTCTTGCAATTAGTGGAGGAACAACTCAAAATGTCTCCCTCTTAAATGACACATAATAGTAATAATAAAAATACCACATACTTATTAAACGACCTGGTTGGTTAATAGCGAAGATAGTGAGTGAGACAACATAATGGCTCAATTTTTGTGCCGTAGTTTGTGACAGTGAAGCAAACACCACTACCTTTCCAATCATCCGCTTCATGCTTCATTAACATGGATAGTCATATGAAGCTATAATCTATAATCTATGTTGCTTTTTTTGAGGTTACAATTATACAATAAATACTTTCTGAATATGTTTAATGGGACTAAAATAACCAAAACACTTGCTATTGGTGGTGGTAATGTCTAATGTAGGCATACAGTGATGTGAAATAAATGCTGACACACATACTGTACCGAACGAGTTTTGATTTAATTTTCCAAGTCTGATTAGCTGCACAGTCATTTCACAGCATGAGTGACATTTTGACAGTGTAATTTCTGCCGCTGGTGCAGAGTGCTTTAGCAGAGCCAACTGCCATCAGGACCTAATGAGCCAGCGAGATAATTTGGGTAATTAGTCGCTCTGTAGTCTTTAAGGAATATTAATGTTCCCTCGGGGGAGCAGCGAGACGTTTATCAAGTCAATAAGATCAATCAAAGAGATAATTTAGATTCATTTTTGCTATTTTTATCAGACAGGAATGTAATGAGTCTCAATTTGAATTCACTTGTTAAAAATGCTTACTAAAAGATTTAATCATTAAAAAACATATGACAGTGGTCCTGTAAAACATCCCAATATATTTTTAAAAAGTCATTTGTTCAGTGATTATGTAGATGATGAAGAATATGGAATAAACAGCATTTGTTTGGTAAAGTGAAAAACGTTGAATAGCGGCTGAATAAAACCCTCCATATTTCAGTGACATTGACATAGAAGATTTATTTTCATGAAACTATACAGACACAACACAACCATGAGTGTAATAAAGGAGATTAGCATCCGACTCCAGGCTCTTCACTATCTAGTCAATCTGATGAAACTATGAACAGTGTTGCTAGTTTACAGTGACAATTTGTTTCTCAGCCAGGGGATCCAGAAACTCTTGTTTATTCTAATCCACGCACAGATAATATTTCCTATTACTGTGATTTCTTGAGCGAGAACACTTCCTGCTTTCTCCCCTGACACGCAACTTACAGCTTCCCTCTCTCATACAGAATCAATATGTACCAGAATGAGTCCACATTACCGGGGCAGAATGTGTTACAATAAAAAAGAGCAGGCGGTGGCGGCAGATGGGGTTGTTTCATACACTGCTGATTCACTGAAATGGGAAAAGGGAACATCCTCAGCTTATAGCCTGATGTATGCTTCTCACAACTCAAAACGACAGGACGGGTTCGAGCTGCGAATGAAACCGAATTCTGGAAATAAAGCCAGATCCTTAGTACGATCTCTTATGGTTAAGGTGTTCCCATTTATTATACTACAAAAGCCTTTTTTTTGTTATCGTCTTGCCTTTTACAACAGACATGAACTGCACATTTTGGTGCACACAATCTTTTTCCAGCATTTTATGGAGCAAGAAAAGTCATAAAGCAAAACCTAGACAGCTATTTTACCTTTAATGAAACATGGAAAGTAAATGCAAGCAAAGTCGGTGAAATAAGGTTATAAGGAGGGAGGCTGGAGACACGTTGGTCAGGAAAGTGCTACGTGCCCGAGCTGATCTCCCCCTCTAATCATGAAACTGTCAGGAATGATTTAAAGTGCAGGCGGACGAAGGGGTCCGCCGCTCTTATGTCTCGGACTGTGCGCTATATCACCACTGCTGATGTGAACTGTAAAGGTATTGAAAAGTGGCACTTCACTGTGCACAGAAAGCGTGGACTTGTGGTGAAAGGCGACATTGCTGCTGCGTATGTATTTGCTGAGCACAGATGGCATCAGCAAGATTTTGAGTTATTTAATGACATAAATGCATTTAAGATGTTTGCGTTAAAGCATATTAAAATTAAAAGACGATGCATGGCCTCTTGTAAGGGTTTGAGAATAACTGTCTCACATGGTGAAGGCGGCATGACTTATTTTAACTGTGATTAAAAAGGCTTTCCACTTTATTATTTGGCAAATTAGAGTCTCCTTCAGTGTAAACACCAGCATGTTCTTGTGTGGGAAACTCTGAGAACATATTCTTACATATTCTGGGCACCACTTTGTCCTAAATGAACCAAAAAGACATAGTTACAACTATCCCTGACGCCAAAGTGTGATTGATCGAGCCAACTTTCTCCGTGACTGTTCACGCTCAACATTTATCTGATGTGACATAAGTGTCAACCTTCAGCAGCTATCGCCGTGTTATTGAGTGACTTTGTCAGTCATTTTGGCAGCAGCTACTGCTGATTCATGTCTCCCTCCGCAGAGCACTTTGCACCTGCTGACAAAATCAAGTTTCACACATCGGTTCAATGTCAACTACCACTGCCTTGAGTCTTAATTTCAATAATGATCCTAATTGCAGGTGATGATGATAATGAACCCGATGCTGACACAAAGTTATTCAGCTGTGATAAACTGCACCCCGAGTGGATAATAATGACATTATTATTTTGTTGGAAAATCACTTTCTATCAGGTTTTTAATTAATAATTCAAGAGAGAATATGAACTATTTGAGTGTGTATCATTTGTGCTCAGAGGATAAAAGCTCACGTATTTACCATCTCACCACCAATTTAAAGACTGATTAAACTGAGAGATCGTTAACCTACACTTAGAATAACCCTGACGGTGAAAGATCAAATCTCAAAGCTCTGTGAGGCTGCACATGATTACATTTGTAGTAATTAGTATTTAAAGCAAAGTAGAGAACAGGCTGATGGGAATGTCATTAGTTTTGCAGGTATTTGATCACAAACCAAAGTGTTTATTGGGCTTTTGACCTGAAGACGGCACTAGATGAAATGTTCAGGGATCTTCACAGTTATTTGAAGTTATCCTCTGTCTGATAGTTGTTGAAACTTGACTAACTACAGGAGCTGTCCAGAGATTACCAAACTTATTAGGATTATTATGAGGAACCATGAATGTCAAACTAATGTGCCAGTACATCTTGTGGATGTTAAGATATTTCCCTGGTGTGTAAGTGAAAACTTTCACTTGCTGGTGCTTCTAGATTAAATGTCAGACGATCATCAAAGTTATTAGGATTCATCCACGGGGCACCATGAATATCTGCACCAAATTCCATGGCAATCCATCTGATAGTTGTTGGCACATTTCAGTCTGGACCAAAGCAGACAGATCGTTTGAGCAAAGTCACTTCCATGGCTAAAAATACCAACCATAATTGTCCTAATTCTCTTGGAAGTGAATCTTCATTCCAGATAAAAAAGAACATAACTGTCTGATATGATCATCTGTATATCTCCAGTGTCTGGAACCAGTACTGTCTATGACTGTAATTTCTTTCTGGCAAATTAACAATGGCCAATTACAGCAAATCTGCAAATTCAAAAACTATTAGAGTTATGTCAAAATGCCTGAAACCGCCTCTCAGATGTGTATTTAATATGTACTTCCAAACCCATGCCACACCCTTCCACCAAGTTCGTTTCTTTTTTAAAAAAAAAATCCTGTTAATAAAAAGACAAACCGAACCAAAAACACAACCTCATCTGCGGAGGTAACAACAAAGCGACTTCAACAAGGACAAATGTACTTGTAATGAATGTGACTCTGTGGAGGACTATCCTTCAGCCAGTGATGTAATATCTCTCACATCTGTCTCTCAGCCTGGACATGACTTGACATCAGACTTTACAACATGGGCCTGGTACAACCAAAGAGAGGGATAATTTGAGCAGACCACGTAGAACAGGGACCTTGCAGTCTAGGTGAGTTATTAGGTGAGTCAGTAAAGCAGATGTTGAATTTGACCCAGCCGCCTGTTAGTACTGATTATAATGGCACTGCAATCTGCACCTTTAATCACAGTCAGTCACAAAGGGTTAGGACCATTTACCATTTTAATAAGGACAAGATTTTTGCAGGTTCAGCTGTTTGAGATTAGTTCCTGCATGCAGTGAAGATTTCCAGTGAGTGACCATATCCAATCCAGCCTGATAATAGAGGAGACTACATGGACCTGTTGCAGCTCTACATCATGGTTTGGCAGATCAGACAGGGTGAGTCTGCTCCGCGCTGCAGGAAATGATCCCCGAAGCTGACGTGTTCCTCAAATCAGCCACCACCAGCTAATTACCAGAGATGCATGACGCAGTTTCCATTTGTCTGCTGAGGCCGCGACCTCTTCTCTGACGGGTAACGAAAAGGAGGAGGAGGAAGAGCGAGTACAACATGGGGTGAGAAAGATGGATGGTTTGTCAAGACTGAGGATGTGATTAGTGTGAGCGTGGAGCACAGGGGGAGCGAACAGCGAGGACGACCTTGAGACCTCAACCCGAACTCAGCTGTCCATCATACTTGTAGAACCATGGAAACGCTTCAGTGAGGGGTCATCGGGTGGCTCCCCTGCTGTTTGTCTCCTGTAAGGAAGCCTGTGTGCCACATTCAGGCTTCTCCAACAGGAACGATACACAGAGCTGAAACAATCAGTCGACAGATGGAAACATCACCGGCAACTCATTTAAAGTAATCTTTCAAGCAAAGATGTCAAAAACTGCTTTTCATTGTCCTGTGTGATACTAAACTGAATATCTTCAGATTTTGGTCTGATTAAACAAAATATTTTACAACGTTAACTCGGACCTCGGGAACTGGGATTTTTCAAATTTTTATCTAATAAATTTCATGATTCATCAAGAAAGTATCGACAACCCAAAAACATTTCAACTGTGTGCAGTATAGCAATCTGTAAATTGAATGTATAAAACCCTGGGCTTCAAATTTTAAGTAATTCTGTATCGCAATTAATATTCATCACTAAATAAGTAACATGAAAGTCTAATAAGCATCTTTAGGTTTAACACTCAAATAATCAATCTTCATCAGGACTGTGTGGGAGTGGCTTGATCAGATTTAACTGCCAGTGAATAAACCTGATTGGTGCACAGAGATAGGTGACATCACCTCTTACCAACTGAGCCCGCCTACTTCAAACCAGTGAGTGCAGAGAAAAGAAGAAATACAAAAAAAAAAAAATATGTAAAGGAAACAAAACTAACTTTGGCAGAAAAAAGCATGTTCATGTAGGATCCCATCACTCGTAGTGAGACAGCGATTGAAAAAAGGGGATTGAATTTAATCTTTAGCCACTTATTTACCTGCTACACTGCAGGGCGAACAAGCAGAAGTGCATCAAGTGAGAGCTATAAATTCGATTGAACTACAGTTTACTGAGAGCTGCTGACTTCTGGTGAACGAGTTTTGCTTTCTCTTCCACTTGAGCATAATGTTACTTCATAATATTACAGCAGAGGCAGAGACACAGATACAAGTCTGACCTTGTGTTTACCTTTGAAACCTGGGATTATATATTTTTCTGATTTTGTTTGTGTCACCAGACCTGACACTGAAAACATTGCATTTTATCATTCTGCTCTTGAAAATGTCACCAACATAAAATTTAGAGAGAGATTTTAACCCTCTAACCCACAAATCTCGGTCACTATTTTTTCAGACCACTTGGTGGCAACAGTGTCTCATCTAGTTATGGCTGAATTTTATACATGTAGAATTGATGGAAGTAACCCAGACACGAAACATCAGCCCGTCGTGTTTCCTGCCAAGAAAATGCATCATTTCTGGCGTCACTAAAGATGACTGAAACTTTAGAGCTACAACACCAGAAACCTTCTCAAGTCTCTGTTGTATCAGTGTCATCAGACAGCACAAAACATGCACACATGACTCATACTTTTGGCAGCTGTGATTGGGGCCATTGTAAGAGAGTGGTACCACAAAAATGTAAGAAGGGATTTTTAAGTTTTCCACTGCTCTGGCAAGCTGAGAAATAGGTTGTGCAGGCTTCACCATTTCCCTCTCCTTTTCCTGAGGTCTGTGTAAAACTCCTGAAACTGAAATGGGAAAGTTGAAAAGTTCTGAGCTGAAAAAGCACATTATTGTGGTGATTGGTCACATTTTGGAACATTTTCCCATTTCGGTCGCCCGTGTTGGATTTGAAAGTGGTTTTTGGAACCAGTTCGCCTTCACAAATAATCCATCTGGTACTGTAAGTGTTTCTGCAAGAAGTTTCTTGGCTTTGTTGCTCTTGAATTGACTTTTGAATGTTTTCATAAAAATTGATGGATTTGGGTTTTTTTTTTATAATTAAGTTGTACTCTACTGTGTTTTGATTGAGTTTGTTCTGTTCTTAAAACTGAAACTAGCACATGGGACATTAAAGGTTATAAAGTAAAAACAGTCAAAGGCTAAACACTAATTGTAATTCTTTTAAATTGGGGCAATATTGAGGTTGGGAAGACTTGCTTTGCCACAGAAAACACATTGAACTTTCTGAACAAATCATCTTCCAAAAAGGGATATGAGCTAATTTTATGGTTTTCTTCAATCCTTTACTGAATCATTGTAGTTTACTCTGAGAATAACTTCAAGCTAATAATAGAGCTCATGAAAGACTCTCAAGAAGTGAGTAATTAACAGTCTGTGGATGTAAACAACTCAATTATTCCCTGTTACAATTACTGCACACGTTGCCTGCTTTAACCTCTCTGACTCCAGGAAAATCACTCAGATGTCAGTTTGTGGCTTTTCTTTACGTGGTCTCAGTCTAAGTTCAATGTCATGCTCTCTAATATTCAGTTTTACTTCTCCAAGTTCTTTTCTATCCATTAGTCGCTTTCTTTCTTTTTCCGCTCTCATCCCGTTGATCTTCACGTCCCTTGCGGTCGGACATTTCGGTTTCCAATTATGCTGCTTTGTCAAAATCCTCAACGGACACCGAAACACAGTTTGGTTTGTATTTAAGCAACTGAGGCCTGACGAGGTGCGTCAGATCAGTCTCATTGTCCTTGTCGGCTCACGACTCTTGTGACGGACCACTAGCCCTCGCGTTCGCACTCTGCTCTGAATATCTCCAACTTGAAGCTAATTAAGTGAAGATACTGCATATGAGAAGATCACTAAGATTAAAGGGGTCCTGGTCAAAACATTGATTGCCTTGAGCTTTCAGATCTGTCCGTCAACGGAGGTGACAGTAAAAAAAAGTAAGAAATTAATTATTGATGGTCAACAATGCAGAGACTAAATGTTGTGTGGTAGCATCTGGGTAAAGGGGAAATCCATTTATTCTCTTTCTTGCTGAGAGCAGGATGAAAAGATCAATACTACTTTTACCAGCATCTGTTCTATATGAAACTAGAATCAGCAGCCTGTTGGTTTATTTTAACTTAGCTTAGAGAAAACAGTTTTTCTTACCTTCACATAGAACCAGTATTATTAACAGTATTCAAGTATTGCTGATCTATTTTTCTCTCCATCTCCTGGCCTACTAATTTTTACTTCAAATTAAGATTTTCCTTTGCTTGAATAAAAACCGTAACAGCAGTAACTTTTAACAATAACAACAATATCAAATCATATTTCAGATATGACAACACGGGCACATTATTCACTCCCATGTGGCAAACTCATAACGAGAACGGAGCTATTGTTCATTTGTGTTTTTGATTTCAGCACAAGACCATATGAGAGTGAGCCGAGGGAGGGAGCGTGTGGGAGGGTGGATGTGATAAAAGAGAGGGCGACGCGAGGTAATTCAGCAAACTTATTAAACAACATCCGGATCTATTGCAATCAGCTCACTTGGCCTCAGTCTCAGCCGCCTCATATCTATAAACTATCTGCTGAAGATAGTTTCTTGGCATTTATAAACGCGTATTCAGGAACACCACATCCTGCACAGATCTGTGTCCTGCAGTGACTTCCTGAAACTTTCTTTCACTTCATGCTTATCGGTACGGCCTGTGTGAAGAGTGAGATAGAGACAAGAGCGGCCGATTATAAAAGACCTTGTTAAAGTTCACTCGTCTCGCTGGAGATTATAACTTTTTAAAAGTTGTACGTGCGGATCTGAACTTGCAAAGGGAAAATGCCTCTTGTTTATTCAAACCCTGTTGCGGGAGATTGTCTTATTCAGCCAGCTCTATTGATTTGAACTTGAATCAGGCATTGGGCATCATTTTGACTGCAGGGGCAAAGGTGGGGCACAGGCTTGAGTAAGAATGGCAATGCAGAGTCACGATACAGAAGCTGGCAATGCTGGAAGAAGTATTCAGACACTTTACTCGAGTAATGTAAAAGTTCTGCTGTACATTACAAGTCCTGCAGTCAAAATCCTACTTAAATGCACTTAAAATATAAAAGGAAAATGGCTCCTGTGACTGATATATTTTCACATATTACATTCATAGATCTTTAATACTGATGCAACATTGTGTAAGTAGCATATTACTGTTGTAGCTGGCTAATGTGGAACTACTTTGAACTACTTTATATACAGTTTAGTCCAGTGGTTTCTAATCCAGAGGTCGAGCCCCCTGCAAAGATAAATCTGAGGGGTTGTGAGATGAATAATGAGAGAGGAAAGAAGATAAAACAAAGTTCTGATGCACAAATTTCTATTAACTTTTAAGACCTTTTCTCTAATCCTTGCTTTTCTGTGAAATATTGGATAGTTTGACACGTTCGAGCCTGGAACAGTTATCTAAATGAAACCGTTTGAGAAGTTAAGAGGGGAAATGTTTCAACTCATATAAAAGGTGACAAAAAGCCCCAACTACTGTTCACTGGTCACAAGCCAAAAAGCCTGGTTTAGTCTTCAATGATGCATTTGATAATTTTATAAGCCTATCATCTGTCTCTTTATGTAAAATATTAATCAAGTTGTGATAAAACTGCATTTAATCGAGTTTTTTTCATACACAGCCGACCTAATTTGCATCGACTAGAGACAGAAGCTGCAATCGTCATCTCATCATATTGGCAAAGAATAACTTAGCTAATTACAGAATTATTAGCCAGAGTGGAAACATTACTAACTGGGGGAACAGGCAGATTTGAGACATGCTGGGAGGAAAATTTAAAGCATGCTAATTTCTCCAGAGTGTAATAAATGTTTTATTTCCCTGTTAAGATCAGCAGATACTGTCTGATGTCAGAGACACAGTCCTCTTATGGTTTAATGAGGCTGCTTTAGATGACGGTGAAGATAATTCACTCTAACACCTCGCTGCTATTGATTCTAATAGGGATGAATTATGTCCCCCGACTTGTTGCGCTGCTTCTTTGTCATGACTGTCAGCAGCACAAAACAACTAAGTGGCCTTTCCAGCACACGTGGTGACACACGGTGGAACAGCAGCGTTCACCTCCTGACACCATAACTACTGAGTCACCCACGCCATATCTACTCACCCTGCACACAGAGAGTATTATTACTCACTTCAGAGGCCAATTAGTAGAGGACATGTCACTTTGTGTTTTAGCGTACAAGTTGATTTAAAGCATTTGTATCCTGCACATTATAATCCTCCTAGTTGATGAAATGTGTGAGCTATAAATGTGCTGCTTTTGGACACATTTGGTCATAAAATGGCAGCATGACAAGCTTCACCTGCATACCACACACACTGTAAAGGGTTGGTTGAAACATGTGTGTGTTTTTCTGTCCTATTATTCTCAAACCACACTTATTTTTGACAGACAGAATTGAACTTTGAACTCTGGGAAGTACATCCCTGGACGTGTGTCTCTGCAGCTGGAAACTCTGACGGTCACAGCCATCTGTCCTTCCTGACATCTATAAGCTATTAAATATAGCATTAAGTATTTTAAATTAAAGCAATATAATTACTCATCCAGTCCATCAATAGTACGGCTTAGAAAGAAGTTCTACTTGAAAAGGAGAAGAATTGCAGCCTTTATCAATTAGACTCCATGTTTTACTTTTCTAAGCCCTTTTCAAACTTCCAGTGCACCGCTCGCCCCGCTGATTGTATTATCTTTAAATAGCCATGAAAAAAAAAAAAAAAAAAAAATCAGTCATACAGCAGACAGAGGATGTTCATCCTAACCCTGTTATAGATTTAATAGTACAAATGGCTCTGCTTTAAGGCTTGTTAATGCAGCAGATTTAGGACAAGAACAAAGAGCAAAACAAATGAAAATGAATTATTTGGTTTATTTAATTTTCTTAAACAAAGAAAATAAAACGAGGAAAGTGATGTATTTCATCTGTGCTTAGTATATTTTGTTCCTTTGATTCCTTGAAATCAATCAAGTACAACTAGAATAGTATCTTTATCCCCATATTACATATCCAAGCGAAATATATTTCCAATTCCCATTTCCATTTTGTGTATTGAGATGATCATTTTGTTACACTCATCACATGATTGTAAGTCAGTCAAAAAAGAAGGTAATCCCTTTTAAATTTTGTTTTTAATTCTCAGTGCTTAATGCAAAAGAGGAGATGAACTGGATCGAATAAAACTTGCTTGAGTTATGTGTGTGAATGAATATTGATGAAACTCATTGGCCATATGTAGTTTAGCAAAGTCTTTAACAGAGTAACATCCTCCCTCAGTATGAGGGAATAAATAAATGTATGTGACATGGACTTGTAATACTGATTTATGAAGTTTATCCTGCTGTACCTGCTCATAGATTAATGCTACAGCTCATGTCATGGCACATTTTTCTGTGTCAGTGTTGTAATATATAATCTTAAAGTGCCTGCCTGCCTTCAGCTGTGAATTATACAGCCATCAGAATCACATGATCCTGACAGCTGAATAGTCACTATCTTGCCCAAGCTGCCACGTAGACGGATGTAATTTATACAAAGAAGCAGGGATATAGCTTTTAATGGGTGTGTTTACACTAATGGGCATCATCCCACAGAATCAGACTACTTCACTTTGCACATCACAGTGACCCCATCATCAGTCACCATGAAATACTGTCTCGTGAAATCCACCATGTGAGAAGGATCCACATCAAAAGGGAAAGTGTAGCGTTTCAGCACTCAGGTGAGTTAACATCAAACTTTATACTGAACGAAAATATACAATCCTACAAATTCAAGAAACATTTTCTGTTGAATATATTAAAGATCACATCTAAAGAAAATCAAGTTCACCGTGCTAACATGTCCTTATGGTGTTTTTATATGCTTAAAGACATATGCGCTAAATGAGTAGTCAATGCCACGGCTGAGCATTTCCGTCTTTGAACTGCAGTGAACCAATGACAGTCTCAGAAACATGGATTCAGACAGCCAGAGTTTCATTTGTCACATACCTAAGGAACCAATCCCTTCAGCTTACGGGTCAGGCTACGGTGGCACGAGCCAAGTTTCACTATTTGCAGACACATATTCTGTTTTCAGCTGCAAAATTGCAAAAGGAGAAATGATATGTTACCAAAGGATCTGAAAATATGAGAGCCAAACTTCCAGAGGAAACTCAGGTTTGCAGTAATCATTTTTCAGAGCACTGCTTTGCCACCAAACTAATATTGAAGCCAGATGCTGTTCCTTCCATTCATCCTGGGGACACAGTGAGTACGAGCCAACATGTTGGTCAACCAGTAGATTTTTCTGGTGTTTTTCTTCATCTGTTCACTGTGTCCAAATCTGTAGTGTGCTAGATAATGTTAGTCAACGTTAACCCACCAAGTTACCTGATGATTCATGTCAAATGCTGACAGGACATTTTATATAGCTTGGGGGTGCTGATGTAAGAAGTTAAGGCAAACTGGCATAACTAAACTCAATAAATGAGGTTTGTGTGAGATAGATGCGGGGACTGTTTATTCTACATGAAGGATGAGGTGTGGAGTTACATCTAAGCCAATGTAAGGTAAGGCATGATGGGATTTTTGTCTTTGGAAAAAAATCTAAATACACATTTTTGATGAACAGAGATTAGTTTTTAGGGGTTTAGTCAATGCCAGGAGAGGAATTTGAACAAAAAGAGCAAATTAATTCACAAAAACCTGGAGGCCATCTTATTCAGGTAAAACTGCATCTTTTCCCCTGCCGTCAGCGTCTGACTGTCTGTCCATTAATAAACCAGTTAACAGATGATTCCTGCCCACCTGTGCTCTGCTCCAGGACTGATCGGCTCCAAGAAGTGCAAAAACATGCCGATACACCTGCCTCATTCACAGAGTAACAAATGACTTCTAATAAAAGGGGGAAAGAAATGATCATCTCAACAATGATGCTATGTAGAGTTTTGCACAGTGCCAGCAAAAATTAAGGGAAGGAAATTCATATTTAATACATACTTGAGATTTATAAGGGGGATAAATCTCAAGGAAGACCCAAAATTGATAAATTACTAATGTTACACACAACTGTTTTGATGTAGTTTTAAAATACCAATAAAGCAAATACAGCATTCATTTCAAATGTGTCTCTCAATTTCAGACTTTATCAGCTCCTCATTCCAGTGAAAAAACTGCCGGGTCAATACAATGATCCCTTCATTATCTCTCTCAATCAGACTGATCTCAGAATCATTATTTAAAAAGTGAGTTAATAACACTTCTATTTGTGGGTGAGGTCTGCAGCCAGTTAGGTGTAAGAGTTTAAACCTCCCTCTGAAATCACAGTATCTATCGAAGCAGTACAGTATCTGCTCTAAATCTCATCTTCATCTCCACTACTCTGTATTCCAGTGAGCATTATGGTGGAGCCTGTCATTCTCCTTAAGGCCGACAGAGTAAATGTTGAAGAAAGTATACACACTACTCATGTGTCTCATTGACCTTTTCCAAGGATTACAGCCTTTACTAAAGTCCAATTCTCCTTTGGTGAAAAATACACATAGATGGCAGAAAGGTCACTGGGGTATTTAACTTTAGCTTCAAACATTAGAGAGAAATGTCTTTGATTATCATTCAGTATTATGAAATAAAAACTTTCCCTCTTTTTTGGAGTGTGCAACTTTATTGCAGACCACAGTTCCTTCTGTTACTTCCACCGAAAAGCGCTGCCAGATTTTTAAAGGACAAACAAAAACTCGCTCATTGTGGCGGCGGAAACATTTGTTCTCTCTTCCCACTGAAACATTTCGCGGTTATCGTTTGCTAAACACAACAGGCCAGAGGACGTCTTGTGTTCGTGCTCCAGCGGCTCCCGCGAGGAGTCTGTAGATGTTTGTTTCGCCAAACACACAAGTCTCTCATGGAAAGAGCAGCTTTCAGACCACAAGACTTACTGATGCAGCCCCGCTCTGTGCAGAGGGAGCGACCTAAAGTGAACCTCGGAGAAGTGAAAGCAGACAAGTGAGTCCTAAAATGATGCTTGAATGTGGTCGTCTATAGTAATGGACATTCTTTATGAAACAGGTCATTAATCATATGTAATGAGACGCAAATATCTCCATTTACATTCTTATTAGACATTTTCTGGGCACTCCTATTTAAAGTGGCTTACAGAAAAACACTTTGCATTTAATATTAATAAATTAACAAGACATATGTCCTGAATACAAAACTTATGTTTCTTAAATTTTATATATGTCTTATGTTTCTTTTTCATTTCATGTGTGAGGCAGGTGCAAGTTCGTGCACGAGTGAGAAGGAGGGGGAGGTTGAGAAGGAGGTGAAGAGCTGCCAGTCCCTGAAGAGATGGCTTTTCATGCTCTAACAGGGAATTATAAGTGACTGCAGTCGGGAGGTCATTCCATCTCCAGTGAGCCGGGAGGAAGAAAAGTCCAGTCTGAGCGGAACAGTGGCCAGTTCGCTCGGCCATTAGCGGGAGTCCTGCAGAAGACGGGACGCAGGCTGTGGTGTGGGGTTAAATCTGGTCTCGTAGGTCTGCGTAGCCTTGTGTGCCAGCCGCGAGGTTTTGGAAATGGATATGAGGAGGCACAGAGAGCTTCGGGGGAGCATTTTGGGTGAGTTTAGGGCGTGAAGGGAGGCCTCTAGTTTGTAATTGCCCCCCAGAATGACACATAAGAGTTTGCTCATCTGACACCTCATCGGCAGCACAACATTTTTGTCAGTGTCTTACAAAAAGGGCAAAAAAAGAGAACCTTTTCTCTGATGTGACTCCGCTGTGGTTAATGTTTGGTTAGGTTGAGACACAAAAATAACTTGGTTAAAGAAAAAGATCATAGTCATGGCTAAAGAAGAAGAACCTTCCACTTCCTGACATCTCCGCTGGTTGCCTGATATCTGCTCAGTGCCAAGAAATAGTCACCTTAAAATGGCCAATTGTGGTTTTTACACTTTGGTTTAAACAAACTAGATATAACATGTTAATCAGTGAGCTTCAGAGGTGCTGGAAGGTGGATTTTAGTTACCTTTGGACAGAGTGAGATGAGCTGTTGCCCCTTGTTTCAAGTCTTTTTGCTAAGCTAAACTAACAAGCTTCTGCATGTAGCCTTCAATTTTATGGTTAGATGTGAGACTGTATTATGTGTCAAACTTTTCCTCTGTGGCTCTACAACACCAACACACCACTGCCCCAAATTCAATTCCTATTTCCTCCTTCCTAGAATTGTATTTTGGGCATTTGTTGAAACAACTGATGCCAAATGATTTTCTTCTAATTATCCAAAAATTACTGATGTGCAATAATAATTTTCCTTACTGACATTCACTCCTTCACTGTCACACCATGCAGCAGAGAGAAAGGTGTACTATCCTCCTGGTCATTACACCCGACAAGAGCTTTATCTGTTATCCCCCCAATATTCCTACCGTCTTTATACTGTACACTCTTTGTAATGGATACCTAAAGCACTGGACAGGAAGAAAAGGGCATGCTCGTTCTTTAAACCTGGAATGAAAGCACTTTAGTGTGCATAAATAAATCCTGCTCCTCTGGCCGGCGGCTCGGCGCGGAACAAAAGCCAAGAGCGGCCGTTTTCAGTAATGAACAAAGGTGCGGCAGAAACGAGCTCCCTCCTCGCCGTGCCAAGATGTGTCGGCACATTTGTTGCCGTCCTAATGGCACTACTTAAACTAAATGCAGAGTCATTTCAGACAGTCGACTCTAATAATAGCTCCCGGAGGCTCGCGAAAGAGAAAATGCTTAACTTTGCTGCATTTGACACAGTGAGTCGGAATAATTCGTAAAGAATCTCTTTCAGCGGCCTGCGTTTGATTCAGATGCTAATAAGACATGATGTGCCAACATTATCAATAGACTTTCTTATTACTTAAAACCTGACATTTCCTACAGCTCTTATCTCATTCAGCTTTGATGTGTCAAGAAGACCTGTACTCAACCTTTAATCACACCCTCCTGCCCTCTATTTAGTGTGGGAGCTCTAAAAATCCCCTTTCTTAGATCTCATTTTTAACACTTTGCTCCGCAGTTCTTCACTTTGATCATTTTGTCCTCCAATAGTTAAAGGCTTTAACCCTTGAACTTGGCATAATTGGTTGCTTAAAGGCAAGGGCAAAATTTTCTGTCATTTTGAGCCTTAGCCTTACTTTTATATATGGAAATTATTTCTGGATTATTATTGTTGTTCAATACAACGTGTGACATGCTGCCAACAATATTGTTATGTGAGTGTTGTTTGAGTACAACCCCGATTCCAAACAAAGTTGCAACGTTGTATAAAACCTAATTAATAGAAACAGAACACAGTCTTTTGCAAATGAACTTTGTTTCTGCTGACAGGGTTCATAAAACAAGGACATATTTTCTATGGTATATTGGGGGGAACAGATTGGTATTTTCTCAGCACTGGGGGGACATGAAGCCCCCAAAATGTGATTACATCCATGCTTATAGGTGAAGATCTGGCAATTCAAGCTCTGATTTTCTTTCTTATTATAAAATACTGCATGTAAATATCAAAATGTAAATATTTCCTGTCTAAATTATTAGCACTTTATCTCAAAATACATTTGAGTTATTGCATTTCTGTCACAGTCACATGACTGTTAAACTATTTCTCAGTTCTTCCTGTGGTGTGACATTTTATAGGCTTTGCACAAATCATTGTTGCAAAGAAATACTTTGGCTGTTTAACTCAAAAGTCACCCTCTCTGTTACAAACATTTCCCCACAGCGGCAGAATCAAGATAACGCAAGTTCATTTCTTTCAGTTTGAAATGCCACATGTCAAACAGTCCTCACTGCAACCTGAGTGAGAGGAGATAGTTTAATGAGATCTTTCCCTTTACACAAACAGCTTTGTGAAAGTTGTGGGGTCAAGCTGATTTTGCAGGTCATGTATTCTGTTCTTTCACACAGACATGTTTAAATGGACTCTTGTGGAATTTAGATGATGCTCTCGTCTTATCTCCATCAAAGACTGATGAGTGATTTGATTGTAAAGTTTCTACAACAGAGAAAAGCTGGTGAAACAGTAGCTTACACTCTTACAAATGGTACAACAAAAACTATCTGGTCAATGGTTGTTTCATTGGCGTGAAACCACAAATCCACACATTCAGAATAATGGTTAGCGCTTATTGAATTGTTCTGTGCCTCCACTTCAAAGACTTGAAAAAGCTGTGTGTGATCACTCCGTCTCCACTGAAGTGTTTCACAGAAAACATGTCTGAATATTAATTGAACCTGCTCTCTGAAACCCCGTGGCAGTGCTTAATAAATGCAAATGACTGAACGAGTGAGAGGCTAAAGATTGTCACTTCATTGGTTAACTATCCCACAATTACAAGGCTCTATAAAAAACACGGTTCATCCACCTGTGACATGAAAGCCCTTATAAAGTCGCGTGAAATACGACCCATTTATGCACAGATCTGAGAAGAGCCATCGGTCTGTGTGGTTCAATTAACCTCCGCAGGGTGGGGAATGGACCGGGTCACACGTGCACAAGGCAGAACGAGATGAAGTTCAATTAACCAGACATGTCTGCATAGGAGTGCCTTCGCCTTGGTGTCCACATTTCTCATATGTGTAACATACTGACATTCAAGGAGGCTGCAAACAAAAAGCCAACATTTTAAATGGTTGAGTTGGTTTTGTACGTTATTTGCTGGCATGTTGACATTTGACACTAAAGATAAACAAGAAACATGTGGAGAGAGTAAAAAAAAAAAAAGTGACATGCAACAAGGTCCCCAGCTGGAACAGACACAGGGACGTTGCAATGACATCAAAATGCTCAATGCCATTTTATGAATGTATTATGATATTTAAGAATTTACATACAACAAAAAAATACAGCCATGTCACACTCTTGTCAGAAATGCTTGTGTTGAGCTTCAGGTGCTCCACCTGTGACAGGACTGTATAATATTACCTGGAGCCACAAACTGTAACAGGCACGTCTAGATTCAAGTCACCGAGAGGAGGATGAGACATGACTTGTGGCAAGAAATCGCACATCACTCAGTACTTTCCCTTCTGTCCTAGCTGATATATTGGGTTCGCTATTTTAAAAGTGACATATGGAGAGAGAGAGGAGCTCTTCAGTAAAATCACTGAAAGGTAAAAATGTTATTGTTTGCTATGTGTTGTGTGATGGTAGGTGGAGACTGTGGTTGTGAGATCCAGAGGTGAGAGATCACAAGGAGGCAGATTAGTCAGGGATTCAAACAACAAGAGGAATTACTGAACTGGAATTTAAATTGATCGTAGCATCAGTACCAAACTGGCAAACTAAAGAACCAGAGTTGATAAACTGCTGAGTTGATGAGCTGATGGATTTGCAGGTGTGTGGCTTGGAGCAGGTGAGTAATCAGGGACCAGGAGAGTGACAAGAGACATCACTAGAGACAAACTAGAGCAGCAGCACAGATCCTGACTAGGTTATGTTTGAATTCATGTACGTGACTATGTATTGGGAAAAAACTGGTTCAACCTTATGATCAGCAACACATAAAGAGATGATGTACAGAAATGGCCATAAGTTAACCAAAACTATGGGAGTCTGGAGGCCTGGTCAAACAGAACAAACAGATGGGGGAAGTCTGGGCCAACCACACAATGGGCCATCGGACCATAAGCTTCCCCTGTAAAATGGTGCATAAATTAAACTAAGAAGCAAAACCACAAAAAACTGGACTAAGAAGCAAACCAAAATGAGGAGCAAAAGAATCAATGCTGCTGTATCTGGGAGGTATCTGGGAGGAAAGCTCCTTCTCCTCCAGCCTCCCTTAACTATGGGGCAGAGCCACCCACTAATCACCTGATCAGGAGCACCTGAGACTTAACAGGCTCACAAAGATAGAAAGTGGTTGCAATACTATTGGAACATTTGATGGAAATATAGCATCATGTTGACTAAAGAAATCCACCTGGGCTCGAAATGTCAAATATGCTGCGCACCATTTGCAGCTTAGGTCTTTAAAGTTATAGATGCTGTTGTCATTTACATTTTGTATCCAACCACAGTAGAAACATGAACATTTGCAATTCCTGGATGCTTGAAACTGAAGAGTCTCTTTGGCTGACTACAAAATTACTTTTGGCCTAACTACTCTAATAACAGAGTGTCTGTGCACTATTGAGCAATCAGTGTGATGCAATCAGAGGGAAAATCAAGGGCACTGAAGCTCATCACGTCTCAAGCTAAACCTGAAATTACAGAGGGGCTGTGCGTGAAGATCAGGGTCAGCCTTTTTCTATGATGCTTCATATTAACACTTTTTTATATTTATATTAAGATGAATTTCTACACAGTCGGGATACACAAAAAGCAGCAGTGATCAGACCCTGTGATGCAGGAGTGCTTTTCATCATGACAGGATGTAAATGTGCGATATGTTTTTAGCAGTTTGCAGTTAGTCGTGAGTGGAAAAGTCGACACTTCTTGTGCTGCTTCGCAATAAAAACGTGGACCAGCAGCAGTCAGCGTTTGGTCGCATGTGATAACACACGGTAGCTGAAGACGCAGGCTTCACAATATTGCAGGTGAAGGTGTTTAACCAATCTGGTCCTCAAATTAAACAACAAAAATCAAGCAATTTCTGATCCAACGCCCCTAATGGCAGGACGATGTCATTTGACTCTAAGACTGTTATAAATCAAAGTTGGAAGATAAATCCCTTTTATAATGTGACAACACTACAGTTCAGGTTTTGTCAGGTTTAGGCACAAAAAAAACCTTGGCTAGGTTTTGATCATGATTTGGGTTAAAATTAATACTGTGTGAAGGTATGATGGCAATAATAAATAGATTGTTAGGGAACAACTGGGGTCTTGCTTTAAAAAAAATCCCAATGTTGTCTCCTGTGTTAAAAGACTGATAATAATTATCACGGCTGCTAAAGGACACTTGAACCTGAGCCTATTTTTGGAGCACTGCTGAAATGACTGACGCCTCTACTATTAATATAATGTATTAATTATTAAGTATATAAACATAATGTTACAGTGAGTGGAAATGCATCTCATCACAGCTTGCGTAAAATGTGCCAGTGTATAATGAGCACTGGAACAGTATCGTCTGTGCTGAATTGATGAGAGTAGCTGTTGCACTGTTAATGTTTAAAAAGCTCCTGTAAATATTTGTGATAACTCACATAATCAATCAACCTTTCTGAAGCATTGTGTGCTTTGCAGGTTTAGTCTCTCATAATGAAGCGAGGTAATACCTTTGCTAGAGAGGCCAAACAAACTTCTAACTACTGTTGATAAATAATTCATAGCATTCATATGAAAAGATAATCAAAAAGCTCATTTAAAGCTGAATAATTTAGGATTGGTCTCCCAACAGAGGCTTCATACCTTGAATTGAGATAGAGATAATAATGAGTACTTCAAACCTGCAAACTGGGCCCTGAATCAAGTCAAACATTTACCTCTGACATTAATAATATGAGGTGGAGCCTTTCAAGATTAGACTATTTTAATGTGTTTTTCTTATCTTACCGAAGCTTAAGTTCAACACCTGACATGTAATAGTGTGAGTTTTAGGGTGTTTCTAAGTGAGTTCTTTCAAGTATTTTGAAAATTAAGGTTTTCATATGGCAAGATATGCTTTTGTAAGGTGTGAGTCTTAATCGTGCGCAGGAAGGTCGGACAGAGATCAAGTCTCAGAAGGTCTTGTCTCCATTACCGTACAGAAGGTCCTGAACTCCGGTCTTATCTTCTGCAGCCACAGATGATCCCAGAATGGCTGGATAATTAGCTGTCATCATCTGAACTGGCAGCTTTATGGTTTGATGCTGAATGGTGACATCAATCATAGCCATCATAGGTTTTTGGTTGTGTGTCAAATGCATACAATTGATGTCCCACATTTTTCATATATCAACCAAAACATCAAAATATTAACTTAATATCACAATTTTTAGTACCTCTTTTGCTCCTGGTAAAAAAAAAAAAAAAAAATGTTTCTTGGCTGAAAACATGCTTGATGTCACACTCAGATTTAATTCATCTAGACACTCAGATCTTTCTGATTTGCATTTTTTTTTTTTTATTAATGTGCTTTTACTTCACATGACTGATCAGCTGTTTCTGAAGAAGAAGGTGTTTCGACTGTCGATAAATTCCTAAAGACTCAATTTTTTGTCTTGCAAACGGCCAAAGTTTTGTTTCTTCTTCTTCTTTTTCTTCTTCTTCAAGGTTTATTGATTCATGACCTCTACTTCTTCTACTCTCTTTATTACAGCCATGTGTAGCGTATCTTCTGTTTACCCTTGTCTGGGGTCACAGATAAAACTGTATATTCTGTTCAAATATACTGACACAACTCAGCCTAACTCCTCGATATGGTCTGGTCAATGTCAGCCAATTAATTAAGAAATCATCAAGTTTCACTGGAACACACTCAACTTCAACTTAATATTGACGCATTACCAAGTCTGTGAGGATCCACCCCCACAACATCAACAACAACGTGTGTTATTGCAGCTTTATCACACCATAATCCCCATTGTGGAGAAGGGGGGACTCCATTCAGGGCCGCTACTGATTTTACTGTTTGCCCACAAAGCTTTAACTCTCAGAAACAGGCGGGTTTTATTTCTGAGAAAAAGAATGACATCTAATTCCCCTCGATTGCCCAGTGGGGGCAAACTAAAGCTGCTTTGAAAGGGCACTGATCTAAAGAGCCTCTGTGATAAACACACTCGGGCTTATGTTCTGGTTTTGATCTATCTATTGGTCACAGTGGGTCTCTGCGAGGGATTTCGTACATTGTTTGAATTGACTGACCAAACACTATGCCCTCGAGGTATTGTAGCACGCTGTGTCGGAGATGGAAAAGCGGCCATTTTTTTCCTCTTGGCTTTTTGAATTACAGCTATAGAAAGTCACGCTTCGGCATAATTATTTGTCTCAAGTTTAAAAACAATGTCATTTAACATGTTTCCTTTTCTCATTTAAACATATTTATATGTCCTGTATTTCAGGGCTGCAATTTCTTTCTCATACTGAACTCAGGCATCATTGAGATAGTAGCTGTAAAACTCAGAACCAGAAGCAACTCTTCTAAAATTCGATAGCTCTCTTTCCTGATTAGATTAAGAACCAAACTTAGTAATTAATAATAAGTACTGTACTATGTGACAAATGCCCACTCATTCTACGACTTCAAAGGACACCATCCGAAGAGACTGTGGTCTAACTTCAATAGCAAGTCAGATCCAAGTTTGACTCCTCGCGTTGGAACTCAAATTGCGGGCAACGTCAGCCAAACATCAAAGGAATTTAAATGATTTCTTGCAACATTCAAGTCGTAATAAAAGCAAAACTGCTTAACTGAGATAATTGCACATGCTTTGGGGAGAATACTGCACAAGACAATGAGAGTAAGCTTCCACTTTTTTAATGTTTAGTCAGTTTTATATAAAATGAACACAATCATTTTTTTCTTGGTTGATTTTACAATGACGTAAAATAGAAGTAGTTTCAATTAAATTCATTTTTAGGTTATTTTCAGTGGTTGGAAGTTGCTTCCTTTGTCTCAGTGTCAATTAGACCAAGTTTTTGGATGTTTTTCTACGTTTATTGCAGTTTAACCAGTGTCTTTCTTTAATAGATGCAAACCTCTTGAGTTCTTAATTGCCGAGCTACAGAGGGTTCTTATCTTACGTATTATCATCGATAATGTGTTTCTAAAAGCTTACACATGATGAAGGTCGTCTGACAGTGCTTAGACATGCAGGCCACTAAATACAAGAACCTTCATGTATTGACACAGGGGCTTTCCAACCATTCCTCCCAGCCCTTCTTTCTAAAGACTAAAATCCCTCACCAGACAGTCTGGTAACAACCTTGTTTTCAAAAAAAACCTATCTCATATTAGACGAATGAAGCTTCTGAATTACCAAACAGCTCTATCGGCACACCAGTTTTCTACAATCACTTTCTCCAACCCCAAACTGCTGGAGCATTGCAGGAAAAACAGGACAGCTCCGTCTAGATGACCTTTATGTACAGACTATTATATAGAAAGCTGGCGAAACCCAAATACAATCTTCAGTTGAAACATTTTTCTTTCAATCTTTGTAAATCAGACAAACAATGTCCAACAACCTTATTCCCTAAAGTCATTTTGAGCCAAAGTGTTGTGTTCTGTTCCCACAACAAATATCTTTGACCTATCTTGACATCTGAATGAACCTTTTCTCTCTGTTGTTGCCATCACATCCAGTCCTTTGGAATATGAAAAGCAAATTTATACTCAAATATAACAGCAATATCACAGATTCAAGCCAACACAGACTGTTAGAGTTGAAAGCTTTTGAAATTGTCCAATGTGATTTTGATGTGAAAAAAAAACCCAGTGAAAACGCAGATTCAAAATAAAACATCTGCCCACTTTCTTCCAAGGTGGGCAGTGGGCACTTACAGTGTGAGGGCTGTGGCCTTTTCAAAATTGCATTTTTGGGCCTTAATTACAGCGCCACCATCAGGCCGATTGCACTCATGTTTCTTGAGAAGCATTTGCACATAATTTCCAGTTGTTGGGTTGAGATTCTTGTTTCTAGCTCATTGCAGCTTGTAGGGTCCTTGGTTGTAGGGACGAGTGCATAAAAAGCTATTTTTAATATGAAAAATATTTATCTTATCAGGCAGTGTCTGTGCTTGGACTGTCCACTTTTTTACAGTGTGCTCGCAAACACAAAACATGCTCATCCATCTGTTTTTCTGAAGAAAAGTGGGCACTGAATCTGACAATCTGGCAATCAGAATCTGGGAATCCGACAAAAGGACAGAGACGGTTTTTATCTGCTGGCTACTTTCCAAGAAAGGCTTCAGTCACAAAGCCTCAAATGGGTTTTTGACGAGGTTATGCCACAGCCAGTCATAGATACTGTATGTTTTTTCCAGGCAAGCTCCTTGACTGTTTAAGCTTATATTTTCTGGTGAGAATCCAGCATTGTGTAAAACAGCATACAGTAAGTTGTACATAATAGATAAGAATAACACATTTAATTCAGCTGTACAACTTCCCTGTCAGTGTTTAATTCAATGCTCTCCTCAAGCTGAAACCTTATTTGATGAATGGCACTGTCTTGGAATTGATTCATCAATTGTGTTTTATACGTAATATTTTTTTGGAGAAGATTTTGGAGTAGAGTAAATGATCTGCTTATAATATTTCTTTTTTCCAATTTACTTTGGCCCTTTTTTTGCTGACGCAAAAACGGTCCCCATTTATTCATATATTACACCCATTGCTATAGTTTTTACACAGAAATACTGATAATCTTAGTATCTACATATTCAATTGTACCAAAGATACACACATCTAACAGTAATGCAAGTTCGGGTTATTATTAAATACTCATGTCCAACATCGATAAAAATGTAACCAAAGCTGGATTTTACATTAACAAAACATGTCTCTTTGATAAAAGATTGAACAAACAAACATGTAATTAAATAATTAAATATTAGTCATTTTTATTCACCAGCTGCTTCCACTGCTTTGAAGCCAATAGATGCATTTTACCACAGGGCCCTGCTTTTTATTACAAAAGATAAATTTCACACTCAGCATTGTGATTTGCATCAAAAAGTGGGCTGATTTTCAAGAGCAACAAAGGAAAGGAAGTACATTATTTTTGCCTTTATGAATGTAGTGGAGGTGTACTGCACTCCTTTACTACATTTTAAAAGCACTAATTATCGGCCCAAAATGTTGGACTGGTTAGTTTCACTCCCCTGCTGTAAAGTCTGGAGCAGCCGAGAGGACATTTACAGAATGACACTTTCAAGAATTGTTGAAAAAAAAAAACTTGTTTGCCCTGCTTGCACCTGACATGTTAAATATATGACTGAATTATATTGAGTATTATTTTTCTATCTTGAGACCATAAACCTTTATGCTGGTTTTAATCAGAGTTCAATCAAGCTTTGTTCCTATTCCACATATTATATTAGACAGGCCAGACATTTATCTTCTTCCGGCCTCTCTCGTCTTCTTTCCAGCAGTAGGAGCCAGAGAGAAAGACCTGAAATTTAGCAGCTCATGGTTAATTAGGTTAATGCTTAATGCTCACTACATCACATCAGCTGCAGCAGGTTGTGGATAGAGGACCACCTACAAGCTCCGAAGTCTGTCAAACTATACATTTTACAGTTTATGAGCCACTCAGAGACAATGCATTTTTTTTTACCAGGTCCAGTAAAGCGTGAATAAGGTTTCTTGAAGTGGGCAGATGTACCCGGCGGACAGCAGGACAGTGTGAGATGTGCTGAATTATCCTCTGAAGTATCACCCACAATCAACCATCATTGACTTTCCTTCAGCCAGAACTCCAGACTGTGTTTGATCAAGGGAGGGCCACAC
The DNA here is from genome assembly GCA_025331565.1 of Holacanthus passer. NCBI lineage: Eukaryota > Metazoa > Chordata > Actinopteri > Pomacanthidae > Holacanthus > Holacanthus passer. The sequence continues at coordinate 3,143,790 of JAFREQ010000034.1, forward strand.
TACAAATCACGGTGACTGTGAGTGCCGTCTGACATGCCTAACCATTTTACTTTTTGTCTGGACAGTGATTATGATCACTCAAAAGGTACACAGACACTCCAAAACGCTGATGAGGTTTGTGATTTCATTTCTTTGAGAGACGTGGAGCTGCTGTGCCTGCAGGACATGATCAAAGTGAAGCCTGTCAGAGACCAATCGAGTGTCCAGTGCAAACACTGAGCAGAGATCAAAGACAGGGCTGCATTACATGACAGCCACTAGGATAGAAAGTAACTGGATCCCCTTATTAGTGTGAGCGCATCCACTAATGGGGCTTTGCATAAAGCCATCCATTATTATTGCAAGGACGGTGCTGGTGTCTGTTGAGGTGTCGTGGCCAATCTCTCGGATCAGTGAAGCAGGTAGTAGGTTATTATTTTTCCTTTTTGACAAAACTTCGTATTATGATTATTATCATTGTAACGATCGCTGCCACTACACTGAAAGTCAGGCTGCAGAATGGCTTTTTGCTATTGCACTGACACCACCTGTCCCATCTAATCCAGACACGCGTTATTTGATGGATGAAGCAAATATTGTAAAAAGTCTGCAATGTTGTGTATGAACATGATGTAAGACCCAGGAGAACAAAATAGAAGACAAAGTGGATTAAAGGCTGTTTTGTGCTCTTGTTCCACAAATGCTGTTTATGTAGGCGATGTGAGAAAAGAAGAACATGACGTTCAGTTTGATGAAATATGGTCGTCCTTGTTTCCTCAGATCCAGGTGTGCAGGTGAGATTTCAGCAAGGTCACACATATTGAATGTTGGCCAAACAAAAGCAAAATACATACTAAAAATGCAGACATGGAGTTAGTATTAGTGTGCATGACATTATTGTAAATTCAGTGTCACACCATCACGTCAAATCAATTACAATACAGAATGCAATCATTTACAAACTGACTGTTTACTGACACCACTTTCATGAAATCTTCCATGTAGTAATCTCCTTTATACAATCATGTGTTTGACAAGTCTTTCCAGGATGAACCTTTCATACCCAATCATGATACTATCACCTGTTACCAATGAACCTGTTTACCTGTGGAATGATCCAAACAGGTGTTTTTGGATCAGTCCACAACTTTCACAGTCTTTTGTTGCTCCTGTCCCAACTTGTTTGAAACATGTTGCTGCCGTCAAATTCAGAATTAGCAGATATTTACAAAAATCAATGTAGCCGATGACGTCAAACATTCAATATATTGTCTTGTGTCACAACTTCTTTGGAATCAAGGTTGTATAAAATATGGACATTAATCATGAAACATCCGTATTTCCATTCTCCTCAAAACCATTTGGTCAAAGTGGATGGCAGGTTTTGATACTGACCGATCTAGTGTGGCAATGCCATATGGATTTGCCATACTGGCATAATCCTCCACAGATGGTAATTACCACTATAGCGGCTGCTCTGTGATACAACTCAGTGGCATTTTCAAATTAACATCTGGCTCCATCATTAAGTTGTATACACAAGAGACAGAGAGGACCATGTTCTGCTTAAAAGGTCTGTGCAGACTATGTCAGAGGCAAAGTATCTCTCTAATTAATGCTTGACCAACACAACAGTAAGACGACGAAGACTCACCTCTAAAAAAAACTCATCTGTCATGTCTACCACGTCAGATGAGATGGTGTGGTCGCTGCTGGAAAACACAGATGCAGAAGACATACAGGCCGGTTAATCAGGGCAAAACACGTCACATCAGTATTCTGGACCAGTTATAGTTAAATGCACCCTGTGGAGCTTTAATTGTACACAAATACACAGATCATTCTTCACAAGAATCTGTATCTTAGTAACACAGATAATGCATTTCTCTGACACCTGCATCACTTATAGGAGTTTGCCGCCTCCTTTCCTTGTTTTATTGGTTAATTGTTATCTCAATAGCTCATGACTGCCTCTGACTGACAAGAGTCGATCTGCAGTCAATCTCGAGTCGATCCACAGTCGAGCTGCTGTCTCCAGGATTAAGGTTTTGATTCAGCGTAGGTAATTAAAATGACTTGATTCTGGTTAGGAATAGATCTTTGTCATGGTTACAAGAAATCAATATTGTCAGTAGGAGATGCAAACAGCCGTCTGTGGTGTGACAGTAAAATATTTGCAGCCCTATAATGACTTCTGCCTTTGCTTCTAAGGCTCATCGTCAGTCATGTGGGCACAAGAGGTCTCTTGTACAGAAGACAAAAAGAGAGGCCATTTGTTGAATATGAGCAATCCCGATGTTTTAAGTATCATGTCAACATTGTGTTCGTGGTGTGCATATTTGTCCTGATGCTCGTGCTAGTGGAACAGGAAATCATGATGAATTGTCATGGTCCTACAGCTCTATTATCGGTCAAAACCTTTCATTTAAAATGTGATGGAAATTCATTATCTGTAGATCATGTCTGTTTTTACCAGCCAGCGTCAAATTAACAAACGTGAGAAGAATCCTATTACCATGAAATCTTCCCGGCAGATTTTACAACCAGCCCCTCTTCTAAACGAGTTTAGCTGATGTCTACACGAGCTGCTGCCATACAGTCAGGTATAATTAGATGTTCTGTCGGAAGGATCACGCTCATTTACTGGTGAGCCAGTGAGATGAGATCACTTTCAAACAAAGTGATAATTAATTGGGTCCAGAGAAACTGCACAGAATCTGTACGAACTCTGCAATATAACATACATGTTTTTTGAGGTTGTGTACTGTATTTCAACCTGTGACCCACGCTGTCGTAACACTACAGTGCCTCAGCATATGATTATCAAGCCTGGACAATGTGTGAGTGCGGCTGCCAGGGCGAGACAGCTATGAATAACGGTTCTTCAGTGTGTCGGCACAGGTGAGAAGCTCCGTCGGCGCCGGTGGCAAGTCCCTCCTCTGAGCACATCGGCTGGCATGAAACACAGCGGCCACGCTTAACGCACCACCGGCAGCCGCTGTCAGGCAGCCGCCAATCAGTGAGCGAGGTCACGGGAATCCATGAAATCTGAACCCTTCCAAGTTTCCCAGACAGACGATAATTAATAATTAGATCCCCGAGGAAATGGGTCCTTCAATCAACCTCCATTATTGTGCGGGGTTTGCGAGGGTTCGGCCATCAGCGCGCTGCGACTGATCATGCGAGGAGCGTAATTACCATCAAGGGAAAACAACTGCTTGGTTTGTTTTGTCCACCTCCTAACCTCAAGGCTCCAGAAGAGAAGACATTTATCACACCTACAAACACAAACCGACTACCTACTTACAGTGATTCAACTTCTTATTATCATAGATAGTGAGACACTGCATCACCATAATGAAGAATAAACAGCTTGGTTGAATAAGTCCTACAGACACACATGGCAGTCCATTCAATATGTGTGACCCTGTGTGGTTCATTTTTGCCATCACTGCTACTAAATATTCAATACATGAGCTACTAAAGTAAAGAAAACTATATAATAGACTATTTGAAGGATCAAAGGTTTGGGAGCTACAACTGCGCACGTCACTGCTGATAAAAGTCCACCTCCACTTTGAAATGAGTTCCGCTTCTTGTTACTTCACTCGGACAAGACTATTTTTGCATTCATCTGCTACAGGGGGAGAGTTTCTCTGCGCTCACTTGAAATCAGAGGTTAAGACATATATTTATGTACAAGCTGGATTTTGTGACTTTGCAACTTGTTTAGAAACCAATCATGATCCAGTATGTGACTTAGTGTCATGTGGAAACCTCCAGTATGTGAATGGACTTCTTGAGGCCAGCAGTTAAACTTTTATATGTGCAGTAAAAGATGTAGTTTTATTCTAATTTTAAACTAGTTAATCGAACTTTTTGTGTGTAAAAACCACATCAGGCACAAATTATTCTTCAATGGAGAGTCTTTTTATATGTCTTAAAACATGTCTGGAGGATGTCTGTCTTGACCTTGGTAACACAAGCTTGGCAAAAAAAAAAAATCTTAATTCAAAGTCCAGGCTTTCAACTCCACCTCACAGTCTTCCTGAGTGGATGATTTTTTTTTTTTATGCCAGAAATAGCTCAGTTCTAATTGTGATCAAGTGATAACAGGTGGTCATATTTGGCTGGAGACTGCTGTCTATGTTCAAAGACAGTTTTTGGTATCAGATACAATTGAAAGCTCTGGAAAAAGCCAGTAACTGCAACAAGACCATTGCTGCTTTGCTCCCTGTAAACATGCTTACATATAGTCCTAAATCATAAGCCAGATATATGTGTCACCTTCTTATTCTAAAAACCTTCTTATATACAACTGTCCAGGCTAGAAGCGACACAGATAACAACACAGAGGGGACAATACATATAAGACAGCTCCAGTGACCCTGTTCCCTAAAAATAGCTGCAAAATGGGAATAAGAGTGAATTTCGACTGTAGTCGATCCTTTCGGCACGCTGTGATAACCGTGGAGGATGGGTGGCTCAGCTGTGCAATAAAAGTCCCGAATTTAGTTAATCTCTTTTCATTGTACTTGTATCAAGCCATGTCTGAAGCCATCACCTCTCATAAAGACACTGTCTATCCAGAGCTGAGAGGATAAGTCGTGTTTAACCATGCAAAGTCTTATTACTTTTGCAGCTAATAAAAATGTTGTTGTGCCTCGGTGACATTTCGGAACGATGCGTTACTGTGTGGCTGAATACATTAAAGGCAGGATCAGGATCTAACTTATATGTTCATTAGCTTTGCAGTGCCAGGCGTCTCCTATAGCAAGCAGCTATGACAATATTTCAACCAATTATGATGCTATAATCAATCACCTTTTCATGAAATTGGTTCATGAAATTGGTTGCTGAGGAAGAGGGTAAGTTTAAAAGAAAGACAGAGGATACAGTGAGCGTTGCCAATTCTAACACACAGCTCCACGATGATTTTAATTATCGGAGGTGATGTTGAGTCAATTCACAAGCATTAAGGTCCAGATTGTTAAAATAAATTTGTGATCTCAAGTCTTGAAATAACATAAATCCTCATCAACTCTAATTAGTACATGTACAGTAAATTGTATATTTTACATGTTCTGTCTCGATGAAATATTGTTTGAAAGTGTCCCGAGCAGCCTGATCAAATTAATTACTTTAATGCTGCAGTAGCAGTGTGTTTTATGAGTGTGTGCACTCTGTGATTATTTACAGCTCAGCAGGCTTTGCTTTAGCTTTGCAGAACAATTTTCATTCAACAGCAGTAAAAGCCATATCATCCTCCGGGTAGCAATCTAATTCAATTCAGGTAATTTAATTCAAATGGTGTTATTACCTAATTCAGGGGAAGGATGATATGACATAATTTGTTTGGAAAATTGGCACCTGCTATCTGCTTAACAACTCAGCGGCTTTGAAGTGTGAATAGTAATATTTTCTTCTGAGGCTGTCCACAAATAATAAAGACAACACTTGAGGGAACAATCACTTTGTCCGAGCGGCCTCCTGAATTTAATTACATTTTTACATTTAGAGAATGAGTCAAGTTATGTTTTATATTCTTTTGCAAAACATTTCCAAGGTTGAGTCTAACATAAATATGAAAAAAAATGTATTTCTAGAATTTAGATCAAGAATAAAAAGCCTCATTGCCAGAGAGCTTGTCTTCTCCTCACATTCATTTCTCTTGTTGACATAAACTACAGTACTTGAAACCATCCAACAGAGAAACAGTGAAACAGAAATAACATGATCAATCTCGTTCCAGTTTTAACAAATGAATCATTGTAGAGTCGGCACTATTAAGGAGTCGTTCAGTCAAATGTCACGACTGACCTTCAACACCCATGTATAGGCTTACAACATTCATCAAGTAGCACGGAGATCAATAGATAGATTACCTTCAGAAACACTAAACTGAGTGACACATGCCAAGGTCAAGCTATTTTTACTAGTATGTTGGAGAGGATGTGCAGGTTAACGCGAAATGGATTTAAATGTCTTATCAGATTTTCTGTATATGTTTTAGTATGAACTACATACATGAAATATATGTTGCTCTAATGATGACTGGAATCACTCCAGAAGAGGAGAGGAAGGTGATGCTATGAGGCATCAGGTTGAGAAAGTTAAGAAACAGCTTCAGAGCAAGAAGATGGAAACTGGGAAAAAAAAAAAAAAAAAAAAAAAAAGGTTTAGTTACAATCTGTCATCCAATCAGGCGCCTCCGCTATTCGCCAGTCTAATTTGCCAGTCGCCAGTTCAATCCGAGCGTAGCCGCTGCATTCAGAGACGGGCAAGCAGGTTGTCACTTTGAATATGTTTATTTATTCTCACTTCAGGAAGTCTGCAGGAACACGAAGACAGCTGGTCCAAATTGATTCTTCCAGTACAAATAAGGTGGGGAACAGAAAGGGAATGAAGTCAAGAATAAGCGAGGTGGCTTCATGCACGCTGCTTTTTCTCCTGCCCCTGACAAAATGCACCCTGGTATGTAAAATAATGTAACGTCTCAGGGAGATTCGGTCCAACCTTTTACATAACAAACCAATTTTGTACAAAATGTAATCTGTCCAATGCTGGATTTTTGAAGCTGATGCTGATCAATATCTGATAATCGCCAAAATGTTAGCCTTTTTTTTTAAAAAAAAACATAAACTCATAACATAACCAAGAATTTTTCTTGGGTGCCACTTTTAGTTTTTAAAGAATCATGTAGATACTGCATGTTTACACTTGAAAAATAAAGATGTGTTTAATGTGTCCCAATGAGTCACAAAACGTTTTCCACGATTTCTTTTATTCTTGGTTTTTGCGAGTATTTATCATGTTCCTTTCTGCTTTTTCCCATTTTTTGAGCACGTCTGCGAAAAACTCTCGGTGTTGCCTGAGAAAGTTCAAGCTCAAAATGTGCCGCCAATCCAATTTTATTCCTGCCATTAAAATCTTGTATGTACAAATCCTCTAACATTTCTTCATTCAAGAACTTTTTTGTCCAAGTTGCCTCAGACAATCTTTGGCATTTCTCTGCTGACATTTTTGCCTTTTTTTATCAGCCGCCATACGCTGATAATGTGTCTGCAATGAGCTTGTATTTATCAGCCAATTTATCAGTATTATTGTCTGGAAACCCCAAAAAATGACAGAAACATAAGAAACTGATTTCGAGTTGGCTGCTTCGCTCTGGCACAAACTGTGAGAGCGACGTTTTCGTACTTATTTATCTGTTTTATCGCTATAAAAAAAGGGTATGTTCACTCTCATATCAAATGCATTTAATGAATTGGAAAATAGATACACACTTAAAAATATTTTGCCACACAGAACAGTGAAGTGAATGAAGTGAGCCAGCGGTCAAAAACAGTGACAGTCATTTTCAGTGCACGGTGCACAGACTGAAGTGTACATTCGTCTATGCATACACATAGTACGGGCAACTCCTCAAGATGTTCAAATCATCCATGTTATCAGAAATACAGCTTGTTGCCTTGTGGCAGCATGCAGAGCAGGAGACACTGCTTGTGGGTTTGGTCACGTAAAAACAGACAGGGGTGATTTCTGTGAGACTGAGGTTGTAACGCTGAAGGATCCCCTTGAGGACATTTCATTTGTGAAATAAGCCTCAGTATGTGGCAGCGTTCTGTGGATTGACAAGTGAAAATCAGGCCTCTCACGAGCACAACCATATTGGCCTTGTGCATTAATAACATTGATGCTTTATCATCTTGTCACTGCTGTGGATGTTGGTATTGAGCAGCTGTCAGCGCAGACAAATGGGAGGTTGTTTCTACTTTGATGCACAGTATCATTACGCACACCTAATGAATGGAGTTCTGAGGGAAATAAATAATGTATATTCTTTGATAAATAAGATAAATAATTCTCTGTTATGAATTTGTACCTTAGATGCACATCGATTACTGTCCTTAGTTTTTCTATTCAAAGTTTTGGGGAAGCACTTTGAGGAAAGCAAGTTATTCAATAAAAAGAAATACAAAATGTATTATTCATTACTTGTCATTTCATTCTGTCCAAAATGCTACACAAATCCCCACTTTTTAAAAAAAACCGACAACGACCATGACAGTGAATGATAAATGCCACGTTGGAGCTAAGATGAATTCACTTGAATTTTCCTGCTTCAGTCCTTGTTTCACCCCCTCATTTCTGGGTGCAGTCAATTCATATAACATCAATGTAGCTGACTAGCAAAAGTCATGAGTTTTCAATGAACCCTCAGATAAATATAACTCAATATGCAGTATATTTCTTTATTCAAATGTAGATATAAACTATCACAGTATGCTTTTTATAATTTTGTATTTATGGATTGTGATTGGTCAGCAGCCCACGAGCTTGTTTGATCGTATTCATCCAAAGCTTTTAATACATTTTGCACCTTCACTTCCTGCAATAAATTGAAAACAAGTAGACAGACTCTTCATCAACAAGTGAATATAGCCAAGTGTGAAACTGTTTATAATATGATTGAATGAGTGCAACACTTGGGGAACTTCTTCTCTCCCTATTTGACATTGTCAACTTGGCAGTCCTAATAGACTTCTGGAAAGATTGCCTTGTCAAATGACTCAGCATGGCGGCTCCTGCTTAAGTGTGTGTGTGTGTGTGTGTGTGTGTGTGTGTGTGAATGTGTGCCCATAAAGAGAAAGGAAAAACAATAAATCAATAGCAGATATTGATGCAGAGCCTTGACAAAAGCCTTCCATTTTTATTCAGGTGCACTCAGTCTGTTTAAGGAGCTTCTGCAGCTGGAGGCAAACATTGATCACGCTCAGTAATCAGTGATTGGAAATGACAAATTAGAGCCTGTCAATAAATTTAGACCAACACGGAGAGACCTCGAATGTGACTTTGTTATAGTGAGAGAACAGAGGTTTAGCTCTATAATGAAGTCGAACTGGTTTTGCATCCTCACCTCCTGTAAATGATGCAACTTGCTTATGAGACAAAAAATGTTTTGTGAGAAACAAAATGCAGATCGTTGTTCTTCAATATGTCAGGCCAAGTATTAATTTTGAGCATATGTGCAGAAGATTCACTGCCAATATTTTTCAGTTGGGTATTTCTCCAGTGTCTGCATGTCCCGATTAAATTTGGTTAAAACAGCTAGAATCAATATTTTAATATTAACACTGGATCAAACGACTACATGAATGTCAAAGGGGTCGTCTTACTGTTTCGCTCCACTCTGATAAACCAGCAATGAGACAAAATTGGCTAGAAAACATAGTGAAGCATGTAGTGGTTAAGAGACAGATGTTCATCTGAGGAGCAGGTGGAGACCAAAATTGAGCATGAGAGTCAATATTGAACTCACATTCATCAGGTGGATACAAACACGTCTCAAAAATAAATCTGGCAGTCAGACCAAGTTTGCCTCATCAAACTAAAATGTGAAGATGTTTCAGTGTTGACAGCTTGTTTCTGCTGTGGCCAAAGAAACATGACGTTGGGAGAATAAAATTGACAAAGGAGGCAGGGGATGAACTTGTACCACCAGCTGTAATATTTCCCTTAATGTGGGTGGTTTAGTTCGGTCCAGTCCTGTAATTCACATTATAAATGCAGATGGCATAACATAAACAGCTTCATTGTCTGCCTTGCATGGATGTCCAGGCCCATCTGTCCTGTAGTTCAGTTCACAATGACTGCTTAAATTGCAGTAATTTCCATCACTGTGACCTCACATTATCTGTAAACACGGCATGAAAGTACATCACTTATTTTTTGTAATTTATGCAACATATATGCAAATGTTGCAGACATTGATCTAAATACTGCTGTTTTTCCTGCCTTTACTGATCATCTGATTCCAGTTTACTTTTCGTTAGGGAGGACTTATTTATGCCCGTAATTATTTTTAGTGGGCTATTAATGTTTCTGACCACGACACTGAATAACTGGCTGATGTTCAGACACACTTTCACTGGAATATTTCATGTGATCCACAGATGAACTGAGGGACGAGCTTCACTCAGCGGATGATGACTGGCTGCTGTCAGGATTGCACGGTTGCTAATTTATCTTCGTAGGCGTCCCCTGACGTGCGGGTCACAGGACTCCACTACTGGCGCCATGTTCTTTGCCCGTGCACACAAATGCAAGATTGTGCAAACATGCATGCACGCTCACACACAAACCATCTTCATCATCATTATCTCAGCTCAGGTCGGGCCGGAGACACGCACAGCTTTTCTGGCATCTTCAGATTCTAACACGGTTTCTGTTTTGAGAATTTTTGCTCCTTTTTTTTTCTCGAGGCACCTAAAACTACAAACACTGGGTCGACATCTCCCGGGGTCATAACCATTCCTGGCACTTTCCTGAATTGCAGTGACAGTTTGGTCTTAAATCATGGCCCTTGGCAGAAGAATTATAAGTGGGGGGTCTGCAGAGGTGACTCAAGGCTGAGGCCCGACCTTGGGGCTAAGCAGCACTCTTGTGTACATGTCACCCAGGGCATTACTGATGTGATGGGCTGTTTGTGTGTTGTGTGTGATGTGTGAAGACATTTCAAGATGCCTATTTTTCAGCCTGGAACGCTTTGTCCTCTTACAGCCATATATTGTATCCAAAAAGAAGGTATTTTATAATGCCAGCCTTTTGTTTTCTGGACTATAAATCAAATAAAAATGGGAAAAAAGTGCTATAAATGTGCAAAAATATAGCACAATTTAAATCCCCAAAGACATCCTTTTATGAATATATGAAATCATAACAATCTAAAAAAAAAGTGGATTTTCATCCCTAGAGGTGTTCGAGTTAATAGGATTGTTTATCTGTTTATACTCTGTTTATTCTCCCACATCCTGTGATTGTATTTGACAGACTTCAGGAAACCTCCCGTCAAAGTTGATGACATATTTCTATCCCTCCGGCAAGGTTATAGGTTCTCCAGTGTCTGTGTATTAAATTACAAATTGGGTGATGCTCCTGAAAAAGCATTTGGGAATACAGATGACTTCTCTCTCTCCGTCAGCTCGAACCTGTGATTAATACTGACTGCGTCTGGGTATTGAGGATATTGGGCTGGACGCTGTTTCATCTGTTAAGTGAGTGACAGATTAGGAGCTGGCTAGCATCAGCTGTTGTCGCTCAGGGGCCCTGAGAGCACAGGGATGTTAGTCACACCTATCGAAAACCTAAAGGGAAGAGAAGGAAAACAAATCACGTGATCAAAGAGACATGGATATCTAGATTCACATAAAAGTCATGGTTTGCATGTTTGTGAATCCAGCTATCTCTCTTCAACATGTATCCATGATAGTGATACTGAATCAGGTACAAACGCATTGATTGTTGCTATAATATATGACCCCTCTGGTTAAGCCATTGATTACTGTCTCAGCAGAAACGTGGGACCATGGATAAAATATGCCATCATCAACATATTAATTATACTTCAACCCAAATGTCCCTCCTCCTATTCGAGCAGTAAGTCATATCACAGCCACAGGACATTACACAGTATCACACCGGACATTAATAACAGCAAACAGCTGCTTCAGGAGTGATTAATATTGAGCAAAAACAAATGTGATCAAGAGGAATTTTGCTTCATTCATGCAGAAATTTCTTTGACCACAACACACAAAAGTGAGGATTTACTTTCTCTAATTCTCATTTTCCTCCCTAACAACAATTCTTTATTGGAAGTGACACTTTATAAGCCTCCAGAATCCACCCCTTCCTAAACACCTTTGACAGCACTGCTTAAATTTATGTCGTAATGGCATCACAGTCGAATAAACGTCATGAGTTTTGTTTGGCAAGGTTGAGCGGGTGAAGTATTAAGTCACTAAATTTCCCCTTGGTGAATTCCATTCCCCTTGTCAGCATTGCAAACAAAATGACAGCTAAGCATCTCACATACCTACAGCAAACTGCAAACAGCAGCAATTTTTTTAAACAGCCTTTCAGACGAGGGGCAGTTTTGATGTGGTGCTGTTGCTGCGACACCAGCCACCTCGCCGACTGACTGTGATGTCGGCCTGATGAAACGCACGCCGGTCAATATCCAGCCGCTCCCACGTCCATTTTAAAAAGACGCAATTACCTCTAATTGTAATCACAGCTGCCTGCATGTCAGAGGGAAGGAGGAGAAGAAACAAGCGGCCGCCGACTCGAGCTTTTCCAATCTAACACCAGCCCGAGCCTTGAAGTTAAAGTGATGAAGATTACAGGTTGAATGAATTATTCAGATCAAGAGAAATCCTGGCCCCAGGTGAGGAGGAAAGGTGGACATGTACATGAAGCATGTGTCTGCCAGGTGATGAGAAATGTGTTTAAAGTTGGATTCAAGATGTCAGAGATGGCTGCTTGCTTGGCGGCGTTTATGGCAAGTAGCCACATACAAAATGGGTGGAGGTGGGCGGGAGGAATAATTGACATGTCACCCATGAGATAGTACCTCATCCTCCTTCTCCCCACTGAAGTTAGGAGATTTATGATGCGGTGATTCAGAGGCATTTACAGGTCTGCCATCATGCACTCGTTTCGCAGGAGATGGCCTCTCTCTCTCAAGGCTTCGCAGACCAGAGACAATAAAAAAAAACAGGTGGCATTGCTCTGCACACTTGATGATGGAGAACATGCTCTGTTGTCCCTGAGAGGATGGCATGCACCCACAGAAGGTGTTTCAGAAGGAGCAAAGTTTCTCATTTCATTATTTTTTTAACAGCGTCTCATCAGCTCATCTTCGCTAATTAGACAAACTTCAAGTTGGTGGCAAACTTTTCATAAGCAACAAGACTTTAGACTGTCTTTAGACCTCTCTGTCAGTGTAATATAGGAAAAAAAATGCCCTCTGTGATCACAGCAGGACAGCGATTTTAATTTGATGAGCAGTTTTTGGCAAGTAAATATCCGCTGACATTCTGTCCTTGTTCGAGATGCAAAATAAATCTGTTATTGATTAACAGTACGAGATGCATGCGTGCGGGCTAACATCGCGCTCCCTGTTTAAAGCCAGACGTCCAGTTGATGAATGCTATTATAACCTTCATGCCCAACAAATATGGCATTCAGAATAATGGCTAAACTGTTCAGTGTTGACTGCGGCCATAAAAATCAATTGGGAAATGTCATTTGGCCATATGACTGGAAAATATGGCCTTTTTAATAGCTCTGCATATTACAGGGGAGAGAGGACAGACATCGCAATTTTAAACTGTGTCTATTTCAGACTAATGACTTTGATAATTAATAGGAGATTCGCATTAAGACCTCATTCAGGAGAAGGTCAAATTAGCCGTAGGTCATTTGTACTTCTCAAATATGGGAAGACAACATGCACAGTCATCACATCCTTAGTAATCGCCTCTCAGTTCTCGTCTGGACACAGGATTTAAGGGTTCATGTCAACCTTGATTTTTTTTTTGTTTTTTGGCCAAGAAAATATTAAATAACAAGAGAAGTAGTGAACAAACTGCACCATTTGGATTCAAAGCAATACAGCTACAGAGTACAGCTGTTTTTCTGATGTGATTGGGGTGTTATTAGTGTTGCAGGGATTTAGTCATATTGTATTGGACAAATTGAATTGTTGCTCTGTTCATGATGGTAGATGAAAAGTTAAGGGATCACCAGTGACAACAATATGAATATGTGGACTAAATTTCATACCAATCCATCCAATAGTTGGAGTATTTCAGGACACAGACATGTTTTTCATTACCTGCTATTACTAAAAAAAAAAGTCAATCCCTCCATAGGGGAGATCCACAGTTGGTCCATGTTTAATATAGTGTAATTTGCACAATTAATTTAAATACATCAATTTAGTTTAATTATTTTGGACATGCAATAGTCAAACAATCTGGGCTCAGATTTTTATATATCACAGATCCCCAACAAATCAATTACAACAATTACTGTCACTCATGTAGGACCTCATTGCGTGGTTCATCCTTTGCAGAGCATCCAATTACTATAAATTTTATTCAACACATCATCGCTTGTCTTATGGGGTTAGTTATAACTGCTTTAAATGATCAGTCTCATTGATCGGCCGGGAACCAATGACCTTGTGTCATGAAAGGACGCGTAGGCTGCCCAGATGAGGTCCACTAATCAAAGTAACACATGGCCTCGGGTTTGAAAAAGGACACAAATGTCTTTTTCAACATGTTATATTGGAGTTCAAGATGGTAGTAAATCACTTTGACAGATAAGTACTGTGAAGAAATATTTGACTCAGCTATTAAAGTTGCTCCTGTATATCAAGGTGAACTTGCTTAGGAAATAAATAAATACGCACTTTGATGTTTGTCCTTGGACACTGTCGTTCTACTTTTTTTCTGAAATGTGACAGAATATTGAAATCTCATGCTCGGACGCAGTTGATGAGATTGTGACCCTTGGCCAGTCTCACACATTTTTAATTTATGGTCTGGAAAATTACACTATGGTGCACTGGCAAACAGAGATATGATACTGAGAAAACAAATTTCAATATGAGCCGATGATTATTATGAGTTTTTATTTTATTTATTTTTTTTCTCCACAGTGTTTCTTATTTACATATCCACTGACCATGGAAAAGACACCTAGCTAATGAGAAACCGTCTCCATCTCCACTGCTTGAGGCCAAATTTAAATTGGCCCACTATTACTAGAAACATATTGTGCCTTTCCTTTTCTTTCCAATTTTCTTTTTTTTCAACACATCATTACTTCCTTATCACTGACTTACAGTATGTGTCACTGTTATGTTTCCAGAAATACATTAATATCGTTCTTTTAAATTTTCACAACACACCTATAATTCCAACCCAGACTCATGAGTACATTGGCTTGTCTGAGCTAACTTTGCTGCCTCATGCTTATTGCCAGCTGATCATTTCAGTGTTTTACAAGCATTGATTTCATCATCATTGTTTTGTATCTACAGATTTCTACAAGATGCATCAGCTGAACAAATGAAAATGACCCGTGAACATTTATCGCACCATCAGTTACAAAAACACTTTGCTGCAACACAATGACTTTGTGTTGATGTTTGCGTAAAAGAGACAATATAAATAATGCATTTTACCTGAAATGAAATTGCAATTCATAGCAAGCAATGGGAGCTGGGACGTATTGTCCTCTAATCTCTTTGTTGACTCTTCAGCAGCAGAGACGGTCGGTGTTGAGGGTGTGTACCACACCTGATTAGTACAATCACTCTGCCGCCCCAGTATGAACAACGGAAAGGAGAGGTGTCCAAGATAGCAAAGTGGATTTTAATGGTGCCAACCCTGTATCAGCGGGAGAGAGGGCACAGTGTGTGTCTGTGTGCCTTTGAGGCTCAGGGTTGGCTGAGCGATGGCGAAAAAACAGCAAATAAATCCCCACCTGTGATGAACTGTGTGCGCACGTGTCTCCCATGTGCACCTGAGCTCCACTCAAATGTGTTGTCATGCTGTTTCAGGAAGCAGCTTTCAAGATAACTGTGAGAGAATCTATGATAAGATCTGTGTCGTGAGATCCATTGTGCAAGGAGCCAAAGATAGCAGGAGACTGTGGTGAAGTAGTTCATCACACATTTGAGGTTTCTTCTGTTGGAAGGCTGAAAACAAATATACTGAAACTATGTGGGTATCAGGTGCAACTACATCAAAATTCTTGCACTGCTTCCACCCTAAGCCTACACAGATGTGAGCGTACTACAAGCTGGGGATTTTGAAAGATATCCGTGTTAGAGAAGGAGCTTTGATACAGCTTCAGATAATGATAATGCGTTCTTTTAAACAGACTTTTTAACACCTCTACATCCGTGCATCAGCAGACTGATGGATGCAGCTTCACTGCTGGCTAATGTGCAATGACCCCAGTTATATGGCTCTCAATGATCTGGGTGATAAGATCAATTGGACTCACATCACTCCACATGCCTCCAAATACCTGGCGTCCCTCTGTTGGGATTTCAGTGTGAGCTTACAAACTGAGAGATCTGATGACAATTCACTTCACAAGCTCAACAAAACAACTCTTGTGTGTGTGTGTGTGTTTGTGACCATTGTTGCAACCTTGAATATATTTGACAATAGCTGTTCTACAATCAGTTTTGAAACCCAATCAGTGTCATAGCACGTGGTAGCAAGTTTCAATCTGAGTTGCAGAAAGTGAGAACAGATTTCTGCAGCGGACTTCCTCATCTAATCAACACCGACTTGTTTCAGATGTACTGACGGTTGGAGAGATCAGGCCAACGTGCTCTTCCACTACAGAGAGGTAATACAAAGTGGCATCTTCAATCGCAGGGCACAGGAGAAATGTGAAATCACCCATACCACCTGCCCATGGTCTTTGCCACACTTGCTTTCAGGATAATGAATTTCTGCAGGCAGACTCATTGAAGGGAGCGCCACTTCACCACGCTGCACAGCTGCAGCACTTCAGCAGCAGAAATATTTCTAAATA
The DNA here is from genome assembly GCA_025331565.1 of Holacanthus passer. NCBI lineage: Eukaryota > Metazoa > Chordata > Actinopteri > Pomacanthidae > Holacanthus > Holacanthus passer. The sequence goes on from JAFREQ010000034.1 coordinate 3,160,179, forward strand.
GGCTCATTTGGCACAGGTGCTGTGACAGGAAAGATCATTTTTGCCACACTGCAAAAGAGTTCAGGGTCGTCTTGTCAGAGCAAAACTAAATTATAAGTAAAAAGGTCAAACGTGTCTCCGGCAAAACGCTCGGATTCATTATTTAATATTCATCTTTTATTCTTATTACCTACATGTTACAGTTAAAACAAATCAAAGTAGAGATGATAAATACATCAAGACTTTAAACAGCACAAAATGCAGGCTATGTGCATGTAGGCGATGAAAGACAAGACAAAGAGTCGACAGCAGGGGCCCGTTTGTCCAAGGGTCAGACACTGTGGGGGCCAGACTTTAAAATAGAAGATTGTTTAATACTTTCACTTTCTTACAGAATTAATGTTATGTTTAATAAAACACTGATAAAACATGCAAAATCCATCACGATAACTAGTCGAGACTGAAACTGAAACTGAACGAGTCCTTTTCTGAACAAAGGAAGCAAACAAAAACACTTAACTCAATACAGCAGTTGGACGATGAAAAAACCCAAGTGACACCTCAATAGACATGTTTAGTGATTCTCTGACAACTCTAGAGTTACCTCTACCTCTAGTTACCTCTCAAAGTCAGGGGATCACCAAAATTCCTCCAGTTCATCCTTAGGGGAACATGGAGGTCTGTACCAAATTTAATGGCAATCCATCCATTAGATGTTTCACACAAAACACCAGTATCCACATCATGATGGCGCTGGATGAAAAGTCAGGGGATCACCAACATCATTAGGATTCGTCCTCTGGGCACCATGAACGTAGAAAATGTCAAGGCTAAAAATACTTTAACCATGGAAACTAGGATGTGATGAGGTTGTGCAGAGGAACATGTAAATATAAATCCCATAAATCACTGCCTGTACACACTGAGGCCACAGAAAACTAGTGCCTCAGTTTGTCAATCTGAGAACTGCCTTAGGCTTCCCAATGCAATTTTTGTTATTTTTAAGTAACCTTTATTTAACCAAGTCATTAAGAACTAATTCCTATTGTAATGTTGGCCTGGCGAAAGGCAAAGCCTCTTGAGAGGAATATAAAAAAAGACTGAGGCTCCAAAAGCCTGCTCAGTTATTGGATTTGTGAAAAGAAGCAAGAGAGAGGGAGAGAGACTTTTTTTTAGGCTGGTATGTGGTCCCTTTCTGAGTTTAATTCATTTCTCAGCCTTGGGAGAAATAACCTCTCTGGGGCGTTGGGAAACATCTCTATTGATAATGGACACTGGAGGCTATCAAAAGTGTCAGTCAAGAGCGAGACTTAAGGGCTAAAAACATTATTAGTCATGCCCCCTGTTTCTCTTCACGGTGGAAGTGCATCCTTCACTCTGTCGCTGCTTTCCATCACCTTAATCTGGTCTTAATTAGCACCTAATAGGTCCATTTGTCACGTTACAGGAGCGTGGAGACTTTTGATAGACTGTGATAAATCTGGTTCAAAATAGCAGTTGTTGGTTCGTTGTGGTCGACATTTATTCTGAGATTTGATGGATCGATTATTCAATTTCCAACAAACGAATTTCTTTCAAACTCACGTTAAGTTCTGTGTCGTTTCTGCATTCGTTCGGTCATTTGTCACATTTTTTTGTGTATATTGTTTAGCAGATGTATGAAGGGAAATAAGAACTGTTAAACTCAAGTCTCAGCCTCTAAAAACAGTGTTATGACCTGCATGGCTTTGCAAAAGTGTTCAGACTGAACCTGAGGGAATTTCAGACACAGCGTGATTTCACACACGTACACAGCAAATACAAAGACGTGTGAACACAAATTTGCCCCTTGACCTCCCAACTGAGGTGAAGATGGATGTATAAGCGTAAAATTCTCACTTATTCCAAAGCTTATTCTAAGTTTTGAGCTCTGAGGCCGAGCTTTCAACACTCAAGACAAACCTCACAGCGGTCGTGGTCGTCATTCAACGTGAGCAAACATTGAGAAAACAGCCTCTGATGATAGGATCCATTGTTACAGGGACTAAAATTCAAGATATCTTGGCCTCTGCTTCAAGGTAAGTAAGTATTTGGTAGAAGTCAAACAAGCCTCAGCAGCAACATTTATAAGGAGTACCCATGATTTTTTTAAACTGTGGTTGTCAACATATGAATTAAACATTTTGCTCCATTATTTTTTAGCTCCAGCAACACCGCTCCCATACATCACATTTGTTACCTAGAGGTTTTTCTTTTATACATAACCAGTGAAAAATCCAAACACGTTTTACTTTTTTTTTTACTGAGGCAGAATGAGTTTTTATAATGGCTCCATTGATCGTACACTTTCGAATACCTGGAACTTTTACTAGAAGAACAACATTAATCTGCACACGAGATTAAAGTGTTGAGAAAATATTACTCTTAGTCAATGTGATGGCTCCTAATTTTTCCCTGAAATTACTTTAAAATTGTTTTTTTGTAATTGACCTTTTATATCAACTGGATATTGTGTTCACTCATTTGTAGTGTGCTGTTGCATTTGTCTGTTTATATGTGTGTTTATGTCGCCTTCTTGGCCAGGTCACTCATGAAAAAGACATTTTAGTCTCAATGAGACTTTTACCTGGTTGAATAAAAGATATACTGTATAAATACAAGAGTGGTAATTACTTGGTCGACATTAGACAGTCCTCGTGCTCTGTTTACTTATAGTTCATTTGTCAAATTGATTCAGACATATTTTGATCGCATCAAGATGTTTCCTTTGCCAGAGTTAAATGAGATTGAACAGACATCATAAATCTGTGTTTTATGGTGTCATGAGCTTTTTTAAGTGAGCGTCGTGAGACTGACAGCGGTACAGTGCTGCAGGAGCACTTATGATAAAACCTACAGACTTAATTAAAATAAGTTGTAAAATTGGTGTCAGATGGGAAGTAGAAAATGTATTTGTAGCAGACAATAGATCATCCGGGATTCCTTAATTGACTTTCCCTTTAAGGGACTCAAATGTCCTCTCACTTTCACTTACTGTGATGAGAGTGAATTAGGGAATTGCACAGAGCAGCAGAGTGCTCCCTGAAAGTCCTCTCTGAAGAGTGTGACTGAGGATACCTAAGAAACAGAGGATCACCAAAGGAACTCAGTTCAGGACGAAAACTACTCATTTAATTATACAAACTCAACCACCTGTTTCCATGTAGTACTGCTAGTACAAGCCCCTTATTTATTTTATGAAGGGTTTGCAATATAAATACATTATCAACTAATCAGACTATTTTCTTGATTAATCATCTAAATTATCACAAAATTGATCATCACAATTTTCTAAAGTCACTGGAAACTAGCAAACTAAAGAAGAACATTAAAAACAGCAAATTCATACATTTGAGAAGCTGGAACCGGAGAGATTTTATTTTTGGCATTTTTGCTTCAACTTAAATAATTGATTATCAAAATTTTTGCACAGAAGTTTTTTTGTAGGATGACTAATCATTTCAGTTCTGATTTAACGCTCAAAATATTTTTTCCTTTATCTTCAATATTGTCCTGTGATCATTTAGATTGCAGATTGTGCTTAGATAGTTTGTAGTTTCATTTTTCATCTCATGCCTCAGAGTTTTTGCCAGAACTACAAACCTCCAGAGAACTTGTGGAGAGGCTCCTCCACCTCTAAATAACCTTTTGGCAGTCATACTGTATTTCCACAGCGATATTATCTTCTCTGAAGTTTGCCTCACATCCATATGAGTGCACTTTTAAACTATAGTGGAACGAGAGCGAATGAAACCTTTAAAAGGAAAGAAACTGGTGAGATGAATACAACTGAATTAATGAGTCATTTGTGTTTTTAAAGATAATTGCCAACAAGCTTATGGTCCTCTTACCGGAACATTGTCTGTGTATTTGACATTCTATAAACAAACTCAGTTCATACCCTTTAAAACTAATAAGCTTGTGCCCTATTTACATAATTGGAACCTTTCTGTGACTCCAAATAGGGCTCAAAGCAATGAAAAAACACTTGTCAACAGATATGACAGCGAACAAAGTACGGTAACCTCGCCAGGTTTAGCACCAATCAGCCGTGAATTTAAACAACTCCTGCCAAAACACATCCCCTCGCATGGAGTCATTTACTCATCGCAGTCCTTTTTTGACAATGGTGCATTCACGCTGTTTGCTTTCTGTTGTCGAACCCGTGTTGTTATTTGATGCGGCCACTTTTGTCAAACGTGGGCTGCTTCTGCGTTGATGGAGATAAATTTCCGAACTGCTCTTCCTACACATCCACATTAATTTGAGCAAGACTATCTTGTCTAAATTCTTGTTCACAAAGCAGGACTTAAAAACTGGTAAAGTAACCTTTTTTTCAGCAATGAGTACAAGTAACAAAAATCAGCCAAAAGAACAGGAAGAAAACAAACACACGGGTGATTTTTCATATCAAACAGAAGCATATCAAACAAACCCATGAATTACCCATATTAGTTTTAATTTTTTTAAAAATAAAATACATTTTCTCTTCCCCCACCTCTTTCCAAGATATATGAAATGCCTGATGAAGATAAAGTAGCTCTTCAATAAACTTACCAAAGTGCAGTGTACGTGAGCTGAAATCTTACTTTTAATACTTTAAAACTACAAAATATAAACGCTGTAAAATTACACAGCAAACTCTACGTCTGGAAGCAAATGCATTTAACTGTATTGTAACTTATCAGTTCAGCATGAAAGAGACAGTTTTGTAGAGTTGGAAAAGGGAGAAATAATCTCTAAAGAGATCAAATCATCCCAGTCTCTTCAATTTGCATACAAACTTTAGACTTTCAAAATGTGTGCAATTCCAGTTTTGCGTGCGAGTGATTGGCCAATCCTTCCCATTAACTTCTGTGGAGAGCAGATGCATCCAAATGAGTGATAAAGGGTTCAGGGTGGAGGCTGGGGCCAAAGTTAAAACTGACTTATTTCAATGTTCATTAGTTAAATAAACTGATGTGACATATTGAACTTAGGTCACATACATAATGTAACTTAACATACTCATTTTAATCCAAAGTAATCTTTTCCTAAACCTAACTGAGCAGGTTCGTTACCTAAATCTAACCAAGCTTCACAATGTTAACCACATTTATTTTTGTTATGAGGGTCTGACTCAGGATCTGCTCAGACGTTAAAGGGAAGGACTGGCGTATGCGCTGCACCCAACTTGAAAGTGTAAAGTCATGTTATTTGGACGCAGATTGAAGAGACCGGGGTTGGATCAAATATAGCTAATCAAATTTGATATGCCATTAACCACACCAAAGCCTGCCAGTACCCTCAGTCCCAATAATCACTCTAATAGAAAAGTGGGTCTCAGGAACAGAGCGTCCAGCTGGAGCCATTAGTGGCTCTAATCTGCCAGTGTGGGGAACGTAAACAGAAAGTCCCGACAACAACCAAACCAGCGCTTATTAACGCTCACCAGCGTCACACAAAAAGAAATACCGAAGCTTTGACTTGTCCCTAGTTTCCCATTATCTGTGAAATGTGAGCTCAAAGGTCTCACAACATCCATCTCTCCGGTATAAGGAGTCAGGTAGAAGCACACAAAAAAAAAAAAAATCAAATGATGATCGCTAACTGTCTTGGTCTGCACGTGCATCGTCTACCTGCGCTGAACCGTAATGAGAGCTAAATCATACCTCTCTGCAGTCAACACGGAATTTGATATAAAGAGATGGACGCCAGTGTTTGACCCTGAGTAAAACCATGCCATCAGCTCGTTTTGTAACTAAGAACAGTAATGTGAGAAGAGCAAGACAGCATTGTCCTGAACTGAGCCCTTGACCCAGAACAGTATCCACAGACAGACGGGCTGTTGACCACACTGCTTAGGAGATGCAGTATAACACAATGCAGGGATAATGTAGAGGAGGAGGGGAAATGCGTTTGCAGAAAAGCTTTGTTTGACAGATAATAGACCAAACTGTGTCAAGGCTGACTGTAAAGGCTTTAAAATGATTCAGTATATCATGTGTTCAACTTTGTAATTTCGTATACTATAAAATGTGCGTCATATCCTTGAGGACGGTGCAGGCCAAAGGGAGGCCGTTAACCTTGGGAGGAAGACTGACAGTGATTCAACGAGACTGTTTCATAGCACTTTTTCTGCCACAGCTGAGGCCTCGAATAAAAACAGAAAATTAACAGGGGGTATGATAAATGCTTACGTGTATTTATACTTGAAGTAGAGGTGAATAACTTCCTGTTCACGTTTTGCATATGACAACAATGAACTTGGTCGCGTTTTCTCACTGACCGACTCCTTGACTGCAGCATTCACACACACTTTTAACGTATCTGACGGCTGTATGAGCAACACTGCTGTTGAAATCAGACGTACTGAAACATGACACAAGAGCTGGATTAAATGTCTAAAGCCGGGCTAGAGGCGTAGAGAGGTGGTCTGGGAGGGGAATAAACAACATACATGTTGAGCTTGAAGGATGATTCTTGACCCTGGAAGGAGCAGTATGACAAAAAAACATCATTACACAGGTGGTATATTCCCTGGGGAGCATGAATGTCAGCAAATTTATTTCCAGTCCTCCTTTAACATTATGACATATCTTGTGCGCACATGGAAATTTTGAAAGTCGGAAAAAATGATTATAGAATCATCCTCTGGAGACTATGAATATCCGCACAAGTCACATGTCAACTGTGACGGCTGGTGTTGTCTCGGTTTAGACACAAGACAACAAATTCACAATGTTAAATTCTCCCTAAAGTAACACTACATCAAAAATATGACCGTGAGTTTTGATTGACTGTCGACAATAAATGGATGAAATGACATGTCTTTTGTTCTGTTAATGTTAAAGTGATTATTTACTATATGGCTAAATAAAATGTACTGATGCAGAAAACACAGTTACTTTTAGCAGAGTCAAAACTATTACCGGCAGAGATGGCGTCTCATCATCCAGTAATGGGCTGCAGAGTGATCGCTCAGCAGTTCAGGACACACACACACACACACACACACACACACGTACTGACATCATCAATATAAAGTCTCTCCCCTTGTTTTGTCCGACCGGCATATTTTACTTGACAAACTCGATGTCTGTCCGTCTCCTGCTTCCTCCTGTTTGTCTCCTTCGTCTTTTGAATTTGGAAGGCAGCACAACTAATGAACAACTAAATCACCTCAGTGGGGTTTTCTCCCCAAACAAAGAGCAGGTGGAGGTGTCTGGACACGGCTCCACCGGCCCATCTGCTCATGTATACAGCAACATTTAGGATTCTAGCAGGAAAACCGCCCTGGAATCCACAAGTAAGACATGAAAGATTCACGAGTGACGCCGTCCATAATCATAAAACAATGCAATGCACATAAAAGGCTGCATGAAGAAACTGTGCACTGACGTTTGTTTGCTCCGATAAAAGGATAGATGCTTTATCAGCGATATGAATCGAGCAATATCTATGCTAATTAATCTCACAAAAATCCTACTGTCCACCTCGAGAGATCAAGCATTTCATTAATACTTGTAGATGAATTTTATGCAACACAGTTAGTGTGATGCTTCAGACAAAGCTTTGTAGACGGGTAATGCCCACGTCTTAATATGATCACTGAACAAATTCAGCTGTTGTCAAATTTCATGAAATATTGTGTCACTAATGATTGTGCGAGAGCGTGTTTGTGTGTGTGTGCTTGTGTGTGTATTTGTGCAAAGGAGGGGAAACACAAAGGAAATGAGGAGCAAGAAGCCAAAACACCAGAGATTCCAGACCCAGCGTGCTTCAGGATATTAACACTAAAAGTGTTGGACATATTTACAGTAAGCAGATCTGCTAAAATCAGTGTTAGTGTTTGAACTTGCCCCAGCGTGGGGCAAATCCAGAGCAGCACCACCGGTTAATCCCCTGCCCCGTGCTCGGCTGCTCGGCGGAGCCAGCTATTATTTCCCGGGCATTACACGTGCCACAGCCTCTTTTTAAAGTCAATGTAACATTGCAAATTCAATTTGGGACTCGAGTGCACCTTTTCCCAGAAATATCATTCTCCCACATTAGCGCCCACAGAGTTTGAATGTAATGTGTGGAAATTCCATTATTAAGGCAGACTGACGAGAGCCTGGAGGACGGCCCGATTCCCTCAGAGCTATCTTGAGTGCGTTTGGCACCGGTGTGATCTGAATGCCGATGGCAGGCAGCAGAGCAGCGTGTCCGTCTGAAAACCGACATCAAGACACGACAGAGGAGGAGCCGAATTTAGTGTGATTGTTTACTTTGTGTCTGCTCTTTCCAATCAAATTTCACTTTTGAAGAGGCTGAATGTTGCTGTGTTGAGAGTAAAGGTAAAAAAAACTTCTTTAATAACTTGCTCAAACTTGAAGTCAAATCTCACGGAGCTCTTTGGGAGAAATAAAATAGATTCTTTCTACTCTTCTTCATTCAGATAGGTCAGCAGCCAAAGACCCTCTGCACCCCTGAAATCCCAGTGTTCAATTTAGCACACAAGACTGGCTTGATATTTGTGACCTTGACCTTCACTATCTTCAACATGCCTCTTTTGGCTGCCTGGTATTGATTAAGAGTCCCCGCTTGGACGAGGACACAGCTGGGGTCTTGATTCTCACTTTCCTCCTACTGACCTCCCTCCATTACCAACCAGAGAGACACAGTGGAAACAGGTGGGAATCACCTCAGCTGAATCATCTTATCTTTCTTGTGGTTTTAGAAATTATTATCAATTTTGCTTTTTCCATGTTAGCCAGCAAGGTTCAAGTATTTTCTAAAATCTAAAAGTTTAATTATTTTTCTACTCAGCAGCAAACTGCCTTTTTCTCTATCATTTCAAGAGACATTGACTAATTTCTAAAAATTCTTGAAGCAGATTGAAGTTGGAGTTTTTGCAGTTTTTGTACTTGCATATCTTTTAATTTAACAGAAATTACTTGATAAGATGGAAGTTTTTTTTTTTTTTTACAATGATGATCAAAGGGATATGAAAGAAAACAAGACTTTGTAAATCTATTTTTAACTTTTCTTCGGATCTCTTCAGAAAAGATTGAAAGAAAACAATCTGTGAGGGTAAACTGCTCATAACCTTTGTCCACATTAGGGTTTGCAAAAAGGTATTGCTTCATTTTAAGTGGTCACAAGCCAAAAACTTTGCCCTTAAACAGGTTTTCTCTTCAGTGGCTGCTTACAATAATTTCATGACCTGCACTTGTGTTATAAAAAGAATCTTTCACAGTCTTTGTTACTCGCATTGACTTTTTTCCCAGACAGAATCAAACACATCCGAGTCATCCTCTCTCATACAGTCCAGCTACAGATCATGTACAGTAGATGTATGGAAAAGATCAAACGTGTTATAAAAATAAGATCAGCGAGTCCAACCTTAATCAAACGACCTCAGCGAGTGAATCTCCAACTGTGACTTACATGCTCTAACAGACTTAGTTCTTTACTTGCTATATCGAGTAAATTGTTGCCTAAAGGTCTCTTATCGCTTTTCTAACAATATTCTTAACTTCATGGATATTTGCAAGGAAAGGGGGGAGGGGGCAGGAAAAAAGGGATTATAGTGTAGGAGACTTAAAAAAGCAGGAGAGAAGAAAAAACACTAGAAAGTGAACAGAACTTTAAGGAGCTGCCTGCTTTTACTTTGAGATTTGTTCGGCTTGATCGTGCCGAGTGAACACCAAAGGTTCCTCAATGTTGTTTTCTTTAGAGTTTTATCCAATCCTGCTTTGATTTATCCTGTTGCCTTTAAGCACTACAGCAAGCTAAGTGCTATCACATCAAACAAGCAAATGACCCCGTCAAGAGGTCGGACAGTGGGACTGTGCACTAAACTTCTCTCAGCGGGAGGGATGGAGCGTGTGCACGATGAAGGACGTCAGTAAAAAGCTCATCTTTCACTGTTAAACTGGTGGAGGTTAGTAAAACTACAAGACTTTTGTTCAGCAGACATGTAGCACGACATACATGCTGCTGCCGTGCATGGCCTTATGTGGCTTTGCATGGCTGCGTTTACTGACTAGTGGATGTTGTCATTGTATTGTTGCATCAATGTTTTATTTCTTCCACTTCCTCTGCATGTGTTTGCTTATTTAGTTGCTTTTAAAGTCATTTTGGCATCTTATTATCTTGTGTCTTTTTTTTCTTTAACTGTTACTTTACTGGTTTTAGAACATGCTAACAAAATGAGATATCCCAGTTGACCACACGCCTAATTATGTCACTACACTATGCAATACTCTTTTTATGTCACTTTATGCCATCATTAAATATTCTGTGCAATATTTCATCTCTTAGATTATTACTGTGCAATATTTTATTCTGTGCAATACTTAATTTCATTTCAATTCATCCTTCTGTCTATAGTGTATATATTGTTCTCATATTCTCATATTTTCATATTTCTCTAGTTAATTTGTTTTTACCTTCTAGCCTGGTTTGAACTGTTAATACTTGTATATTTCTTCTAGTTTAATTGCCAATACTTTTATTCTAGTTAAATTGTTAATACTTTCTATTCTAGTTAGACTGTTGATACTTTTACTCTAGTTAGATTGTTAATACTTTTTTATACTTCTTTTGTTTGTATTGTTTACCTACTATTCATCTTGCTGCTGTAACACTGTAAATTTCCCCATTGTGGGACTAATAAAGGAATATCTTATCTTAACTGACTAACACTTACACATTTACAGAAATGTTGATTCGTTTGCATTGTCCCTATAAAATATAATGACTGACTGTATGAGGCATTACTTCACTGTAAGAACATGCTGTGAGTGGCTGCTATGCAAACAAAGTTATAGGTATGTGAATGAATCGCATTTATACTTCTGCGTACCAAAGCCATCAGGTGCCAGCTTTCAATATTTTCATTTACAGACAAATAAAAATTCCATCAGAGAAATCCTTTTTATGACCACTCCTCTGATCATTGCTGTTTCAGCTACTTTAAAATTGGCAAGGTTTGTATTAACGTGCACAACTGCTAACAACTACAACCAATTCCAAGACAGGAAGTCCAACTAAAACCACCAGACATAAAGTCATCACATAATGTGCATGAAGCGGACGCAGCTTGAGCATCTGTATGTAAGTCAAATCAATACAATGCTGCATTTGTGAAACCATACATGTTTGCTTAAATTGTGTGAGAGTGCAGTTTTTTCAGGCCGTGCTTTGTGGTGTTGTTGGGCTGAATTGCACCACATGCATATTGTAACTGGGTCTAACTCCTGAACTCCTGAACATGGTGTGATAATGTTTGTTATTTTCCTTGGTTTATACATGTTGCTTTAGGCAATCGTGCTGCTGATGCCATAACCGGACCCCCCTGCCTGCATTTCTCCGCAGCAATACAGTATGTCTGTGAACATAATCAAACATTCAAGCTGAAAAAAATCCTTCTGGCCCTCTCCACTATCGCTTAGATGATGTATTTTTTTAATCTCGAAAAGCATAGCAAGTAGTGTTCTTTGGGTCACTGCTATGCTTGTGTGTTTTATTTGTAGTAAACCTATCTTTTATATTTTGATGTTTAACAAATTACTTTCAAGCAATAATAGTAATTAATGAATGAAAGTCTGTCTCCATTTAAAATACTTTGATAAGGCTTTTTGTTTTTTTTGTTTTTTTGTGAAAGGGGGTCAGAACTTCAATGAAGCCTTTAAACCATTTCTATTTCACTGCATCCTTCTGGTCCAAGTTGGTGTCACCTTAGCCTGAACACAGGTGAGTAAAACAACAAGCAAGAGCGAGACCCAGAGCACAATAATGTGAACACTTAGCACGAAACCACACCATATGTCACCCACTCACTAATAGACCCACTTAAGATTTACTGACATGAAAAACAAGTTCTCCTGAAATTAGTAATCTGTAACATCCAACACCCCATTTATTTTACACCTCTCAGTGTTGTGGAGGTGATCAAAGCGTCTTCTGGTCTCTCTCCAGCGGTGTATTCGCCTCCTGCTGCAACAATACGTCTCTCCCAAGCTACATAAATCAATAAAAGAACCGGAGGAAAATTGCGAGCGAGGAGTCAACAGTGCGTTATCTCGCTTGAATTTAATGATCAGTGAGCGACACCGTGGAAGACGTCCAAGCTTTTAATGATATTGCAGTTAAATAGTCAACAGCACTTCACAAATGTGCAAAGTTGTGTGGATTAAGAGAACGATTTCACAATTTGAAGTGTGAAATTAGTTCCAAATATATGTATGTGTGTGAGACGATGTTAGATAATAGTATATGGACACATCATTCAGGATGCAAAAATGTAAAGAAATTCCTTGTTTATGATCTTACAAGCTTAACATCTTCCAGTTATGTTACTTCATTATACAGTATTCATATCTATCATTCAATTTACATGTAATGTTGTTTTGTAGGCTTTTCGGTAAGTGGCGACATAACCGTAAGAGGATGAAGTCACGCAACCATTATGCAGTCATCTATTGTGTCCTCATGGTCTCCAGGAAACGTACAAACTGGCTAATTATGTTTGCCTGATTGAATTTTGGCTTGCCTTCTAGCCATTTATCTTATATTTATCCAGGGATGCCTAATTACATTAAAATAAGCTAAGAGAACTGGCATGTAAAAGAACACTGCCTTTGATATGTGCAGACACTTGTATTGCCATTGGACCAAATCAGTGTCAGTCTGATTGATCGGCATTCACTATATCCTCAGGCCGTCTAATTTCCTGCTGGTTGACTTATATAATGAGGTCTGGATGGAGGTCTGTGTTTTCTTTTTCTGGGGTGGCATCTGTTGTGAAACACATAACGTAGCCCAGGCAGCTTGTGCACAGCCAAGTGCCCTTTGGCTGCACCGGGGATGCAACTTATAGCCTTTCAGTTTCCACTTAAACGCCACTAAGGGCGCCTGTTTTTGTGAAACAAGATGTGCAGCATTAAATGCGGTCAAGTGTGCAGTTTGCAGAGGGCATGATGGCACTTTTAGTATCTTTGTGACCTGTGGTCCTCTTGGAAATGGGGTGAGATTAGGTGGGACCGGCATCACAGTGGCAGCTTACATCCATCATAGCCAATCACAGCTCATCTTGTTTCTTAGAAAGCGCTGCTACCGTGACTTACTGGTAATTTGGTAATGCAGCGTCAGCAGAGTCCTGGCCGACTTTTCCAAAGAGCAAACTCATATTTTTGTTAAGGATGTGCAATGTAATCATACAGCAGCTCAAATATAAATATATAGCAGAAGAAAAACATGCAACATGTTGGTGTTTTAAGTCAAATTCTATTTTTCTAAACCTGGTCACAAATGTGCATAACATGTTTTATTTGAGGTTGCAATAATCCACAAAATAGCCAATTATGGTGCATCTCAATGATATCATCATCTCCAACACAGGCTGCATTGCAGAAAATGTTTGTCTGGTTGTTTTACAGCATCCTGATGCACAAGATTTAATCAAGGCGAGGAAGTGGAACTAGGACACACAGTCTCATCCCGAACATGTATAGCACTCAAATCAGAGTCTCAGTCGGCTTTCGGGCGTCAGTCCGCTGAAGTCATTCATAAAGCCTACAAGCTGTTGGAGACAGATGCTGGTAAGAATCTCAAAACAATCTGCAGTGTTGTCTGACTTACTGGCATAACTCACACTTGGAGTAAAGTTGTTCTCTGTTGGCCGTCTATCTAGATGTGTCCACTGGATGAATAATGCATAATGAGAGGCAGAGGACGTGTGAAGAATTAGAATTAGTAGTTAAATATACTTAAAAAATGTTTATGTCTACTATAGTTTCCTGAAAAATGGTGAGCGCTGAGCACACACTGAAGCCATTTACATGTCAAAAACAGTCAAGCAGACAAACACAACCAGCTGCTTCAACTGTTAGTGACGTACTGGATTTCCTCTCATGCACAGTGTGTGTGGCATGTCAGACTGTACATGTATGTTAGCTGGTCATCAGCTGCTTTGCGGTGCGTTCAAGTGCAACTTTATTAATGGGCCTTCGCTGGTGCTTGTTATTTGAGGTAAGCCCGGTGTGTCAAAAAATTTGTCACTGCTACAGAATATCCACTGGCAACAGCCCTAAATTTCACACAACATTTCCAGTGACAGATTTATTAATTGTCGCACACAGTCTGACACGTTATAGATTTTTTTTTAAAAAGCCAACGTTATCATGAATCCCTGCCTGTTACTCCCAAAGCTCCCCAATCTGTGCTGTAAAAGGGAACATGGCTAAAGTGGCGCGCCGGTTCTGAACGCGGCGAGAGAGGCCTGAACTGTGCCGGGCTCCCAGAGTGGATTAGCAGAGTTTATCAGCACCAGCACACTGTGGCACTCATTGCTTGCGCTCTGCTGTGGATAAGTGGCTGCAGAGAGCACTGAGTCCTTGGCCGTGGTCAATAACAGCCCTCGGGGCACACGAGGTGCTGGTCAATTAGAAAATGCTGAAACAGTTTCTTGGTCAATATATTCACGGTCACAGTCTAATCTAGTATTTCGTAAACACTCCAGTGGATCGCTGTGAATTCATATGTTGCTTTCATATGGAATTAAATTCACATTAGATTATTTTAACATGGAGGGGACAGAAGGGGACAAACTGTGAAAACTAGATGAAAGCTATAGACCTGGTTGTTACAAATATGGATTAATTCTGTTGCAATATATAACAAAGCAAAACATGAATTTCAGACACATCGTGAAAAACTGCATCAAATCAATACAAAAAGGATTTTTTTTAATTACGTCTCACAAATTCAATTAAAATATGTGATCATTAAGTTGTAATCGTCAGAAGATGACACATAAGACAAATCATTCATGCTGCGTCATGCTATGTATCTGCTTTACAAATCACTTTGAGGTTTTAAAGTAAATTTTGTTCAGGAATCCACTTCTCCCTCCGGAAACATCCTCGCTCGGTTATGAATGACTGGATTTGCTACCTGTTGTGGAATTCAAACAGCTATCTCGAAAGCATTTTTTCCCACCTACATAATGGAAACTGCTGCATTTCATGTAACATTCATTGCCGATGTCAAGGATTTTACAGCCAGTTATGTGACATGGTTTACATTGAGAATGAGAAACGTTGTCCCATATGGAGCCTTCTTGTCCTTTAGGGCAACTTGGATGTGCTACATGTATGTTCAAACATGGCTGAGGGCTTGTAATGCTGTGATGTCTGACAAAGACCATCTGGCCCTCTGCAATGTGAGGTGAAGGTGTGCAGCTCACATGTGTTGTTGTCAAGAGTCTTTGAAATTTTGGCGAAAAGAAATGTATGAAAAAATGAAAATAAAGTAAAGAGGCTGTTTGCTAAATCAGTGGTGCTCAGTTTAAATCCTCTACGTGTGTTCAATTTACATTTGACTTTAATTTATGATTGATTTTCAATTAAACTAGTTAATCTGTTTATGTCATGAGAGGGATTATAAAAACACTAGTTGTGGTTTAGTAAACTGAACTTGAACTACCACAATAGTATGTAAATTATTAACATCTTAACCTGCTTATTTTCATTCAACCAGTTTGCATTTTAGTTTAGTTTTGTGTGAAAACCAGATTGAAACCACTTAACCAAAGGGCCCCAGTCTGCTTCCAGTTGGACTTTGGCGCAGTTTGTTTATAGTGAGAAAGTAAAAGGGATCAACCACAGCACTGCGATCTTTAAGTGATCTGTATAAACAGTATATAAATCATTTGGTAATCATGATAAGATGTGTGAATTTTCTGAAATCAATCAGGAAGTGAAAAGGAGGTGTGTTGTTTTGGTAGTTAATTATATTATCTGTGACATATAATAATTTTTTTTTTCCTCTCTGAGTTCTTTGACCACATTTCCACCCAAAGTGTCAGAACTCTCACAACTACTAAAAGGTCCTTCCTGTTGATGTCTGTGTTTCCACTGCTGTCCAAAAACCCATTTAGACTAAATAGTCTGCTGATGTACGAAAAAGCGACAGCTGTTTTCATCATTTTTGCTTGTGACTATACAACGACAGCCTGGACTTTGTCATTGGTCCATGTCGGTTTTTGTTCTGTAACTCATGCTGATGTGTCCAGGCAACAATGAAAAACAAACTGGTTTGTGGCTGCAGATTTTTAAAGATTGTGGCTGAAATAAAAAAGCAAGAACTAAATGTTCAGTCCTGCAGAGTACCACCCCCCGAGGAGGGACCTTTGGGGGGGTAAAATAATGTCCTGGCCACTGAATTTAGACTCTAATCCCTGTGGTGGAAAAGTTCCTCCAAAGGTTCTTAGTCTCTGAGGAAAGTTTCTGTAGTGGAAATGTGGCTTATTGTGACACCACAGAAGATAAATATACTCATAAAGTGCAGGTAAGTGCTGCATGACTTGCTGTCAGTCATCTGAGTTTGATTTCCCCCCCGTGGGTTCGCACAGCGCTGAGGCCAAAACTGTCCAACGAATGAGTCACCGTGTCCATGAATTCACATTTACTGCTGTTGGTTAAGAGGAATAAAATGAACTAAATCATGTTTGATATCAGATCCTAATTCAAAGTTGCATTAAAGGGTGATTTATGTTATTAAAACTCGAAAAGTAAATAAATCCTTTCCACACAAGATATATCAGATATTTCATCATCCATGACTTAAAATGTGTCTAATCCTTTTCTTAGATAAGATAAACTGTGCCAGAGACCTGTCAGCGTTGGTCGGCGATTAGAGGCTGATAAAAATCGTAGATCTCTTGCGTGCCCTTTTAAAATCCAGCCTCCGGTGAAACATTGTTCTGCAGTAGGTATCATGAATCATTCAAATCAGAGCTGATCTGGATTACTGGTTGCCATCAGCCGCTGTCATGGATTTGTACCTCCAAGATTAAGATTGAATTTTTTTTCTTGTCAGTGAACCCACCTGCCTGTGGCACCAGTCCAGAAACATGTGCGCTCTTTCTTTTCTATCTTTTTTTTTTTTTTGCCTTTCTATTATTCTGCATCGAAGAGACATCTGTGAAAGGGGGGGCGGAGGAAATGAAAACGATCCCATTTATACCTGGTGTTAAAATGCACTCTGTGGAGTCAACAAAACAAACCTGGGCTTGGTCGTTAGATGAGAAACTGTGCCGTCTCGATTCTATTTTAAATGGTAAACATTGTCCTTTATGACTCTTGTGCGCATCATGGTCATTTTTTTCCAACTGTGCTGTGCAGCTGCTGTGAACCGTGACTCCTTCATCATAGAAGAAGCGACAATAGGTGGTGGCAGAAAAACAAAGGCTGTTGTTTTGGATTTTACACAGTATACTTTATGTCAAATACTGAAGTTTTTAAACTCTTGCACATTGTTACTATAATATGATTATGGACAGGTGAAGATCAGTATTATGGCAACTAAACTATGGGAAGGAAAGTACAGTAAAAATCATGGTTACGGCTTAGAAAAAGATGCAGGTCTGCAACAGGACACAAACCTCACTTTTCACCTCACACACTCCTTCCTGCTTTGTCACTAAATGTTGGCTCTGGATGTAAATGGTGCACTACAGGATCGTCCATATATCCTACAAATACTGATTGCTTTTTAAGGAAATAGTTCCGGTTTAAATTTCATCAATTCAATTTTTCACTGTAAGTTAAAAGGGAGCACTGCAATCCAGTACTAACAGGATAATAATGAATCCCCAAAGCACCCAAACTCTGCTTTTTCCAGCAAAATAACACTCACACTGCAAAGAGACCTGCTCTTTTCAATTTTCAAATGATTCATGTCCTGAAGATAAAGAACACATTTAAATAGCTATGAAGTAAATTACAAATAGAAAGACACGGCACATTGCCCTTTAATGCCAGGTGTAAATGTGATAAAAAGCTTTTTTGCCTTGCTTCAACCCAAAGACACTAATTATATGTTCCGAATAAGTCACCTGGTTTATTCTTTCATAATGGACAGGACTGGTTTAGGAATTCAGATGCGAAGCTAAAGCATCAATTGTTATTATAACGAGTCAGTTTTAAATGTGTTCATTTCATTTTGTTGCCAGTAAAAAAGAACTGTTATCTTAATCTAAATTAAGTTTATCTAGTCAGAGTTGCTTAATAGTATGACCTGTGAACTAATCTCTGACACGTTCAACCAGTCGTGATAAATGCTGGTGTGTTTTTAAGAAAGCATTACCTCAGCTTTATCAACCCTGCCAGCCGACCAATAAACTCAACTTTACAGTGTATTATCAGTCCATCACTTCTGTGCAGTGTCTTGGTTTGGAAGTCATGATGAGTGCTGGGGAAAAGAGCTTGGTATTTTTGTTCACATTTTAAATTGCATACTTCAGACATACCTTAATGGGACCCTTCCTAGAATAATAGGAAATGTATATCCAGCATGGTCATAAAGATATTTCCCCCCATACTAAGGAACCCCTATGCTTCCTCTGTCCCCCACCAGAACCCACACATGTGAAGTAGATTACGCCCCCCCCTCCTTCTGCCAGCCCCTCTTTCCACTGCAAAGAAAGAAATCATTCAGTTTCAGCCTTTTCTACAAACATCCCCCTCCCCTCCTTTCCCCTCCCAACAGCAGACAGGGGCACACAGACGACCGCACTCTGCAGCCAAACCCTAATTGTGTGTGCGTGTGTCTGCATTTTTTTTCCCTGACATGAAGAAGGAAAGCAAGTGAGTATTTGTTCTCTGTGCCTGTGAATGGTGGTCCTGAGCCTTTTGACTCGTTCTGCTTGGCTGAAAAAAGTGGAGGTGGTCGAATTTAGCTGTGAAAAATTACTGGACTTAGGTAAGTTTGGTTTTTGGATTTATGAAACTTTAGTTATGGAGCATCATGGGAGGCTGTGGCTCTCTCACCTGGAACTCTATAACTTATAAAGATTTATATTTAAATTATCGTTTAGTTGTAAAATACTGGTATTGATGTAGGTGGTTGCTTTAGAGTTGAATAGAAATTTAGGTAAATGTGACCTTATTCCTATGTGTGATTGTATTTATGTGCAGTTCACATTGATATATCTGCGTGTGTGCAAACATCTCTCTGCTTATCTCTCTTATTATTATTCTACGACGCATGTTTCCACCTTACCTGATTACCTACGAGGCCCTTGAGCCTGCGAGGCCCCTCCACGCTCGACTGGCTTCGTGCCAAAGAGCTCCTTGTCATAGCAACATCGAAGGTGTTGAGTGTTGTGACACCAGTGAAACACACCTGTTCGGGCTTTGACGAGAGGGGCCGCAGGGCTGAGCTGCAGCGATGCCACAAACACTCAGATTAGCTCCAAAGAGGTTGTCAGGGAATGGCATCAGATTCAAGATGCGCTTTCACAGCTAAAGTGCTGGAAAGTAGAAATTTCATTGGTAAATGTTATCACAACCGTGCAGTTCTGCAAATGACATAATTCCTAAATTTATCTTGTTTGTTTTAGAACTGAAACAATTAGTCAATTAATTGATTAATTTATTGACAAAAAAATAATAATTTTTGTAAATATGGCAAACATCACCCTTGTTCCAGCTTCTTTATTGTAGAGATTTGCTTTACTTTGGTAAATGTTTGGATGTCATATACTTTTAGACCGCTGATCATAAAAACCAATTAGAAGAACCAATTAATTGAAAGAAAGAAAGAAAGAAAGAAAGTAGAGATAGAAATAATTGTTAGTTGTAGTTCATGTATTCAATCAAAGTGGGAATTGACTCCTGATTTCTTCAATCATTGCATGTTTTATGTTTGTCACTGTGCAGACTATGGTACAGTAGCATCAGTGTGCACACAGGCCATAGTCTCAGTAAGCTGTAAAAAGTTGTTCTGGACATCCAGTTATGAGTAGAAGTGGAAAAATTCACTCAGTTGTGTAGTAAATCAATCAATCAGTAATAACTGCACTGCTGTCACAGGAACCTCCAAACAAGGATTTACAGTAATCTCTACTTTCCTTTAAAGATTGCAAACAGGGACCGAAACATCCTCTCGGTGTTCTGAGCTCTCGGCGGCGAACTGCTCCGCTTCTGCAGGCGAGCTTCTGCTATTTTAAGCCAAAAGAAAAGTCAGCCTATAAAAGCCACTTCACAATGACAGATCCTTCACAGCGAAGCCAAAAAAGGTCACCGCAGGCCGCAGAGAGTCTAACACGAACTCTGCTTCAGCTGAGCCGTAAGACGCCGGCGTGGAAACTGTGAAGACATTTTCCAAAGACAAAGGCAACTGCTCCTGCCAATCTGACACGGAGACGAGCGTGTGTGCGTCTTTGTTAGCAGGCCTTTAACAGACTGATTTAATGTCACTAAACGTCCTTTGACTTGCGCCTTTTACTGCTGCAGAGACAATAAAGTCATATTTTAGGATGAATTACGTTTCCAGTTGTTCGTATTCTGTCGTTAGGCTGAAACTGTTGTCACTCTGTGCCATCAGGTTTTGATTTATTAAAGCCCAAACAAGTGCAGTAAAAGTTCAGAGTAATAAAAAGTTTTGGACACACTGTGCCGCAGCTCCACAATTAAGTTTTGAATGTCTTTGAAGGCGGTGATTCAATTCAAGTTCATTCAAATGTTTTCTGCTCTCACCTTCTAATAAGTTTCACCTACAAGCTTGTTTTATTAATCTTATGTCAAAATTACACTAAATGTAGACTTTCAAAAATGTTTTTCTGACTGACTGACTAGTTACAGGAAATCAGCTGATGCTTATTCAAGTATAAATATATTTGCAAATAAAGTAAAAAAAAATCTGTAATATTCAAACAAACCATCATGTCACCTATGGAAAATCTCCAGTGGCTGACATCAGCAGTGTCTGTTAAAATGCACATGTCAGTCAAAAGAAACGAGCAAACTTATTACTCTGACGTCATGATGCAAAGCTCCTGGCTTGTGTCTCCGCTCGCGGTCTGGACGGGTTTGAAGGTTCCTGTTTACTACTCTTCTTACAGCTGCTGTAACACATGTGAGGTCACCGTTTAAAGCAAACAGAAACAGAGGACGGAGGGAGGGAGCAGCCAACAGTTGGCTGTTTTATGGGTTTGGACCACACCACAACTCATCTTAAAATAAATAAGACAATTTTACGCTGTCCGCTCTAGCAAGGAACGACTGGGCATTCATTCTGGGTTTCTCGGCAAAACACGGCAGTAGGTGCGACTCAGATTTTCATTTGGGCTGTGAGGAGTTGAAATAGTTTGCTGTAAAAGTGAACCACGGCTGAAACCAAATGTGCCCCGACTGCAGAAAGAGCTCCGCAGTGCCTCCGCCTCACGAGCCTGGTTCAGGGTTTTTAAATATATTTCCAGATGCAGAGGAGAGAGGAATGAATGGCAGTCTGCAAAATGATAAAGTGACACTGAGGAAACACTCTGAGAAAACACGACGACAGAATCCCACCTGATGTTTGCAAAAGCAGCTCTCTGTTGTCTCATGTGTTGCAAGGATTTACGAGGAGAATAGATGTTATGAAAGATCCAAAGACGGTTTCCAAAAACAACACATGCACTCCAGCGAGGGGGCTCGGTCAGTTTTTACAGCCCTAGCGTGACACAGCTCACGTATCTGCTAAAGTAAACTATGACCCAACCGATGTGAGGCCTTCGCCAGCTTGTAAACATCACACAAGCAACACTCTGCCCTGAGCAACATTTTTACAGAAATCAGTGGAAAAAAGCAAGAATCAAAAGCACGATTACAGATGTTGTCATGTTACTATGGAAACAACTAATTAGAATCTTATGAGAAACTGCTATTGTGACATTTCATAATATGTAAAACTATCTTTCTGAATTTATGTCATTTGAACTCCCCCACCTTGTTTACGTAATTTAAGCCAATTCCAATCAATGTGAAAAACTTTAAGTATCCATTATTCAAAAAAATGTTAATATTTAGTCAAATTGAATTGGTGAAATTCAGGCACCAAAATTCAAGATGAAAAATTCAAACAGCTACAGAGGACACGTCTTCTTTGAACGTGAACTGGCAGGACTGAGGTTTTGGATGCTCACGTTCGAATTTTTCATCTTTTGTCTAAATTTCACTAATTCAATGTCACCAAAATGAGTTTTTAAAAAAAAAAAAAATCTGATCCTCAAAAGATACTTAAAATCAAACGACCTTCTGTAAATTTTAAATAGGGGAAATCAAACCACATCAATTCAAACAGATGGTTTCCAAAGAAAATATTTCAATGCAAGCGATTACATTTTCAAATAGGCATTCTTGTAAAGTTGCTTGTAAAATTAAAATGATTATTATGTAATTCCGATCTCTGGTCATTTGGGTCTGGATAAAAGTTCTCCCAGTATCACATGATCAAACGTATTCCATTACTGTAGACAGCAGCTGACGTCTTTGACGTCTTTGAGCAGGATGAGTTGATCACTGCTAAAATATGCGGTGTGACATTCAGAGTTTTTTTGTGAGCCAAGACAATATTAAAGATTAAAAAGTCATTTCTGTATTACTGAAAGGTAAAGTGTGGCAGAAGGAATGACAACTGGGAAGTGAACACAATAAATGTCTAAAGGTCAGGAGACAGATTTAAATCCCCATTATGCAGGTTAGCCTTTGAAGCCACCGGAGCACCTTTTTGTTGGCATAATAACCAGCCGCGATATTTAAATAAAGCTGTTTGAAACATGCAGATGCAGAAAGTGCTACAGGAAAACCTTTAGGCTTTAAGCTGTGCTAATGGACCTCTTAAACAGGCCGTGGATTCACAGCTGAATCCTGTAGAAATTAAAGCATTTAAAATTAAAGCGGCAGAGTGCAGACGCTTAGATCTAAAAAGGTGAGATGAGGGTCCACATTTAATGTTCCCTCAGTGATCTGAAGGTCTGCAGAGATTATCACTTTTTATCTAAAGGAAAAAACATGTATATAAAATTATATTATCATGCTGTTTGAATAGAAGTGTAACTTACACACTGCCTGGACTAAACCAGGGCCATGAAATGTGCACTAAAAGTAAAAAGTAATTTGATATTTTGGGAATTGACATTTATCCACTTTTTACAGAAAAGTTATATGTTGTTTGTTCAATCTGCACAAAAACGCAAGTGTAAAGACGACACATGGCTTATTCACGGTTTTGTGTTGGACTACTTGTCAGTGGTGTCAGTCTCACTCTGTGTAAGAATAAGCATATTTCCCAAAATGCACCATGACTCCTTCCTCTGAAGTTATCTACAGTCTCTCACCTCCTCCTCTTTCCAGGCTGCCATGTGGTGTTGCTGGATGCCCTTCATCTTGGCCTGGGCCATAGCACCCCTGACGCTCTGCCAAAGTGGAGACTGGGGTTCAGGCTTCGACATCCACTCCGCAGTAACGGCCACCAACGACACGACACACGCCATCGGTGACGAGCCCGAGAGGACGAGAGACAACCAAGACTGGATCACATCGCCATCTCTCTCACCATCAACCCCGCCTACGCTGCAGTACGAGCCCCCGCCGGACAAGTGCTCGGTCCACTTCAGCACCAACGCTGCTTCGGCTCGCTGGCTGAAGGCCCAGAGAGAGGAGCTGGCCTACCTGCAGGCCATCCAGAACGGAAACAAGGCGGTGATGGAGAACCTGGCTCAGTTCGTTGGGGCAGAGCTGGGAGATCAGAGCTATGAAGACGTGATTAAGGAAAATATAATTGGCATCCAGGAGGACCAGAAGAGTTGTCACGAGGTGGTCGAGAAAGCTGAAGAAGATCTAGAGAAGCAGCTGGAGGGGGAAGCGTCGGGCGCCCACGATGGGATGCAGAAGTGAGTGCAATACATCAGCTTTCAAGCAAGTTAAGAAGAATGTGTTTGTGTTGAGATTCATAAAGGTTGAAATGTAAAGAGAGCAGTTAAAAGATCAGCTCTTGTTGGTTGGTGTAGACAGACTGGAGCTATTGTGAGTGAAGACATGTTCATATGATGATCAATGTGTTGATTCTTTGTTTTACGTCACTGTAGATTGAGAATCTCTGCGTTTTGTTGTGTTGGATGGACGAAACAAGCAAACTGAAGAATTCATGACCTCAAACTGTTTTCCGACATTTAATGAATTAAACAATGAATTGAAAAGCTATTACCAGATTCATTAGTGAAAACAGTCGTGAGTTGCAGCACTGAAGATGAATAAATCTGAATCCAATATGCAGCAGCATGCTCTGTAAAGAAGGCTGAGGTGTTTAAAAGTTTCATTTGCAAATGCTTTAAACAAAGCATCCTATTGAGGAGCATTCATACACATACAGATACTATACATGGTTTGATGCACCTCTAAATTGACTATTTCCTACTATGTGCATTAACTCTGTTTGCAACATTACCTTCTTGTCTCTGTCATGCTTTACTGTTTGTAACCTCTTTAGCATTGTATAGGATTCTGTCTTACACAGTCTTTCCCCAGCTTTAACAGCAACCATATGTATTACCCCCTTATAGCATATTTAATGTCCTCTGCTCCTCGTTCGCTCACTCTGTCTCTCTCCACATCTGGCCCTGGTTCTTCCTCCGCTTCGCTCCACCTGGTGGCCTGGATCGTTCGTCTTCTGGAGCAGAATCAGAGAAGAGTCTCTGGCCTTTGAAGACATGCTCCGTGCAACAGCGGACATCGCCAACAGGCTGGAGATCTCATCGCAGGCCCTGCATGCTTCATTCACCAAGCAGCTGAAAGACATTGCCAAAAGTCATCGCTAAGGAGGTGTCGAAAAGACTTTGCACACTGCTCACGTCATCCTCAGACTTGTGAATGATGTTTGGTATTTGGTGTGAGAAAACAAGGGAATTAAACCTCCCTGTAGTTCTATCTTTTCATATATTTTACAGCACTGACATACAACAATGTGTCAAGGTCAGACAGTACATCAACAGAAGGAATCAATCAAATAAGACAGGCACGTTTGTCTCATCATGTGGACAATGAGAGAACACAGAAGAATATTAACTAAAAGCATATTTCCCTTGCAATGAAGTTATAACTTATAAAATGCTATTTTCCACCCAGGCATTATTTGTGGAATTCGGTGAGGTCAGACGTGGCAACAGTATGTGGTGCAGGTTTAAGCCAAGTCGAGTGTTTATGGATCAAACTAGATTGGCCCTCAGAGTGCAAACATAATGGCTCTGCTAGTCGTCTGCAGAGGAAGCTATGCATCGGCCATCTGGTTCCAGGGCGAGGATGGAGGCCAGGACGGGATGGCTATAGTGTGTTCCAGTGGAGATTTTGTTTATGCAGCAAAAAAAAGGTTGCGGTGTTGTTATAAAGCATTGTTATCTGTTGTTTGGAGAAAGCTATGCAATAACCTGTGGATGAGGGACAAGCATCTATAAACACATAGATATAGATAGATATAGACCATATGAAAACTTTATAAAGCTTTTAAAACACTCTAAATCTGCACATTGTTTAGAGGATTGTTTGCAAGATTTTTTTATGCGGGAATCTATTTGTGTTGGATTTCTCTGTTAAAACATGAGAGTCATGCTTTAGTTGTGTGTCCAGCTCCATTGTGCTATTCTCTCTTTAACCCTGCCAGGACTCATGGGAGAGAATGCTTTCATGTTGGCAATCATAAAATGTGTAATAATATTTGTACAATGTATATTATGAAGTATGTTTTATCCAGTAAAAAAAAAAAAAAAAAAAAAATAGCCTGCGATATATATATTTTTAAGATTACATATGTTTTCTGCATCTTCTACTCATATCAATATTTTAGGGGAACCAAAACTTCAGAGGCATATTAATTCACCCAGTCTGCCCTCTAGCTGTTCCCCACAGAAATATCTCGTGGCCGTTTGCTCAGCTGCTGGTGTCACTTATTTACACATCCTCTAATGTTTCACAAAGTAAATAAGCAGTCACGCTTTTACGCATTTGGAGCAAACTGGATTTAAAGGGAGTTAGTGGTGGATCACTAGCCATACATGCAAGTTACCTGAATCCTATGTGTGTGTGTGTGTGTGTGTGTGTGTGTGTGTGAGAGAGAGAGAGAGAGAGAGAGAAGAGGAGGAGGAGGGACTGTTATAGGCACCAGATGAAAGACGCGAGGTGCTCAGATGTGTCCTGGCTTCTCACTGTGGATGATGCTGTTTTACGGACCTAACAGACCAGACTTGACCACTAACACCGCTTCTAATCATGGAAAAGACTTTATTTAACATTTTAAATGTACAAATAAAGCTCTTAGATTAGGTCACCAAGGACGCGTAAAATCTTGGCGCCGTGCGTAAAATCTTGGCACCGTGCGTAAAAGCGTGGAACTGTTTGGATAATACAAACAAATCAACTTACTGGACTATTTTTTTTTCAACCTGAATTAATTTCTTGTGACCAGATTTGTTTAGGCAGTATTATGAACTGGTGTTTAAATAGACCAGAGGTGAGTCAGTGGCACAGTGCTGCTCCCTGATTCAGCACCGGCGGATGGAGAGCGCACCGGCTCAGCGCGCACACAGGCTTTAGAAGAGGGGACACAAAGGGGACATTACTCGGTCTCACCCGGGCTACAGTGAGCAGAGGGGACACGTCTCTGGATGCTGAGCTTCGGTAAAGACACCCAGTCAGTGGATCGTCTCACTGACTCCCCGCCCACAGATGTGAATCCAGCTGTTGTGACAGTGGTGCTGAAGTTGTCCTGACATGCCTCCCAGCTGCGAAGATGACACTTTCTGCTCACACATCTCGGCTTCAAGATAACCTTTTGACAGCTGTGACCTCCGGGCTCTCCGGTGAAGTTGGACCTTTAACCACCAGAGGACAACATGGGACTCAACCACCTGTTTTCTGTGGGGACGGCTGTTCTCTGCCTGCTGCTCTTCTGCCAGTCAGGTGAGCATTTTTCAATATTTTCTCATGAGTTGAAATAATAATGTGATAAATCTATCATATACTATCATGTTTTGTTTTTAAGTAGCCTAAGTGATAAAAACTCTGAATTAATAAAATGTTACCAGGATTAAAAGTTTGTATTTGTTTCACATCTTGGCAATGTGTTGGCAATTTCCAACCACTGATTTATTAATTTAATAAACACTGCACACCTCTGTCTTTCACTTTCACAGCAGTCTGTGTTCACTTATTTTTTACTTTTTATTTAAACATATAGCACAAAGCTGCAAACGACAAAAAAGATGAATGGACTGAGTAGCTTCTGTCTGGTGCCTCTGAGAGTTTCATTAACTATGCACATTTGGAAATTGACAAAATGAAGCAGTGGACAAAAAATGTGAAAGTTCCCAGAATTAGTGTGAGCAAATAGTCCACACAATATGCTTACTTACAACTTACATGTCTTACTTGTGTTTTCAGTGGATGTTAATGGTCACAAATTTGTTTCTTAAAACAGTAATGAACAAGACAAACATGTAGTTTCAGGATTCAATCCCTTAACATTGAACTGATATATGAATTTTCCTCACTTTTCGCTTTAGAAAATGTAAACTATTATTATAGTGCTTTTTTTTGGAAGAGGATCAGACCTTTTTGTGGACATTTGTGGACACTGTTTAAGAAAATTTCAGTTGGACTTTAAATCCATCAAGCTTGACAGTGGGACTCTTGGCAGCTCTGTTTGGAAGTTGACTCATTCATGAGCTTCAAAATCGGCATGTATGATCTCTCTTCACTCAAATGGAAACAAGGATTGTGTTCACAAACTAAGACGTCCAAGATAACATGTGTCTTCTTGAGATGTACATGAGAGAGGTTTTAAAAAGACAGCCGGCACTCTGTCCCTTCCCTCCATCTTGACATGCTACAGCAATCAGATGTGCTGGTGCTTGATCTCCTGCCAACACACTGTACAGAGTTCAGCTTCTTCGTTTAGCTTTTTATTTTAGTCAACTCACCCAAAATTGCTCCATGTAGTTTTTCTTTAATTGAACTTTTTTACTTTAAGTATTTGACAGCCCAATTTCACGAGAGCGCCTCTGGCCTGAGAAGCTGCTGACTCGATCATCTAAACTGGTCGGTCTTTCATACGCCTCTCGCCAAAGGGGCTTGGCAACGGTCCAACATCCACGGCCCACTGTGCTGGATGTTGGAGGTGTCATCTCATTTCAAGTCTTCGCTGGCAGGAAGCTTTGATCTATGGCACCCAAGAGGCTTTTATTCAAGACCCACATCTGGTCCTTCCCAGATGCACGGACAGATGAACATGCACCGCCCCGACTG
Organism: Holacanthus passer; assembly: GCA_025331565.1. Taxonomy (NCBI): domain Eukaryota; kingdom Metazoa; phylum Chordata; class Actinopteri; family Pomacanthidae; genus Holacanthus; species Holacanthus passer. The sequence continues at coordinate 3,188,264 of JAFREQ010000034.1, forward strand.
TCAAGAGAACAGATAAGAAGTCTCCAGTGCCTGCTTGTATGCCACAATGAAATTAGCTTACGACGGCAGGAGAGGAGCCCAAGAGTAGCACGGGCAATTCATTCTATTGGCCATGTCTTTTGACTTGCCTAAATTTGTAATACAAATGTGTAACCTGCTGGACCTTGCAACCAGCCTTTCTCCGTTCAATACCCTCAAGATAAAGAATTAGCATGAGCAATAAATCATTTGCACTGATTTGCATGTATCCCTCAGGTTAGCTCCATGCAACATTTAAGCCCATCACCTGGCTATCCTCCACTAGACTGTCCTACAGTTATGGGATGCAAATACTCAATGTGTTCAACAGAACAACAACCCAACCATGAACAGGCAATGATGAGGCCCTGGCTAAGCTGCCAGATGCAGGTGGTCCAAGGTCTCATTTTAGGGTCCTTGATGGAAGCATACTTCACTGGGTTGCATTATACCCTCACGCTGTCAAACAGAGATCCAGAGGGAGTGGGTGTTAATGGCATGTAAAGCCAATCTCAATAGATCTTTTAAATATTGATTCTTGAGGTATGGCTTTGGTGTGATGTACTTCTGCATTTCCTTGCAGAAATCACCAGACAGATGTCTTTAGATATTTATCATCTCTTTCTGTACATTAAACAATGAATACATTTAATGCATTTGTAAAAAAATTTGATCAATGCAGGTTGACACATACTGTACACACGAGAACAGGACCAGTAAACTGGCTTATTTTTTAACTTGTTTAGTACAATACACGTCACAATTCTTCAGAAATATGTCGATGTTTGGGGTCATGATGAGAACATTGAGACCACTGTCATGTTTGGCCAAGCACATGTTTTAAACTTTTGTACTTGCCATCATCTATTTGATATCAGCCCATTGGTAATGAGTAACAACAGTACAGTACAGTTTGAGGTAGTTTAGAAACACTGATAGACACATAGTTTAGTACATAGTTTGCCAACCAAAGGGTACTTTTTTGGTTAAATGTAAGGTTAATGCATATCTTGGCAGTTCAGTAGAAAACCACATTTAAGGGATCCTTATCAAAAAATTTTTGTTTTGTATTTGTGTTTAAAAAATGGTCGTGTATGATCACCAGATTTTTTAAAACTCTGATATATAAAATACTTCAAAAATCCAGTATCTGTCAGAATATGGTACACACACAAAAAGGGACACTCTCCATCGTCACCCTCTGCTACAACTGTCAGTTAATTGTTTCATGCATGGTTTGTGACAGAGAGTGACAGACAGCTTGACAATAAACACCCTGCACTAGTGAGAAATTAGCTCACCTCCACTTAACAGAGGCAAGTAATGATGTGTGTAATTGACTCTGACTACATTGATGAAGGTGGAAGCGGTAATCCCCAAGGGACGGGATTCCTGTCTATTTCCATGCTATTCATTCTGCTGACAAATAATACTGTGACTCAGCCTGAGCTTTACGCAAATCAGTCTAGACTGCGTTTTCAAAATCAATTTGATTAAGCCGCCTCTCGCTGTGAAGCCACACATACGGTGTAATAACACTTTAGACACAAAGGCGCTCTCGAGGCAGAGGGAGGGAGAGACGCTTCCTCAGTCTGACCCCGCTCACCCCAGGAGGTTTTAGCAGGCGACCCAGAAAAGATCAAAAGATTTGCTGAGATGTGGAAAAGTCAGTAAGACTTTACCAATAAAAAGACGTTTAGAACAGGCTTCTGAAACATGAGATGTTCACGACATTTAATCTCACTCCCAAAAGCAAGAAAACCATACCAGGCTGATTTACTACTGTTTGTTAAGAGAGGATTAGGGGAGACACGGATGAGAGAATGTGGATATGATCCCAGCATTCCCTGTGCAACCTGCTCCTGTCCTCTTCCACACTACTCTCTTTCCAGTCTCTATATATCATGCCATTGAATATTAAACTGCTGAAGGCCAACAAAGCAAAGTTAAAACTGCCCAACTGACCATGATGTCAAAATCTGAGAAGGACATCAGTCCCAACATCAGTTACTCGAGTGTTAACAGTGTCATATTAGCTTATTGAAACTCTTTATTGCAGCTCCAAGAGTGATAGTTTCAAGTCGTGTTTTATGGATCTATTAACTGCATATTTAAATGAAAAAAAAGATGGGTTTGAAATTTAATAGAATCTGGAATTTCATTTGTGCAGTGTTGAATAAATGGGACCATTACATAAATTCCATTACTCTCATATTGTATCTGTCCTCTATAAATGTTTAAAAGAGGAAGGCTTTTTTAGATTAAAAGAGGTAATGTGTCTGCAGTTCTTTGTGACGAGAAGACCCACTCGCACGCCGAGGATGATCTCTTCAAGACGCTCTTTGCCGGTTACAACAAGTGGTCGAGACCCGTGCCGAACATCTCTGACGTGGTCATCGTCAAGTTTGGACTGTCCATAGCTCAGCTCATCGACGTGGTGAGTCATGGACAGTTCGCAGCATGTTTGTCCAACTCGTGTGCTTCATAAAGACATTGATAAAGTTCTTTTTAAATGGGGTGGAAACTTCATAATAAGTCTGTTTAAACCCCTTTAGTGAAGTCTTGGATTTTGGTTGCATGTCAACAAAATTATTTTAAGGTTCAAGAACTTATTCCAATAACTTTAATATCCTGCCTATACTTACCAAAACGTAAGGCACTGCAGCTTTAACCCTTTTCACCCTCTAGGTTTTAAACTATATGTGTTTTTTGATAGTGTGTTTTGGCATTTTTATTTACAGTAGCAAACTTAGGAAAACTAGATTATGCACCTCCTGCCCTGTCACAGAAGAAACTGTAACAGAACACTTCACATCCATCACGTTTTTGAAGTAAAGTTGCTGCGAGCTATATTTGGGTCCGCTCTGACAAACCTCCAGAAACCTCTCACATATATTCTTTTGGCCTGAACCCGGTGTTGACAGCTTTAACTCAGTCTCACGATGTTGTCTGTCTGTCTGTCTGCCAGGATGAGAAGAACCAAATGATGACAACCAACGTGTGGCTTAAACAGGTCAGAAACATTTTGATTTAATATTAAGATTTGTTTTTTCTGAGTGATATACAGTAACCGCTACATTGATAAAGTGCTTATAAAGAACTGAATTACTTATATGACAATTAAGTGAAGGAGCATAGGTCCTAAAAACATCTGTATTATTTGTGTGTCCCAGGAGTGGAACGACTACAAACTTCGCTGGAGACCATCTGACTACGACAATGTGACGTCCATCAGAGTGCCGTCAGAGCTCATATGGGTCCCAGACATTGTCCTCTACAACAAGTAAGACTGATATGAGAGAGTGAACAATGGTAATCACAATTTGAAGATGACTTGTTCTAATTGACTGATTTTATCCAACCAACAGTCCAAAGCCCAAAGACATTCAGTTCACTGTCATAAAGGACAAAGAAAACCTTCAAATAATCACATTTGAAAAGCTTGAACCAGAGATGTATTTTGGCATTTTGCTTTAAAAATGATGCTTAAATGATAAATTGATTATTTCAGTTGTTGCTGATTAAGTTTCAGTCAATCAGCTAACAGATTAATTGACCAACTCTATTTAAAATATGCATGTTATTTAAATGGTGTCACAACCAAGTCAAGCCAATAATTTCTGTCAAATGAATGAAAATAATAAAAATTTAAGAGTAAAACTTTTCATGACATCCTACAGCGGATGTTCGTAACAGAGCTGCAGACAGAGTTAGAGCTACACTGAAAATACAGTGATAAATTAGTTCAAATTGCTGCCTCTTTACTGGATGGTATATGGCATGAAGATGGCGCCATCTAGTGGACTTGATAAAACATTTTCTGCTCAGCTCTAAAACAAATTATGAAATAACTCAAACAGTTTTTCTTGTCTCATATTGTAAACTATGTTAAATCTTTCTATTAAGTTTATTTGTACTGAGCATCTCTGTTGGTGTGTGAAAATGACGACAATGCTTCAGTGTGAATCCATTGTGAAAGAGACTTTAAGAAAGCTCTTCCTTCTCCTGAATTTGCCTCCTGGAGATTAAACCGAGAGGGTTGATGATGGAGTTCTGCTCCATCGAGCCAGTGTAATCACAGTCTGTAGGTGAAATTAAAAAAGGTGTGAAACTGATGAAATGATAAGGACTCAGTCACAGACGCTGTTATCGCCATTCAAGGGATGAATGGAGGGGAGATTACTGGAGAAGATTATGATTGGGATGTCGTAACACTTTTTCACTGCATAGTTTCTCAAGGGAAAAGAGACATTTTCTCAGCAAAAGAGGTCTTAGAACTTAGAAAATGCAGGAGATGATTGTTTATCTTGCTCCCAGATGAGAGGTCTCGTACTAAATGTCACCATGACTCATATGACAACTTCTCCTTTTCCAGCGCTGACGGTGAGTTTGCCGTGACCCATATGACGAAAGCTCACCTGTTCCACAACGGTAAAGTTCGCTGGGTCCCTCCTGCCATTTATAAGAGCTCCTGCAGCATCGACGTCACCTTCTTCCCCTTTGATCAGCAGAACTGCAAAATGAAATTCGGCTCCTGGACGTACGACAAGGCCAAGATTGACCTGGAGAGAATTGAAAACACCGTGGATCTGAACAACTACTGGGAGAGCGGTGAATGGGCCATCATCAACGCTGTGGGAACATACAACACAAAGAAATACGACTGCTGCCATGAGATCTACCCAGACATCACCTACTTCTTCATCATTCGAAGGCTTCCCTTGTTCTACACCATCAACCTCATCATCCCCTGTTTGCTCATCTCTTGCCTCACTGTTTTGGTTTTCTATCTACCCTCAGACTGTGGTGAGAAGATCACCCTGTGCATCTCTGTGCTGCTGTCCCTCACTGTCTTCCTTCTCCTCATCACGGAGATCATACCGTCCACATCCCTCGTCATCCCGCTCATCGGCGAGTACCTCCTCTTCACCATGATCTTCGTCACCCTCTCCATCGTCATCACCGTCTTTGTGCTCAATGTGCACCATCGCTCTCCCAGCACTCACAAGATGCCCCACTGGGTCCACTCCGTGTTCCTGGACCTGATCCCACGCTGGCTGTTCATGCGAAGGCCTGCGCCAGATGGCCGACGTCGAAGGCTGCTGCTGCTCCAGCAGGAAGCAGCGGCGGAGAGGTGGCAGGGCCGTATAGCCGGGTTCAAATCCGGCAACTGCCTCAGCACCTCGGCCAACTGGTTAAGAGATGGGACCACGTCGGGAGACCCCAAGAGAAGCAGTTACGAGGATCTAGAACTGGGAACGCTCACGTCATATTTCTCCTTCCGTCCTCCTTCACCCAGACCTCCAGGGTCGACTCCTCCATCACAACAAAAAACCCCACAGAACAGCCAGAACCGACAGGAGGGGGCTACTGGAACGAACAGACAGTTAACAGGGGCCAGGGTCAATCCCACTCAGAGGCCACCCAAAGTTGATAATACAGCATCAGACTCGACATTCCTGCTTTCACCAAGTGTTATACGTGCTCTGGAAGGGGTGCACTACATTGCAGACCATCTGAGGGCGGAGGACGCTGACTTCAGTGTGAGTATCAATGAAGTACCACATCGAAAAACTATCATCAGAATGACTTATCATTGGCATCACTGTTGGTCTGCAAAGGTTCATGATTTACATGATCTTCCTCATAATATACTTTGTAAAAGCACTCGTCAAGTAACGGAATTCACTCCTGCCCTTGCATGTGATGTCTCGTTTAAGATTTCTTTGATTCTTAACATGCCTCAGTGCACACCTCTTACAAATACCTGTACCTGTCCTGTTGTTGTGCACTAAGAACAGGAGGGAAAACTTTTGCTTAACCTTGCATTGAAATGACATACCTCAGTTGGGAGAGACTAAGACGAGACATCGCTTTACTTGCTTTACTACATTTGAACGTGCACAAGGAAAGGTTGAAAATTGGGTGGGCTTAGGATGTTGCCTAAACTAAAGCTTAAATTATGAACAATTTCCCATGTGTATGAAGGGGGGTCTTCCTGCCTGAACTTTCACTATGACACATTTTTACAAAGCAGACTAAGGACAAGACTTTTGTATCTCTAATGTTTTTCTCATCCTGTTTTCTCTGTCCCTTTCTGATGCTACACAGGTCAAAGAGGACTGGAAGTATGTCGCCATGGTCATTGACCGAATCTTCCTGTGGATGTTCATCATTGTGTGCCTGCTCGGGACCATTGGCCTCTTCCTACCCCCTTGGCTCGCTGGCATGATCTAGCTCTTGTGAAAGTATGACAAAATCCTTAATCATGACTAGTTTTAAAGGTTTGACATTCAAAATGTAGCTGAAGTCTACTTCAAAACTGGGAATGTGACTCAAGTTTGTGTTATACATTATGTTAGCAGCCTCATGAGGCTGCAACACTCTTTACAGACCACCAAAACCAAAAGTTTGTTATATTTAGATCCTTAGAACTAGTGGGGCAAAAATCAAAAGGGTTTATCCTCTGTACAGTTATATATCTCAGATAACACAGACTCAACTCGTCAGGCTCAACTTTCATGTGTCTAAGCTGCACTTTGTCAGCCTCAGGTGTACCTTCCTCAGCCTCACCTGTAATCTTCTTAGGCTGTGTTTGACCTGAATGCTAACATCAAGTCGTTAACGTGCCCAGATTTGATACCTTAAAGGGTGGGTCCATTATTTTTTTGTTATTTTTTACATCATTCTGCAGCTGCCCAGTAGTTTTTCTTTATGTATTCAAATCCAAACAGTCAAATGTTATTTTCTAAAAATTATTTCCCACATGACCTGATGTAGGTTTCTGCATGATGACGTTGCCACATATAAAGCCCTTATGTTGAGGAAGAGGAGGGAAGCATCAGTGCCGTAATGTACATCACCACTTTTTGCTAACAGCTAGTGAAAGTTGTCATTTAAAAATCCCGGAAAAGAACACGGATGGATTCGCCCTTTAAGTTAACTAACTACTGGATGTTAACATGCTAATAATTAGAATATTGTCTCTCATGTTGGATAGCATAATGTGCTAGTCAAATAGCATGGGGTCAGCATCAGTGTTGGGTCAGCTGTTAAAGTAATGTCATTACTTTTTTCTGTAGGTTGAGGGATAGCAATTTAAAATTACATAACCTTTTTATGTAACTTTAACGCTGGGATCATTAACAACTATCAGTAATCTGAAACTTGACCAACACTGGTCAGCAGCATTAATCTAAACTTATAGCTGATGCTGACACAAATTCCTTCAGTACTTCAAGGTATCGAGTCATGAACTGCAGTGGAAATTTTGATCTGTTGGTGATGCTTTTGGGGACAATTAATGTACCAAATTTCATGGAAATCCATCCAAGTTGTCAATATCATTGGAATGTTGAACTGACACAGTGAAAGACTGAAACTTCATTCCACCTAAAGTGGGACAGCTTCTTTGGTTGTGAACAACGGTGGCATGCTGTACTAGGAATCTATAGTATACTGAACTTTTGGAAACAATTTCCTTTAGTTGTTTTGACAGGTTTTTCTTTCCGGCCATGCAGCTGTGATTCCACTTATTTTTGAATGATCATACTATGTAATAAATACTCTGATGAGAACCTTTAAAAATCCATCTATATATCATTTATTGAGTGGTGTGAATGACCTACAGATTGTCATTCCTGCAGTTGTCCATCCTAAATACAGTTACACAATACAAATGATACTATACATGTTCATAGTTTACCTGATTAAAGAGACATTTCACTTTGACATTAGTTATTAATATCACTTGAACATACAAAGGTGGCCTGGGAAACACAGAGAATCTTTATAGAAATCCTCAACCGCACCAAGAGATACGTTTCAGTGAGCAGGCATTAATGTACGCTAGTATACAACATGATATTTATTTTTTATATCACTTGATTTACATGCTAGATTTTCATATTGTATAATGATAATGGACATAATGCATAAGCCTTTTGACTCTTTCAAGCTCAACCTGACACATATCTGTTATCCACATCATTGTTGTCTTCGTCTCAAAATCTTACTTGAGATATTAACTGTTTATATCTGAAACATTTAAACAGTTCAATGACTGATGAACCTTTTGGTTTTATCATCTTTACATTTCACTCAGACTACTAATGACAGGTTTGAAAGAGTAAACGTACTTGTGTTTTAATTTGCTTTACATTATTTTTTTCTTTTTGTTGAGTAAACCCTATAGTACTTGTCATTGGACACATTTTATATTTACAAAGATAATCAATTTCTGAGCAGATAATTAAGTCAATAACTCAACAATCAAAAATGAAAACATGTCAATGTGTGAAATGATCACATCTGAAACCTGATGCCAATAGATCATCATGAATTCCAGTATAGATACTATCTTGTTGTGCATTCACTATTATCCGAGTTGTGCGTGTCCACTGAGTTGTGGTGTCATATTTAAACTTAAAAACACACATGTACAGGTATGATGACAGCCACAACCTTAATTTAAGCACTTTGATTACATTAAACGACTGTGTGCAAATGATGTTTCTGACTGACAGATGTGAAAAAGTCTGATTGAAGATTAATGTGTAAACTGAATAAGATAGTTTACAGTCCGTTAGGGGGCCACTGGCTTGGCTAAGTTGGCCCTGACTCTGGCTTGGTCCACGGCGTCCAACATATTCTTGCTGTCCACAGCCAGAGTGTGCGCTGCAGCCAGCATCTGTTTCTTACACTCCTCCTTCAGAGAGGTGATGGCGTTCTGCTGGGCCAGACGCATTTTGCTGATCAGCTCCGCCATGTCGTTGTTCAGCAGCTTCTGGGTGCCCTCGATCTGTGGGGACGGCACACAAACATGACGGGTGAATTTTTTTTTGGATGGGCACAACTGGCCCAGGTGCAAATAATAAAATCAATCATGAATGAATTCCATTTAGCTGCTTCAGTTTCAAGGTCCTTAACTGGGACTCTTGAACACACTCAAACAAAGCCATCGTTAATGTTGTTAGCAACACCTGTGCTTTTCCTACTAAGTCACACCTGTACAAACACACCTGGATGTCATCGACCACAAGACTAAGCATGACATGATCACTTCCCCTTTGCTTCTGTGTGTTTGAAGAGTCACTTTTTGTCTCGGGGACAAGCAGCAGGAACAGTTTGTGGGATGGAATCGATAAAGAAAGGGAGTGAGAAGATGAGAAAACAGAGCAAACAAAGCTGGAGATATTAAACTGTACCTCAGTCCTGACAGACTCGTGCAAGGTGGGCAGTATGTCATCCACGCTGCAGATCAGATCTCGTAAAGCCATCCCAACAGACTGCGGGCGGATGCAGAGAATTAATCAGCTGTTCGGCTCAAGAGCTTTTTCTTCAATTACACTTCACACACCTCAAATTTGAGGTGAAAAACAGATTTGTCTCCGCGTACCTGGACAATGGTGATATATTGTTCTGGCTGCAGCTCTGTAATGTCGTTCTTAAGCTGGACAACAACTTTGACCAGGTCCATGACGGAGTGATACACCGTGTCGTCAGAGCGGTCCAGCTCAGCCGTGGGCGCAGGCTAAAGAAGACGGAACAATGTGTTTTAATAATGAAAATCCTCATTACTTTACACAAAGGATCACGAGACACCATTATAAATGCATACTGGCATCAATGCCCTTTCAACTAAAGGCTAATTTGACATTTTTGAGATTCAGACTCAGTTTATTAGGAATTCTTTTTTATCTACGAATCAAAGCTGATATAATTAAATGGTCTTTTCAGTGGACTAAAAAGATAATCCAGTAAAAAAAAAAATGAACTGATAATTACGTGTGCTGTGAGCCGTGGGGGCTTCTCGGGAGGTGCTGCAGGGCAGAAAGACAAACAAGAGATGATGAGCGACACACAGAGAAAGAGAGAGAGGAATAAAAGAATCCAGAATGAATCAGAATGAAATGTGGATTTGTGGATTGCCTTTAAGCACCTACCGTTCTCTGCGTCACCTTCAGGGGGCTAAAAAGAAATAAAAGAAAAATCTCATGAGCACTAAAGAAAATATCCTGTCTGTACTGTTACGGTCAAGATATTCAATAGTGCAGAAACACTATAGACAATCATGCACAAATGTAATCTCATTAAACAGCAGAAGTCATTTCAGCTGAATTTATTCTAAGATATAATTTAGATTCCTCCTTAGAAAAGTATCCAGAAATACAAAGCTCAAAGGAAAAGTTCCCAATTACACTACTGAATATCCACAATCTGCGACAATCACTCAATGCCGTGTGATTAAAACTTGCTAATTAGGAGGATCTACTTTCACTAAATGTGCTTCCTGCACTTCAGTTCATGAAATTTCCCAGAACGCTTTTTAATAACCCAAAGGACAATAGGTGTTTTTTACATTTAGCTGACGATGAAATGTGACTAGAGTCATGATTGGATTGCTTCAAATACATAAAAGTGCATCAGTGAATATATTTGTGATCACTGCATTAGGATGAAAAACATGCATTTTATGCTACTTTATTTTATTAATTAAATGTATATTTAAATATAGTAAATGATATATGTCTTAATTAAATATATTCAGAAATATACGTTGTCTTACATACAGATTTACAGTGATCAACGTAACTGATGAACTGTCATCATTGCACATTGACTGATATCCAATTTAAATAATCCATCTGACTTTACTGTTGTTTTAAGTTTTAAGTGGCTGGAAAAAAATGTAGCTGTTCAAAGTAAGTGAAAGTAGTAAGTGTTCAAAGTATCATGTAGACAACACAAACTCTTACATGTTGAGTGATCATGCTCACTACATTTAGTCACTCGTCCAGTAGGAATAAGAAAAACAAGAAAACATGAACAGAAATAAGAGCTACATCACCAAAAGCTGTTTGATTGACATGTTTAGATTCTTCCTTTAATCTGACTCTGAAATCACAGTTTGTACAATATGTGGACACCTACCGCTGGGCCGGCAGTGTCCTCCGGTCCCATGGGGTCCTGCAAAAGAACAGGCAGGTTCATTTTATAGAACATGGACCCCCTCTTTGGAACTGTTATCAGGGGAACATTCAATTCAAGACTAGCGGGGCGTCGAGAGTGAACGAGTGGGCTGATCTTGTTTAATGACTCCCGGTTCACTTTAGCCTCCAGGGCCACACTGAATTTGGAAGCGGGGGGACACAGAGACACACAGAGGGGGTTGACAAAAGTTAATGATGCTCTGCTTCCCACCAGGAGTCTCTCCTCCTTCTCCAGCCACTTTTTATCCTCCATCATCTGCTCTTTCTGCCGGCGGAGGGTGTCTTGCATGTGCTGCCTCTCCCTCTGCCACAGGCGCTGGGCGTCCTCCCTGCTGTTTGCTTCCACTCGGAGGAACTCGCCCTCCTAGAACCAGGGACGCGTGACAGAAGCATGAAAGAAGCATGAAGCTTTTATGGTCTCTTAATGCATTTGTTTTTAACCTACATGTATGGTATTATAGAACATGTGACTTAAAATGTGAGTCTTACCCCTATGCTTCGACGGCGAGGGGACCTGGCAGGCAACGGAAGAGTGTTCATGGAGTCGACAGGGGACTGATATTCAGATGGGCTGGCCAGGTCAGGAGAGCTGGCACACAAAGCCTCATTCAGCTGCACAGATACACACACATCACTTAGGTAAAAATCTTTTTTTAAGTCTGTCATCTTGGAGAAAACTATTAGGTTACTTGTGTTCAATACTGTACCTGAATGTGCAGACCAATACTGAGCGTGTTCCCAAACCGCCCTGGTTTCATTCTTGAAGGCTACATTGAAAAGATGTATTAAAACACACACGAGTACATGCATTAAATCTGAATAGTTTTGTAATATGTAACAGTGGCTGGAAGGATTCACACCTTGGGAGGAGCCTCGTTAAAGTTGAACTTGCTGTCGAAGAATTTGGTGGATCGCGCTCTGTCCCTCTCTCTCTCCACTTCCTGCTCCTTCTCCATCTTGTGAACATCACTGATTTAAGATAACAAGTTATATCATGTCTTAGTAAGAGAGTTACAAAACCATTACATGCTTCATTGAATCATTGCAAATGGATCAGTGCAGTGCAGATCCTTAATATTTGTTGTCCCATCTTGATTTTTACAATTTCAAAAACTAACTAACAATCGATGGATTTAACTAGAAACCCGTTGGATTACTAAGTCAAATTATGACAATTTGTCATGGTTAAGGTCTCTTGGTTGATTTTTGTGTTTTTTCTAGTTTGTTTTCTGTGCATTTTTGGTTTCATACTCCAGTGTTCTTGGTTTAGGGGCGTGGTCTTCAGGTGCTGGGGCTCAATTCTCACAGCTGTTTGCAATATCACGTCGTCACTGGCAGCTTCAAAAGCTCATTTCTCCTGCAAGCTGCCAGATTGTCCCTGTCTTTGTCCCTGCTCCACCTGAACTTCCTGTGTTAGTCACCTGCTTGTTTTCTTGTAAATCCTGGCGTTTCCTTTTTTTAATAAATCCTTTTACCCCCTCACCCTCATCTGTGCCTCGCTCCTGGGTCCTATTGAGAAATAACCCTAAACCAATTTTTGCATCTTTACAAAGGCTACAATAAAACAGTGTAACCAGCATTGTGAGGTTATATCATCATACATCAATACTGAGTAGAAAACCATTATAAAAAGGAATACCTGATCTTGACCACCAGCTCAGTGAAGCTGGGTCTCTCTCTGGGGTCATAGGACCAGCAGCGGGTCATGAGCGAGTAGAGGGCAGGGGGGCAGTTGTCTGGCTTGGGCAGCCTGATTCCCTGCTCCAGTTGGTTGATGACGTCTCTGTTCTCAAGCCAGTAAAACGGCTGCTGGCCACAGCTCATTATCTCCCACATACATACAGCTGGCAATGCAAGAGAAACACAGACAAAAGGGAATATTTGAGCACCAAGGATGACTCCATGTTTGTAAATCAGTGCATCAGAAAGGACACAATTTCCACAAATATTACATATGACGCAGTAGCACACTCAGACTTCACATCTTCTATATTAAACTTTTTATTCAAAACCCATGAGAATCCACACAATAAATCACTTTGTTTCACTTTTTCTGTGCCTTGAAAACATGAAGCTCAGATAGGTTTGGAGGAAATCCAAACCGTCAGTAGCTTGTATTCTCACCATGCGTGAGAGTGTGTGTTTTCCTGTTGTGGTGTGTGTCACAAGCTCACCGAACATCCAGACATCACTGGCTGTGGTGAAACGTCTGAAGTTGATGGATTCTGGGGCCATCCACTTGATCGGCAACCGAGTAACAGATGCTGCGAATAAAAGGGAGACGTTGATATTTTGTGGTCAGCAGAGACAGCTGTATTATTTCATGTTCCCTCTTTGCTAGTCCGTCTCTTTTGAACAAGGATGTGTGCGTAATATTTATTTTTTTCGGTGTGATTCAGTTTAATCTGACAAAAGTGAAATGTATTACAAACGAGACAATTAGGTGTCTGAGAGGAAGAAAAAGTGCAACTGTCAAACCAGCTTTTATCTTCGTCTCTTACCTTTGTAGTATTCTTCATCCTCGATGTATCTCGACAGGCCGAAGTCTCCGAGCTTCACACAGTCTGGACTGGCGACTAACACATTTCGAACTGCAATGTCTCTGTGACAAAACACAAATACAGACAGACAGAAAGGGTTATATGGGTACAGATAGCAATGATGAAAATGTAGATAATACAAGCAGAATTTGCAATTATCACTCAACTGATAAAATTATGGAGTCTGTTATGGGCAGAGTCTTAAATAACCTCACTGATTGACCTGAAATGGCCTCTCGATTACAGCCGCCACGACCGCAGCAGAAAATATTAAAGAAGGAATGTTTGCATTTTCCACACAGGCAGAAACTAATTTCCTTTTGTCTGTGTTTTTGCTTCACGGGAGATCGAATCCAAGAGCAGCCGATTTGCTGCCTGAAACCTGTCGATAACACTCAACAACCGAGTGAATCGCGTTTTTCTGTCGTCTTTCTGTAATGTCAGGTCTTGGTTTAAATATTTATAAGTTTAAATTAAAAAAAAGTTTAGCTATTGGCTCTACCTTATATGACTCCACCTTACATTCAGATGATGTTTTGTTTTTATTTTCCCAGCTACACCTTTTTTCCTCAGAGAAATTCATGTACGTTTTCAAGATTCAACTTTTCACTCAAATTATTAAACTGATTTAAAAAATAGCATTACATTTGAACTGAATGCAAAATACAAATATCTTGACTAGTGGTCTCAGATTTTTGAACCCCACTGTATGTACCATTACATGTTGCATACATATGTTAAAATTAGCTCCATTCATCTTACAGATGATTTGTCTGTTGGACAAATTGATCATCAGTCAAGACTATTATTTTATCCTAATGACATTTTAATGTACATTTGCTTTGCATTAGCCATTTTCCCAACAATCCACTTCCTGGATAACAACACTAAAACAAAAGGAGTCTCTCACCTGTGCACCATGTTGACCCCTTCGAGGTAGACGAGAGCTTTGCAGATCTGCAGGCTGAACAGCACTAGGGTCGTATTTGTCAGCTTCTTCTGGTTCTGAATCAGGTAGTTCCCGAGCTGCAAGAACATCAACATTTTAAGGGAGACGGGAATTCACTTCCAGAGCCTCTGTCACACTTTCATGCTGAGATGTATGAATCTAGCTGCAACACGATCAGACATGACTCATGCCAGAAGTGTGCAAGATTTCAGTGGGTGTTGTTCTTTATTGTGTGAATCCTGTTGAGCAAAGTAATGTCAATTATACAGTTTGACTGTATTGAAACGGAAAAACAAATCATGAAGTTAAGATTGACCTCTCCATGCTGATAAAGCTCCATGACAATCCACACAGGATCCTCCTCGATGATTCCAATCAACTTGACGATGTGCTGATGATCGAGGGTCTTCATAATTACTGGCAAATGCAAGTTCACAGCGTTACTGACAAACAGAAATTATTGTCATCATAGTTATTTTGTTATTCTCTGCACATATTTCTGATTACCGGCTTCACTCATGAACTTCTCCATCACATCCGGTGAACAGTCTTTGCAGGTCTTCACTGCCACATTAACTCTCTCGCCATTCTGTTCAATCAACAACCGAAAAAGACACAGTGATGCTTTAAATCAAGAAAAAAAAAAACCTAAACCTTCGATGGTTCCAGCTTCTCAGTTGTGAGTATTTGTCTTTGCAAGCTGTTATTTTTTGGTTTTGGACTGTTGGTCAGATAAAACAAGAACACCTTAACTTGGGCTTAAGATAACTATGACACTATTTTCTGATCATTTAAAGACCATTTAACATCTAATTGATAATGAAAATAACTGTTATTTGCTGTTAGTATTGATACTTCACCTTGGAAGATATGCTTACATCTTTTTTGTAAACTCCATCGAAGACCTCCCCGAAAAATCCCTCGCCCAGGATTTGGCCGAGAACAATGTCGCTCCGGTCGATCCCGTACTTAACTACTGAACAAGATGTAAAATTATGAAAGTTCAAAAGTGAGTTCCCACAGTTATTATTCTGCAAAAGACGAGAATAGAAACTTTCAACAAACCTGATTTCGGCCTTTCATCGAGAATCTCACAATAGATGTCTGACCCTGAAAATACAAAAGGAAGAACATGTTTATTCTTGATCCTAACCTTGCTGCTTCTATCACTGTGCTTTAACTTGTCTTTGTAAGATGATAACATAAAGGTCTGGCTCTTAAAATTGGAAATGAAGACACCATGTATTGTAGTATACATGGAGGTCGTGTAAAACGAAAATTGTCAGCTCACCTATACTGTTTCTGATGAAGCTGGTGTCTCTGCTGCTCCGGAGAAAAGACAGAATGAGAGAAAGCCCCGATCATAAATTTTCAAATTATGGCTCCTCAGAGCGCTGACAGGATGATTCAATAAAACAGCCTTTCTCATCAATAAGTCTAACTTTTCATTTCATATCACGGCCAAAGAGGGAATGAGTGCAGCTTGTACTCAGCAGCTACAAAGAAGCTGAAAAGAGGTCACGAATCATTCAAAGCTGTAAAACAGCCAAAATTCACTCACCCTGTTGGGATGTCAGGTAGGGTACTTCGTGCATTGGCATCTAGGACATAAATTCATTAAGATTTTCACAAACCTGTGCTCCATCCTTAAAAACTACCTACTCATGCCATTCATTGTAAAACCACAGTGATGTTGAGAAATATAGGAAGTAGCTAAGTCGTACACACCTTTATTTGGTCGGTGGATAACAGTCTCATCTGTGTCATTTTCCAAGCGACAGTACCCATCAATAAGGTCCATCATGTTCTCTGCCATAGGCACCGTGGCCACGTTGATCGATAGACGCTATCAGAAAGAAGACAAATGACAATGTAAGCACACGGTCAAATATCCTGTGCAAACACTCTCTATAGTAAATGTACTTACTAATTTCAGATATTCTGATTCTGCACAAAGTAATACTGCATAACATGTAGATAGTGTTGCTGTGGTACTCACTTGTCTGGCCCCCTCGATGTCGAGGTTCATGAGAGCCTTGCCGTCGCTCTGAGATAAGCATTGTATTTTCCTGATCTGTTTGAAGTCGGCTAGAAAAACAGGCTGAGGCGCAAAGAAAGAGGAAAGTAATAAGTTAAATTATGATGGAACTGATTACATTTGACAAGCTCTGTCAGCTACACTGTGTAATGATGTTGCATTCACTGAGGGCAAGAGAAATGAACAAGTTTCTTTGCAAAATATGTCTAGACTTTAAAAATCCAGGAGGAATGAATTCATACAATTAAACTTTCAGAATAAAATAATGGTATTTTAAGAAATTATAGGATTACTGGTTGGACATTTGCTGAATCACTTTGTTGCCGGGAATTAGATTCTCATGTGTGTATGATAAATCAATAAAAATATACATATAAATATAACAGGCATGAGAGCGGTATCAATCCTCTCATCTAACTCAGCAAAGAAAGAAAGAAGCATATTTCCCAAAATGTCCAACTTCTCTTCTCTTGACAAAAATCCTGGAGCTCGGCTTGATAGATTAACGTCAGAGCCTTCTCAAGTAATACCTCAATCTTCACCATCCTTACCGCTGAATTCTTCTGTGTGCGTTGGCGAATCCCCCTTCCACCGATGACAAGCTCCACCGACAGACTCCAGCCTTGCTGTTGACAAGTGAGAGTGGGTAAATGTTTCCTAGTATTAACATGAACATGAGCAGACTGAGGTTTGGAGCTCCTGATGTTTATAATCGGGACTATGATGGGACTTAACATGATGTTGCTACTCACCACTAGTTCACACGGGAAAACCTCTTCATCATAATTGACGAAATCTTTGAGGGTTTCAAAAAACTTGACCATACAGTCGTCCTCCTTGAGCGTTGCGTACTGTTGGAACGTTTGCTGGATCAACTTCCGTAGCTGCCGAGACTGGATCACAGACAGGGAAATTTAAAAGACTTTTTGTACACTCTGACGAAGGTCAGATTGGCCATTAAGGAAAATAAAGATGTGGACTTATCATAAAAAAATTAAATTATGGTTCGGATACCTTCATGCTGTTAATCAGCTGTTGAGGAAAGAAAAGGTCCAGGCCCACTTCTTTTCTTCATTTGTAAAGCAAAATTCAGAAAAAGATGAAACCATGCCAGGTGAAAACGATATGTTGCAAATGTCATCGATGTGTAGTGAACTAAGAAAACGGTGAATGGAAAATGTAGTGCTACAAGGCATTTCTGACATTAGGTTGGATTGACTCACTATCAATCCGTACAGAGTAAAGTAATCGTCTAAGAGAAGTTATGTCTCAAGATTATGGCAAGAATAAAAACTTACTCTAGCAGCTCAAAGTTGGACTTCTTCTCTAGACCTTTTGCGTTCATGTCTTTATAGAACCTCCTGTAAAAAGACAGTAAAAAGAAAACATCTCAACAGCTGATTCTGAATTCCATACAACCAAATGTCATCCTAAACGATAAGTCAAGCCGTCATCACTGCGCTCGCTAAAACAAATCAACTTACAAGTTTGACCAACAAGAGCGAAAGACTGAGAGGAGTGTAGTGACTCACCTGATCTCCAAACAGCCGAGCTGCAGCGCCATCCCGTCGCTGACCTTACTGGCGTGATACTGCATGTAATCACTGCGCACCTGTCATGAAATGAAACAGAGAAGATGGGCCAATATAAACTACAGTAATACTGGACTATTACGCAATGTTCCCACTTCATCACATACTGGTTTATATTAACTGGCTAACGGCACTGTGTGCTGATGATCTACTGTAGTAAATCTATACATTTTTTCAGAGGTGTGACAGGGAATGAGGAAAAGACACCAAGTTCAAGGTAATTACTGCAAAAATAGCCTCGAATAGTATTTGAAACAAAAGGAGTGCCACCAAGAGAAACTTTATCGACACATATCCATTGACAAAAATATGAAAACAAGATGTGAATTCCATTCCAGCCAAAAGGTTTTAAATAAGATACACTGTAGCCTCTTACCTGTTGGTAAAAATACATTAACGTCGATCTGTCGTCTTTGAATTTTTCCAGGAAATTGACAGGAACATATCTGATGCGAAGGTCGTACCTACATTCAAAAAGAAACCATGAGAGTTTATCAAATACCTTAATCAAAACACTGTGGATGTGTCTACAAGATAATATCAGACACAGACATCTCAGTAATCGGCCTGTACCTCCACTCAGCTTCCACGTGATGGCTCTCGTAGCGCTGCTCCACCTCCCCGACAGTCAGATCTGGATGGAGCCAGTGAAGCTCTTCTGACTTCAGGTGCTTCAGCATGAGACCGTAGCATCCTGTGTGTTCGATGTTCGGCCCCAATCGACCGCTGATCAAGATCGAACGGGTAATGGCCTGAAGGAGACAGAACAACTTTTATTTTTCAAAAAAAAAAAAATGTATCATGCATTTGTAGTTATCCTTGCAATTTACTGCACAGAGAAGAAGCACTGGAAAAAAAAAACACATTCAACTTTTATTTTTGTCTGTTGCCATACACTGACAGAGAGAATGAAATAATTTGTGCATTGCTGAAGGATTTCTTATCTTTCCTGCATGTTAAAGAGGCCAAATAAAACAGATTCCTCGCTCAAACACAAAACACCACTTTCAGCCTTGACAGGTTTTCAAATCTCTAATCTCAGCTATCTCAAGCAAACTAAGACTTCCCTCTCTATCACGGTCTTCTGACACATCACCTCCCTTTCCCATATTTCCTTCAGACTCCTCTCACCTTAATTTGCCAGGAGCTGTCACATTTAACCAGCTTGAAGTTCTTGCCCAGGTTGTTGTTGGTGCAGAAGCAAACTTTGATGATCTTGACGTCCCCGGTGAAGTTCGATTCAGGGGCAGACTCAGAGTCATTTTGTTTTGGATGGAGCACCTTCCAGGACAAGGTGTCGCCGGACATCACCTCGTACATTCTCAAGGTTGGGTCGGCACCATCATACCCACATCATCCTTTGGACAAAGAAATGAAAGACTTTAATTAAGGTTTAAAACTGGTACACTTTATCCTGAAGGAGGCAAATTAAAAACAAGGAAGAGACTGTTTCATATGATAAAGTGTTGGGTTTGAAGATTGTGGTCTGTAGTGACAATACTGCATCTTAAACACGGGAGTACACACTGTTCTGTGGCCTGCCTCATCATAGTACTACAGTCATGCAATGCTTCACATCAATGCTGTGATCTTGTGCCATGTGGCGTCTGTGACTCACATCGTTTGACTCTAAGATTACATTCCTTTTCACTTGATTTCAAGTGAGTTCCTGCGTGATTCATAAAACAAAACAGTGACGGTGTGGAGACTTGTATCCTCTATATCGACGACAAAAATCTTGAAACTTCGTCCCTGAATCCAAATATGCAAAAAAAAAAAAAAAAAAAGCTGACAGGGACAACAAAATGTTGTAAACCCAGATAGCAACTAAATCTGAAACCAAACAACAATGACTAACGGAGCAATGACTAACAGACGCATGTAGTAGCTTCTTAGCTCTGGGCTGTTACGCAACTTGTGTTGATTCATCCTACATGTAAGAATCTGAGGTGGAAAAACTCCAAATGCAGCAGGGAAGCAGCTCCTCTGTCCTTTCCTGTTTGGGAAATACTCTTCACTCGTCACATAGCTATAGTGAAAGGTTAGCTGAGAAGATTGATACCACTCTCACATCTGTCTGTTAATATTAGGCAAGACTACAACGGATCACAAAACTCACAGTTCATACTGTGATCATATCACAGTTTTGAGTCATGGATCAGATTATTTTTCAGATCAGAAAAAAAGGTTTGGGGTTAAATTAATTTAAAAATATGTTACTTTGGCTCTAATGTAGTCGCCTCTTGGTTCAATTCCATTCGACTCAAATGAGATTTATTGGCGTGGGAAATGACATTGCCAAAGTAAGCCTGAAATAAAAACAACCGAAAAATGCACATACACAGAAGAATTGTGATTTTGCTGTTAGAAATATATACACACAGATAAATTTAAAAAAAACAAACTTGGAATGGAAAAATGAAGACCTGGAGTTGAAAAATAAATACAAATAAGTGAGAACTACATACATTCTCTCTGGCTTCACCAATCACGGATCAACCAGGTTCTATTAAGCCACAAACACATGACTTCTCATGTGCAAACAGGTATCGTGGCTCTGTAAAAATGTAAAAATAAAAATGGAAACCAGCACCTTTAAAGCTCACTTATTAACATGTTATATCTTGTTTTCTTAATCTGTACAAAACCAAAGCATAGAAATGACAGTTTGTGGTTTAAAGGGAGGTTGTACCAGACTATTTCTTGGTTGGGTGCAGTGACTTCCTGGAGACGCCACGAGGTAGTGGATTTTTGTAATGGATTAAGCAAATGAGCCACAGCTTATAGATGCTTATACTTGTTACCTTTGGACAGAGTCAGGCTAGCTGTTTCCCCCTGTTTCCAGTCTTTATGCTAAGCTAAGCTAACCACCTCCCGTCTCCATCTTTATGTTACGCATAGAACCACGAGAGTTCTCAGAAAGCGAACGCGTGTATTTCCCAAAAGTGTCAAACTTTTCCTTTAAGACAAGAACGCCTCATAAAAAAAATACATCCCAGCAACAGGAGATTCAGCTCCAACCACTTAGCTTTAAACAAACACGGTGATCGTAAAAACTTTATTACACCCACAACCACAGCCACAAATACACAAATGGAAAGAGTCGACTGAAATCTTTTCACATCCTGCACACACTCTGAATGAACTGAGACGGGAAGCAACCAACTGATGCATCGAATAAAAATCAACCCGACACATCCAGAGCTGCTCTCACCTGTACGACCCAAACACAAGTTCACCTGCACTCCTCACATTGACATTCTGCCCTGTCAATCAAAGATCTGACGGCCTGTTGACTCAGCAAACAGAGCGGGATTGAGCTAAATACTTCAAAACAACCTTGACAACACACCTTGCTATGAGATAGAGATCCTGCCTTTTACCCACCTCACAGCAGTGTCCATCAGAAAGAAAAAAAGCCTTTTGGCCGCCACAACGTGTTTTCTCATAAATGAACCTCCACCACGCTGTGAGTCGGCCGCGAGGGAGCTGAGCCGTGTTGGTTTCTCTCAGGGCTTTTCCGCCGCTGTTGGACGGGGCTTGTGTTTTGTTAGCCTGAGGCCATGAATTCCCCAGCAGGGCCGTGTGGGTGTGTTTGTGTGTGAGTGTGTGTGAGTGCAGCGAGGGAGAGAGAGAGAGAAAGGGAAAGAGAGGCGGCACGGCCGGCGTGTTGCACCATCACCTGGGTGTGGGAGGCCTGACAGGAGGGGATCGAGGAGGTGAAGTTTGAGAGCATTTGTAAGGAACAAAAACATCCATGGATTAGAGCATGTGAGGCTGAAGATACACAAATACATTCCTCGGCTCGTGTGGAAGAAAATATGAGTAAACCTAGTGGCATATATCA
Source organism: Holacanthus passer (assembly GCA_025331565.1). Taxonomy (NCBI): domain Eukaryota; kingdom Metazoa; phylum Chordata; class Actinopteri; family Pomacanthidae; genus Holacanthus; species Holacanthus passer. The sequence goes on from JAFREQ010000034.1 coordinate 3,210,239, forward strand.
GATTGCTCCAAACACTCTAGTTGTCAAATGAGTTGACAATAAATGGCTTATTACATAAATAAAAAACAGGTTTTAAAATGTCGAGTGTGACTGATGACACTATACATAGCAAAGTTTGTGGTGTCATTGTTGAATCCCTGTGACCTTTAGTCTCTTTCAGGTAACATGTGTCTGAGACTTGATTTTAGTCTTTTAACACTTAAACGCTACAGCCCAAAACAAAGAAGTATAGATTAAGAAGAGCTGCGTAAAAAAATCTCAATCTCACAGGAGACATTTAGACTTGTCATAGCAGGAAAAGTACATTGATATTAATGGTGGCTCTGTTCCCAGGAAGTATCTACAGCATCTACTCACTATAGTTATTAATTACGTCTATGCTTGTCCTGCTTTGATATGTCTGACATATGCTGGGAAAAGGATTCGTATCTACCATAATGTGTCAAAGTGTCAGCTCTGAGTATTAAAACCTGTCCATATCTAAACCTGGCATCAAATCAGAACTGAAACAATCAGTCGCTTAGTTGATGACATACAATTTTTTGGAGATCTTGTTGTTAAATGTAAGTAATTTTTCAAGCTGATTTCAAGCTGACAATCGCCTTTGTTTTAACACTAAACGCCTGGTCAGAGTTATAGTCCCTTTTGCTTATACTTGATTCTGATATTTATGCACATGAGTCACAACTTAAGTTGAAATTTTGACTGTGTTTAGACTGAACAACTTCCTGTGTTTCAACATTTGAGGAGTTTGGTGTATTTTGCTTGTTGTGTTTCTATTTCTTAAAGTAAGGTACCAAAAAGGCATCGTTAGTGGCATTAGCATTCATATTAAATGATTTTGGATTTAATCATTCCACCACATTTTGGGTTGTTAAAATCCACTACACTGACCTTACAGTCGGACAATAGTACAGTTTAGCTGTTACTCTGTAAACACAGAAGTAGAGCTGCAACAAATAATCGATTAATAGAATAATAATAATCCATTAGCCGACCGAAAGAAAATTAACCACCAACAGTTTTAGTAATCAATTTCACTGTTGTTTTAATTTTTTCAAGCATAATTGTCAAACATTTGCTGGTTCCAGCTTCTTAAACGTGAGCATTTGCTGCTTCTCTTTTCATTTCTGATAGTACATGAAGGTTTGGGACAGTTGGTTTGACAAAAGAAGCAATTTGAAGACATCACTTTGGGCTCTGGGGAACGTTGATGAGGATTTTTTCACGATTCCTTGAGATTTTATAGACGACATTAATTGTAGAAATAATAAGATTACGAATACTATTATCGAATACTGAAAATAATAATTAGTTGCAGTCCTTGACAGCAACAGACAAGCACACGGAAAACTCATAAAAACAAAAAAAATATATCAAGCACCAAACAATGCAAAAAAAAACCAAACTCTGATTCAAATCACTGACAGCCATGAAGTCCTTTCTTCTAGTTGTTTTTAACAGCTCTCTAGTTTTTTTGAAGTGAACAAAAGCGACACTTTCGGAGCTCACAGTGTTGTTGCCTCTCACACACACTGTCACGCCGGCACTTGAGTTGTTATGCTAACTGTAACTGTTCCCGAGGGAGATCTTCATCACAAACTGAGACCGAGGTGGAGTGAACAAACTCTTTGAACACTCAGCCACAACAAACGCCGCAGTGGGACAATAAATAAGAATATTCAGCACCCAAACATTTGTCTGGATTGGGAATCGTTTCTGCACATCACTCTTCTGTTTCTGAGGCGTCGCGCTCTGCTGGAAGTGCACATGTGGCGTCGACTGGAGGTGAATGACAGGGACTGATTCGGGGTGACAGATTGTGACAAATGAGGATGAAATTCCACAGCAGCTGGTGGAGAAGCTAGAAACCTCAACAAGGCTGCACTTGAGAGAGAGAGAAGAGGCCAGACAGACAGGCCACGCAGTGTGTCTTAGAGAAATAACTCTCACTGCACACAGCTGGGGAAATACACGTACAACATACTGCAAGATTTTTTGTTTGTTTTCTATTATTTGCATTCTTGCACATTACCTGTAAAATAATGACAATCTGATTAATGAGCAACTGTGTATCCAGTATGCAAAGTAGCCCCCACATAACTACTGTACATGGTTATTCATGTACTTGCTGCCAAGCTATCCTGATACAGCTAATTATATTCAGTCCATTCAGAAAGTTCCGACAAGGGCTACACCAATAAATCTGCCGGGTTAATACATCGGCTGATATTAGATTACTGCAGGTATATCTGTGTATATGTCTAGAAATGGAACGACCAGTTGATTAAACGACAATCAAAAGAAAAATTGCTATTTTCATCATCATGATAAATTAATCGTTTAAACCTTTCAGAGTTCATTAATGAGCAGTTGCTGCTTTTCTCTGTTTAATATCTTCAGGTTTTGGAGCGTTGGTCATCCAAAACAATAACAATAATGTTTGAAAGATGTCACTTTGGGTGTCTGCAATAGTGTAATGTACATTTTTCCACTATATTAATTATCATTAAACTTTGAAGTCATGTGTCTCTGATTCACACAGCATAACACTTGAGGGGTATAAGAAGTTAATTCTGCAACATCTTGATTTCACAACCTTTGCCACCAATTCTGTTATGTGTCGCACATACTGTGCCCCCAATGGGGCTCCAGAAGCCCCTGAGGACAAACTGTGCAGAGAGGCTAATAGCTAAGTTAAATGACCCTATGGAGAAGTGTGCAGAAAGAGCATTTGAGCAGCAAGAGAAGGAAGAAGAGGAAGAGGAGACAGATGGGAAACACATGAGGGTCTGTCTGCAGAACTGCCCGGACCATCAGTCTTTAAAATACCTTTAAATCACATGTCTCTAATCCCCAACGTCTGCGGAGGCATTGGCCTGTTTATTCTGCATCAGCCAGGACTCACAACTTTCGACGGCAAGGACAAGTCATGAACTTGTCGAGCTACCTGCCAGGTGAGAAATCACCGATGGCTTCACACTGTGACTTAGGCAATCAGCAGAGTTGCATGTAAAGACAGATTTCAAACTAGTGTCAGAAATTCAGTCACCAGAAAAAAATTCATTTGTGTGTTTCCGTTCGACAACATTGAGATGTCTGTAATTTACTATTGCAAAGACCGATTGCTCAGTCAGCAAGAATTTGCAGCCCCTGTTTACAGAAAAACATGCTGGATGAACTGTGGGCTCAGTTTTTGATATTTCAAAAATCTGAATTTTTTTTTGAGGAGGACAGTGTGAAGATGCAGTGACGCAGGTTTGGTTGCACTTGACCCAAAAAGTGGGAGGTTTAAGTAAAGTTTTGTTTTCATTTTCATGCATGGTAGGGCAGATATTCACGTAGGAATAATAGTTAGAATAATAACACTGGCTAATACAAGAGTCAGTCATCTGAATCAGACAACTGTTTTTTGTTTAGGTAAAAAAACAACTGTAAGCAGATATATTGTTATTGGACTTCTGAAACTCCCAAATATTAGTACTGGCCTCAAAAATCCAGTATCAGTCGGGCTGTAGTTCCTCTACAGGTACAACGATTGACTGTCTATGTGTTGTTTGTCAAAGTAGTGCAGTGGTGCAATGGAAGACCAGATTACCAGAATCTGTTACGACATGCACTGCTGACTGTCTTAACATCCATTTCATGGAAGTATCACCAGATGATGTTTGTGGGTAACATCACAGGAAAACTGTCAACAACAAACTCTCAGAAATCATCAATCATTTTCTCTTCAGGGTTATTTTGAGAAAAGGATGTTTTTGAGACACAAATCTAATGCTTGCATACCTTATGTATCAACTATAAATCTGGGCATTGTTCACTGAATTAAACAGTGGGAAAACATCTACTTCTTCTCTTGTAAAGACAGAGGTATAAAAGCAGTGAAATGTGAAAGTGCAGGAGCTGTAGCGAAGCCTCTTTTCCTGGTAGCTGCTTGTCAACACAGGCAGGTATTCAGACAGGCCTGCTCTCTGAGGGTCTGCATGTTACACCGTCATGACCCCGGGCGCTGGAATGTGGCTGGCTGCTTCTCCACCTGCACAGACTTGCTTTGATAATGAACAAACTGCTCTCTCTGGGAGAAGATGGCAGCTTGTACTTCACACAGAGCCATTATAACGCATTCGCTACCTTGAAAATACAATTGGTCAAGCTTCAAAGTCACATTGTGCAAGGTCCCACCAAACATGGAAATCTTTCAAGAAGGAAAAATGCATGTTGTTTATGAGCAGTTAAAGACAAAATCTGCACTTTTAAGCTCATGCAAATTCAAGTCTGTGTGTTTATAACCTCTATAAAAGTGGGCCTGTATTGACTAATAATGTAATGACTCCTTCAGCTCACCTCAGCAGAAGTTTGAACCCCTTGCTTGATATAAACATGATCATGTGTTAATCTGGTGTCTTACCTGATTCTGATTGAACTCCTGTAAGAATAAAAGCTTGTCACAAAGTGTTATTCCTCCGGCAGAGTCCAGGCCTGACACTCTCTCTCTCTCTCTCTCTCTCTCTCTCTCTCTCTCTCTCTCTCTCTCTCTCTCTCAGTGTTAGTGGAGCAGGAGGTGGCAGGTGACCACTCCCTCACCTGTGCAATCCCGCACTTCCTCATTTCTCCAAAAACATGGCGGAATTTTCCTGCAAACTTTTCTGTCTCTTTCTTGTCTTTGTCTGATGAGTCTTGCAGGAGTTTTTTTTTGGACTCTTTCTGATTTAGGAATGATTTTGAAATGTTATGGTAAAAACTTTGCTTTTTGCAATAAGATCAAAAGACAAGCATGCAAAACCGTTAATGGCGTTTTACTGATGTAATTACATCATCTGACCAGCTGATGGTGCTATAATCTAACAAGAAAGAACAAGCACTCGTAAACTAAAAAGGCCCAACTTTGTTTTTTCTTTACATTACTGTTATATTCATGTATAATTGAAGGGGTGGATGAAAAATAGTTTAATAATGTGTCATAAAATATTTTCAGTAAACTTTAGAGACCAGAAATTCCAGCAATGATACAGATAAAACAGGACAGACACAGATGTACATTTAATATCTCTGTGAGTGTAAAAATATTAAATTCCTTTACTTCAATAAAAGTATCATTGTTATAATGTAAAGTACTGTGAAAGTCCTGTTTTTGACATCTTGCTAAAGTAAAAGTAGAGAACTACTTAAAGTATGAAGAATCAAAGCAAAACGGCTCCTATGAGTGTTAAATTATTGGTTATTATAACTGATGAGGTGGAGCGAATTTCACTATTTTAACCTGTAGCAATGCATCATGTATTATATTCATATTTAACTGATAAGATAAGATGTAAGTAAAATTAAAATCTGTCAAGTTTTTCAGTCGTCAGATAAATGTAGTGGAGTGAAAAGTACAATATTTCTTTCTGAAGTGTCGTGGAGTAGTGGGGTAGGAGTAAAACTACTTAGTTACTTTGCATCATAAACTGGTCCAAAAAGTTGGTAGCTGAAATACAACATAGTTTCAATAAACATGCAGCCTTTGTGTTCTCAGCAACATCTAGGAAGAATCACAATTTTAAATACAGCCACATTTTGGGCCTTTTTCTAAGTACTAGTTTGTATGTAAAATACATCGGTTTTTAGAGTTGTCAGTGGCATCTTTTATTAACTCTGGCCTCTCTTTCCATCCTTGTACCATCCAGTGCTGCTCTCTGTGCCAGAGGGTTTGGAATAGCTGTGTGGAACAGTGACAGCTGTAAGGGGGGTTCAAGTCTGGGTCAGAATAAGACCAGACCCCACCCACCGCCCAGCAGAGCTCAGCAGTGTCAAGGGCAAGAATCCACACAACAGGTGCCCGTCAAGCTCAGATTTGGATGCAATCAGACAGTAGCCGGCACGGGCTGTGCAATGGTGAGCTGCAGCAGTTACAATGGTTTCACTGTTCACTGGGTTTGTGTGATCATTAACACTGACTTTTAGAGAACCCCTCCTTCACTGAAACTCCCAAATCACCTCCCCCTCCTCCTCCCCCTCCTCTATTTGTACCCTCGCTGGCTGCCACCTCCCAGCACGGAGCTGTGTGAAGCATTCAGAGACATAAATTCAGGGCACACAGGTGGCTTTTTGGCGTGCTCATGCAGAATGTCTCCTCTCCAGGGAGCCTGAGGTGTTGAGGGAAAAGTATCAGATATGTTATGGCAGCAAAGGAGCTCATAATCTGATTCACTGTTATTGTGGTCGTCCTGTCGTTGTGGGTATACGACGTGATGGTGATAACATGATGGCAGCTATTTCTTGTTGGTATTTACACCCAGATCCTATGAGATTATAAGAAGGTTGGAATGACAAGTCAACATAAACTTGAACTAAACGTGCATGTGAGAATAATAGTTTAGCAAGCAATTCTTAATGGTGGTACACAAAGTACTAAGACGTACTGATAATGTATTACATGTAAAAGTCCCAGCAAAAAGTTGAAAAACAAAAAGGTAAAAGATTAATTATCATCTTACTGAAGCAGCATTTTTATGTTGCAGCTGGGACTCATCTAAATTTTTTCTTTTTAATTTGTTTGTTGGTGAGTTTGACAGATGAATCTATAAGAACACATTTTGTGTAGTTATAATTTTGAACTGCAAAGTAACAAGTATCTTTAGCTGTCAAATAATTATAGTCAAGTACAATATTTACCTCTGAACTGTTGTGGAACAGAAGTATAAAACAGCATCAAATGGAAATTGTGGAGTAAAATAAAGGGCTGTAAATTTGTACTTAAGTACAGTATTTTCCAGCAGGGGATGAAGTATTCAGATCCTTTTCTCACGTAAAAATATAGATACCACAATGTAAACATATTCCATTACAAGTCAAAATCCTGCATCCTTAAAACTTTACTTAAGTAAAAGTGCAGAATCATCAAAATGTACAAAAGCAATTATTTTGTATGTCAGTATTTTTTCACTGTCAACTTGAAAAGACCAGAAACAACAATGTGTTTGCCTGTCTCTCACTACTTTGAGCAATTTCCTAAAACAGCTGAGCGCTGCAGTTTTTAGGAAATGCTGGGGGATGGAAGCATTTGTTGGGGATTATTTTCAGACCTGATGCTCCGGGGAGAATTTACTGCTGCAATATTAACAGTGTATGTGCGATTGAAAGTGCTCAGTGATGTGTTTTTAATCAGCCAGTTAATCGTCAATGAAACTCTGCTGCACAGGTGAATAAGAAATATCAGACTGTGGATACACAGACAATACTTGCTGGTATAATGAATTCATTGTTGCCTTCGCTCTTTTCATGGGATTTGCTGACAATAAAAAATATAGAATAGGTGTTACATATGTTATTACATTTATTCTTGGATTTTTATTAGTGATTCACTGGCTGAAGTGGAACTCATTGTAACTACATAATGTAAGGTTTATCATGTGTTTTGTTAAATTTTAATCTGAAAAGTAACCAGTTGTTAGATTAATGTAGTGAAACATAAAGAACAATAAAAGTGTCTGAAAATAGTATTTGAGTGAAAGTATAGTTTACGAGCCTGTCCACTACTGCTGAAGTGTTTTGTGTGTGTGTGTGTGTGTGTGTGTGTGTGGTTCACTTTTGTCCAAATTGGGGATATACACTAGACTTAAGACCAGTTGATTCGGGACAGCGGTGCACTTGGGGACAAACAGTGGTGTCCTCAATTTGGAAAACAGATTTTTAGGTTAGTTAAGGTTATTGTTAGGTTAAGGGTAGGTTTAGGTTAAGGTTAGGGTTAGGTTAAGGTTAGGGTTAGGTTAAGGTCAGGTAGTCCTTCAGGTTAGCCTCCAGGAAATGAATGTAAGTCTATGTAAATTCCCCAAAGGTGACATAGGTAAAGATTGTGTGTGTGTGTGTGTGTGTGTGTGTGTTTATCAGGGTTAGTCCTGGTGTGTGTGTCCTGCCACAGTGTCATGGACTTATTCGTTTTACCAGCCTTGTTGCTGTGCTCTGGCCGCAGTTCTGTCTCTGTCCACAAGAGGATTCATAACACAAAATATCTGATGATGCATAAAATATGGATTGTCATGTTCAGAAACCTTAATGAATGTTTATATTCTACCAGCGTGACACTTTCACCCAGAACATTTGAAGGTGTTTGACTACCAGAAGAGCAAATATTGTTATTTAACCTGCCAGAGACATCAGTTAGGAGTTGCACCTATTTTTAGAGGCTGCTCTTTTATGAGGGATGAAGTGTTATAAAAGCTCTGATGACTCCCACTCCTGTCCAAGCATCCCACCCTAATGACCAAAGTCCCCACCCTGAGAGCTTGCTGTGCAAATGGTTGACATGGTATGCTTTGATCTTATAGGTCCGCTCCCCCCAACTCCTCCTCCTCCTACTAGCTCATTATAGAAATCTTTCCCCCGCCTCCTGTCTTCTTAATAATGTCTGAAATATTTATCTTTCCCCTGATGGTCATTAAATCCACATTCTTCTAGCGGTGACCTCTGAGGTCAAAGCGTTGTTGACATCACTTGTGTGAGTAATGGTTCGCTACGACTCGCCCCTGTTTGTTCACCTTTTGACTCGAGGAACGGACACCTGCGAGACAAAGAGATCGGACACCGGAGCGCTGGAGGAGGAACGGGGGAGTTATTTGGTTTGGGTAGCAGGTGTGTAGGTCTCTAGTGTTTATATTTGTGTATGTGCGTGTTCTATAAAGGGTTGGTCACTGAATCCCGTCCAAACTCAGCGGGAGTCCGCAGTGTTCACCGAGGTGTGAAGTGGCCCGGGCCAGGAGTGGATTATAAACCTGGTCTGCATTACAATAGAGGTGAGAAGCAGCAGGGGCCCCACATTAAAGCTCAGCAAACAAGACAAAATGCACAAGAATATCCCATGCGTCTTCTTAAGGAGGTATTGTGAATAGAGGCCTGCTGTTTGAAATGATATACAATTAAACCTCCTGGAGGAAAGAGTAAAGGTCGCAGCGGTGGTTAAATGGGTCCTGTAGTAAAACCATCAAAAAGCAGCAGGTCATTAAAGACAAGTTAGACTGATAAACAAAACAGGTTGGGCAACATCACAAAAGACTATTTAAATTGTCACACAGACTTTTAAATGTTGTGGCAATTTAGTGTTAGAAGTTGGTGTTTTTTTCTGATTTGCTGCCCCCAGAGTTTCTTAGTGAAATTCACTTATAAGCCACTGTCGTAAATGTGGACACGTGCATTTGCTCTGATTACATTACTTATAATCAAAAACTAGCGAGCAAGTGCGACAACAAAAGATATTTCTGTTAAACAGGCAAAACTTGAAGTGTCTCAGTTGCTTTTTAACTTGTTTTACAGAACTGATCATTTTCAGTAAAACAGAAACCTCCATCACAGTGATTTAGAAAATAGAAAACACAAATGCATAAAAGGCTTTAAGAATAGCTTTATAGAAGTAACATACACTATAAAAATACACAAAACGAAGCACAACAAAGGAATATTAAAAGGTATGAAGTACTATATGGCAAAGTATACTGAGACAACAATAAATAAATTAAGGAGACGGCAAAGTCACCACAAATTTCCCGTGGTAGATAATGTATCAACAAGACAAAACACAATTATGTAACAGCAAAACAGAGACATGACAGGAACCAAGACAGTAAATAAAAGAGTCAAAAATGAGCCAAAAATGTTCCGTACAGCTGAGAGGACATACAGTTTTACAGTTTCACAGCCATTACATCCATTGATAACATATATTACATATTGTTTACAGCAGCTTTAAGTTAGAGACTGTGTCCTAACCATTGCTTCCAGTAATAAGGATTAGATTAGCATAAGAATTTTGTGGGAAGACTCAAATGAGGTTGAAATTCCAGGTCACACACCTGAAGTTATTTTTGGTGGGGTAACTCAAACCTTACGGTCGCCGCCCTTTTCTGGTCTTTACTTCACTTTCCAGTGACACCACAAGGTCAGTGGTTTCCCTCATATTTGTAGTAGAGTGATGCAAGTTCACAGACTGTAACACACCTATACTGAGACAGAAATAACTGTGAAGAGTTTCTTCATTGTAACAGTACAAAATATACATGAGAACATATTTATTTCCAATCACACATGAGATGCGTTAAGAGGAGGTGACACATTTACCTGTCACCCCCATTCTCCTTTGACACCATCGAAGTGAGGCGTTTGAGGGATGTCATCCAGAGTGAGTGTGCTCGGGGAGTGTTGGGACACGTACAGAGGGCAGTGATGGCATGGCTGGCATGCTTCGCTGGATTTCACGAGCGTCAGCTGCCGAGGGCATCAGATAGTGTAATAACGTGGCAGAGGTCAGTCCTCAGAGTGGTCCACTGAGACACATGATGAGGACAGGAGCGGTGGCCTGATGGGTGGGGGTGGGGGTTGTTTGGTGGTTTATGTGCATCTGTGCACTGACGTAAAATGTTAATAAGGTTTGTGAGACATTTTTATGAAACACTTGTATTATTAAGGCCTTATAACACTGGAGGATATTTGAGAAGAAAACACTTTGAGGACTATTATTTGTTAGATAGTAGTAGAGAGAAGACAGGAAATGAGGGAAGAGAGACATGCATCAAAGATGTTCATGGATGTCCATAGTCAGTGCCCTAACCCCATATTAAGAGAATATGGGCAGGTTGCATTGATAAAACACTGTGTGGAGGAGTGGAAAGTGACACTGAAAGGTCACTCAAATTAGAAAATGACTGTTTTACAAGGGGCTTCTTTCTACAAAAAAATAGTCCCTATGAAAACTATGAAAACAGCAAGGTCTGGCGATTATCTCTGTCAACAGTAACAAAAATATCTGTATGGCTAAATACTATTCAGATGCTGCAATATTGTCCTTTGGCATTTTCTGGAAAACTCCACCTATGTAAATAAGGAACTACACCGCATGCAATGTTTTTAAAATCAAACTTAAATTATGGTAGAAATCTACTCAGATATACTCATGAATGATCTGACATTTTTAAAGGCTGACTCTGACTCATTTGCAGGGTTTTATACTTGTTTGTTTATGATTGTGAAAACAAAGCATTACTCCAGTTTGCATATCCTTTGTCAGGTTTAGTTGTATTGGGACTACAGGTGCAAATTTAGCTGCTGAACTAAGCCAGCACATTTTAATTAGATGTTCTTAAAATGTCAGTGGGTACTGTCTCTTGTCCTGTAAATAAAGTGACAATAAACTAGAGGTAAGAGAGCAAAAATGTTTTTTCATAATTAGGATCAACTGCTTCTTTGACATTTGGTTTAAATACTTCATAGTGAGACTTCACATATTGTTCACATATGGATTATATACTTTAGATTCTAATATGTGCAAATCATTGTGCAAACGTGCCCCTTAAAAGTCATTCATATTTTATCAGTTAGCATCAAACACTGATTGTAATTGTATCTGCACTAAATGAGGCACATAATATTTAAGTGTCATTGTAGCAGGCTGCACTTCTTGTCAGTTTAAAGGCATGAAAGAGCAGACAAACATCCACTCATGCTTCCCTTGAAAACGCCTTCCTGCACACGCCTGCATGCACACGCACACAAACAAACATCCTCCCTCGCCAGACGCGAGAACCGAGGGGGGAGGGGCAAAGAGAGGATGATGTCACCTCTGTAGACAGCTAAGCCGAGGCTTGAGATAATGGTGACATTTCAGGGAAGGTGATGTCATTCTTCCACTGCTACCTCCCCTCCTCCCTTTCTTTCCCCTCCTGTCCTCCTCCCTCCCTCCCTCCCTCCTCTCCTCATCATCAGCGCAGGTGGCTGGCCAGGCTCTTTGAATCACAGCGCAGAAGAATTAACTTTTCAATAGGAACAGAGCATGCATGTGTGAGACTCTTAATGTGCGTGGGTGTCATGTGTTTGAATGTGGGTGTTATGTGTTTTAATATGTGGGTGTGTGTGTGTGTGCGCTTGGATATGGCTGCACTTTGTTGTTTTGTCAACTTGTTGTTAAAGCATTTGTTTACACCACTTCACGCGTGTTCATGTGGCAGCGTGTGCATGGCCTGCATGTCGATGCCGCCCGTGTGCATGCATGTGTATGTAGATGGGATTTCTGCCCTCCATCCCCGTCGCCCACTGAGACCAATCAAGCACAGAGCTGCCAGGCTGCAGGGCTGGTTGGCACCGAGTCCCTTGCTGAGCTCCTCACCCCAAGGATCTGCTCATTTAAGGTTTCCCTCACTTCACACAAGCCCTGTTTCTTTCCAGAAATGTATTATATTATGTATTACAGTCAGCAGTTAAGGCTTAAGTGTTTTTATCCGCCCCAGAGCCGTATGCTGGCTGTAAAAATGTGCATGCTGTTGGCTAGTTTCATTCAGAGAGGATTCAAAAACAAGACACGTGTGCGAAAACATATGATATATACCTTCAACAAATCACATGACTCCTATATAAAAAGGCAACTTCACTTTCCAGAAAGTTTAATCCTGAGAATTACTGAACATTTGCATATTATGGAGATTTGGTTTAACCTACTTCAGCACACTGGGCTGATTGCCACAGATAGTGATGCTTCAAAGCCCAAAGGCTGTTGTACCTCTAGTCTCACCGCTGAGCTCGAGGCTGCTCACCGGCAGTATTTTTATCCCTGAAAACTCACCGCTAGTGTGCTGCACTTTCACTCTGCCAAGTTCTGGTACGCCGTCTTTCTTCCCTTGTCGAGAGGACTCAAAGCAGCGTGTGTGAGCTGTAAACAAGTTCCCACCCCCACCCACACCGCCACACACACACTCACACACACACACTCACTCGGGCTGTATCTGGGCAAAAAGAGCTTTCTGAAACCATAAGCATCTGTCTTATCATATGATTGCTTTTTCGTATGTCACACGCTTGAATCACGGGGCACAGAAGGCTTCCCTTTCACACCTAGAGGAAGTCGACCAGAAACCAGAGCACATGTTAGAAGCGTAGAAAGAACAACTGTCCAGAAATGTGTGCAGAATATGAACATGAGCAATAACAAGGCAGCATGGCAGCTAAGCACTGAGGAAATGTAACACATGGCACTCTGTTATTCACTCCTTCCAACACTCTGGAGCTGTGAAAATACATGATGTATGATGTTTTTTTTAATTTTATTCTGTAGTTATTATTCTTGCATTACATCATTGAAGTGTCCCAATTTAATATTGGATACAAAGCATTCAACACCAGTAAGTTTTTAATAAAAGTTAGAGTTAAAATTTGACTTTCATGCTGAATATCTGTGGGAATGTTAGCTTTAGAAATGTACTGTAAAGAAAAAGCTCTTCTAAAACCTTGCATGTTACATAACAGTGATATAGTGATATTAGGTTTTGTCCAATGACAGACTATGTTAAATAACAAGGCTGCAGGATTAGATTTCTTTAGACCTTTCAACACTCATTTTCAGAGAGTTTTTAATGGATGCATGTTTGAGATGAAGGAACTATGTGAGGTGTCAAAGCTCAAGTGTGCTTAAATCATGTTTAGCAAATCAAACACATTCCACTCTCGCACATACACTATTTTTTAAATCTCATTAGACCTGGTTTTAAGATTCTTCACCCCTGCAGAGAGCTGCACCTGTACATAGTGCAAGATAAAAGTAAATGACTGAATGATGACATGTGAAGTGATGTTTACATCCTAACAGTCATGTCGACTGATGAAAAGCCTTCCGTCTTCTGGGCTGAGGATTCACGGCGAAAAAAGCGACACAGTGAAAATATTTACTGTACTCCGAGAGTGAAAGGAGCGGGTGTTGACAGAATCCCAGGGTTAAAGCCATTCAGCATGAAGTGCTACGAGTGCAGAAGAGGTTTCTGATGTGTGGCGTGCAGCAGCCTTTTTTATATTATGTGAGTAATTCCACCTCTCTGTGTCTCCCCAGGGGCCTCTCTTCAACCCTGAAACGCAAAGCTAAGTTGATATACATCATTTTCAGTTTGATTGCCTCACCTGATGTGTGAAATGTGTGTTGGTGACTAACGGGAGACAGCATCAATTATTGATGCTTAACATACCGCATGTGCTCTCGAGGTATGGACGGTAAATCATTCATATCTTGGTGGCTTTGGACATATACAGACCTTGAACCTTGTCCGCTGAAAACATCTGACTTATGGAGGAAACGAGACAGATGAGACATGTGATGGGAAGTTGCCTTAATTTGCTGGAACAACAAACAGGTGCACTTGCTCATGAATTACCTTGCTCCCCTGTTTGATAAACACACACTCAGATGTGTTGACAGATGGCATTCTCCATCCAGAAACATTCATCTGCGATACGCTGGTAATCATGATCGGAGGGTCCCCCAGGACGCCGTGCTGTCAGGCTGATGGACTCATTAGACACGCGTTAGTGTCTGTACAGGAGTGGGCCTGTTTCTGTCACCCCCGGGCTGTTTGCAACAGTTTCCCCACACTGGATGGAGAGTAGAAACACTAATTAAGAGATGTTCTCTGGCTCCTGAGGTGTAACTGTGGCAGCTAAAGCTAAATGCTCTCAGGGTTCTTGCACTTGGTTCCTCATTGACAAGTTGCGGCACAGGTAAAGAGCTGCTGGGGAAACTTTCAAGGTAATCAATCCAGAGAAACTGAGAAAAATGATACCACTTTCTAACAATGCATTCTGCATCAAGGTTTAACTACTGGCTTTATTTATGGTTATTAATGTTTTATAGAGCAGAGGTAAGACATTCATAACCAATTTGGTTTGAGGAAAATCCCATTAAGTGGTGTATCGCCTCCTCCTCCTCTTTTTCATTGGCCTTTTAATTCATCTTAATGGCTTATTAGAAAGTGAGAAAGCCATGACCTTTTTTTAATGACTTATTAACATTATTAACTGCAGACTTGATGGCTCATGAGAACGTGAGGATGTCATTAACAAAGAGTCATGAGTTTCTTGCATTCAGGCCTGCAGTTGTAAATGTTTATGCTGTTAGTGAATAAATAAAATGTTAATAAAAAAGATTTTGGATGAGATGCTTTGCAGCTGTGCAAGTGGTTAATCATTCAGTTCATTTTTGCAGGCATGGTAAAATTAAGGAGCTGAAAAGATGGAGCAAGTTATGCTGGAGGTGGATATACACCAGCCAGATTGATTTTTTACAAGCTGGCAACCCAAACACTTTTTTTCAAGTAGTTTTTGTGCTTTTATTGTGATGGTGACATTAATGCGATGACAGGAAATGAGGGCAGAGAGGAGGGATGACACGCAGCAAAGGTTTAAACATGGTTGGTGTTTGAGCAAGTACCAAAATATTTTAACAGCTTTGACAAAATAATTGAGATTATGTAACTTTTAAAACAAAAAAATATCACATTGTTGCTTTTATAAGTTGAAGTCATAAGCTATCAAACACACGTTTACTCAATGCCCTACACGTTGCTTCTAGTTTGTGGTTGCCAATATAAACTAACTTGAGCTAATTTTGGTTAGATATCGCTGTCAGCATGTGCCTGTATGACTCATCTTACGACTCTTCTCTTCGTCACAGCCACTGTGGCTACAAGTGGCTGCTGTCCAGCAAAAATGACATAGGCTCATAGTACAACATGTTAATTAATGATAATTCAAGGTGCTGATAGGTGGATTGTGTCATCTAAATCTTACCAATCTTCTCATCTAACTCTTGGCAAAAAGCTGACTAAACTAAACTACTAAATTTCTAAACTAAACTAAATTTCTCAAAAATGTCAAACTATTCCTTTAACCTAAGATGCACTTTCTGAATTTTTCCAGTTGTCATTTTAATTCTCTGCTAAAACCTCATTTTGTTCCAAAGTTTAAGACTGAACTTCCACACTCAGTTTTAAGAACTGTTTTGATTAATCTTGTCTGTCATACTCTGCTTGGTAAGACATTAATATGTTAGTAGTTAAAACTGAATTTGTCTGTTTTGATCCATCAGTTTAATCAAATGAAGCGTAAAACTCACAAGGTTGCACGGCTGGCATCGTACTCAAAGGTCTTGTACTCAGTGACCCGACTGGTTTCACCCGCCAGAGTAACAAAGTCAGTGACATTCCTGAGGTGGATTTCCCCTGCCCAGGATGACAACACATACCGGGAATGCTGTGATGCCCTGGCTTAGTTCCCTGTGCACCTCTGATGATCATTGTTGTCCTGTCTGGACTGTGGCCTTTCCTTTGAAACCCCCTGATACGTGCACACGGATGGTGTTTATGAACTGCAGGTGGCTGCTGAGGGGTCATAGGGGTCCCAGAGGGAGACCACAGAAGAGCTGCTTAGGGCATGACATCATTTAATCCTGATGTGTCGACGCCTCGATCACCACATGTGTGTGCGTGGGAGGTGATCCTGATGTCATTGTTTGCGTCCATCGCTGCCCCAAAGGCCTGTCCACCCACCTAAAAGAGGGGCGACAGTTTTTGCAGCTATTTCTGTCCACCCGCATGCCTCTCCCCTGACTTTCTACTGAGCAAACATTCACTTCCCCTGCTAAATCAGGGCGAGGACTTCAAAGCCATTGCTCAAAAAAAAAATCCCAGTCTGACAACCGGTATGGCTTTTCAGGAAAAAAGAAGTCAGCTTGTGGACGTTGTGGCAGTCTTTTATGTCCAGTGTGGACAGATGAGGTTCACTTCTGGGAATGTAGCTGCCCTGTAAGAGCTCTACGATCAAAATGATCAAACCAATACTAAAAATAACACCAAGGTCACTTTAAAATTATATTTAAGAAATGAGAGGGATTGTGAATGAAAGACCAGCTCGACCAGCCTTTTAGGGTTGGCAAATGAACATTGTGAGAAAAGCTGACTTAGAGATTGAGGTTAAAGATGGCAAAGTTTTACTCCCAGTTCAAATCAACCATGTGCAACATAAAAACGTGTTGGACATCAAGTTTTTAATGAGGTTTTTACAACAGGTCCTGCTATTAACCTCTGAAAGTACAAAAGCAGAAATGCATTTTTCTCACTTCCTCACAAGAATGTGTGATGGAAGTGCAAAGACAACAGCTTGTCCTTTACACTGTTGGATGATGATCACTTGCAGAGATAGGAATAATGTCAGTGCACACTTTTGCTTTCATTTGAGTGAGTAGGAAATTATACAATTAGAAATTCAAAAGTTGTCCGATTGCTATGCAGATTATTGAGTAACTACGTTGGGGCCAAGGTTTCTTGTCTTATCCTCTGCCACTGGACATGGTCACACAAAGAAGGTCAAAGGTCAAATGATGCATGCGAGAGCTCCCAATCCTCCTTCAATGTTTAAACCATACTTGTGACTTAAGTCGTGGAATTATGGGGATCAAAGGAGGCTAAATGGATGGCAGGATCTTCCATGAAGTGAGACATTTCATGATGAGCTACTTACTACATTGGTAATCCATGTTTGTTTAATTCTTTATTAAACA
Organism: Holacanthus passer; assembly: GCA_025331565.1. Classification (NCBI taxonomy): domain Eukaryota; kingdom Metazoa; phylum Chordata; class Actinopteri; family Pomacanthidae; genus Holacanthus; species Holacanthus passer. Next base: position 3,227,580 of record JAFREQ010000034.1, read on the forward strand.
TTTTACTGGCCTTACTGTAAAAAAAAAAATGCTGCTCAGTAACAGCAGCTGGATCCATCATCTGGATCCATGGCTGTACATCCCTGCGTGGTGGCAACAAGCAATATGGGGCTTTGTGTAAAAGACACTGTAATTAAGTGATGGTGTCATCCGTAACCTAACCCTTTTCATGGGTTGTTTACAAGACTTCTTTTGATCCCACACCAGTTGTGCGACCAGACGTGGCGGCGGTGCTCGCGGGGAGGGGTGAGGCACACGCTTATTCAGAGAGACTCAGCAGACGAACAATGAAGAAAATCATTCAAATAACAGTATGCAAAATGAGCAATGAAGGTTGCAGCGTGACTGCTGCTGAAACCAAGCCAATGTCATTTTTTTCAGTTCTTACCATGACGTGTGGCATGAACTGGCATGATGTGGATAATGATTTTAAAAACCATTGCTTAGGAGACAAGTTGGCTCCTGGGTGTTATTTTTCATGACATGCATAAAATTCAGTCATGACATTCAATCTGTTGATGTTATGTTCTGTGGGCTACAGAATCCATGGTCCTTTCAAAATTATTATTATTTTTTTTTATCTAATTATCAATGTTTAAAAAACAGAATTTTGGCCCCTTTATCATTTATTTTGTCCTCAAGATAGAATTTTGTGTTGTTTCCTCATTACGGATTTTCATATAGTGAGACAAACACAAACAAAGAATCCAGTTCTTGTTACTATGAAATGCGAAATCGGCAATATTAAAGTATCTTTGTTATTAAAAGTTGAACTGGAAGCCTTCATATCATAGTCATTAAGTCAACAATTAAAATAAGACAGTACCCAATTCACACTATAGAGAGCATCTGCTTCAGTCTGCTACTGAAAACTGGTGAAGCAGACCATCAGGACCCATCCAGTCAAATGTTTATGTTTGTAGTTAAAATAAAGAAATTGCTGTTAATAGGTTAGTTAATAATGTTGAAAGGTTAGTATTAACATTATTTCAAGCCATGGGGTTCCTTATGAAGAAAAAATAGCAAAAGAATAAACAGAACTTCAAGCCTTCTTCTATAAATTGTATTTCATCTCAGAAAATACACTGATATCCTTTTTTTTTTTTTTCAAATTGAGTGACAAAACAGTTTTTTAAAAGCCCTTAATCTACAGCTCTGACATATGCTCTTTGCAGGAACTTGTTTAAATATAGTAATGTGCCTTACAGGAACATACTGTATGATTCATTTTTAGCACAAGTAGAAAGACTATTCAACTGTTCACACATGTAAGAAATAAAAATCAAACTTACTGTATTTGTACTTTTGCGCAATTTCTCTGTGTCTGATGTAAATTTAAACATGCATCATGTTTCTGTGTAATGTTTTATCTTAATGACAACTTTTAGGCCAACATAGAAAGTCCCCAAAACTCCTTAAACCGCACAGGAAATGAGGTCATCTCCTCTGCCGAGTCTTTTTGCCGGCTACTGCACACATGACATCATTGTGGGTTTGGTTACACTTGGCTCCCCTGTGTGTGTGTGTGTGTGTGTGTGTGTTTCAGATAATTAGGTCTTTGAGATGTCAGGAAGGTCATGGACAAACTGAGATATGGGACCAAAAAAATATATGTCTTACTTGAATGTATTTTAAATGATTTAATGATATGATGACTTGAAAAAAATATCCTTTATTAATGCTCCCGTGTTTGTTTACAGCCGTATCTCTCTGTTCATTGGAAAATGTCTGCAAAACAGTCACAGATAACTATCCATATTTTCTGTATGTGACTTATACTGTTCTTGTTATCTTTTGTCTGCGGAAAACACTTTAAATTCTTCATCACAGTTTTTGCTTCAGAGACAACTCTGCATATCTCCCGCTCGTTGTAGCACACAAGACACATTGAGATATCTTTCGAAGAGCTTTTCACTCTGTCCTTATCACACCCAGATCTGTACTTCCATTCCTTCACTGCTGAAAAGCGGAGGCAGTCATGCTGACAGTTGCCTCTCTTCAAAGCCTCTTTAATGGCACGTCAATTCCTGCTTCCCCTGGGACGGTGACTGGGGGAAGATGAGGAGACTGACTGTGACTGCCGGCTATGGAGGACCAGCCAGCTGCAGCTCATATCCACTATGCCAAAATCTATGCATCCTCTCTCAAGTAGGCACAGACATATTCGCCTCTGTGAACTCCTGAATTTAAGGCATAGCTGTCACATTGCTGTCTGAGTGTGTGAGAGCTCCTGGATGATGATCGTTTCATCCGCACAAAAACGCCCTGAGCAGAAGACAATGTCTCCAGCCATTACTGCTAGTTAGGTACCTACCTACCTGGTGTACTCTATTATTAAATAGGCAGAGGAGAAATCTCTCACAATTAAAAATACCTGCCACGGAAACATCTTCATAAATATTTGATGCCCTTTCTTGAAAATCCTAAGACAGGTCCTGAGCACAGCTCATTAAGTCATCGTATTTTATGCTCAGGCTTTGAACACAAGTGGCATCTTCTCTTGACATTGATCTTTAGCTTTTATTAATGTGTATCCCTCCACTTCTTGTCCTTCAGATACATGTTGGCCTGAGGTGAAGTAACATGTTCTTATCCAAACTAATGGTGTGGACCACTTTGGGTCAGACTGGAATATCCCAACAGGTTTTTGATGGACTGATGTGAAGTTTGGTACAGTCGTTCATGTTCCCCTCAGGATGAATTCTAATAACTTTGGTGATCCTTTGAAGTCCAGCTGAAATTAAATAGCATTTTCTTTGTCTGCTACAGCCAGACAAAAATAGGGAGATATGTATATTTTATATTTCAAGATAGCGCCGTCTATTTCAAAATACCATTACTTTTCCCTCTACATCGATGAAAACTTGTTTTCAATAGCCTGCTACACAACAGAACAACTCAGATTAGCTTTTCTGCAACATGAACACACGTTTTGTTGTTGAGCAAGTGACTCAACAAGTTCACTGCTAATGTCACTTTGAAGACTGGATATCTACGTGACTGTTCAGCAGCACATAAAACTGCATGTTAATGTACTCGCAAATATAACTTTGGTCTGTTTAGATGCTGGTGTTGTACATATTCTTCAAAAGTACTGCTAACAACACATTGTCTGTCCGTGGCTTGTAAACTACAGCTCAAGTTCATTTACCTTTTCTCTCCTTCCCCTGCTGGTGCTCAGCCTGCCAGACACCAGAAAAGCCCCTCCAGCCAGCTGAGAGGAAAAGAAGTGTCTGATTTTTGGCCCAGTGCCAAATAGCAATGCTAGCATGTTAACGCACTTTACTTTAACATGGTTAACATTATACCTGCTAAACATTTATGTTAGCATTTTCATGTCATGTGTTGGCAGAAATGACCATTTAGCTCAAAGCACTGCTGTGCTAATGTTCAGCCTCACACGGCCACTAACATGGCTCTTGGCCTTGTTAATGTATTAGGGAATTTTTCAAATCTTTGTCCAAGCAATATTTGGATTGTGGTACAGGGTGGTTCCTCCCGCACATACAGTGAATTCAGGACAGCCCATTAATTCCACTGACTGCAACCTGCAGGAATGTGCTAGTCGTCAAAAGCAGGTGGTCCTGGCCACAGGTGTGTTTGTCAAAGTCTCAGCCTGAAAAGCAACCACATCTGTCGAAGCAGTACAAGGGGTGTTCTGGTACCAATACCATCCTGGCGCACAGACTGCTAACATCTGCTGCCCATGTGCCGCATGCAGCGGTGACAGAAAGCTGTGTAAGGCTCAGTCACCCAAAAAGCAAAAGCCCCTGGGAGAAGAGGAAGGACGCCAGAGTAGAGACAGTAAAATTAATTTGCAGCTCAGTCATGCAGCCTCCTCCTTCTCTCTTAAATTGACCAGAAAATAGAATTTCGCAAGCATAAAATTCCTCTGTGGTAACTGGATCATTTCTTTACACCGATTGACAAATTTCTGCAAAGCCGCTGCTGAGGGGTACAAAATTGCATTCAGCATATTCTAACATTTGAGGTGTGAAGCATGGTGGGCGTTAGTTAAAATGCTTTGCACCACCACTCTAGTGTGCACTGACTGAGCTGCTGGATAATGGCTGACTAATTAAGACAACCTTAAAATCATTCAACACATGCCCAGGACCGACTTGGTTACAGTATATCTGCCTTTTCCTCCTCGATATTCTCCGGCTCTTTATTTCCAGGAAGACGGTGGAAATCAGGGCTCACGCTGTGTGCCTGTGTGGCTCGCTCGAGTGCCACTGCTTTAATGTGAGGAGCGCTCGCGACTGACGATATGGGCAAAGTCTGGCCTCAGATCTTCAGAGGAGCCGGTAGATCAGAGGGCGGCTGTCACACCTCCAGGCAATCTTCAGCAGCACAGTGGAGATCCTTCAGAGCTGCTGACCCCCCTGAGATACACCAGGGCTGCCCAGGAAGCAGCACAAATGTGAGAGATTTCAAAGAACGGAGCAGCTGCTCAATTGGTTTTGGTTGCCGTATCTCTAAGCCATGTCAGAGAGGTGATGTTGTGAAATTCTTGTGGGTCTTTTATGTCTCCTAATCCAAGACAGGATAATTGATTTGGTTGATAAATGATTTTTGGAAAAGTGGCTATGTAGGTCAGAGCTGAATGAATAAATGAGATGCAATTAAAGCTAAGTTCCTGGCATTTGTATAATTTCAAATTCTCTTTCCATGAGGAGTATATTCAGTTTTTAATTATACTATAATAACATGCACTTGTGTCTTGCCATGCGTCAAGATGATGTGAAGAACAAGACTAAGAAGTATTTGGAAGGTTTATAGCCATACATTATGGATCTCTTTTAATAAGGATGAATATTGCATATGTTAATCCCTTCCTTGGTATTTCCTGCTTAAGACATTATTTGCATGACAAAACAACATCCTGTGGAATCAGAACTAAGAGGAAGTGTTCAGAGGAAGAGAGAGGATTTTGCTGTTTATTCACAGATCTGTCCAACGTCTTTCATTTTTTCTGCTCTCTCTGTCAGTCCTTTCCAGCGACGGTGATGTGCTTAAAATGCTGAATGCACACTGTTTTCATACAGACAATACCTTTATGCTTTATTTCCTGGAATTATTCCTCCTGGCTGTGAAGCTTGGCTTGATGCGCCACTGTATCCAATTAGCTTCAGACAGACAGCAGAGGCGATCCTCTACAGGCCAAACAAAAACACAGTTGAATAGTTCATTTCACGGATGAGCACAGTGTACCCCTGATCCCCCCCAGAAAACCAAGGATATTTAAATCTCTATAGCTTGGTGGGATGATGTAATTCAAAACATAAAATCTTCAAAATCATGACACATATCGGCTTCCGAGAAGCGGCGAGACTGGTGAAAGACGGAGCCATGTATTTGAAAGGGGGATTTATGTTCCCCTACAACCCAACTTTAAATTAGGTGAGTCATCGGATGCTGCAGGCCATTTGAAAAGGCCCTCAAGGGTTGTTTGTCTTGAAGTCATCCCCTCTGACATTAATGAGCCCTCAGCAAAGAGAGAACCTAAGATCGCCGACCTTTAACAAGTTTAGATAAAGGTCTGTGCAGGAAATGAAAGAGTTTAGTGAGGACCCTGTTCCAGCAAAGTCGGCAAAATCTCTTGGGGTGCTGACAGTTCACATTTCAACCTTGAGGATCAAACCTTCTGTTTATTTTACGATATAAGTCTTGCAAGGGTTCCTTTAATCTCAAATGCACACACCGTGTGGACTGAGCTCCCACAAGCTCATACTCATCTTGACAATAAGTATATGGTAGAAACTCACATCTAAGATTTCACAAAAGTACATGTCCCTGTGAGAAACCCTCCTGTGATGACTGCTAAATGCAATGTGATCTTTATCTCGTAATTCCTCAGGCTACCAAGGACCCAGGGGACTCCTATTAGCAATTCATTTGGGGAACAAAGTCAGTTTCTATCATATACAACAGAGCATGCATACTGAATAATCCAATGCATATGCACGCCTTCATGCAGGGAATATGTAGGGGGGCACGACTAACAACAGAGGGTACAAGTCTCATTTTTACCAGGGGACTGTTGACACTCCTGAGCAAGAAATAGTTCAACATTTTGCAGAATATGCGCATTCACTTTCATGCCAAGAGTTATATGAGATGATTGATACCACTCCCATGTCCGTACAATAAATATGAAGCTACCGCCAGCAGCCGGTTAGCTTAGCTTAGCATAAAGACTGGAAACAGGGGAAACAGCTAGCCTGGCTCTGTCTCTGCAACATGTGATATCTCATTTGTTTAATACATGCAAATACCATAATGATGGTTATATGCCAAACTATGTCTTGGCTGAGAGTAGTGACTTCCTTGGGTCATGGGCAAGCTCAAGAGACGCTATTGAACAAACAATATTCATGCAAATTTGGCCACTAGAAAGACACAGATATTAGCTGGAAAGTAGCTAATCTTATATGTCAGTATTATCTGTGTAAGTGTGCTCGTATGCTTTGTTCAGCTCAGCTTCTGACTGATCACAGAACTCTTCAGGAACTCTAGTCCTTCCTGTTATTTCACTCCAGTCTCACAGTGGGTTTCACTGCAGGGCTGTTGTGTTAGACTGCAGCAGTTTTACCTGTGTGAACCAAACAAACTGTCAGGTGAGCGCATGAGTAAAACCTTTGACATCACCTCCAACCAAAGAGACATTTTTTCACTCCAGCTTTCTTTGACTCATTCATATCTTGACTTCTGCATTGCATGCAGTGAGTAGATACTTCCTTCATTTCATTACACGAAAAACACTTTGTGGCAGGTTTAATAAAGTTTATTGTACCATCGCTAAAGAGCTTGAAAACACTTATTAGCTGCAAATAACGATTTAAAATGAAACATTCAGTGCAGAATAAATAACACAGTGCAGCATTTATTGTTGAAAGGGAAAATAAATTCTCTAATATAGATTCATCCTCCAACTCGAGTAAACTAATTTGTTAGGGAGCTATGAACAATTTCTGTGTTGGATGGTAATGTTGTTTTTTCTAATCATAGCAGTATAATGTTCCTGCCTGAGTGAGCTCTTGCCTGCAGTTATGTTAAATTAGGCAGTATGCATGGCATGCTCGATTCGCAGAATTATTTGAGTCCTTCTCTACCCCCCCAAATCATTAACTATTCAATGTGAACTCCTGATCCTGCAGGGTATTGACATTAATTCCCCACACTGCTGGAGCAAGCAGTTTGGAATATTTAAAAAGACTCTGCAGACCAGGCTGTCCTCAAAAAGCTAAATTTTTCAAAACAAACTAACCATTTGCTAATTTGAGTCTTGCAACTTGCCCGCAAGAACAGCCCTGTCGAATGCTGCATTATTAAGTGAAAAGCTAATTACGCCTTTCATTGGCCCGTGTCCATTACAAGCAACACAATAACAAGCTCATCAGCGGCGACAACAGGAAGAGCACTTGTGTTGTTTAACAAGTTGTTGATCACAGGCTTTAATCCCGCGCTGACATGATGAGGTAGACTTGTTACTAGGATCTTGTTCTGCTCCTGCCTGTCTAAACCAATCCCATTTCAGAGGCGCAGTCTTTGCCTTGACCTTGGGCAGTGGATTTCCTTGAGGGCAGGGTGGCCACTCTGGAAGTTGAACGAACTGGCTGAGGGTGGAGGAAAAAGCGAGCGGCTTAGTGCTGAGGCAGGCAGAGAAATGTATGAATGACTGCAAAGAGGAGTGCATCAAGCCAATCAGAACAAAGAGGAAACACGGGAGCCAATCAGAGAGAGATTTTCTTCTCTCCCTGCAGCGTCTCCCTGACTTCTTCTCCTGACTGTTACCAGGTCACTGTGCCTGCTCGCGCCTCTGAATCATCTGTTTCATTGGGTCAGTGTGCCTCTCACAACGCGCCTGACTGGCTGGTCGGGCATACGCGGTTGCTAGGGATCTCAGCCAATCGGAGCAAGGCGGAAGTTTCCTCTCGGTTTCTAGGCAGGTTTCACGTGCTGTGGATGTTTTGGCGGGAGAGCGAGTGAGCAGGAGAGGAAGGGAGGGAGGGAGGGAGGAAGAGAGGGAGGGAGGAGCGGCTGCAGGGTGAAGTGGAGCATGTGATTGTGTGTGCATGCATGTGTGTGTGAGAGCGAGCGGGTGTGTGCATGCATGTGGTTGTGAGAGCGAGTGAGTGTGTGCGTGTGTGTGTGAGAGCGAGCGAGTGTGTGTATGTGCACGTTGACTGTGCATGTTTGCAGAAGCGTGCACATTTTGCCCTGCCTCTTGCTTTCTGATGCAACATCGAACTGTGTCTCCTGGGCTACTAGGGGACCTTGTTATGTTTTTTTTTTTCTTCCTGTCCTCGCAGGAAACGAGAACCAATTGCTGTGCTGTTGCCATCGGAGCGGGGAGGTTTGTTTTCCCTCCACTTTCATCCCTGGTACCTCCCCGTCGACAGTTACCGTAGAAACAAGAGCAACTCCGACTCTATTTCCATCCATGTCTCCTTCCTTCAATGATTTATCGTTGCTTTCTTTTTTTAATCCACTGCACAGCACCTACCTACCAACACTTTAGCAGCCAATGAAGTATTTAGAAATTTGTGTGACATCTCTGAAGAGGAGCTGTATAAAAGCAGAGATGAAGAACTGCTTGAGCACATGCTGGGGTACATCTTGTACAGTTGGCACCTGAACTTTTGAGCTCAAAACACGTCAAGATTGGCGAGGTAACGAGATCAACAGCCTCTGTGTTTCGCGGAATAGCTTCGGTCTCCCCGCCCTAAAAAACAAACTCAGACATATCTTTCGCCAACATGTTATCTCCCCCACCCCCCTTGAACCCTCTGTTAACAGGGGGAGGCAGTTCATCACATCTGACATGGGCTTCCCAAAATCCCATTATTGCCACTTGAGTGCACACTGAGTTACAAGAATTAAAGAGGAGAGCGGCAAGTGAGTGGACGGACGACCACTGTGCATCCACTTCATTCTCCCTCGAAACAACAAGGAAGGGTTGAGCAACTTCGAAATGACATGCTCACTCAAGTATATCACAAACTCTAGTATTGATTTTAGGAGCTAATTTGTTTCTTCTAATAGATACAAAGATAAGTGATTGAATGACCATGTGACACATGACAACCAGAATTTGTTCTTCATGTTTCTTATTTTCAGAGTCTTGGCCTTCCTTCTTATTGGTATGAATAATAATGTACTAACCAAGTTATTTGTTGAAATCTGGCAAGACAGCAACATTACAAAAAAAGAAATCAGATGAGACAAAGTCAGACAATCAGACAACTATTATGTAAAAATCCTGAATTAAGTTCTGTTTTTAATTCCAGTGCACATTTCAAAACTTCCTCGTTCAACTTTAACCTACTATTTGTCGTAGTTGTGCACATAGTTTTGCAAATGAAGGATCATTATCAACATTTCCAGTTTGCTAACTTTCGGTTTTACTTTCAGAACTGGTTTAGATAGATATCTATCAAAAACTTTCTATTTGGTTGTTTGGTTGCATGTGATTTTTACCTAACCACAGCAATTACACTGGTGAGCAAGGTGATAAGAATTTCATAAGAAAATTACAGTCAAACTGACCCAAACTACAAAAATACAATCTAAATTTTAATAAACCCAAAAATACCCTTTAAATTCCCAAACATAGCTACATGCTTCTGCACAGAGGTCAGTGAACAGGTGCTGCTGGAACAGTTTTGAACCTTGTTCAAGAGCACTTTGCCACAGGTTATTCAAAAAGATGTCTGTTCTGGTCACCATTTACCTGCACGACCAACCTAAAGGCTCGGTTAGAGTAATTTTGGAACAGTTTGCGCAAATGATTGGCATGTCTACAACCTTGATTCCAAAAAAAGTTGAGACACTGTGTAGAACATAAATAAAACCAGACCAAACTGTGTTTACTGACAACAGTTTTACAAAGTGTTCCTCAGCCCATGTAGTAATCTCCTATATACAATCATGTGTTTGACAAGGTAGTGAACTTCGCTCCATCCTTGCTTGTGAACGACTGAGCCTTTCCAGGATGAACCTTTCATACCCAATCATGATACTATCACCTGTTACCAATGAACCTGTTTACCTGTGGACTGATCCAAACAGGTGTTTTTGGATCAGTCCACAACTTTCACGGTCTTTTGTTGCTCCTGTCCCAACTTGTTGGAAACATGTTGCTGCCATCAAATTCAGAATAAACATATATTTATAAAAGACAATGAAGTGAGCATAACAATTAAATTTATTGTCTTTGTACTGTTTTCAATTGAGTTTACGCCAAAAAGGATTAGCAATTTATCACATAATGCTTTATTTATGTTTTACACAGTGTCCCAACTTTTTCGTAATCGGAGTTGTATAAAGAGTCTTAGTCATCTAATTCATAAGATTTCTTGGACTTGTGAGTCAATCAGTTCTGACTGATGAAGTGTTGGAGCCTGTTGGATGAGTGTTGAATTATCTTCAAGAGCAAACAAGTCTGGTTGACTCACAACTACCAGATAGATCACTTATACAAGGGTGTTATGTGATCAAATCGAATCCCAAGAAAAGATAAGTAAAGTCACTGAGTTTCAAGTAATAAAAGGTAACAGTAATGATATGTGGCCACACAGCAGCGTGAGGACACCTGCAAATTGGATCAAGGAAGTGTTTGGGTGTTGCACAGGTGTCATCAGGCTGCCAGTCTGCCTGACAAATGGTTTGTTTACCACCTGAGCTGCCGCCGCCGCCGCCGCTCAGCAATCATTAAGTGTTCTTTTACTTCGACTTGCCATCGCAGCTGGAAACAAGCTTAGACAAACTGAAAGACACAATGCAACAAATTAATTTCCATATAACACTTCATCCAAAACATGCCCAATATTACTTCAGTATTGTGTTACATTTAATTCATGGCATTACAGTGGTGTCAAAATACGCATAATCATAAGGAAGTGTTTCCCCTGGGGTGGTTCTGGGCTTCAAATGTGTTACCTTTGGATGAACTCTGGGAGAGCTACGTTCATTGGCTGAGCCCCCGCTGTACCTGTGGTTAAAATCAAGAGGTGTTGACAGAACAGGCAGGAGGAGGAGGGGGTGGAGGCGGACAGAGGTTTCCAATAACCTGTGAAAAACTTGGCGTCTCTGTCATGAAATTTCAAAATCAATTTATGTGAAAAACAGCCTCCTAAAACAGGGATTTAGGTAGATAATTAAATGGCAAGGGGATGGAAAGCATAAAATTGTGCATGCAGTGCAGACACAAACACTGATGGAGTTGTTTGGGTGTGGAACGGATTGAAGTTTGAAGACAAAGCGTCTGGACGTCAGGCACCATTAGGGAAAAAAGGCACAAAGCAAATTGTATCATTATGCAGTGAACTTTGAAAAATTTCAACATGCAGAGCCTTATCACCTCTGCTGGCAGCACGTAGTCAGAAATAACTCACTGTGGATAATTTTTGACTGCGTCACTGGGGAAAATTGCTCGAATAAAAATGGGCTGGGACACATTGTCTGCCACTGCAGCTGACACATGAGAGGTACTGGAAGTTTCAGTTTAGATGACAAGTTCTGAGTTCAGCGCCAGCACAAAGGCTGTTTTCCCTCTTCAAAGGGGTTGATGCTGTGCACTTGAAAGCAAAAGACAGCAAATGACTTAAAACAGTGGATGAGATTGCACAACGCGTGACGTTCATGTTTCTGAATCTCTTACATTGACAGTGCATCACGTTATGTTTTCTGCCGAAATAGAGAACAAATCCGATTTGCAATACAAATGTGGTTAACAGCGCTGCGTTCAAAAAGACTTCACCAAAACTGCAGTTTAACTGATGAAAAACGACTGTATTCTCCAGAGTCCGCTGGCAATGAGATAACTGACTGTGATTGAAACGCACTATTCTTGGAGCTGTTGTTTGGGAACATTAATTAGTTATTGATAAAGGGAACTCGGGGGAGAAAAAAAGCGCTGAAATGCTTATGGGCGATTCGATTTTTTTTCACTTCTTTGTTTTTCAAATGCAGCACACAGTGGACTAATTAATTTTTGAACGGTTCCACCTCTGAAAAGTAGCTTTAAATGTCTGAATACCACATCAAACTGTTGCAAAACCGGTGTTTTAAACTTTTTGATTCCAGTGAGGTTTTGCGTTGTTTTGATTCAGCTTTTTATTCTTCTAAAGGTTCTCTAATGATGAGATGTTTATTAGTAATTATTCACATAACGCAGCCTTCAAATCACACAAATCTAAACATCAGTCGACAACTGATAAAATATTATAGAATTTCCTGTCAACATAAAACTTGGGTCCATTTAAAGTTACTTATTATATATGAGTTTCTGACACCTTCATGACTCTTCATGTTGCAGCCATGAAACACAAACACAGAGTCAGAAATTAGTTGAAGACATAATAATGTTTATACGAGCAATGAGCCAGTAGGTCGACTTTTCCTTTTTTACTACTTTAATGCAACATGGAAAGAGGTTTAACACTTGTTAGGTTGTGGAGATTTAGAGCAAAATGACTGGGAAATAATGTTATTTTTGTTCATTCCTATGCATGAAATCTGCTTGAATGTTCAGTGATTGACAACTAACGGGCACACACAAAGAGAGGGAGAAAGAGAGAGTGAGCAACACAAAAACAACCACCATCTGATGTCTTCTTCCAAATTTTGGGTGGGGTCCCTTTCGCGGCAGGATTGGAGTTGGAGGGGGGGGGTTGGTGTGGATGGGGGGTTGGGAGCCGTCAGGCGGCAGCTCAAACAGGGCTGAGCAGGGGTTGTTTGCTGGTGTGCCAGTAAACTGTGCATGGGAATTTTGTGACAAGTTGAGAAAATCACACTTCACACATTACCAGCTGTACAATAAAGGAGTAGGACAGTGTGAAAACATAACATCCTGCACGGGCTGACCAACGCTCCATGCAAAAAACTACAGCATCTGCTTTCATCCAGAAATTGTCTCCTGGGAAAAATCTGACTCACGCGATGGATCAAATAGTCTCACTCTTCTTGCCTTTGCACTCAGTAACCCCTTTTTGCAGATAAGGCTTGATTTCACTGTACTTTTGTTCCCCCCCTCTTTTGAGTGATGCTCTGGGTGGGCGTGCCCCCACCCTGCAAATGAGGGTCACCAGCCACGGCTGCTGTTTATTCCACTGTCACTGTGGATCTGTCAGACGAGGACACCATGTTCAACAATGGGTGCCCCCAGGGACTGAACTGAAAATGGCTCATATGCTCATATCAGTACATTGACGTGATGCTATTATCAAGACAGGATGCATTTAAGGACATCTGAACTTTCATATGTTGTGTTATATTGTGCTCATTCATATTCATATTGTGTATTTAAAGTATCAAAAATAAAAGCACTCATTAGGCCCTTTCCAGATTATTATATATGTTACATTTTTGCAGTCCTACTAATGATTTCATAGTAATACAACAGCTGTCATTTCATAGTAGATCAAAGTGTAGATAATTTGAACAGCTTTATACGTGTGTTTTGGTATAGATGATGGGTAGTTTCACCTGTAACAGTGCATCATATTTTATAAACTGATCACAGGCTTTGTATATGAAATCTTAATCTGCAAAGGTTCTAGCAACTATGGCTGAAAGATAAATGTAATGGAATACAAAGTACAGTATTTGCCTCTTGAATAAATGTAGCTAGTTATATTAAACTAATGGTGAAATTATGCTGTTATGGCTCTGTAATAATGTTTGCATGAGATGTTTAGAGATAAAAACACAGCCATCCATGTGTGACGGTTCAGTTTGTTTGCGTGTGTGTGTTGTCCTGACAGCACACACAGCTCTTCATCACTCTCAGTATCTGGGTGGGTTCAATCACTCTATCAGGCAGCAGCTCCCAATCAGCTGAGCAGAGCTGAAGCAGAGTCACATGTCTGATCCGGGTTTGTGTTTTTCCCCCTCCACGTGTCAAGATACACGAAGAAGAAGGCGGGACCAAAACAAACCATCTGATTGGTCCAGCGCGTGTCACCAGCTTATGTTCGCGAGGAGGACTGTTCTCTTAAAGGGCCAGTGACGTTATTTTATTTATATATTTATTTATTTTATTTCATCTCAACAACAAAATAGCATGAGCTCAACATCTTCTGCAGACACCAATTTACAATCTGCAGCATCTTTTAACATCTTTTTATTTTAAATGCTGAAGTTGTTCAGACATAAACATCCAAATGGAAAAGGAAGGATTCATTTTGCAAAAGATGGCATCAACCCATATGCAATGGTATGAAAACAACTATATTATGTACAAATTTGAGGTAGTATTTGAGTATTTGCATCTGATAACTTTGTACTTTTATGCCACTACAATTCAGAGGGAAATACTGTACTTTTTACTTCTCTTATGTATTTGACCAATATATTTAGGCTACTACTAATTAAGATGCAGACAAAGCAGAGTTTATATGACCCATTGGTTTCTTAAAATGCACCAAAAACTTAAAATCAGAGCCTCCTTGAGCAGCTGTAACAGTAAAATGTTACTTACACATTGTGAGCAAAAGAAATAAGGGCTATATTTTTGCATTGAGTGCTTTTACTTTTTCGTCTTCAAGTGCATTTTACTGAAAATATAGTAATATTTTGAGTACTTTTACTATGTGGTAGTACTGCTTGAGAGTAGTACTAGTGCTTTTACTTTGGCACTTCAAGTTGAAATGCCCCAGAGTATATAAAATACTTAAATGTAGCACCACCTTGATCAACTATAACAGTAAAATGATGCTTACACAAGTGCATTTTACTATTCAAGCACAATTTCAATACAGGAATCTTTCAATCAAGTACTTTTACAATTTGGTAGTACTACTTTTATTTAATTAAACGCTACATCAACTTATGGGCAAAGATTATACCCTTTACTTCACTCGTTCACTAATACCCAAAAGTATATAAAATATCTACTTTCACATTGTGAGTAAAACAAATAGGGGTAATACTTCTGCTCTGAGTGCTTTACACTATTTTACTAAAAATACTTTTCTTGCACTTTTACCAAAGTAACGTTTCAATGCAGGGGTTTTACTTGTGATCAAGTAGTTTTACTGTGTGGCAGTACTAGCGCTTTTACTTTTGGTACTGCAAGTGCATTTTGCTACTCAAGCACAAATTCAATGCAGGGCTCTTACTTGTAATTGAGTATTTTTACTCTGTGGTGGTACTACTTGAGAGTAATAACAGTGCTTTTACTTTTGGTACTTTGGTGCATTTTACTAAAAATACTTTTCCTGCACTTCTACCCAAGTAACATTTCAATGCAGGAATCTTACTTGTAATCGAGTATTTTTACTGTGTCTTAGTATTGATGCTTTTACTTTTGGTACTTGAAGTGCATTTGACTGCAAATACTTTTCTTGCAGCATTTCACTGCATGGATTTTATTTGTAATTGAGTGTTTTTATTATGTGTTGATACAACTTGAGAGTAATCAAGTAGTTTTACTGTTGGTAGTACTAATGCCTTCACTTTTGGTACTTCAAGCGCATTTTGCTACTCAAGCACAATTTCACTGCAGGGCTCTTACTTGTAATGGAGTATTTTTACTCTGTGTCAGTACTTCTTTGAAGTAAATGGGTGAAATACTTGCTGCCCCAGTGACCATCTGCTAAAACACAACTGTAAATGGGTTTTCGGAGCAGTAAGTGCATTGTACATCCTGTCGGTGTGTTCGAGGCTATTTGCATAACACAGTGTGATGAAGGGGCGGGTCTCAGTCATCGGGGCGGACCGATCTGACACAGAGGGGGAAAAAAACAAGCCTCTCTCCAGTCAGCAAACATCTCTGAGTGGTTGTAATGCAAAGAGGGACAGGAGCCGCTTCAACACAGTCTGTAGGAAACAAGGTAACAGCCAGGTGTCAAGATACCACCGATCACCACGGAAAACGCGTTTGCTGGCGGTGAGTGTTGAGTCGGGTTTGAGGATAGCCGTGGTGCGTTCACGGCGCGGCGGTTTGCGGGAGTTTGTCAACAAATGTGCGGGCATGTCCGGGCAGAGAGGACCCAGAGCTTTGGCGTATGACAGAGAGGTTTTGTAGATGTGTTTCAACCCTCATCTTCATATCAGTGAGGTTTACTTCTCTTGATTCACCGGAGGAGGCGAATGAAAGACGAGTGGCTGGTTTTGTTCATCACATCTCGGGCGTGAAACGTGAACCATCCCGGCTGCTGTTGTCCGGTGTTTGACACAAGCGACGGTCTGTTGTTTTTATCCATCATGCAACATTACAGCTAATTATCACAACACATTATAGAGACTTGTCCTGTTTGCGTTAGCGGCTCATGTGCGCTTGTTTATCTCGCGTGTGTTTGTTTTGATGAAGACAATGTATCAACAGAGGATAATGGGAGACACATTGTTATATATTATTGTTATATGTAACTTACATTTTATTATTTTTATGAAGTCTTGCTACTTTGCTGCAGCTTGTCATTAGTCATAAATTACCAAAAAAAAATCCAGGTTAAAGTTGAACTTTTATTTTAAAGCGAGAATAAAAATGTGAGAAAATCTCGTAAGTTGAATCCACAACTTCAGCTGTTATTATTTTTTATTAGCATCGTGTGAGTCAGCATCTTGTTTCTGCACTGGAAGATGTTTGCAGCGATGAGCGGTCGGACCACCGGTGTTTGCGGGCTGAGCTGCCCGGGGCATCGCGCTCCTGATGCGGGTAAAGATGCAGCACAGCCCCGGTGGTCCTCCGGAGCCCACTTATGGGGGAATTTACAAGCTCTTGATGAATTTTCTAGTTGTGCACATAAAATAGTTTTGCAGTGAAGTTGTAACTTCAACAAAAATATCATTCAGCGTGCAAATTGAAAACATGTCGCCGGACTTGCTCTTTTGATAAAATACGGTTCATAAGTTTACAGGAGCCTGTCACTTGCACGCTGATACTCACAGGATGTGTTTTCCTGGTTACATGCAGTAAGAGAAATAGCTCACCTTGCATGCACCCCCGCCCGGAGCCGTGCATGGAGGAGAGCCCGGTGCACAGATGGTGCAGCAGAGGGAGCCACTTTCTGCTGCAGCTTTGAGCCTCTGACCAGCACTGTGGTGGCTGCCAGGCCTCCCTGCTGCCCCAGGCACTGTGTGTGTGTGTGTGTGTGTGTGTGTGTGTGTGTGTGTGTTATGAGTGTGTGCATGTCTGTTAGGTCTTTCTGTGTGTCTCCCTGTCTATGTTTGTTTTTTGTGTGTCTGACACTATGGTTATCTTGCCAGTCCTCTGTTGACTGCCAGTGGAAATTCAAGACAGGGCTCGCATTGCCACTGACACACAACAACACAAGTGCACATTTGATCTCGGTGAAACTTGCGGCACACTGGCAGAGGAGCCCTCACTGCTTGCATAGCATTAATTACTGTACTACTTCATTTGCCTGGAGGAGAAGTTAACACAGATTAGGGCTGTTTTGAATTTCTGCAGTGCACAACTAATTAGTGTGCATCAACGAAACTAATTTCACTCTTTAATTCCCTTGGAGCAATAGAGGCCAGAGGAGTGTGGGTCAATGATATGTTTTTTTTTTTTGTCAGTCTGATTCAGAGACACACATCTTACACTAATAGTGTGGCCTGACTAATCAGACAGTGTTTTTCCACAGCTGCTCAAAATGTAGTTTCCTCCTTTGACTCCATATGATATGACATCATGCAAAGGGACACTTTCACAAAGAGATATACGACTGGGGCCGCCTTGCTCAGTAAACACAATACCAGTATATCCAGTTTCAACTTTTGCATTTGCCAGTCAACCCGGCCCATTTGTCTCCACTTACACAAGAAAAGGAACAGAGAGGCACCCTTGACAAAAAAAAAAAAAAGATGAAACAGTAGTTCAGATGGTGGCATGTGGCCAAGGAGGAAGAGGGTGTGAGTGTTTGTGTTCAGCAGACACAGTTGAGGATGGAGTGAAACTCGTTATCTCCCTCATGAAACGGCTGCTGTACGCAGCACATGACAGTCTCGCCAGAACTTTGGTTTCACTGAGGTTTCACTCACACACCACCCGCTGCTGTGTGTGTGTGAGTGATTGTGTAGACAGGCAGCCATCCAGTGATTGTGTGGCTGAGAGAGAGAAGGGGGGGGGACAATGAGCATAGGTCTTAATGTTGAGTTGTAGAAATTGTGCAGGAGGAAGTTAATCCCCTGACTGTGCTCTGCTCTGTGGCACACTGTTCCAGATTAAGGTAGTTCTGAGGGGGGAAAAGACTCTTCAGTGGATCTTTTGGCACTCGGTTACAATTTGGCACATTATCAGGAACAGCTTGGCAAAATCTGCTGCGGGAGGGTGGCAAATCTGCCGTAGCATTTTTAGCCGCCCACTGGGTCCCCCTACACAGGGTGTTTCCATACGTTTGGCTCCTGTTGCTACTCCTCACTATATTATAAGAGATAATCGCTTTAGCTACAGCTGGCCTCTTGTATGTTTATTACATTTCCTTACATGGAAATCTACATTGCCAGATCCATCTGTGCTTCTGAGACTATCCATTCATGTCCTGTTTGTTTTCAGTATTACCTCACACAACATTAACCTCTCAATATAATGACTAATGATTTATTTCCATTTGATAAAGACGGGGTGAGATCATTTCTATCTGCCAGAGGGCAAAGTTTACACTGATAGCAGGATGCTATTTGGCACATTTTGTTTGGTCTTGAAACAAATCACGCCCAAATTACCCGCAAGCTTAAGCCCATAAATATAATACATTTTATATTAACACAACCAACACACATGTACTTGTCATGTCATTCTAAAGTTTCCATCTCATGTCCCCCTCTCCTCTCCAGGGAGTTTACCGCTGAGGCGTCGGATGGATGATGAGGAGGAGGACATGTCACGGCCCATCTCGCAGCTCTGGGGAACGCCCTTTAGGGACGTCAAATTCGAAGACCGAGCCACACAGATCGCGGCTGGACAGGCCCTCGCTG
The DNA here is from genome assembly GCA_025331565.1 of Holacanthus passer. Classification (NCBI taxonomy): domain Eukaryota; kingdom Metazoa; phylum Chordata; class Actinopteri; family Pomacanthidae; genus Holacanthus; species Holacanthus passer. Next base: position 3,246,513 of record JAFREQ010000034.1, read on the forward strand.
CCGTCACCGCTGCCGTGCCCACGTCGCAGAGCCACAACAACAACAGCATCGGCATCAACTCGCTGCCCTGCGGCTTGTACCGGCAGCCTCGCATACCCTTTCACGGTGAGGAGGGGCCAGATAATGCAAGCCTGCTGAAAGCGATGTGGGCTTTTAGAGTGTAAGGCATTGAATGTTGTGCATCTAGTGCAAACCTCACACAATTAGTTATTCCTTTTATCTGTTAGATTACTAATTGGGAGCCGTCATCAAAGAGCCAGGTGATTAAAACTGTCAGTCTGATTTGATAAGTGTCAGACCAGATGAGAGCGAGAGAGACTGATGGTTTGTTTTTTTTCTTGGGCTATTACACAAACCGAGCTCCATTTTTCATTATTACAGCAAAACAAACAAGAAAGCCCAGGAATGAATTTTCCTTGTAGCTGGGAGTTCCCCTTCTCCTATTATACACTAACAACTTGCAAAACATGTCATTCTAAGATGTCATCCTTGTGTTCCATGTAGATTAGCATTTATCTATGTTACATATACCATTACTATTAATATGCCATTAACCCAAATCTGATAAGAGACGATCACGTTCCAGCCACTTTCTTTCTTTTTAATTTTAATAGACTTTTCCTCGAAACAATAAAAACACAACGCCAATTTCATATATACATAAAGGCACATACCCGCACTAGTATGTCCATCAGTTTTAATCCAATATTGTTTTCCCATTTCTAATCAAATCAGTGTGACATCACCCTAATTAAATTGAGTGAATGTCAGGGAAGAATGTTGTTTGTTTGTTGACTCAGTGTCAGTGTGTGAGAGCTGCATTGTTCAGGGTTTAAAGTCATCAATACATAAACACCGCTGACTGCTATTACCTTGTCATTCATTGTAATCTAACCAGTAATGCATGTCATGCACTCGGCCCGGTGCCAAGCGCAGTCCGGGGCGCTCAGTTTCTTAGAGTTATTATAGTCGCCTGTGAGGCAGAATAACAGGACATTCTGCACACATGATAACATAAAAAAATTGTTTTCCCTCTAAGTGGCATGACTGCAGAAGCGCATGCTAGAGGCGATGAGTAAACTCAGTGACACAGAAAGATTGCAGTTCACTGAGGCCGTTGTTGATCAAATAAGGTGTTTGAGTTTTTCACCTACCAACACACTCTCTCTCTTTTTCTTCTTTGTGGATTCTTCAGTTGTACTTCGAGCACCTACCTTGTAATTTGTCCATTTGTGAAACCTGTTTCAAAAAGCAACATAGCAGCAGTGCAAAATAGATATTGTATATTTGACATAGCTGCTCAGACACTCTGTGTTTGAGGCTATTAACAGTAATCAAGATAGTTGGGCTTATCTTAAGGCTGTCTGCAGAGTGTTTTCTGAGGTTACCCACTGTCTAATGGTTTTACCGAACTGATGTCAGTCTCTTTGCCTCACCTTAATCTTGGCCCTGACACTGATGATCTATTTTAAAGATCCAAAGGCAACACAAGTTTTAAGAAGCTTGATGTTTTCCTTTCAGGCAACGCTGGATTACGATCGCATTTCCCTGCTCAGTTTGAGCCAATGGAGGACCGGGGAGAGATTCAGATTGAAGAGGAGGAGGAAGAGGGCAGAGGGGAGGAAGACGACGGGATGGCGGAGGGGCCGGAGGAGCAGGCGGGGGTGAGCGTCGAGGCGCAAATTGGTCGCAAACTTCGGGAGATCGGAGACAAGTTCCAACAGGATCACGTCGAACTGGTAAGCCTCGACCCCAAGCGACGAAGCGGATCCTGAAATGACCTCTCATTTCAAACAGCCATCTGCAGAGCCTACATGCGCTTTTAAACTTGTAAACAATGTGAGCGCGAGCGGACTTACGTTGCCCCAAAGACGAAATGGATATTACCTAACTAAATGCTTTGTTTGCCTGTTGAACATCTGTTTGTTGAGAGCAGCATGGGACAGTGGGTCTCTGCTTGGACATAAGCTATATTTTGTTGACGTGAAAAAGTTTGCGTTGGTGTGTTACATGTGAACTATTTATGCATGTCAGCTTTTACTTGATTAGAGACACAAAGATACCTTGTGCCAATTTGTGGCTCACTCTTGGGAAGAAAGGGGCTGAACATTTTGCCAGCCGGATTGGCCACAACCCACAGTGGATAAAAATAGCCTGTGCAGTGATTCAAGCGTTTTCTTGGCCACGCTGAAGGAAAAATCCTAAATCACTAATGAGGCACCGCTTAGTAACTTCATACAGGATGCTAAACCTACAAAACTAATATGCATTCAGTCAGTGTCTCTGCTTCACTGTGACAACTAATACGGTCATGGAAACCCACTTTCCCCCTGCCGATATCTAAATATTGGTTCTTAGTTTGGCACTGTGGTCAAGGCCATCTTTGTCTTCTCAGCCACTGAAACAGCACCTCAGTCTTGAGCAGAGGATTATAGACTACGCTGCCAATACTGTGTCACTGGCAATGATACCGTGTCATTACAGTCAATAGGAATATTAGGGATACGTTTCCTGGTCCACAAAGCCAGAAGAAACCACCGCCTCTCGTCACACGCTTTTTAGAAAGAGCAGATTAAGTGACACCCTACCATTTCTAACCACTATTCCTTTATCCCTTTGTCTGTCATTTAAAAGACAGAGTCAACCTTCTGTTTGTTACTTGTGCCCTTTCCCTGAAAGTAGACAGGCCTCTTTGTCCTCAAATGAGTTCTTTATGCTGAGTATGAAGCGTGAAACAATTTGGGACTTGTGACGCCCCGTAGAGATGATGAAGTGGAATTGAGCGTGGAGCCTCGCTGTTTGCAAAGCTCCCGAGGGAACGGTTAAGCACACATACCACGCGTAGTTCATGATATGTGGTTAATTGCGCATGTCAAGAAATAAAATCTGCACGGGAACATGTGTCACAGTCTGACAGATGTCTTAATGCTTATAGAAGATGATGTGCTCCAGCCCCAATCTGTGCTTTCTGTTCTCCTTTGGCAAGATCTGGTATCACAGTTTGATAACAGGTCGGGTCAGTCACTTGTATCAGTGTTTGTGAAGCGGTTACTGGTTACTGACTGAGAGTTCATGTTAGTCACATGACCGTGAACTTAGTTAATAAGTACAGACTTGGATGGGTTTCTTATCTGCTGCTGTGGCTGTTTTGCCGTGAGGGAGAAGAGAGAAAAAGAGAAATTGAGAAATAGAGAGTGAGAGAAAGTGAGATTTTGACAAAGATTGAGACAGAGCAGGTGAGATCGGTGTGACTGTCACAAACAGGAGTGAGCCGCACGTCTGTGTCTGGGTAGACTTGGCCGGCTGTTTATACGCTTGTCTAAAAATAGAGTCTGACTCACGGCTACCCACAATACCTCAGTTGTCCCGCTGACTGCCTCGGCATGTGTGTCTCTGTGTGTGTTTTGGTGAGCGTGTGTAACTGTGCGACAGAGAGATAAGAGCGAACATTTTCTTTTTTTTTTTTTTTTTGTCTGCTGTCTGCACTCGAGTTGGTTTTATCCTGCAGGATCTGATACTGCTGTTGCAGGAATATTCCAAAGGGAGAGAATAATCACAAGTGATCCTTTATGATATCCACTCACTTCTCTGTATTGTCTCTTCTGCTATTGTTAGACTTCCTCGCTTGCTTCTCCGAGCAGAAGTTGCCGGTGTGGGCTAATGTGTGGGTTTTCTGTTTATGTGGAATAGAGTGTATTTGTGATTTGAGTCAGCTTTGTCTACTTTTGTGGCCAATAAAATGCTAATGCTTACAGGGAAGTGTCAGGGGGAAAAGGTGAATCCATCTTGGCATTGTGTGAAGGAGCAAACACATTATGAGTTTTCTTAATTGTTTGTGCATTAACCTTAAAAAAGGGGCAAACAAAATACACACTATTCTCCACTACACATGCAAATGACAGCACAAAGATGAGCCTCCTGCGGAACAAACCAGGGCACTGTTTAAATACGCTCAGCAGTGTAGAATTAAAGCAATTAAGGACAATTAGGGTTACATTTAGCTGTGCTGGTTCAGTTCAGTTCATCCTGCTCAGTTCTGCATCAAATGGCCTGTGGCGGACTCTGATTGCAAGGCTGGTAGAGACCTTGATGGAGCGAGAGCTGGGAGAGAGAGATCGTAAGAAGAGCGCTTATGCAACAGGCTGCAATATCTGAGCGCGGCTGTTCAGAGAGTCGGTGGGGAGCTGTGCAGGATCAGAGATGAGGGGGGGGGTGGCAGGAGCCCCCTTCATCTGTCTGTAGTCTGCACCCCGATAGAACATGACAGAGCTGGGAGGAGGCAGCTGCATAGGAGGGAGAAGTTTCTGTTTCCTCGGCTTTTGTTTTTGATAATTATTCAGCTGACTTTACAAGAGAGCTGTGATGAAATCGGCAGCGTGTTCTGTTAAAGCATTTCACTTTGTGTTTGGACGTCTTAATGGGAGGGGCTGTCTCAAACCTGAGGGAGGAGGATGGAGTGGTATTATTAGATGAGCTGGGGGTTAAAAATCCCTTTTTTTTAAGAGTTTTTATCAAGGTCATTTTCATGCTTTCTGAAGAAAACAACTAAATTAAGCATTATAATTATGACTTCTGTCCGGGCATGAGAGTCCCTAAGAAACCTGAGATCCGCTGCAGCCGATACTGTGTATTCTGCAGAAGTGTCGGGCAGGATGTGCGTGTGACAGATGTGTTTTCTTGACACAAGCTAATGTTGTGAAAACATCCAGTCGACTTGGTCATATGGTTCATAGGGTTTACCACAGTTCACAGGGCTTTACCTCCCTGTCGTGATGAAATCAGAGGCTGTGAAGTCATTTTCATTACTGAAATGATTTAACAAGCTCTCCCTCAGGATAATGAGCTAACGCGCATTTCTTTTTCTCTTTTCCCACAGTTCATGAGGCATCAGAGACAAAACCTGCCTGCCTGGATGCGCCTTACGATGGCCCTGTTTGGCTTTCTGTTTCCAAGAGAGGCTCTCTTCCCCCGCCTGAGAGGAGAGCAGAGATGAAGGGACTTCCTGCTGGTCCTCGCCTCAGCCCTTGTTTCCCCAACCCCCCCTCCTCCTCCTCCCTCCTCCCTCCCACGGGGGACAAGGGACCAGACTTTAAGAGATGGCACTGTAAGATGGAACACGGGTTTGGATTTTGTTTTCTAATTGAATATGAAGACGAGATGAAGAAAACACTGGTCACCGCTGGACGGAGACTGATTACAATTTTTTCGTTTGTTTGTTTGTTTGTTTTTTTTTCGTTTTCGTTTTTTTCGTCTTTCCAAGAAGGAGCCATTGCGTTTGAAGAGATATTTTCGAAATATTTGTAAGATTACCTATTTTGTACAGTAAACTGCTCTTTTTATTTGGTGTTTCAAGTCTTGTAGGACCTCCATCAGTCCAGGGAATGCCTTATTCTCTCCTGCCACAGTACGTCTTTTTTTGCATCGAGGAAACCATAAGAGAGAGATCAGTTTTAAGATTAGGCCACTTTCTTGGCAAACAAAACTGTGGACGTGGACATTTCTGTGCTGAAGTTACTGACTTAAAAACCTTTGAGGACTCGAGGCACATTTCTAATTTATTCTCAGAAAAAAAAAACAATAAGCCCTGTACTTTTCCTTTACTGTTCCACACTGGCAAAGTTGAAAATGGTTGTCACAACGTTGTTGCAGTGTTACACACCGGTGTTACACTGTCGGTCAGTTTAATACGTGTTTTACCAGCTTCCACTGTAGACGTAGGGACATTATATCAACCTGTGTCATCCATCAACATCCTCGCCTCCAGTACCACTCATGTTGTTAAAGTGGCCTGACGACCCACTGTGTAGATTCAGATCCTGTTGATTTCGAGGATAAACAAATGCATACTTGAATTTACTGGAGATAGATGGCGCTCTCAATTTGTGATCATGTGTATGTAGGAGTGTGTGCTTACTGTTTCCAAAATCTGCAGTAATTGTGAAGCCAAATAAGCACAAAGAAAGTCAAACTAATCTCCTCTGCGGGATTACGATCAGGGAACTGGAAAACAATCAGACGCCTGAAAACCTTTGGATAGATTTCATCATTTTCTAAAGCTTTTCAGGATTTCTTTCTCTGGGTTGGATTGACAATCGCAACTTTGCCCTTCGCTGCATCTTGGGTCGCCTGCGAGAGAGAGAGAGAGAGAGAGAGAGAAGACGTTTGTCTACATTTTTAGGGGGCGAGCAATATTCGAGCCAGTGGAAGGAAGTCAAATCTTAGGGATCTGTTGCATTTGCAATCAAACTGACGCGTAGGAGGACGTTTCGGCGAACATGGCTGCGTTCTCAATGAAATGTCTTTGTTACAGAAACATTTTTGGGTTAAAGTTACAGAGATGCATTTTTATTTTATTTCACTCCAGGTTTAAATCTAAATGTCTCGAGCACTGTTTCAATCCTGACGTGCTGATACATGTAGGTATCAACTCGACCTTTCATTCAAGTGCTTTCTTTCACCATACTGCCGGTGGTACATTGAGCTTCACTGAGAACTATGTGTGAACAGCTTCTGTACAGTTCAGAAAAAAAACACACATTTTTACTAGTCACACAGTCACGTTTGGGTACAGGAGAAAGTTTATACACCCTTGTGCGACAACTGCGACGTTAGCATTTTGCGACGGCACAGCCACTGTTTCTCAATGTTGAGGTTTATCAAGGAAAACGTCTGTAAGGACTTTAAATAAGATGTTAAAAATTCCTCATTTGATGTATTATTTCAGTCTGTTGTAGATTCATGATATGAACATTTGAAGACACTGATGGGTTTTTTTCTGCTTTATGTTTTCTTCAGGGAGTAGTTAATAACCGTGTTAATTACCCGATGCTTACTATGAGCTGTGTTTGCTAAAAATCTGCCTTTGAGGACTCCGCGCATCGACGCTGTTAGTCTTTGATTGATGTAGTAGACGGCGCTGAACAAGCAAAGATGTTTTTTTTTTGTTTTTTTTCCAAATCATTTTCACTCAACTTCAACGTGGAAGTGTGTTACAGATTGCTAGGAGGTTGTTTTTTTTTTTTTTTTGTTCTGTAACTACATGAGGAGCTGAACCAAACGTTTGTTTCCTGCAAACACTGAACGCTGAGCCAATTCAGACAGTTGTGACGCGCTCGTCAGTCCAAAGTTTCACACTCTCGCTCTCTTTCACGGAACGTCGTGCTTAACTACTCCCTGTCCTTACTGAGAACAAGTTTCATTTTGTTTGGTTTCTGTTTTTTCGATAATTTATTCTAATTTATTTTGTGTATATTTGCTCAGTGCTACTGTATAGATGCTATCTCAGTGTGTACAGTCCTTTTCTTCTCATTGTTGATGTGCATTCAGTTGTGTGTTTGATGCCTGTGTGTGTGGGGAGGTTGGACTAAAGCCATGTGCCTCGTGCGTTCTCACGCGAATGAGTGTGAGTCTTCTACAAATCACGTGAACAACAAGACAATCAAATGTACAAAACGTGCCTTGTGAGTAACAGACCTGCCACATCATCATCAACACTCGGCATAATTACCCAAAGTCACTGGTCACAGCTCTCGTTTCACTCGGGCTCTGTGAGATCGACGCACTCTGATACAAGAGAGTCGGCACAAGCAGTACAGCGTGTTCGTTGTGCCTTGATACAAAAGAAAAAAACCTAGGTTTGATTCTTCACATCAGCTCACGAGGCACAGGCTCAACCTTTGACATCTCTCAGCACGAACGGCGAGTTTCACCACGCAAAAACCTTCTCAATATCAGAAACGACTGTTTGCAATCAATGTGCACTGTAAAAAAAAAAAAAAACAACAAGTTTTTTACCTGTATACTGTATTTTGCGCCTCTCTCTTTCTACTCCTGTGCTGAACTTCCCCTCTAGATTCCTGAAACTTTTTGAGATCTGTAATATGCTGGATCGGCCCGGCTCGTCCGGGTTTTTGTGCTTTATTATCTACAATCTAGTAGGGCTGTGGGTTTACATTTGAAGGAGGAATGAGCCACCACGGTGCCCAGTATTATTTGTGTGTGAGATGGGTTGAACAGCCACTCAGTCGGTGCGGTGTTGATCTGAGCCCGTCGTTACCAACCACTGTTGCAACCCCGACTCAAGCGAAACGTTTTTTTTTTATTCGTTCAGCCTTCAGTGTCTTTAATATCAAATTTATTCGGTCCGTTTTTTGAATATCGGAGAAAGAGTGCATCTTTACTGTCAAGTGCTGTGATTTGGTGTTTTTATACATTAGACATGAATTTGACACAGCTATTGTTGCTGTCTTTATAAAAATTTTTAGCAAAAAATTTTTCCATATCTTTTTGTAAGAAGACGAAGAAAGAACTACAACAACACGACTTTTTTTGCTTTTCTATGATTGCTTTTTTCTTTTTTTCAATGTTGTGGCATTTTTAATTTTGGATATTGCCAAGTCTGCTGTGTCACTCTCAGTTCAAGGGCTTTTTTCGATATATGTAAATGGAGTAAAAATGCATGTCCAACATTCCTGAAAAAAATCTGTATCTTAAGGGTTTGAATGTAATTTAATGGAGTGAAAACCACAATATCTCTTTTAATACATGAACTGAACAGTGGAACTTATTTCAGACTCCTGTGCTGTGCGCGCGTGGAGTTTGTATTGTCTTCACATTGCTTTCTTTACGTTCAGAGTGGTCTCAAGGATTTCACATTCATGTGTCCTTTGAAGTGAGACCCAGGCCAGATGTAGCAGTTTTTGTTCAAGCATTGGCTGTGTTATCATTGGGACTGCTCTGTGTCTGATGCACAGTTTTCAAACGGCGCAGGACATGGAGCGATGGAGGGAACGGAGGAGGACGGGGGATGTTTGTTCTTTTTCTAGTGCAATATGCTGTACATAAGAGCTTGGCTCTCGAAATCTTACAATTTCTCTTAATTTCTTTTGTTGTTAAATGGGTACATTGCTGTTTTTTTTCATTAAAACTTTATGGACAATTGAAATGGGTTGTGCTTCATTTCTTTTACTAAATGTAAAACCTAGAAGATGAGTGCACACACAGTTTTACTCTCAATAACAGCAAGTTAAACCACATTGGTAATGATTGGTAATCACTTCAACAGACACACAGACTGTCTTGACTATGGAACATGACTATTAAACACACCTGACAAGCTTTTTTAGAGCTGGTCACTATAACCCATTCATTTTAAATTCACAGAAATGGTGTGAAAATGACCCTGGACTGGTTATGTTTGCACATGTAAACATCAAATGCTAGTTTCAGAATTTTGGAGTATTTTCATAGAAAGCGTGGTCTGTAAATCCACGTTTCTGATTGTTCTCTGCCATGTTTGTTGGTGTCACCTTGAGTCCTAAAGTAATTTGTTTGATAGACATCAAGTAACAAGACTTAAGAGTCAGCTGTGCCTTGAGCCATATGCACATGGAGCACACAACAGCTGAGGGTGATGGGAATGTCGTCGCTGAATAATTGTACAAATCGACTAGATGATGCAGCTAGAAAAAAATCCGAGAGATCACAAATGATTAAAATTCATCCTGAGGGGGGTATGAATGTCTGCAAAGTTTCAATTTTCAAGATATTGCAGTCAGAACCACAAACCTGAACCCCACAGTGGCACTAGAGAAGTCAGAAGATCACCAAAGTCAGGAGGATTCATCCTCTGGGAACCATGAATGTCTGCAGAAAATTTTTCTCAGAATGCATGAAGTGTTGGACCTGTTTGTCATGAGATCACCAAAGTCATGATGGCTCATTCTCCAGGGACCATGAGTGTCAGTACAAAGTTTCATCTAAACCCATCCTGCAGTTGTTCAGATATTTCAATGTGGTGGGCCGACCAACTTTGCCATGCACAGTCATGCTGCTAAAAATCACATGGGATGGTGTTAATCAGTCATGAGTGCATCACCTCACAAACTTCACTGAAACGTCACTGAATAAAAAACTTCTTCTATGACTAGACATCAGTGATTTATCACCACTGAAAGTCCCATAAAAGTTAATTTAACCTGAACAATAGAGGCATTTCATAAGCCCCGGAGGCGATGTTGAAGCTCAGCACATCTCTTTTTTTTTCACATGCCCTTACCTCTGCATGGTAAAGGTGCAGCCTTACATAAACTGTGATTCACTTTTCTGTCACCGGGTTTTTAAAGTGATCTCCCTCAGGCAGCTGCTTTGTGTAGACAGGGGAAGGAGTTAAAGGAGTGTATATGTGTGTGTGTGTGTGTGTGTGTGTGTGTGTGTGTGTGTGTGGGGTTGGGGCGTGCAGAAACACATGGCCTCAGGAAAATCGAGAATTCAGTCCTGACCTAAACCTCATAAAGATTAACACATTGCAGTGAGTTGTGCTGCAGGGCAAACTGATATCAGTTTGTGTATTAATGTTTCAAAGCACTCACAGCTGTCACCTTTAGGGCATTTTTCTGTTTTCGCTCCTCACACAAAGTAAGAAAGTACATGCTTGTTTCTGCTTTTGCAAACAGTGTGTTGAGGTAAGCGAGAGTCAGTGTGTGTTTAAACACAGGCGCTCGACACAAATTGCTCGCAGACAGGCTGCCTGCCCTTTATTTGCAAAGAGCAAGTCATCTAAGAACATTTAGAGACAAATGACTAATTTTGGATTGTCAAGTTACTTCAAAGACTAATGCCATATTGTTTGAATTCCCTGAAGTCCTCGGAGTACACCACATTGTACATGGCCCTAATGAGATGCTGACATGTTTTCATTCTCTTTTCTAATTCCAGAATAATTTGATGTCCTGATTTATGTGAAACACTGTCATTTTGCCCAAGCAGTAAATAAACCAGGGCTCATTCAAAAAGACATGTCAGTTTTGTTTTTCTGTTTTTTTTTTTTTTTTTTTTTTTTTTTCTTGAGCGCTCTTGGCAAAAATTTCACTGTGAAAATTGCAAGCAGACCAGTAAACACAGAGTTTGTTGCGCACAAAAACACAAGTTATTTTAATCCTCATAATGGTTTGGAGATGAAGAGCAGACGTTTTTGCCAGGCGGGATGACATTTCTCTCAAAGTCGATTTAGCTGCAAACTCTTTGCGGCAGGTTATGTTCGAGCTTAAAGATGCATCCCAGAATGCAACGCTAAAACATATCCAGTTTTAACCACAAAACAGGCTCTGTGTACCCCTCCTCAACCTCCCACCAGCTGAAGCGAAAGCCTCGTCCCCTGGGAGCACTGGTAAATACAGACAAGTGTGTGTGTATAAGCATTTGTGTGTGTCTTCAGGGAGAAAGAAAAAAAAAAACATGGGGGAGGGAGGGGGAGAGGGGGTGAGGACCTGCTTGGCTCAGCACTTTTTCGCACACAGCCCCGACAAAGGCCTCTCTGTTCTCCTGGCCAGTCACTCAGGGAGACGCCCTCATGATAGCCCGGTGCCTATCTCACGGGTCACGCCTTGACTTCAGCGGCAGAGAGAAGCTCCAGTCCCTTTTTGTTTACTTCTCTGGCTGGGAGTGCTGCAAATTAACCCTTCAGTTTCTCTCTGGCTCTGTGGTGCAATGCTGCCAACGAGGAAAGGCTTGTTTTGTCATGTTTATATCACGTCTATATGCGGCACCCTGCAAGCTTTACTTATGTTTCTGTGTGGAATTTGCAGTTTTTTGCAGTTTGCTTTATGTCTGGTTAGACCATAATCTCGTGCACTAACGTTTGCACACCCGATTTCTTTGTTCAGTTCCTCCATGTTTTCCCATCTGTTGTGTGCTGGTCGAGAAAAATGAGCTTACAATGTCTGCCTGGTTTATGAGTCTGCAGACCAATCCCATGAGATGTATGACAGAGTGATGACATTTCAATTATCACCTTCCAAAAGCTATCTGTGACTTACAGTTGCTGTCAGGGGAACAGGTCAAGAGGAGGCGCATCTTCCTGCACCATGATTGTCAGCAACATCCATTTTTACTCTAGGAAATAATCGATCTGCAATCTGTGTCAACACCTGCAAAGCTGCACTCAGTTTTTTATTCATGCATATACAGATATATTGAACTTTCAGCTACGATATGCTGCAAAAGATGAAAGTTCAGCAAGTGCAAAATAACATAACAGAAACAGAAATAGGCTGCATTTAGGGGGGAAAAAATAATAATATGGCGTTATAAAATTCAATAGGTGTGGCTCCATCCTCTGAGGAAATGAACTTCCTGTCCGCAGAGAATAGGTCCTGCCGCTCTGAAAGGGCACACATGTCAGGTGTAGCACTTCAGCGGGGTGTTGGGTGAAAACACGCTGGTGCAGCTGCAGCTGAGGAGCAGCTCTGGGGAATAACACGACTTCCTTCATAGATGAGCCTCTGCTCCGTCGACCATATTATAATAACCGACTCGTCCAAGCACCTACCTGTGTTTCGGAGGTGACGATTCATTTGCATGTGTAAAAAGAAATCCTGCAGATTATGTAGTGTTGGATACAAAAGCGGTATCAAGCATTTGGGATTTAAGACCAGTACAGTCAGAAAAGATCCCAATACAGTTTGTTGTGAATACGGTTTTCCAATGCCGGAAAAGCGGTGACTGCATATATGAAATTGAGCAGAATCTGCCTTTTTGGCCTCTCATTCACCGTATTAAAATGCATTATGCCGTAGAAATGCACAATTCTTTTGTGAAAACAGCATGTAAAATTTGCAGTGACTACAAAACAGATCTAAAAACCAAACACCACAATTGCAGCTCTGTGGCTTGTGGGCTCCTGACACCCACAGCTGAATGTGCTGCTCTCCGTCTCAGAGAGAAACTACTGCTGCACAAAGACAGTTATATCAAGTGAAAGCTAGCTGGCGAGGTTGACATAGCCAACCTTAGTTTAAGTTAAATTTATGTTTTTTTGAGCCTCGTTCTCTTTGTATTTGAACAATATCAGTTTTAATGAACTGACATGTTGGTAATTCATGGCTAAACTCTTTTGACTCAAATAGAGTTTATGAAATTTGTTGTGTGTAAGTTACTCATAAGATAAAAGAGATGCACAATAATCCCTATGAACTATGACTGCTGATCAAGATACTCCTTTTTTTTTTTTAAAAATAAACAAGTTAAAATGGACAAGAAATTTGAACCCCTTGTTGTAGATTGTACATTTTCCTTTTAAAGATTATCCATTTTAACGTCCATTTTACGATACTAAAGATAACTGGACGAAATCCTTTTTTCTCAACCTCATTGCTTTTTTTTACTCTTCTCTGCATGTTTTAGGTTAAAATAGATGATTGAAATCAAAAGACTATGCAGCAAAATATCACAGAAAAAAAATCTTTTGCAGCTGAAACTCAATAGAATTTGTCTTGTTCAGAGACACTTGCATGACTTGCACTTACAGCATGGTGGATGTTTGCCAACACTGGATCTGGGTTCCCCTCACCCTCTCACCCTACTGCTTTACAAATGCGCTCATGACCTTTTTCCAAACCCAAACCTGCAGGGCCACACGTTACTGTATCATGACAAAACTGAGCAATCTACAAAAAAAGAAGAGAAAGAAAGAAAAAAAAAAAAACAAGCCAAACAAAATTAGCCATGAGTCACGGTTTCTTGGAGAACAGCTTTTGCAAATTGGTGGCAGGGCTCCTCAGTTACCTGGCTCCGCTCAGACTGAGCCACGCTGCCTTCACTTTACAACCACAGCCCCTCGTATACACACACCGCACCGCCAAATAAGGGTGGGGAGCAGCCAATCCATCTCCTTGGGTAATAAAAGTTAAATGCAGCCCGTGAGTCGAGACATGCCTCCAGGGGGGACTTGGTGCAATGGGCGTCCGCTGTTGTCTCTGTCATCTCGGGCCTGTATCAGGGGAGGATAAACTACTGAGATGATAAGTGGGTATTTATATGGTGGTGACTGCTGTCTAATTCAAGACAGATGAGAGGTATAGGACTGCAGCAGTTGGTCAAACAGTCTGTGGAGACTGAAGAACAACCTTTCTCTGTCTCTGTGTCTCTGTCTCTCGGGAATGATAATAGATTTTACGCACTGTGTTGCACAATACCATCAGACTGTGTCCATTCACATTCATTGGAGAAGATCTGGTGATCAAATGTTTTGAACCTAATGTTGAGTATCAGGCAAAGAGATTGTTCAGCTTTTCAAAAAAATTTGTGTAATGCGTAAACAACAGTCTTCAGTCATGCTCAGTCAAGATAAGTATAACAACTACAACTTGATAGTTTGGCATGTAAGCATACTAATATTTGCTAATTAACATTAAACACCGAATCATATCACAAATCATTCATCTTGCTGTTTAGATAATTCTGGACCAAAGATGCAGACCAACCGGTTGACCGACACCATCATCACCAGAGCCACACCTCTCGCACAAGACTTGTTATCTCCTACCTAACTGTGACATTTATACCACTTTGACTGTGACATAAACAGCAAACGAGGACTGTTTTGAATTTTGAATATTGTGGACTGTGGTATCTCTCTGCTCATCGCTGGCAAACAGGCCAACACAGAAAAGTCATGCGATAGTAAAATATCCTCAGTGCCTTGCTCAGTCCTTAAATATTTAAATACTGCTCATTTTCCAAGGTCATTACATTTCCATTTCGCTCATTTCGAGTGTCCGAACACAGGTTTCTCTTTGTCCGATGCAGAATTTGCATGTGTCATCGCCACTTTATGATGTTATCTGACAGAAGATGTTTGTAGCGAATCTCGGGCGTGTTCCTTCCCGGAAAGTTTTGTTTATGACAGTTTGCCTGTTGGATGAGGGTCAGACTCTGATGATTGTGTTTGTTGACTCTGCAAACAACCGTGAATACTTCCAGAAACCTGAGTTAGTGGCATTATCGGTTTGGCTCGGTGACACGACGCCTTGCATGTCAGGTACATGTGTAATATGTAACCAATTATGTAAGAACGGCAGAGTTACACTATCCAGCCTGCTGTCAGCCTTTGAATCGTGGATGTGATGATTAACTTTGTAAAAGACAGAAAACAATTATGTGTGTGTTCACAGAGATGAATTATGCGCAGGCAGTGTAAACACCACATAGGTTTTGCGGTGCATGTAGACAGACAAGATATTTATAGAAAGCATAAGCCTCATGGAGAGGATGGAGTATGCGATAGAAACAAAGGCGCTGACTAGTTGACTTATTGCAGGAAAGTTGGAATGTTTTTTTTTTTATTTATAACTATATTTTTTATAGTATATGTGCAAATTGGAAGTGGCGAATTTTAAAGATTTGACTTTTTTTCAGAAAGAGTGGGACTAAAAGTCAGGACATCTTTTCCTCTGCTGCTTTGATTTTTTTTTTTTGGTAATCAGTCTCAAGTCTTCTAATTTTATAGGAGAAAAATACTAAATGTTTATTTTTACATTTATGATAATGTGTCCATTTTCTGTAGATGTTCAGTGTCTCAGTCATGGTTTATCTAAGGTGCTGAGGTTAAATGAGGCCAAGTCATCATCAGGTTATATAGTCTACAGAGATGCAGCCAATGTCCATGGTAAACTTGCTCATTATATTCCATAAGGGACCTAATCCTCCTGGGTAACAACGAATATGTCACCTTGTTTTGACCTGATATCGGTCTGTGCCTTTTCTCAGCCATGGGAGGGATGAATTGAATCAAGCTGGCTCAGTCACAGCAACATCAATCTGGAAAAGTCTTAATCAAGTGAATTTTGCTCTTTTCAGATCAGTGGTATAGTTAATGTTTTTTGCGCATAATGGACAAATGAATAAAAGCAGTCATTAAATCAGTTCATGGACACAGAGAAAACGCTGAAGGCCTTAAAAGATAATAGAATCTGTGAGCCTTTGAAATAGATCCCAGACGAGTTTTCAGATGTTCTGACATTTACCATCATGAATATCTTAACGACTGTCATGTTTTTTAACTGGATTGACTTCTCGATTGTTATTTCTTACTGTACATCTGTCCTCCTCTGCCAACTGGAACAAGAGGTCTATTAATACTGTATTATGATGTGAAGGGCAAGCAACGTGAGCAGCTATTATGTCTTTCCTTAAAACACAGATCCTTTTCCTTCCAATGTTTTCATTTCAATTACTCAGCCCGAGTATAATTTCCTCCGAGTGCCCTGAAAAAGCTAAGGTCCCTGCATTAACTGTGGCCTTAAGTAGTCCATTGTAAACTCAAAAGAAAATGAATTGGACTCTCTCCTCATTTAGCGCAATGAACGGATATGAAATGTGACTTCAGGTCTCCGGGGAATGTGGAGAAAAGGGAGCTAAAGAGTCTGGGAGGAGTAACTGGGAAACTCTCGAGCCAAGTTATTGTGCTTTTATCAGTGTTTATATAGCAGGGTGGTTGAATGTAGCAGTGGGTGATGAAAGCGTACATTAATAAAAAATAAAAAATCACTCAATATAAATAATATATAATATTAAAACACAGTTCAATGCAACAGCCTGACATAAACAAACAAACCATTATGAGTTTCACAAAGATGGTCATTTTGCTTTTTGTGCACTTGATTGTGGTACATTTCAGTTTTCATCATCCCTTTAAACTAGAGTCATATATTTCACTCCCATTGCAAATTTCCCCAATAAAGGTTTATCTCATTTTATCTTAGTAACCTCAGTATCGACATTGTGCTGACATGGATTCTGAAACTCACAAGTTAGTCTTTCACTTTGCCCGAGACTGAGAGTCAAAACCAGGGAAAGTGGGAAAAGGTTAAAAGTTCACACATACCGTTATTACCACCAGCTCGCCCCCTGATCACAGGCAGCTATCTTGGATGTTGTGCATGTTGGCCCGCTCCAGCAGTCGCTGCCCCGCTCTGCAGCTGGAAGACCACGGGATAGAGGCATTGTTTTGTATGTTAACACAGTCTATCCCGCCGAGGTAAAAATAGTTCCCAGCTCTATTCTCTCGCAGCAGAGCCAGCGATGGCTCGGCCAAAAACAATATTTGGACATGGCAGCAGATGTCCCCAAACAAGCCCAGGAGGACAGGCCTGCGAGGGGAACTTTTGGCATCGGGCGACTCCAGGGAGAGAGGAGAATAAGCTGGAAACAATGTGGTTTATGAGGACACTTGAGGGAGAGCATAAGTGCTAGGTTGTATCACAACTCCAGACACTCAATGGGAGGCTCAGATTTATAGATGATGAAGAACCTGCCTCTTTAAATGAAGTGTGGTTCACGGAGTTTGCCAACTTATTCCCAGCTGTATGTGTCTGCACTCAGTCAAGGAACTTTTTCTTTGATTCGGGGGCTGAGGGAGAGGTCTCTTCATCTTTCTTCTGCTTTTGTGATCGCTTCGGTTTTTATGCGTTGTGATGTCTGTGCGCTGAAACAGAGAATTACAGGAAATGTGCACTAATGCTTGCGTTTAAGACACAGATATGTCCGTCAGATTTCCCAGGCAATGAAGTCGTTCACAGCCTTTTTTTTCCCTACTCATTTATCCGTCTTCTTAAGAGCTGCGTTTGCAAAGGTGTTTGTCTAGCAGAAGATCATTGAATAGTGTAGCATTACATCCAAAAACTACTCCACAGGTTTCATGGAAAAACTATGTGGAGCCAAGACAGACTCCCCAACCTGGAGGATCTGAAAAGTAAATCACTTTCATATATGGAAAGTATTATAAATCACACACACACTTTTGCCCAGGATTCACTGATCACTGCTTCATGTGATGATAATATATATTCCTCCTTATAAAGACTTACTTTGTCCTTTCAGCACATGAACAAAAGCCACCACTCCCAAAATGCAGTGTCTAATGTAAGTGAGGTTGCACATTTTATTATTTGAAACACAACTGCATCTTGGATTATGTTCAGTGGTAACTTTACTGAGTTAAGGAAGTGATACACTCTTGTATCATATCCTGAGTTGTGCTTGTGGTTCAGTTTAGGCGTCAAAAGCACTTTGGTAGTGAAAGATCAGGGTTTCAGTTTTTTTGTCTCTCTTGACTTTTGACCAAGACCACATTATTTCCCTAACCTTAACCAAGTGCTATTAGTCCCCAAACATAACCATAAACACATTTTTATTCATGCTTTAGTTGCTACAAGCGGATATGGTTATGCATGAAAGGATATTGTAGGAAAACAAATGAAAGGCAATTGCGACAGTTCATTGACAACATGTGCAGATAAAAAAAAAATGCAATCTGTGTGGCATTATTTTTCTCTCAAAATGCTTTTTCTGTTGCAAATTAGTTTTTATATAAATGTAAATTCAAGTATGTTTTACCAGGATTGATTTTTTTCTTGGGTGTTGATCTTGGTCAGTTTTCAATTTTCCACTGGGGACTAAACTGTGACCTTGGAGGATTCGTAGTGTGGGTAGAAAAACAAACACTCCTGCTGTATCTGATCTGATAGTGATTTTATTCATAGAGAGCTTTTTCTAGATTAGCACTTACTCTTTATACAAGAAAAACAAAGCAGTGAGTTAATCAGTATTCAATGGAAAAATAATTGGTTTCTTCTAATCTGTTCTTATTTCACCATCTGGCCTTAAACACACCATGCGAAGGCCCTGCTTTATGTACACGAAACCAAACTTAGTATTAAATGCCGACACATAAACAGTTTTAGTTGCACATTCAGCTACTGTAGAAAAGAGAAAACGAGCCAGATCCTTCTTTATGTATAGCTTCATCCACCATTTGTCACAACCTTTCTCATGACTTCAGGAGACACTTCAACACCCCTAAGAGCTGCGATGCCGATTTTCCATCTCAATCAGCAGTATCAGCGAGAGACAGAAACCTACACCACCTCCAGAGACCCTCAGACAATGGCCCTCACATCGGTTTCTACTCCCCCTCCTCAACCGGGCTAACAAACTGTGACCTGGACCTGGCGCTCTGACATGGAGGCGAGTCAAATCAGCAAGCTAAGAGACACGAGTGCTACATGATCCTGTTGTATTCTGGCAAGCTTATAATGCCTCCAACGCCGCAGCCAAAATGCAGAGACAGCAGGGACCGCAGGTTTCTTTCACTGGAGCCATTAAAGACATATAATATCTAATGTCTTTTTGTCATGCACAGCGTTCAGGGCTTTTGTTATTCAAAGAATAAACACATTAATCACGCCGCTCTCTTTTACTAATCTGCTTACACGTCATGTTAATGTTGTGTATTCAACCTATTCAACCAGTCTGTAATCAAACAAATGAATTTTCCAGGACACTCGGTGCTGAAAACCCCTTGCTGTTACAGATGCAATAAAAACACCTGATATGTAAAACTTCCTTCAGCCTGTTTTGTAACATACGCGCGTGTGACACGAACAAGCTGTTTTAAAAGTCATCAACAGATCTAACCGGCTCAACCAGAAACACATGAGGGTATGCCTTAATATTTTGGTCAATATGACATAACATTGCACAATCTTGTCGGGCAAGATCCTGACGAGTGCAAGTACCAGCATAGGTGGGTTCACTCCACAGCAGTTAATTATACAGCTTAAAGCCGAGAACAGAAGTTGAAACGCGATGTGGTCTCGCCCCACAGCTGCGTCCTACAGGAGAAAGCGAGAGAGCGGAGGGAAGGAAAAAAGGCGACGGAGCAGCTCTCAT
This sequence comes from Holacanthus passer, assembly GCA_025331565.1. Taxonomy (NCBI): domain Eukaryota; kingdom Metazoa; phylum Chordata; class Actinopteri; family Pomacanthidae; genus Holacanthus; species Holacanthus passer. The sequence goes on from JAFREQ010000034.1 coordinate 3,266,022, forward strand.
TGTCACCGCGCCTGGTTATTGTTCACACTCCTCCACATGCAAACCCTCCGCCTCGGGCTTTTTTATCATGCTGTGGCACGTGAGCTACAGCTGAGAGCTCCTTTCTCTATCTGAGGAAAAGGCCACTTGGCTGCCGCTGAGTGAAGGTGAGGAAGGAAACGGTGACAGAATGTTCATGTGTTGGACTTCCTTTAGATAAAGCTGACTGCGTATTAAGACGTTTAAGGAAACATGCGTATTAGATTCATTCTGCTTCAACAGGCCGCAACTGAAGCGTCGAGACTTTTCTGAAAGAGGCCACAACGCTGGGAATAAATCCTTGTTATGGTCTCTACAAGTTAGAGCCATTTACAATAAGTCACCAGATGAAGTCAAAGCGGTCCAACCACTGGCCTTGAGTTTGACATTCATACAGCACATCACAGGCTCTGGTTTGTTTCAAAGGAGACACAGTAGTTTGGCCCGCCTCCAAGGAAACAACATCTGGATTTTTGCTCTTAATGGGCTCCTCTTAATGGTTACAGCACCGAGTGTGATGGACTGTGTCTCCGTGAAAACCCAAATCTCAATTTAGCGGACATCGTCTGAGATAACAGTGAAGCGCTCCAGAGATTTTTAGATCGGATATGCCGTAATAAATTGTTAAACACATTCATTTGTTGGATACCAGTGTAACACTTGTTAGAAACACTCTTGGGTTTTTCTGTCCAACCACATGGCTTCTCTCAGCGGTTAGTTGCCTCTCAGAGGGTTGAAAGGCCACCAGTCGAAACTCATGTCTCTCATTATTCAAACTGCTGTTGTCTTAGTTTGGGATTACACTGCGGTTTAACAGCCAAGCTGAGCAGAAATCAATTGCAGCCGAGAAGAAAAGTAGAAAAAGTGTAAAAAATCTAGTCTATCAAAAATGGCAAAATTGGTCAGATAAGTCCATCACTGGGCATTGATCTTTGAAAAATATGGATCACTGCAGAAAATCTTTCCTACATTACATCTCAAGCTCTGTTTAATGAACGTGCCAATTAATTTCTAGTTGCACCAGTATTTATTAAATCAGAGCAGCTGTGGAGTCAAAGGTTACTATAATATTGCAGTATATAACAATAACAGTTCTTCTGAGTTCAAGCTGTATAAAAACTTCTCTAAACAACATTTTGATATTAAAACATGAATCAAATTACTACGTGTAATGATAAACTGATGAACCCACAAGAGTGTCTTAGCGTCTTCGTGTTTTACTTTTTAACTTTATGTTTCTTCTCGCTGAAGCAGGCACAGAACACACTGTGCATTACCTGACAGACACAGTTCGCTGGTGAACATAGTGGAGCATTTAGCAGCTAAAGAGCCAGACATTTCCCTCAGGAGCTGGTGGAGACCAAACACAGAGCTAAAATTCAATCTAATATATGTTGGATATGTAAATAGGCAACTGTGAACTAACACTTTGGCCATAATTGTTATTTATAATGTGATAATGTGTCAAGGTTTACAGCTTGTTGGATGTCTCCAAGAGGCAAATATAACTAGAGCATTAGCCTCGATCCAGACCTATTAATCGCTGCCTAACTCAAACATTTTGATGTTGCTCTGGTAAACGATTGATTCCTTGTTTGACGAGCCAATCTTTCAACCAGGCTGAAACACATCCTGGCCAACATGACCAACTGCTTAACCCAGAAAAAATATCAATATTCTTATCTAAATCTCAGAGTACAATGTTTTCCTTATGGGAAATGTTTGAATTAATAGAAAAACAAGACACTTTGACACAACCATGAAAAGTCTTTGGAGAGGACTAAATAGTAAAGTTGTTGTGTGATTATCAACTCTAAATGACTCATATTAAGTCTCATATCTACTGGCCTTTTCTTTACCATGACCAGAAAATGTCAACAGACAGGTCGTCTCAGTCTCATCTGTGATTGTAATGATCTATGATATACAGTCTCTTTCACACTGAGGATGTGTTGTCATCACTTTCCCACAGCCTGACAGACGTCGCGACCTCGTGTCAGACACTGATTCCTGCTGATAATGTTGTGGTTTCAGACATTAGCGTTTACAGGGATGTGTACAGATAAGGTTGAAATAAACTCACATGCGCCGCTCATGTTTGTCGCACATGCTGTTCTGAGCTTTTTCACACAGAGAGCGTTAACAAACAGCACACACACACTGGTTTCGTCACAGTAGGTCCTTTGTTTTTGTGCATGTTCCAGGGATTGTTTTGTTTCTGTTTAGTGAATGTTCCCTCTTTGGTTCTGTGCCATTAGATCTTCAAATCCGCCAAGAGCCATGTGTTGTATATAAAGCAAATTATGTTAAACAGTGAGATGTGAAATTAAGCTTCAGGGCTTAATTCATATGAATGAAACAGCATCAGAGTGTAAACTATAACTGGCACAACACGTCTGACTAATATCTAATCTACTGGATGGATTACCATGTGACACTCATGGTGCCCAGAGGATAAATCCTTATGGCTTTGGTGATCTGCTCACTTTCCCTCTAGCGCCACCAGCAGGTTAACACTTGTGGTTTAGAGTGAAATGTCTTTACAGCTGTGGGATGGATTACCATACACTGTTGCTGCCGACATTCATGATCTTTGTGAACTCTTCTTCTAGTGCCATCATCAAGTTAAGATTTCAATTTGTTCCATACTTTGGTTTCTCTTCCCAACAGTTCTTTTGTTTATTTTGACAATGAGCATTGCAGCCACACACAAATTTTTCATATGAAACTTTTTCTTTTTTTGAGCAAAACAAATTTAATGGAAGTGGAAAGGCACCCAGATTACATGTTTTAATCTCTTTTGTTACTACAACCATTATAACCACTGAGTCTTTCCAGGATGCACCTTTCATACCCAATCATGATACTATCACCTGTTACCAATGAGCCTGTTTACCTGTGGAAGGAACCAAACAGGTGTTTTTGGATCAGTCCACAACTTTCACAGTCTTTTTTTGCTGCCATCAAATTCAGAATAAGCAGATATTTACAAAAATCAATGAAGCTGATGAGGTCAAACATTAAATATATTGTCTTGTGCACATTATGTTTTACACAGTATCATAACCTTTTTAGAATCTGTGTTGTACATTGAAACAAGGAAGTATTGTCCATGTTTCCTTTTGTGCAGCATTTCTTTGCACATCAGCGCCTCTCTGTCCGTCTGTGGAATACAGTGAAATCACCTGCAGAAGTTTGTGGTCGCCACATGCGTCATTGTGGATGTGCAATAAGAACATGAGATGCAAACAAAACAGCAATCCACTCATGAAGACATTGCTCCATAACACCACAGGAGGTCAAAACTTCACAGTGTACCTGAATGCTTATATTTCAAAACCACTTGCTTACAAAATGATCGCGATTTCTGTATATATTATTTTCACTTACACTACATGAACCTCCCACTTTTTCCATTGCAAGCTGTTTAGATGTTCCCAGGGTCGTAAACAGTCTTGTCACAACCGAACATCTTCCCCATAATGTAACATTTTAAAAGCCCTATGTGACTTTTTTGACAGCTGACTAACACAGCTCTGATGTCTAAAATACGCCCAAGCCAACTTTTCTCAATTTAAATAGGCCTTATTAAAAATTGCCCTGACTGTCACGACACTGAGTGATGGGGAGTTTGTCCATTTTGGCACAAACTTAATTTCGTGTGGAGAACATTAAAACTTCTGGTTGCTCAGCAGTGCACAGGGAAACAGCCTTTGGCTCCACAGACACTTACACAAGGCCAAAAGGGGAGCTGAGCAGAGCACACGCAAACATGAGTAATGACATCCAGCTGCTCACACACACACACACACACACACACGCTCACAGTCGCTGTGAACACAATTCAGTAGATTCAAGAATCAACATTATGAGAGCTTCAGAGATTAAAATTACTTCTGTGTGACAACACTGACGTTTTGCTTTCCGTCATATACATTATGTGACAAGAGGTAATTACATACCCAACACACACCTACATGACCTTTATTTTCCCACACTCACTCACAGAGTTTGTGCATGAAAGGATATCTGCAAATGCAGATGCCACAGCCTTCCTCATCTGGTTAAAAGATGTGGGCGATGAGGTTTTTGTGTAGAACGCTGTTGGGTTCCTGTCATGGTTGTTAATGATCCTCACAGAGACATTGAGACATTGAACCGTTGCTTCTGTGACGTGGGTTTCTCTTATTGTTTTGCACAGTGGCCTTGAAAGAAGTCAAGCGCTTAAAAAGCATGCAAGCAAATTTCATTGCAAGGAAGCAGCAACCCGTGTGATTATGTGTATGTGCATGTCTGCAAACCTTTGATTGTTTGCATGCAAAAGATGACCACAAACAGGAGCACGAGGGCTTTACTTGATAAGAGATCTTCACCAGTTTCTGAAATGAGCTTGGACAGTCACGCACAGGGGACTTTCCAGGCTCTTATCTAACGCTTGGAGAGGTGACATAACTTTTCTAACACAGTCCTTGTTATGAGCTTGCCACAGTCTAAAATGTTAACCTCTCATTCATATATTAACCTGTTTATTCTTTCTTAAAAGGGACATATTGATCTTAATGTACTGATCAGTTTGGGAGTTATTCTCCTATTTTTGTCCTTTATGACGATGGATCATGATAAACTTTAAATCATGACCTCTGTTGAGATTTGGGAGAGACTGACTCCAGCATCAACAGTGTCGATTGTTGCAAGCTGTGTGAGACTCCTACAGCTTTAAAAGTCCAACAACAACAACAAAAAATCACTTTGTCAACTTGAGTAAACACATAAAGTAGTCCCCTGGAAATCCCTGTAGCTGTTGTAGAAAACTGCACAACATACAGAATCCACTTCTTGGAATATTTATGCACGCACGCTGGTTTGATTATATTAGTGTGTGGCTGTGGGAGACTTTCAATATAGCCTGTGTGCATGTTAGAGAAATAACAGCAAACCAAGAAACCTCAGAAACAGAGCTGGGATGTGAGACAATTTTAGCTCAGTGCCACAGTTGGAACTGCGGGTCACGTGATGCCCACCTTCCCAGAAGACATTTCAGCCCGTCATTATAAAGGAGATGTCTGTAAAAGAATGGTAAACAATGGATTTCAGCCATTAGGTCAAATAAAAATTCAGAATTTGAATATGATACTGGTGATAATTGTTTTGTTATTCCCCGCTCTCAGACAGTCTTTTATTGGAGGCATCCATAGTGTTGACACATGAAAAATGAAAGTGCTTCTCACCTCCACCTGGTCAACTCACACCAGCTGTGTGACATGGGTGTGATTGATGGTTTCATGGTTAAGTTACAGATGTTGTTGGATGCAGCTCATCCAATTTCAACATCTTCATTGACATAAATAAACTGACAATGCACACACAGTTTAATTTTCCTTTAATGCCTCTGCACAATAAAGAGAGAGTCCAGTCGCAGCAAACTGCAGTGGAACGGCTATGTAGTTCAGTAAAACAGCCACAGTGACTCCCAGAGGTCTACTTTCTCCTCAAACACTGTTGTTCAACAAGATTCTTCCTCTTGAATTAAAGTTTGTTGCAAAGCTATAAGAGGCTCGTGCTTTTTGCACCGAAGGACATTGTTCCTGCAAGAGTCTCTTTTTTTTTTCTCAAATCTTCACAACAGAGCTGAACTGAAAGACTGAAACTCGCAGAAAAAAAAATTATTGAATTTTGAAGTGTTGCTGGCAGGAATCTATACCGACGTGGATTTGTTCAAAGGCAAGAAAAGCCCTTGTAGAGGCCAGCAGTTCATCACAGGACACATCATCTTCTTGGTTGTATATCAGCTTTAAGTGCCAGCGACAAGGCCAAAGCCTTCATGTATCATTATTTGATTGTGCTTGTGCTCTGCTTTCTTGAAGTATTTACAGTATTTACAGTGTAACCATATAAAACTACAGACATTCCTCATGTACAGGACTGGGTTTTGTTTAGATAATGTAATCTCCTCTATCTATACAATGAAAAAATATGGGAATCAGGTGGGAGCAGCTGTCAAATTCTGCAAAGCTATAGCGCTAAATGTATAAACAACATACTTATAAGACTGTCACCAAACTGTGTTCATGATTTGCATTTAAAAAGCACTTTGATTCCGCAGCTCAAATAAAAAGGCTGTGGCAGGTTATAATTTCAGTGCCAGCTGAGGGAAACACTTTGGGGTTTGGGGGGCACCAGCTGTGTCTCCCCGTCCAGGCCAAAGTCTCAGCTGGGAATTTTTCTCTTTTACAAAGCTGACAGGAAAACATAGAGTCACCGTAACCCGAGATGAGAGATGGAGGGAGCGAGATGGAGGGAACGTAGAAAAACAAATCCTTTCAATGCTGCCAGTGTGAGTTAAAGAGAGAGGGATGGATTAGTGCAGGGCGAGGTGCTGGAGCATCCCTCCCCCTCCTTGACAGATAACTCCACTCTCGCACAGGGAGAGAGACACAAAGGAGGAGGGAGGAGGTGCAATAAGAAGAGAAGAAACATGCCATGATGATAAAAACACATAATTACACATTACAGAAACGAAACCTCAAAATGGGCTGAAACAAAATAACTGATGTGATTTCTCATAATGTCAGGGAACATTGTGGTGCCTTGACTGCTCGGTCTGTCTGCGTTATGAAAGTACGCTGAGGACTTCAAGCTTGAAAAACTAGAACCAATCTCATTCATTCATTATGAGTGTTTAAATGCACATGATAGTCATCAGCATCTCGACATGAATCAACTAACAATTATATTACTTACTTACTACTTACATTATTGCATTGAGTATACTTGGACAAATAACGTCTGTATTCAACAGATTTTCTTTCAACTCATGCAAGAAAGCAAATGAGCATATTTTTTAAGTATTTCTTTAATTGCCAACAAAGCTTTGTGTGATGTAGCTGAACATTTGCCAACAGCAGGCAGCGCTACCAACAAGGGGGAATCCAGGATATCACAGGTTTAAGAAAGACTATGTGACCAGATATGAGAATTAGATGATAGAAATTACAACAGCATGTAAACAAACACGAAATTGCGAAGATCAACAACAACATCTCATGATGCCTAAAACATCAGATTGTCAAAGATTAATTCCCCAGACAACTGATTTATCTACACTCACTCAAACTTTGTATTTCTATAAACATATTGACCTATTGATTCTTATATGTTGTTCTTTCTTTTTGTGAGGCTTCCCCAAAAAGGTATTATCAAGATAAAAATGTTTATTTCTCATTTACTCATAGCACTGGTTCCATCATTGCTATGAGACTGTCAGCCGAGGACTTTCTCTGTATCGCTGCGTAGGCATCGAGAGCACCAGCTGTAACCTCGCACTTGACCCCAACAACCCCCTGACCCACATCCCAGTATGCAGAAAAGACAGGGTGGAAAAAAAAATGGAGCAAAATATGACTTTATGACACGGCCCATCACTATCACTAAGAAAGCTAATACAAAACAAAAACACATTGTCTGTGCGACAGATGAAAAAGATTAAAAATGTGTTCCGCATGAACACAAAACAGCTAAGACCAAACCAAAACAAAGGGGGATATCCTGTTTTTCCAGAGCCCACTCCTCCCAGAATAGCACAGCATGGCAGGGAGGTTGTTATCGCTCTTATCACAGCCTGCATTATAATGTGGCAAGGAAACATCCCTTATTGTTTTCTCGCAGGCTTCCTCTCAGCCCTGGGGTTGAAGTGGCCACGTACTAATGGCATCACTGTCGTTCTCCTCCTGCACCGCCCGCCTCATTAAGACATACCTCCATCAGTGTTTTTGACTTCGCACAGACCCTCCCCCAACCTTATCTAAAGTTGTACAAACATGTACAGACACACACTTCTCATATCATCAGCCCACTTTCATCAGTACAGTGACAATATCTGCTATGGTTACACAACCTCTAAACATTGACAACCAGTGTGCTTGAGTTGTGTCAGCAGTATTTCAGGAGCTATAAGAAAATAGCTCTGCGATACATGAACTAACATGCCCCTTGTGCACATGCAGTGCATATCTCAGTAAGAATCCCACGCATCTATATGCACTGCACATTGCTTACGCTCAGCTATGGTTTGTGTATCATAAACACACACACACACACACGAGACACATTCTCACATCAGTTACACCCATATCTGTGTCACTCCCCTGAGCGTGCCACTTCTCATGTACACACTCACTGATAGTTTGGTATGTGAAAGTATCACAGGCTCATAACAAGCAGCTTTACACGGCAGCTGCTGCCCTGCTGGCGCACCTTCCTCCATAAGTAAACCCACGCTCCAGGTATTCGCGGCATGCGATCCGGCCCAAGCCAGGGGCATTGTGCACTTGTGCGGGGGGTCAAGGCAAACTTCAGCAGAGGTCAAAAAGTCAGCAATTTGCACACCAAGGTTAAAGCTGTCAGTTGGAGAGCAGCTTGGGGCAGTGGATTTGGGATGGGATGGTGCTGCAGCTTCATTCCTTCCTAGTGGAGGAGCTTCTCTCTCTTAACCAGTGTGTGCTGCCAAGGTGAAGATGTGTTTGTGAGTTTGTTGTAAAGTTTGTTCTGGTGGGACAATAGAGGCTCTGCTGTTTGCTCCATTTGGCTCATGGTACATTTTCTATTTCTGGTGTTACAATATCTGCCCTCTGGTCTTGTAGACCGGCTGATGCCAAATTGGATCGTTTCCAGCGTGCGTATACACAATGTCCTCTAACCCTACACACAGACATTTGCGGCAGAAACACACCGCAAACTGCAAGTCAAAGTGTCCAAGTATCACTTGAATTTCAAAAACGCTTTGCTTTGCTTCAGGTTGGGCCTTGATGGGCTACTTGCATCACTGCAACACAGGAAAAAAAAAATTGGACAGCATTCTGTTTTCCAGCCAGAAGCACCAAGTCATGGCTGCAGAGCTTTCATTTTTTTAATTTCAAATAGCTGTCAATGACGGTTGATAATTTGATTTGTGGTCTGTAATGTGTTTGAGCAACAAATGTCTGAACACACAGTGACACCTAACCTCATCATATCCAATGAGTTATGGTACATACAGGAACAGACTTAATAATCCTTGTTATATTTATCCTTCAGAGCAAAACTGAAGATCCAGACAAAACACACATTGACAGTGAGTGAACGCCTCCACATTCAGACTCTGTCCAAACAGTATTTTTCCAATGTAAACATGAGTCAATTTAATGTTAGCGCCTGTAAACGCAAACAGAGAGGTCCTCCTCATCCACTTATGAGTCAAGGTCACCGTGGTGGAGCGGCGCTGACACCGAATAGTGAAAGACGTGCACCTGTCTCGCAAACTGTCAGGACCAACTGTTGAGGACAGACGGTCGTGGGAAAACTCGGAGCGTGCTGTGCTGTGATGTTTTGTTAGGCTGTCTCAGCTGAGGCAAGAGATGATTTGCCAGCTTAGGGACATGAGCTATATTTACAGTCCAGTGGAGCACTTGACTTGCCAAATGTGCCATAGCAAGAATTATATTCTAATCTACAGAGAGTATTTTTAGAACAACTAATTCAATCAAAGAAGAGCATTAACACAGACTTACTGATAAGCACATAGTGTCTTTACAAGTGTTTTTGTCCACAGACGATGTCAGATTTTGATTGTAGGGATCATATAACTCTGGACTGAATGAAATGTTTGCCACCTTTATAGAACAGGAGGGGCCAAAAAGAAAAGGTATTTTATTACCACAGAACAGAAACAAAAATTGATTATTAGCTTGTTGAGACAAGGTTTTCCTGCACTTTTTAACGTCAAGAAACAGTTTGAGCATTTTGAGATTCCTGATAAATGATTTTTATGAATAATGATTAATGATAATAAAATTATTAAAAACTATGCTATGCAGAAATGCCCAATTGTGCAACTTGTGTTTGATGTTAAGTATTGTCTTTGCTGGTTCAGGGGGAGGACAGCTGACGGGGTTTGGCACACCACGTCTCACACATCACCCACACTGTCTGAACTTGGCCGCTGCAGTGAGAGGTGTCTGTCTCCAGACCGAGTTTGGCTGCACGTGGTCCATCACGCTTTTCGAGTGAATTGTTTACATCTCAGCAGTGACGTGGTTTGAGGAACTTGAGAAATTTTTAAGAGACTTTCACGTTAGGCAACACTGGCACGCACATGATGATGTGCGATGTGTGTGTTTTTAAAGGGAAGTAGCTGATTGTGTGGTCAGCCTTGTGTGGTCATTCAGGGTTGTGTATCTTTTAACACATTCAACTCTACATTCTCGCTCTCACATTGCACAAGTTATATACATTCCTCCATCTGAAAGGTTTTTCTACAGTGCGTCCACTTACCTGACCCCCTCACTGTTGCTGTGCATGACAAGCTTTCAGTTCTCGCATGTGTGGTTTAAAATATTTACCATTCAACTTCATAATAAATTCCTTAATGACAAACAGAAGAAGACAAACATATTTTCTAATTTTTCGCCGTCGACTGTCGAATTTGCCGGCTGAAATGATGTAATGAAATGAAATGAAAATTCTGTCCTCAAATAATTTGGCTGCATATATTATATCATGCTTAAAGGCTAAAGCCAAGTCATTTGCAGGTTGCACGTCATCCTCATCAGTTTTATGACATATGTAGAGGATGTGAAAAAAAAGAAACAGCATTGTTCTTGTCTTACAGATTAGTTGGTCCTGTAAGTATGATGAGGAAAAAATGTAAGACTGTTTAGCTGCTTATGTCACATATTTGCCTTATGGTATGTTTTCACTGTTTTAAAGATGAGGACTAACAGATGAGCATCCAGGAGCAGCTTCAGTGAGTGGATGTGCTATATGTTAACCCATAACCCCACAAACTAATCTAGCTCATGATGTGCTCGTTGGTCTTGGAAGTAGTACTGTTACTATTGTAGGTAGTGGCCAGACGTTTGCAGTAAAGAAACACACCTTTTAATCCATTCTTACACTATGACTCTTACACCTGAATGTATTTCTCTGACTCTCTGTTGTGTCAGGTCAATTCACAAATCACAATGAGCCAACAAGTCAGTTTTGGCAAGAAAGAGGTGAGAATGTGAATAAGTATCTAAATGGCTTCATTAACACCACTTCTCTCCACGGATTGGACTGAAAAAGTTTAATCATCAGAACCAAAGGTTATCACTGTGACGTGGCTTCAGATTTTTTTTTTTTTTTTTTTTTTTTTTTTTTTGACAGTAGCCTATCTCTTAATTGGTCAGGGTGCGGTGCCAAGACTCAATGTGAGAGTGAAGAAGTGAAGAGATGCCAGCAGAATAGCCAGGCCACAGGAGGAAGGAGTATTGTTCTTGGCATGGATCGAAGCGACCGAATCCAAGCACCCAGATGGACTCCAACAGGCTCCAGCAATAACACACACACCGAGAGAGAGAATGGAGGTCACCTCAGGATACACACACAATAAATCCATTGTGACTGGCTGTCTCTTTTCAGAGATATTTCACTGCTCGCAAACCTTATCTACCTCGGCACACCGAGGAGAGCTACTTGGTGAACAATAAGTTTAAAATCTAAACAGAGACCAGGCACTCGAAAACAGCACAAGTGGAGGTTTTAAAGTGTATGGTGAGTGTATGCAGAGCTTCGAGTGGTCTGATTTCTTTTAAACCTGCACCGCAATCACACAAAAAGCTCTGCATTTAGGAAATCTACTGCCTTCTTTTACTGCGTGTAAGCATTATTGAGATTCAGTCATTGTTAGGCTCTTGTCCAAGATCTACTTCAGTGCCGCTCGCTAAAATTCATTATGTAAGTAGACCAGCAGTGCACTGTTTGAACTGTGCACTATTAAAGGAACTGGTGCATTAAAGAGTCTGGGGGAAAAAAATACTAAAACTGCGTGCATCCATTTTTGTTTGATTTCAATTTGGGTGTATGTTCTGTTGGGAATGAATGATGGCAGCCAGTTTATCATGCAGATCTGACTGTTGCCACTGCAAACAGAAAAATTGGTTTTAGCTAATAGCTTTGCAATTGCTGCAGGTATAAAGTCAACAACAGGTGGCAATGGGACACTTTCCTGCTTCTAATGTGCATCTATGTAAGCAGAACATGGTGCAAACGCTTAACAGATTGCTCTTTTAAACAAATAGCATGTGTACGTCAACACATCGGCAGATTAATGTGCAATTATAATAATATTGAGAATAAGCCTTATTTATATAACGCCTTTCAAAGCACAGTTACAAAGTGCTTTACGATAAAACAGAACACATTCAAAACACAGAGAGAATAAAATGGACTAAAAGCCATAAAACAAATGAAATCACAGAAAAGCAGCTTTAAAAGGAGGGTTTTGAAAAGTGATTTAAAAAATGAGACAGGGTTTGCAACCCTGATCTCTGCAGGCTCACCTAGGAACCCAAACACAAAGGCTCTGTCACCTTTCTGTATTAATCTGGACCTTGGAACAACAACCAATGATGCATCCGAGGACAGGGCAATAAAAGATCTACTAAATAACTGGGCGAGGCCGCTCAGGGCTTTGCATGTAATCATTAACAGCTTGAACTTGTTGAAGTTGAGGTCGTGATCAAAAATGACACCAAGATTTCTACAATGCTGAGTTATTGAATGGGACAGAGAACCAAGGCTGTTTGATATTTGAGTGTATGCACTATCTTGACCTATGATCATTACCTTTGTTTTATCATAGCATTTAGCTGCAGGCAATTTTGTGACGTCATGACACAAGTTTACCAGATTAACTGTGTTAAGCCACAAGCTTTTCTCTTCCGACTTATCTGGACTCCCTCCCTCCTCTCTCTCTGGAATCTCAGCGGCGCCACCAGAAACCAAAGTCTCAACCTACTACCAGTTATTTGTGAATCTACTGGAGTTTTGTTAATAAATCCCTTAAACCCTTTTCCTTCATCTGTGTCTCGCTCCTGGGTCCAGTTCAGCAACAAACTCAAACCGTCACAGTTACGTCTATGGATAAGGTGGCCAAGAGGGAGCATATAAATGGACAAGAGGTGTGGACCAAGCACTGAGCCTTGGGTAACCCCAGATGAAACACCTGTTGCTGCTGACCTGACATCAGTGAGCACCTGGATACTTTTATTTATCCAGGGCCTTGAGAGACAACTAGATTTTTTGTTTTTGAAGCTACAGTACTACAGTACCTTGAATTGTATTGCTTCCAGGGGAAAGGTAGCCTTGAATACATTACGACTATCAGAGGCGATGTGCAGTGTACAGTGCAGTGTAGTTGGCACCTCCGAGGTGAAAGAAAGTTCACAATAGAGAATGAATTGGGTGGAAATTTTATGATCTTGAAAACTGGCACTCACAACTTCCCTTCAGGCATTTGAAATAACTCCTCTGTGACAACAAGTGTAAAAAAAGTGATATAGGTGATATAGGCCCAATGCAAATCAGATGCTTCATGCTACTGTGGGCTTCATGGGTGACTCTATTGCAACTGACTCTGTCTATATTCAGTGAGCTAACTTAGAGTTACCTGATTCCTCTACATCTCAGAAGAGACAAGAGAGTAAAGTGCTGAAGCTCAAATCTGGCCCATCTGAGGGTTCTGTGACTCAACAGCTACAGGTAACACAACACAACCCCATATTAAGCATAAGACATTGATGGTCAGAGATACATGCATCTACACATTTGACATGAGGAATCTTTATAGCATGGGATAAGATTAGATCAAAAGTAAGGCCTTTTAAGAGAGTAGGTCCAGACAGAGCACACGATAAGTTAAAAGACTCCATAAGGTTTAAAAACTCCAGGCAAAGGGGTTCATCAAGGATCAGCAGCTTATCAAACCTAGACAGAGTTAAGGACAGCAAATTCACTGATAAGCAAAGCAGTAAAATCACTAATAAAAATATTACCCTTTCCCACAATATCTATTTGTGGTATTAAAGTCTAGACAAATGCAAACAGCCAGACAGACGCGTAGATGCGATGTAAAGAAATTTGCCTGTGCAAACCGCAAAATACGAAAGGTGCAAACTCCACCCACAGAAACTCACACGTTTATCGGCACGCTATCCTCAAATCTAACTTTCACATTCGTGCAAGCCAACACAGAACCTGCTATAATTCAAATTTAACTGTGCATGCCTATATTAAGAGTGTGAGTGTGTTTAGCCTATGCAAGCTGTACTTGTCTGACTGAGGCAAATGTTTTTCTCTCCCTCCATTTCTCTGTCACTCCGTCTCCAGGTTGAAAACAAAAAAATGCAGCAGCCATAGCGACAGAGAGCAAAGGAAGACCTGGTCCGGGCCTGTCACCTTTGCAGAGTCCTGATTGGTGGAGGCCTGCTGTGTGAGCTTTGTTGCTGTGTGGACGGCGAAGGCAGGCAGTTCTCCGAGCGCCGCTGTGGACTCAGCTATCTCAGCAGTCCTGTCAGGGCGGATTTACACCGCAGGCTCAGAGCTGATCTTTTCACTCCTCTGACACAGTTTGTGGCTGGATGGAAAGGAAACCTCAGTACAACAGCTCTTATTAATATCAGGGACCAAGGATCTGCCGACTTATTGGCTGTTTATTGACGTAGTAAATGTCAGAGAGCTTTTGAAACCAGGGAAATATTAGACAGCCTTATGCTTTGTTTGATTTTGTTTTTTCACTTAAAAAAATCAGTGTGTTGTGACATGAGAGAAATAGTTTTGAGTTATGTACTTATACATTTTTATAAACTTAATGAAATGTAGTTATACTACTTATTTAGGAAGTATACACAAGATAGTGATGAGTCAATCAGTCATCAGTCACGAAGCAGTCATCACACACACAAACACATGAATCAAAACAGTCAGTTATTGTTAGAAATATTAGCAAGTGAAGCTCCGTCTGAGGAATGACTCTGCTAAGTTTAGGTTTTGGTTTGTTTCAGATTTGTTTCAGAAGATTAAGCCCCCTTGAATTGGGGAATTGAAAAACCCTATCAGAGTTTTTTGGGCAGGATTAAAAATGGTGACATCATCTTTATGTGCCATATAAAAAAAAAACTATTGCCACAAAAATGCCTAAACAGCTATACATGTCTTATAAGGCACCTTCCAGGAACAGTTATTAAATACAGCATATTTAATCAACTTGAAAAACTCAATATGTTAGCAAACAGTTGCTTATTAACACATCCAACAGATGTGTTGTGACATTCATATGGAGTGTTTTCATAGCCAAACCAACATACGGTGAATCCAATATTCACTCCACCTTTTAGCTCCGGTTTTGTTCTCCACCAGCTCTCGAGGGAAATATCTGGCTCTTTGGCCTCTAAATGCTCCACTGTTCACCAGCTAGTTTTTAGTCTGTGACGGCAGCGCACAGTTGGTTTATCAGAGCTGTTTCACAGAAAACAGTTGTCTGTTCGGTCGGGGTTGATAAGAGTGGTGAGGCTGAACCAAGCCGGTAAAGTTGCAGGAAATTAAAACCACAGAGTTGGGTGATAATTATCTGCGGGTTCGTCAATACAAGTGACACTGCGGCCAATGATGCTTTAAATGTTTAAAACAAGCTGAATCTTCAGTTTGCATCTCACACATCCATTTTTTTCATACCTGTTTGGGGAGGATGTTGGTGTCAATCCCAGCATGCACTGTGTCATCAGTTCATCACAGTGCCGTCTTTTATGCCGCAGATGTGAATCCGCTTTCGTTGCCATTGTTAGTCATCCTACCCTCGTTTGTTATTGCCCCGTGGCACGGTGTTGAGAGATGAGGTGAAAATACAGTGAATAACTACTGACAGTTGTTTCCTCCATAGGAAGAAGACGTACAATGAGTCCTCTGATTCTGTTGTTCCCAGACTGGGTCCAGATTGAGGTGATGACTTCCTATGACTCCTGTGACTCACTTGTGTCTGCATCGTGGATTCGCAGTATGTTGATCCAGACCCCATGTGTCTGTCACAAACAAGTCTGGATGAACTCTCACCATGTTTTCACAGTTTTTTTCATTTTCAACACAGCAGGTGAGACTGATGTTTGCTAAAATAACAGCAGCTAACTTTATAGCAAATGTTTACTAGAAATTCAGAGACAATATGGCTGACCAAGTTTTTATGTAAGATCAATCAAATGGAGCTTTAAAAGGAGTTTTAAAGTCTTTCTTCCTCTATAATCAATGCCATTATTTAAACTGGGTTGGAGACAAAGATAAAGAAAACCAACACGGCACACAAAACATGATCATATGGTGAAGTGAGTAATCCCACTCTGGCTTGACAGACAAAGCCAAACATGACAAGAACTGAATGTGCAACACGAAGGCATTGTCAGACAGCACCTCTCCTCTTACCTTTCTTATCAAAGACCACAAATTACATGTGCACCACTCCAGAGCGTATCTCATTTAAACAACAGATATGTCCACAAATAGTGTTCGCGTACGTGCTTTTGGCACATTTCTCTTTATTTGTGGATCAGAATGTACACGCACAACCGATGTTACATCTACAGTCTGACAACTCTATTCACGGCCACTATGATAAATGCGCGTGTAATTGTGTGTTTTTGTCTACATGCACAGGCATGTTTCATACAGCTGCAGAGTATATGGCCTGTAATTACCTGCTAATGTGTCACAGCCTTAGACAGAACTGTGACCCTTCGTGGTTGTTATATTCCCCAGAGAACAGCCCGAGGCGTTCTCACACTGCATCAGCTCACATCAGTGACACAAAGGATAATAGCCACACACACAACCTATACGCAGACACACACTCTACATATAGACTTCACAAAGAGTCACAAGCACCTGCACACAAAACTTTTAACAATAATAATATTAAAAACTGTTATTGACAATAACTGGCAATGACTTGTTTTGACCACTGGGGGCAGCAGAAACAAGTTGTGTTCCTGTTGTTTCTGGCCACCTGGCAAATGTAATTCACTGTCTTTTACCTCTGTGTTTGGTCTCTACCAACTTCTGAGGGAAGTATCTGTCTCTTTAGCTGCTAAATGCTCCATGACGTTCAACTTTTTTGATGAAAATAGCTGCCAGCCGAAAGGATGCTATGAAAGTGGTGAGAGAGAAACTCCAGATTCATCTTTAAAAACAGTTTTTTTTTCACATAATGAGTGTCACAAATGTGAGATCCGGTTTCTTGTGGCCAGCTGGTGACTTGCCAGAAAAAAATAATTAACACCAAAACCAAGGAATAATGTCATCTTATTTAAAAAAAAACAAAAAAAATCCTAACTATTACTTTAATGTAATAATGGTCTGTTAATGGCTCTGTAATATTCATCCAGAGCAGGTAGTCAGCCCTGATTTATGTTTGGACTACTGACAACCTAATGAAGGAATTCCCCTCTGAAGTTCCCTAAAATTGATTAAGCTATAGAAGATTCCCGGGACTTCTCCCTGGGGGGATTTCTTCGTGAGCATGAGACCAGAATAAAGGAATAAGAGGGACGACAGAGACATGCTGTACTTCTATATGATGAGATCCTGTTGTGTAGAAGTGACCTTTTATAACGAGATTAGAGAAAATGTCAGAGCATATCAAAAAGAGGACGGGAAATATTAAAGTTTGCAAAAAGAGCCACGTGTACTGTCAGTTTGAGGATGCCAGACTAATGAATTATTTTTAAATGTGTCATCAAAAACAAAAGGGATTCAGAGCACAGTTATTCTGTGATTAGAAATTATTTAAAGCCCTGACAGATTTGAAGTTGTGTCTGTTCATTTGGCTGAGACAAATGTCCCTTCCCTGTGAAACCGTAATTTCTGCTGTTCATAATGAGCGTTTGAAATAATCACCTGCTATTTAAAAGCCTGTTAAAACCATGACCTCCATTAGGAAGTCAGTTTCACATTTGATTAGAATTCCGACTAAACGGCAAGTTATTAAATCAACTCTCCCCGTTTCTTTATTCCTATTTCCTCGTGTGTCGAAGTGGGAAAAAAAGAAGCACTTCTATGTCATCAGACTCTGTTCCTCATCATTTAGCACCCGTAATCTCCCGAGGCTTGTCTAACCCTCTGAGATAATCCAGCTCCTCTGTGTTAGCCTCCCTTCTCCCAGCCGTCAGGTGTAGTGTGTCCGACAGCTTTATCCATGCAGTAACACCAGCAGTGAAGTTCACGCAAAGGTAATTAATCTGGAAACCGAAGGCTGCTCCCCATTCACAGCGCACTCGCCAGATAATTATAGCTACAGGCCTTTGGGGGTGCAAGGGCAATGAAAGTGCTGAAAGACAGGCTTAAATGAGAGGCTGAAAAGTTATATTTAAAGTTTTTTTTTTTTTTTGTTGTTTTTCCCTCCAGAGTTTCGTTTGCTCCTTTAACCAGCTGACATTTGGGGAATCGGGAATTATCATGCTATGAGGAAAGAATGTAATGAGAGAGCAATAAATGAAGGTTTTAAATTTTGAAAAAAGCAGAACATAAAATCAATTTTTAGAATCGTTACAAAGAAGCTAATCACCATATTCCTCCTCCTATCTTTACCAAGAGGGAGGCTTGTGCTGGTGGTGGAGCTGTGTAAATAATGGTGCTGATAGATGAGTTGAGAGGACAAGGTCAAAGGTCGAGCCCGGAGGCAATGACGGCAAAATGACCTTTTTTAACAAACTTGTTTTGTGGATTCCAGATCAGCTTAAATCCATCCAGACCTCTTCTAATTGCTGCTCAGGTAATTGCTGAACTTGTCTTGTCATCAAGCCATTTTTCCCAAAGAACACAGAGCAGATGTGTATCGATCCTTTGCAGCCTTCCCAGCACAAATCCTTCTGTCTGCATCAGCATGTGTGTTGTGCCCACAGACTTATATTAAGGCCTGACAGGAGACGATCACTCTTAAACCATTACAAGGCTTTATTAGCTATAAATATTGAATGCATATCGCTCATCAAAAGCCCCCAGTTGCACCAGAGGGTACATATTGGTTTAACTGCATCATGTGGGTTTTTCCTCCATGATCATGTGCCTACTTGTGGCCACTATGTTAAATGCTTTTTATTATTACAAGTGGCTAATGTGCTGTAATGTGGGGGAGAGAAATGTGTCATAATTTAAGTGAATGCATAATTGATAGGCAACTTCTGAATATGTGTGTTATGAGTGATCTGAGAAACATTTTAATTATGTGATCACATGCATGTTTAAAAACACTGTTTATAATGATAAATGATAATGCTTATTGTATTATTAGCCAGGTGATTGCTGCACTCATGCACACAGCAGCGTCAGAGCAGCAAAACGTGATCCAGGGTGAGACCGATGCTTTTTTTGGTAACAATTCTGCTGAAGCCCTGGTCGATACTCAAAACGAGACTTCAGTGTTGACGCTTTAGATTCAGATCCGCTCACCACCAGTAAACACGTGAACATAATTGCAGCTTTCTGAAATACAAAAATGACTGTTCTCTCTCTTTTTCTGGTGAGCGCATTAGTCTTTATGGATGGATGGATTACAACAGCCTATAGTTAAGTGTATAGTATAGTTAAGTATAGTTTAAATATAATATACATGACAGGCTGTAATATTTTGGCACAAAACTTTGCATTTTGAGATGATTATCAAGAGAGAAAAATAGCTCAATATCTAGTTGTTTGTGGCTTTTTCTACAAAAGTGATACCATATGCCGCTCAGTGTGCATTTACTGTTTGAATACTGAAACTGCTCAGCGGTTTTGGAAGTTAGCAGAAATGTCTCTGTGTATTCAGGGTGAGTCACTCACAGTGAGAAAACTTCACACCCACGACCCATCTAAATGAATATTTCCTGTTACAGGGAAAAGTCCTTCATGTGGGTGTAAGTGCACCTCCATGTGATTTAGTATTCAGAGCGTTACAGGTCAGGATGATCAAGATCAGCTGCAAATAAAACACATGTTACAGGACATAATAAACCTGTCAGAAGATGATTAACACTTCAATTGGAAACCTGTAATAACAATAATAATAATAATGAATCTTTTGCCAAACCAGGGTCATGTTGAACTTTGACGACCAAGCCAAGAAAAATCAGACTCCATACCTTTAACCATGAACTGAAACATAATGATCTGTCTTACAGCTTAATAATGTCTTCTCATATGTTCAAAAGTGACGTGTTAATTATTATAAGATTTTCATTCAATATCATATCTCAACATTCACGGAGGAGATTAGTCTTATCAACATCGGTGATAAACGAGCTCTGCAGGGGGTCTCATTGTGAAACTTCTGCCTCCTTTGGTCCTCTGATGAAAAGCACGGCGCGGCATCCTGCTAATACTCTAATTAAAGCCAAACAGCCGCGCAGCTTGCTCCACCACATAATCAGTCAACCCCTTCACCGAGATTCATTTTCACAATGGCACGTATTATCTCCCTTTTTCTGTCTTTATAAGAAGATTATTAGTTAAAATAGCCTGAACGTGATGTGCTTGGTAATGTAGGAGGATGGGGGGAGAAAGGCTTTGTTCAAAAAGGTCAAAGAAAACCTTTGGCTTGATGTTTACTGGAAAAATATAACAGTTCTTCAGAAACAATCTTGATAGCGACGCAAGATGATGATGTTGTTGAAATATATATATATAAGAGCCTGATCTCAGACTCTTATTTTGTGCAATTTTGTGAAATATTAGGAACCTCAGGACCAAATGTCAGGCCCTTAGACGAATAAAAGTGCCATTGAAAGCTACAGTAAGTAAGCACAGCGAGAGAAGGGAGAGGGCTGAACCTTTTTGCAAACAAAGAGACTCCACATATGTTGTCTATTCAAACGGGAAAATGCACTTGTTGAAGCCAAGCAGCTGCAAATGCAATCAGCGGAGGTTGTTACACGACTCGCTGAGGCGTGCCAAGGTTTTTTAACGGGCTTCAGCTGAAAACTGTCTTGAGTAGCTGCAAACTAAACCTGTCATAGCCATTAACTGAGACTACAACATATCTTCAGCAAAATGCTCGAGTAACTGCGCGCAAGTCAGGCTTGTTGTGTTGAGACCGGGGTCAAAGCTTGTCCCAGAGAGGAGAGCAATGTGGAAAGGTAATACACTTAATGCTGTAACATATCAGAGGCGATCACTCTGGGTCTTTTGCAAGGCATGTAATTATCCTCAGACATGCAATAACAAGGTCACAAGGTTCTTTGAAAATACGTAGTAAGTTTAAGCATCAGCTGAGAGGAGGGCATTCACACCATGCACAAATTGCTGTCATGCTGTCATGCTGCAAATTTTGAACTGTTTTATATTTTTAGAAAAGCAATAAAAACTGTGAAAACCACATGGTGAGCTATAACCCACAGGACTCCTTCTCCACACGTCTAGGTCAGAAAGGCTCTTGTGCGTTGGCTCTGTTTTGACCTACAGCATTGATAGAACTGCTGTCATCAACCAAGATGACACCTCATTATCAAAAGATTCGTGGTAAACTACAACCTGACTGTTTACATCTTCAAATAGCAGCAGCAGAAAGAAAAACATCTGACTGTGTACAGCATGTGGATGATATGTAAAAATGTGGTATTGTACGTGTCTGGTTTCCCGTCAGGTCTCATTAACATGTGTACTTAAAATTACCAGAATTTTCACACTGTGTTTTTCCACATAAACACAACAGATGCACCTGATATATTTTTTTTTTCTTTTCACCGCACTTGATGTGGGTTGTGTCTGTAACAAGTAGCTTTCTCTTTTACAGTGGTGATGATGTTACCTTGCACTGTTCTGCTCTCAGACATTGCATTTTGATTCTTCCACACCTTTTTATGCATTTACATTGTAAGGGCCGCTGCATGGTAAATTATCTTTTCTAAGAGCCTTCTGTCTGATGCACTTTTCACTGGTTATAGACTGCATGTGCTTGCATCTTCCCCTACAAGTAAAAGTGTTGATCCATGACACATAATCTCTCCAAAAATGGTGGTGTAACGCATTTTACTGGGCCTGCAGCGTCAACACAAGCCAAGCAATAAAAAGAAAACCACACATCTTGTGTGTGGAAAAAATGGTAAAACCAGAAAATCAGAAGGCTACATTTGCTGCTCAATAACTGGAATCTTGCTCTGTAAATATCCAGGTAGCTGAAATGTTAAAGGAATAGGGGTTTTTTGCCTTTTGTTGAGAGCTGCCAAGAGCATCAAACTCTCAGCAACAAAGCTAATTTCCCCAAATATCAAAATTATTCCATTAAAAATAAAAACCTTTCTCAGTGTCCTCAAAAATCAGTCACATCAGTACATAAAATTGTATTCGATGTCCTCATATGATCCAGTAAAAGCCCTTATTCTCTGCGCTCAGATCATTACGATATTAAAGAAGAGACAATGCGGATTTGTTCTAAACAACCAGCTCATATCTCTTGAAGAAGCAACCACAACATATCCAGTCTGTGTGGGTGGTTGGTGTGTGTAAAAAAAAAAAAATAGGAAGAAGGTTCATACTGATACAAAACAAAACATTCAGTCCTCACAAATGATACTGTTCTCCTGAGGGCCAATTAATAAATTTCACATATCACAAAGTTTCCATTACAGACTGCAGTTCAGAGTTCACAAAGTTCCTTAACGTATCACTTTTCAGGTTCTTTAATTCTCTGAACATGCTGTTAAACATGAACACAAACCTTGACCTGCACTCCTACACAACACAGAGATTGATATTTGAAAATGTTTCCAGCTGTGTAACCCGGACTCATCCAGACTCGGGAGCCTGTGCTGACCCACCAAATCCCTCCACTGAACCTCCAGCAGGTTTGGCAACAGTGATTAGGCCAGCTGTGAATCTTAGCGGGCTTTCACTTCCTCGCCAGACTAATGAGTGAAAGCTTCATCACTCAAACATCGCGAATCAAAACTAGGTTAACCCTTTAGCATCTGGGTGTATTCAAATCTTGTCCTCGGTCAACCTTTCAGAATTTCCTGACTTAAGTTAATTTGAAAGTTCAAGGGAATATAGATATTGTTGCACACTTGGCTGATGCAAACAAGCTTTGATTGCACTTGGGATTGATTGCGTGTTTTTGTCAGTACAGCAAACCAAAAATGCGACTGGAGTTTTTCTCACATCCCCTCTGTCTCACTCTCTCGCTATCTCTGCAGAAAATCAGAGCCGCCGTTCCGCTGAGTGACTCCCTATGCATGTGAGTCTTCCTTTCTGTCAGTGTATGTGTGTGTGTGTGTGTGTGATATGAAAATGTGATTGTGTGTCGACACCCAGCTGCAGAAGCTTCATTCATACAGGTGTCATCTCGTCCAGGAAAGCCTGTATCGGGTTTCTGGACATTGTCAGAGCAGGTGCAATGAATTATCTTCCTGTGCATGTCTTTGTTAAAGGCTTTTTTTTCCTGTCATCTTCTACCTTTCCATCCTTTCTTTTCCCTCTTTGCAGCCTCAAGGTAGGATCTTGACTTATCCAAACTGTAACATAACACTAAAAGAGTATTACTTTCCCTAATGGTGGGCAGGTTTCAGAGGCAGGAAAGAGCGGACCCTCACTGTGTCTCTGGGTCAGTGGACCTGGGGCAGGACTATCGTCATCGCAGCACATGCGGTTGAAGAATTCGCAGAAGTTTATCAGCTGATTCACAACTGAAGAGTCTCAGTTTATGACAACATTTCACAGAAAAGGGAAGTACAATTACCACAGTTCTCCACGGTGTAGGTGTGGGGTAGACCGATGCCAACCGCAGGATGGCGGATTTGCGGTCACATACATGCAGACAGTGCAGATGGTGCAGTTGCAGTTGGACTTAACATCGAATTTCTCAGAAGTGTTTTTCACACTGTTCTCTTATCTTGTGTTGTACTACTGGTCTTTTGGCAAAATTTCCATGCAAATGAGATATGTGTTACCGGGAACATTTCAAATGCTGTAACACTGAAAGCTATAGTTCAAACAAAAGTACAGAGAGAGGTACATAATATTTTCGGGAAAAAAAAGGTTTTAGATAAGAATATTTTGCCAGGAGTGACAAAGTGTGCAAAATAAGAAGTAGTCTTTGAAGCAGTTGTATACCAGGGCATCCAGATTAAGTTTACTGTAGGTTGTGAAGTGCTGCACCATCATCCTGTCTTGCTTTTGTAGTTCTTGCAAACTACATTAAATAAACGTGTACTATTGCAACACATACAGAGCTGCGCAGATAAACACAATACAGGGACCTGCTCATTAAAGCATTGCCCTAAAACACCAGTGTTCAAAAACTACACATCATATCTTTAACTTCAGATTTCCATGTTTGCTTGCTGTCATTTTCTTTCCATTATGATATAGCAGCAAGACTTGTTGTGATATAGGTAGAAATGACAAACAGCATTCCATTGTGATCTGGTACTTGTTAAAGGAGTAGTTCAACATTTTGGGAAAACACCAATCTCGTGCCTCTGTATTAAGCACAGAGCTGGAGCTGGGTTATGGTTAGTCTCGCTTAGTGTAAAGACTGTAAGCAGAAGAAAACAGCCAGCCTGTGTCCAAGGTTCAAAAACACACCTTCACAACAGCTAATTGACATGCTGTATCTTGTTCATTTAATCTGCGCTCAAAAGGTGATGTAAAGACAACAGTTTGTGGTTTTACAGGGAGTCATGCGCTGTAACCGTTTCTTGACAAATACCAGATTATCCAGGCGGTCAGTCTGCGCGCCATCTTCAGCTACAGCGTGGGTTGCAAAATACCGTTGGTGAGCTAAGGCTTACACAATGTCAATAAAGTCCACCAAGTGAAATCAGACCATTGGTGGAGCAGCAGATTCAGTCCTGTGTCAGTGTGTGTTTAGGCTCAGTATTGAGAAGGTCACCTGTGATTTGGCAATGCTCAGACTCCACACAATCACTGTAGTTACTGCACATGTGTGAAACCTATGAAAATTGTTGGATTGATTAAAATAACTGTATCTTTTCCGTCAGACTCACACGAGATGGACGACTGAAAAATGCAGCATCAGCGCCTCCTTTTCAGACAAGCCGAAAGGAGCGGTCTCTAGCGGCGTAACAATAGCAAATATGGCAACCTCACAATGATGAGAAGAACAACTCTGAGAGATTGTCACCGCAGATGATATTTGTGGCTTATGTAATGCTTTATATACATCAAGCATGCACCAAAACCACACAGTAATGTTGAACATGATGGACCAGCATGCCTCAGAACATGCAGCAGGACAGAGTGAATGCATGTGATGGTGCAGCAGAAGGGCTGTTTTCAGTCCACTGATGGATGTTGTTGCAGTAGTATTGTTACATGGATCACTGCAGAGGTCCTTCCTCTCCCTTGATCCACTTCAACAATAGTGCAATGAGCAACAATGACATGGTGCAACTTTCTGCCCTGAGTTGACTTTGTTTCTGCCACGCTTCATAGTTTCTGTTAGGGCTGTGAAAGATAGAGGCAGATAGATACATGCTGCCCCTTTCACAACCTCATACTAATTTACTCCTGTTTCCCCCAAAGGTAAGTGGAAACTACAGTATTTGTGGTGTGGATGACAAATTACTGAAGTGACTGTTGGCTTCGATATGCGTGTAAAGTTTCCCAGCAACTCACTTGGTTGAAAACAAGTGCTCATCACCACATGCATTTGAATAAAGACATTTTGCATTTGAATAAAGACATTTTGGTACAATAGTGATCATATTACTGGTGATAATAAAAATGGGTATTCATATATATGTTAAGGAAGAACTGCAGAGGTTCTTATATAACTGAGGCACAACATGAAGCATTATAACACTGGGGGGAAAAGACTAAGCTGTTTCTAAACATTAAACAACTTGTGCATCAGCATTGATGGTGTGAACAAAGCGGACAGAGAAACGGAGCAGACGGCGGCGGCTGAGAGTGTGTGTGACGCTTGTCTAGACGGCGAGCAAGATCCTTCCCGTCATTGTTGGTTGGCATTGAGGGGCTGCAAAACAGGAAATAATCTCTGAGGGAAAACATACAGTGATGCACATTAGAAAGTCAAAAAGGCGTACCGTAAAATAAAGCACTGAAACATTAATTATACTAGATTTACATTGTGTTTTATAGAGCACAAGCTGGGCCTGTTAATTTGTTTTACATGCACCACCTGAATGCTTTTTATGTGACCTATTACTTTGTTTTACATGCACCACCTGAATGCTTTTTATGACACCTACTAAATTGTGAAGACCATGTCCATGAGGGATGAGGTACAACATCTATGATATCAGTTTAACAGAATCAGCACTGTAATATTACAACTCTAATCCTTCAGGTCTGTATTTTGTTGACCAATCTGTTTTTCAAACTACGGGTGAGTTCATTGTTTGAATGGCCTGTCAGTGATTCCAGATTTAGTTTTCTGAATCAATTTTGGTCATTGTTTACTGGAGTAAGTCATCCATTACTGGACCATGACAGGTCCTGCTGGTGGGATTTTGTTCCAACGCTGGTGTCTTCTTAAAGGTCTCTTGCACCATCTGGTGGTTTGAAATGATCCAACATCACTGAAATGTTTGTTTTCCTTTCTGCCCGAAAAAGAAATGTTACCATATCTGACATGTAATGTAAAGTTTCTTGGGCCTCCAGATTCTCAACAGATTCAGATTTCAATGCATTATCATTGCCCAGTGCAGCTAACGCAACACAAAGATCACTGCATCATCTGAGTTAGATATCTCTGTTTTACCGTAAACATCATACATTATTTCCTCATTAGGATGGTGAGAATCTTGAAAAGAACTCTTTGACTCATTTTTTGGGACATTTTTAAAGAATTGCTGATGTAATTTTCTGAGGCGTAATTGATTGATTGATTGTTGCAGCCTGTGGCTCTAGTATAAATATGTTGTTTCATATTTTTAGATTGTGTGAGTTTGCTTTCTGATGAAGGTCTATGACAAAAATTGCCCTTTACTCCAGTTTGCAGGAGTTTAATACTTTCCTTTGCGATATTTTAATGTTCAAAATTTGAAAGTTGGGAAAATAGCCAAGAAAAATAACACTGCTGAGAGAAAATGTCAGGTCTTCATGGACAGATAGTTTTGTCTCTGGTTTGTCATCATATTTGGTAATAAGAAAACTGAATGTCAGGGTTTGCTTATGTGTAGACATGCAATTGAGAGAGTAAAAAAAGTCAAATTCTTAGGACTTCTCTTTGATGAAAGGCTAACATGGAAAAAAACCATATAGACAGTGTTGTGACTCAGTTGTGAGAGTAATAAATGTAATGTGGTCTGACTCATGGAGTACAAGGGGTGCTGCCCAGAATACACAATTAATGATTTACAGAACAATGATAAGATCAAGATTAGACCATGGGTGTTTATGTTATGGAACAGCAGCCAAATCAGCTCTCATAAGATTGAATATAATGCGAGCAAAGGTACTGAGAATATGCTGTGTGGCCTCACTTCCAGCTTCACCTGTAGATACTCCACTGGCAGTTCAGAGTAGAGAGAGTAGAGAGTAAAATTAGTTCTAGGAAATGCATTCGAATGGGGCAGAGCAAAATTGGATTCTACCCATTCCAGAAATACACTTCAGTGTCTCCAGAACAATAAGAACACATGGTAGTACTGCTTATTGTGACACTGTAAGGGAAAGAACAACTGGGACCATGCAGAAAGTGGATAATCAGGATTTGCATTTCACATTCCAGATTTGACAATTCTAAAATACATTTGTCTGTATATGAATGTATTACTACACAAATTAGTGTAAAGAAAGAGTATTGTTATTTAGGGGGAGAGATGATGTTATGACTAGACTGAGACTGGGACACTATGAGCTGGCATGAAGATGGACTGTGTTGCAGAGAAAAATCAAAGTAAGAAACAGAAACAAAGAAACTAAGTGAAGAAACAAACTCTGAAGCACTGACTCATGCAATGAAACTGGCTTTGTGCTACAACCCAGTGAATCCAGTCCTTGAATTCTTTACTGCAACTGTATCAAATTCAAATAGAATCACTCTGAGTCCTGACCTGCGGGGGGCAGCAACGTGCCGTAAGACACGACCAGAAGAAGACGAAGAAGAAGCTGAAGTCCTTGGTTGGCCAGCTTTATCAACCACGTGATCATACGTCATATTCGTCCCTGCTGCTTAGCGGTTAGCGGTGTAGCTGGGAAAACAGTCGTTACTTTTATACGTTTTTTATTTGAATAAAACTACAAGCATGGAGATCGGCACAGAGATCAGCAAGAAAATAAGAGTGAGTAACATTATGGGCTAAATATGAGTCATTTGCTCTGGATGTAAAGCCTGGATCACGTCGGTGTAGCGTAGAGGTTGCTAGGTAGCATTAGCTGCTAGCTACATTTGTCAGTGGGGCAGAATGGGAACACGGTTTTTATTTACAAGGCCGGCAGCGGGGTTTCTTCATCACTTGACGACTGATCCAGCGGTCATGTTTACACGCGTGTTATTAGGTTTTTATTTAATATTTGAGGTCACAAAACGTAAGTGGTTGTTGGCTAACTGTGATTTTGCTAATGAATGATAGTACAGCCAGCATGCTGTCCTTAGTTTGTTTAACTCGATAATCATCTACACTGTACTTTTGGTCTTTTTCAGGCTGCTATCAAGGGCAAGCTTCAAGAGCTCGGTGCATATATTGGTGAGTAAAGTATAAGTGAATAAAATGGATGCCTTGTTGCTGCTTGGTGCTCCAATCCAACATAACATGCTGTTTGTGTTTCCTCTCTAGATGAAGAGCTTCCTGACTATATAATGGTGATGGTAGCAAACAAGAAAACCTCCCAGCAGATGGCTGACGATCTGTCCCTTTTTCTTGGAAACAATACTATTAAATTCACAGCCTGGTACGATCAAAACAAATAAAAATGTATTTCCCTGCTAATAAATGTTCCCGTTGTTTTCTACCTGTAACACTTTACAGTTATTCTCAACACAGTTCTGTTCTGTCATAACATGGGTTTGTTTGATTGATTTTAGGCTACAGGGTGTCCTGGAGAAGTTAAGATCTGTTGCAGTCGGTGAGTCTGACTATGTTGAATGCATTCAAGATTTTCTAAACTTTTTAAAGCAATGTTTCATTTATGCATTGACATTAGGACTGCATCTAACAATTAGCCCAAAGTGACATCTTTAATTTCCTTCTTTTGTCCAACCAACAGTCCCAAACCTTCATTTACTGTAACAAATGAGCAGCAAAAGCAGCAAATCTTTATATTTATGAGGCTGGAACCAGCAAATGTTTGACTTTTTTTCTTGAAAATGACTGAAACAATTAATCAATCATCACAATAGATGGCGATTAATTTTCTTTTGATCAACTAATCATTGCACCTCTAAATGACGTGGTAGTTAACCTGTGAGGGCTCCTTAACACACATGCTGTATTTCGGGAGACTCTGGTGACATACTTTATAGAGCTGAATGGATTTAATAAGGTCTTTGGTATTTGACTGTGTACCAAGATCTGATTTGTGTTGCAAACTTAAATATGTATGTATGTAATATATTTATATATGACTACGACTGAGGCTCATCAAGTTTATTCTTTTATCCATCGAAGTGAAGATTGACCCAAAGTACAACTTTTTCGCCACCTGAAGGGAGAACTGTTTTATACTTTTTAAATTAATGTGACCTATAGTTTCAGTGTCTCAGACAAGCTCATGTTTTCTTTCTCCAATTGTCTACATGGCTGTTACAGAGCCAGCTTCCCTCAGACATCAACTCCAGTCTGACAGTGGTGCTGTGGCTGGGAAGAGCCGTTCGTCTGTAAGTGAAGACAGCAGAGCGGAGGAGGCAAAAGTGCTGACAGTGTCCAGCTCACGCTCTGATAGGACTGAAGCACGCGTGTCCAGTTCTGCTCATGAAAGCAGGTGCCTAATGCAAAGCTACAATTTCATTGTCTTGAACAGAACATGTGCCAGAACCTGCAAATGTAAAAACACCTCCTCTGTTTGTTATCAGGAGAGGCCCCATGGAGAAGAGTTCCTCTCGACTTACCTCTACTGTAAAACCCCTCATGGAGCTGCTCCCCTCAGAGGCCGTTATTGACATCAAACCAGAAATGGATGATGACCTCATTGCTGAGGACCCTGTAGAAATAAGCACCAACCACAATCGAACACGTGGCGCCGCTAGCAGGCCCACAGCTGAAATCTACAGACCAGGTCAGAGCAAGTTTACATCTGTAAGCTCTGTGGACACGTGTCGACCCGCAGAAGTATCCTCTCACAGCAGGCAGCAGGACAGCAGAGGCAGCAGATCCTCCAGAACAGGAGCTAGTAAGGTATGATTTAATGAGATGGTAACACAAATACATATTAATACATAATTGCCTTTGCCTTGCCACAATCCACAAATTGCCTTTGCTGATCAGGCTAACATTTTGTTAACAAAGTGTCAGAAATGTGTAAGTAAGGATCCATAACAATCGTGTTCTGCTGTCTTTGTTCAGCAAGAGGAGTTGTCACGGAAGCGTAAGGCGCCAGTAGCGAGTTCAGTGGTGAGAGTGAACCGAGCAGCAGACGAGGACAGCGACGACGTGGAAGAGGAGGATGCAGGCTATGGAGGAAGAGGGCTGTCCAGTAGAGTGTCCCTACCCTCCAAACCAGAACGCAAGTCAGTGTTAACACGTCATGTGATGTTTGGGGTCATAGATTCGTTGAATTGGCAAGACAGGATTGTAATTCACTGTTAACATTACTGTGGTTTCATTTGTTTCAGACCTACTCTCCCTCCAGCTAAGCAGGCCAATAGGAATCTGATACTGAAGGCCATCTCTGAGGCTCAGGACTCAATCACCAAAACCACAGCCTACCCCACAAGTATGTTTTAATGTGTTACCATCAAAATCTTGCTCCTGATGTCAGTCGACCAGTTTGCTTTCTTGTTTTTTTTCTGATGTGTTACGTTTGACATCAGGAATGCAACCTAAAACAGGGAACAGTAGAAAGCAGCATTGAGGCCAGTAACAATGTTCTGGCAGTTACTTTTTCTTTTATGTCTTTCACTTCATTCACTTCACTCTTTCAAACTCAACATCAGCTGAACAATATCATATTGCATGTTGTTTCCAGACTGTAAAAAACAATAAATAATGTTCAATGCATGTCATAGCATCGTGCCGGGAAAAAATAATATTTGAGACTACTGCAGAGTCATTTGATCCTGTAATGAATGCTGATTGTACCCTTTCCCACTAAAGACAAAAGCCAGATGTTAGTGGGTGTTAGTAGGAGTATTACATCGACCTCTTTTCTTCCCCCCAGTACCACAGAGGCAGACTGTTCCTGTGGCCCCTCGTACTCGCTTGGCCAGCAGCGAAGAGATGACTGCGGCCATCCAGCTGGTCCAAGAGCACCTCCACAGCCTGGCCCCCAGAGTTCAGGCCTACACCTCCTCCGAACTACCTCCTTCCAGAACACCTGGTATGTGAGGAGTATAATTCATAATAATCAAATGTATGGGTAGACTGACTGTGCCGTAATAGAAGAAAATAGAATGAGTCATTTTTGCAATGTTTTTAGATTTGATTTTTTTAGATTAGAAATTAACTACTGGAGGTCTAATATTATTTGTGTGTGTGTGTTGTTTTGTTTCTTTTTTGATGTTTGATGGTACATTTTCCTCCCAGTTCCAGCAAGATCTTTAGCTTCACGCCTTCAGTTGGACTTAGCAGAGAGCAGTGATGGTGGGGAGCAGAGTGACAATGGTGAGTCTTTTTGATCAGCTTTGCTTTTCTGGGGCAACACAAGACTCAATGTAGAACATTTAAAAGTGCTTACTGATAATAAATAGTCTTCAGTGCTGCATTAAACTGGGATGTCTACGTTCGTGTTTCACCTCTAGGTGCTGAGGTCTCTGCAGGCAGTGAGGCAAAGACCTTCGACACTCGCTCCTTCATAGTGAGTAGACCACAGCTGCAGGAAACTCCAGCCAGGAGCCAGCAGCGTCTTCTGGCCAAAGAGGAAGTCCTCTCTGCTTTTCCACGCACTGTCCAGGCCAGGTACACACACACACACACACACACACATGCATGCATTAAAAGAGATGCTCTCAGAACTTCCCATCTATATTTAAGCATTCAGTGTGTGCCATTGTTGATTTTTCATGTTTTATTGTCTCCTTTCTGGTCTGTGGATTTTCTCTCTCACACTAGTAAGGAGCGGGGCGACTCTGCCAGCCCCAAGTTCATAGTGACATTAGACGGGGTACCAAGCCCACTGGGGAATCTTGCAGACTGTGAGATGGAGCTGGATGATGTCAGACCACCCTCAAAGGTCACAGAGGCGGCCGTCCACGTCAACAGGGAGCCTAAAGTCAGCATCCTTCACAGGCTACAGGGAGGAGTCACATCATCTGAAGGTGTGCAGATACTACACATATTTACAATGTCTTTTAGTAAAAGGTTGTGTTTTTACAGAATTCAGGCTTCTGGTCATATTCCTTTTACACTCTGTCCTCTTCTAACAGATGATGTGATGGACTTTGAGATGGCGGAAGAGGATGCCGTCCCTTTAAAGAAACAGAAGGCGATGGAGCGATGCAAGTTCTGGCCGGTCTGTAAAAGTGGAGATGAGTGTTTGTACCATCATCCTACAACACAGTGCAAGTGAGTATTTATGTTTACAAAAAACTGAAGTAATTATTTTAATTGCTCAGCACTTAGTAAATCATGTTTCATGATTTTTATGTGTTTTTGTTTTTTTTCTGAAGGACTTTTCCCAGCTGCAAGTTTGGGGATAAATGCCTTTTTGTCCATCCTAACTGTAAATACGACGCCAGGTGTAGCAAGCCAGAATGTCCCTTCACTCACGTCAGCCGCAGAAGCACAGCTGCTCCTCCACCCAGGCCAGGTACTCTGTCACAAACACACACTGTTCAGACTCTCTCTGCCTTCAACACAGTTTTGAAGATGGTGCCTTTAACTTCGCTCTTTTTTGTTCACAGCCACGCAGCCGGTGCAAACCACGAGTGTGTGTCGCTTCTTCCCAGACTGCAAGAAGATGGACTGTCCGTTTTATCATCCCAAGGTAAAACATTCTGAAGAGCAGACACGGAGCTTTGATTCTCTAAAGGTCATTTTTTTTAATGCATGTGGAATTTAGGTGAAGGTGCTTTATTTGAAAGTTTATTTGCACATCCAGTCAGAAAATTCTGCACTAGCCTGAAGATACATTCTGACTTTTCATCTACAGCCTTGTCGCTTTGCGGGGCAGTGTAAACGAGCCGGATGTACCTTCTACCACCCGAACACATCTGTGCCTCCAAGACATGCCCTGAAGTGGACAAAAACACAGAGCAGGTGAACAAACAAAGTGAATGATAATACTAATTTCCATATGGTTGAATTTTTTTTAGCCTGCTGATAAAAGTATCTCCTGCATAATAGAATCTCCACCGAATACAATGATCAAGCTCAACTAATGTACGAGAGGATTTCAACCAGTATAACATTAAAAGATGTTACCTAAAAGCCATGATTTTAGTAATGTCATCATTTCTGTCTGGTTTGATAATGTAGTTAATTTCTCATCATTTTTTATCTTTCTCTCTCACAGCTAAGAAAGTCCAGGCATTCTGACAGAATTCTGGTGAGGGCTAATACATGGAGCTATGGAAAATGCTCTGTATCTGTGTTCATGCATTTTCATTCTGATTTAACTGTTGTCTCATTTCATTTTAATGTATTGTTTGGACTTATTTTTAAGAGAAGTGTTTTGTAAGATGAACAGTCAGGTTTTTGCTGATGCTCTCAGAATATTAAAATAGTCCGCAATGAACTTTACATTTATCTCATCATCATTTGTGTCATGTTCTTAATAATGTCGGTTCGTGGAGATGTTCACCACTGACACATGATCATTTTTAACATGCTTTGATACAGTAATGATCAAGTCAGTGAGGATGGTTGTTGCCTGTTTAGTGGAGCTTTTGTTCTCGACTCAAGGAGACGATCAGGTACGAGTCACATGCAGTAGCACAAAAACATCAACCTTCACAAATCTGCTCCCCTCTTTGTTTACACCACCTACACCTGGAGAACACCTACTACTACATCAACCACACTGAATACTTCTCATGGTGTCCTGCAGGTGGAGAGAGTGAGCATCTTTCAATTGAACTGTTGAAATGTGCTGTACAGAAAAGCAATAACAAACTTCAGGCTTTTATTAGTGATTTAATGTTGATGGTTCATTCTACTGATATGTGACACTGTAACAACCTTTTCTCAATATTTCCATGTCTGATATTTGATTATCAGAATCAGAATTGCTTTATTTGCCAGATGTACACAGGATGTATCAAGGGTACCACATGGTGATTGAGCAGGTGAGGACACTCTAGATGGTGGCTCTGTAAACCTTAGGGGACACATTGAACTTTTGGAACAGCCTGAGGAAGAACATTCTGGTGTGCTCGTTTGATGACCTTCAATGAAAAGCTCTCCCATGTCAGGTTGCTAGAAACTTTACAGTCCACCACATGAACAGCTGTGTTGTTCATGAGTAGTAGGGGGAGTGAAGGTCAATGCTTCTGTTGTTACACAAGAATCTGAAAATTGTCTTGTGTGTGTTTCCATACTGGCTGTTCATATTCAATAGGTTCATTCAATGATACAAAAGATGTACCTGTACAATTGTATTTGTTTTCACTTCTTCCCATGTGAAACCTTTATACCCAATGATTGCCCACCCCACCCTCCCTGGAATAGAGATGTGATCATTCGTAATCAGACTGACTAAAACCAGCAGCTGGTGCTATTAGAAAGCATTAATCCAGAATTTGTCTTTGGAGGTTCAGTTGTGACAG
This sequence comes from Holacanthus passer, assembly GCA_025331565.1. Lineage (NCBI taxonomy): Eukaryota > Metazoa > Chordata > Actinopteri > Pomacanthidae > Holacanthus > Holacanthus passer. The sequence goes on from JAFREQ010000034.1 coordinate 3,300,700, forward strand.
AATTACAGATTATAAACTCAATTATCTGTGGATCAAATTCAAGGATGTTCTCAGTTGACGAGGAAGTGTTGCTTCATATCTGGATTGACGCAACATGCAAAGAATACAACATTTTGGAATCGCTTGAAGAAATGTTCCCGTATTAAATCATTTTAAAACACAGAACAACCTGAAATGTATTTGTCAACCTAATATGAAACTGTGTAAGGGTGGGAATTTACCACTATGTTGTTTCCCAGATTAAGAGAAGACCACACAGGTGACATTTGTGGCCGACCACACAACTATGCAAATAGCGACAGAATGATGATTATTTCACAGTTATTGTTCACATGTCTGAATATTATAGGCGTATGAAGGAACCAAACAGTATCCGAGGGATTGAAAATAACTTCATATCAGCAAAACAGACTTCACTTGCTTTCCCTTTTTACAATTACTCATGAGTTCAGCATAATCAAGCTCAGAGCTATTTTTACGGTCATCAACAGTCAACACGATTCTGCACTTTCCCTCAATAATTTGGTGCTTATTAGAAACCTCCCACGGTCATTTCCAAGGAAGGGAGACCACAAATGAGGGCATCGTTTGCTATCTAAATAAATGGCCCTTCAGGGGTTTTTCCGAGTAGAAGCGAGGCCTGAAGAAGAGGAGTGACTTCTGTTGACAGCAGCACTTACACTTCATTTCAACTGTACTTCTTCTACGTCTACATAATTTCTGCTAATTCTTACTCAGGATTTATGTTACGTGACCATGTGTGTCAGATTCAAACTGTATTTCCTTTGATAAGCCGCTATCAGGCCTGTTTTGTGAGATCTTGCTGCTTCTGTGACCTTGAACGAGCAAAAGTGCTGAAGAGGTCAAATCTGTTTGATTTAATAATCACCAAGCACAAATGCATCTACGCGTAACTGAAAAATGTCATAATTAAATATAGAAACAAATAAAATCTATTCTTCTTTACTTATGTTGAAATGATCACAATCCACTCAGCATTTTTAAGTCTTTACCACCTTGAGGTCATTTCAGGTTTGGAAATAAACTGCACTAAGTCAAAGCTTGATTTGTTTTTCTATATTTGTACTGTATTGTGTCTGCGTGCTGGTTAAAGCAGAATTTGACTAATCAGCTTTCCTCTGTGTTCTCGCCTTTCTTTTTTACAGTCTCAACTCTTTTGGCCAGCGTTAAATGCCAAGCATTAGAAATGTCTGCCCTTGCCCAAGCTCTTCAAAATTCCTGTGATGGTAGAACATGTTTTTGTGTGGGAGGGCTGTTCTGCCAAGCAAAGCTGTTTTGGTCCTGATTCTTTTTTTTTTCCTTTTTTTTTTTCTCACAAGAAAATCTTGTTCCTGCATCACCAAATGCTACCTCGTGATGGGGGCAAACAAGAAAATAACACGAGAGCTCGCATATGCAGCTTCGCCGTCGGCACCCTTGACTTTAATGTGGATTTTTATTGGACGTTAAATCTGCAGTATGTGTCAGACACACTGATGTTGCTTTTTTAGGCACTTTCTAAGGTCATAGGTCGAAAACACAAAATTTTTATTAATTTCCAGCACGTTCCCCCCAAACCACTGCGTACGTTCAGTGACTTCAGCCTCCTCAAGCTGTACATTTTCTTGAAGATCCCCCACACCTTCGCAGAGTCATTTAGAGTCAAAGACAATGAGGGAATTGTAGGTGGGGTTTTTGGGAGCCCCTCGAGGATTTTCTCGATGCTCAAAGTCCTTGACGTTGCTTCACCTTCTTGCAGCTGGTGTGTGGCAAAGCAAGAAAGTGTGATACAGTTCTGGAAATTACCGCCAAGCGTGTGTGAGTCTTCACGAGACAGTCATCCATGTGGACTTTTAGGATGCGCTGTCTCTTGAGGATTGAGTCGAAACATGCAATCAAATGTGTGCCTGCTAAAAAAAAAGAGGAAGAGGGAATGCCCGTCTAGCACACTTATACCCAGACATAAGCCCCCTCACACACACACACACTCTCAAAACACACAATCACCACTAGTATAAAAAAGTTGCAGAAAAGGAATATTTTGTCTTTTAGGGTAAAGTTACTTTTTAATTGTGCTTCTACCAAACATTAATTTTTTTTAACTTAAAATCAGTTATTATTTTTTACATGTAGTCAGGTAAGTACGTGTGTGACACTTTCTCTAAGATGATATTCACCTTATTCAAATATGTAAACCTTCAGTATGTTATTTTTCTGGAGTTTACAAGATTACCTTATATGCTTCAACTTTCCATCAGACATGTGACTTCCAGTCTAATGCAACTTACCCAGATTCTTACCAGAAGCCACATCAGATACAGCTAATTAAGCAGACAGCCAGTGTGTGTGTGTGTGTGTCAGAGAGAGAGAGAGAGAGAGAGAGATAAAGGAAGAGAGCGAGAGAGTGAAAGAGAAGGAGGAGTAACAGAGAGGAAAAGAAAAGAGGGAAGAAAGAGACTCATTAAGCCAAGTTCTTCTCAGCACTCGTTCTGCTACACAGACTCTCCCTCTCTTTCTTTCTCTCTCTCTCTCTCTCCCTCTCTCTAACACACACAGCACACACACACGTACTCAGAAACACAAAGCAGAAGTGGACAAAGACACACGGTTTCAGTCGCCTCGGTTGGCTATGGCTCAGGGCTCTGACAGCAATGACACAAGTTACAAGTCTCCATCTCCTGGAAGCAGACCGGTAAGTGTGCACCTCCATGTACTTTCTCCATAATGTGCCCAGTTTATGTGGTTATTTTGACTGAGGTTATGTAGATGTATTCAGACATAAGTACAAATCCTGTGAATTCAATGCCCCATACTGTATTTCTCCTAGATCAGTGATTGGATGCAGTGTTTGATGCATGTTTGGTGGGCGCAACGCTTCTGCCTTTGCTGGCTCTTTTCACAGTTTCTCTCAGAGTGTTTCACTAGCACACATGGGCTGCAGGCATGACTCGCTTCAAGTGTAGGCTTTTGTGAATTGCAAAAAAAAAAAAAAAAAAAATGTATCACTTATCCAAGCCGTGGGAATCCTTTGTTTCTGCAAGTCCTCAAACTGTGAATGATTTGCGAGCTGTCGGGAACAGACAGTGTGGTAAATACAGGACGTGCTGTACTGTTTCTGTGCATGTGAGACTCATCATCAGTGCTGAGTGATTTCACGTGTTTCTGTCCTCTAGCACACTGTTGCTCCTTTTCTTCATCATCAGCATCGTGGAACTACAATCAAATGCTGTTTTTGTGAGCCTCACTTAAAGCAGATAAAGAGGTTTCCAGCTGCATCGGTTGTTGGGGTTTTTCCAGTAATGTGTTAACAGACGTTAGATAATTAATTTGTTACCTCTTTGATGTGCAACTGACTCAGCATTTTGAAATGAGATTAGTTATTACGATACCAAGACAATCGAGGGTTCAGGACATGAAACAGGGTGTGAGATGTACAGAGCCGTTTAGTCAGCCACTCCTCGACCCTGCCCTTCACATTAGGTGTTAGGCTTAGCCCATCTTCATCTGTCAAACTGTCTCTGTAACAGACACCACATCCACTTCACATGTAAACCCACCAGCAGTCTGATCCTAATCAAAAAACTGTCAACATCTGTATTTTCTCAGAGCTCCTCAGACGATGCGAAGAAGGTGATGCGGCGGGAGAAGAACCGGATTGCGGCTCAGAAGAGCAGGATGAGGCAAACTCAGAAAGCTGACAGCCTACACTTGGTGAGGAGACAACAGGCACCGATCTGATACTCATACACCAAAAAACAACACGACTGATTTCTGCTGCTTAAGACACGATCGAAAACAGAGATATTACATGGCATGAACTGTAAAACCTTAATGAAGCCTGAAGCCAACCAAAGGTGGAAAGTTGAAGGATTATTCTGTAGGTAAATTCATGGCCTTTATTAAAAGCTTTATTGTGACTAGATGCTGGTTGCACATCAGATTATAGGTAGACTAAAGCATTAGTTAGAGTGTCCTTGCAAAAATACTGGAGTGAAATTTACTCCTCCTATATTTAAAAAGAGGATTTGTCAATGATGTTTGTGCAGCCTGAATGCTCTGCCAGCTGATCCATTTCCAATCCTAACTCCGTGATATAAGGACGTGAACTTAGAGTAACTGTGCACGAAGCTTTCTCGTGCCTATGCGGCACTTCCAAGCCTGTTTGTACTATATTTACAAAATGCTACCTGAGCATGTGGCGAATGTGTCATGGCTTCTGTTGGGCTGCACACTTGGACGCTGCTCTGCGTGTTTGCAGAAGCTTAAGGAATAAATTAGCACGTGTGGGCAATCACTCCCTTTTGCAGCAGAATCCAGCACCAGAGACTGCGGCGCTGAATTCGATCCGGGCCAGCAGCTTTTGTTCTTTGCCCCTATTGTTCTTTCACGCTGCTTTTTTCATGTGATAGTTGGTCGCCGGTGGAAGAAAACCACTCTGTCGTTTCGGCTTTTACTTTATTTTTGATTTGGCCCAAGATGATTTTGATGAAGTTAAAAATGTCTACCTCTGAACATCTGGATTTGCAGGTTCGGGTCAATGGCAAGCTGCAGGCTTTCAATTTCTTTTTCACTAGGGTCCTCCAACATATTGGTTTCTCCAGTAATTGTGCAATAATGTTGTTAACCCTTCATAACTCTGCATGCTGCCACCTCTTACATCAACACACGTTTCAACATACTGACCACATATCCACTCTGTGTCACTTCCTCCTTCAAGCCAGGATGATTTGTGCTGTGCTGTACTGTGTCACCGTGCTGTTTTCAGAGCAACTGCTTCTGGGAACTTTATCAGATGTGCTGGTGAGATTTTTGAACTTCAGAAAAGCCACATTGTGGGGACTAGTAGATCCATCGATGTGGGTATACGAGAACCCTTCCAGTGAATTATACTATCACTCTGTTTTAAACTTTGTCGGAGTCACAGAGGAACGCCAGGGCACCAGCTTTATGCTGTGGTTTTGCTTTCATCGTCTCACTAGATAAACAGGAAGGCGAATTTTCCTTCTCTATGACACGGTCGCTTGTTTCCTGTTTCTTCAGTAGTATTTTTTTCTTCTGTGTAAATGAGCTTGACATTGTGTGTCGTGGGCAGGAGGGGAGAAAACGGCAGTCACTTCTTGTAAAGCGCTTATAGCAGTGGGCTGTATTTGGCTAAGTGACGCAAGTGCAGGGGTTTGCCCAAAGGTTTAGTGACAGTAAGGACCCACAGCTCAGTGCGATGATCTTTCGGCCACGGTGCGATGACCTTTTCATTAAAGTGGAAGATTTCTCCCCTGCTATTCCCACACCAAAGAGAAAAACATTTTGACGTAAAGTTTGCTCTACTTTTATCATCTCAGAGTTGATGATCAGTACAAAAGATAGAAGACACGAGAGCTTGTTTTGGAAAATGAACTTACATCATCCAAGATGTTGCAATGGCAACTTTTCAGATTGTGGCACTTAGTGAGCTGCAGGCGTTTTCTATTGTAACGTTTGTGTTTGAATCAGTATTCAGTGGCTGATGTTAAAGAACAATGCAACATTTTTTTAATAAATATTTTACCCTCCAGTAAAGTATTAGTTTTAGATTTTTTATGTTTTTAGTAACTCCCAAGAAATAAGAAATAGAAATTTGAATACAAGTTGAATATGCTTAAAAGTTACATGAGACAGTTCCTCTAAAAGAGTGAAAATAATCTACTTTTATTCCTTAAAGTAAAGTTATGTTCTCTGGTAAACATCAATGTATGATTTCACCTGTGTTACCAGCTGGTTTTAAGGTAACTCTGAACAACAATATAATAAAATGTAACATGTACCACACTTTTATTTTAATATAGTTTAATAGTTTGGACACACCTTCTCAATCAATCTTTATTTTTATAGTTTTTTTCATTGTAGGTTTATACTGAAGAGATTAAAACTACTAACACATGTGGAATTATGGAGTAAACAACACAGTGTAAACACAGCAAAATATGTTTTATATTTTATATATCACCTTTTGCTTTGATGACAGCTTTGCAGACTTATTGGCATTATCTCACCAGCTTCATGAGGTCGTCACCTGGAATCATTTTCCAACAGTGTTGAAGATGTTAACATATAACCTGAGCACTTGTTGGCTACTTTTCCTTAACTCTGCAGTCCAGTTCATCCCAAACCATCTCAGTTAGGTTCAGGTTGTGTGATTGCGATTACACTCCCTCTCCTTCTCCTTATAGCCTAAAAATGTGTTTTGGGCCTTTGTCCTGCTGAAAACAAATGACGCTCCCATGAAGCTCAAACCTGCAGAATGCTGTGGTACCCATGCTGCTTCAGTGTGCCTTGAATTTTGAATCAATCGTCAACAGTGTCACCAGCAAGGCCCCCCCACACCATCACACCTCCTCCTCCCGGCTTCACAGCGGGAACCACACATGCAGATCCGTTCACCATCTCCTCACCTCACAGAAACACAACGGTTGGAACCAAAATTTTGGTTCCAAATTCTCATCAGACCAACGACTTCCACTGGTCTAATGTCCACTCCTTGTGTTTCTTCTTCTTCTTCTTGATGCTCTCCCGCAGTCGCGGTTTCTTTGCAGCAGCTCGATCATGAAGGCCTGATTCATACAGTCTCCTCTGAACAGCTGAGGTTGAGATATGTCTGCTGCTTGAATGCTGTGATTTATGTGGCCTCTAATCTGAGACACCATTAATTGGTGATTTCTGAGGCTGGCAACTATAACGAACCTCTCCTCTGCAGCAGAGGTAACTGTTGATCTTCCTTTCATGGGGCCGTCCCCATGAGAGACAGTTTCATCATAGCGTTTGATGGGTGTTGTGACTACAGTTGAAGTTACATTCAAAGTTCTTGAAATTTTCTGGATTGACTGACCTTCGTGCCTTAAAGTAATGATGGACTGTTGTTTTTCTTTACTTACTGGAGCAGTTCTTGTCATTGTTTGGATTACTACGGTAGTCAAATATTACCTATTAATATTACCTACTCAAACATTATAAGAAGTTCTTCTAATTAACTTTTGACAAGCAGATATGATAATTGAAAACTATTCCAGGTGACGACCTCATGAAGCTGGTTATGATAATGCCAACAGGGTCCAAAGCTGTCATGAAAGCAAATGGTGGCGACTTTGAAAAACATATTTTGCTTTGTTTGCATTTTATTGTTTACCTCTGCATCCGCTATTTCATAGTTTTAATCTCTTTGGTATTAATGTAGAAAGTGATAAAGATAAAGAAAAACCGTTGAATGAGTCGGTGTGTCCAAACTTTTGACTGGTACTGTATATATGCATTTTTTTTCCTAGCATGACAGCTATCGTGTATCCAATATAAAAACTGACTTAAAGGGACTTGCTGGAGATGGACACAAGTCTACAGCCAAAGCCTAGTGCCAGCATGCTAACATACGTGCTTATCTGGCATTATTAAGTTCACTATCTCATCTTAGTGTTGTCAGCATGCTAAGATTTGCTGATTAGCGCTCAACTCAAAGTGCAGGTGAATGTCATTGCAGGTATTTGGTCATAAACCATCGCAATGGACAGAGTTGACCTGATGAGGGTGCTAGAGGAAAAGTCAGAGGTTATTACAAGTCATGCTAAAGGGGGCATTTACTTACCAAATTTCATGACACACACCACCCAATAGTTGTGGAGAAAGTGCACATAAAACTACAAATGTCAGCCTCATAATGGTGCTAGATTAAAGGTCAGGGGGTCAACAAAATAGCATTCAACCTCTGAGGACCGTATAAAATTTCATCCAATAGTTGTTAAGATATGTCAATCTGGATCAAAGAGGTGGACAGACAGACATTCAAATAGATAAAAAAAATATCTATCATGCTTTGGATCATAAGATAAACTTATACGTGGTTAAAGCATGATGTGGCTTTTCATTGATAACAGTTGAAGAGTATCAGTTTTATGTCGTCCAATCTGACAATAAAAGACACTCCTGCTCACGCATCCCGTCCCTGTGTGTTTCCCAGGAGAGCGAGAACCTGGAGAAGGAGAACGCCGCCCTGAGGAAGGAGGTGAAGCAGCTGACCGAGGAGGCCAAGTACCTGTCGTCGGTGCTGAGCAGCCACGAACCCCTGTGCACCGGCCTGACTCCTCAGACCCCCGACCTCCTCTACCCTCCTCATCACGGCAGCTACCACCACCAGCACATCGCCGTACCACACTACCAGCACTGACCTGCATGACTACTGAAGACGTGCTGCGAACAGATGACTGACCTCAATGGAGAGAGAGAGAGAGACTGACTGGAGACGTGTCTATAAATGTCAACCATTGTTCCAAAACAGATCAAGGAGTAACATGACAGGCCAATATGTCGGCCACACAATGACAGTATGGAACCCAAACATGCAGTATTGAAAACTATTTATTTTGCTTATGCTCATCTCTTTGCTTTTATCTGATTAATATCAGTGATCTGTATGTGAACTTAAACGGCTCGATGAGTAGATTTATCAACCAGTCTATGTTTACATTGGGAGAAAAACAACCTACTGTATGTTCGGGTGACTCAGACGATACAGTATTTTTGTAAATTGCTTATTTCTGGGTGTCGCGGAGGGCACCTCTGTCATCCTGTCATGTTTTGACTTTCTCGTGTTTGTTAATGTGTTTCAGTGTGTAAATGTGGATCGACGACCCTCAGGACCTTTTGACAGATTTGATTGTGGACAAACAAGAATGTAAAGTCAAGATCCTTTAAGAAAAAAAAAAAAAACAGAAAAAAAAAAGGATTTGATGTACCAAAAAAGAAACAGCTGGCAGTGGAGAGTGGGCATTGAAGGGGTCTTGACTTGTGTACTGGTGATGATGCTGGTGTGTGACAAGACCCAGCAAAGATATTTATTAAATGTGATGCCTTTTGGGTGATGACTCTTTTTCATGCCTTCATCTGAGTCTCAACATATTTTATATCTTTAATGAGGGGGGTCTCTAGATGGCACTGTTCACCATTATGAGAGTTACTGCAGTTTATGTGGCAAAGCACAAAAAATAATCATTCATATCCTGCTGCATCTGAGTATGAATTAAGCTGTCCTTGAACACAACTGAGGCTTTCAGGTCATCTTTTTTTTGTAAACATTTGAATTATTATAAGGATGAAAGGACACAATAAATTATCTGTCACGTGCACAATATTTTTAGCCTAGACATTTAATTTGTAATTAAGTAGTCATGATCAACTCTACATAGCAGACATACCAGGCAAAAACTGCAGACATGTTTTAGCTGTTACAAGTTGTAAAAATAAAAAAAAGATATCTGTGTTTCTGCCTGTTCAGATAACACAAAGAAAAAGTGCATGAAACTCCGCCCTTGAGCTGCGTGTTGACCGACTTGTTTCAAGCCCCCAAAGCGGTTTTCAGCTCCGGGTGGAGGGTCACAGCAGCCGCTCCTGCACGTGTCAACACTCGGAAAACCTCCATCTGGAAGAAAGGATCACAGTCATTCATGAAATTATCCGCAGCTTGTTTTACACTGTGCGGGATTTCTGGCCGCAAGTTTGGCTCCTGAACTGACTTCAACCCCCGGGAGGAAATGAGTGTGTGGACCCGAGAGAGCTGCGAGAATCTGGAGCCTCTGTTTGCTTATTATTATATTATTATTTCCTCTGTTTGCTTATTATAATTCAGCCTGAAGCATGCGCTTAGATTGAACTTCTGCTTTTAGACGAAACATGAAGTTGGAGGCCTGAAAGAGACGCTCGATGACTTTTTCCAGCCACTTTCAGTTTAGTTTGCAGCCAAAAGTGACTTTTAATCCATGCATATGTTGAGGCGACTAGTTTAACATGAATGAGAAACTTGCATTAGGAGACGAGGCAAAGGAGGAATTGGAGAACCATGTCCAGCAGGAGGCGGGTGACGCGTCGCAGCACGCCGGCGATCAGAGTCGTCTGGACGGCCACGGCGCGCCGAGACCCACCCGCCTGTACAAGCGGCGCTGGATGATCGTCCTCCTGTTCAGCTCCTACTCTCTGTGCAACTCGTACCAATGGATCCAGTACGGCATCATCAACAACATCTTCATGAAGTTCTACCAGGTGGACGCCTTCACCATAGACTGGATGTCCATGATCTACATGCTCACATACATCCCCTTCATCTTCCCGGTCACCTGGCTGCTGGACAGAAAGGGGCTCCGGGTCATCGCCCTGGTGGCCACCGCGCTCAACTGCGCCGGGACCTGGATCAAGGTGGCCAGCGCCAGACCAAACCTGTTCCCCGTCACCTTCCTGGGCCAGTTCGCCTGCTCCTTCGCGCAGGTGTTCATCCTCGGCATGCCGTCCCGCATCGCCTCGGTGTGGTTCGGCTCGGACGAGGTGTCCACCGCCTGCGCCATCGGAGTGTTTGGGAACCAGGTGGGCTGAGACACACTCACACACACTCGGGCCAAGTTAGCCCTTCACCTACTTGATCACCCATTCAACCTATTTGCAGTGGGTCCATAACTGATCATTGATCATATGGACAGCCCCTCATCCATTTGGCACGTGTGCGCAATTACGCACGGCGACCACGGTGTTCAAGACACAACTCAGCAGGATGGCAGCAGTATGCACATAAGAGCATACATTTACAACTGTGCAACCATTATGTAGCTTAATTTAAATATGTGTGTGTTTGTATCTCAAAGCAATAGCAGACTAAAAAAACCTACATGAGTTAGAGATCAAACACTTTCTCTGATCATATATCACATCAGCAACAGATCTCTATACACATCTAACTACTCAAATCCACCTGTCATTCGTTAAATACATGGATGAATCTCTGTGTTCCTGAGAGGCTGGTTTTTATAGACAGCAGCCTCTCTGTTAAAACATGTCCAGCCTTCATCTACTTCCTCAGCCGTGCTCGTAATAGTAACCACAGAATGAGTAATACTGGGGAAAAAAACAATACAAACTAATAAAAGATGCAAATTTGTGTTAATCACCAATATTATAGTGAGAGTTAAAAGGCAGCAAGGGAGCAATTTATAACTGAATGCAGATGAGTCTTCTAAATAAACAGGGAAAAGTAAAAGTTGGATGAGATGGAACAGAAATTAATGTTCATCCAGTTTATACCATTGTGCCAATTATGACAAAGTGCATCTTGAAGCTGTGTGTGAGTTCAGATGCCCTCGGGTGTCAAAGTGGTTCTTCCAAAAATTTTGATCCTGATCCAGGGACAAATTACAGGATGTAGAAGGCGCATCAAACAGCAGCTTGTCAAATATGCCTTCAGGTAGTGACACATTGTGTGATAGAAAAAGAACCAAGAGAGCATTAGCTGAAACACTAGTTTATTCAATAGTCTGTATTAACTGCATTTACTCAAAACAAAAAAACACATGCAGAGTGTCATTATTTTGAAGATGATCGATCATTTATTACATCTTGAAACCAAAATTGTTTTCTGGATCTGTGACTTGTGATGTTTCATTTCCCACAACACAGAATTCTTCACATATACGACGCTTATTTCACTTTCATAAAAAAAATACATCAACACACGCAACAGCTGTTAGTGTGCTGCTGTTGTTTTCTGTTGATCTAAGCGAGTAGCCGCGGGGCATTTTAACCATCCACGTGAGCAGCCAAAGAAGTGGACAGGAGTGCAAAGATCAGCATCGTGCCACTGTTCATATAAGCTCACAATCAGATTTAACACTTTAAGGTTTTGAAAACAAACAACACTTGAGTCAACTTACAGTCCATCAACTCCATTTAAATGTCACTGAAAAGTCATCGCTCGGTGATGGATAATTTTGCCGTGCGTAACCCAGAGCACGAGCTGGGTTTTTGGATGCAGTTTTAACAAGTAAGAACAAACATTTGCTGGCTTTTTCTGAGTTGGGTTGTTGTTAACAAATATCCTGGTTTCACCCTCCAGTCTTTGTGTATTTGATGCTTTGGTCTTTAGACAGGTTAAACAGCTTTTTCAAACCTTCCAACTATTCATGCTGACATCTGCATCGAGCCAGTGCAGCTATCAGAGTTTATTTTCCTTACGTCAGAGGCCCTTTCCTCTCATGTGACAACTGACCAGACTAGAAATCTGGCATCCATACAAATAGGGCCTCAATTTGGTCGTCATAGTTTTTTTTTTATTGCGTCCTAACTGCTTTTTTATCAGCACATCTCATCATATCACACCCTCATTTACAAGAAGGAAATTCCTTTATAAATCAGAGTCATATCTCAAAGACATAACATTGGAGGCTTTATGGCCTTGTCAATGTCATCTCGTTTACACTGTCTTCAAGGGCTTGAATGGCTCGTTTCTCACACGGTCAGCACTAACAACATAAAAACACCACGTTAAAAGTCTGTTGTAAAACTGAAATTTTAAACAGCATTTAAATGGATCAGAGGAAATGAATGTTCTAGATATTATCTTTAACAGTACAGGTATCTGTAGGTGATCAATAACAAAGACTTGGAAATATTAACCCGTTGTAGGAACCCCAAAAAAGTTAACCTTTACAAGACGCTTAAAGTTCAACAGGGAAATCTGTCTGTTTTTTGTCTTCTGTTATTTGGACCGTTAACTAAGGAGGTAACACAGGGTCTGAATCGGTGGGAGTGGTTTAGGTAGAATTGGAAGAATTCCTACATTAGCATCACATGACAGAACCAAAGATATGCAATGAGTTGTGAGTGGACGCCTCTAACTCCAGCTGTGCTCGCTCCCTGGCTTCTCTGAGAACAGCATCTTTCTACACCAGACGGTTTGCACTCAGGACAGCAAGCGTTTAAGGACACCGGCTCTGAAACCGAAAGACCTCTCACCTCTCACGTTCCGGGGGCCCAGTTGAAATGCCACAAAACGTTACTCTGAAAGACAACCATGAAAATGCTGAACTCGGTGTCGGAGAGTGGCCGTGGTCCAAGGCTGCGAAGGACCTCGCTCCTGGCCTGGCTTCGCTGCAATGGAGTCCAGGTCCTTTAGGCCGAGCCATCTCCACCGGTTCACGGTTAGACGCTGAGGCTCTGCACGGGGACAAGACAAAGCTGGTCCCCAAGGCTGAGACCAGACTTTACCATCGTCGCTGGCTCATGCTGTTTCTCTTCAGCGCCGTCTCAGCCAGCAACGCCTTCATGTGGCTTCAGTACGGCATTATCAGCAACATATTCATGCGCTTCTACAACATTGACTCTCTGGCCATCGACTGGTTGTCCATGATCTACCTGCTCACTTACATCCCACTTATTCTGCCCGTCCTGTGGCTTCTGGACAACAGGGGAATCCGAGATGTTGTCCTCGTAGGGTCAGCCTTTAACTGCATTGGTGCCTGGATAAAAATTGGTAGTGCCAGTCCCAGTATGTTCCCAGTCACCTTTTTCGGCCAGTTTGTGTGCTCGGTAGCCACTGTGTTTGTCCTTGGTATTCCTTCTTACCTTGCCTCAGTGTGGTTTGGAGAGAAAGAGGTTTCCACTGCTTGTTCTATAGGAGTTCTGGGAAACCAGGTTTGTCTGAATATCTAATTGATCACCATTTCATTTGTTCTCCTGCAGCAGGGTCCACGCAGAGAGGCTGTCTGACCGCTGTCTGTAGATTATGCAGGGCAGCACTGGATGCCAGAGTCACATAAGACTTCTAGTGTCCTGGTGCGAGAGTCCTGAGAAAACTGTGTTAACTGTTCGCTGAAACCATGTCGTCATTCTTTGTCTGTTCAGCTGTTTAAATGTAAAAAAAACTCTTTCCCAATTGTAAAGTGCTGTGTTTGATTAGTCAGGTGACATGGAGCTGCGATGATTAGTTGATAGAAACAAAATTATTATATTATATAGTTATTTCATTTACATCTCAACCAATGAATAATATTAAATTACTATAATAGCCACTTCAAGTGGTGTCAAAACAAGCAATAACTTTTGAGCAGTTTTTCTTTAACTTGTGTTCTATGTGTTCTTGGTCTCACAGCTGGGTATTGCCATCGGGTTCCTGGTGCCTCCTATCCTGGTGCCTAATGTGGACGACATGGACGAGCTGGCTCACCACATCAACGTCATGTTCTACATCACGGCAGGAGTGGCTACCTTACTCTTCATCCTCGTTGTCTTTGGTAAGATCTGTCACGTAGCACATGAAAGGTCATCCACCCCAATGAGAAAAAAACGAATATATTCATACTTACGTCTGTGTTATCTTGCCACACAGATAGTTTGGGTTTTGTAAGATAAGATAAGCCTTTATTTGTCCCTCAGTTATGTGCCAACGTTTTGAGACCTACATTTGTGAAGTATCTCCTGCCACCTGGATTTGGTTTAGTTCCAATGAAAATGGTTCATATTGAAGTCTGTGGATTTTTCACAGCTACTGGGACATTGTTTCTAGAGTAAGATAGTGTTGTTGTGCACTGTCCTTTGTGCAGCTCCATCATGTCAGAGTGGAGTGTCCTCAGAGCCAGACATGTTAAAACCTCAGCAGATACAACTGAAACTTTCTGCATGGGTAGACACCATGAATATATTTTTTGCAGTTTCGGCAGTTTTGAATTTACATAAAATGCAGATTAACTGTATTTAAATGCGATTTTAGAAGTGATTTTACTGCAACCAATGATTTTTTTGTGAATGGATAAAGAGGTGAAGTGAAGCATTCAAGCGAGAGAAATGAATGATTTTAAAGTGTCATCGCCTCACAGAACTTTTCTACTTGCCCTCAGAAACTTAAACTTTTTCAGTCAAGCCAGTGGGATTTTCTTGTTCATTTGATCTACCTGACGATGGTTTTAATTTACAGCAAGACAAGAAGCACCATTCAGTGGTCAAGAAAAGTGCTGACCTGCGTGTTTGAACAACACAAAACCTTCCCTGAAGGGGAGATTGACAAAAAAGATACCATTGTGGTACAGGAGGAATGTCATGGGAGTGGGCTCAAAAGTAGAAGAGTGCTTCAGCATACTACTGTATAAAGTATATGTTAGGTATAGATATATTAGAAGTAGAAGACCGGTGATCACAAAAGGGCTGAATATTGTCTCTTAGAAGGAAGTGGCGTGACCTCACGTGACGAACAGGATATGAGTCTACTGGAAAAATGCTTAGTCGCAGTCTGCGTTATATCTGCTATCCATGCATTTTGACCCTCTGCCTTTTTCCTATTGTTCCCTTATATATGTCAAAGTGTATATGGTTAATTGCATTTAGCACCTCACATGTAGGATTTATTACATTCATTACTGAGAAAACTAGAATTGTACGCTGTGTCATTTCGAGAGGCGATAGGTGAGTAAAAGATGCAGTCAGTCAGAATACAGTCGGAAACTATCGTGTTGTAAGTTTGCAGGATTTCTCGACAGAGAGCACAGGGCCGGGTAGGAACAAGTCGGATGAAAAAGCTGTTGTCCTGTCGGGGCCGGGGGGGGGATGGGGGAGGGAGCGGGGGAGCGCGTAAACATTCTGCATTCAGAAACACAAACAGATGCTTGTGGAGGAATTCCATAGTAGCACCAAGTACAACGTCCAGACTGACTCTGCTGTCAGCGTTAGTGTGTCGACTATAGTCTCCTGTTGTTCATAAAACACCTTCAGATGCAGAGTTCAGCTCATTCACTGCTCACTTAAACTAGTCGGAGGCTGTTTTGAATCTGAGGCTTTTATGAGTCTGCTTCATAATTTATTTCACTGGTTTTGGTTTGCTTGTGATCCCTTAAAGGAATAGTTCAACATTTCACTTGGATTCTTGCTGTAGAGGAAGATGCGAAGACTCTACTCTCATGTCTGTGTGGTAATTATGAACATGAACACACAGCCAGTAGATGATTAGATTAGATCTGAGAGTTAAGACTGGAAACAGGGGGAACAGCCTCACTCTCTCCAAAGGCTACAAAATCTCCCTACCAGCATCTCCAATCTTGCTAATTAACACATTATATCACTAAAATGTAAACGTGACGAGTTAGGGAATAAGGGAATTATGTGATCATGTGAGATTATAAATGGCCATACACAACGAAACATATTAAACAAATCAGATATAACACCGCAGCTTTATATTTACTACACAGACATGAGAGTGGGATCTAGCTTCTCAACTAACTCTCGGCAAGAAGGCAAATTCATATTTATGTCAAGCCATGCCTCCAACACAAAGTTCCCTGTGTGCATGTTTGTGACCTGTGGCCTTCATTAAAAGAGGGATTTTCCCCTCTGAGACCCTTTCATTTGAATAATGTTAGACATGTGAAGAGGTGAAACAATACAGTATTTCACAAAAAAAGGGAAAAGAAATGAAGTCAAATTTATTCTAGTAGACCTTTGCTTTTTCTTAACAGTCATTATCTTGTGATCCTTTATATTTATCCTGTTCTGGGGGACCAAGCACAATGTTTGGAACCACTGATTTATTTTATGTCAAAAACGGACAAGTGCAATTAAAAGATAGATCTGCTAAAGATAAGACTCAGAATTGACCACATCAGATTGATCCGGGTGCTGATTCAGTGCAGGACGTCCAGACTTTCCTCCACTTTGGATCGTGTGGTGGATGATACCGGGCGCGGGACGTGACTTATGCTGCTCTTGGTTACTCCAGCGAGATAATTCACACCAGTTGGCCACAGTAGTTTCATGATATGACACATATACTCACACACATAGCGCACAGCCTCACGCATACATGCAAGATGCCATGTGTGAGGGTTGTCCTGCTGGCAGGGCCATCTGT
Source organism: Holacanthus passer (assembly GCA_025331565.1). Classification (NCBI taxonomy): domain Eukaryota; kingdom Metazoa; phylum Chordata; class Actinopteri; family Pomacanthidae; genus Holacanthus; species Holacanthus passer. The sequence goes on from JAFREQ010000034.1 coordinate 3,317,375, forward strand.
AGCCCTGCAACAGGCCTGTGAGTCAGCAGGGCAGACAAGTCCCAGGATTCAGAGATTTGCATAAACTGTGTGCAAAGAGAGGTGAGAGAAGAACTTTGGCTGCTGCTTTCCTCTAAACAAATTGCCAGCCAACGTTCACCACAGAGAAAGTCCGCGTTAGGACCTAATGGGTCTGGTTGAGTGAATAAGGGGAATCCCTGGGGGTGTTTAAGGAAAATTAGCATGTGCAAACGTTTTTAAAAGTCGTCTTTATGAGAAAAACTATTTGAATACCTTTGAATTACAAGTAGTAAAATGCAGCTGAGCTCATTTAACTTTTTTAATGCATTGCCAAAGCAGCTGTGAGAAAGAGCAGGTTAGTTTCATTGGATTAGTGAGAACCGGTCAGGTCAGCTGGCTCAGCTCCAGGAACCACAAAGACAGACATCTGTGTTTCCCCATGAGGCGCATGCTTTCACCCAGGAAAATGACTGACTCAAGCAGGTCACATCACAGTTATCACCCCAACAGATGACCTGCCCTCTGGGTCAGAGACTGGCTGTCTGTCCCCGAGAAGAGAGAATAGAAGGATCATGGATTATGTGGAGGTGTGTCGAGCGGACTGTATGTGTGTGGACCTTTCCAGCTGTGTCTGGTTGTGTCCTGTAAAATCTTTGCGGTCTTAATTGGGTGTGTAAAGAGGAAAAACATGTCCCACTTCTGTTGTTTTGGTCGGTTAAACCCGAATGCCCTCAATGTTGTCCTTAAATGTTCCCTGTCGTAAAAGTCACAAAGTCAGAATAAACATTACATACAGGTATTTTCTTTCAGTTTGTGATGGTGAACCAGATTGCAAAGGTTTACAAAGACTACAGGAAGTACTATTGTATATTGTATTATTATAATATTTGTACATCTCAGCTCAAAGCCCAGTTTCGCCTGTAACTGGATTGTCATTGTTTCATCTTGTTGTTGTTGTTGTTGTTGTTGTTGTTGTTGTTTGTGTTTGCCGTGTTTGACATTGATGTCGCTCTGTCCGTCTGTTAGTCTTCCAGGAGCGTCCTAAGCTTCCTCCGACTCAGGCCCAGGCCACAGCTCGTAGCATCCCACCAGAGCAGTACTCCTACACTGCCTCCATCCTCAGGCTGCTCCACAACAGGTCCTTCATCCTCCTCGTCATCGCTTACGGTAGGTCAAGTGCTGTTTATTACATTGGAAAAGTCCTTTTGCAGATTGTGTCAAACAGCGCTTTAAAATTGTTTTCAAAACAGGGTGTTGATGCAAACATTTATATTTTAGGTTTTTATAGATGCCGCTTGAAAAAAATGGGGAAATTACTTATTCTCATTACTTATACTCATTTTTACTGTCAGTATAAATCCTCAAAGTTACTTTTAAATTGACCAGTCCTACTTGAAAATGTTCAGATATTTTCGGACACATCATCAGTCAGCGATCCTTCTGGATGATAGATTTCTGTAATATTACCAGGAAAACCACTATCAGATTTTCGAGAAATCCTCAACACACTCCCTTTAAAGGATTACCTTGTCATTGAGGTTCATAGAAGTCAAAGCTCATAGAGATGTGAGTGTGTTTCTCCTGGATGGGGTTCAAAGTTTGTTCATGATTTAGCAATGTTTAACAAATCACTCTGGGGTATTAAGTTATATTCTGTGCAGTCTGTCAGGTCAAGTTTGTCATGGCACAGCAACTATGTCAAACAGCTGCGAGCGGTTCATGTGACACAATTCATGTGACTAAATTTAGTGTGTGTGTGTCTCCGTCCTTCTGTCTTTCTGCGTATGATCGCTGGACAACTATGCAGAGTTCACTTGGTTTCACATTTACCTGTGATGACCGCTGTCTGTCCTTGTCCCTTGTTTTTATGCTTTGTACTTTATGTCTGAGTTATGACTTTATCTAAAACCTTTGTCCCAGGAAAAAAAACTCAGTTCAGACCTTTTATCCTTTTATAGAAATCCTTGGTGTGGGACAGCTCTCTGTTTAGGAAACTAGCCTGATTAGGTTCATTTGACACAAGTGAAAACCAAAACCCTTCCTTTGCTCACACTGCAATATTTCATGATTTGCTAAAGGTGGTTATCTCAGTTCTTCCTTAACAATGTGAAAAGTTTCCTCACAGATGTTTTTGTCCAGTGGTTTGTGGCATGCAGACATTGACAATATTTTCCAACTCGCAGGTTTAAACGTGGGATCTTTCTATGCTGTTAGCACCCTCCTGAACCGCATGATCATCGAGCATTACCCCGTAAGTCCTGCCTGCCGTGTCTGTAATGGATATTTTGTTACATGCAGTATTAAACTGTGTTTGCTTTCGTGCTTCCTCTGTATTGACTTCCAATGATATCTGTTACCCAAAACCCTTGTTACACTTCACATAGTTGGACATTTCAGGGCTTGTAAAGTTGGCTTAGCTGCTATATTTCGCATTCACATATTGGCAACTTCAACTGTAACCTTTGATACCCGGAAATAATTTAACATAGCATCAATAAAGTGCGCTGTGGTAATAGATTTAACATGGATAAATCCAGGTTTCACTGGACACAGCATTGACTTATTCAGTTTCTGGTGAAAGGTGTAGTATTGTCCAAATTAACACAGTTTTCATATGGGACAAGCAGACTGAATATGTGTATAATTATATGGAATAATTTTGCCTCTTTACTCTGGAGAAAGGGTCGATGTGACACCAGATTATTGTAGAAACTTAAATCACTTGCTTGAAATCGCATTGCAAATTGAGGTAAGAATAAAGGTTTATCTTATCTTATCCAAATGATGTCTGCTCTCTCTGAAACTGTCAGGCCTTTCCTTGGTATGTGAGGTCACAGGGTCACTAATCTAAAGTCCTGTCTTCTTCTGACCCTTCAGGGAGAAGAGGTGAATGCTGGGAGGATTGGCCTCACCATTGTCATCGCGGGGATGGTCGGCTCCCTGATCTGTGGCGTTTGGTTGGACAAAACTAAAACCTACAAGTGAGTGTTGCTGGTCCAAAGTTTATGACTCCACTTTTCTTTCTACCTATATTTTTATCGAGACTTTTCCAGTCGTGTTTGTTGTCGTTTGGCTTCTCATCTCGCTGCAGATGTTAAGTGTTTCTGTGTTGGCTGTTGGCTCTTCGTCTGTTTGTCTAGGTGCAACATGCTGATCTAACACTGATCTTTCTGACCTCCAGCCTCATGGGTCCTCTGACTGTGTAGCGACAGCAGTGTCCACCCAATAGGCGGCTTCACTCAACCCCCCTCTGACTTATTTACAAGAGTCTTGTTCAGCAAATGGGGAATGCAGGTGTGTTTCTGACATACTTGCAGGGACGCATTCAGTCCCACCTGGCTTTGTTCTGTAATCCAGACATGTTAATTACTCTAATACTAATTTAAATACTCTCACACTCTGATTGCCCTTTCTCAAAAACTTTGCAGTTTATCTCTTAATTTCAATATGAATATGAATCCTATAGAATCCTGCACTGCACTTTTTTAATTAGCTGTGTAAGATTTAAATTGATAGTTGTTGTTTTTTTCACAAGCTGTTTATTACAGTTTTATGTTCATTTTTATTAATCAGCAATATGCCACTACTTATTTTCTTATGATCACTGTGAACACGTTTATTTCAAGATGTATGAACTTATGTTTTGTGGCACTCTCATGTGTATTTTCCCCAAATATGTCTCATATAATAATAATTCAACAAGTACCAGTTATTATGTCATGAGTTTTAAAAGGCGCCCAGTGGAGTTTTCTTGTCGACAAGCAACAGTTGTGTTTGTATTCAGCGTTACACATCAAAGCGCATTGTGTGTATCCTTGACATCTAACAAACGTGTTGTGTTGTGTTTCCTTCCTCATGAAAAATCTGCCAAAGGTCATTTTGAACTGCGCTATTGACTAATCTTCTTCACTGGGTTTGCTGCAGCATTTCTTGGCACGTTACTGCCACCTATGGATCAGTGGAACCATGTGAGAAACCTTTAGTGGGAATGTGGATGTGCATCCTTTGCACGTGCACAAAAACAAACAACAAACATCTTAAAAACATTGTTCCACAGTGCTGCTAGTGGTCAAAAACTCCTCAAGCTACTCTGAATTTATCATGATAATGATGATTATAGTGTTCAGTGTAAATTTCCCTTGTGTTTCTGCAGGCAGACGACCCTGGTGGTCTACTTCATGTCTCTGGTGGGGATGATAGTCTATGCTGCTACGCTCAATCTGGGATACCTCTGGGTGGTCTTCATCACCGCTGGATCTCTTGGGTAGTCTTTCATTCTTTTTGGGGGGTTATAGATCACTAATGTGTATGATTCAAAATGTACTTAATTTGTTCAGTCAGAAGATAGAAACCGAAATAATATGTATACAGAAATATATTTACTACAGAATCACCAAAAATACTGTCATTCAATGTGGATTATGTCAGTAAGTAAACAAGTATTTGCACATCCCTTATACTGTGGCTGTGTCACCTCCGCTGAATTCCTGCAAGTGAAATATTTCTGTTGACATCCGCATCAATAATTAACAGCTGTGTTTATTTACTTTTCAACTATGGCTTGATAAGCATTGAGACATATACTCTACACACAGTAGGACCCAAGGTAAAGATTTGCCATTGTACACACTGACCTAGTGTTCAAACTCAGGAAATATAGAGCAGAGGTAATACAGCTTCCTGTTCACAGGAAAAGAAAAACAATTTTGTGGAATCGTCTTAAACAGTTGACTTCATAGGTGAAAATGATCTACAAGGCTGCATATATGAGGTCCTCCAGTTTGGGCTTGCCTGTTATGTAGGCACACCTACATAGTATACCATACATACACACATGCATGCCAGACAGTGTACATCATTCTTCTGCTGGCTCAACCTGAACTGTCAAATAACTCACAGAAAGCCTGCTGGAATTCCTGCTATTCAGCTGATAAACTGCCTTTTTTTTCCAGTGTGTACAACCATTATCTCAAGTATTTTACTCATTTATTTTCCAACCATTGCTGTATTTAAAAATTATTGATAATAATTTCTATTTCTGTACCAGTAGCTAATCCCTAAAAAAAACTTTTGCACACAATTAGCGTAAAAAAAAAAAAAAAGCAACAACGCACAAAGCATCATGTTTATTGCTCTTTGTTCTTGTTGTCAAAGCATCTTTATAGGCACATAATGTCAAAGAAATATGCCTGGAAACACAGTGTGTACTGACTCAGGCTGAGGTGTTTCACTGCTGTCGCCATGTAAGTAACCGAGTTTCACTTGTCGTCACTTCAGTGGAAGGACGATGCGCTGTTGAGTGAGAAAGTCCTCTGATGTCATCCACTTTCAATAGACACAAGGAAGGGCGGTAGATGAGAGGACACATTGGGAGATGTCAGAAAGAAGCAGCGTCAAAACATTGGATTACTTAATCCTACACATGCAACATCCAGGCTGTAAAAAGAGCTGCAATTAAATCAACCTGCTTTTCTATACAATCTTTACTGTGTGTGTGTGTGTGTGTGTGTGTGTGTCCAGATTCTTCATGACGGGCTACCTGCCGCTGGGCTTTGAGTTTGCCGTCGAGCTGACGTACCCGGAGTCAGAGGGAACCTCGTCAGGACTCCTCAACTGCTCAGCACAGGTGCAGCTCATTGACCTGCAGGGTCACTCTCAACATAATGGTGCAGAAAAGCTCAGCGCGTCAGCACAGAGATAGCATGATAACACATGTTTGAGTCTTTACTGGTTGTAAGAAAAATGTCAGTCGTTGACCTTCTTTTAGTTCAGTTTCAATCCAGGCTTCCGAGAAGACCTGGGTACATTTGTAAAACAAAACAAAGCTCAACAACGACAAGAGTCTGCAGAATTTGTCCAGTCAAATGTGCTAAAATACTGATTTAACTTCGCATTTAAAGTAAGCACAATAGTTTGTTGTTTGCAACATTCGAGCTGCAATTTACAGCATGAAAAGCACCACAGTCATAAAAGTGAGGACAAGCACATTTTTTTTGCAGTTTTTTGTTGTTGTGGCTGTGAGGGTGGTTTTGATGTGTATGTGCAAGAAAACACCAACTTTATTTCTAACTATTGCATTTTGTGCACGCACAGGTGTTTGGCATTATATTCACCATCTCCCAGGGAAAGATCATCGACCACTTCGGCACACTGGCAGGAAACATATTCCTCTGTGTCTTTCTCCTAATCGGCACAATAATGACAGGTAAGGCTTTTCTGACTGTGAAACATATGCTGCATAAGAGTCATAGCAAGCTACTGATTTGATGTCACACACGACGATGCCTAAGAATTGTCTTGGTCGCTGTTTCTGTTATGAGTTTACTAATGCTCCTGTGGGAAAAAGCCGAATTCCAAGAATGTAAAAGGTTACTGTTTCAGGGTTGATTGTTGTGATACAGACATTTCCGACACAATGACAAATGTGTTTTTATTGTTGCATCTACTTGACAAAGAATTTCGACACCTCCGCATAGCAAAGCTGTTTGATTCTGGTAGCAGTTCAGGGTTCTTAGAAATTCTTTCATTTCCTTCAAAGGGTTAAAAAAACAGAATACTGTGCTACATTTAACTGAAGTTTGTGTAACCACAGGCATTGTCTGGTTACATCCCCCCCTCACTCAAAGTGAATGTTTTTCATTAAGCAAAGCTCCGAGTTTCTAGAAAAACAAGTCACGGGCTGGAGTGGTAAACATTTTGTTGTCTGAGCAATAGAAAATTTTGCATCAATCTGAACATAATCAACATACTGTTGGAAAAGCTGCTCATGCATACTGACGCACAGTAGCAGTTCAGTCAATGCAAAGCCACTTAGGTTTATTCCAATGGGCAATTGAGGGGTTCATGAGCAATGGGTAACTTTTTAAAAATGCTTTAGCCACCGAAGCGCTAAACTTTGTGTACACTAGAAAAAACAATGCAAGACTACTTAATGAGACTTTTCTGCTCATAAAGGTCAGCAGAGTGACTCACTGTCTTTGTAACTTACTCAGCATTTAGACATATGAGTCTTCTTGTTGTGGGCATCACGCCAGTTTTTCAAAGGAGAAGAGCAGCTTTGTGAGAAACTCCCACTTCTTTGATTTGTCATTGCGGAGTCCTATGTGAAGCTGCCATCGAAATGCACGCGCACTATTGACTCTCTGTCATATATTCAGTCACAAAGGTTATAATTTGCTGTGAAACATTCTCCTTAAGTGGAAGTTGAAGTTAATGATTAAGTTGTCTTCAGGCTGTTTTCATAAATTTGCAATGCAAAGGTTGAGGGTAAGTAAGGATGCATGACTGGAGACATATTTTGTGAAGATTTGCATTTCTTGCCCCACAGTCTTGGAAAAATAAATGTGTATTATAATTTAACAGACCCACTGTTAGGATTGTAATGCGTCTGTGCACAGGCGCCATCTACTGGATTGTCAACTTTATTGCATCATATCACCCACACTTTTATTTCTAAATCTAAAATTACATGCCTTTAAGATCTATTTACAGTTGGATGGACCTAAAAAAAAAAAAATATTTATTCTCTCGTTGCTTTGTCTCTTCTGTGTCTATATTTCCCTGCAGGCTTAATAAAATCTGATCTACGGAGGCAAAAAGCAAACCTTTTGGCCAAAGCAGAAGTAAGTATTAAAGCTTAACCAAGCAATGTTATGCTTTGTTGTGGGTATACTGTAGGTGGTAGTATAATGTGAAATAGGCCTTTTACACAGAGGACATTCTGACACATCACAGCAGGAAAAGAACATGAGTAAATGATAAAAATGAATGACTTCTGTTTCGGTGCTTCTGTTTCAGGGTCCTGGTAGACACAACTTACTCAGACATTTGAATAAAACAGAGCCATAGTTAATGTTATTACTAACATGTGATTTTCCTAGTGTGACACGTCAAAATGTCTGCCGTGAAAATGTGTCATTTATTTACTTGTCATACGTTTTAATGGAAGGCCTTCGATCAGAGTCACATATGCGTCTCGTGCTGTTCCAGATATAACTTACTCTGCACTTCCTGTTGTGTCTGGGTTCACCATCACGGTCTTGAGTCTGTCTGCATGTCTGTACCCATTTTCCATAACATATTATTGAATTTGACCAGATACTGCTGCACTGTTTCTGCTGCATGCTGAGCTGTATCTTTCTCAGGTGTGTGCATGTTGTAAAACACAGCATGCGTCTGCTGGCATGTGCTTATGTGCTTACATGTTAAGAAATGTATGAACTGACAAATACCTTTTTGAGCCTATTGAATTTGTTTTATTGCTGTGATTTCCTGTGACATGATATCTGTCATGTGACACAAACGAGGGTGACCATGGACAAATCCTTCGTTATTGATGCCAGGCTGGGTCTCCAAGCTTTGAGGTGAAGTTGCTGATGAGTGCGAACAGGAAATCGGTCAATTTTCTCACATCAGTTTCTGGTGGAAGGTTAGAGAAGAAGATCGATACCACTTTCAGATCCACACATTAGACACAGAGCAAGAGCCAGGACGCAATTAGCTTAGCTTAGCATTAAGACTCTTTTTCCACCTACAAGCATCTCTAAAGATCATCAACACATTATATATCTTTTTTAGTCCATACAAATACTGACGTGTGAAAACAATTTGCTTTTAACACAGTTGAAATCTTTTTTTTTGGCTGGGAGCCAAGTTAAGCTTCTGGTAGTGACCTTATGTTTAACTGATAGATGAGAGGTAGAATATTGTTGCTGGCCAAAAATGAACAAACCATTCTTTCCTCCTGATCCTTTTTCAAGCTTGACACATATCAAATCTACACTGCTAAGTCCAGAAAAATGCCATATGCTCACACTCTGAAGTCTGACATGGACAAAAGCTCTCATCTTCTCCGGCATCTTTTACCAAACTTGAAATGCTCCATTTAAAGGTTCAGTCCAAGCAATGAGTGGTATCAATTTTCTCGTCTAACTCTCTGCAATAAAGTGAGTAATCCTATTTCCCGAAACTATTTCTTTAAGCATAACATCCAAGCTGGATTTAGTTTGAACTTTGACAATGATCTAAGTGAAAAACAAACATAAAAGAAGGAATGTATTCAAGTAAGAATTCAAGATGAGATTCAGTGGCAGCACCTTCATCCCAGACTGGAGACCCACGCCTCTGTAAACTCTGAATGAGAAGTGATCAGTAGCTGTTGTTTTAGGCGGAGGGGCAGATGTCGGGACAAGACTACGGAGCCACGGCACTAATCTCCCAGCCGCGGACTCCTCCCTCTCAAGCCTGATCAATAAACCTTTCTCTGCTTCCAAAAAAAAAAAAATCTGCTTAAATCTTAGCTCGACACGCAGACGCGCAAAGGTAGGAGCAAATCAGCACACACTGTCTGATCAGCAACACCTGCTGCACATCCTTCCACCTCTCACTGTCACACCTGCCTTTTCTGTCAGCTTCCTACAATCAATGCTGAATATTCATGCAATCATGTGAAGATAGAAAAAAAAATCACCACGACTCTTTCAGTTTGTGATTTTCTCAACTATTCAACACCCTCTTAATTTAACTCAATTAGATAAACTCAGTGAGCTCAGGTAATAATCTCAACACAGCCTATGCACCTGATATGAATTTGACAATAATAAATAACTGTGTGTGTCATGTTTACATTGGACCTGGATTACTACGGATTACTACATTTCTCCCAGAGGATTAATTAACTGACTTTGAAACTATAACTTTATTTGTCAGTCTTATTTATTCATGTTTTGTTATATATCCATATACAGGCCCTTTTCAAAGAAGACATTTTGACATGTTAAACACAAGTTTAAATTATTAATTAAATGATAAATATAATTATTAAAATGATTTCTGATGGTAAAAAATAAACTGCAGTGCTTTATGCCAATGTGAAGTTCCTGTTGTGTGCACGAACAGGAAACCTCTGTTAGCTGGTCAGAGGTCACATTATATGAAGGCGATGGATGGTTTTGCACTGAAACTGCAGAAATCAATTCCTGTTTGAAGCTCATGCTGTCAGTGTGTTTAAGTCTGTTTAATGAAGAGTGTGAACATTTGTCAGTCTCTGTGCAAACTGATGGCTTTGCGTGAAAAATGCATCACGTGGTTAAGCTGATGATTTTTCTCTTTCTTTTAATGACCCAGTGTGGCCGATAAATAATACAGATTAAATCCTGCATTGACAACCACACCACAGTCATAACTATATATCCTGTGTGTTGCATATTTTAAGGAAACCGCAGGATTTTCAGACATGCTGATGCTATGAATAACTAGAAGTGTGTGTGCCTGTCTCTTAACAGGTGGCTTCTGTATATGGTATGGGACACACACAGATGGCATGTGCTAAAAAAAAAAAAAAAAAGTTTGGGAAATGCAAGGATGAGTGTCACATACGAATTCACCTCTTAACAGTAATTTAACTTCGTGTTTCCAGCAAGTTGCTTGATTTCTAAATGCAGAAATGTCCATCAGTAGGCTCTCATGACACTGTGGTAACTTGTTTTTTACCACACTTGCCGCACGCTCATCGTTGATCTTTTGGAAAGTGGAAACCAATCTGTAGTACAGGTTGACAAAAACGGGTGCTCTTCCTACTATAACAAGTCAAAATGTCTGCTGTGAAAAAGGCAGGTTGATACAGGTTGATCAAATAACTCCACATAAGCAGGTGTATTTCCTCACTAAGGCTAAAGAAGTGGCCTCAAATTTCCAGTTGATCTTTTTAGTCCTTTGCGAAGAGAGTTTCCTTCTCCTTCAAATTAAGTGTTTTGCACATAAAGTCTGTTATTAACCTGAAGCAACAGAACATCTAGGTATGTCAGATATGACAGGAAATCGTGTGCCGTTATGTTTAGCTGAACTTGCGCCTGGTTTGTATATGTTAGGTCGATGTTTTTGATGAATTCAGTATCTCTTTAGGATGAAACTAGATCAGTAAATTTAACAAATTGCTGAATTAACGTGCCTGTTTTGATTGATAGGGACCCTCGGACTGCCCCAATGGGAGCCTGACTGCACCTTCTGTCATCAGAGAAGCCAAGTTATAGACACACACACTAATAAAACCCTCGAAAATGACCCTGATCTCCTTCCTGTTATAGTGTGATGTACTGAGATAGAACAGCACAGTCAGGAAGTCTTTAGACCCACTTCCCTTCTAAGAAGAGTTAGATGTAAAGTGTTGCATTAAATGTTTTAATTAAAAGCGCTCAGTTTTAATCTGATATTTGATGCACTACTTTGAGCATAAAAATTCATTGTTGAAGTAATTTTTTATGTGTTAGTTTTAATTAAATGTGCTCACTAAATCTGCAAGACAAATCTGTGAAATGTTTGTGTCTCAACATTTTTACCTGTCAGTATTTTACAAGTGTGCTGCATTATACACAGTAGGTACATTTGCCCTAATTAACTGACACTAATTTTAACACATACGACAGTTAACTATGTAAAAAAAAAGACTACTGTTTCACAAGTGATTTTGGTAGATCTGAATTAATTCATACAGCAGCGTATTAATGGCCTCTATACAATGACGGTCCACAGTAAGGGATGAATTACTGATGACACAGATGTATAATATTTGTAACACCATTCATGTTTTCTTATTTAACATGAAATAAAACTGTTTATTTTCTTCACTTGGTGTCGTGCTTTACATTGCTGTGCATCTCATGGTGAAACTACTTGACTGAAAGGCATAAAATCAGTAAACCCAGATTTGCAAGAGTCAAAACAAGTCAGGGATCAGGGACGTGTTGTCCATTGTACATTGAGTGTGACATTGACATTTGTATCACAGTATACTGATGCCACTGCCAATGTCAGACATATAAGATAAAAACCTTGTTTTCATTGAGAAGGTCTTGCAGATTTGTTTTTGCAGATATAATTTGTCCATTTTGTCTTATTTTGTGGTGAAAAATAAACCAGCAAGCAGATGTAGATGATGTCATTTCACTCTTTAACACTGTCGATAATACTGAACCAAGACACAATTTATAGGAGGTGAAAGAGATGCATCATGTTGTTTTGCATCTTCTAAACTTCATCAGATAAAATTATGTATATATATCAGTGGTGAAATGTAACTAAGTACATTTACTCAAGTATTATTTAAGTAAAAAACAACTATATTAATTGAGTATTTCCATTTTTGTTACCATATACTTCTTCATACATTTCACAGGGAAAACATTGTCCTTCCACTATCTGACAGCTGTAGTTATTTTTCAAATTAAAATTTTACATGAAAAAAACATAAGCTTGAAAAAAAACCTCACAAAAAAAACATTGTCTACTTGAGCCCCTTGTCATCGGTTTTATGAGTTGTTAGGAGTTCATTTCCCCTCGAAGTCTCTCAGATGGTTTCATTTAAATAACTGTCTGAGGCTCATCAAGATAAGATTACTAAAAGTATCATAAGTCAAGGATCTGGATGCTTCTTCCACCACTGATACACACAGACATCTTTGCATGTCTGTTCATCCTGGAAGGGAGGTGCTCTTCCTGAGGTGTGTCCCTTATTTTTCCCATTACTTGGTTTTTGAAGGGAGTTTTTTCTTTTCCAAATCGGAAAAGATTGTTTTTCTTAGAATAACCCTGAAAGCTCAACTGTGACCCTGCAGTGACACCATAACTTCGTTCTCACTCATCATCTTGATCCTGTTTTTTTGCAGTCATCTATAAATAAATACAGGACTGTGTGTACCCCTCTTGTCCACATGGTGGCAGCAGAAAACAGCATTGGCTCCTCAAATGAACCAGGAGGCCCAGAAGGATTCAAGTGAGGAGCTCAAGAGGAAAAAAAAAAACATAATTAAAGTCCATTGTTGACATAGTTTGGGATCTCAGTGTCTTATTAATTGTTTATACTGTGGTTTCATCAACTTTAGACCACAGAGTAGCCTGAAAAAAAGCCGAAGTGTTGGTCTGAAGAAATGACCACGTTAAACATCTCATTGGCATAAATAGAGATAAAGTTGCCTCCAAGCTGCTCTGTTATGAGATCATCCTGACTTGAGGCCAGTACTCAGAGAGCAGCTCCCATCTGACTGATTCTCTGATGATCTCATTGTTCTCTAGTTAGCTAATGACTGATCCTTGGCACGGATTGATTGTAAAAGTTTCTGTCATGACTTTTTCCTGGTGCTACAGGTTCATTAGCACATAGATCTGTGGAAATACTATCCATTGATGCAAAATCCAGCTGAGGGGATGGCAGAAAAATACAGCTCTCTTTATTCTTATCTAACTTCATTCTGAGTGTTGTATAACAGCTGCTGCCAGTCATCAATCAAAGCATCATCAAATGCTTTTATTACTTCAACACTTGAAGAGAAGTAGGATTAGAGAAGATGTAAAGGAAGAGAAGAAGAGATTTGTGTTTGGTACATGGTTGACATCATACTCATGCAACACTGCCCCTTTTAGTCATTTGTTGTGTCAACACTATTTATACAGTACGCCACACAGCGAAGTTTCCTTCTTTTTATGACCTTTATTAATGTGGAATATATGAACTGTAGACAGGAAGGTCACAAAAGGACGGGGACGAGCGGGGTGTGACCTCAGGCCCGCTGACGGCCTGCCCACCCCTGTGCAGGGATGGATGTTTGAATAAGGCCCCTTGTATACATATGACATTTCAGAGCTGGATGGAAGAAGTTACAAAAAGTTGGGTCACTTGGTTCTTACTTAGAGCTTTTGCTTGTTTGTCATTTCTATGGTTCCTTGATTTTTTTTTTTTTTTTTTGGCTTTGAAACCAAATGTTTCCTAATACAGATAAAGTCAGAGCTACATGTGAAGGAAGTTTGTTTCTTTTTTTACTTCCTAACTTTTGTTCAAATAGGTCAATTTTTAGGTCACATGAAAATGACTTGTAGAGAGGCTTCATTCACTCAGTACTGGTGCTGGTACTGTACAATAAAAACACACATCACCATCTCTTACTTTCATATGTGGGTAGATACACACAGATAAAAAGTTATTTCACAGCTTGTGCAATTGTATAGTATAATACTGAAATATATTATGATGATATGATGTTCTCTGGAAATCCAACTGTGCAACTATTTAAAGATAAAAATAACCAGCTGGAAATTAGATGATTTAAATGCCTGAAAAATTGAGGTAATTCATCACTATGAACTATGAAGAAGTTCTATATTTCCACATTGGCCTAATTTAACAGGGATATTTTGATTTGGGCTGTATGAATAAAGTGATTTGACCTTAAAAAATTTAGCATTTTAGGAAATATGCTTATCTGCTTTCTTGCCAAGAGTTAGAGCGAAGAAGATTTATACCAATCTGATGTCTTTGTGATAAATTAAACCCAGGGAAAATTAACTTTAGCATGAGGACTGAAACAAGGGGAAACTGTTTTGTCCAAATGTAAGAAAAAAATATGTCATCAACAGCACTAAAGCTCACTAATTAACTATAATTTGTGTTGTTAAAAGGAGTTATGAAGTGTAACTATTTCTTGATAAACATAGTTTGTTTGAAAAGAAACACAGATAGAGAGAGTTCAAGTTCAGGCATAAGAGTGGTAGCAATCTTCTCGTCTAACTCATGGCATTCCCCAAAATGTCAAACCATTCTTTTAAAGGACAGTTAACTCTGTATAACTTGTATGGCATTTCACAGCGTCGTCTAACAGTTTGTATCATCACATCGCCCTCTCCTACGCATACGGCCATGCAGGAATGGCAGCGTGACAGATTACCAGTATGACCAGCATTACCGCAGGATGGGTGATGGTGTACCTCACTCTCATGGCGCTCAGCCCGTGTGCACAAATACTGAATACTCCTCTGTGAGGATCCACAGCGCGATGATTTATTCTGCGACGCTGATGCATGATAGTCACGTACGTCATTGCCCTGAGGGTGGCTGATCCTATCTGCCTGCTGGCGCTTCACAGATATTATCAACCGTCCACATCATGATCCATCCTGCACCCACAAACCCAAAAAAAGTAAAATACACAACTGCTATATTTAGTTTGTCGAGAGAGTTGAGGGGGAACAGCGTTGTGCATCAGTTGTGTCAAATCAGGTTTAAGGACTAAATTGTAGGCCTTCACACAACCAGTTAGAAAGTCGAAGTAAACCATCAATTTGCCAGTAACAACCTCAGTTAGTGTAGGAGTGCAGATAGCCATCAGACTCATAAAGCATGAAGTGGAGGGAGAAATGCGGAGGGAGGAGGCGAACACAGTATGACACAGTGCCTCCTGTTTGTGTTGACTGTTCAAACAGCACCAGAGATTGATGGTGCTGGCCACGTACAACACACACACAGTAGTAAAGAGGCAGCTGTGTGCACCCGAGCACAGACCCGAGGGCGGGAATAAGAGAAAGAGATAAAGCTTTATAGCATTTTACAGAGATGAGAAAAACAGAGACATTAGCACGAAGAGGTGAGTAGGTCTAGCTGACAAGGAGGATATCCAAACAACCGAGAGTGAAACACAAGTAAGTGCGGGGAAGACTTTGTCATACACAGATGGCCGCTCGGTGTATTTTGGAGAGGCTGCCGAGCGAGCACCTCATCCGTGCACGTTCTGGAGGAAGACAACTCGCTCACAGATGGACGGCAGAGAAGGGAGGTGCTGCCATGAAGTCGAACTGTAAACTGAATCTTGATATTCAACGCTGGCTCGGCGCCAGAGGAGCTGTGCTTGGTACCAGTGTTTTCTTCTTCCTCACTCCACAGAGATGATAAAGACTCATTTTCTTCGTCCTTTTTTTTGTGTGTGTGTGTCTGTGTGTGGCCTCCTCCAATCGTTAGATAATGAATGCTTGAAACACCAAACACAGAAAATGTATGTTTGCTTTTCTGAACATACAAAAACTCATGTCTGTTTGCTGTTGTCATTTGCTAATGATTGGAGCATGCAGATTTCAGGTGGGCAGAAAAGGCAAAAAGAAAAGAAGGAGCCGCTTCTCTTCTTGTGGTGCACAAACCAGCAGATATTGTTATATTACATCTCTGTCTCACAAAGATGATTGAGATTTTCAGCAGACCGCTCTCATCCAAAACGACTTTGACATTCAATAAATCTGTTATTTTCTTAATCTCATTAAACACCACTCCTCTTTAATTATCTAAAATTTTAAATAACTTTATGTCATGTCGAGCTTCATGTGGTTTACCATGATTACAGCACAAAACCTTTGGGTGCCACACTCGCATTCGCCGTCGGCTCTGTCACACAAAAAAAGGGCGTCTCGATGTGTGTTGTGGCTGTGTTGATTAGCTACTGCAGTTGGGGACTAATTTCTTCCAGTATTCCCCGAGGCTGATGTGTTGTTTTGGTTTTATTGTTCATGGGAAAAATGGCTCAGCCGGTAAAAATGGAAAAATCACTTAATTTTTCCTCCACTACCTACTTGCTACTGTTTTGGCCTTTAGAGCACAGTCCTCAGCACACGCAGCCCCTCAGAGACTGGATCTCTATTAAATGCTTTATGTTTATGGGCATGTGGAGGTAAAGGTGCTACCAAATCCTGTCAGGGACACACTGTAATGACCAACAGCACTGTAGCACATATGGAACATTTTATTACGGCGCAACACACTCTTAATGACAAGTGATGTATTCATGAAATAGGTTGCAGAAAAAAAAAGACTTTATTCACCTTGATTTACTTTATTTTTTTTCTTGTGAGCAGGAGAGGCCTGGGTCGTAGCTTTCGGAGGAGGTTTCTCCGCGCGCCTCAGGTTTCAAAGCTGGCAGGCCGATCAGAGCGCAGAAGGTTTGTGAGCCTTGGCACCGACACACAGCACCAGGCTTTGAGGACCCAGATTAACCTGCACGGTAGTTAAATAAACACACATCCATGCGTGGCCGCATGAATGGACGTTTCATCACCGCTCGCCACATTTCCGTGATCGTGCCGGACTCGCACCCTGCTGCACTCCATGATGCAATTAAAAATAACAAGAACATATGTGAAATGGCAGAAAGTATAGGTATGGCTATAGCTTGCACGAGGGTGAAAACTCCCTCACTGACCTTCACTCCTTCACTTTTCCATGACTTTGTCTCTCACTATTTGATTTCGATGTTAGTTAGCTGTTAGCTCACTTATCAAGCCTTGCATTGTGCTCTTTGGTCCCAGTAAAATTACCTCAAGACCAATTTTGGCTTGACACCAGAGTGTGTATGAGCGTGGCAGAGTGGGGGCTGACTTTCAGACAACCGCAGGACGGCAGCTTAGTGGGGTGTGAGGTAAACCCCCACGGCGGCGGGTCGTGTTAAAACAGCAGAGGTAAAGGGGGGGTGCAGGGCTTGTGTTTGTATACAGGGAACCCCGGGCAGCTCAGTAAAAAGAGGTTTATTATTTAGACCTCTGCCAAGCAGAGATGAGGGTGGAAAATACACAGGATCTCCAGAGCCAAGTCCCTCACTCTTGGAAAATCCGCCCCAGAAAAGTCCAAGCGAAAGGCCTGGATTTAATCACCCACGGCCGCGTTTGTCCTCAGTCTGAAGAAAGAAAGCTACAATCAATCTACATCAATGTGACTCTCGAACCCTCCACCAGGAATCATATTAAAAAGACATGTTCTCGATTATGTGAGTAACCCTCAATTTTAATTCTGGACACGAATTCAGACCCGACTGATGTCTGGTAATAGAAACTGTCAAACTATTGCTTGTTCTGGCAAAAAAGCTGTATCTCTTTAACTTTATGTCCATTGATATCATGCAGTGCGTCATAATGACATAATATTTACTGTACTCTATATGAAGAATTGTTTTGGCGAAACATGGCCTGTAAAGTTTCATACGTTATCTCAACTAAATGTTCTCAATTTTGAAGTTTTTTCCTTTAAAGTTAAAACATTGGAAATACAGCAGCTGAGTGTTTCCCTTGTTTTAAACTGGGGTCTGGATCCAGTGAACCAAAAGGATGTGTAATGATGGAAATGGTCTGCATGGATCTCAGCTCTCAGACACATGAATCTGTCAATGTTCCCATTTGCTTTTGGACAAATCCAATAGGAGAGCATTCACTCAGAGCCAAAGTGCTCATTAGCGCAGAGAGATCTTGGACTTTCCATATTATAAAGTTCGATATCAGCAGTGATGTACAGTAATAAAACAGTCAATAGATGGATAAATGGCATCAAGCCATATCTGTTGCATTTGCTGGGGTCGTGGGTTTGTTTGGTGATGGAAACTTCGACACCATCAGACAAATAGCACCTTCAGTTTTTCATCTGACGGGCACTTGATACCACTCCAAGTCAAACAACATGCATGAAAAACTGTGGAAAACAATATCTGACCTCTGTAAAAAACATTTCAAACTCAACTAGCTCTCAGGAAATCTCGTGCCAGGTGTAAAGTTGGTCAATAACCTCTACCTCAGATTTGGATTCCCATGCTTTATAACATCATCACTTTAGTGCTTTGGTATTTTTGGGCAGAAAAACATGATCACAAATATGAGGCCTGACCGGGGAAATCCTCAGACAGCTGTTCCTATTGTTTTCACACCCTGCCCACAGGCAAAGTCCTATCTGCTTCGAATCATCCACCTACGCTCTTCTGCCCAGAAAAGACAAGGTTGCCTGCCTCCCTGACTCCAAGCCAGAGACGATGACCTCAGTCCTAATGAAGACCAGCGAGAGCCTGGTTTTGTCCTTCACCAAATGTGACACCCACCCATCATTATTTGATTCTCTTCAGTTTGCCTGCCTTGTCAAACTGATCTGGACACCTACTTTTCTATGATGATGGTTGTTGTTCTGTGTTCCCAGCTGAACGCGTGGATGGCAGAGCTGCCTCAAGGAGAGGTCTGATATCATTTCCGGTTATGAGCACGGCTACTATTCTACCCATGTCACCCTAACCTCGTAAACACTTGCTACAATGCCAGCACAATAAAAGTTAGAGCCGTTGTGGTAGAGAGAGAGAGACACCCAGCTATAATTCCAAAAATAGCTTCAGAGGTCAAGGCTTGTATCATTAGAGCAGGGAACACTTACAAACGCTTGTCCACCAGAAACGCGAATGCTTGCTGATGCTAACTGCTCACATAAGTTGTGTGGAAGAAAAAAATATGATGTAAAAGACACAACTGCTGAGTGTCAGGCTCTTTTATCAGATCACTTACGTCATCCACATCACATGCATAACAGTTAATAAAGGGCTTCGACCTCTTGAAGGACAATTCATTGAATCGCCATTACATTCAAAGTCAAAGTCAACTTTATTGTCAGTTCTTCCATATGTACAGGACATAGACGGGATGGAAATGCCATTTCTCTCAGACCCTGGTGCAAACATGCAAGACACAGCCAAAAAAAAAAAAAAAAAAGAGACTACAAAACAAGCAATGGGTAGTGCAAAGTAGAGTAAGTAGTGTCTGGCTGGTGTGCAAGTAGATATTTACAGGTGAACAGGACATTATATTTACATTATATGTACAGATGATCATAATTGGATCATTCATAACTCTTGTTGACCATGAAACCTCTTTCACCTCCGCCCCTCTCGCACTGAGCTCCTACTACATCTGTATACACCTACAGTGTCCGTTCACATCTCCTCTGCTGCTTGATGCTATGATTAAAATGATTAATGGTTGTAGCCAAAGAGCAACTCAGATTTCTGAATCAATAACAGCTTACATTCTATAATTTAAAGAAACTTAGGTCCAAAGATCTCTCTGACTTTGTTGTAGCCTTGTTTCTGCAATTACTTTGCTGAGCACAACAGCGGATGGAAGCAATGGCGAAACCATAGAAAATAAGATCAAGGCTGTAATAAACCAGAAAATTGTCTCTGACATTGCACATGCTGTTTCCTGTTCCAGAGATGATGCTGATTTATTGAGACCTTGATCTCTGAATTACTGCGCAGGTTTGCTTGTGTACAGCTCATTACAGAAAACATTGCTCTTGACTTCCATGTTCAGAAAACATGTCTACAAGCCCTAATGATCATGTCTCATTTTCCTTTTTATTCACAGTATAACTACATCATGCTGCACTGTTCCAAAGCTCTGCTGGACACCAACGCCCACCAACATGTGTTCAAAGAGAATCTCCTCTGAGATGAATACTCCTGAGACCAATCACCTGCCATCAAAAGGGCAAATTTAGCCCCGTCACCTCCACGTCCACTTTGATCCACCAAACGAGTTCTGAGATCACGAGAAAAACGAATTCTTCAACTGACAATCATCGTCTGGATGAAGATGTTAGAAAGTTAAGGCAGAGAAAGTTATATTCACAACACACCCTGTTTGTGATTCGCCAAACAAACACAGCTGCTGTTGGCAGATAGCGTCCAGGCAGCCATCCAGCCTTGACACTGTTGCATAGTACAGTAAGTACACCACAGAAAACACACACCAATGCACTTTCTTCTCTCAAACTTTTCCATGTAACTTTAAGGCCCGATAATTAAATCATTCACAGGTTTGTTTGTGCACAGTTTTTGAGTTATAGCTCACAATTAAGCATTTTACAGTAAGTGTCAATAGTTTCATACTTGAAATCAGTCCCAATGTTGTGTTAGAGTTTTTGTTGTGGTGCCTATCTTTTGTGTATGTCTGCATCACAGCTTGGACAATTTATTAATGATCTCAATCATTTTTGTGCTGCACTAATGTGTAATGTAATGTAATGTGTAACATGAGTGGTCATATTTGTCATGATTGTGGGATCCCTGTTTAGTTATTTCCTGTTTTATTTTGAAGACACTTTCCTCAGGTGTCTTTCTTGTCTTTACTTTTAGTCTTTGTCTTTTTCCCTCCTTCAGGATTGTCAATTAGTTTCACCTGTGTTCCTCCTGGGTGTGTTTAAGTCTGTATGTTCTCCTCTGTCTTTGCCAGTTTGTCTTTGCACTTTCGAGCCCTTGTGTGATTCTTTATCTTCTCCCTGTGTTTTGGATTTTTGTGTTTCCCTGGACCTTGCTTGTTTTGGACTTTTTTGTCAGCTCCCTTTTGGATTTGTTTGCCTGTTTTGGACTGCCTCTTTCGGTTTTGACCCTGCCTGCTTGACCACCGGTAAGTCTTTGCATTTTTATTATTGAGATATTGAACTGCTCCAATCCTGCCTATAGTGTCTGCAATGGTTTGATAAACTTAATAAAGTCATAATATGTTAATGTTGTGTTTACAGCTTGTAATGCTGCCCCCAAGAGGCCAAAAGTCAATTAATACATGTTTGATAAACCCTTTTTCATATGAGACACTTTGACATGTCACAGTAGGAAAGTAAAGGTGTAAATAAAATGACTGATGGCTGAATTTAGCTTCCTCAGTTTCAGGGTCTTGGTGTTGTGAATGCTGGTTTGCAGCTCACTGAGACCTTTAGTAACACCTGGGCTTTTTCTACTGTGGCCAAATGTCTGCTGTGAAAAAGGCATGATATAGTGAAACTGAAATTCAAAAATTATTTTCATCATCTTGACATGACATAAAACAAATGTATCTGTCTACCTCAGCTTATACTATAATGTATGTTTGGGAGTGTCAGAATCAGCTGAGAATTTATTTTGCTCTTGGGTAACAAGTATGTAAATCAACGAGAACAAAGAGAATTTACTGAAATAAATCTTTAAAGCACCTGCTGCTGTGGTTTATGGTGCACAGTCTTTGTCCTCCTTGATTTACTCTGCTTCAAAAACCTGCTGTTGAGTCATCGTCTGGCCCCCTCTGGATAAACTCGATCCAGGATCCTCTGGCCGGCTCTCGTTTGTTCGTTTCGCAATTGGACGAAGCAGGTGTATGACTCACCAGGCAGATCTCTGATTTGCTGCATCAGCTGTCCGTCTGTTTGCCTTTTTGCCCTCCTGGCTGAATATCGTGTAAGCTCTTTATGTTTGGATTTCAGTGAGGTAAGAAAGCGCCATTCCTCTGGAAATGATCCCTTGGCAAGAAAAGGTCAACTGCGAATGTGATCACTGAGAGCGAAAAGGGAAGTTACATCAGCCCTCCAATAAGCCAGGTTAGTGAATTATGATCAATCATAGTCTAAGACTTCCACAAAGCCCAGCGAATGTGTAGCAAGAGCTGGCTTTGGCTTGGTTAAGTCAACTACCGAACCCACCGTCTCCGCAGCTTTGGATTTACTGGGAGAATTTATCAAAAAAGACATATTCCTAACACACCCAGTGTTTAGCTATTGAGCATGCATAGTGGAATCTCACTTAACAGCATTATACTTGGGTCAAGTGAGGATTTTTTTTTTCTTGTGGGTAAGAATGTGTCTGCATGCATGCTTGGTTTTTTTTCTAAAGCCTGCCACTAAATACAGAATAAGAGCTTACAGGCTTAAACAGGCAGCTGTTAAAGCCCATTTTTAAATCTGTGAACCCCCTTTATCCCAGTTTACCCTCTGCCTCAGCCTAAAGGAGGTTAAAGTTATTATTTTAATCCCACACAGTAATTAGCCCTCGCTTTTGTCTCGGCCTTTTTTGTGTTCCTTTCAAAACATCAGTCATCGCAGAAAAATGTGTGAGTGATGCAACAGATATCCTTCTTAGAGAAATACAGGCTGATGCATCACTTATAGCTGGTCGTTGGGGTCACCCCCCCCCCCCCTCCACCAGTCGCTGCTGAGCTCACTGGACTAGGAGCAAAACTAAAGTTAATCACAAGCTAAAATGCAACTTTAATGATCCATGAGGGGAACTTTGGTTGCTCTATCAGCAAAAAGCAAAAGGATGTAATAATGAAAAAAAAAAATATGTGAATGGTCTGCACTTCTATGGCACATTTCCTAGCAGGGCAAAGCCTTCACAATGCGCCTCATTCACCCGTTCACACACACACACAGTCTTGCTGGAGGAGACTTTGACATCCGGCCAGGAGGAGCTGAGGATCGACCGCAAACCATGCAATTAATGGGATCTGCTATACCTCTTAAACTACAACTGAAAATTATGTAATATGCAAAAAAAAATTAATAAGTATGTTGCAATACAACCTACAGCGTGTAGATGTGGAAAAAGTATAGTGAAATGACTGAATGTTCAATATAAATATGTGAAACTGCAAATGAACCCCAGAAAAGATGACTAAGGGAACAAAGCTGCTCACTTTAATACATCCAAAAAATATCATTATTGGGGCCTATATGAAGCATCTGATTAGAGATAAACCAAGTTCAATTTTATTCACCTTTCCAAATGTGAAAAGAAATATTTTGTCAGGACCATGATATTTCTAAATAAAATATAGTAGTATAGGAAAATAGTGTCACAGCACAATTTAAAACACACTATTTCATAATAAACACTCTGTTGCCACTTAATGTGAGCAAATTTAAATTCATTCAGTTCAGTTTGGTCTTTTGGCACAAGCGTTAAATCCTTCCTGTGACTCCATTTCCTATAGCCTTGGCCACCATTGCTCTCTTGAGATGACGTAAAATGCTTTGCTGGTTTAAAACTAATATTGTTGTATGGGATTTGCAAGGAAATTAGGGTTTCGCTCGAAGCCTACAGGGCCCTTCGGCAAGCTGTTCCCAGTGAAAAGTGATCTGATGGAAGCTCCAATCATCTTTATGCCCTTTATAATGAACTCTAGTTTGTTTTTCCAGGAAGAAGAGATTGATAGTTTATAAAAAACATACATATAAGAATGTCTGACTCAAGCGAAAAATGCTATCATGCACTGCAATCACAGCATGACTGATTCGAAAACACAATTTCTTCGCTGTGTACATCGGCAAAATAGATGCGAATCGCACGGAGCAGATTGTTGCGGCTTCATGTTGATGCATGGTGTCAGCGTTCAAAGTCACTAGTGGTTATATTCTTCATTTGCTCCTAAAACCACGCGTTATGGAGTGGCTGCTACTTGCATCGAGTCCTGGTATCTGTTTTCGCAACAGCACAAGAAAAACACTGCGCTGCCATGATCTCTCACTCTACTCTCCACATCAATTCCCCGTGTGGACTGCTGATGCCTTTCTCTCCCCATATGACTCTTATTAGTTTGATATGAAAACCCGGCTTCGTCTTTATTCTCATGGTCGAGAGCCATTCTCGCTGTGTGTGATTTTCAACATCCCATCTGTAGTCCTCAAATCAGTCCCTGACCAACCGGCCGCAAAAAGACTTATTTGTTTTGGATGTACAGTGGAGCGGTTTTGCACAACCCTGATGTTCAAATAAAGCCTGTTTGATAGTTATAGTGTGAAACCTGGATCTGATTTGTGTCTATAATAGCAACAGTAAATTGAGATTTCGGAGGTCATTTACATTCAGCCGTCGCCCTTTTCTTCGAGGTCAGAATTCCAGCTACATTACAGCGAACTATCAATGGATGTTTCTCATAGTGCTTGCATTAAACTGAATGACCTGCAAGTCCTTTTGAAGTCTTTGTTGTGCTGGGAGCTGCTCAAGGAGCCATTGGGAGGGAGCTTTCTGGATAAGGTGTCCTTGCACTGTCAACACTTTAGGAAATCAAAGCCTCCTCGTCCCATCCTGTGTGAAAACGCCCTCATGTTTTCAATTTCCTAGCGAGTGGTGGACTTTTGACTCTTTTTCGCACTAAAAAAGCCCCTGATGGAGGAGTCTCAGGCGGTGTGTTAAAGCCCGCCGAGCTGCTGACATGTGCACCAGCTCACGTCATGCTGCCATCACTGGTGATTATTTAGCAGCAGGAGTCAAAGACCACTGTGGTGAACTTCTCTGTGGCGTCTTATCTGCCCGTAATCAAAGGCTGCTGTTGTGTCATTTGAATTATAAAATAACTGAGGATGGCAAAAATGTTTTTATTGCATTTAAATAGTTATTGACAGTGTTTGCCCATTCAAGGAGTTCTGATACTTATGAGAGTTGTTTTTTTCAGTTTGAGGTTTAAATTAGATGCTTTACTTTTGTTTCACATTTCTAGAATGATTTTCAACAACTGATAATTTGCACTTCCCGTCCAGAAAAGTGACAGTTCAGCAGACAGATAACAACGCCATGGGGTGGTGTTTAAAACAGAAAAGGCCACAACTGACAACAGGGTTCAGTAGTTTGAAAGTTCACAGTAACTATTAGCTACTGAAGATTCAAACTGGTGACTTTACTAAACCGGTTGGACCACTAAAGTGAAAGGAATGTCTTAGCTCATAAAGACTTTAGTATTGTCTAAATCACTTGCTTAGAAACATCTGTTGTGTGACCCGATCAAAAGCAAAATAAGTCACTGCAGCATCATGAGCGAAAACAAGACCTCCAAAAAGTCTGGCCAAACAGAACATGTATACATTTATATATATAAAAACATGTACGTTTCAAATCAGTGTTCATGCTGTTTAGAATTAGGGGAAATGTCTGACTACACTAACCCAATAAAACAATATTGGTGTAAGACTTTATAGTTTGGAGTATATTGCATTACTTTTGTGAAATGTAATCTTTCCAGTTTACATTATACTTTTACTTCTCTCTGCCCATTCATGTATCAGCTGTGTTAGTTTTGTCTGTTCAGTTTGCTGGAGCAGGTACACGGGGCAGTAACAGTTAACCACTACATTAAAAACTAGTTTTTTGTGGCGTGACCCATTTTATTGTGGTGATGTGTAAATCTCCATTTAATAAACTAGGCCACGTTCAAACTTGTCAATGCATTGCAACATGGTCTATTTCCACCACTGTCAAAGAAGAAATCGTTGCCTATCTTTGTCGCTTCTGACGGATTTCTTTCTGTATGATGCTCATTCTTTTGATATAATCCTGATGCACTGATGTTTAGTAAGGGAAAACTTCTTTTGTTAGATTTAATTTAATGTGGGATTTATATTTGTCCAGTGATCTTAATGAATACAACCACCAAACTAAAAACAGACCCTGAAATAGAAACTTTTATTTACTAATCCCTTGAAGACACAGGTTTACTGATGTAGCACGCTTAATTTTTCATGATCTTTTGTCAACACACACACACAACAAACCAATAAAACATCTTCATCCTGTGGTTTTGACTCATGCAAAGACTTAATAGATGCTAGATGCTCCCTCCTTAGAATTTTTAACAGCAATGTGTCCGATACTGAATATTCTTTACCATGACCGGTGCGATCTGCCCACATCTACTCCAAGCTTTAATATCTAATCTGCGCCGCTCCCCAGCTTCACAAGGACCACATGGCCACGCGGTTGCTGTGTGATACGCGTTGAGGCTGAAGGTGACCATTTGAAGTTGCCCATATATCTGTACCAGATGCGGCTGCGCCGGGCGATGCAGACCTCATGGCTGTCGACTTTGCTCGCGTGCAATTTGCAAGTGAGACATTTCAGAATGAGAATGATGGATGTGTTTTCCCTCGCTGATGCTTAATGTGACACAAGTGTTTGAAAAAAAAAAAAAAGTGACTGCAGACCCACAGCGTCAGGCAGAATCGCAACTCATCTCTGGTGAACTCTGGTGAAACTTTTAGAAGACAGTATAGAGGATGTGTGCTTTGTGTTTGTAGGCTGATCACCTCTCCCCTTGATTCATGCTTAATAAAAACTTCTGTTAAAGAGAGCCGAGAGGGACGCTTGAAGCATGAGGATTAAAGTCAGCCCGAGGAGAAAGGTGATGCTGAAAGGTGACTCCGTGTGTGTGGTCTCCCCGTATCAGATGCCCTTTCAGGAGACATGCACGCACCATGTTGATATTCAAAAGCCTTGGATGTTTGTTTAAAGTGAGTAATTGATACTTGCCACTGGAAGAATTTCCCCCAATTTGGCACCGAGTGTGAGAACAAGGAGAGTCCAGTTTGCCATGTCTGCCTGCTGTCGGCATGTGTTATGCTACGGGAAATACGCTGGCCCTGGTCCTCCTGCTGCTTTGGAGTTCACTGCAATGGCAGCACCAGACCACACATACTGCCACTTTTATGGTTTTCGGCTGAGGATTCCTACTGTCGCTGCCAAATTGCCTATTATTGAAACTTTCAATAAACAAGCAAAGAAATGTAATGCCTTTGTTTGGTTTGGAACTGCAGCTGAAACACTTTAAGACCAGTTTTTAGGACACCAAAGAACGAACTATTTGAGGAGAGTGCAGACATCTCGAATTGAAAATATGAGCTCTTACTGGAAGGCCCTGGAAGATTAGTAGCATTCCCATGAAATGCTCCCTAACTGAATTACTTTCTGAATTCGTCTTTTGAATCACTCGCCGCCGCTGCTCCTCCAGAGACCGACTCGGCCTATTGAGAAATTTGTTGATCGCCGCTCCATTTGAAGAGACGCCGAAGTGGCCACGGCTTCTTTGATCTCAGCCTCTTTGACACCTTAAAACGCGACATGAAAAAGTGCACTAAAGGGGCTTAACCACAGCGGGATTCCACCTCAGCTGTTATCTTTGCCAGCACGGCGCTGCCTCAGAAAAGGGAGGATCTTTGCACTTTGTTGTGATTGCCGCTACTTACACCGCCAGCATCTCCTCTCATGCGCAAAATGGTGCTTGAATATCATTTCGATCATTTCATTCTTTTCCTTTCAGCTGCCCTCATTCTTGTGTCAGTACAAAGTGTGGGCCCTAATCCTTTAATGAATGTCTTCTTCTGGGGCTTCACATGGCAGCACATTCCAACCCCGGGACAGTGAACAGCTGGATGACTGCAGCACAAGGGTGTTTTATTTTATCCCGCATTGTCAGATGTTCATGTTTGCAAAGCACAATTTATCTTCGTACATATCGGAGATGACAGCTGGAGTGGGGATGAATGGAGACGCAAACCGGAGCCTCGCACACGAGCAAAATGAAATCAGTTGCTGGGCGGGCACCGGTTTAGCAACTCTCTCATTTCTGATCATAAAAACCTACACTGGAAACTTCCTTGTAGTTTTTTTTTTGGTTCTGGGTGACTTGAAAGATGGTTGACAGTTTCATTTGAGAGTGGACAGGCCTTTATTTGAAGATTTGGTTTGATTAATGCAGGCCGAGTTGGAAAAAAAGTACCATCATATTCTACTCATGTTGAATAATTGCTTCCCCAGTTACATGGACACAAGTCAGGGTAAAAGTAATTGCCTAGAACAGTACTGCAGTAAATGTAATTCATTTGTGTAAAATGTTTTTTTTATTAGGAACCCCATTACACTTCAGCGGCTGCAAATCATTTTGGGGTCAAGCAGTTCATTTTTTTTTTTTTGAATATTTCAACAGATTTTTTTCTATTTGAAAACAGCCTTTGAAAATAATGTGATGCAAGATTTCTGAAGTATTTCATTCTTACTCACGTCAACAAAGCTCAAGTACCAATTTTAAAAGTCCAGAATAAATGCTTTACTTCAAGATCTCACTGTACTTACACTCTGAAAAATACAAGAATATAATAGAATATTCTGTTAAAGAAAAGATAAGTAAAAGTACAGTATCGACTATAATTTAAAATGCATTACAGTACACTACCTAATTAATGCAAGTATTTCCATGTACACATTAAAACATGAAGTAATGACTTACCGAGAGCGACTATCCTGGTTTTCTCTCCAACACGACGTCCGACCGAGATTTTTATGTTCTTTCCCAACACAGGTGCAAAAACAAACAATGTTTGCCATAACCATCAGGGAGGACATCTTTTCCACATTCTTCTCATGCTTGTGAACACGCAACCCTGAAATTAGTGGTCCTCAAGGTCATTTATTCTGTGAAAACCAGCTATATTTTCATTTCCAAGTTTCCTCTCCAACTGTCTCTGTATCACCCATTCATACAGCATGTGTCCATGTTGCTGCCTCATAATGGAGGCCTCTGCAGAGTCGGCCACGAGGATAAAACTGCAATCAATTACATCATCCTCACGGGCTAAAGAGGCCAGATAATTGTCCCCTCGCTGCAAAATTTCAGCCCAATAATAGCTCCCAAGGTAGTGCTAGTGATGCCAAGTAACACAATCACAGCCTCTCGGAGTCCAGAGGGGCACGCATGTTGTGTTTGTTCAGTTTCACTTGTAGATAAGACGGTGGGAAATTCATGGGTTAGAAACACAGCAGATTGCTAATGGCAGCCGTCCCCGGTGTTTAATAAGACCTCATCAGAAAGACGAGAGCGTCAGGGCATCATAACACTGAGGGCTTTCTGTGACCATCTGAACAAACTCATCTGACCCGTGCTTTAAGTTAGAATGAATTGTCCTATGCTGTATCGTATGTATTCTGTAGTTTGTTGATTTATGTGCTCCTCTGTGTGGTTTGCGTTTATTTTAACTACCTTTTAAATCATACTCATTGGATTTCCCCAGACTGTGACAGCTTACGGACAATTAAGGCCAGAATGGACGTTCCAGCCGTCACAGCAGCTATGGACGCTATATATAGGAGCCTGCATGGACGTGATTTGCTGCTCTGTTTTATTTCTTTTATTCATGTCCGTGGATGTATTGGTCAGGGCTATACTTATTCTTAAAGAAAAAAATTAGAAAGTCATAATAGCTTCTTTTTACTGTAATGTATGTGTTTATGCACAATGCAAAGAAATGCATTCATAGCATTTGCATCACTTTTTGCCAAAATTAAGATAATTTAAAACTTAATCAATCTTTAAATTAAGCATTATAGTAACAAGGGCAGAGTGTTTGAGGTAAATGATTGAATGAGGGGGAGACTTCACATTTCTGATTTCAGATTTCCTTTGTCATTTTTATGCTCTACATAAAAAGACAAGTTCTCCGATCTATGCAGGGAATTTTATTAATTTATTAATTTAACAAGACAATCAGCAGATGTTTGATTATAAATGCTACAAGGCAGCTGTGAACGTTCAGGATTATCTGGATATTATGACTTCACAAAGCGCTCTACCTTACATGTGAAAAAGAGAGGAGCAAACAGGAGACACCAACATTTCTTTTTCCAACATTAACCTCTTGACCCCAGAAAGCTGTGCTGGCTTCCTCCTCCAGCATTCCTTTTCTCTGATACCTCCATCATGACTGCTTGCACCTGTGAGACGCCCAGCAATTCACCAGTAAATAGGCCCACTGAGTAATTGTCATGCTACCGGCGTTTTAGTTTCACCACTGACAGATGTGTAGAATACAGCAGCCATACTTAGTGTAACACTGGCTCTTTAAATGCATCTCGAGCTCTCGATTCTTAGAAGACCTGCTATCAAAGTCCTGGCTTCTCGACCGAACTGGAGTGAGATTTCTTTGTTTTAAATCACATGTGCTGCGATTTAAATGCAGTTATTTTCCATTTCCACAATAATGCCTGCACAAACAGTATGTTCCACCTGCACTGTTGGCTCTATAAAGATGTAAATCTTGACCATGGGAGCAGTGAACAGCCTTTCATTTGAGCCAATCATTCGCAGATGCACAATGAATCCAAACCGGCGAGACGCTAAACTCGGACGGCTTCTGTAAAAGTCGGCGGTTTGAATGAGCTCTATCAAAGTCCTGTCCAGCTTCAGACAGCATGTATTTGCTGTAAAACGATAATGGAGAGAACAGAAGTACATGCTCCGTCTCTTCCGTTATCAATCTGTCATCTCATTGTCCTCCAGCCCATCCATGTCTTTACCAGTTAACCATGCAGTCATTTTTTTCCCCCCCTAGTGAATTATCGCTTTACATTTACTGTGTGGTATCTCAGAGTCATCATGGAAACTTGATGCGGAAGCCAACGGGGAGGAGAGGGTTAGAGAGACCGAGAGATACAAAGACAATTTTACGGCTGGTCAGGGGAGATCGCCTTTAGTGAGACGTTTTAAGAACCATGTCTCCCAATCTTATACACCCAGTCTACAATAACCAGTCATTCCCAGAGTGCTATATATCCTGTTTCGATTAGCTCATGAGCCATAAAGATATTTTCCTAGTCTAAAAGTCAGCTATATGAAATGCAGACCCGTAGCTCGAGGAGAAACACGAGCAGTATTATAATCTATTCTTCCGTCTGATGTTGATCGTATCAGCAGCGGTGGTAAAGCCAAACACTCCTCTGGTATGATGCTGTGAAATGAAAAACTTCTTTAGCCTGACATCCACGATAAGATATGATTCAACACACTGCCCTTATTGATGTCATGTTACTGAAAAGATATCTTCTCTGCCCCTTCAGCCGAGCCCGGATCATCACCATGTTTTCTTTGCTCTTCAGGCTCGCAGCCAATATAATGCAGTGTAACGTCAGTGGGTTTCTAGGCAGGCAACTTAATGACCTTCTATAATGGTATTCATTCTTGAGAAAAGACAGAAGGAGCATCAAAGCAAAAAGCCCCTCTATCTTGTATCTTCTCCATGTGGAATAAAGTTGAACCAGCGTGTTTCGGCCATAACCCCGCAGCTTCCTGGACTGAAACTGTATCTTTACAGGCCCAGCCACAATAATGACCTCTCCCAGTGAGCTTATTCTGAGATGTCTATACTCCCACAGGGATGCCAACATTTAACTGGCAAATTAACAATGGGAAGATCAACTTTCCTTGTAATTAATTTCTGAGGCATTTTTACGGGCACTTACTTTTGGGTATTGGGTCACAGTTAGTAAAACTTAAAGGTAAGTGTAATAGTCTCCGAGGGGTCTTTAGCGAGGGGGAAAAAACTGATATAATCTTTGGAGATGGAAAGTTTTTAAATTGTTGCTCAGCTTCTTGGTTTTGTTTGTTTTTTCTTCCCTCAAACGTTTTTTTTTTTTCTTCTATATCTGGACTCTGAACCCATATTTACTTTTGTATTTTGGGGTATTTATCTGGTCATTCTATCTACCACAAGTTGTAATTTGCAGAATAAGCTTAAAATCATAGATTGCAATGTATTACATGGAATAAAAGGCATGCAGTGTAATGCTCAAAGGCACAGTGACCATAATAAATGTGAAACATATTACTTGGTCTCGAGAATGGATCGTGCAAGAGAAGGGAATAGAAAAAGCAAAAATGTGGGATGAGACCTTGGTCGGTATTTGTGGGTAATATTAGGTCAGTCACTTATGATTATAAAGGATCCAATAATACAGTAAATTCAAGAAATGAGTCCTATAAAATTTGACCAATGAGATGAAAAATCCATGAATAAGTCCAATATCACTTTTTCCTATACCTGTTTGAATTTACAACTTTTTCTTTTGATGTTTCACAGTAGTCGGAAAAGGTATGACTCAAACTGTTTTCAGGTAGGACCTACAAAAGGATCAATCACAAATCTGCTGTTTGGCAAATATTTCTACTATTCATAGAAAAGGGAGTCCACTGTACAAAGCAGTAAATACTTTTGCAGACTTTTTCAGATCTATGCTTATTAACTTTTTTTCCTGAGAGTTAGAAGAGTAGATCAATTCCACTGCGTCTGTAAATATGCAGATAGAGCCAGCAAAGGGAAACAGCTAGTCTGGCTACCAAAGTTCAAAAATCCACCTGCCAGCACTTCTTGAACTCTTTTATATGAATTAAACAAATGAGATATAATGTGTTGATTATGCTAAGACAACTGACTCTCCATTCTAGCTTCAATGCACACACTAGCAAAAGAGCGAATAAGCATTTCCTGAAAATGTCAAATGATACTTTTAATAGAGAGATTATGGTTTGGTGCATTATGGCAAACTCTGCATTTATTGTACATGTGCATATAAAGCTTTACACAACCACTTGGACTCTGTTCCCCCTCATATTTTCAGGCTTTGATTCATGAGACTAATCCCATCCTTTTCACAGCGATATTTTTTTTGAAAGCGCACTACGTTTCTCGGGGTAATGGCTGAGTTTAAGATTAACATCTAATCTGATTTCAGCCAAAGAATCCTAACACGAGTCTGTTATAAATCTGTTCTCCAACCACATCTGTAGATATACTTGATCATAATAGAGAGGCTTCAATGGGTCTGCCATGTGGAGCTAACCAACAACATACCTGAACAACCTCCAAATTTCCCTGGTGGCTATTTTTAACTCGAGGTCTTGCTGGATGTACTTTTGCAAAAAGTAATTTTTGGAACATATGGTACAATTTAGAATTGGGATCATAAGACCTTTTTAAAATGGGAGTGCAAGCAGTAAATTTGGCTGTAGTTAGCACGAAATACTTTTAGTTTCTGTTGTATCAGATTTAAGAACTTTACTCTCTGAGCAAAACTCATCTTTGTGCATCAAAGGTTCAGTTGGGGGAAAAACAATCCGTTAAGAATGAAGATACTGAGTGAGGGGCTCAGCTTATGATGAAACTAAGAAACGGGAGAAAAATGGGTAATTTCTCATCGGGTTATTCTTAGTTCCTCAAAGCAATACATTAATCATGTGTCCTGTCACATAATCCTGTACAGTTGACTTTTATATACAGTAATAGATCTTTTGTGAAGAAGAAAGCTGGACATGAAATTCAATTCTTTTTCCTTTTCTTTGTTGTAAATTTTTGGCAGTAAGCAGTGATTAAATTGGCAATTGCATGGTTGAGCTCATGTAACCTCCTTTAAGTGAACGCATCCAAAATGCTGACAATCCAAAAGCTAATTGAGGAGCTGAAATGAGAAAAGAAATGAGTGCTGAAAAAAAAAAAAAAAAAACCTTTCCCACCTTCATTCTGGCAAATCAGAGCCAGATGAGAGGCTACGCACCCCCGATCCCCCCAAGGTAAGACAACCCTGGTCATGGTTAGCAGCAGTGAAGGAAGTATTCAGATCCTTTACTTCAGTAAAAATATTCATACTGCATTAAGAAAATCCTCCATTACAAGTTAAAGTACTGCATTTAAAATTTTACTTAAGTAAAAGTATGGAAGTATGTTACTATAATCAGGTACTGTTTTTGAAGTATTGAAAGTAAAAGTGATTTCTATACTATTATGTTTTATATCAATAGATTGTTATTAGTCATGTATTAATGTAAAAGCATGATTTACTGTTGTAACTGAGCTCATTTTGAACAATTCTGTTATTGTGGACTAATCGACTGATCATTTTCTCCATTAATAGATTGTTTGGCTTGTATGTAAATGTCATTACGTTTACCCAGAGGCCCAAGTGACACCTTCACAGTGTTTGTTTTGTCCAACTCTCAGCCAAACTTAAAAATGATTAAAAACACATTAAGATTATTAAAGTAATTAAAAGGGAAAATCAGCAAATTCTCACATTTGTGAAGCTGGAACCATGAAATGTTTTTACATAAAACATGACTTCAACTATTATCAAAGTACTTGTCAATTATTTTTCAATCGATCAATCGATGAATCAACTAATGGTTTCAGCTGAACTTTCAGATGTTTGCTGTGCAAGAATCGTAATCTGTGAAGTTACTAGTAACTTAAGGTGTAAAATAGTAGTCGAGTCAAAAGTACAATATTTAAAGTTGTGTTTTAGAAGTAGAAAGTAGCATGAGAACCTACTCAAGTAATGTACTCAAGTAAAGTACTTGAGTACATTTATTTAATTACATTCCACCACTGGTGAGCAGCTGCACGCTAATGACTGCTCAGTGACTTTGCTAGACGGTCTGCAGGAGCCATTATTCTGCACAGAGACAAACCTGCACCTCCACATTCACTGTTTCTCAGGCCTGGGCAACAACTTTAGCAGATTCTGCTCCCAGCAGCTCTGGCACCGAGCTCCATAATTGTCAATGTCTCAGTCTGAAGCTGCAGTCTTTATGTGGGATCCACTCCCAGTTGCATTTGAATAGCTGTGACTGATCAGTGCTGAGGGGCCGCGATTATGTAAGACAGTGGTTTTATTTTCTTTGATACTTTAGCTCGTATTAGCAGGATGACACATTTTTGACTCAAGCGTATCAGCGAAACCGCACCATGTTTGCGTTTGATCGCCTCCGAGCGCAGCGGTCTCTGTGTGAGGCCCCGCGATTGGAAGAGAAGTCGTGCCTGGGGATTAATTTATCACACTCATCTGATGAATGTTGTTTGATAGCAACAGTAAGCAAACTATCAGCGAACCGGCAGACGCCTGAATGTCACAGCCACCCAGCATGTATGGGACACCTACCACTGCTGGGAAATTCATTACAGATAGTGTTTACTTTCTGACTCACGCTTTACAATGTGTGGGGTGCGGCCTGGTGTTATTCAGCCGCCTCTACATCTATAGATTAAAGAGTTGAAATAAGTCTTTACTGGTTTTCTTTAAGGAGGGGTCTGGCTTTATCATTCATGAAATAACAGAGTGATTTGAATCAGTTTTAAAATGAGGTACCGGTCTCTTTCACCGTACAGTAAGTTTGTAATTTTCTCCCTGTTTGATGGTTGACCTGCTGGCTCCGTAGTTTGGAGAATCAGTGTGTGCAGCCGTGTGTGTTGGCTTCTCCTGAGTGGAGGTATAGCTGAAGCCCGAACCCCCACATTATAACATTATGTCGTTAAAAGTAATAAATGATAACAGATGTTCTTGCAACCCCCTCAAGAGAGTGGGCACCGAGCGCTGTAGAGATTCAGGCTGGAGAGGTTCAAACAGTTCAAACAAAGATCTCGATTTTTGGTGTAAAGTCAAACACTTATTCTAAGGAGTAGCAGATTTCAGTAGCAACATGGTTTCGCATTTATGTCCTCGATTAATGTTTGCAAAATAATAGGATGAGAACATCTTACCTTAAAGCATTTCTTGGCATCAAACAAGTGATTTTCGGATACACTGAAGGGGCAGGGGGATTCTTCTCTGGAAATCCCCTCATACATTTCACTCTAAAGTCATTTCTTAAGCGTCTCTTGACAGTTTTATTTCCTGAAAAGAGGGAGGACTGCCCTTAGATCTCCATCTTTTGTTTAGTAGCCCCGAATTCTTATCAGATTGTAATGGATGGAGTGAAATCGAAGCCAGAAATAGAGATTATGGCCGTCATGGGACTTTAAAATTGTCAGACCCCGGGGTTCCTGCCTACATTTACAGCACTGATGAAAGAGCCGAGCCCGTATGACCGATGTGATGTAATCAAGGGAGACAAGGTGTAATGGTCAAGGCTGAAAAGAAAATCCTGCTCGAGCACGAGTGAGGTTTCTTTACTCGAATGTTGCAGGAGAACGAAAAATAGAGCTGTCTTTAAAATGCATTCATGGAAACGTCTCCCAGTGGCAGTCACAATTATCCAAACCGTCAAAAAAACACCTAAAAGACGACGCTTTGGGCAAAGTTAATTGCAAGTGTACAGTAAACCAAGTATAATAACGGAAAGTAAATCAACAAAAACAGAGACGTTGTGAGAGTGTGGTGGGTAATGGAAGGTTTTGTGCTGTGTTATGGAAAATACACAGGCTTAAGTCTGAACTACCATAAACTTTACTGATTCTTCAAAATGCCCAGTTAGATTTGCAAATGTTTCATAGATGATGCCCAGGAGCCATAATATAATCTGTAACAAACATAACTCTATAAGGTGTGTGTATTTGTGTGAATGTACCAAACAATACAGGACTCAAAGACATTGGCTTCTTTACATCACCATGATGACAACAAACCGCTGCTGGTTACGATGGAGTCCTCGCATATTCATTGTAGACAAACTCCTTCTGCTGTTTGACTTACTGTGACAAAGTGTTGCTTATCTTCAGTGGCGTATGCGGTGGCATATATTTTCTCTTTGACGCCTCACGTACAAACTCAAATGAACTGTTCCCGAGACCATAAATATACTGCAGAAGAGTAGACAGGGAGCAGAGAGGCCGCTGGTGTGTAAACTTGAAACTTGTGAGACAGTTTAGCGATCGAGTCAAGTATTGAAAAATGGAATAAACCAACCAAATGCAAATCTCATGATAGGCCGCAAAATCTGGCAAGGTAAACTGCTGCGGATATGAATCACGAGTTCTGAATATTGTTTTCTAATTATTGATGAATTCTTTTGCTAGAATTGCTGTGGGTGGATTTTTAATGATTTAAATCAATAAAACATAGAAAAATGAACTACTTTCCACTATTAAATAACCTAAAAAATGAATAAGGTTGAAGAAGGATAATACTTTTTCACACTGACCCAATTATCAGCAGTGGGTTAGTGGGTGGGTTAATTAGCATAGCCAAAGGGACAAGGCAGCTTAAAATATCACAAGACAAGAAAACTATTATGAGACTATTATGTATTTGTATTATATATCTTCTGACTTCAAGTTCTATGGCACCGGGTTTGGAGTCTCGACAACAGGGTCTTTGTTGCAGCCACTAGTAGCTCAGCGATCGCCTGTAAGAGCTTCTATTGTTCCAAAATACCCACCCAGCGAGCTACAACTGGAAAGATACAAACATGTCCTGCTGCTGGGAAAATAATAGTTTGGCCCCTGTTGTATTGTTATTATCATAGATCAATTTGATGGGGCTGCTGCTAGAAGAAATCCTATCACATCAACATGCTCAGTGGGTTTTGCACGTTTGTGTGTACATTTGGCAAACGCGTGTTCTTGAGGTTAATGGATCCTATATAAATGTGCCAAAGAGTAAGTGAAAACACAACGCTGTAAAAATAAAATTACTGACTTGAGAAATTAAAATAGCTGAATTACTCAATAAAGCTTCTCAAGTGGAACTGTTATTTGTTATTTCATCTTTGGAAATTTTAATAACGAAGCGATTGTTTTTAACGCAGGGTGGGTTTCTGTTTGCTATTACACTGATTATGTTTGTGGTGCTGAAAAGATAAAACTGAATTTGAATCTTAATCCGCGTAATAAAAGAAACATGTTAGTCACTGGGCTGGAGAGGTGGACCGTTGGACGGCCCGCAGCTTGACTACGAGGATGTTTGTTATTTGCCTTTTTGCAAACATAACTAAACACAGCTGATCAGTTCAGTTTACAGCCACAGCGAAACCGCTATTTCATTTGGAAGGGAGCACAAAGGGAAATCGGATTGGAGTCTGGAGACGGAGGGGTGAACGGCGGTGACAGAGGAGGAAGACTTCTTATTTTGTGTGTTTACAGATCCGATTTGGCCATCTGGACAAATTAGATTTTCTGAGCACTGGAGAACAGAGAAACTGAACCAACAACAGTTTGTTTAGAGGCATTTAATTTCACTGGAAACACCTTCATAAGACCAAAGAACACTACCAGTTTAGCTCCTTGTGAGGCCATTTCCATCAGGACATCAGGACTGTATTTAAGAGGGCACTTTGCCAAGTCCAAAACTTATTGTGGTGTGTTGGAACATGTAGTGGGAATGCGAGAGGGGACTGCCCATATTAGTTTTTGTTTACAGTGACGACAGGATGTGGCTTGAAAGCTATGCAATGTTTGTTTAAATATCATAGTGACTTACAGATTATAAATCCTACATGCGTGAGCCAAAGGATCACTCTCACACACGGCAATTTTATCTAATTACGCTACCACATGACTTAGAAAAAGCTCCAGTCAGCCCACTGTTCTTGTGTCAGGGTGTAAATTATAGAGGAGAATCCAGGTTGTAGGTGGAAGTGGGACATGTAGTCGCGTCTCATTTGCAAACCCACGTATGGCACTGGGATGTATGTAGAGGGTTTTACCAAGAAATCCGTCCAGCAGATCTTCTATAATCACTTGAATATATAGCCGTCAAATGCCATTAAAACAAAGGTTATAATCTACAAAACAACTATACAGCTTTTGTGGCAGCAGAGCACAAGCATCTGCTCCATGAAAAAAAAATTCACTCTCATAAATCTCCATTAAGTCCTCATGTTTCGGTCATATTCTTGGTGGCTTACCAATAACGGACTAACCATGGACCGCTAAGGGCCGAGAGATATATCTACTGTGGGCCTCTATGTTGAGCCGCCTCCTCGCTGCTCTGTTATTGTAGCTCGGTATTTCAAAATCCACTTTTACAGTAGCCTGTCATGTGTTTAGAACTTTTTTATTAAATGAGGCTCTTCTCCTGATTGCAAAGCAAGAATTCATGGATTTTGATAAGGTTAAATAACATGTGAGCTAGTACTTCCTGCCACACTTCAATCAGCCAGTTCACATCAGACTGTGTCGGAGAGAAACGGTACGTTAAACATTTGTTTTCCCAAAGCCTCTGTCATAATTAATTTCAGACTAGAGTCTAACACATTCACCCGAACACCTCTTTGTGCATGTCAATGTGTTCAGTTCTCTGCCACCGCAGTAACACACATCAGCTGGATTCATCTATTCTATACAAACAGTTTTTGACATATAGAATAGTGTTGTTATTAGTATAGTTGTTTTTATTATCATGTGGATGTGGGCTCACTATAAATGAAACTGAAGGCCCAAACACTAATATAGCCAATACACATACTCATATATAAGCACAATCTCCATAGAGGGTTTTAGGCCTCCTGTATATTACAACACACACACACACACATTGTGCGAGACACAGAGCAGCCAGTCGCCTATGGAGCGCTGCCAGCCAAAGGAGTCATGAGGTCTCGTGCAGATTAATGGGGAGGCACAAACCAAACATGTTTCTCATTGACTCTGTGGATGAACAGCATGTCTTTGCTTCTGCTGGTTACTCGGCAACAGCGAGGCTGAAATATCCTGTTACTAATAGAAGAGTAATTACAGCGCTATTAGAGATGTACAAATTTTACTTTTTCCACTTCTGTTGAGTAATGTTGGCATTAAGTTGCATATGTTAATGGACAAAAGTCCAGCAGTGCAGTTTCCTGTATCCAGTAACTGACGGTTATATCATGTTAGAAGCAGCTAAACATTTGAACAGTTAGGTTATTGTTAAAGCTGAAATACTTTTGCTCACTCGGGAAACTGCAGTGCGCGTCGAAGTTTGCTTTTGTCAAAGTGCAGCGGACCAAAGATCCATTTCGAGTTCATTTC
Source organism: Holacanthus passer (assembly GCA_025331565.1). Classification (NCBI taxonomy): domain Eukaryota; kingdom Metazoa; phylum Chordata; class Actinopteri; family Pomacanthidae; genus Holacanthus; species Holacanthus passer. The sequence goes on from JAFREQ010000034.1 coordinate 3,357,042, forward strand.
AGTGGTTCATCATCACTGGTAGTTTGATGTCTGAACAAACCATTATTGTTCCTTATTTAAAGGCCAAATCCTTGATTGGTGCAGAGGCTTCTGTTAAAACTGCGGCATCTACGGTCCAGTAACAACCCGTGCAGTCGAATGTCCGCGCTCCAAATTTAAATGTAAACCATGAGACTGGAAAGGGCTTCAAACCTTCAGCTGCATCTGGAGAATATTATGCATATTATATTAAGTTTTATAACTAAGGCACAGCACGTACAGTGGTAAAAAAGCTCTGCTGAAGGCACCTGTTTAAAGGTTTTTTAGGAAACAGTTTTCATTTGTTAGCATATGAAACACCTGCAGACTCTCATTTCTATTGACCAACATTAAGTGCAATCCATTTTAACGACCTGTAACGACACACAGCGCAGCACTATACTGTACCTCGGTATTTCCAGTATTTTCTAAGACGAGGTTTGCAGTTTTAACATCTGCCTCTTGCCTCTCATTGACTCTGTGACTTTCAGCTTTTGTGTTCTTTAGCCTTTATCCAAGTGGTATAAATCTCTCGTTCTTTGTGGAGAAACCGCTGCGGGGCTGTTTTCACCAGTCGGATCCCCAGCGACTGTGAGAACATACAGTATGCCCAGACAGGCACAAAGATAATAAACTTAGCAAAAAAGCACTTAAGTCCTCATCGTGGAGCTTGTGCGGGAGAAAGCGCCCTGCTGACACTGTCTCCATTACCTGTTTGAGTGGAAGCAGCTGCATAAGAGGCTGTTAAAGATATGACCTCCCTCATCAATCTGGTTTGCACTTCTGGGATGAGTACCGGGGAGAAAGCCGGTATTACCATTACCTAGAGGGTAATCTAAGCAGAATTACCGCTCAGGTGTCCACATGATTTAAGATTCTCTTTTTCTCCAACCCGTATATATGTGCGTGCTGAACATACTGTTCATACAGGATGCTTTAAATGCCACACAGACGTCCCGCTTTATCCCCAGGCCTCATGTTTCTCGGAGAGTTTATATAGCAGTAGGTAAAGCATCAGGACCTATAACTTGGTGTAAATGGAGAAGGTGTTTACAGCTAGAGAGAGACAAAATAAATGAGCGAGAGGAAACCTAAACCCCAGCGCTGGCAGTGTTACACAGACTCCTTAAACAAAGAAGTCCTTTTTATCGTTTTATCATCGGGATGTTTGTGTGTGTGACTGTGTCTTCCTGTGTGTCTCATGATGTGAGTGGCCTCTTCCAGTTTCTATAGGATTGAAAGCTGTTAAAGGACAATATTGTATTTTGGATGCATGTTACATTTATATACTAGCAGGACTGTGACAGCGGAGACCGGGGATCATAGTCTGTGTCCCACATGTGGTCGGGTTTGTGCAGCAAAAACACTTTGCATAAGGTCAAGAAAAGATGTTCTGTTCATTTAAATATTGAAAAAAGGAAACACGTGCTTTCAGTCTGTCTTGCCTTTTTCGCTATTTAACCGAGATCACAATCTTTCTCTCGCTTTAACAAAGTGTTGAGTGTGGAGCCCTGGCCATAGAGAGGAAAAAAATATATATCAGTGCTCGAATATAGACACAATTCATTCCCATGTTTTGATTCATTCTGATTTGCTGTATATGAATAACAGGCCTACTGTAAATGTAATTTCTTGGAGACAGGGCTGGGTTGGGCCACATATGTGACAACTATAGGATAATGCTAAATGCTAATAAAAACAGCAGCACAAGGGGAGAAAACTCATGTAATTGTTAACAATGGCAAGTACCAGCCAACATAAGTTGATGGTCATGCAAGACCAAGTAAGGCTGCAGAAAGAAAACCCATAAGCAGGCATACAGCCCCGTGTTAACATAGTGCAGGGGGCATGTTGTGTAAGGTACCAGTGAGACATTGAAGTATGATCCATTAAGTTCAGTTTGAGTGATGACAGATGCTTATCATGATTTGCGCTACTCAGACCGGATATTACAACTCTAAAAATATTATCACATCTATTTGATCTTTCATTACAACAGTCATGAGGTAAACACTATAAATACACTGCTGACGTTACAAAGTTAATTCAGAAGAAATGTGCGCTTGCATGTGTGCGATCAAACCGATCAGACGATGTCAGATCTGCAGCAAAAGTTAAACCAGGTTCATCTTTTTTGCTGAGGTTTTTTTTTTTTGTCGTTGGCATCCCCCACCGCGCCGACAGACTGACTGAATTGAAATGAATGAGAGGGCTGTGTTTTTTTCACACTGGGCTCAAGTCGGTCTGAACGAGGCCCGAGTGTATTCAATTCACAAAAGTCAACTATTCTTTCAGTGCACACACTTTAAGGGCCACAGTTTTGCCTTTCTGGCATCAACCCATTTTTTTTTTAATTTCTCTATCTCTAAGCCAGCAGCCGTTTATGTAATTCAAATGTGTGAACTTGGCTCTTCCTCACAGAGAAATAAATTTAGCATAATGTTGTATCCTGACTTAAAGGGTGTGCAAATTATAATCTCACACTGTCTCCGTCTCCCTGCCTTTGTCACAGTCTCTATTTTCCCTCCCTCACTCTCCACATGCGCACACCATCCCTCTATTATTGGAATACTGTCACGGAAACACACACTCTGCTGTAATATAATGCTGTAGTTTGATCCAGACCTCCCATTCATTTGTTTAGCTATAAAGGTCTATGAAGTTGATATGTGTTTACATATTTGTTCACCCCTTCACTCTTTTCCAGTAACTATGGCCGCCGGCTTGACTTGTGTATGTATGTGTGTGTGTGTGTGTGTGTGTGTGCTCTTCCCATTGCTGAATTACACAACTCTTTCCACCCTGGGTCCTGAGAACTGGTCTGATGTGACCTGATGATTTTATTGCAGCAGCAGTCCTTTTGAGTGCTCTCTCTCTCTCTCTCTCTCTCTCACACACACACACACACACACACACACTTACTTTCCCTCTCTATGTCTCTCACTTCCCCCTCTCAATTCTTTTTTTCACCCTCCACATCTGTTAATCTGCTCAGGGAATAGCAGCAGACTGGGTTTTCCAAACCTCTGTGCATTTACGTGTCATGCAATTCATCACTGGTAAGTCTTGGAAGAGCACAAGTTCTGAGAAAGTGAGACTCCAACCCAGAAATGGACCCTGAACTCCAATCAGATTATGGCTTGCTCATCCAGTAGCCGGGAGCTGGAAATAGGTTTATTGCAGGTTTGGGGTTGAGGTGGTCAGCTTGTCCCCAAAAGAAGCAAACACTGTTCTTATCTGCATCTTCAAACCGTCCTTGAGTGTCCATCTGCTGTACAAAGGAAAAGTCCAGACTCAGCAGAATCCAGATCCTTTTTTTCCCTCAATATTCAATCATTTTCATAAGATGCATGCAATTAAAGAAGAGAGGCACGAAGAGATACAGTTACCTGTGAGGTTACGCCTTGATAGAACCAACTACTGATTATTAAGACAACCGCTCTCGTCCCATCACTGCAGCGTCTCACACTGGGAGCGTTTCGCTGTCTGTGTGGTGTTTTTGCTGAACAATGTGGCCGGCTGCTCTGCGAGCCAAAATGACTCCTTGCATGAATAGAAAGACCGAAGCCAAGCTACTGCCTCTGCTAAGCGAGGCCTCGCCATCGCTAACCCCTCAGCCTGCTTCCATTACACCGACATGGGAAAAGATACTCTGGAAGAATCAGCTATATTATTTTAATCTCGCTGGGAGTCCACCCAGTGAACGACCAATCAGTTTCAGTTGCTGACCTGAAGAAGTAAACATTGTTGCAGAGAAGTTGGATTATGTGATACTAAACTTGTGAGAGAAACTTGCAGACTTATATGTAACAAAGTGGCACGACCTCTCCTTTGCTTTTGCTGAAGGTTAAAAGTCAATCATGCATGGGCCACGGCTGCTCTTTACCAGCAATGTGTGTTTGTTAGTACAGGGCTGTCTGCAAAGCCATTAAAGCCCCGACCCCTGTTTTGAGACCTCGTCATGCCCTCTGGTCTTTGTGTTTCCATCACGGTTCATCTCGGATTGATTGTGACAGGGAACAATAACGGGCACACAGAGAAAGGGAATTCTCTCTGGCTACTTGTCAGTCCATATTAGCTCAACCCAACCAACCCCCAAATCTGGGCGACTGATTGCCAGTAAAGTAGCAGAAGATGACATAAAAATGCTGCCAGTTTCCAAAAAGCCTCCATCAATACAGGCTTTATAATGTGTAAGTCATGGCTTAATTAATAAAATAGTTAATAGATACATGATTATTAAGAAGAACTTTTGGGTTAAAGTTAGGCTAGCAGTTTTTTTTTCATTAATAAAGTCATCAATTCTGCAGTTACAAATGTTAATAAAAATTAGAGTTTCTCGATTTTCTCACTTTCAAATGATGTCACGTTTGCAGTTTTTGGTTAGTAATTTATGAATAAAGTGCAATGGGTTTAACTTTCATATAAACCAGCAATCTAGTTTCAAATGCTAATAAGTTAAGAAACTTTTTCAGAAAGTCACAGGGTCCATGGGAGCGGTCTTTCTGATGAATTAAAGAGCCAAGATGACAGATGAAGTGTCACGCTGGAGGAACATAAATACACAGATGGCGATACCAAATGTAAAACACGTTTCTCAGCTTTATGTGTGATTTATACGAACCAGTTTATGTACAATAAGAGAATAAAGAGATGTCTGCACATTAATATGTACTGAAAAAATGAGTAATTGCTTTTTGCCTGGGAAAGCTGTTAAGCAACAATCCATGAGAAAGAGAAGTTGAATTTATTACTCTGGTAGAGAAAAAAAAAAAAGCCTCTGCATGTGCCTGCAGGAAACAGGTGGGACTGGTGAGACTCAAGTAAGAAAAATTATGTTCGTATGGAACCAAAACATTATGAGAAAATAGCATTTTAAATGGCATTTCAACATGGCAGACAAGACCAGCGGGTAAATTCATCATTTCCTAATTTGGAGTTAAGTGTTTTAACAGATCTATTACATTTGATTATTTAATGAGCAATCGCTGGAGTGATTCGCGGGATTTAAAGAGGGCTCGTACAGGTTTTGCATGTTGTGTTTTTAATAATAATCAACAAGTCAACCAAACAATATTACTGCCAAAAAACGTCACCTAAATGTCATCTAAAGGCGAGATGACCGGGCGAATGTCAAACAGTACAGGGATTCAGAATCCTTCTCCTGACTCGGAGAAAAGTGAGGTCTAACTGTACATCCAGCCACTATGACTTTTTCCCCTCCCTTCTTTTTTTTTTTTTTTTTTTTTTGTTCCATTAGGGCTTCACACTGTAAAAGAGCACCAAAACAAACAGAGACGGAGCAGAGGGAATGAAAGACTGCAGTGTTTTGGGAACATCACAGTCCTGACTACACATGCGATTCCTTGTCAGACGGCTGGAGTGACGGGTGACAGGTGAGCTGATAGGAGAGTAGGATGAAAAAAGAAGAAGTAAACAGCTGCATTTCAAATTACATGACATTTCCTGTTATTGCTGGAGAAAAGTGCTCTGATTTAACAGTCTGGGGAAAGTCACCTTTTAATGCAATGAGACATTTACTGGATCACATACAACAGGTCAAACTAAATTGTATATGGACACAGAAGTTGCCTATTCTTTCCAAATCACAAGAAAACGTAACAGTAGCGTAACATAAAAGTGTTTCCACTGTGGATAACAGAGATAAAAGGTCGATTTTTATCCCAGTTAGTGAAACAATCACTATATCATAAGTTGCATAACAGACCAAATCTGCTATTAATGTAAAAGAAATCTCATAAAAATCTGTTGCGTAACACGTGTTCTTTTCCAGTATATTCTTTGATGTCCCAGAAATAATTTGAACCTGTTAGGGATGAGGACTTCCAGTGAATGGCAGTGTGCTCATGGCTAGTTTCCATCACGTTCTTCCCTTCCATACAGGTCCCCTCTTCTTCTTCTTCTTCTTCCATTCATTCTAATAGATGCACCGCATAATAAAAAAAAAAAAAAAAGGCCATTGCTGCTGGCTGGCCAAAAAAAGAAAAGCTTGGCTCAACTTCTTTGTTCATTCACTTTCCATTGCAAATCCAACAGGCATTCTCTCAGCTCTCCTTTTCCCTGACCACAGCTATGGCTTTGGATACAGCAGCAAGTCTGTCCTTTCTCCTTTTGTGTTTGAAGATAATGTCCACTGTTTGAAGGCAAGGGAACTTAAGTTCAAGGTAAAATCCAGCCTGAAAGGACTCGTCAACCATTCAGGAGAGCACAGTCTATATTTGTGACTATTAACAATGTCATCACAAGGTCAGAAACAGGAAAGCTGCTCCATAGACAATGTAGAGACTGTGACTTTGTGGAAAACATACCACAAAGTCTCTGTCGTTCATTCTCCATGAAGCACCTCCTGCTTGTTTTTCTTTTTCTACAGGACTCAACGCTGTCTAGCTTTAGGAATGTGTCCACCTTCACAAATCTCGAAGGAAACGGTTTCAAATCATACTTTGTAAGTTTGGCTTGGTTTGGACTTTTTAAGGTGAAAATAACTACTTGTCATCCAGAGCTGACTGAGTGGGAGGCGAAAAAAAAACAAAACAAGAAAAAAAATCATGAAAACAAGTCTTTAAGAAAATGTGCATCCTTAAAAATGCGTGACCTCCAGAGTGGTGTTCAGATCTAAGCCGCGAGGCCAGAGGGTCAGTTTAAGTATTTGTCACAGCTAAGAGTCCAAGAGTCAACGAGCATGGGGTTCGTCAGTACCTAGTAAAATCCTGCCATACTACCTCGCTTTTCGTGTCTTCTCAGCTACACTTGCAAGACTTGACGATCATGTTGGAGAGCTGCTCCACTTTGGGGGTTCGTCCAGAGTAGTAGAGTATAGTGAGGGGTTCCAGGTCTTGAGGGACGCAGCAGGGGGAGGCCGATGCCTCCGGGTTCAGAGTGTTGTACAGGCTCAGCAGCTAATGGAAAGCGCACAGGAGACATAAAAACTCACTTTCAAATAGTATTTGTCTTGTGTTATATCCAGTGTCTAATAATTTGCTGGCTTTGAAATTTTGAAATCAGTGTAATAGTTTGTGACTGATAAATCTGTAAAGACACATCTTTGAGAATTTATCATGGCAATTCATCGGTGACCAAATACACAATTTGCCAAGTTCTAATATGTTTTTTTCACATTTTCTGGGAGATTAAGTTCTGTAAAATGCTGTCTACTCATCTAAAAACTAGTTGTGCAAGTGTGGGCTCAGGAACCAAAACTTTAAGCTAAGAGAAGCTAAAAGTTAACATTAAGTATAAACTTCACACTCAACATTATCAACAGTTTGTATGGGGACTATTTCTTCAGTCAAAAGTAGTTCTAAAGAAAACTGTTCACAGTGATGTCTGTGGATTATCCAGAGTATCCAGGACATAATTTATGGAAAGACAGATTGCTCTTGCATGTCAATACATCTAATACCCAAACGGATTCAAGTGGACTTGCTATCTGATCACATGGTGCATCATCAGTGTGAAGGACAGTGTGAGCTGTGAGCTCTGCTCCCAGTGTCGATCTTCCCTCTCTATTTAGGTGTGTTTGGGTTGACCATTGGGTCCATTTCTGGATCTGGTCTCTTTGTTTTTTATGTTAATTTATCTCTGACAGGTTCAGGTAGGTTCTCTCTAGTTGAGTCCAAAGTTTTGGTCCTGTGAAGACCTCTAGGTGGAGACATATCTCCTCAGACATCTGGTCATAAAATCTATCAGCATGTCTATTTACCACTAGAATAAAAGAGAAACAGATTTGTTTGGTAAGTTTCACTATAGGAAAACTGGGACCTTCTTACCGAGCTGTGTGTTGTATCTGAGCTCCTCAGGTAGGGGCAGGGCCCGGAGCAGTAGTTAGCATCATAACCACTGGGCTCATGGATCCACTTCCAGTCCAAGTCACGCCGGAAATCGATGTAGAGCCGGCGAACACAGCAGCTCTCCTCTGTGTTTCTGTGACGAGGACGACAAACAATAGTGTAATCAGTCCTAAAATTCATTTTTGTAATGATACTCTTGATAATTAATACCTTCTTGAAGTGGGGGATACCAGATGTTGGATATTATGTTATGTGTAGAAGCTGATGCACGTGAATCACATATGGCATTAATAACTTCTAAAAACAAGTATGTATGATAAATGCACCCCTTACGAGAAACAGTAGTTGGTGTCCAGCGCTCTCTTGCGTCTGCGTGACTGAGTGTCCAGGCGGTGGGGTGGGATCATCATGAGGATAAGGTGAGGCAGGGACTGCTCCTTTTTCTTGTTCAGGTGATCCAGATCCAAGCGTTTGTGCTCGTCATCTCCATCCACGCCTTAATTACAGACACGATCGAGGCACACTTAAACCAACCACGTGGATGTGGCTTTTTTTTTCTTTCAGAATTTCCCTCAATCTGAGCATACAATTTGCGAAATTATTGACTGTAAAACTGCCATCGCTGTAACTCTTTTTCACAATGCAGAGAAGAAGCCGACCAGAAAAAAGAACAAACTAAGAACAACTGTCTTTTTGCCTGACAAACAAATAAAATCTATATTTATTCTTAGTCCTCTGAGGAAAAAGTTGAAACAACAGCTCAACAGTTCAATTTCAGCAGCAGTTCACTTTCAGCATACAGACAATCTTCAGCACAAGTTCTAATTAAACCATACTGTACCAAACTACCCAAAGTGAGAAATACACAAATTATCTGGGATTATTTACCAGAATTATGGCAGACTTTTTATTTTAAATTATCTTATCTAAATTGTAAGGACTAAAGACCAAAAAATGTTGAAGCCCACCTTTAAACTTCACCTCCAGCACCTCGTTCTCATTGTCAATGATGTCACCATTTGGGTTGAAGGTGTGGCAGGGACAGTGAACGCTGATTTCCAAACCCAGATTAGTCCCTGAGGGCAAACAATTATGGAAAAGAGAAAATAGAATGTTAATTTATTTTCCTTTTTAAACAGGAAGCCCAAGTCAACGGCTTCAAAACTGAAAACTTGGAGGAGAAATGCAGGCGACGTTTCTGACTTCAAACATGGGATTAATGATGCGAATATATGATGATGATTAATGATTTTAGACGCAACAGTGACCTCCGTCTCACCTCTGTTCATCAGCCATTCTCGTACTGTTTCCGTCACATCGAAGGAAACCCACTCTTGAGTACCTTTGGTCAGAACATTCTTGGCTCCAATGTAGCGTTGTTTCCTAATGTGTTCGTTTGGCCTCACAATCTGCAAAGCAATAACAAACGGTCACTCTGAAAAGTTTTCTCTCGATACTGAAACAGAACAAAATCACATGGAGAACAGAGCAAACATTAGACAGGAGTTTGGTTTGAGAAGAAGCTGTGATTTCTTAAACTAATGCCCTGTTGTTTCGATCACTTGTATTTAATTATTTATGAACCTTTAATTACTGGAGCAGGCAAACAGATCATATATAGAATAAGTAGGTAAGACTGCAGCATATCAGTGGTATTTGACTCAATAAGGTGACTGAAAGACAAGACTAAGAGTCTAAAGTTCTGTTTTTGGGAGGCCAAACTTAAAACTGTCTGAAAACTAAAACACTGACTAAAATTTGAGTTTCACTGACTAAATCTTGACTAAAACAAAAGAAAACAAAAAGGCTAAAATTTGACTTTAAACCAACTACAAATTTACTGTAAGCAGCTAAGATTAAACCTAAATTCTTGTCAAAATCAACCTTTGACAAGAATTTTGGACAACTTTTTTGAACAAATTTTGACCTCATGGTGGTGCTAGATGAAAAGCCAGTGATCACCAAAGTCAATAGGATTCATCCTCTGGGGAATATGAATGTCTGTACAAAAATGGAAAATGACAAATCTATCCAATAGCGATTGAGATCTTTCAGTCGGGACCAAAGGGCTGGACCAATCAGATGACAGACAGATGGACCTGGACCCCCATCATCATCATTGAGGCAGAACAGTTTCCACCTTCATCATTCTGATTGGTTCACGGAGTCACACACCACGCCCACCTTCAACCTGAGCAGAGGACTAATCAACCACAATGGAAACCACCTGGTGGGTGACTTCAGAGCCAGTACATAGACTGTGCATGTTGACATGTTAGGAATCAACTGCCTACATACACATCCAGCAGACATTGAGTAACACTAGCATTCAATTAGAGTCCTGTTGGTGTCCACCTGATAAATGTAAGTCCAAGTTTTTTTAGCTCTGTTTCTCTCCTGAGGGAAATATCCGGCTCTTTAGTTTGCTTTGTTTGTTAGCGTTGTCTGTATGTTGTTTATTGGCCAAGTTGGACATAGTTTATCAAAGCTTGTTTGCTTTTTGTTTGTGGAAATAAGGTTGTTGACAGTAGTAAAATTCAACCATACACTAAACTTGTGCTGTAAGAACAAAACAATAAACTAAAGGCTCAAAAAGTAATAGCTGCAGAGTTGGATGTTATTTCTCTGGAGGCAAGCAAGCTCTTTCACATTCCCCATAACCTTTTCATTCTTTGACAATATAGAAATATTGATACTTATATATATGAAGTATAGATATTTACACCTGTTGGTAAAAATAATCTTGGTGCTTGTTCAGACTGAGCACCTAACATATAAAAGTGTTAATGTTAAATTAAAAGTTAAGCTCCTGACTCTTTTCTTACGTGCACATTTATGCTACTCATGTATTTGAATGAAAAATTTTCCTTAATGCCGAAGACATTACAACCAAATGACAGGGACCTGATAAAACTCACTACAACTCAGAAAAGAAAAACAAAAAACTCAGCAGCCACCTTTTTAACAGCTGAATAAACTCTGCATACTGTTTTGAGGACTGAATGTTAAAGGCCTCCACGTAACCAAAATGAGGACCATATTGGATCTGGGCTGCCAGTGCTGCACTGACAGGACCACTGTCCCGGTTCTGCAAACATTCTGCAGGCCTGCGGAGCTTGTTTGGCTTTTGGTCTGGCTGTTACCCACGCCTGCCACCACAATCTGATTATTGTTGGCTCTCGTTGTCTATTAGGGCTCGAAACCATGCGCTGAACGACTAACCAGCTTATGTAAGATTCTTGAATTGAAGAATCCAGTAAGAAATACTACATTAAAGAAAAAGCTCCTTGTTGCCTGGACTCCGAGCTTTGCTTTTTGATCTTGGTAGAAGGACAAGGAAACGGTACCTTTACGCACCTGGTAGAGCTCAATCCGCTGTTCATTCCTCTTGGCGCTCAGGTTTGGCACCCGCAGAGCTCGAAACTCGGCTCTGAAGAGGTTGGTCGAGTTCCTTTCCATGGCGGAGACGTTGAAGCGGAAAACCTTGGAGGTGATGCCTTTTGGGCAGTAGAGCAGATCGTCTGGAGAGAATGAAATAAAGGTTTTGGAGAGAAGACGCTTAGAAAGTTTTATCAGGACCTGATGCAGTACAAGTAGTATTTGTCCAAACAATCACCTTTGGACAAAATAATCACTAAATCTTGCTTTGTGATCTCCTTCGTATGAGCGCAGTAGTTGAAATGAAAAGTTCTCAGGTTGGCCTTTTCCACAGCAGACATTTAGACTTTAGACTACTGTGATATGGCAAAAAGTCTTCTATGAAAATTATTAAGTCATGTACATGTAAAAACATAACTTATGATTGCTTTCATTATTGATTAATCTGCCTGTTATTTCTCTGTTAATCAACCATCTTTTCTTTATTGAATGTCACAACAGAACGAAAAAAACATCTATCCAAATTTCCTAAAGCCAAAGATTAATTAATCAGATTGCTTGTATTGACAGACCAACACTCCAACCAGAAAAATGTTAATTCTACTATCAAATAAGACAAAGAAAAGTAGCAGATCTTTACAACTGAATAACAGAAACTTGAATTTTAGGCATTTTTGCTTGAAAATTCCTTAAACCATCAATTGATTATCAAAATAGTATTTCTCTCTTCTAATTCTTCTCTGGTTCGAGTAATCAATTGACGACTCATTTCAGCTCTAGTCATTAACATTCACTGTTTTAGCTCCATCCACAACATAATTTTGAAAAATACTTTTCTGGCCGAGTGAGTTGGCAGCACATGTAGAAACTTCGAGCTCGAGATGGCGATGCGATGTGTACTTTTTCCCTTTTCTGATGTATTGTCTCAGATGCTTTCATAAAAACCAATACTTAAATATAAAAGTGATGGCATGGATTTTACAGTAAATGTCTTTTTTCATATACTAGAGGACACATTCACACCTAAAATATGATGCTGTGTTTACTGACTCCTTAATGGCTGGCACTAAGTTTATCAGCCCACAGTGAATGATTAGTGTGGTTTCCTGCCTTATCAAAATTCCTCAATGTTTCTCTAACACATTTTGTCTATATTTGGAGGAAATGAAAATGCTGTAATTGAAATAGCAATATTATTGAGTTTAGTATGACTTCACCTCCCTGGTATCTGCATATCAAAAACCCTCCTATCCTCAGTCCCACTGACAACTTTTTGGACCCAAACCCCTTCCTGACGATGATGACTTCTCCACAACCCAACCTCCGTCATTGACATATGCCAGATTCTGTATGCGTACCATGCTATAAAAGGAAATCTTTCCGATGTTTGCAGTCCAGCCTCTTAATGCAGTAATTTACCAGTCCTCAGGCAGCTTTCTGCTTCATTTGCACCTGTCACGGATTTGGGTTGGTTCACAGTGCTGCCTCAGATCCACCAAAGGTCAACAGTTTACCTTCAAAAGCTGTCAAATAGTGACTGTGTGTTTGCCCACATTAACCAAGGGAAAGAGGGTGATGTCTCTGGCTCAGAGTCCAAAATTTGTTCCACAAAGCCAGACTTCTGGTCCTGTTACACCACAAGGGACAAGACCTTAAGGTGGCTGTGTCTTCATAGCACCTGCTTCCCTCACTTCACTTAGATGAGAACATTGATATCACTCAAGTCAGGATGGTAAATATGAAGCTGCAGACATCAGCCAGTTAGTTTAGCTTAGCACAAAGACTGGGAGCAGGGGGAAACAGCTAGCATGGCTCCGTCCAAAGGTAACAAAGTCGGCCTACCAGCACCTGGTGTTTGCACCTGGTGCTTGGCAAAGAAGACTGAATATCGTCACACCTTTAATGTCTTTCCTTAAGTCCTTCGTCTCTAATGTCAAGTAGGGACTGTTACCAAAACTTCCATTTGGATTGCTGAATACTGTTAATTAGATCAACAGCATCAGTCATTTCAGCAAAAACCCCTAAATGACTTATGTTTACACTCAAGTGACACGGCCCGTATTAATTCTGACAGGCGCAAAGGAGAAGTGAGGAAGCCAGGGAGGATGGATGGATCAACAAAACACTGGACTCAGTCAACATTTTTTAAAGAATGACCTGGATCATTTCCTAACCTCAACCAAGTGTTTATTTTGACCATTACAGCAAAGCTTCCCCAACCATTAGCAAAGTAACCCTTTGAACCCAAATCACAATGTTTCCCAACCTTAAAGTATTTTATTTTGTGCCTACACCAAAACTTAGTCATAACACTATCACGTCAAAAAACGTGATTTATCTTTCAATTCTAAAACTACTTTTCCTGGAGAGAAAAGAAGTTTTGGATCAGTCACCGTGTTTTGTTGTTGACAAAAGGACTGAAAGCAGCACTAGACAGAATTTGTATGTAAAAGTACACCTGTCGTCAGGTGAGCTTCCCATCCACACTAATTTAAAAAAACTCATATGCTTTGAGTTGTGATCGGAAAAGTAAGGAAACTTTTAGAACCTAATTTACTTTACAAACTTGGAAAAGATACACAATATTTAGAAAGTCTTGTATCCATAATATATTGTGTTAGTCTGCTGGTAGGTTGTTTCTCTTTATTACCATTTAACTGAAGAAACTGCCAGACTAGAATGAGACTTGAGCACAACGAATCTATAAAATTGTTCATCTTGCCTGCGCCAGCATATGAAAATCACATTACCCAGTCTCCGTGAGCAGGCTCGGTGTATGCATGTGGACATACAGGGTATTGACAAAATGCATATTTCCAAGTATGAGATCATCTTGGACACATATAAAAACACTGAGCCATGCCAATACCACAGTTTTAGGATTGACAAAATAAAAACTGGAGAATATTATGAGCTTGTCGACATTTTAAGTATCTGAGAAGTGGAGATGTTGACTAGGGCTCACATATGCAGGTACTCATGTGTCAGTACAGCATTTATACTGTTATATTGACATTCTGCCATTTTCCCTTTTGTTTTTCAGCTAATCACATCAAAATCAGGCACAAAGACCATAAGATTACAGTAAAGGAAACACTGGTGTTCACCCAGCTGTGCACATGTAAATCTGTCTCACATCTTTTTTATCCAAAGCCCATTTGTTGCTCTGAATCTACCACAGCAACTGGAGGCACCCACTGCCTGGCGTTTTTGTCAAAAACCATTTTGCGAGATTCAAAACAGAACATTGCTGAGAGAAAAATAGGTCTTTTGAGAAACACCTGTTGATTTCAAAGGGACTGTGATGCAATGGTCTTGGCTTCGCTTTAGACCATGAGGCCCTCGTTGGCTCTTCCACACGCACACCATTTATCCTATTCTACTTTCTCAGTAATCCACACTCAGTCGAACCACATGCTGTACGAATCTCCCTCAAGTGCTGACACATGTCCCTCTCAGCGCAGGTTTTCCACTTCCAGTTCATAGCTTTTAATTCTATGAGGGGAAACAGTTGTGCCAAACGGAGGTTTAGCGCAAATCGCTTGGAGTAAAAACAATGTGAGCCTCACAGGCCTGTGCTAATAATCTTAACAAATATTTCACAAACAAAATAAAGCTCGTTTTTGACCAAGCAGCGCTGTGAAATGTTAGTGGCAATAAAATGACAGCACAGTGGAATCATTGGGGTTTAAGGGGATGAACGCTGCCTCAGTTTCACACTCAATTTAGCAAAGTTAAACCTTAGCAGTGCAGTGAGTGATCTCATGCTCGTGGGCCACCCCTGTGGGTGATTCACCGGGATCCACTCTAAGCTCCGTCTCTACGTGGAGGTGGGTGGTGCTGGCGTATCAGTGCATGCAAGGGCTTCTTGGGACCCCACGCCTCCTCTTGGGGCAAGCGGGATCCTCTATCCAGACTAACGGGGAGGTCCTTCCATCATCTAACTTTTCCTGTCCACCTCTGTTAACTTTTCCTACTCCTTCTCCTAAAGGCATCCCCATCCGCCTGGGCAGATGTCCCTCTCATTTGGGCCTGACTGGAAAGGAAGTGGGAACATCTGGGGAGAAGGACAGGATCCATGGAGGAAAAAAACAAGAGGAGGAAGAGCAGAGTCAGGAGGAGGAGGAGGAGGAGGAGAAGAGCGACTTTCCTGGAACACTGGTGCTGTGTTTAAACAGGTTGGTGAGCGCGACGGCAGCAAAGCACATCCTCCAAAGTGCACGGCAAGTTCACCTTTCAAAACCTAAAAGAGCTCTGACACATCTGGGTTGTTTAAAAGAGAATGCCTAAAGTGTTGGTTCACAGATATTTATATATTAAAGTCTACCACGGCTCAAAAATGTGTTCTGCTTCTTGTAACTTCACTTGGATGTTTGAGCCCCACTGTGCAGAGTGATGTATGTGCAGATGCTCGAAGACTGTTTTCACTTCCCTCAGAGTTTAACACGTGTACATACAAGATGATTATGTGACATTACAACCAGTCTGGAAGTCAGCTGCGATCCAAACAGCTTCAAACAAGCGTGATGTGGAAACTGGAAGACTCCAGTGCACAGACACTGAGGATGGACTTTACATTAAAGCAGGAGACATCTCGTGTCCGGCAGTAAAACATTTGAAAAGAAATATATTAGTATAGTTATAGATAATGTGTTTTTAGATGAGAGAGAAGGGGTGGATGTACTTTGATTCCTTTTAAACTAGGTTATTGACGTTTTTGTGGAAAAACCATATGAGATTGCTATGTCTTCAAACATGTCTGGAGGGGATCTTGAATGTGCAACACACCCAAATATGAGTGATAAACAGAGTTGATGAAGCAACAGTCTACCACATATCTACATATTTCTCAATGACACAGGGCCCAGCTGTGGGTTTGAGACTGGTGCGTCCGGCTGGCACGAGCTCTCCGTTCCGTGCGTAATTACGCACGAGGAACCAACTGATTTGCGCCATTAAAAGAAGAAAGAAAGAGAAAGTGAGCTGCATAGAAAGGCTGTGATACTCACTGCTTTCTGGTGGCCCGTAGACCATGTTGAATTTGTATATCTCTTTGGCATAGTACTCAGTCTCTGTGTTGTCCTGACCGCAACTCTGCTGCCGGTCCCTGCGGAGCTCCTCCAGCAGCTCCTTGGTGCTGTTATACAACGCCTGGATCTGATAGGGGATCTTGCTCGGTCCTAGAGAGTGCGGAGGACTGGTGAGCCGGAGCTTGCTCAGGATCTGACCTCGGATCGCCTCGACCCTCTTCCTCTTCACATGGTCGATGTCCACGGTGGCACAAGTGGACAGAGAGGAGCTCAGAGTGGCGCAGTTGAGGAGGAGGACGAACAGTAAAGCTTTGCCCAGATGCATCTTTCTGTGCGCATCTGGAGTGGAAATGTGCAGATTCTTTTTTTTTTTTTTTAGTGCCAATGAGCCTTCAAATAAAAACCTATAAGAGCTGAAAACCTCCTCGCTTGATTCGCTTTCTCGTGGCAGTCCCCTTTTGTGATGAGCAGAAATCCAAGTTTGCCCATTAGACAGAACTCAAATCAAAGTCTCCCCAACAACAGAATGAGATGTATCCGGAAACAAACGCACATCTGTGGGAATAAAAAGACTTCTCTTTTTGCATTCTCGGGCGCAATCCGGCAGATTTAAGTGCTCCAGCAGTTTGGCATGTCTCTCCTCTTCTGTGTCTCATTAAGATCTGGTGCCTGTGTGTTGTTTGTCAGGTTCAAAGGTGTGTGAGGCTCTGAGCGCTCTGCATGGCCTCACATGTGTTTTATAGCACTGCTTTCTGACGTTTGATGGAGGAGGGACCAGGACCCACTGGGATGCACCAGACACCAGCTGAGACACAGGAAACATGTCAAACACAGCCTCATGTTTTATTATCTGACCATGTCAAGCAGATGAAGTTGGGGAGTTTTGGCAATAGTACTTTTCCTTTATTAAGGCATGTGAAGTGGAGTAAAGATCTGGTCTTGTGGTTATTGTTTGGTGCTAGAAATGATTTTAAAAGTGCCATCAATTGTGATTTTATAGAGTTTATTCTGGTTGACTGTAGGTATGTTAATGGCCTGGGTCGTGCACCCTCTAGCGGCTTGTTGTTGTACTCGCAAGTGCCTTCTTTATCATGACAGCATGAGTTGAAGAAATTTTACTTTTATTCCAACTTTTTTATCTATTAAATTCCTCTCTTAGGGTCTTATAAAAATGCACATTTTCTTTTCAATGACATTATGTTGTTAAGATGTAGTCTCTTCTGAAACATAAAAGCTGAATGTCAGCTTTTGAGGCTGATTCAAGGACAGATGTTTAAAGGCAAATATAGAGCAACACAAGCCAAATCTAAGCTAGACTTAGACTCAGAATATTAAGTATAAACAAGTTTTAACTTTAATGTCAACATTGTGTCTTAAACTTGACTTGGACAAAAGAGAATTCAAAGTCAAATGCAAACATACTATTTTCTGTGGCAGCAACAATAAAAACGACAATAACTGGGTTTATAGGTTTTGCACATGCACAAAATCCATAGAGCTAATTTGTGATAATTCACAGTGGGGTCCTTTGTCTGCTCTTCGTTTGCTGGAGCCTGCTTACAAAGACCCACACATCCTGTTGTCAGAAGCTGCTCTCAAGTTACAGAAATCCTTTCAGACTTCACATTCTGGCGACATGATTGCATTACTGTTCAAAAGAACCAATGTTTCTTCTGTCGGTGCAGATTTTCCCATGCCCTCTGCAAACCACCATCCATACTAAATTCATTTTTCTGCACTGATGTCTGGAGGTTTATTTGCAGGCCCTTTAAGTTATTTCATCTTTTTGATTTTTTCCCCCCTTCTCAGTCTGTTTTATCTCTATTCATAGAGCATATCCACATTCTCAGACCTATTTTAGGTCAAAGCTCACTCAACCACTGGAGGCCCCATACCCAAACATGGGGTCTGGCATTTCACTATGTTGCTTTTGCCCACCAGTTTGCATAGCAAGAATGATTTCGTTGAATGTCCAAACTTGGTAAATATTTGGCTTTGAGTCATGAATCATATGCCCAGGTGCTTTTGTGTACTATACGCAAACACACTTGATTTATTTTGCTAGTTTGGTGTTGGAGAAAAATATGAGCTATATATTTACAAATTTTGTCATTTCTTCAACTCACTGTGACACTTAGAAGGAGAATGCATCATCCTTAAACAGTACACTTACGTATTTAACACGGTGAACAGTGCATGATGAACATTGAATGTCAGATTTCTTTTCACTGTTTCATTTACAGTTGCATGAAAACTGCACATTCAGTAAATATCAGGGCAGCAGTAAAAGCTCTGTTTTTGGTTAATAACCAAGCTCTTCAGTATCTGTTGTCTTTAATGCTTTGCTCATAGGAACAGTGTTGCGTTTCTGTTTATTGTTTGGAAATTGGTTTCCAGTAACGTCGCTCCAAGCTCTGGCTGAAACGTCTTCATTCATAACTTTGGCTCAGCATTGTGCAGGCGATCCAAACCCAAAATGGGTGTTGGGGATTTTTTGCACGGTCCAAAAATGAGCAGAGAACAAGATGTCCTCCGAGCCATTGTGAAACTATTTTAGGACAAGCACCTAGGTCATTGGCGGCCCTCAGCCACTTTACCACAGTCCTGCATGCCGACTTTGTTGCATTGCATTGTAGCTTATCTCAAAAGTTTGAAAAATAAATTTAGGGAAGAGTTGAGGAAAATTGTGACATGCACAAAGTCATTACTGATGTGTAACACTTTTGTTTTGTGATTTCTTTCTTCTTTATTTCTTTATTCTTGAGGATGGTTTATGGTTGATGCAGCTTATTTAGATTTTACAAGTTTACAAGTTACAGCAGTTTACATCCCACTGTAAACTGGACATTTGGTCGTTTTGGTGGCATTAAAGAGGCTCTTTGTTCTGTATCTGTGTTGCTGCTGTTTCTACCTCATCCTTTGGCATTTACTTTAATGTTGGCAGTTCTCCATTAAGCCAGCAGGTGATGCTGCTTAACAACATGTGTCTGTACAGAGCAGAGAAGATCAACATCAGGATAATGTTATCTAAAAATATACACTCAACAAGCACTTACAGCTCTGCCATAAATTCCACCTTTACAAAGATGATAATATTCAGTTTTGATTGACACAGAGAGGTATTAATTTAACTTTATGTTTACAAAGTGGTCAGGTAGTGTATAATGCTGAAGTGAGATTTTAGAAATTCTACTACAGTGTTTGTAAGCAAACACAATTTGTCAATACTTCATTTCCTAGGGAAAAAGAAATGAAATATATATTTGTGAAATGTCACATTTATTTGGAAGATTATTTCTGCCAAATGAATGAATGAGTCACTGAATAAACTAAAATAAATAGAGCAATGTGTGAATCTGCATAAGCCGTGATATTGTAAATGAGGAAACCTATATCTGAACTCCTCTTCATCCTCATAGTGTGGAGAGATTCAGTAATGGTTTCTTCATCAGGAGGCCGTACATACACCATCACATGAACTTTGTCTGTTGCACAGAAATTATGTCATCACACACACACACATTGCACTAAACTGTCTGGGGATTCCTAGACATGATCCCAGACATCACCGTCAAAGTTCACTTTTACTCCAAGCGTCCACCAGTGATTACCTCACTGCTGGGTCAGGTTTTAGTGAGTCATTCTCCGGCAATCTCTCCGTCTCGCACAACACACGGAAAAGGAATGCAGCTACAGACCAGAGGATGAAAACAAAAACACATGCTGGTAGTCATACGGATGAATATGTCCCCTTTTTTCCCTGTAAAGTAGGTTACATTCCTGCTGACTGTACTTGTCAGAGCGGTCACCGAAACTTAAACTCTTCTAGCAGCATGGAGATTGAGCAACTGTTGTCTTTGCAGTGCTTTTTAAGACGTTATCATGATCCCATAGACAGACTTCACCATCTGATGTGACCACATACACACAGTCGGACTGCTTAATACTGGCTAGACGGAGTCAGACAAACTCCCAATACTAAGCAGCATCCTGCCAGATTTCCCTACTACAGCACACTGACAAGCCAGCACAGTAAAGTCTGCTCTGTCTGGGGGTAACAAGCCTATGAGTCATACTTGGGAGTCGGTTGGATAGGAATGCCAACAGGAGACCCCTAAAACCCACACCAGCGGAGACAATGATGTGTATATGTCATAGCCATACAACTCAAATGACTCATTTGATTCGTCCACCATCTGTGTTAGTCATCGGTTGTCTTAATACATGTACATAGGGAAGGAATACCGCGCCGGCTAGACGATGACTTAAGGTGAGATCACGTGGATCTGGCAAAAGCTTCTTTGTCACTTTGTCATTGTTGTGTCTGAGGTTTTATGTTCTTGTCTTGCTGCAGTCTTCCAGTTAATAAGTACGATGTTGGAATTGATTACAAGGCAATTATCTGCACAGTTCAAGGCTTGTCTGCGTTGTGCTGAAGTTTGAGTCAGTGGGCAACTTTGCTTCGTTGGCAGCTCCGAATGGCTTCAAAATGATTAATGGTTGAAAAATTTGAATGTTGGTATACTCACAGTCTTTGCGGTTGCTGGTCTCAGTCAAAGCTCTTCTCTTTTCTGAAGCCTCCACTGATGTCTGAACAGCAGAGTTACTACCCATCTTCAGCTGCACGATGAAAACCAGCCTTTCCAGACTGCACCTAAACATGTCATGAAGAAAAAGAAAGAAAAAATACATTACTCCTGACAAATTAAGTTGAATTAATAAGCAATAAAAGCCATCACAGCTGTTCGATTCAACCCTCTGAGGGGTGTTGCTGTTACATCCTTACTTGTATGAATAGTAGCTTCTGGTTGTTAAAAGTTAGCAAATGTTTGCAAATGTTTACTTTTCAACAGAAGTTAAATAGTCTTGCTTTAAGTAATTATCCTCTAGCAGAAAAGCATTTAATCACTCTTGATGAGAGCATTTGCAAAATAAACATTATGTAAATGTAATCTGTATTTTCCATGTTACCATTGTTGACAAATCTATCTCAAAATTATGTTTGGCCACTAGGGGGCAGAAGACCTTCAAACCAGCAGTGGGACATGGCTAACATGTTAGCAAACCTGTGCTGATTTGCAAGAGACATGGATGGACATCAACATCCCCTTGGTGTCCTGTTTCTGGTTACCTGATGAATGCAAGTCCAATTTTGTTTTTTATATTTGTTTTGATTTCAAACTCCTTAGAGCAATCTGACTCCCAGCATGAAAGTTGTTTGACTTTCTTCGCTAGCATGATGCTAACTTCTTGTTTATACAAAACAAAAAATAGTGAGCTAAAGAAGCCAAATATATTAATTTACCGAAATATGACTGATCAAATGGAGTTCAAAGAAAAGTGCTGAAAAAACACGTTGGTCCCTGAATATTTAAATATATGCATTTAAATGCATTTAAAAGTTGTTGTTCATCAGCTTTGTCGTTTGTTCTTTCCCGGTTTTTTGGCCACCATGATGGCCGCCACGCTCTTTGGCAGGCCTCCGTGACGGCTCGCTCCCATAAGACAGCATATTGTGTCACCGAGGTGAAGACTGTTCACTTTACATCTGGGTCTAAAGGGGTGCTGATCTGCTGAGTTAAGGCCTTTTCAGAAAGCAGAGGACGAGGTGTCATTGGGCCTCTGCATGAATATGAAATAGTCTGTGATGTTGATTCACACTCCAGACAAATACTGTCAAAGCTAAGGCTAAACACACTTAGCATTTTTTGATTAGCACTCAGTGTGAGTAAGACGGGACAAAGTTGCTGTGCTCAGTGATGTTTGTTGTGATTACTAATGGCAAATGATTGATGGCGAGAGGCTGTCAGCGATTCTGGTTCTGATTCAGCTCAGTTTAATCATGTTGGCAAACCATGATCTCCTCAGTTTCAGTGTTGTTTTTATGCTCAAGTATAGAGCTCTCTCTCTCTCGTATTTACTGTTGTTGAGCTGATCAGCTGTATTTCGGAAGAAGAGAGCATAAGAAAAGGAAACAAGAGTCTTTCAACCCGTCTCTAGCTCATCCTTGATCTTTGTATGGAATTTCAGAGAAAACCACATCAGGCCTTTTTCCACTTCCCTCCAACTTTAACCCTCCACACCCCCACCTCTGTATTCCCGTAAGTGCTGCAAGTTGGATAATGAGGAAATTGGCTTTTGGAATAGCAGCAGCATTGGCACGCATGGCAGAGAAAGTGTCAAAATAACAGAGAAAACAAAAAGGAGCTTTACTGGAAATTGTCCAATTAAAAGCAGACATTGGACAGTAGATATGGAAGGTCAGAGGTTAATGTCTGCTTTCTGGTTTGGACGAGCACAATGATAGTGTGCAGCCGCTCTCTCTGAGACTCAGATACAATGCCTGCTTGTGCTCACACATGCATGTGCACACAAACACAATGGTAGTGTGCATGTATGCATACACACACACACACACACACACACACTCACAGCACCGGCCAGGTTAGTGCTGGCCTCCTCATGCAGAGTCTAGACAGGAAGCTGGTCCATGCCAGGTTAGGGATTTTCTCCCTCACACCCTCACACCAATACACACACACACACACAGGCACGCACGCACACACACGGTTACACTGCTGACAGTCATCTTCTTTCAATATGTCTGTGTGTATTGTGTGCTTGGATGTGTGTCAGACAGAGGGAAAAAGAGGAAGAAAGGGAGGTAAAAACAGAGACTCGGCGATTGAGCCCTCTGTGTACGTAGATTTGTGTGTTTATGTGCTTGTCTGCCTTTGTTTGAACAAGTCTCACACAAAATAAAAAACAACTCAACCACAAAGAAACAGATTCCGTGTCAAAGGCTTTTTTTTTTGTGACTCTATTACTCATTTTTCCTCGACTTTCCACCCATTGAAATGATGAGTCTGAGGCACAGTGTGAAAAGTTCAACTTGTCCTTCCCAGGTACAGGGGCGCGCTGCATCCTGTAGTGCTTAGCTAAATTAAACCGAGCCCCTACTGTTCTCATCTGCTCACCTGTAGCCCCTGCCAGGCCCGGCCATGACCTTTGAACCCACACAGATGGGTCTGCATAATAAGACATGGGCACACACGGCTAAGTGCCATCTTGGACATGTTTGATGGGTGGCTATATAGGACTAAGAAAGTCTGAATTCTGTATGTATTGGAATGCTAATGCGTTGACCTTTCTGAGCAGGTGAGGGCGTGTGTGAATGTGTGTGTTTCTATATTTCTGTGTGGGTCTGACTGAGATTTTAAGTGTAAATACAGATGCTAATTGAAGTGTGTGTGCTTACTGTACACAATCTTTGTCTCTCTGTGCGTTGTTGGCCTGAGGCCAGTGGCCCCTGTGCCCTGTGTATGGCAGGCTGGGCTGTACTTTTCACTCTAACTGTATGAATATGCATGGCCTCCTGGCTTGTTAGACATGGCTCTATAGACATGGATTATAAAAAGCTTTTTGAAAAATTTTACATATAGCTGAAACTGCACACCTGGCCTCCAAAATGTGTTTAATTTGCCATTGTCAAAGGAGGAAAAACAATCATTTTCCTTTCAGAAATGGTTCAGTTTGGGGTGAATTTGACTGTTTTTACAATATACCTTTTCATGACCCTGCATTCAGTTTGAATGTATGTTGAACTCCTGTTTTTAGGAGGAGCTGCTGTTTGATCCCATAGACTTCTATGAATTCAAATGAGCAAATTTACATAAAAAAAGATCCCTATAAGTTGGTCTGACACCAAATAAGTAAGAAACAAAACAGTGAAATCAACAGTAAATTTTCCCCAAAACTGAACCCCTTTGGTCTGTCACTTCAGAAGATTCCTGCTGTAAAAAATAAATAATATAGATATGTTTTTTAATCCACCTGCATTCCACCTGAGGGCATGAAATATTTGATGTTGACACAAAGCAATCCAAATGCTTTTTTCATTATATAAGGTTTAAAGTGCTATTTTTAGATGGTAGTCATCTCCACCCAAGTCCTTCTGTTCGACACCGCCTGAATATATGAGCATATTTACACCTTGTCTTCGAGAATATATGACATATGTGCACTGGCCACTGCTGCATTAACAGTATATTTCATCCCCTTCTTGGTTCAGTCTGTGAAATGGTCCTCTTCATTTCCCACATGAGTGGTTTTCTTATCATCCAGGCCCCCTCTCGCCTGCCCCAGGTGCTGAGTTAAAGTCGATAAAACACCCAAATATTCTGTTAAACATGGGCGGCCTCTGCCATGTGGCTGCTCCCTGCAATGCCTCCTGGGTAATTATGGTAATAACTCAGCCGTCAGAGGCGAGGCCAGAGGCCCCGGGATGACGAGGTCAGACCGGAGAGCCTGAGACGAGAAGAGGAGCGGTGGCGGAGGAAGCGGGGCATCGGGGTCAAGGTGAAGCGGGGCGGGGCTCTCACGTTGCTATCCCATAAACCCTCGCTGTCACATCAGAGGCCGCTGGATGTATGTGGACATTCCCTCTGATCGGTCCTCCTCAACAATCAAGATGCTGATGAGGGATGATGACAAGTGTTTGAGTAGCTCGGTTATTTGTGCGGCCTTGACTGACAGATGCCTGGTCTTGTGGTTGGTGGGAAGGTCAAAATGTGCCTCTGTTAGGACTGTGGGGCTTTTGAAACTAGAGATTACTAATCGTTGTGAGACTTTTTGCTGCAATGGCAAATATTGATGTGGTTTGGTGAAAAGCACATTGGCCAGTCCACCATATTATTATTATTGTTATTTTTTTCCCTTTATTGAGACGGTCAGAAAATTGAGAACAACACAGGACAAAATGTTCTGGTGGAATCTGATCCATTATGGGTACATGTGGTCCCAGAGACGGAGGTGTACACCATCACTTTCAGAAATTAAAATCGACTTCTTTGTATTCTCTGTATTGTCTGACCGCTTGCACACTCTGACGACAATCTTTTATATGATGAGTAACTGAGAAAGAAACGGAACAGACCCAACTTTTGCATCAGTAGATTCATCTGTTCATGTTCGGCTTTGAAAGATGATTCGAATACAATGTAAATACAACATGTAAAAATCTGAATCATCTATCCTTTATTTATCTTATAGTTTTCATACCAACATTGAAGTGTTCACATTAATGAAGTGAGCGTTTCAGAAGTAATTCATTGTTTTACTACTTCTAATTTTCTTTTATATTGTGATATAATTCTTCGTCTGAAATAGTCTTATTTTGAAAGGTAGAAGGGCTCAAAATAGAAACATCATTATAAAGTAAAAGCAGACAGTGACTCACTTGCTGTGTTCTGTGTGTGTTTCTGTGCGTGTACGCTTGCATGTGTGGCCCGACTCTTTCTTACATAACCTATATTTAGACTCCACGTTATGCTAGATGAACAATGACAGAAACACAATATTCCCCCAGATTCTGTCCATATTCTGGTCAGGGGGGGAGACCACAGGAAAATGTTACCATTCAATCACCATTTTGGCTTCTTCAGCATTTCTTCATTTCCTTGAACCTTAAATTTTCCCTTCTTGTGCTACTCCTTCATCACCCCAGCCAAGGCTTTGTCTAGGTCATTCCAGTCTCTTTGCATAGAAATATCCTCTCTGAAGTATAAATTTGATAGGAAGTGGAATGAAGTGACAAGTGTAATAATTTCCAGTGACACACATCTCCATTCAGACCGAAGTTTAATGTAAAAGTGATCAGCGCCAGGGCTATTATCACAGGCATCCAGATGTCAGGGAAAATGAGAAAGCTGCATTCAGGGAAAGTGTGAGTAAAAATCTAACACCACATTGCAATGAATAACCCCATGAGGCACCAGGAAGCTCTGCACTTGAAGCCTAACCAGTATTAGTATTGATAGATATGATCTCAACCTTAATTTGCTCCGTAGATAATAATTCTCAGCTATATTTTTCTGCTTTAAAGCATGAACAAGTGCCAAGCGCCTTTAAATATCTCAGTTCAAAACCCACCGGTTTATTCCTGCCCTGCTTTATTGAACCCTTATTCCTGCTTATGCAGTTACATACTGTAGTTTATTCACTGCCATCCACCCCGCGCTTCATTGGGACCCCTGACCTGCAAACAACTATAAATATTTATTTGCGTCGGCTTGTCTAAAAATAACTGTATTACAATGGAGTGTCCTGGAAGAGGTCCAGGAGAGTTGTGCAGCGAGCAGTAGTCAGCATTCAGAGTCCGGCCTCCGTGTCCAGAGAGAGACAGGGCAGTGTCAAGAGGCAGACATATTGATAGCTTTGTGGTCAACAGGAAAAAAAGTCACTTAGCCGGGGATCCTTTGGGTCCAAGGATGTATTTCTGGAACACGCAGACGGAAACGAGGAGCATTTTGGAGTGATGCACCGTGGTTCTCCAGTGACATCCATAAACACTATCCCTCTCCTTTTTACAACATCAAAGTCCTGAATTTTAAATGAAAGCAGTGATTCCAAGGTTATAAATATTATAAACGCTGTGACAGCCCAAGTGTGGACAAAATAGACTCAAGATATCCGCACTCTATATTGATGGCCCTGGCAGTTCAACAACAGCAGCTTAATAGAAGAACAACCCAGACACAAATTTATATGCAACAGTCATCATGTAAAAGTTTAGATACAGCTTCTAAACATGAAGACGCAGACGTCAAATAAAGCAGAATAAAAAAAAAAAAATCGAAGCAACATAAAAGCAAATAGGCATGTGGGGAATTGATAGAAGAAAGTGTTGATGCAGACATATAATTTGTGGCTACTTGTTGTCCTTTTCTGCACCAGCATTACTGACACAATAAGTATTATACTGGATAAATACTAACAAGCCTCATTCATCAAGCTTCACAGTGAAGAAATACTGATCCATGATCCATTTTTTTGATTAAATTAAACAGTAGAGGTCTAATCAGTGATTTATCCTCTTTCAGAATTGTTATATTAACAGGTTTTGTGAGTGTAAACCTTAAGTCAGTCTTGTGGATGAAAGCAAAACCAAACTCGATAAAAAAGAAACAATATGCAAACAAAAAAAGAAAACAGAAAACTATGCCGTCCATTCTTCCCCTGCAGACAATTAAAACAGCTTGTTAAATGTTGTAAAATTGCCTCAAAGAAGACATGCATGTATTTCTAAGTAACACACAAGTAAAATATAATTGCAATTTCTGAGAATAAACCTGTGCTAAATATAATATATGAAGAAAAGCTGAGTGTGTAGCTCAGGTCAGCTTGAACTGTTGCTGTAATAACATATGATGGTCAATGCTGGATACATTGACATGTGAAGACTTAAATGATCCCAAAGCAACAGACTGAAGCATGGTCGGCTCAGAGGCGAACCGATTCAAACTCAGCTCTGTGGCGGATAATTCTATTGCCGCTTATTGTCTTCATCCTTTGTGCCAGAGCTGTATGCCAGTCAATATCAAACTGTCTGCCAGTCTGGTTCAGTATGAGACACAAGTCTCACTCCGCAACTTGTGCCTCTCCTCCCCAATCCCTCCTTCACCCCCAGAATGCAATAAATGTCCGGCCATCATTTATTTTAATTCACTCCCCTCTTGCACAGATGAAATGGATTCGTAACCTTGTAGGACAAGGACGTGCATGCCGTCTGCCGTCAGTTGCTGAGTTATTCTCTATTCTTCTAGCATAGAGAAAGGGAGAGAGGGGGAGAACGAGAGAGCGAGAAAGAGGCCCAATGATGAAGAGAAATAGTCTGGCATGCAAATTGCCGGCTGCCATGTCCAATGAGGAGGCCTGGTGGAGATTGTCACCGTCGAAACTCTGGACAGGGTTAACGAGGCTGAGGGAGAGACGGAGTTTAAAAAGACAGCGGCAGTGGCGGAGGAAGGGAGGGAAAAAGAGTCTGAAAAAACTCAGTGTGATTTATTTGCCAAATCAAGGCACGATGAGTGGATTATGGCTAGCCTAATGAGAAAGAGTGTTTAGGGGATAGCTAATTGGACGTGACCAAGGAGGAGAATGCTAAGAGCAGGCAGAGATGGGGATTGGGTGGTGGATGTCATTCAGCCGACAGTGGTTGAACTCAGGGCGAGGAAGTGAAACAGTGAAGTGCGTACAGGTGTGTAGGGCTGCGACGAATGGCCGATTCATCTACGGATTATTTTCTCGATTAATCGTTTGGTCCATGAAATGTTGAAAAATGACATTCACAGTTTCTCAGAGGCCACAATAATTTTTTTAGATTTGCTTGTTTTGTCTGATTCACAGTATACAACTTAAAGATGTTCAACTTGCAAATATTCACATCTGAGAAGCTGGAACCTGGGAAAGTTTACATTTATGCTTTAAAAATGAATGAAACATTTATTCAATTCAATCAAAACAGTTGCAGCTCTACAGGTGTGTTGTCACACCTCGACAGACATCCCTCATTTGATTGGGTCAGAGTTTTTTAGTCCTTCTCCTGCACAGTGTCCTTTGGAGGATATGTCGTATGACTCTTCGAATAAACGGCTGAATTTTTAGTTTGTTCTTTGTTATTCAGAACTCAATTGTCAAATCAGTCTCACAGGAGCGTAAAAAAAAGTTAATCATTTCCAGCACAGCACATATTTGATATGTGACTCTTCTTCCATCAGTGGGTTTTTGCATTTATCTAATTCACCTCAACTATTTGTGTAATCATTTTGAAATTCTGCGCAGATCAGCATCGTTTGCATCTGTGCTCTCCTGGAGACTCAGGATCGAGTGAATTCAGATTAAAGGCTGACTCATAAACCTCAGCAGTGATCATATTTCTGATTTCTGCATTTGTTCTAAATTGTTTTTGAATTGAAGAAAACAAGGAAGTCAAGAAATAACCATCCTCCCTTTTGAGGTAATCAAATGCAGCCTGTCCTTCCTCTAGTTGGGTCATGACTAGACAGCCAGCATTGTTGTGACGCCCACTAGAGGGTAGTATTTAACTACAGGCAGCATTTAATATTTATTCATACTTTCTGCTATGCATGCTCTATCCATTGCCTGCATGTCTGTCTTTATGGTTTTGTAAAGTTAAAATTTCTGTCTCCATGAGTCCATAGAGCTGCGGTCAAGATTTATGTGAGTTTAAATTATTTGATAAACAGAAGAACCTCAACTTTTTCTTTTCACTCATCCCTAATGTTGTGAGTGTAGTGGCTCATAATCGAGTCAAAGTTCTTATCATCTCAGCTCAAAATGCCGTCCAGTAAACAAGAGTGGAACAGTGCAGGATTCTCTGTTGTTTATTTATAGTATTATTCAAGCCATCACCTGCCGAGGGATGTGCATATTTTCTTCTCCTGATCACACGGCATAAAGTCATGTTTTTTGTTAACTCCCCTACATAAACTAACAAAACTGAAAATAGTGTGGTTCTGTAATTTAAAAGATTACTTCCATTTTAAAATTAACTGCATGGATTTGGAAAGATTTTTTTAATTAGAAGTCGCAATTTATTTTTAGTATTTTAAAATGCACGATACAACTAATTGTGTCACCACCTGCTGCTGCTTCTGTTAAATTTTAAGATTTTTCTGATTCTTTCTGTATTAGTATAGTATTAATTTGTACAAAATAATACACTTTGTTGTTTGATAGACATTATTTCTTCTTACACCTAAATTACACAAGAGCCTTTTGAATTTTATTTGACATTTAATTTCCACATATATGGTTTATTAAATCAACCTCTCATTGCTCAACATTTTAGAGCCATCTATTTCTTCTCTTTTCCTTGAATGCAGATTCTCTTCGTGATGACATTTCCTTTGTGTGTCCACTGAAGTCCTTGGAAATGTTTGTGTTGCATCCATTTGATCACCGCAGCGTCTCTCTCATTTCATGAGTGCAGCGGCATGCACATTTGAAATGGGATAGGACACAAATGGGATTAATGCTTGCAAGACATCTCCTAAAGCGTTTCCACCTGTAATGTTGTTTGCAGATGCACTAAATGAGACGTCTCAGCGGGAGCGAGCGTCTCCGTATGCAGAGCTAACGGAGGGAGGCCTGCACCAGGCTGCACTGTGACCCCCCTGATGCAGCTCTTACATTCTGGCTCCAATTTCGACAGGACGTAGCATATAGGGAAAGAGACAACATTGGAAATGTGATTACACGGTTGCCTAATATAAGGGAATCTCATTTGTTTTGTCTGCCGTTTGATTGTTCCTTTCTGCGCTGGCAAATTCGGGAAAATACAATGCAGATGTGTATGAGAACGAGCAGTCACTGTTGCCACCCAATCTGAGGAAGTGTATGTTGACTTTGAAACCCTTCAACTTATGTTTGTATAAGACATGGGGGAGAAACAATTATTTTAAATCAAGCTTCTATAGATTTTTACAGGATCATATAAAAGCACACATTTGTCTGAAACTGTGGCAAGTTCTTTTTTAGGCAGTGCAAAAATACATCATGCTCTAAACATAACTCTAGAAATAAAATCTGAAAACTGGTCTGAGAGAGTGCAGACTGTGGCCACAACGCAGGATCATGACGTAAGATGTCTATTAAAGGAAAAGACTTTCCTAACCAAGATGAATGAGTGATATCGAGCTCTGGCATGACAAACGAGGGCTGAAGTGTCGCAAGTGTTTTATGACGGTCCCTAGGGTCTTTATCTCCCATAACCCCTGACCCCTCGACCTTTTTAAACCACAAGGGTGATTACAAGTGGCCGGCCAGTGGAATAACTGCTACAGAATACTGTTTCACACAACCTCACACTGTGCTGGAGCCAGTAACTACTTCATGCAGAATTATGGGATTTGTCTCATAAGTAAATTGACAGGAAAGGAAAAGACAAACTGGTGCATGACATTGAAATGCATAAAGCGAATCTCTGATGCACCGTTTTGCAGAGAGTGAAAAGACAAACTTGGTCATTATCTAATTTTCCAACATGACAAGATATATCTATTATCAGCGGGACCTGAGGTGTTTATGCATGCAGCAGTAGAGTAGCATGCACAGCACACCAACTGCTGCCACCTTAACCGGTCAGCAGAGTGATGAGCAGAGGTCTCACTCACTGCTCATCCGCCACACCTGTCATGTAACCGACTATGATATCTGTTCCCCATGGGATGCATAACTGTGTGACACTGGCATTTTTCACCACAGGCTCTGACAGCAACAGCAGCACTGACCGTTAAAACCCCGGGGCAGGTAGCAGTTTATCGAACACCATTGAGGGGGTGAAAGAGCAGCTGAGTAAAGCAGAGCAGAGATGAGTGGATTTTTCCAGCCTTTGGGTATAATTTTTACGATACATTTAAGAGTCCTATACAGGTGGTGAACGTGTGATCTCATCGTCACAAAAGAGATAAATAAGCTGAGTTGACTTTTGCCCTGCTGCAGCATTTGATTAGTTGTTTGTTTACTGACAGGATGAATTTTGAGGTGAGGACAGGTAATTGATGTACACATGTGCTCCCGCAGATGCGAGTCTAACTGGCTACCGGAGATGTACATCATTTTCGGTAACATTGCAGTCTGAGATTAGTGCAGGGGTCCCAGGGGTCTCGCTCGTCACTCCATTTCCTAAATTGACAGCTGGAGAAACTCTATTCCACCGGACGTGATAAACGACACAGGGCGTCGGAGGAGTGTGTCGCAGAAGAGAGAAAGGAGTGATAAATGGGGGAGGTTGGGAGGAATCAGGGCACATGAAAGTTGTTGGGCACTGAGAAATGACTGACAGCTCATTATGAAAATCCAACAAGGGAGTCTAACTTGTTCAGCCGAACGGTTTTCTGTATTTTCTTTTCTTTTTGCCGATCTCAAACACACTGAATACGGACACACATGTCCACTAATATTCTTCTTTTTAGCTGTTGAAAGTGAGAGAAATTTTAATGCAAGAATAACAAAAAAAAAAATCAAGAAATTACAAGACAGGAACAAAAGCTGAAATGCAAATCCATTTAAACAGGCTGCAAAATACAAGATACTAGAAGCAGTGGGTTCATCAAAGCTGTTTTCCCCATTTGTGTTCCGTGTGTGTCTGGTTTTCTGCTGTTCATAAAACCAACCGCACAGTTATATCATGGAGACGGTGTGGCCGCGTAAAAGAAGCTTTGCAAATTATTTTTTGAATTAGTAGAAGTAGATTGAAGTTTTGTGAAACAACTATTGTTTGTGACAATAGCTGTAGTTGCTTTTGTTTTAATGTAAGGAGCAACTTTACCTTGTGAAGTTGGAGGTTTCCACCTTATGTCAGATGCTTTTCAGTTCTATTTTTGACCAGCGGCACCTTTGCACTGGACATAGGTTACTATTTTGGCACGACATCTCAGTTTTTGTTCATTTTTTTCCTTATTCTCTAAAGTATAACCCCTTTGTCATTTACATTTAGAGCGTATACAAAGCTATAAGTCACCCATCAGGACATTAGAAAGCTCAAGGAAACCCTTGAGATTGCCAGTTGGCATTGCTTTATTGGGTATTTTCCCTCAGTACTCTTACTAGCTTCTTGCAACCTCACTCAATTTAGTTGTTTTAGCCCCCGATGGCCGTGTTGCTGATTTTGAATAAGTGCTCAGGGCAAGAGGGGTCAGCTGCAATTTCAGCCGTAGCTAAACTGGTCTATTCTAATGTGAGATCTGAGGTGACTTTGACTTTTGATTAATGACAGTTCTCCAAAGGACATATCACCAGGAAAACTTTCCACGGCATGAAAATCACTTCCAGTAAAAGAAGAAAACATCTATAGCTTTATGCATACAGAATTCGGCGCTGACTGACTGCATTCACTGTGAAATAATACCCAGGTGCCGTTACAGGAGGCAAACACTGAAAGTGTTTGTTATTAAAATATTTGTACTTCTTGGGCCCCAAAGGCCCACTATGCCTTTTCTCACTTATGCATATTTCCATTATAGTGACATCAAGCAAACAGAGAAATGCTGCTGCCGCCTCTCTGCTGTTCTCTCTCCTTCTCTCTCGAGTGCTTCTCTCACAGGCTGTGAAAACAGCAGCCCCAGGGAGTATTCGTATCCCATGAGCCCTTGGGGCAGAAGGCCCGAGGACATGCTATAGGGATGTATTGAGGGGTGTTGGGGGGGAAAGGAGAGCTGCACATCTCAATATGAATACTATAGATAAATGTAAAGAAGATAGTGGTTGAATAGAATTGGCCCATTTGGGAATTTAGGAAAGAGATTTAGAGATGATGAGAAAAAGCAGCTAGTATGAACAGTGGGACCACAAACAGATGAGCTACTAGAGTTTGACTGATGTAGACAAATGAAAACAGTCCCCAAACAATAGAAAACGGAAAATCTCTCCTTCTTCATACTTATGATTTTAATGGTAGTTGACAAACTACTACCACTGTAATCTGTAAATGAGTAGAGATGAACAGACAGTTTTACAATAATTTAATTTTTGGCATGTATCAGATTCACCATATAATCAGCAGTTTTCACCATTTTAGAAATGCCAAAATGCCCCATGATTAGTTTAGCTTTTAGTTTAAATTGAATCCTGCACTAATATTGTGCCATGTACTGTTTTCATATCAATCAGCTGCTTTTAGAATGATTTATAAAATCAGACTCACGCTCTCAGGAATATACACAAATGTTGTTTGCTGTAAAAAGGTCATGAAAGTGTAGTAAAGGCAACTAGGGAAATAACACATGGCTTGATAGTAATAATAAATATTACAATTACATTTTTGCAAAATATATTGCAGCTGTCAGGCTTTGACAACCAGTGAGCTCTTCTGCAGTGAGAAGAAAAGCTCCATCTCAAAATTTCATTCCTAAATCAAGAGATATTAAATTCTAAATATTTCTGTCAGAGTTCATCTGAATTCACTTCCTGTCAGGTGTATCTGTGCTGTACTCACTGTGTGTGGTGTTTGTGATGCAGACCAGGAGCTTTACCAGAAGTAAGACTGTTGGATTGTGGGACAAAGGTCTCTGTGTCTGTACTCTCCTGTATGATCTTATTATCTGTCAGCCAATTTAACAGAGAGGCCTTTGGGGAGTGACAATGAGGATGTAGGGGAGGAGGAGGAGACACCCTCACTCACTCACACACACACACACTCACACACAAACACACCTCTGCTCTAATTCACACTGACCTCTGTGGCCTCTCCACAATGCCTGTTTTCGTATTTGATAGAAAAATCGATAGCCTTGCTGGCAGAGAACAACCTCCATGAAGAATTAAAACAAGGAAAGTGTTGGTAGCGGTCAATCATTTTTCTGTCCACTAACACAACACTTACTGATGCGGAGATGAATAAATGTTGTTTCCTGTCTGAAACTTGCTGGCATCATGAAGCGGGATGAGAGATGAAACTCAGATGTGTGTACATATGTGTGATAATATTCACTGCAAAATTGGAAGTATTATAAATTTCTCAAAAAGACACAAGAATAAAAACATTTTGGTTTTGAAATATGTTGACATTTTTTAAAATGTTGAGCAGTTAATTAAAAAAAAAATCCAGTGTGTTTTTTCATTATTGCTTAGTAAAAATCTGCTGATCTTCTATTCAAAACTATGAATTATTGTTGTGCTCTAAAATTTCATTCTTACAACATACAATTACAATAATATTTCCATCTTATTATGCAGATGATACTCACCTGTACTCTCGGACATTAATACTGGATATTACAGATTTGATTTTCCCTTTTTTCCCCTTCATTTTTCTTTCTAACCGATTCCTCAATTCAGAATCAGCTTAGATATCTTATCCTAAATGGGAACCGATACACTTTCAATCTCTGCATCATATTTGAGTCTATCTTAGGCTTTGGTGAACAGTGATTAAGTAAGAAATACAACATAAATTAAGTTGATGTTGTATACTATACCTGGAAAATGATATTTATTCCTTAAATTTTTTTGAGAACTGCTATAACTCTCTTTAGACTCTTTACACAGCCTTCAGTTGCACAACTCTCTTATTTTGTCTTGTACAGTTTAACCTGCATTTATAGCGTGTTTTAGAAATGTGCTTTATGAACTATAGCCCGACCGATACTGGAGATTTGTTGGATTGGCGACACAGATGTACAGTATCTGCAATAAGCTAATATCAGCCGATATATCAGATTGGCTTTGATTACGGTCTGTAATTTTAAAAATAGGAAAAAATGTTTTTATGACTTTATACAACATCACCTAGCCACAACTGTGGCAACAGTTTTTTTCAAATGTGGCCGTTGATCCAAGGTCAAGCAGCGTAGACAGGCCTCTCTCATGCCAGTCTTGAGGCCATTCTGAACAGATGTTGGCACAGCCAGCTGGACATGGCGACCTTGAGTAAATCTCATAGGGGTCTTCTTTGGCAGCGTGGGCACCCAACACTCCCCCCTGGCAATGGAGACCCAGTGCAGCAGGGTATAAGCAAGCAATATATGTGTGTGTGTGTGAGAGAGAGAGAGTGTGTGTGTGTGAACGTCTACAAACCAGCATTGTGTGTCATTCAAGCTTCAGTGAAAAGGTACCAGTGAATCAATCACATGCCCTGTGTAACACCACACTAAATGAAATTCAATGGACTGATTGAGTGAGTGATGGATGATTCACATACATACAGCCAGAATTAAGTGATGGAGAAACACTCAGAAGGAGAGTGGAGGAGGTGAGGGTTGGTTAGACCTCTGAGGACTGCATGTGGTGTGTGTGTGTGTGTGTGTGTGCACGTGTTGCTCCGTGTGAGAGTGTGTGCGTGGAAGGAAAAAAATGTAGACGTAGAGTGTATAGACTCTGAAGGCTGAGCGCCCTGAGGAGCGGCTGTGTTCGTACCCCACATCTGCCATCCCAGGATGCAGCAGAATGTGTGTGTGTGTGTATGTATTTACTTGTGTGTGCTCAAGAGTGTGTGTGGTTACCATCTGGGCAGAACATCAGGGGCACGCCTGGACTGCACGGTGAGCCAGTCCACTTTTAATCTGCCCAGCGCCCTCTCCCCACCAAGGAAGGTCAACGCCTCGGCAAGGACAGCACTGTCACCCCCGTAACACCAACAGTGGGGGTCGGCACTGGCTATCCATAATAGATGGCAGCTGGCTTTAGTGTACGTCTTCACTTTGCCTGGGGCAGCGGTGTTAGCCCATCTTTCATTCCCACTACTCCGCCGAGCTAATGTGCTGTGTTAATGCTTGTGTGAATCAGGAGGAGTGCTCAGCCGTGTGTCTCCCCTGTAGCTACCGAGCGCTCATGTCATTGCCAAAATAGGACAGAAGGTGCTTCAACAAAGGAAACATTCATCTGGAGGTATCACAGCACGACAACAACATCAACCTTCATACATTAAGAGTTCACAACACTAGTTAGTAAGAGAAATGGGATGCGATGAACTTTTATGGGACAGCATGCCTTTGGTAAACGCTGCCATGCAGGTCCAGTTTACAGAACTTCAAACCATTAAGGCTTCATGTTAATTTAGTGCTATAATGATGCGTATTTCTTCTCTTTTATATTGAAAGCACAAGCATCTTTTAATGCATAAAGTAGTTCAAAATGTACAGTTTCGACTGCAACACTTGACGCAAAATGCATCAACCCCAATTTCACAGGCTTTTACATGAAGTGGCTGTTCAGTCCGTCTCGTCCATCAAGCATGATTTCCAAGAGCGTGTTTTTTTTTTTCCAACTTGCCAGAGAGACCAAAACCATTTTAAATGCAAATGACCTAAATAAGATTAGCGAGGTAGGCAGTCCGCTCCCTGTTAATTATCACACGCAGTAGTCAATTAACAGCGCTAACGATGGGACACTTAGTGAGCATTAACCCAATTTACCACGGCTAAGAGCCGGGTGGACACAGTTGCAAGGGGTAACTTAAGGTGGGATCTGGAGGGGGGGGCGGGGGCAGGGGGTGTCCACATCTTTATTGAGCTCCATCCTTGTTACAGAAGCACAGAGGTTAGACAGCTCTTTACAATGAAATTTATAAGAAGTAGAAACTGTTCAGCGGTTCTTTAAGCTCTCCTCTTCCCACCATGATGTGGAGCTGGGCAACATGTGGGCAGAAGGAGGAGCAGTACCCTTTCTGGGGTAATTAGAGCCACCCAGGATGTGTTAGCCGAGATGCTGCTCTACATTTAACAGCATTAGCCATGGCAGGGATGAAAGCGTGCTCTGATTTAACAGTTGTCACTAGACCTTGGCTGTGAGAGGCATGGGTGACTGACAGGTCGAAACGAGGGTCTCGCTTGTGTGTCAGGGTGTGTGCGTGTGTGATACGCGTTCACCTCTGTGTATGCGCACAGGAGCAGGTGTTGGTTGCACTGATGTGAGAAAAGTACGGGAAGAGTTATTGTGAATTTTGTCACTGTTGCTTCTGCCAGTCTCTGTTTGTTTAACCTTGTAAACAAGGAACCAAAGCGTTTTGTTCTAAGAGACATTAGGTGACATAAGCTACACTTTACAGCAAGTGCATGACACCAATTCACGCATGCAGTGATACACAATTTTTATACAAGATCACTGCTGCAAAACACAGGTGACTTGTTTTTAGGGTTTCACAGCAGAGCAGTAACTTAGCAGTTTTTCTAGTGCTACCCATCGAATGATATAAACAATATTTACAAATATAAATATTGTAATGAAATAAAGTGAAATTACTGTTTGATTTTGGAGCACAGTTGAAAGTTGAGACTCAAATTGAGATGAGTGCCAGTTAGTCGGAGTAAAAAAGTGCCCTTTATTTGAAAATGCCCAAACACCTAAAACCACACATTTCTCTTATGAAGTCATTTTATCATCTATCCAACTCCAAATAATTCATCTGAAATCTTGTGCGGCACAGACACATTTTCACATCTTCCAACATCTTCCTACAGTGGAGAAATTCTATAACATAAACTGTGATGAAGATACTACAGTATATTTGTAATCTATAGTGATAAAATATCATCCATGTTACTGCAGGGAAATGATCTATTGCCTTGTTCTTGGTTGCCCGGCCAGTTTGATATTGATTTTGATCTTTTTTTGCCATCTTTCCCCTTCAGTTATTGCAACCACTTCACTGTAGTGTCTGTAGAGAAGAGCTTTTGGGCTGCAACAACACACTTTGGCTTGAATATTAATAATTACTTGCCATTACTTGTGAGATAGACCTTCTTTTAAATACTTCTTTTTTTCTTCTTTTTTTTTTTGCTTTGTGAGATATTCAACCTCTCTGGTGCCCAATTCTACTCTAAAGTGATGATTTTTCTTTTGGATTTTGGTTGACAAATTTAATTTGGACATCCAGTTAAATGTCTACAGCACTTTTACTTATAGCACTGAAGCCTCTTTTCCCCTTGTTCTTAACTGTTGACTACTTTAAAGATCCTACATCATAATAATGTGTTTCAATTCTGTTTTATATCAAATCAGAGGTGTGAAATAAAAACATTACATACTAAAATAAAAATGCATTCACGTTCCCACTCTGATACGTCCTGCTGTCCTGTTGTTCCTAATCCTCTTCATCTGAATGATCTGAATCTGATTCAGGTGCAAACTGATGAGGTCTTACTGATCCTGCTGCCATGTTTACAGTAGCCTTCGGTCAAAATCTGATCCCAGGTCGTCTTATGAGTCAATCTGTGCTTTGCCAGTGAGATGGTTTTGTTGATGAATAGTGGGCGTTTACTTCCACCCAGCAGAAAAATCTGTGTGTGTGGCAGCGGCAGAAAGAGGACCTCAGAAAATCGTGGTAAAATCAAATGAACACTTTTACAGAAGTGTTTAATACACACATGTAAAGTGTTGAAATATGGGACCTTTAAAAAGAAACCATCACTCAAAAGCTGCTGAAACTACTTCTTAATTTATTTCCTTATGAGTTTGTTCCACTTTCTGGAAGTCATGATTTGTACCAGTAGCTCTTATTATCAGACCGGTCCATTGGTATGAATGTTAAAATACTCACTCACTGTCCAGGCGGTGACATTCAACCGTGTCTATCAGACAGTCCCTCTCCAAAATGAAACATCTGCCCCGCTAACATAAATCATCATCACGCTCTGGCCCTGCCCACCCATTTTCATCTGTGTAACCAGAGCTCTGAGCCTCAGCAGGAAGTGTATTGGTGAGAGCGGCCTATTGATCATTGATCTGGCGCCATCGATCCAAACCTTGCTTCTTTCCCTCCCACCCTAACTCCCTCTCTCCCTCACAGGCTGTAGGAGTGTAATCTGTTCGGATTCACAGGGACACTCCTGTTCATCTTTTGGCTTCAATCTCCCCATGGAATATACACATAAGCTCAGATAATGAGAGTAAATGGCACTTCTGATGGCTCCTGGTATTTCTTCATGTTTGATTTATCACCTATAATCAATATTTTTGACTTTAGGAGCAGGAATCACCTTGTGATGCTGCAGAAATTGCCCTTTTTTGTCTCTGAGTGTGATTTTAAGTCAGTAAAAATTTAGAGACACCCAGTACTCAAATACTGTGAGGATAAAGCCGAAATGGTCAGTAAAATGTGCAACAATCTTTTATCAGTTTTTCTTATAAATAATAAACTTTGTCTTGCAATCTGTCAGCATTTTTTGTAAGTAATCCAACGATAAGGTGCCTTGTAATGATTATCTACACCAGGGGTTGCCAAACTTTTTCAGCTCAACAACCAAAAGACAAATTTGTTGTCTCCTCAGGTACCAAACTTGCAAAAATTGCCATAACAGTTCATTTGCTGAGAATGCTTTGTTTGAAGATGCCTGTCCAATTGGTTCATTTTTTTTACTCTCATTACTGAGCACATCCCCACACAAAAGGCTAATCTGCACAAGAAATTGACTTTATAACTAGTATAAATATCTGGATAATACTTTGTGATGTTGTCAGAAAATGGCTCAAGATTTATATTAGAGGTCAGTCCTGATCTCTTTTCAGTGGCACAAATGGCCGACGGTAAAAGCCATAACTGTATGATGAGCAAATCAATATACACGTAATTTACAAACTACAGGGCAGGTAATCAATGAATATAAAAGTGTATGAAATATACATTACAGGAATCCTGCTGTAGCACTGACCACAGGCTTTGATAAATAGTCAAGCCATTTATTTTTGTCAGTATTGATTATTCAATCCGGAGAGTTCACCAGAATCGTCCGTCTTCTCTTCTCCTTTTCACTCGATCTTCTCCTGAAAGCTGATTTATGATCTATCGGGTCAGATGAGCAGCTGATGGATAAAACACCTCGGAGATGAATAAAAGTGATTTGAAGTAAAGAGGCTTTAATGTGATTTTGAAAAGTGGCTCGCCTTGATTGAAATGTGGCTTTATCTGGGTTGTATTTGTTTTGATTGTATTTGATTGCTTTTGTGTATTATTTGTGTAGATTAATTTGACACTGTGCTC
Organism: Holacanthus passer; assembly: GCA_025331565.1. Taxonomy (NCBI): domain Eukaryota; kingdom Metazoa; phylum Chordata; class Actinopteri; family Pomacanthidae; genus Holacanthus; species Holacanthus passer. Next base: position 3,397,556 of record JAFREQ010000034.1, read on the forward strand.
CAGCATGCAATATGGGCCTTTATCTGTCAACCTTTTCATTTTTAGTTGACTGCGTTTCTACTTCGAGTAAAAAAGACCTCTCTTAAAAGCATCAAACACAGAACGATAATGACTAAAACTGTCAAAAGTCTCAGTCTCCGAGTCATTCCTCCTTCAGACATTTCCCAGTTTTTACTTTTTTAGTTTAGTCCTCTCACGGTTTAGGATCTCCGGACTCCACGCAGCCCCCAAACGTGGCTATTGCTTGTCATTAGAATAACAAATGCACTGTGGCTCCTGATTTAGTGTGCCGCTCTGGCCCCTGATGTATATTAATACTACAACACTGCACCTCTTACCTAGGGTTCATCATTCATCCGGGTAAAAGAGGTGGAATTGAAAAGCAGTCCTTGTTTTTGCTGGAACCTGGATCACAGTCATTTATTGTGTCACGAGACAGGGCGGCCCCTCTGCACGTCCTTCACCTCCACGTGCAATGCCAGCTCCTATTAGATGCTAAAGTGTGTGTGTTGTTTTTGAAGCACACAGTGTTGACATGGGATATGACTGTTTGTGGAAAAGGCAGAATAAGAGTCAAATGTAGTATCTGTAAATGTTGAATAATCCTTGTTGTCTAATTTTCTATACTAGTGATTCCGTTTTTTGTCGAATTGTGTCCGTTGTCTTATATTCAGATTTTTGAGCCCAATACTCAAGTAAAAGAGTGAAGGATTTGCATTTCATTTCATTTCATGCATATTTTTAATCATGTCTCTTTCTGGCTCGGCCCAGCACTCCCATTTAAGTCTGGTGAGGTTCTCATTGAGTGAGTGGTGCAGCTCAGGGCTCAGTTAAGTGATGACTGCTGGTGACAGATTGTCCTCCACCACATTGCTAGCACTTCTCCCAGACAGACCGTCCGTCCCTCTTTCATCTCTTCCTGAGTGGACGTGAGGGCTCACCCAGCAATACAAGACAAATAACACTTCTGCCAGGCCATCAGTCTTTGCAGCAACGAGGCAGCTTACCTCTCAGTTGACTGGAGTCCATGTAGTAGCAGACTCTGCATCGCCTCAGTTTCCTCTATCGCTCCCAGACGTTCCCCACTGGTCCGTCATGAGGCTGGCGAAAATGTGCGAGGCCATCGGATAGCCAAAGCTATGGATGCTGTCTGTTTCTAGTCGTTTCTACCTGCATTGTGTTCACATGCACTCAGTACCCAAGTACCCAGATTATGCATTACTTTTGCATTGCTGTAGTGTTAATTTCATTGTTAAACACAATGATGAAAAATCTTTGTTGATGACCTATTTTTCATGACAAAAATTAGACTAAAATTAATAACCTCTGAAAACATTTTTCATCAACTAATAAAAACCAAATGTGAAAGACAGATGAAACTGAGTCCTGTTTTAATGCCAAGTCTTATTCAACATGCATGCATCCACGCAATCACACACCATAGCTCCTGATCAGGAAAACAAAAATATCTCTTATTCAGAAGTTGATTTCACTGCTTGACCCCTTCTAAGAAGCATCTTCCATGTCATTGCACTGTAATGTGAAATGAGAACTGTGATATCGGATCACTGACCTTTTGCAAGGCATCACAGGTTATTGCTGTGAATGTAAACACCTACAACCTGATCCATCCCAACTTTTTGGTGCATGTAATCATAGTGCTGGTCAGTTTGAAAGTAAAACGGGTAATGGCTGAGATCAACATTTTAAACCATTAGAAATTATCCTTGAACAAGGGGAAAGGGAAGATCTTTTTTTCTTACAAAAAGGATCATTTCAGGGCTTTTTGCCTGAACTGCAACAAGGAGTAAATGGCTTGTCTGTGTAAAGGTGTATGACTGCTCTACCTGCCTATTACTCAGGAGGATGTTGGTGTGAATATGCTCGTATGAAAGAGGAGCTTCGGCTGAGTCTAGACTCATGATTCGTTAACTTCACAGGCGCTCTCGGGGAATCCTGAGGCCAAACTCCCCCTGCCACCGCCCTGGGCAATTATGCTCTTTTGAAATGCAAATAGTTGGCATGTACATGTGTTCGTGTGTGTGTGTATGTGCATGTGTCGCTGTGCGGGTGGGTGGGTATACATGCAGGTTTGCGCGTGTCTCCATGCACGTCTGTCGGTGTGCGTGCGTGTCCCCGTAACTTATCTTAAAAGCACCTAAATCCACTGGCACCCCGGTGCAGCAGCAGTCAAATACAATAACATCTGAAAGCCCTGCTACCTTGTGCTCGCTCGGTCCATAGAAGGGACCCTCCAAAACGCAGAGCCGACAAAGAACATACCTTCAATTAGCCAAACGATTAACATTTTAGAGGAAGTCTGTGTTTGGGTCCCTTGGGCTCCCTGCACTCCCCGCCAGTCTCCTTTTCATATTCAAATCCACGACATAAAAGTTAGCCATATCTAATCCTAAAAATGGGTCTTTTACTATTTTGTAAGGAGATAATGCCTGAAGTTTTTGCAGGCGGTATAATTGCCAGGTTATGGAAGAAGGTGTACCATTATGTTTAACAATCATCATGGGCCATAGGTGCTCCTATGAGTCAGAGCAGACAAAGCTCTCAGAAGCAGCACAAGCTGTATGATATTGTCTTTTCTAATTTAGTAGGCGATTAGTCAATCATACTAACCTACATTCATTTAAAGAAGCGCCTCTCTGGGGAGTGGATTTGTGGTCATTATCATGTTGTGCTGTGGTTTGGTCTTCTCCATAAAAGACGCTGCTATTGATTTGTTTCATTTTTCTGTCTGGCTGCTGTCACTTAACCATGGCATGTTGGTGCTGGGTAGGCAGGGGTTGCCCATCTGCCCGCCTCCATAACGGAGTGTGACAGGGTACAAAATGGTATTGTGTGGTAGCTGTAAACTTTGTGTGAACTTACACCACACCCCTCTGCCATTAGGACTAGATGAAATTCTTCTCAGACACTTAACCCGGGGTCAGGGGAAGTGAATTTCTCCCAAATATGCCACTCACAGGATGCACAGAGGTGTCTGTGTAACCTTTTTTGTGAATTTCGAATCAGCTTTTTCAGACTAAAAATTCATGGTGGTGTGCTGTCAATTCTTATTAATGCTAGACCTCACATTCAGTAGATTCGTGCATTTGCATTCATCCACTTGAAGCCGTCTTATATAACCCAGCACAGGTGAAGGAATTATAGATAAATCATTATTTATTAACATTTTCATTCTGCAATATGAAATGCAAAAGGAGATTAACTCAAAAAACAACTAACTCACACTGGTGAATTGAGACATTGACTCAGTTGAAGGAAACACCCTCTGAAATGCTGAAATTATGTATTGATTTTGCTCCTGTCTTTCGCCCCGATGCCTCTGGGTAATTGCCTCTTTTTGCTGCTGCTGCTGCTGCTGCTGCTGAACTGAACCATCGGGTGTCTCGGTGTCTCTGGCCTGTATGTTATAGACTCTTATATCAGGCAGACAACATCCCTGACTTGTGTTGCATCACGTGTGTCCACATCATGTGACACTGCAGGGCTGTACAGTATGTGAATAAGTCGTTCAACTTTATATTTATATTGTCAATATGTAAATGCATCAGTAAGTTAGAGACACATTCTCACATAAATGTTGTTCTGTGAATTGTTCAGCAATCACCAGCTGGATGTTAATTTGTGCTGTCCACTTGAACTGTTTCTAGGTCTGTTTCTGACCCTCACATGTGGGGCGATCCATGATTCCTTGTACATTTTCCGAAAATTATTTGGGAGACCACAACGCTCTCGAACATGGAGATGACGTGGAAGTGTCTGTGTGGTCTTTCTTCTCATTTACATTAACACATGGCAAAATAATCTCAACTTACTTCAGTAACATTATTTAGCCAGTCTAATAGTGGAGGAAGTACTCCGATTGTTTTCTTAGTGACAAGAAAAAGTCTTGCATTTAAATCCTTCTAAACTTGTCAGATATTTTTGCAGAAAACAAATGAAATACTCTGTTAGCGAACTTTTTACTGACATGTTCAGTATTAATGCTTTTGCTATTTACTCTTTGTGATCTCAAATGTAATCCAGTCATTACCTTTCTTGCAAAACATATTCACCATTGCACATTAGTTGTATACAAACGTAATGTCTAAGAAACATGGTTGCTTCATAGTTTCGACAAACGTGACCAACGGTGTGGAGGTGAAATGTTGTGATTGTGCCGTGTCAAAGGAAAACTACTCCACTGCTCCTGTTTGACAGGTGCCAACGCTGGTGCCACAGAGGGCTTTAATGAGCAGGACCTTTGGCTGAGAGATGACACGAGTGGGTCACAATATCTCTACTTTTGTGTGACAGATTCTGATGGAAGCTTTTGACAGCTGGAACATTATGTTTTGAACTTGGCAGAATAAATTATTATTTTCGTACTGGAGGTCTCATCCCGGCTGCGCACTTTAATTCTGTCCGGATGCTTGACTGCCTTCTGAAAATGGAAGACAATGAAGGCTCTGTATGAAATGTCTTTTTTAGGACAATGAGCCTTGTGGGCTTTAGAGACAGATGAAGACAAACTGTTGATGACAGTCCCCAATTCCCAAGATCTAGAATAAATGTTTTGCTCTTTTTCGGTCTTTTTTGGAACTCGATCCATCACGTTATAGGAGCGCTCTTACACAAAGTGTGCTTTTGTTTCCAGGTCTAGTTGTTAGTTCTTTTGGATGAAAGGCACCTAGATTAGGTTTTTCTTTAAAAGGTTAAACTCATTTAATGCAATTCAGAGCTGCTTCTTTAAGGTTCATAACGGTTTTATAAAATGAAACACGTCTTGGCAGAATCAGCGGGCGTAGAAAACATCAGACAGGAAAACGGGTAGAAATTGATTGAAATTCCTTCGATGTGGCATTGTCTCACTCACTTGAAAAATCGAATGGAGAAAGAGCTGTGGTAAATTGCTCTGTGAATGTGGCTGCTGAAACCAATACTGTTTTCTTTGCTTTGCTAATTATTAATTACCCATCTCCATGCATATGTGTTTATTCCTAATTGTATTTGATGGATGAGTGGCAGCTTTGACACCTCATTAGACCAGATTAATTGAACGACACAATATTTATGTCTCGGCAATGACCAGTTATCCTACCATCTATCACCGAGATGATCTCGCTGATTGAAAACCACTGGTCCGTGTAATCCTAATTATTTGGAATTAGAAAAGAATTTATAGCTTCTTGTGGCGTTTTTCTGTGATGACGGCAAATTGGAAACATTAAATGCATAACGAGGGAGAAAATGAGAGGAAGACACAATCATGGAATTAATGGGGGTGAATGTCGCAGAAGGGGGAAGGGCACATAAAACAAACGAGGTGCACGCTTTATACAGTAGACCCGCGGTTTTTCACTGCACAGCGCAGTCGTAGACACAGACTGTCATGTTTTCTCCAGATTCTAGCATAACATTTGTCTCTTTCTCATAATTCTGAAAGCGAATGCCCACAGGATGCCTATTTAGAAGAGGGGTTTCTTTTTTCACATTTAACTAAACCTGTATATTCTCCAACTCCCCATCCACTCACTTCCAAACATGCTTCTGCAGAACATCTCGATCCATATTCTCGTCTTTTATTAAAAAGTTGGCTGAGTACTCGAAAAACATTTCCACTGAACTTCATATAACCCTCCTCTAACTTCTGCAAAGCTTTGCCCCTCATGGGAGGAGCACAAACTAAAATCCGGCATTTGAGCTCACAGAGAAGCAACAAGGCCCAGAAGAGTGGAGCTTTTACTATCATACAGTATAGGAAAGCCTCAAGGAACAGACTTCTTTCCCAGGTAGTGAGAACTTCCTCAAGCTTATTTTTCCAACTTTTCAAGTTTCTAACACCATTAGCTGGCTCCCTCGTGGTCTTGAAAGCAGTAGCGCTGATTGAATTAAGCTGTTTCCTTCTTTGAGACATTTTGACAAGCTTTCTTATACAGAAGTCAGTCACCGCTAGAACTACACAGGGCCCGCACCAATATGCTCATACAGCACTCGCACACAAATGGTTGTATATGTATGCTGATTCCCAGATGCACACATACAGTACACATCAAGGCGCGCATACATGTACAGACACAAACCGAATCTGACAAACTATCGATGAAAAATCTGCTGACCAGAGTCGCTCAATGGGATATAGAGCAAAGACATTCTTAGAAGCTGCTCTATAATGCCATTTACACCATAGTATTTTAATCAATTTAACCGGCCTTTTTAGATACACTTGGCTCAAAACGCTCTTTCTAGTTTTAAAAATAGGACAAATGGTCTTTTGGAATCAACTGGGGAGAAGTTTAATCTCATTGAATGGAGCCAAAGCCAGACGTTTAGCTCCACAGTATAGAATACAAGATTATACCGGCCTGATATAGCCCTTCCACCACCCGTTTATTTTTATCCTCTATTAAGGCAGCGATATCCTTAAAGGCTGCCAAAATTATCCTGTAAAAATGCTGACTGGGAAATATGAAAGGTTCCAGGCGGTTCTAGTAAGCAATCTGCGCGCATGGTGGAGCAATGTGACTGCTGTGCTTGCTATACCAACAGGGGTGACCCCAGTTGGATGGAGAGGTGAGACTAAATGAAAGTCATCCCTGGATCTTAGGGGAGCCAAGTCTGGAATACCAAGCCTCTCTTCAAAATGAGATTTACTGCCAACGGACGCTGCTTTACATAAATGTTTGTTTTGAGTATTATATTCATCAGCAGTGTGTAAACAGGCTGCGACTGCTAGAGTTTAAAATCCGCTGCACATTTTTTTTTTCCTCCCTCACTTTTCATATGCGCTTTCGAGTGTGTGTGTTTTGTCAGTGGCTATTGAAACGATGCACTGGAATAATTAGAAGATTTCTCAGCAGCTGAAATTATGCTTAGATGACTGTTGTTTCTCAGGATACACCGCTGACTCTCAAAGTTTTTTGACGATCCTCTCGTACACGGAGGTAATTTATACAGAAACAGCCTCTTGTATCGTGGGATTGGGACAAGCAAAGAGGATAATTTCCTTATCAAACGCACTTTAAATCATTTGAAACAGAAAGTTTTGTACCAAGTTAAGCGTTCCTCAGAGTCAAGCTGGTAATTGAAGAGTTACTAGTGCCCTGTGGGTGTTCTGAGACGTTGAAGTCAGTATGAGCGCAACCGGCAGCTTCGTGACACGAATTCAATGAACGTACAATTTTTTCCTTCTCTCACACGTTTTTGGTAAGATTTACTAATGCACAAGTTTATCACAGATGTTATTATACAGATCAATGTATCTACAAATATGCGTGCATATTGCTCAGTGAGTCGTCTTTGCAGGCCTTTTCACACTTTTAAACCCAAGCTGTTACTTTCTTTTTGTGGGTCAAAATAATATAAAAAATTCTTTTAGATAAAAAGTCTTATTGCATTTTTTTCAATCAGTTTGTTTTTACAGCAGGTGATCAAAGCTGCCATATAAAGTTACCCATTCTCTTGGTGCTAGCTGTTTCACCTGCAGGCTTGCCACGTACGCAGAAGCATCATAAAGCAGTAAAAAGCTGACACCACGAGGGCCATTTTTGCCAGCTGCCTAATTGGAATGAACTTGAGAGGAACGTATTGATCCTGCTTCTGGATGGCAATGACACAACCTGGCTTCGCTTTAGAGGTGACACCATCCAGACCCTCTTGTGTTATGCAGGTGACGTAGACGAGTCGCAGAGGATTCGACTGGTGTCAAGGAGCTATTTAAAATTAGAGCATGGTGGCGCGATTGATTTTGTTTATATTTGATGCGATTAGACGCAGCGGAGGCCGTTTGCTGTTGCTGGAATCACAATCGTGGCTTTCACTGGAGCACAGACGCAACGCAGGTTAGAAAAATTGTCCTCGAGATAATGTATGCCATTTGGCGATTGCATTTAAGCAAAGTGTCTTATCGTGATTGAACACATCTTAATAATGAATGGTGCAACAGCTGTGACAACACCGATGCAAGTAGACAATAATTTCAGAGTTTGTAAAAGGAATTTCTTTAAAATGGGGATAAAAGTAAAATATTGTAGTCTCCAATGAAGGCTTTGATTTAAGTACCTCCTCATCTTAATATAATACACAATATAAAGAGTGCAAGTGCAAAGGAGGAGAAGGTATGAACAGTAGATAGTACAAAATATTCTAACATACAGTAGGAGTTGAAAAATAATATCACATAACATTTTTGGACATGCTTCCACCCTGTTCCTCTCTGTCAGTGATCTCAAATCATACCACTTCTATAATAAATGATCAAGTGTGAATGGCCCACATGGATTTTTCACACGATGAAGCAGTGTCTACGCTAGAGATCCCAGCATACATTTCTTTCTCTCATTGTGTGAGTCCTGCTCTCTCAATCAAGATATCCGAGTCCTGCTACGAGTCCCTGATTAACACCACTGCTCGTGTAGTTTTGTTTTAACTGTCCTCGGTTAAATGAGAAATTAAGAGGCAAGAGATAGAGGCTAATAGCATTTATTAACCCAGCGTGAACGGGCAGCGGGGCGGCCGCGGTCCTCCACCAGCCCCGTCTCGTCCTGGTGGCTCAGCCAGCGAGGCCCAGAGAGGGGAGTGGAACATAATAAAAACCAACAAATGCACCCAGCTGATTAATGCAGCCCTGTGGCTATAGTAATTATCCCTCTCCACACTCCTCCAGCAGACGAGCCAAACAAGTGTGTGGCAGCGAGAGGGAAATGTGCAAATGATGGATCTGTGGGATTCAGGGTCTTGTTTAGTGCTTTGTGTTCGTGGTTGGATAAAGACACATTTTTGTCGATTCAGTTCACTCCGGAGGTGGAGTTGAAGCTTTTACACTTCCATGTTAAAGGTCTACAGTATTTTGGCCCAGTTTGCAGTAGTATATTTTCTTTAATGATGAGGGTTTGAATTCTATATGTGTTTAAGCAGATGTACAAATATAATTTGTGTCTTCAAATCTTTATTTGATTTTGTTTATTTTATGGCCTCTTGTTTCCAGCATGATCCCAAGATGTTGAAAGACAGACACAAAACATAACAACGAAGCATCTAAAAATCAAAGCTACATTCATACAGAGTAAACAAATAGACACTCCTAAATGTAATAAAACAGATTAATAGCACAACTGGAATTTCATTCATAATCTGTCAGCTTGACCTCTCAACATCCAGAACTCTTATTTTTGTCAGCTTTGTACATAACATTTCTATCTATCTCCAACTTCCAGAAAAAAATATCAGACATCTGAATTTGAACCATGGATGTATGTTTCTAGAGATATGATAAATCTGAATTTTCAGCTGTTTTTTTTCTCCACACTAATTCACCTACTGAGGAGTGGAGACAGTTAGTTCAGTCATAATTTTCTCTGAGATGAAACTGATTTGATCACCTTGCTACCATTCGAATAAAAACCCAAATTTGCAAGAAAATTACTTTTTTTTTTTCTTCACTCATATAACTTACATATTTTTTCATTTCATTGATTTCTGTTTTGTTTATTTTTGTTAACTTTCAGTAATTTGATTAAAGCAGCTGAAGGCCATGTGATGAGTTCAATAAAACCAGAAATGTGGCCGCTATTGATGTGAAACAAGTTAAATAAACTGTGCAGTTCCTCTTTGTGAGGAAGCTACATTAATGGTTTTCTTTACTATTAAATATATTTCAGAAACAATTCAGTTAAATCTGTTTCTTGTTGTTAAAAAGTTGACACGCAACATTTATCACAAGTTACTGCACAGCGTTAGGAAGCAGCGCTCAGCGAGCTTCCTGCTGAGCCATCGGGCTGCACGTGGTACAGTGTCTGTTTGGAGAGGTCAGAAGGTCAGACATAAAAGGCCGGTTTGCTCATGAATCAGGAATTTAATTACATACAGCCAGTGTGACAGCGAGATTGTGTCCCTGGACTCAACACAGTATGTAATTACTATTTATTGACATATAACGATTGGTTCTTTTTCACTTCTCAGAAACAAGCTGCTGATTGCACACACAGTTAAATCTCAGAGTTTTGATCTGCCTTTTCGATTACAATTCAGGTTTTATGTGCTTTTGTTCACGGGTGCACACAATTTCACTTGTGCATACTGTGTAAGTCTAAATTTAACTCCAAAATAAACCCAGTTCCCTTTTCTATCCATCTGTTGTCTGTTAATTTAAGGCCATATTGGTGGGGAATACGTCGCCGAGAATGAAAAGCAGCGAATGAGAGCAAAACTGTGATGAAGACCTAAACTGCTGCCTCTAAATGCACAGTGTTTAGATCCCAGACTTGCTGTGATCTGCTTAAAGAGACACACTCTGGCTCGTAGAGCTGAAAATCTGTTTTGCTTAAATACAGACTTAATGATTGGATTACTGTTTCTTCGTTTGGCGATAGCGTGATCGTGGGATTACAGACTGTGCGCTCAATAGATTTCCTGTCAGATGCCATGAAGCCAGGTGTCCCCTCGCTTTGTAAGCTGGCTGGCTGAGAGGGAGGGAGGCAGATGAGCCTTGGACTTACAATATGGCCCACCTCAGAAAAGTGGCAACACAAACACATGAGTGCAGTGCAGTGAATATTTTTAAATGAACAGACTGAAATAAAGCCCCGATGATAGATGAGAATGTCTGTTTTGATTATGCTTCCCCAGATAGAAATGTGTTTAATTAACCAAATAAACTGCTTCACTTTAAGAAAATGTCCTATAGCTGAGATATTTTCTCATGCACTCCAAGTTTTGCATATCTTAAAAAATACATTTTTATTTAATTAAATTCTCTGGGATTCAACCCTAATTTGAAATCATACATGTCATCTGAACGTTAGTCTCTTTCCTTTTCTGTCATCTCTCTCTGCCTTATTAAAAACATAAACATATCTCCTCTATTGATTATGTCTGGATGTCTTAATCAGATCAGCTGGAATATCCTGGTTTTCCTCCGCAGGAAAGTACATTAAATGCCAAAATATTGATCAAAAATTTAATTGAGAATGCACAGCTCCTTTTATTAAAGCCAATCGGCCTTTGCTCCCGTGACTTTGATACGGACTGACATGAAAAGAAAACGCTCAAATTTATAATTCCTTTTTATTTAAAAGACTGTTGGGAAACAGAGTCTGTCCCGAGGCTTCTGGCGACACAGCAACGCTGTGATCAATAAGAGCGTGTGATGGGTTTTGCATCGATCAGGAAAATGTGGGTTGATGAAGTGGGTTGGAGGGGGCGGGCGGGGGCTTTGGGTTTCCTCTGATGGCTGACACATTACACAGACGTGGTAAAGATCCGCTCAAACTTGTCTGTCGTCGTCATCGTTATTACCATTCCTGCCGGGGTCATTATCACTCTCAGTTTCTTACATCCTGTCTCTTTCGGGATTGGTAGATCCCCCCTCTTTGCGGTGTGATTGGCGAAACGCTGTGGGAAGCAGCTGCCATTACTTTAAAGGAGGGCAGGATGTTGAAAGCCAGATCTGTGGTGGAGAGGATAAAAGAGTAAAGGGAACAGTTTAGCTCCATAATCTGGCACTGAGCCTTTCAAAGCACAGTAAACAGACCTGCTTAAATCGCCTTCAGTGAACGTGCTGCGACTTCTGTTGCTTTTCAATTACTACTGTCCATTTCACTTTACTTCTGCAGTTGTAAACACCAACTGTGACGCCAAAGAAACTCCTCATCCATCCATCTATCTGTCTTTATATATCTGTTTGTCTGTCTATCTGTCTTTCCAGGGGGTCTGCCTGTGTCTGTGTTTTGCAGCGCTCCCTTGTGAATGACTGGACACCAACTGGTCTTCCATTAGCCCGTCCCCTCTCAGTAATCTTTCATCCCCATTGGCTGCTCCGAGGACGGCCCTCCTGAAAGCGACCAATGGCAGCTGATCCATATGCACCAAGCCACTCCTCCTTGCTCTTAAAGAACCCCCATGTCTTCAATGGAGACTCAATCCCCTCACTGACTTACTCAGCCTGAGTGCGCTCTCACCACTGCTGCTCTCCATCCATCTGTCTCTATCTTTTATTCTCTTTTTCTCTATCCATCACTCCCCTCATCTTCATTCTTCCTCCTCTCTTCCACACTTACTTCCTGTTTCCTCTCTTCATCTCTGCCTCAGGTTCTTCCTCCTCTCTCCTCTTTCTACATCACCACCACTCTTCCTCTCTCCACACGTACTCCTGAGCCTGAGTGTGCAGCACCTGTGCAGACTGGAGTTTGTCGGGCCGAGGCATAACGTTTTTATTTTTTGTGTGTGTGTGTGTGAGTGTGTGTGTTGAAGAGGGGAGGGAGGGGAGACAACACCCAGGAACACCTGACCAACATTTCATCAAGATATGTGGAGACTTAGGAACTGATCTCCTCCTCCTGCGTTTCCCCAGCTGTTTGTTTATCTGTTTTTTTTATTGCAACCTGGAATGCTTAACGTGGACTGATGGATGTTTCCGAACTGTGCATCCCTGACCCTCTCTGCTACCACAACCAGTAGGTGCATCTTTTTCCACATCTTTTTCCCTCCTTTGTTTATTTTTCACATCTACTGTTGTTCCCATTTTATAGGTGACAGGATTTCATTTACTCCTTTGCTTTTATTTGAATCAAAAAAATCACAAGGAAAAAAAAAAATTGTGTTGAAGTCATTTCTGGGGAAAAAGAAAAATCATGCATAAAGTGAACTATTTCAAAAACCAGGGAGTTCCTCAGCTCCCCCTTCCCATGTACGGGACAGCAGAGCTCAGCAGCGTCCGTGAGGCTGCAGTAGCGTAGCCCGCAGGGAGTCCAGGTCGGACGGTTGCCCTACAGCTGTCTAGCTCTGCATCAGGATCCAGGGTTTAACCTCAGCCACAGGGAAGAGCCAGAGGCAGATTAATGCGGACGATATCCAGACGACTATCCTCTGGCAGTGGCCGGTGTCCGGCGGTGTCCCAGGGAAAGAAAACTGTGACTGTACTGTCGCCCAGTCTGTGTGACAGTGTGTGTTCTTGAGAGGCAGATAAGAGTACATTTGACTGCCTGCCTGTGTTCGGTTAAAGCTTTGATCACTTTTATCTGCCGTGTGATTTTTTGCACTTTGCTTAATTTTAGTGCTTATGATTAAAATGCTGAAATTATAAACACAGGGAGGGATTTGATCTCCACACTGGCAGTATAAGGAAAGAAAATGCAGTTGATTCTGTGGTTTATGGTCTAAGTGCAGGGATCGAGCAGCTTTTTTCCACACTACCTCAGGAAAAGAGAAGTCAGAGAAACTTTCAAATCTCAAATGAAGGACAAGTCGTCAGTATTTACTAAACTCCTTGCATGCCTGGAAAGAGGCTCTTCTTTTGACCTAGTATGACTGGACGGGGAGACCCATTACTGGGATCCTCTTAATGTTAAGCTATAGATGGTATTGGAAAGGTTTACCCTACTTAGAACTTTTTACAGGTCTGTGATTAAGATTATTTCAAGTCCAGACGACTCTCTCTCTGAATGAAAAGAAACATCTTCTGTCATGTTAAACAAGTGTATTCTAAATTAATAGTCTATAACTGCAACTCCAGATAGAGTCAAGCAGAAAAAACTGCCGAAAGTGAATTAACTTCAGCCTGAGAACTGATAAAACAGGTTTGCATTCAAAAGTAGCTGCTTTTATTAGAAGTGAGTGTTACAGCTTTTTAAAAGTGGTTGTACATTTTACACTTTACAGGAATCTCGTGCTACATTAAATATCTATATCTTGTTGATTTTCACATTCATTTTTTTTGTTGTATTTTAGATTTCAAGTTTTTGATTTTCCTGGCATATAAAATTTTAAGACTAACAATTCAATGGTTTCGACAGTGCAGTGAGTTGTGCAGTACACATAATTTAAGATTGAAGTTTAATTGAATTACTAGTCAGAGTCAAATGAGTAACAGAGATTTCTCAGTGACTGGAAATTGTTTCAGGAGTTTAATGTTTAAGTGTTTAGAGAATTTGTCAGTTGTTTTGATGTCTCATAAAAGTAACAGATCTGGATTTCAGTTTCTTTTCAAAGTGTTTAAATGCATTCATTTGATGTATTTTCTTTTAAGGCTTTGACTTTCAATGTTGCAGATCTTTAAACTCACAATCATAACCTCTTCTTTTTTGCACAATCATCAATTTCCAGAATCTGTAAAACTGCATTTAGTACACATCAATTAATTTAAAACTCTACGTTGAAGTTAGTATTTTTTTTTTCTATCACGTTAAAAACATTTCGAGCTGAATTTAAATTATAAAAACGACAAGGGCAACGATACAATGCTATTAACCTATAGTGACCCTGAGCCAGGTCTGTGTGTACATTGTGTGTGTGTGTGTATGTGCACTGCTGTGTTTGTGGCACTGTATTTTTATATACATCTGCATGTATACCCTACATATATGAACGCACACAAAAATATGCATGTGTGTTTTGGCGAGGTAGGAGCTGGTTATACGGACGTGCATGTACACATACATCTATATCTGTGAACGTATGCAAACTGTATGAATGTGTAAATGCTTTTTTGAGATTGCCTCCTCTGTTCACTGAAGGACACATTGACACGTTGGGTCACATTTGACAGGACGGCGCCTTTTACGACAAACTGGCATCGCCCAAAAACCTCACAAAGTCAAAAACTCACTACTCACGCTGCATTTTCTAAGGAGTTAGTTTATCTGCTACAGTATGTTGACTGTATTTTATTTAAGGAGAGAAAATCATCATCATCAGTCATCAGTGTGAAGTGTAGGAAACATGCACACTCTGTTTAACCAAAGAGCATCCGAACAGAAGCTACAATATGTGATATACTGTAAATGATTCTTTAAACCATCCTGTCACGCAGTTTATCACCTGGAAGTAATTGTACTTCCTCATGTACCTGCATACTGTAAATCTGTGGTTTTAGTGTCACATAAAGCTGTGCTTAGTTTGTCTTCAGGGAATCCAATTAATAATCCCTTGAGAACTTTTGGCCCGACGACCATCCTCTTGGCCCCGAGGTGAGAGGTCCCACGACTGGAGTGTCCAACTCTCACACCACATCCCTGCTGAAGAGGCAAATCTGTTCTTCTACCAGCCAACTGATATTAGCTTATCAGGCATCTCACGTCAGTGCTAGAAATGTTATAAACAAATATATATACACATATTTATCTGTACATACAGGATAACACAAAGTGAGTTACAGTTCAGAGATGTTTTATGAGAGTGTTTCCTCTTCATGAAATAATTGCAAAAATGAAATTAGATTAAATGTAAATACCATAAAATGTATGTTCAGAGTTTATGATTTAATCTTTTTAAAATATACAGATGAGGACTGTTTTAGTGGGGTTTTTTGCAAAATTTTAATTACATCTGAATTGGTGTTTATTGAGGCTCCAAATAATCTGTAGCCAAAAGTGTGAATTAAAAGAACAAAAGCTGGACCACAGTCCATTAAAATGTGCAATATTAAAAATCTGCCTCCTCAGGTCCTTTCATCAGTGGCCATCGTTTAAAACTCTGGGATGAGTCTGAAGCACAAAATATTATTTTATATCTTAATCATAAAAAATACCCACATGATTTTTATGTTATTGTTGATTTCATTAATTCTCTGTAGTTTCAGAACGATTAGCAATTGTCAGTTTTGACAAATGCATCATTTACACTTAAAGTTTAAATGTTTCTCTTCAGTTGACTTTAATAAATCAGATCCATTTTACTCTCGTTCCACCTGCTGTTCCCATAGGTGCCCTTCATACAAGCAAACCAACAGGAATGCTTAAGCACAAGCCGTCAAATGTATGCGCACACACACACACACACACACAAATAGACACAATCATAGACACATACACACACAAGTGTGTACATACAGATGAGACCAAAGAATCACACACTGACCTGGGGTCTAATTTTAGCGGTGCCATATCATGGAAACACCTGACTGTGTCTGTTAAGAGAAACACATCATCTTATCATGCGTTGCATCTGCATTTATTACACTAGTTGTGCACATGGTCACAACATTTCCATTTGTGTCATTAATATCTAAATAGATAAACTCCAGCTCCAACCATTTGTCTTGTCAAAAGTTTGAAAATAACTGCATAATCACACAACATAAAGAAGAGATTACAGAAAGGTCAGTTGATATTTAATATACTGTATAACAAACATTTTATCCGCTTTTCTTGACGTATGAGCAGCATAGACATTAAATCAAGAGAAAATATTTTTTAAATATGCAGTATCAGAAAAAATCACCCTGATTAAAATACAGCAGACTATTTAAACTGTGATCATAAAGATATTTGTGCAGTTTAAAGTTGAGTTTTTTTAACTGAGAGTTCATGATAGTGGTCATTTCTAGATATAGAGTATCTACCATATAAAGTATTTTGACACTTGATATCTTACTGATAAATTCAGTACACTTCATAAATGTCAGAAATAGTGAATTGAATTTTAAGGTTCAAGTCTTGGTAACATTAGTGCAAATGTGGCTGTGTTACTTTTGAAGGCCAGTGTCTTACAATCTGCTTCATCACTCCAGTGAGTGGACAGAGTTGGCTGCTTCCAGCACACCTCTCTGCACCGCATGGAAACAAATATCACTGCACTTTAAGTAACAGGGTCACGGCTGGTTTTTGTGCCAAAATGCATGAAAATGATTAAAATATCCCACAGGGGTGTGATGTATCCCATCTTTTATGTCTAATAGCTGCTGCTGATGGGAAGCCAACCGAGGGAGGGAGCAGGTGGTGGGACAGTGCTGTGTTTTGTTCACATTGTTGGAAAAAAAAAACGCCGCTTCCCTCCAAGTTTTCTTTTACCACCAGCTTTGAGTTCTCATGAAGATGTTCAGGAAAAATGACCAGAGATTTTTTTTTTAATTTAAAAAAAAAAAAAAAAAAAAAAAAACTCAAAACACTGCAGTATTTCCTCATGACACTGTTTTCCAAGTGTTCAGACTGACATGGTTATTAATGGCCATGGCTGCTGCATAAGAGGGTACAGCCCAGCTCGATGGCAGAGTGGTGCTGTGTGACGGCATGAAGGGAGAAATAACTTCATTACATGTCATGACCCCCTCTTGATATAGATATATCCTTTAGGCAGCCTGTCAAGGACTCTGAATTCATCAGGATGTAGATGGACGCTTTTTTTGCAGCCGCTATTCAATCAAAACATGAACGTGGCTTTGGTGTGCTGAGGCTGAATGCAAGCAGCAGAGAGGACTTCTTAGAATGAGTTTGTTTTATTGATCAAATGAAATTAACACACACACACAGAGACACACACAGAAGAAGCTGCGCGTCTAATCATGGAGTGTGGGTCAGCCAGCATGTTTAATTTAATGGGCCTCATCGTAGCTTCACGAGGTCTCACATTGTGAACTTAATTCCTCTTCACCACGTTAATTTGCATTGTGTCAATTGACCGGAGTGCTTACTGTATCAGCTTGAGTCTCACTTGAAATTCAGCCCATGCCCTAATACCATTAGGCAAATGCAAAGTTGTGTCATTTACACATTTGGAGAAAAAAAAAAAAAGAAAGGAGAGAGAGAGAGAGAGAGAGAGAAAAGCCAATTTGCGCCGGACAAGACTCGCTTGTGATTATCAGTGGATGTTATTACTGTGGAGAAGCAGACGTTTGAAGGTTATGTTTCTGGGCAGTAATTGAAATGCAAAATAACATTAGGATCGATGGCCATCTCTGTTTATTTATGAAATCAATATCGTAACTGTCCCTCATGAGTCCCCCTCTGATTCCCAATGACGGCTTAAGTCTCTGCTCGTTTATTCTTTCTCCCCCATAACCTCCTTCTTCTGTCTCTTTTTAAAAGGCAGTTAGGGGTGTGTTTGACTTTGCAGGGAGAGCAATTTCCTGGAGGTGGTGGACGTGTATGTAGATGGGGGTTGATACTCCAGGTAAGGAGACATCATCCATGTGGGAAATCTATGCAATCTCTCCTCGTGGCAGTGACATTGAAGAGGCCATATGCTGGAAGTTGTGTGTGTGTGTTAGACTGCATGTGTATATTACAGACAGAGGAGTAGAAACAAAGTATATTTATACTCCCATGCAGTATAAAGGTAGTATTGGGACTTACTATCTTGGCCAGTGGTAACTTTAAGATTTTGTATGAAAGTAAAAATGTATTTGTGCGTCAGTTTTCAAAACAAGAGGGTTGAGATTCATGAGCCACAAGTCAGGACACAAGTGGTGAATGTTCAAATGTCCACTTGGCCCCGTGGCCGCCTTCAGCTGTGAATCAGACCCATCAGGTAGCAAATAAGTGAACCATGCGGTGAGAGTAATTACTGCAGAAAAACTAAGTGTAAACTCTGTTAGAGCTTTAAAAAAAAAAAAGTAGTAGTAAAACAAAAAAGTAATGCACAACTATTTTTCATTAAAGTAATAAAGGCAAAAATTCTCTCGTTCCACCATCTCAATTTTGAATCTTTTTCTTCTGCGCTAAAGAAAACACAACATGTATGAAGACATCTTTATAGAGCAACAGATTAATCAATTAAACAATTATCCGCAGATTAACCAATAATGAAAATAATCTTCAATTGCAGCCCTAAACTTTATTTTCCCAGAAGGAGCTTTTGTCATGCCGCCAGGTGAAACATAGAGTGCGCACATTCTTGAACATAACGTAAATCCTAATAAAATAGAAATTTGACTGGGGATAATATTTTTAAATAGAACAATATTGTCAGTGTAAAATAGCCAAGTAAATAAGAGAGTTTTAAAGTTTTTGTTTAAAAGTTGATTGAGGTGAACTGTTCCACAGTTTGGAGGCAACAGACTGATCTAAGAGAACCAAATATGGACACAACAATTCAGAAATGTTGGACTTGATAGGCGGTAACTAGAATTTTATATCTGATATTCAAGTTTATGGCTGGTGTGTTTGCGCCGAACTGAAGCAAATGATGAATGCACAGCTTGCAGATTTTAATAAACATTTCCGTGGTAAAATCAACAAATTACCTTTAAATGTGCTTTGAAATGTATTTTGACTAATGTCTCCTCTCTATAAACCGACTACATTATTCGCAGCAGCATATGAATCATGCATTTAAATTTTTTGATGACCTTCATTTGTGCTGAACGCTGTGTCACGCGCATGTTGTTGTTACTACTTAACACTTGGGCGACACACGCTACCCCATTTTCCCGCTCGCGTGACCATTCATTTCCCAGACACCTCGGCCGCGGACTAACAGTGTAATCTATGTGTCAGGCAGGAAGGGGCACTCAGTTTAAAGCTGATAGAGTTTGCCCCAAACAAGGACAGCCTATCATAGAAAGATTAATGAACTAATTTCATGCATGGCTCCTTGCCTCTGTCCTTCTGCGCTTCCATGTTCGACTGTGTGTTCAGCACCATGATTTACGCTGTGTTCCTTGCTACAAGCTTAACCCCAAGCTTAACAACAATATTTCCCCTCAGTGGGAAAATACGTAGTAAAATATGGAGAACCGGATTTTTAACCCGCCACTCCTCGATGATAGCAAGAGGTTGGTGTTGAGAACTGTATGCATTTTAGATTTTTTTTTTTTTCTTTTTTGACTGCTGGTAAAAATTTATCGTGCAGAATTTTGGAGGCTGGAAAACATATTTCATGGTTTAGAGAAGAGAGGTGGATGGATTCAGGATTTATGTAGGGAAGCAGGGGATCTGCAACACTGCCAGCATTAGGAGGCATGCCAAAATACACACACGCACACAAAAAATTTGAGAGTTTAAGCTGCTCTGGTGGGACGAAAACCAGTGGTCAGTGATCAGAGCGTGTGCAGCAGGTCAGGTCGGTCATATTAAACATTATGGACGGTCGTGTCCGGACGCTCTCTTTCTTTCAGTGTGGAGGACAGGCTGAAACCCGTGTGTCTGCTGCTCCGAGGCGTCCATTGTGGGACCGTCTGGGCCTCTAAGAACACCAGAGCAGAGAAGGCAGGTGACCTTCACGTCTGTCTGATGAGTCTTGCTTGTCTGCCTGGTTTGCACCATTTTTCTGCGCGGCGGAGCAAACACTACCCCATTAGATATTAGGTGCAACGCATTTGAGTGTGTTGGAGTGTGTGTGTGTGTGTGTGTGTGTGTGTTGCCAAGGGAAGCGGGGCAGGTTGAGGAGAGTCAGGCTGCACTTAGACAACTCTATGTCTCTTTATAATAAGAGGGGGAAACCAAATTATGAAACTATGAAGCTATTTCTGTCTACGCGAATTGGTGGCTCGTGCCATTATTTCATTTCGACAGATTTGAAAGGACCCATTAGAAATTTCCATTAAACCTAACAAAAAAACATCTCCCCAGCGTTACTGTGTGCTAAGTGTGGAATGAACTACTTTTTACATATGCCACAATGTCCTATTCCATAGGGAATCCCCCTATCTGGCTGCAATGATGTATTAACTGTTACCACGCCGCTCTCTCCAATTCCCTCAGATGGGAGAAAATATACCTTCCAATTGACTATAGGTGCATGCTGATTGCTAACAGGATTTAACATGAGCCCTGTGAATCTTTTATAAACCGCAACAGCCTCAGAATGAAGACTAACATAATGTTGTATCGCTCCATCTCACACTATGTTAACAGTCCTGACTGATTAAAAATGCATAAGGAATGTCTGGGACCCGTAAGAGGAGGGTTTATTTTTTCATGCCTCATCTGGAACAGGAAGGAAGCAGAGGATCAATAGATCTGATCTGGGCCCAGGGGTAGAGGCTATCTCCTCCTCCTACCTCCTCCCTCCACCCGTTAGCAGTTAAAAGGGAGGTTTCATGTTGTCGGGGCCTGATGACTTCATGGCTTTATATAAACACTTATGCAAAGAGGTGGCGGAGGGAAAGTGCATTCCTAACCACAACGCCAAATTTGAAAACCGGGGCAGCCCCTGACAGCAACAAGGCAAGAAGTTCAGAGGAGTCTGGTCGGCATTAACTTGCTGTTAGTTTCAGACATTCTTAACATGTCTTTCCAGTGTTCTCACCCAGTTTTTAGAACCCACAAGCATTTAGCGCTGAAGTTGTGTAAGATCAGCACTGGCTCTGACAGACAGAGCCAGCAGTCCTAACACAGGCCCAGGCCTCATTTCATGCTTTGTTTGAGAGGATATAACTGAAGCTACTGCAAGTACAAAAACATACAAGCTATGCTTCCTTGAAGAGAAATTATTGTCCAACAATAGCAGCAGGAGGAGTCGTTGTTATTTATTGTGGCACACAAGTACCCAGCCCACATAAGACAACATTTTTCAGCAAAGTGCATAACTTCTTCACATAAAACTTTACATTGCAATTAAAGAACTTTGTATCCTCGTAAAGCTCTACAATAAAATCTGCCAGGAAACAGATTCCCTTTCTAAAACACAGCTCAAGTTTTTCAGCAAAAACATGCAGCAGTGCCAAAAGTCCACAAGGAACCTTTTGTAATTTATCTCATCTGATCACAAACAGCTTCTTTTTGTCTATAAGTCAAGTCAGTTTTATTTACCTTTTAGTTATATCAAAATCACAATTTGCCTCAAAGGTCTGCAATTTGTACAGCATATGACACCCTCCATCCTGAGACCCTCGATTCAGATAAGGAAAAACTCCCAAATAGCCCTTTAATGGGGGTAAAAGGAAGAAACTTCATCAAGAAATAGATTTTTTTTTATACATAAGTAACATTTTGCCTTAACTCTGCCTTTTCCCAAATTTTAAAATGAAATGAAAACTTAATCCCAGGTCAGTGCCTCTTCCTCTTCCTCTCCAACCTCTCACTGAAGTCCAGCGTAACCCGGCACCGTCCTTTGGCAAACTAACCGGGACTATTGATTGGGTCATGTATTACCCATGATCCTCCATATGCTGAGTGTAACACCTCTCTCTGTCCATTAACAGCCTTCTGAAGTTTCATTCATTCATTTACTTCTGGCAGCCGACCAATTGTGGGCATTGTTTGCAAGATGTATGGGGCATCTGTTGACATGGTCGTTAGTTACCATTTTGCCTGAGAGAAATAAGCTACTGTAGTATATCACCTGGCATTCCAACACATAAATGGTTGTCTGTAACATAATCTATCAAACTCAGATGAACCGGCGCGCTCCATCACAGTTGATGAATCTCTCGCAGAATGATCAGGCGATGATGGAGGAAAGCAACGCTCCGTACATCTTGTCAGACTTTTTAGCGCTGATAATTTCCTCCATCCTGCAGTTTACTGATGCATATTTACTTTCATGCAAGGTTATTTTATGTCTCTGGAAAATCAGTGCTTATTTGCATGTGAGGTAAACAGGCTCCATTTCCATATCGCCGTAATTGAAAGATTACATGATCCATGATGAGTTAAGACAATTAGGGAATATCTCTGACTGTTTGTTGAGAACAGACAGAATTCATTTGATATATTCTGTTATCAGCCGACAACAGTGTTTCTTCACAATTCCTGAATCAAGTAAAAACAATGACTGTGACAACTGTTTGGTTCATTTCTGTTTGATTGCCAGGTTTTTTCACTTTTAAATCTCTTCTTCTCAGGTGCACTATTTTCATTAAATGTACTGTAAATTCAACACCAGAACTGACCGCATCTCTGCCCTGTGTGTGTTTACCCAGGTTGCTAACCAGAATGCCCTCTGAGGACCGACACCTATCCTCTAGCTGTGGTTCTTACGTCAAAACCGAGCCTTCCAGTCCTTCCTCCTCGCTAGTAGACACCGGCAGTCACCACAGTCCAAGCGGCAACTCAGACGCCAGCGGCGGCTACATCAACGGCAGCAGCAGACACTCACACGCCCTCGACTCCCCGCCAATGTTCAACCCAGGCATGCTTGGAGGCGGCGCCGCCTGCCTACGTCGCTACGAGGAGTGCGCCGGCGGCGTGGTGGACGACTCGCCAATCAAGTGCGAGTACATGCTCAATGCCATGCCCAAGAGGCTGTGCCTGGTGTGTGGCGACATTGCCTCAGGGTACCACTACGGGGTGGCCTCCTGTGAGGCCTGCAAAGCCTTTTTCAAAAGGACGATACAAGGTATTTCCCGCTTCTTCTTACAACTTTCACTGGCTCACCTGAGCTGATCTCCAATGTCTGTTCGCTCACAGTTAACCTTGAGAATAGCTGTATTTTCTGTAATTTCCCAGGTGGTTGATTATTCTGCAAAGAAAGTGTTACCTTTAATCCAGTTGTTATGCAACTTTTGTCACAATACAAAGGTGCAGTTTTTCATTATTATTCTGAAAATTTGTATTAGTTTTACCATGTGATTGCCAGGAAAGCATATTGACCTGATGAAGAATCCATTGACGTGTGCTCCACGTGTTCCTCAGTGCTGGTGTCCAAGCCTCTGCTCTTATGGGACTAATACGAAGTAGTGATTACTAGAGTCTACAGCAGGCATTAGGCCCAGACTGTAAATCTGCTCTGGGTTGTGATTTTTTTTATGCGTTTGCATGTGGATCGTACGTCTGGCATGGACTCTGCCATGTGTGGGAGCTGTTCCAGAATAATCACTTGGACAGAGATAATATGCTGCAAACTGAGATGCAGAATTTTGAATTTTATCTGCAGGATTTGTGTCTGTAGACATGGAGCTAGACGGCAGGTTAGTGAGGCCTTGGCCACAGTGTGTCTCCTTCTCAAAAGAGACACATTTGAAAACAGAAACTGTTCTGTCCAAACCCCTCTGGAACACCTTTTTAATGTTGTAGGGTGTTGGGAAAAAAAAAGAAATGGTTACTTCACTTGGTCTTCAGCTCTCTGACGCTCTCTGTAATCATTTTCTGTGCTTCGCTGTACCCAGCACACTTTACACTTGTTATATCCTCCTGTTTAAGGTAATTCTTTATTGATCCCCCAGAGGGCAAATTCGGGTTTCTGCTGTTAGCAGCAAAATAGTGACTTAATTTACAGCATTAATGTTTCCTGTTAACTAAGTTTAACAGTTTCTGGGTTGCTGTACAGATGCTCTCAAAAAACTTGGTAGTTTGTGCTTTTGCAGAAACTCAAATAAATGTTTGTGAGAACACCTCCCACGTGATGTGTGACCGGCTGAACAGACATTCAAGGAAAACCAGAGACAATTAAAATTAGTCTTCTTATTACCATTGCTGCTGAGCGGATGTTCCTGAAAGGTTGACAGGCAGACAGCATGAGCGTTTTCCTAAAGGTTCATCTCTTTATCAACTTGG
The DNA here is from genome assembly GCA_025331565.1 of Holacanthus passer. NCBI lineage: Eukaryota > Metazoa > Chordata > Actinopteri > Pomacanthidae > Holacanthus > Holacanthus passer. The sequence goes on from JAFREQ010000034.1 coordinate 3,421,702, forward strand.
AATGAATAAGGACTTTTTTTTGTTCATGCAAAATGTCGTTTAGATGAAAAACATAATGCATGTTTAAATGTGTACTTATCCTGTGCGGATATGGATTGAGCCACTCACTATCTTCTGGCTGAGTTAAGCTACATGATTACTGGCTGAAGTCAGTGTGTTGAAGGGATTCATTCAACATGTTCAAATATTAACATAAAAATATTTTTAGGTGGCATTAAAAATGTTCAAACGTCCCATTCAGAATGTGTAAAAAGACAAATAAGATGCAAAAATTTTTGCAACCAAACTTTATCATTTTAGCTACATCCTGAATACAAGTTAATGTTTAATTATTGGTCATTTAAGGGCTGAATGTGTCCCAGTCTGACCAGCTACACAGTGAAGGACTGTGAATAGCGTTCATGTGTGACTTTGTGTTGTCTTGCACAGATCGCCCCTCTCTTCTTCTTCATCTTCTTCTCGCTCTCCTTCGTGGAGGACAGGCCCATAATGAACCTAATCTGTCCGTCATTCGTCCTGAGCCGCGGGAGTTTCAGTCAATAACAATCAGTGTTGGGTGACTGTAATTAAGAACCAGGCATTTCATTGGGAGAAAGTGGAGTAAGGAGGGTGGGAGGTGTGGATCTGTTCTTTGCCCCCGGGCCCCTCCAGCCCACACCCAAGGGGGAGGAGATGGGGGGCCAATTAGAAGCTCAAGCACGTGTTATCGTGGGCAATAACAGAGGAAGGAGAGAGAGAGACGCTGAGGAGTCCTCCAAATAAAAGGCAGAGGGACAAGGGACAGGGGACGTGGTCATCCACTGAAAGGAGAAGCCACTTTAATGGAATGGTAATCAGAAAGGGGGGTCCCGGCCTCGGTAAAGGAGGAGGACAAGGAGAGGTCCAGCTTGAGTGGAGATGAGCGCGTGGATAATAGCATGGCATAACAATATATCAAAATTTAGAGGGAAAATAAGAGAGGTTAAGGAAGGATATTAGAGTGGTTGAAATGTCCTTTGAGGAATAAAGGTGGACACAAGACCTGATTAACTAAGAGGGTATGCCGACAGTGAGCTTTTAGAGGTAGGCAATTTAAGACTATTGTGGACCCCTAATGCAACCCCCCTCCCCCATATACACACATAATCATGAACACACACACATGCATGCACAGGTTATTTTTGACCCATTCAGGTATAAAATGTTTCTTTTAATAATGATATAATAAAAAAAAAAGATTAATGTGACTATTTTTAAACGGATGAAAATCCTTTATATTCTATCGTTTTTTTATCATTACACAATGTGTTTAATAGGAAAAGAAATATGATCAAGAAAACGTGAGCAAGAAAAAATAAATTAACAAATAGAAGTCAGCATGCTCAGTAAAAAACACTAACCCGTTTACTTGATTCCCTCAGACACTCAGTAGTTTTTCTCTGTAGTGAGCGGTAAATTGAGATTTCAGGCGCTTATGGATCGTCACTAACAGGTGTATGCGATGCATTGCATTATGGAATTGTATTTAGAATTAAGTGCACATGCCATGGACAGTGATATTTTACTATATAGTAGATATATTTCACACTCAGAATTCAACGTTAAGTTAACATGGTGGACGTTAGAACAAGTGCATTACATAGTAAATAGGGAGTGACTTAGGACATAGACTTAATGTTGATGTACACTGCTTCCCACCAATGTGCTCAGAACTGCAAACAATACAGTAATGTCATAGTACTTTTTTTGCATTATACTGTGTGAAAAGAACATTAATTTCTTGTAGTATGCAAAACTGAACGTACTTTACCATCTTTTACTGAAAGGAAATGATGCAAGACATGTCCCATCGGTCAAGCTGGGGCTATGAAATGCTAGTGCATGTAAACCTTTACAAAAAGAACGAAAATCAAAGAGCGTTAATACACGTTTTGTTTTCCAGCATCTCTCTCGTGTGAAATTCTTTGGTGCGTTGCATTGTGGGACATTAGTGTACATCAATAGTCCCCTTAAAAATAAGCCTTCTTTTAATATGCCTACTTTTGTGTGTACTTCATTTACATTTTGTCACTTTTCCACAGTACATATTCAACGTACTCAACGCCTGTTTAGAATCAGTATGAAATTGAGACACAGTCACTGAATGGCTGTATTTTAACTGCACAAATAGTATAACATGATATTTAATATATAGTCCACGTTGTGTACATTTACGTTGTAGGATAGAGTCGGTACGCAGCATGTACTGCACTGTGTTTTCCTCTCAGTTTAGAAGACTTTACCCACCCTGAAACCAGCCGCAGCCTCTGCCAACATCCTGGCATGGTGCCCCGGGCCCCTCACTGTGCATGTGACCCTGCTGGCACCATCGATGCCAGGGATCCTGACAAATGTTGGCACCTTCTCCTTGACCAACAGGGGATTGTGTGTGTGTGTGTTGGGGAGGGGGGGGTGATTTGCAACAGACAACACCTGGTTTGCTGTTTTTAGGTACCATTAATATATCTCTGGACTTACAGGACATTGTTTAAACATTCAATCAAGGGATTTGGGTACTTGGGAAAGAGGATTTGTCATTGGATTCTTGGGGTCACGTCAACTTTTGAAGTGGCCGAGTAATGATCCGGGAAAAAAACTGTTAACCGGAACTTGGTGAGTAAAACAGGCAGCGGTTACATGGCAGCAGATTCAATATGTCTGCATTTCTGGCTTTTTTTGGACACGAGTGATTAAATTGCATAGGAAATATTTCCATATTGAGCCAACAACCGCCGAGACAGACTTGAATAATACATTGAGCTTTGCTATATGATATGGGAGCCTTAGATTGGCGAGTCTATAACGGCGGCTCTTGGTCTTTACTGGAGAACATTATGCAGAGCGCTCGGCTGCGCGTCCATCTCTTAGTCCTTGTGTTGTTGAGGGAGGGCAGCTTTCCCATCATCCTTTAGGTGAAGAAGGATGGGCTGGAAGTGGTCGTGGTGAGCGTGTGCAGAGAGGACGCTCTGCATTAATGAAGCTAATTTATCTGTGAATCAAAATGGGGGTGGGACTCCTGGGCGGGGAGGTGCTTTTTACATGTCCCATCAAAATGCCACTAAAGCCTCCTCTCCTTCAGGAGTGTCACACGGGTCACCTTGGGACAGGTGTGTGTGTGTGTGTGTGTGTGTGTGTATGAACACACGTATGTTGTGTCTTTTACTGTCTTTCTGTGCCTGTTGTTTACCATTTCTGATTCCATCTCCTTTTCTATGCAATAATTCTAAAACTAATTTCTCCTAATAGCTGATGTGCACCTTTTGTGCTCACAGAATTAATGACAACAGGTTTTTCTAATCTTCTACAGGGAATATTGAGTACAGCTGTCCGGCCACCAATGAATGTGAGATCACCAAGAGGAGACGCAAGTCGTGCCAGGCCTGCCGCTTCATGAAATGTCTTAAAGTTGGCATGTTGAAAGAAGGTCAGTACTCATTTTATTATCTGCTCTTTTCTGCTTCTTTGTTTTTCTCATTTTAGCTTCAGATATAATTTAAGAGAAATTATACTGAAACAGTGACTCGAATCATTGATCCGTCGATCAGCAGAAATGTGATGCGGCTACTGTTTTGACAAAATATTTATTGTTCAGGTCAAAGGTCAAGCTAAAATGCTAAATAATATCTGGATGTGAGTATTGTCTCCATCTTTGGATTTAGGGAAAACAAGCATTTTGAAAAATTCACCTTAGGTACATTGGAAAACTGTGAGGCATTTTCACTGTTTTATAGATAACTTTATTAATTGTTGCTGCAGCCCTGGTGAAATTTTAAACGGGCCTTAATGGTCTTAACAATTCAAGAAAATAATGAATCAAATCATGACAACAACATTAAAAAATTATTGTTGTCAAGAAAAAAAAATCTTCCCAAAATCTGCCATTCTTCTGATTTCTGTATTTTAATATAATTTAATGACTTAAAATGTTCTGCATGGGTCACGTGTTAATTGATGCAATGTTTTCATCTAGGCTTGTTATTTAGGATGATACTATGTTTTGGAATGAAGAAAAAATTGTTTAATATCAAAATTTTGAACATAGGAAGTTACAGTTTTCTCGTGCCAGCGAATCTAATACAGTGTAAATAAGTCTTACTGGGGGCTATAAGAGTGGTCAGTAATCAGATATTAAAGCCAGCTGTGGCCTCGGGGAGACACCAGTGACATCACCCACAAGCTTTCCTTACCTCTCCTCACACCGCCGGGCCGCTCAGCATTTAACTCAGGCGGGTGGAAAAAGCTGCTGAGCTGGATGTTCCTACCAAGACTGACAGAGAAGTGTAACAGTACTCTTGAAAAGCACAGGCTGTTCCCCCAAGACTTCCCTCTCCCCTGGGCTCTGGGTGTCTCTCTCCCTCACCCTCTCTCTCCCTCTCTGTCTGTCTGCCTCCCTTCCCCTCCCTTGCCTGGCATATTGATCCACTAAATGCTTTCCGAACATCCCACCTCACTTCCTGCATGTGTTGTTTCTCCTCCAGCGAGAGACCTCTGGGAGTACAGAGAGAAAATATAGCCGATAGATTTTTCTTTTTCTTGTTTTTTTCCAAGGGAAGAGAGGTTTTTTTTTTGTTGTTTGTTATTTTGCATTTGTGTGTTTAGCTCGAAGAACTATTCCACGCTGATGCAGACAGTCTCACTTTTGTAGAGAGTATTATAATACCTCGTGCTGAACTGGGATTTCATTGTACGATAGGCACTTGGCTCCTTTTTGGATGGACTTTTATGCAACCAGACCTCAAAAATGTCTTATATTATGAAAATGTGACCCATTTTTAAGAATATTCTGTCTGTGACACCAAATATATCAATAGTTGCTATCTGATAAATTTTTGATAAGTATTCTTATATTTATATATTTATTATTTTTAATATTTTGTTGATAACACCACAGATAGAATAGAATAGAATTTTAAAAAAACAAAAACTAAAATTTACTGAAATAGTTGCTTGTGAAATCCATTTAATTAAAATCTGATGATGCTCTGTAATATTACTCTTACAAGGCACCATGAATATTCACAAGTCTGTCCTGATATTTACACTGGTGCTGAACGCAAGTAAGAGAGTATTATGTGTCATTTATTTGTTGAATTTCACATCATTTACTTTTTTCTCAGTTAATTTAGATCAGTGGTTTTCAAATTGTGAGTTGCGGAGGGCGATACATGAGGCAAAGATACTTCTGCGTGAGGTGAAAGGGACAGGTGAACGCTGGTGTTCTGAAAACAACGGGAAGGAAGTTATCATAGTTTGAGCATTAATTTGGAGCTGTTGGAGCCGAAGCAGTGGCTGTGACACACAACTCGTGGAGGCAGGTTCTTTAAAACCCTCAGCGTCTCCCATTGCCGCAATTAAAGTCAAAATCTGTTCTCTCTTCTTAGAGTTGTAACTCACTCAGATCCGAACATACGGGCCTAATACACATATTTTTAGAGTCAGTGAGACTTATACTCTCTACTTGTGTCCTTATTGTACTTATGTACTGTTCTTATAACTCCAGAACATCATCACATCCGAATGTCCCATCAACCTTTATCAGGAGGCTGATGATAACAGAGGACGGGGTAGTGGTCACACACTTTGAAACACCTGCTTCTGATCCACCATGCAAATGCTAAATTTAGAGTTCAGTTGGCAAATACTATCTTCATAGTAGTGTCTGTGTTACTTAATACTTATTTAATAGGTCTTTATTTAAGCTCTGATGGCATTAGCAAAGTTAGGACCAGCATGAGACTCCAGTACGTTGTATCCTAGTTTGGACACAAATCACATCAGGTTAAGTTCTGGAGTTCAGCCCACCGCCATCCGCCCTGATTGTATGATATATATCCAAACATAAAAAAGAGCGTTTGAAGAATTTGTTTATAGGCTCCACTTAGAGACACAAGACATAAATTTCCTAAAATAAAACCATGGTCATACAGTTTTGTTGTGTTCTGCCAGCACCAAACACGTCTCATAATAGAAACCAGCAGCAGTTAACTGCAATCTATGCTGGTAACACAAGATTGTATGTCAGGCTCTTGGTTCACTTCCACTAATGCAGCTTCACTATGTACTGACGTAGCTGTGTTTGTTCATCTCAGAAAGAGGGGTCATCCATTGTATTGCCATTACAACACTATTTATACATGTGCCCACTCTTGATGTCTTCATCCCGGCCCAAATATCTCACACCGAGGCTTTGACTCTCAGCCAGAAAAAAACATTGCTTCAGAAATAAAGCTGAAACTATTAGCGCTTGCTTAGAGGAAAAACGGCGGGGCATTGTCTGTGGCGGGCCGAGCTAAGCCGTTGATGTGGACAGTCGGCGTGTGTGTGTGTGAGGGGGAATTTGACGCCGTAGCCTCCACCGCCTGCCGCTCCTGAGACGCAGCATCACAGCCACCGCGACATGTGGCACAGTAGGTGATTCTCAGAAAGTAATGGCATTCAATTAAAAGGAAAAAGGACATTTAATCGTGGCATTGTGCCATGGCGTGGCCTCATACAGACTTGGGGGGGGCTTTGATCATGAAACCAGTTGGGGACAGCGGCTTGCCCTACTTCATGTAATGATCTCACCATATAACAAGTGGCCAAGGGCTGGTCATGGAAAAGGAATAATCACATAGTTATATGAATGCAGATGTCATTTTACAGCGCAAATATTAACCAAAGTGTCTTATAGTTATTTCCTCATGAGTTCTCGCTCACAACATCCCAAAGTTACTCGTTACACTGTGGCATAACAAATGTCTCGCAATGCAGAAGATGTTGAGAGAACTTATGCGACCAGTCGTTCTAAAAGTGTCTTAATATTTCCACAAGGACCCTCTAAGCTCCTCTCTATGCGTGCCGTTCTGAATTATAAAGTGCCAGCTGCTACAGTTACAGACCAGCTCCATTGGTGGGCAAGGGAAACCCCTCCTCCCTGTAACACCTGCCGCTAATCAGCTGACTTCAGTTCTCCAGCCCCGTTTGGTGGCTTCAGGTGTGTGCGGACTCCAGTGTTGGTCCAAAAAGTAGCAGCTCAACACACTTTAGGAAGATGCAGGGGAAGCAAAATGCAAAAGTTTAATAAACATTGTGCAGTTGATGTGAGTGTGAATTCCATCGCTCCAATGCTTCAGATGTGAGCGACAAGTATTTGTGACAAGAAATTCTATATATTGTATCTGAGAGGAAAATCAAAGAGACTGATGGAAAAATATTGTAGATGACAGGCTTGTTTCCAGATCCGGCTTTACTGCTGTGCCACAGCAGAGCGCCTGGACGAGCTGGGTGGAAGGTAGCGGCAGGCGGCTGTTGGAGGAAACCAGCCTCGCTCACTGACCCCTTAAATGTCCAGCTGAGGCTGATAAAAGGTCACAGGTCCAATGGAAAAACTCTCACGTAATTACAACTCGCGGAAGGTATGGTGTCAGTCACTACTGCCAGGAGTCAGTGCCCGCAGCTAATAGCAGTGCTAATATCCCCATAGCATTTACTGTATGGTGTTAAATGATGCAAGAATTCTCTGGACCGAATTAGCATTTTTTTTGGCTTGGTGATTTGAATGTCTCTCGTCATTTATCTGCTGAAGATGGAAGATTTATTTTGAGCTTTTTGTGGTTTTGGTGCTGCAAGAAAATCTGCGCAGATCAAGTAATCACATCATCATGTTAGCAAATTATCATGTTTAAAAAGTATGTCCTGTGGAAACAGAAGCGTACAACGTCTGTGCCGAACCGCTTCACCGAAAGACACTTAAGCCTTTCCTCTTCCGAAGTCAAAGCTTGCCGGTTTTGGTGTTCGCTCAGTGTTTCTGTGGTGTATTCTTTGCTTGTGGGGATTTTCTGACACCGCTGTAATGAATACAAGCTGCCAGACTATTTTGGCAACCTACACCGCTGTCTCGCCCTCGCCCGACCACAGATAGGGATCAGCAGTCTTTCCTGAGCGAACGTGGCTACCGGGGTAACGTTACAGCCTTATTTTCCTCCGGCCACATACACAAAAGATTAGTAAAGCCATATCCAATATCACAGACTGTCAGGTCCCTTTCCAATCAATAGGCTCGGATCAGAAACCGATCTATACGCTAAGATTACATCATCAAAATAAAGATATAGCAAAAGTCTATACTGTATGGGTGCCTTTAAAGTCTCAGCCGATATATTTTACCAGCATTCGGCTTTGCCTGTATTGCTCTACATCTGTGCATTCATTAAGCTGTAAAGACAAAATCTGAACCTCTGACCCCTTTGCCTCCTTCATTTTTACTTGTAGCACAAACCTGTCTATGTAACGCCACATGCACGGGGCCTTGTTTGCTTTTTCGGGTGTCAGATATAGCAGGCCGACCGCAGCTGAGAGTCAGCGCCCACCCAGAGGCTCTGCACTGGCCTGTCCTCACTGTCTGGCAGGTGATAGATCAGACACGGAGGCTAACACGTGTTCCTCTGAAGAAGGGGATTTAGCGAAGTGCTGACCTCTTTCCAACCCTCACACCCACACTCATGACAAACGCACATTCATCTACACACATGCTATATCACCCCTGACAAGTGACATGGAATCGGACCTTGAGGTACATGTTCCCTGCCGGCACCCTTCTCCCTCTACGTCTTTGTCGCTTTCACCCACCCTGTGACAGAACAGTTTGTGCAAACACCGCAACCCGAACGCCCGCTCCGCCAGTACGCCGGGGATCCTGAAGCGGCCCCGGCCGTCTCCAGCCTTGCAGATGTTTTCGATTACAGGCGCATTTGTGGTCAGTGTGGCTCAGTAATTCACAGTAATACCCCTTGTGGACACGCCGGCTCAGATTTATGAAAAGTGTAAAACATGATAAAGAGAGCAATGCCAGTGTTCACGGTTATGGGAGAACAACTCCAGTTTTGTCTTGTCAGCCCATCGGGGGTTACAGCAGGTGGGGACGCCATCCTGATATACCCCCCCCTCTCCTCCCATTGTCCCTCTACCCTCCCTCTTTCTCTCTGCAGCCCACCCAGACTCTGTGCAATCAAACAAAAGCTGTCCGATGCCTTTAGCTCTTCGCAGGCTCGCAGACTCGGCCCTCAGAAGCAGCTCTGGAAGGGCAAGGTCCCTGTGCCTTGTAAAGGGTGGGCAAGCGTGTAGGAGGGGGCGCACGCTGCATCCCTCTGATTTTTCCCAGCTAAAATAGGGAGCTCCTAATCTCCCTTTGGCAGCGTTAGCCAGCCAGCCAATTCTGACACATTCTCTAGAAAGAAGCGCCTCTGACAGGTGAGGGGCTGAAAATAGTTGCGTGAGATACATGCGCACACACATGCACGTGTTCATATAGTAACACACAAGCTTGATACACACTGCATGAGCCACATCGAAATCTGCTCCCTACACAGCTTGAATAGAATGAATAAATCTCACATAGTATGATACTTTTTGTTTGGGACTTTTTATTGTTATTCTTAGTTTTATTTTATCTTGGAGAGTTTTTGTTTTTGCTGCATTTTATATTTCTTGCCCTTATTTCCAATTAATTACTTTTTTTTGTTCTGCATTTTTCTAGCTTCATTTATATAGTTTGCAGGCCTGTAGCCACTGAAGAGACTGCAGTCACGTTGTCTGTAGTTTGTCTGGGAATTTGTGCGTGAGAAGTGAGGAGTGACATGCTTTAATTTAAATCAAAAAACGTATACATTGTGGGTATTTTATAGGATGATTCCTGTGTCTTTAGACTCAATATTTTCAGTAAAGTTTAAGTTTCAATAAATATAGGAATAATTATTTCCCTACCAGAATAGAAAGGCACGTGAAAAAATGGAAAATGTAATTACATTTAACAGAATAAATAAACTATGACAAATGCAATTAATTACAACATTGGTGTTTATGTTGGTGAGATTTTGTTATACCTAAAATCCTGTTTATGAATCTGGCTGAATATGATTTTTTTTTTAACAGTTTTTTTTATGTGGACATAAAAGGATGATTGACAACAATTTTGTTGAAGTGAATAGGGATTCAAATAAAGAATAAATATTAAATGTGTAAAAGAAAAAAATAAATCCACATGACATATACAGTACATACGCACTGCAGCCGCCACATAAAGGAAACCGCAGCCGCTTCAATCAGGAATGTGCTTTAAGGTTGCACAAGTCAATAAAGATATTGAATGTGAAAGGGAAGCCAGGGTCAGGTGGCCGTAAAGATTGCTCCTATGCAAACATGCCTCATCGTCTTTCCACACACATGTACACACAAACACACACACACACACACACACACACACACACAGCAAGGATGAACTGTCAGCCAGTATCTTTGTGTCTCAGGCCGCCTCGCTCATAGTCTGCACTAAGTTATGAGCATACTATACTGTACTGTATGATCTTACCAAGCTCATAACAGTCGGCACACACACTCCCACCACTTCCCACTGCCCGTGCTCTTTTACACCATAACCTCACCCCCTGCATCCATATTTTGGCTGCCACACTTTATGAAGGGCTCGCAACCGTAAAAAATGGATCTGGATGCTTTTAAGATGATCTGTGCACCCGCCTGGCCCCCCATGTCACAGGCTCACCACCAAGACACAGGCTGAACCCGACTGTCTTGAAGCATGGAAGCTGCTGTGGTTTTGGGCCTGAGGTGTGGAATGTGGTGCTGACGATGACACAACCCCACCCCCTCCTCCAGCCCTCGACAAGGGGCCTCATCCAGCTGTCTTGTTGTGGTCAGATTCTCAGTACTGTGCCGTATCACATGGGGAGGAGATAATCCCGCACTGGCCCAGCACTGGCTGGGACAGGCAGGGCTGTCAGGGAGGAGATGTACACCCGATGCTGAAAGGGAGACAGAAGGAGACAGACTGAGGGAAAAGTGAGAAAAAGAAAAACAGAGATCTTGCAGAAAGCTGATACACTCAGCCAAAAAAACAGCTCTTTGCTCTGTCTTACTCCCCGACCCTCTTCAACATTATCCAACCCTTTTTTTTTTTTCTCCTCTCTGTCATTCTCTCTGCCCTCCTGCTTTGGGTCTCTGCCGTTTGCAGCACCGCTAAGCTGTAAACTGAAACTGGTTAGCGCTGAGCTCTTAATTCTTGTCAGCGTCTATTAATTATGGGCCAGTTGGATGTTCCAGTTCAAACAGCCCCCGCGGATCTTGGAATTCTAACTCCGGCTGTTTGGTCACTTGTCGCTTGTTGCAGCCACATGACCCTGCAGCCTGCAGCAGGGAAAACAGTGTGTGTGTCTGTGTGTGTGTGTGTGTGAGTGTGTTTTTGCATAACACAAGCTTATTGTTGTGAAAGCCTTTACTAACTGCATATCCCTTTATTAGGCCTATGTGTGTCATTAGGTAGAGAGAAGCTATTGAATTGATTTAATATCTGGAGTACATGCACACAGTTTCCTGAAGCACAATTTATAATTTTAAATTTACCTTAACCAAGAGTAACAACTCCTAAAGCTCCATCTATCGCAATCCCAGTTCCTAGCTGCCTAACTGACTAATTAAAACCGCATCCACATGTGTTCAAAGAACAAGAAGTCTATTTGCAAGCCTTATTGATTACTTTAAGGCGTACAAATGGAAAGCTGTGTTCGGAGAGGGGCTCTCGATTTAGCTTCAATCTGCCAGGCATAAAATGATCTCACTGTGTTTGCTGGGAAGAATGAGCTCCCTCTGGGCACGGTGGGTAATTAGGTTAGTGGATAGTCGGTGTCAGGAAATTGAAAGACCATCCTAATCGGATTCTTTTGTTTCCAGGGGAATCAGAGGAATTTATATGAGTCACTGGGAAATCTCACACGACTCAATTCCACTTGACCATGTAAAATCTGTTTGCTCCCCCTCAATGCTCAAACAAGTTTTAATACGAGAGTGTAAATCCAGCACATAAGGTGCAACTGATGTAGCCTGTGTCCTCTGAGACGGCAAGATAATCCCAGATATGTCCGTCTGTATGCTAACTAGATACGTACGCTCTTCCATCTGTAACAAGGCGGTATTGAACAAGTCCTCTTTCGGGTTAAAAGGTCAAAAATAAAGAAAAGAAACACAGTTGTCCCAATTATGATATGTTCATATACAATTATTAATACAGGAATTTGCATGACTTTTTTAATTTTCTTGGTGTAGTAGTTACCAAGCAAATTACACTCCTCCTTGGTATGTCATGATGAATTTGAATGAAACAAATAAAAACACTGAAACCCTTGAGAGATATTTATGACTCAGCAAAATATATGGAAAGGGGCTATTATCATTAAAAGAAAAATCATGCAGCATTTTAACTAAATCTAAATACGTCAGATTTCGTTGATGAAGAAAGAAATAAACCAGCAAACAGAACATGCAGTTAAGCAGGTTATTCAGATTAGTTGCATTTATTTTTTATTCTGCTAATTAATGAAAGTGCCTTTGGTTTAGCTGCCGTTTATACATGTATGATGTTTCTTTTGCAGGTGTGCGTCTGGACCGGGTGAGAGGGGGGAGACAGAAGTACAAACGGAGGTTGGACGCAGAGAACAGCGCCTACCTCGGCCTCACCATCCCCCCTCCAGCCAAAAAGCCACGTGAGTCACAATTTCGGTTTGGTTTGTCTCTATTTCACTCAGATGAATTACTAAATTGTAGAAAGACTTTGTTTCACTTTTATATCAAAGCAGCAATTTTACAATTTGCGCAATTGCACAATGACATCTTGTAGATGCACAGATGGATTTTCACTGTCATGAGGGAAACAAATCTGTGCTCAGTTATGCTGTATGCTATGACATGCTCGACTATGTTTAAATGTAAACGTATTGTTTATTAATTTATTCTCTTAACCTTTTTTATTCCAATCTACGTTGTTGTTGAAGCTGTCGCCTAAAATCGTCTCACACATTTCTCTCTCTCATCCCTTTGCTCTGTCTCCGTTTCTGCATCTGTCCTTCCCTCCTTTCAGTGACGAAGATCGTGTCCCATCTGTTGGTGGTGGAGCCAGAGAAGATCTATGCCATGCCTGACCCCACCATGCCCGACGGAGACATCAAGGCCCTGACCACGCTGTGCGACTTGGCGGACCGCGAACTGGTGGTCATCATCGGCTGGGCGAAACATATCCCAGGTAGAGAGACATGACTGCTAATTTGACATCTCAACTATTTCAAGCACTTAAGACATACTGATTTTTTTTATCTGACAAATAAATGTATGATATGAGAAATAGAAGAAAATATATGAACAGTGTGTTTTTGCAGCTAAATTTAAATAACTGGATTCATGAAATGCAAATTCAGGTCCCATGCTGTCGGTAAAGGAAGGAACTAAACCCACATTTGTACTTTAAACTGAATACAGTATGAGATTACTGAAGTAGTTCACTGACTGTTGCACACACATAAACACCCCCACACAGACACACACACACACACACATTCGTGCACACACACACACAGGATAATTAACATCTGCTACTCATCTGCACCTAAGGGAGAAGCTAGTCCCATATTCTAAAATCTAATCAATAAAGAGCAGCTGAAACCTTTGATTTGACTGGGTAGGGTGGGAGAGTCTGGGGGAGAGGGGGTGGGATCCGCCCCTGTGTCAATGTATTCCATTTCAATCCCGGACTTAAAGAAAGCAATCCTCTTACTTACTTAAGGAGACTACACAGGGCCTATTGTAAAATTGATTTATTTAGGGAAATACTGATGGATTTTCCCGGTTCCTGTTGACGAATTCTTAAATAAGACTTGTAATGCAAATGTTCGAGGAGCTTCTTTTCTTTTTGTCTCTATCAGTTGAAACAGACGCTTTCGAGTCCCAGTATCTTTTGAAGTTGGACTCACAGTAGATAAGTCTCACTCACCAATCAAGTATAGTCTGTACAAAACTGCACATCAACATTCTTGAGGGCAATGTATCAATTAAATGCCAGTTATTTCCTCAATTAATCAATTAAATGCCCATCACAATTTCTCAGAGCGCAATCTAACACCTTTAAAATGCTTTGTTTTGTCCCATTAGCTGTGCAGAACCCAAAGATGTATAATTTAAAATAATATAAAAGCAGCAAATCCTCACATTTGAGAATCTGTGCTCTGTGTTTTGCTTGAAAAACTACTGAAAGGATTTATCAATTATCAGAATAATATAATCAACAAAAATGCAATGTCACGTAGTAAATTCATTTCATCTTCATAACTAGACAATTAAAAGTAACTGGAGATTTTTTTTTTTCCAACCTGTGGATTTGTTCACTGGTTCAGATGGCACAGCCCTAACCAGCTGATTAGCTCTCTGCTCTGTCCAGCGTTAGCCCCGATCACTGATTCGTTATCAGATTTACGTTCAGCACCTTAATGAATGCACTTTGGGATGGTTGAAGGTGTGTCGATCCCAAACTGGCTCCGGGAATCTCAGAGGATTGACTTTTCAAATGCACAAGGGAACTGTGTGGTCTGATTAGGATATTTGGCTTTGAAGGGACGCTGCACTGGGAAGATGCTTTCACTCACCTGGACACAAAGAAAGAAGCTGAATAGAATATCTAGAATCAGATTCATCAGTTTAATCATAGCTACAGAAATTTACATACAGTCATATTTTTGCTCCTCAATCTCTGGTACATTTTCTGTGTGTAACTATTGATCTTTATGCTACGAAGATCTACATCCAGACCTGACAGAGTTATTAAAGGGGCATGTGACACTCTGGGGACATTTTACCCGGGGCCACCGGGTCAGGGTGTCACCAAGTAACGATTAAGACAAAAGGGGTCCCTACAGTTTAACAGTCCACTCCCACCATTACACTCATAGCCCACTGAGCAAATGGCCTTAACGATGAGGTAATAAGAGTCATTACTGCAGATCGCTCCATTAATGTAAAAGTCCTTCAACATCCAGATGTGGAGACCTGGGAGGGAAACATGCAACGCTGAATAGGTTTTTCTTTCATTTTGAAGGCTTGGTAAACATTTGTGGTGAATAGCAGGACAGTTTGCTTTGTCTTTGAATATGAATCAAATATTTGCCCCAAATATAAATTGATGTTTTATCTTCAAGGACCAAACAAAAGATGAGTTTTTTTTCCTTTGCGTTTGAAGCAGAGGTTAAACGTGTCTGAGAGGACGGCTATAACTCATCACTAGGCAGCCATTGATTGGACGTTACACACACTGTCATGAAAATGGAAACAGAACCGTAGCACGGTTGTCAGAGGGTCAGAGGTGGCCACTAATTTGTGCAGCTGTTAACACACACGCACCATCTCAGACATGTAAGTGGACACAGCATGTGTAGATTTATATTGCAGGCAGCAGCGTTCAGCATCCTCTGGTATTCAACGTTCACTCAGTTCAGCGCTTTCCTCCTCTTTCCTCTCTTTTTCTCTCACACACAGATTCTCTCAACCATCATATCTTTCACACACACTCTCTGGCTTCCTTGTTCTCATGTTCCCCTGGCTCTTCCCCCCCCCTCCTACTCCTCCTGCTCATATAGGGCCCTCTAGTCTCATTATTACCTCTGTCTTTTTATTAGGCCCATTAGGGCTCTTAGGAGGCCTGTAATGATACTAAATGAATAGAGAGTGAACTGCTGTCTGTTTTAGACCTAGCTCTCAATGACAGCTTCAAGCTTGACTGCCAACCACTCAGTCTCTTCATTGTACTGAATAGGGATTCAATTACTTATCTGATCTGTACCTGTACTGTACTGTTGCATAGCCAGAGCGCTTTTCTTCTCTGCAAACAATCACCAACATCCCACAGTATGTCGAGGATTAGGTACCTTATAGAAACAGACACGTGGTGTAATGTTAAATCATATGGCACAGTCGTTCAGTGCGACTGGTGGCATCATGCAGCGTTACATGTAGATTTACAGTCCAAGTATGTAGACTTTATTTCATATTCACCTTCCCTCTGGAGACGTGGGTTTCCATTGTGAGTCCTGCATGTGGTTTGGTTTCAACATCAAAAACACTTTAGTAAGGTGAGGGAAAGATTGTGTTAAATGTTAAACGTGCCTCATGCTTGACAGTTTTGACTTTTTGAATATTTAACAGAGACCATTATTTTTCCTTATACCTTAACTAGATTCTGCCATGATGGAGAAAAAAAAAACCAGACAAATAAAACAGTGTTTAAGTTGCTCACATATTTAAATGTATTAAACGGTTGATTGTTTTTCATTTTGATTTTACGAAATTGAGACAACCCATGTGAGCTATAGAGTGTAAATTATAGTTTATTCTCTTAAACTATGTCAAAGCAGCTAATTTAGTCGAAAGAAAGAAAGCTGTCCCCTTGGCTTTTTAGGTATCATATATAGTCTGAGACAGTGATTTCTTTATAATCAACTTTAAAATGTAGAAACTTAGGCATTACAACCTTTCTATCTATTACACAGTTTGCCTGCCAGCCTATAAACTTTAAACTCTTTCCTTAATTTCTCCTCTGTTGCTCTCTGCCTCTTCAGAGCAGAATAGTAGAAAATTCATTTTCTCATATTGCAGTGGAAACCTGTGGTATCCCTTGACTCTGTTCATGCTTTTTGTCATCACAAGAGGAGAAAACTGCAGGCATCGACATAGACGTTCCCCAGTTTGCTCAATATTGTGTCATGTTTGGTCAAACGGCAGTAAATCAGTAGGGTGACATATTGATATTTCATCATGGGGAATCACCTTCCGCAGCGACACTTAACTCAGCCACCTCCGGGCGACGCACCTGAAGCTCTGGGGTGACCCCCGGGAGCCAGGAAGTCACTCCATCGCTTCAGTAAATTGAGTGGAAAGAAAAAAAAACATGGGCTGGGGAAAAGAAAAGGATGATGAAGAAAAGGAGGAGACAGCTGAAGAGGGTTCTTTCGCGAAACGTGTATAGGAAAGGTGCATTGCAAAAGAAATGGTGCCCCAGGCGGAAAAGCTGGTATGGGTGGTTTGATGTATTAAACAGTCATAATAAGTATTATTTTATGTCTCATTGCTTCTTTACAAGTTTTTCTAGCTCACTTTGACTTTTCCCCAACATGTAACATGGCACTTCCTTGTTTGTCTAAATACACCTCACAGGATTAAAGCCATTAATTGTCTTGCAAAAGTGTCTTTTCGAGGAAGGAGAGTAAACTCATGAGTTCCTAATGCAGCCTACAGTATCTACATTCAGTGATCCCGCAGTCGCTCCATCCCCCCATTAAACGTGTACCGGATGTCCTCCATCAGCTGTCTGTTTGTCAGATCTGAGGCTTGGATCGATTCCCCTTTCGCATTTGGTGGACTGATTACAATCTACTAATCAATGACACCCCCAGCACTCTTTTCTCTCTCCCTCATTCTCTCTCTTTCCCCCGTCGTTTCTCTATTTGCTTGATAAGAACCATCGGGAGGACCTCCTTTAAGTCAACCTGCCCCGTTCTCCATCCATACAACCTCAGATTTAAGTAAGCAGAGTGGTGGGTTCAAGGCCCTGGTCAATACCCTCCAATCACCTTCCTATTCACTATAGAGAGGCGAAAGGTATTGTGGCGCTTGAGGTGCTTTCAGATGTCCGTCTGTTTGATGTGGTGTGTGTGTGAATGTTAGAGAAGAGAGTTGATGGGTCGACCTCCAGCTCTGGGATGAATTGTTAACCCGAGTTCAGATGGTGGAACAGGAGACAAAAGAATCGGTGTTTATCAGGTGGAATATGTTTGTTGATGTTTTTGTCTTTGATTGAAAAACTCCCTCATCATATTACTGTTATGTCACTAATAATAATAGTTCAATTCATTTAAAGAGTTAAAAAAAGTGTCTGAGGTATATATAATTCATTAATTAGTCATTTGACTTTACAAGAGAAATATCGATGATCACAAATAGAAAATATAAATTACTTTACAACCGACATATCATCTGAGGCAACTGAGCAAACTCAACACCTTCAAACTTTAAACTATTTTTTTCACAAAATAATCTTCATTTTTCAGTACAAAATAGCAAAATTTATACTGTGTCAACACCATTTTTCAAAAAACATTTCCTCCGTCACTCAGCAGTTATGGATGACCCTAAATAATTTCTGTCTAAATCCACTGTTGACGTCAACATACTGTATTCCACCTTTAACTGATCTAACTGAACTTCATTTTCCTGAAGTGTTTTTTTTTTTTAACAAATGTAATCCATTGAACTCCTTATACTTATTCTTGTAGCTCCTTGTTTACCAGTTTTTAGGCTTTAACAATGTAATTATAAAACCAAAATGCCTTTTGAAAATTCATACCACTAATTGATTAACTTTATATGAAGAAACAAACCAGATGAAGGCATGATAGTCAGAATGAAGGCCTCTGTATTGGAGTGGCAGAGTTTTGCAAGTTATTTAAGTTTGATGGACTTCACATTATGACAGATGGTGAACCAAATCAGAAATAATTGTCAAGGGACTGAGGCTACTTTAATTTCAACCCATTCATTTAGTCAATTTTAAAATCCAGAATTCATTTTTTTTCTCATAAAAAAGAATACATTTTGTATTCTGTCTTCTTTGCCATGACAAGAACAAGAGATGGTTTGGGTTTTACGAGTGGATTTGTCCTCACTAATCGCTGTCTCATGTGCTTAAGTACTGGGCTGCAGAAGGGCTGACTGTCGACTCTTGATGGTTGAAGCAGCCCTGGCTCATGTTTCAAAGGCCTCCAGACTTGACTGATTTATATTCTTCCCTTAAGCCACCACATACAGTCATCGGCCTCTGTTTCATGTTGGACTTCGCCGGGGATTACTCAGTGTTATATACAGTACACAGCCCATAAAGCATATGGAGGACTTGAGACGGCCAATTACAGTGCAGTGAGGTTAATGGGTTGGTCTCATGATTTGTCATGTGGTTGTAAAGTGTGAGTAGTACCTGGAAAGAAAATCTCAAATAATAATCCACTTCCCTTTTTAATCCTGCAGGTTTTTCCACTCTCTCGCTGGCAGACCAGATGAGTTTACTGCAGAGCGCCTGGATGGAGATCCTGGTGCTGAGCATCGTGTTTCGCTCGCTGCCCTGCGAGGACGAGATCGTGTACGCGGAGGACTACGTGGTGGACGAGGAGCAGGCCAGGATCTCGGGCCTGCTGGACCTGCACGTTGCCATCCTGCCGCTGGTGCGACGCTACAAGAAGCTGCGCATGGAGAAGGAGGAGTTTGTCACGCTCAAAGCCATCGCCCTCGCCAACTCTGGTATAATTACCCTCCTTAATCCCACTGTCAGTATGAACTCATGCAGTGTAGCCAAATATTGTTCAAACCCACGGAACTGTATTTAAAATTTTAGTGTTCATGGTTTGATGGAGTCTTGAATTTCACTTGACTTCAATGACAAACTGGAAAAAGATGATACAGAATAAGATTTTTTCTTCAACCTTAAAGTTTCTTAAAGTGGAAATTAAGAAAAAGAGGTTACGCTGTGAAACAAAGAGTATGGTTTTTGTTTTTGATTTAAGGCACTTGACTCAACGAAAATTCTCCATTTAATTATCCAGAACTGTTTTTATTATAAATTTCAGTCATTTGGCCAAATAGCCTTTATTTTGCTCTACAAACGCAAAGGTATCATGAGCTTGACAAGAAGGTACGTCTCTGTATTGAATCTCAAATAAATCGAGATAGTTGGCATTCAATTAAAGCAAACAAAGAAATAAAACAAAAAAAATGTCAAGTGATTGTCTGTATCTGGGGAGCCGATCTTTTCCACGATGAAGGATACCTGATAAGAAGGGACAAAAAGGTCAGAGGCGCGGTTGTTTAATTTAAACCCTCCCTGTGTGAGAGTGTGTGTGCATCTACAGTATATTTTAATTTGTGTGCACATACGTGTGTGTGTGTGTGTGTGTGTGTGTGTGTGTGTGTGACTGTCACATTGCGCTCTCATTCTCTCCATCTCCATAACAGTAGCTGCCAGCGCGCCACAGCCGAGGGAGATATATTTAGCATTTCATTAGGAAAACAGGGGCTGTCAATAAAATGTGTTAAGTGGAGTGGAATGAGCGTTGGGGAGCGACGGGCCTCGTTTGTTCCAATGTGAAGATGCTGCGCCCGTATCGACAGTTTGCTTTTCATGAGGCTGGGCCTGTCCCCCACTAATCAATGCCTGTTAGGAGTCTTTTCTCCTGCCTGACTGAAAAATGAAAAATGCTGAGCCCAGAGCTTTAGTCTTCTGATGACAAACTCTCCCTGGGAGAGTGGAGAGAGAGGGGAGGATAAATGGTAGGGGAAGGCTGGAGGGAATGGGGGGTGGGGTGGGGTTCGGAAAGACAGGGATGTGTAAAAGTAAAGGAGAAGTGTGAGAGAGGAAGGCAGGGGTTGAGAGGGGGGCTCAGGGAGGGCGAGAGGGCAGCTTCGGCTCGTTTGAACACAGTCTCGGAGAGCTTCGGGCTCCAGGGGTCCTGTGGGTGTGACAGCTGTGGAAATTCATGGCTATTGATTTTGTAATTAGCGGAGTATCGACGGGATTGACGCCAGGCTGCTGACGGATTACATGGAAATTGTTTCTTCAAAGTTAGTTTTGCATTCCGCCCCTAACCTCCTTCAACACACACACACACATGAAAATTGCGTTTACACACACTGACACATTTGAAAACATATTCTTTCTATCCCTCTCCCCTCCTCTTTCTGCTTCACACACACACACGCGCGCGCTCATGCAGCCAAACGAGGATCAGATCAGCATTAACATGAAGGTTTCAAATGAAGAGTGCTGGAACACATGTGCGGTCCACATAGCCTAGTTAATTTCCCAAGATAGAAACGCAATTTACACAGAAGGCGACTGGTAAAAGAGACTTAATCAGTCAGTTAGGAACATAATTAGCCTTGTACTTTCCTTTTTTCTGCCTCATTTACATGTTTGTACACGGTCTTACTTCACTCCACAACTTTCATGACACACAGCAGAGCCAGTCTAATTCACTCATGCGCTTCAATCAGCAGCCACGTTCGGTTTTAGCTTTAGTAATACAGCGTGTTTAGGATGAGGCGAGTCCATCTTATTCTGTTAGATATACAGAGATGAGTGCTTTCGATTCAATTAGAATGCCGAATTGAATCCACATTTTGTTTGTGCACGGTTTTATCTATCAGTTAATGAATAGTGGATATGATGCATCCACAGATGAGGCCTGACACTGTAAGTCTGTGCAGTGAAATTGGCTGAAAGCAAACCGCTGCTTGTCCATTAAAACACTCTGTCAGCTTGTCCTTTTGGAGGACAAGCCTGTTTTTTTCTGACTTGTAGACTTACACATAGAGAGCAGTTTTTAATAAGTCTCAACTGGTTTTATTTTAGAGTCTATACATAAGGGGGCCAACTGCTCTTTCTTATGGAAATGAAGGCCATCTGCCGCCATCATTCAGCTGAACGATATCCTAGTAATGCAGCCATCTGAATTCATTAGCAGGGGGGGATGTATGTGGTCGCATGATACCAAAAGAAATGAATCTTTCTCCTGTCCCACCATATATTTATACAGACCTACAGTACCTCTCCCTCTCTGTCCCTGGAGTCCTGGCCACGCATAGGCATTTATTTAAGGAGCGTCATTAAGCACTAACAAGAGAAAACCTCTCTCCAAAATTGCACGTGTGCAAAGGCGGGCTGCAGAATTCAAAGCTGCAAAACACCACAATGTTGTTGCAGCTGTTGATCTGTCCTACTGTCGATCAGAAGGAAATGTTTGCATTTCATTTAATACGTTTAATGTGTAGCTTTAAAACATGAATAATCTTTCTTTCTTCCACCCTTCCCCACCGCCCTTCTCGCTCCAGACTCCATGCACATAGAGAATATCGAGGCCGTCCAAAGGCTCCAGGATTCTCTCCACGAGGCGCTGCAGGACTTTGAGGGCTCCCAGCATCCAGAGGACCCTCGGCGGGCAGGCAAGCTGCTAATGACCCTGCCTCTGCTCCGTCAGACCGCCACCAAGGCCGTCCAGCACTTCTACAGCATCAAAATGCAGGGAAAAGTCCCCATGCACAAACTATTCCTCGAGATGCTGGAGGCCAAGGCTTGACACCAGGGCCGGACATTTGACAGACAGCTGCATCACCCAATGGGAGACGAGGGACAGCCCATAAAAAAAAATGAAGGTGGTGTGCCAATTGACAGTGAAAGGAAGAAGCGTGGACTACTGAGTCATTTTAACACTTTTAAATGGTAATAAAGATAAAAGAAAAGGGGACTTGAGATGGTTTTAAAAAGGGTGAATATCAACCTGATTGACATGGGATCATGATGATGTATATAAAGATGTTGTGTACAGAAATCAGGCAACCAAGGTCTTGTTATAACCAGAGACCCGTTGCTCTATATCACCTGAAGCTTCTGTGAATTTGTTTCTTATCTTATTTTCATCTCAAAATGGAAGTGTGTTAATAATATAAATGTCCGAAAGAACTGTACGGCTACGAAGCCACATTATGTGTTTTTTTTTTCTTTCTTTCATATTTTCTAATCTGAGTTGTTAAAGCAATAGTCTCTAACTGGTCTACATATAATATGTGTACTGTATATTGTGTGAAATTGCACTGGGCGGGGGGGGAGAATTGTTAGACATATTCTTATATTCGTCATCAAAGAAAGCGCTACCCGCCACGGGTGTGTAGGATTCTCGATTTCCTCGTAATATATTTACCTCGTAGTAGCTTCATCAACTCAGCGGTTTCAGTCAACTTGGTGCTTACAGAAGGACAATGGTTGGCCAGTGATCATAGTTCACAAAAGAGTTTGCACTAAGCATCGATGAATAACACGGCAATAATGGGTATTGTGCTAGCGAGCTCCGTCTGGTAGCGTCTGAGTCTCAGTCAGTGGTTTTTGCTTATAGTGACTAAAATCCCCTCTGTGTTCAATGTCACTCACAAATATTGGCAACTAAGCATACTGTGAAAAATACACATGATAAGCTATATTCTGTGCTGAGGATTTTTAACCTAAACTGTATGGCTTCTTTAAAAAGGTTTATTTTATTTCAATTACAGGTAAAGGACACAATAACATCTATGCAATTTAATGCAATCAAATCTGCTCTTTATATGTGCTGATTCAACCCTCTGGTAGTTTTTGACTCTATAGTTTATGATTGTGCTGTATTAGATTGCATTATATTGTGTAGGTTTTGCGTTTTCTTGCGTTTCCCCCCTTTTTGTTTAGGTTCTCAAACAACAAGTGTCATTATATTGATAGAATTAGTTTCACAGTCGTCCTTTTGTTTTTGCTCATGTGTGATACCAAGGTCAGGCCTCTTGCATCTAATTTTTAAACATTAAACACATGATCCTATGTTTTGCTCTCAGTGTGGATGAGAGGTTAAATACTTCAAAATCTGAAACTTTGAGTTTGGGCATAATTTCTCCCCTTTTATGACAAGTGCCACATTTGAAACAACTTTTCCAAACTATCAGACTCTCTTGTACCTAATAAAGTGGCCACTGTGATCTATCTGCGTTTCAGGGTGGAAAGTTTGTCTCCTGGATCGTTAAAATTCAAATGGCAGCTTTTAAAAACTGTAACAGATGACGAGAGGTTTAAATGTTAGTGTGCAACAATATAATGACACTTGTGTTTCTGAGAAGAAATTCAATTACCTTCTGAACTGAAACTGAGCAACAATAATAATTTGATGATGATTTTTTTTTTTTTTTTTTGCTTTCATGAAGGTGCTAATCATTCAGACTGGCACTGTGTGTACATTTTACAAACACTGACACTCTGAGGTGCACAAACACAGTTGATAAATCTGTATAGTCCAGAAGTGATAGTAGACTTTTATAGCATAATATCTATCAATTGCAAACCAGTTGCCAAATTATTCAAAGAAAGCAATCGGAATGATGTGATACAGTTATCAACGTTTTATCATAAGATCAAAATAATACAATAATAGGTTAATCAGCTGCTCTTTAGTGACCGTAGTCAGACAGATCTTCTCCCTAATGAACACTTTAAAGCAGTAGTGTCTTTAAAGTGTCAAGTGCCATTAGCTTCTGCCCAAACGAGAAGAAAACATAAAGCCAAGCGACCAGTAACTACAGACATAGGCCAGTTTCTACACTTGAAATGATCCCCACAGGAGCAGACGCTATTGATTCACTGTAATGTAATGCATAGATAATTATAAGCCAATACAGTAGAGAATACAATTCCCACGATGCACTTCCCTTAATGTGTAACCAGCTAATCCATCCCCAGCTGAAGTGAGGGGATGTGTCACCTCTGTACAGTAGCAAACCAAAGCATAGAGTCTTCAAACACTGGTAAAACTGTATTTTGAGCCGGACAGTGAATCTAACTGCTGTTTCCACATAATTATGAATGTTATTTACAGGACATTATTAATGGTTATACCTTTATTCTGAAAATTCTGCTATTCACATTGAGCAATCCTCTAAACCTGCGATAGTGGTGATACCAGCTAAACAAGATGAAAACCTTTCATCTTTTTTGTTCAGTCAATACATGCATTGATTTAACACCAGTGTCTTTGTCGATATGAGACACAATGTGAAGTCTCACTCTGTATCCGAAGACATGAAACTACCATAAAAAGTGATGTTTTTCATGTTATGATGTTTCAATAAGCGCCAATCAGCTCGTGTTGTGCTTGCTGTGTGAACACGTTTGGCCCCAAAAAAAACTCGACCACAACAGTCAAACGTGACCTTTTCTCCTCTGACCAGAGTCCCTTCACACACACACACACTTCCTCTGTGCACTTTTGAGGAGTGATAGCAGATAATTGTTTCCCAACTTTCCCTTCTTCTCAAATTAATATAAGAAAATAAAAGAAAAATGCTTAATTTATTTTCAGAGTTCTAAAACGGTTCTGCTGCATCCAATTAATTCTAATTGTCTCCTAAGCTGAAATTCTCAATAGAAATGGAGCAATTAAATTTCTGCTTTGGCTCTACCTTGGGGACAAGAGACGTTTTATTTCGGTTGACGGTGGGGAGGGTTTGTCTAAATCTTTACAAAGGCGATTTCATGGGTGTCTGTAATAGTTTCATAACAGAGCGATCACTGGGCTATGCAAGGCAAATATGGCCACCTATGTTCCTTGTGTTGTGGAGCATCAGACTGACATTTAGTTGTGCTTTGTTTACAACGTGGACATGCTGTACACTGCAAATGTATTGTGCATATTTCACTGTACTATACTGTAGCTGCTGTGCATTGAAATAACTATTTGTTTAATTTGCCCGTTTAATGAATTTCTCACGATGTATTAGCACCCCCACCTGAATAGCTGTATAATATAAATCACTGTATTGAGTCAAGTGAGAATAAGTCCTCATGTTTGGTCTATGGTGGGATGTTCTCTAATTTTCTTTATCTTTTCTGTGTCTTTGTGTCTCTCATTGATTTTTGGTTATCAGCACAGCAGGACGTATAGCGAGTGAAGTAGTCTAGACCCTATACCTCAATTCATATTTTGAAAATTACACTGGGTTTGGAAACGGGCCATGGGTTCCTCCTGGGAATCAGTGGCACAGAAATAAAGTGACATCACTGACTGGGTATTAAAAAAAAATGTAGATGAACCTACCGCAATTGGGGAGCACATTCCTCGGAGGAGAAAGCTGCTTATTCGCTGTTCCATTTGCGGACTTATCTCCGTGCACTCTGAGATGACGAGATTTACATAAAACATGGAGGAACCTCCCTGGCCGTTCTGGTCCGCGGTGTATAAAGGACCCTGCTAGGTGTATGTAGACATGTGATTTACCCAAGAGGTTTACTCCCCTCAAAAGCAATATGTTAGCAATTGTGATATATGAATCAAGTTAAAAGGGAGTTTTGGTTCGTTTTAATTATACACTGACCCTATGCTGGGAAAAAAGGACAGGGTGACTATGCACACACACGTTCACAGTCCTGGTGAGACAAAGGGGAAAATGTTGGAAGTGAGGAGTAAAAAACCACAGCTGGGTTTCACTGGACAGTTATTGTGTGGCATTTTCTTGTGTTTTTGTTTGTTGTGTTCATGCCTAATGTACCCATGTGTAAATATATGCTTTTTTTTTGGAGTGAGTCAGATCTAACAGTGCACTGAATGTACAGTGACAATAAAATCACATGGTTTATGTAATCACTGCAAATGATTTCTTTAAATATCTTCAGGTCAACAAATATGGGAAGAAGTCAATCTACATTTACAGACATGATCAATTCTTTTTAAGGATGATATTCAAAAAATATCCACACACGGCTATCTAGTTTATTCTACATGAGCGTGACGACCCCAGTGGTCAGACCCTAACAACAACCCTCAGACCTGAGGAAGATCATCTGCGATCTAAATGTCGTCATGTCACTGCAGAATTGGGAACAAGACGTCAGCTTTTGTGCAGATTGTCACCCAGCACCTGCAAAGATATTCAGATGCATGTACGTCCTAATGATTACCTATATGGATACCTTCAATAATACTGTAGCCTCTGGTTTATTTTACGCGCCAGTTTGATAAAACTTTAAATATTTGAAGGTACAGAATAAGACTGTTGGTTTCAGCTTTTAACAAGTAGATAAAATTGCAAGATAAATTATATTCACCCTACAATGATGATACTGACGCTATACAATGTAATTGTGTTGTAATTGTTTTCCAATATATATTTTATATGCCAACATAGTTCTCAAGTTAGTTTTAAAATCATAAATTGCATCTTTCTAGACATATCTATGAATATGTGTGTAATATAAAATGCCTTGATTTGCTGTAGTGTGCTGTTGCTTTCAGCTGTTTCATATTATCTGAATATCTTGGTGCACAGTCAGATTTTTTTATTTAATGGATATCAACAAAATAATATAACAGTAATAGTAATTTCATGCTCTCATTCGAGTACAGTCTTGTCCTGAACTCAGGGTTAGAAACGTACAGTCAAACGGTGCCTAGCATGACCAATCATGTATTTTTCTGCACTTGTACATTTAGCAAGACGGTGCCTTGGGGTGTAACGGCATCCTCCTGCCCCGACTGTCAGCTGGTTAGCTGTCTACACAATGTCCCGTTTGACCTTGCGTTGGCTACAACACTGGCTGAATGCACATCTGACACACTCCCTTCCTTTGTGGTGCAATCCTGTGGAAGTCATTTCATTTACTGGGCTTTCAACTTCAGCCAATATGGGGGTTGGGGGAGTAAGTCTGTGTTTAATCAGCCTGCCACAAACCATTCCCCTAAACAAAATCAGCTATGATGTCCAGCGAAAAGATCTCTCAACAGAAGATTGAATTAAACATATAAATGGGCTTGTCACTTTTTCATTTTTTATTTATTCTCTTGGCACGGCTACGCCCGCCACTCCACATTATTGCTGGAAATAACAACTGTGTATTAACTTGTGGATTGTTCTGCACAGTATGTCAGCATCACCAGTGTGTTATCCATTGACGCTTAAGATAAAATTCCTTTATTAGTCCCACTACGGGGAAATTTACAAAGACACTTAAGGAATGCTGAGAAATAACTGACAATATTAAGAAGCTGAAAAAACACATAATCACGTGTCTCATGAACTGCTCATCATTGCAGCTCTTCCCTCATAGGATTGCGAGCAGTTTTTTTTCCTCCGTTTTCAGTCTTGTAGAATGGAATTAGGGCATGGCCCAGTGTCCTCAGAGTGACTTTCCATCTTGTAAACCATGTTTTATTCTCCTTAAATCGTCACCAGGCGTCGGGCCTGTCTGTGCCTCAGAAGGGGCATTGACACTGTCACACTGCGGTCTGTTAATCAGCCAACCTTGTTGCCTACCTCTTTCAGAAAATCTATGATCACACTGTTAGTGCAACCTTGTACTGTCACCAGGCGCTTTAGCCGCGCTGCCGTGCGCTCGCACTCCTTTCCTTTGACTCGTGTGAGGATTATTCAGCGGCTGAGGTGAGAGTCCGCCGAGAATAGGCTGTAAAGTGTCAGTCATGGTTACCCGGAGTGGTGTTGTCTTAGACGATGTAACTAGGTGAAAGTGAGTGAAGGAGATAGGAAACCATCAATATGCTCCCTGTGTAAATTGAAGAAGGTCATGATTTATGGCTCCCGGCTACAGCGTACATACATGCTGAATCTACTTTTTTTTTTTTTTCCCTCTGTCGCCTGGCTCAAGGACAGGTAAGGGTGCCTTTCTCTCTCAGCTCATCCCCACCACCATGCAGTCTGTGGCACTTTGTGATGGACAGCCCTGAGAGAGGCCGGCGTTCTTTCAAAATGAATTGAGCGCCATCTATAGGTGGCTGGATGACTGAGTGACGGTGCCTCTGGTGTGCAG
Organism: Holacanthus passer; assembly: GCA_025331565.1. Lineage (NCBI taxonomy): Eukaryota > Metazoa > Chordata > Actinopteri > Pomacanthidae > Holacanthus > Holacanthus passer. The sequence goes on from JAFREQ010000034.1 coordinate 3,449,963, forward strand.
AGACAGCGCTGGGTTGGGGGGGGACAAACGATCAGATACGCATTAAAATGGTGCACTCTCCTACCTGTGATACTCCTCGTGCACCTGTCTCTTCGCGTGTCTCATCACCTCATCAGTCACGTCCGTCTTTTCGGTCTCCTTTTACTTGGGGACTCAGACAGGGAGGGGACAGCTGTGGGTTTTCTAAGGCCTCGCAACAGCTGCAAACCCCGCATGGCATTGCATCTGTTCAAGTCTTGCAGCGTTACGGCCTGAATCTCAGCTGAAGCAAGTTACATTGCAGTTCATAGTGGGGTTCTCTCCGGTCTTAGCCTGTTAACCAGCGAGCAGATGGAAATTATATGGGAGGGTGTTAGGCCTGAAAATGGACTTGCAAGCATCTTGCTGTCTCAGGCACGCAGCTTAAAGTGGGACAATTCGAATAAGGCCACACGAGAGAAATCAGGACTTGTCTGTGAATTCGTTCGACGTGGCACAATGAATACGTCTCTGAATCTTAAAGTTTATTATTTATTTGGATGATTTATTACGTCTGGGTGCCTCTGACGTTGTTCCTTTGCCTTTGGAGGGAGCCAGACGTTACAAATGGAGCGCTCATTAGCATTTGACCTCCACATTATGCTTTGTTTACCTGCCTCTCCTCACCTCTATATCTCCTCAGACAAAATCAGGGCTTTCGCAGGAGGCTCCGAGCGTGACACAGTTTTGTTACTGGGCGGTAAAGGTAAGTACCACATTTGCATTGCAAGATTTCTCAAACAACTTGAGCACACAGAAACAAGTGAGGGGGGGGGGGGGCAAAAAAAAGAAGATGCTCCGCTCCTCGGGGACGACGCCACTCCCAGACGCTGTCGTCTCGGCTCTGGAGTCCTGACAGCTGCTTAAATCCCCAGAGATGATGGAAAGAAGTATGAACAAAAGTTACAGTAAAGAGTCACAGCCACATCCTGTTGTGTGAAAGGAGGAGAGTGTTGTGTTTGGATTTGTTCACGGCTAATTGCTTATGGTTAGAAATGTCATGAATGTCTGACATAACCTGGATTTTTATGTGTGTGAATTAACAGCTCATGCTTGCAAATAGGTTTGTTTTATCTATTATAGTGATCACACAATATGGTTGCAAGGACATTTTTAAAAAACAGATTCAACATTTCCAGGTTTGCAGAAGTGGCTTAAAAATTATTTAAAATTTAAAAGGGTTTTTGTCTATGTAAAAAAAATTTTTGTCATTTTTATTCATACAGTGCAACCGTATTAGAAATAGGGAAAACATTTGATTTAAGATAGAAGTAATATCAAATCAAATGAAAAAATGAATTAAATGTAGCTGAAAAATAAAGAAAAAATAATTACAATTGCAATTATATGCTCTGTGCAATATTAACATTTCCACATTCATGGGTAAGCAGGTCATGCATACAGTGTGTGTAAAGAGAATCATAAGCAACAAGTAATGGCAAACTGGCAAACATCCACAAAATACACACACACACACACACACACACACACTACCAGACCGCGGGGTGTGGCAGGTAGCTGTGTGTGCTGTGGTTAATTGCGCAACGAGAAACTGTTCTTTAATTTATTTCTTGCCTGTCCTGTACAAGAGTGATCATGAAACCCCATTCATTTCACAGAACACAATTTTCATATTTAATGAGCATGACTCCAATACAATTACAGTAATTAGTCAAATCTCACTCACGGCCAATGGAGCTCGCCGCCATTATTAGTGGATCTTATTAATGATGTTGCACATGCGGTGCTCATAGGGTAATTGAGGGCATGTGTGGGTATGGGAACAGGGATACTGGGGATTGGAAAGCAGTGGTGGTGTCAGTCTGTTTTCTGTCTCTGCTGGGCCGGATGTTAAATGGAGGTCTGCTTGATATTAACTTTGAGATGTTTAAGCAGTGGTAGGAGTTGCTATTGATTTGACAACATGGTCGGTTTTGCCTCGGTTTTAAATAGGATGCTTGAATTCTACATCAATTCAACCACTGACTTTAGATGGACACGTCAGCTTGTTGCTAAATCAGCTGACCTGAAAGTTTGTATTTTACAAGCTGCTTTAAATAAATGGCGTATCAGTTCACAGCATCACCGCTGTGCTCCGGGCCCAGGAGGATCACAACAAAAAAGACAAAGGCACGTGCTGGAAAAAGAAGCCCATTTAGTGTGAGTGATGATGCCGCAGTGTCTGACATTTTGGAGGTTTGTGGAGCTTCTGTTTCCAGACTGATCCTTATTAAACCTATGGAGCTGTGTAGTATCTGCAGCAGCGAGTGACACAGAAGTCACTGAGTGCAGATTTTTCTTTGTGTTTGTGACAATGTGGACTAAATCTGTGATGTTGTGTTTTAAGATTTGAAAGATTTTTTACATGTTGCTAATGTGTTTCAGAGAGGTCGAACCTGCACAAAGGCGACATCTGTACACACACCAGGGTGAAAGCTGTGTCTTATGTTGTTTCGTGTGCTTTGAACCACTTAATGTCAGGGTTGATGTTTATAAAGAAGCAATAATTTTAATCAAAGAAAAGTGACTTAATGGCCTCTTATCCAATTAAGGGCAGTGTCACCGCTGAGTTAATGAGTGTGACGCCGCAACAGGAAAAAAAAACCTCTATTAACACAACATAATTAGCGGAACATGGTGGAATTAGACGGCAGCGATGACAGTGCTTTGGTGTTTTTATAATTAAACATGGGTTAAAGACAACAATTAAGCCACATCTTAAAACCCCCGGTCTCATTCAAGCCGGAGAGGACGTGCATTGTTTGCGTGAAAGCTCTCGAGACGCCGTTGTGTGAAGTTTGAATCACAGTTCAAAGACGAGAGCTGAAAGTGAGGGAGGTCACGACATCGATGTGTGGGGGGGGTTCAGGGAGGCTCACACACAGCTACTGTACAGTTTGTTATAAGAGCCGAATGACATCTATTGTGGGTTTCACAATAGGATTTCTGCCTTAATGCTCAAGAGGAAACACGAAGGCTTGGATCTTGTGATTTTAGCTTGGAACAAATTTTCGGCACAGATTAAAGTTCCATATGGTGGCGTGTCGCTGCCACCAGGACGAAACACAAACATCTCTTCCTGTTTAATACTAAAGAATATTTTCTAATATAGAAAGTTATGTGGGTGTGTTGTTGATGAGGAGAATAATATCTTTTTATAACAATGAATATTTTATTTCTTATTTTTTCAACAGTGTTCTGCTTGAATTCCAGATTTAATTTCTATTTCTCTTTATTTACTTTAAAGCAGCTGTAATCATTTTTTAGCACCATGACTTTAAAGATGTGGATCCACCTATTTGGTCCAGACTGAAAAATCTCACCAATTAGTGAATGGATTTCTGTGAAGTTCTGTATGGACATTCATAACTTTGATGCGATCTCTTTTTCTTTAGCTTGTGGTTTTAAGCGAAATAGAAATTTGGTACATAGATTTAAGTCCCCCTCTGGATGAATTGCATTGAGTTTGAGCACCTGCACTTGGTGGAGAACAAAAACAGAGTGCAAAAACAAAAAGCATGAATATTGGACACAACTGCAAATGAATGTTAATGTTGCAAACACATTCACAACTTTACAAGGTGATGATATGTTAGTGTCATGACAGCTTGTTGCGCTGCCACCAAGAGGCCAAAAAATCTATTATTTCAGGTTAAATAATATTATAAAAAGAACTTGACTTTGACATCACATTCCAGGTGAAAGCTGACCTGAAAGTGTTCATCTGTTTGTGGAAATTGATTCTCTTAACGTGGCCTCGTTCAGGACTATGGGCGCGAACAGTGAAGGGTTGTTGGGATGCATCTGAGTCTGAACCGACCGATTATTCTCACCGCAGCATACTGGAGGGCAGGCCTTATTAGTGATGTGCTAATGTGACATTAATTGCTTTTACTTTTTCACTCCATTAAGAGGCTGCTATCTGTTTCAGGAGCCCGGCCAGATGGTTTATCGGCTCTGCACTGGCAGCGGTGTTGCTAATGGACTGAAGCGCGGAGCTGTAAAATAACGACAGCAACAGGCGACCATGAGAAATGCCCGTAATTGAACGGCAAGCGTGGAGGTACGGAGCACCTGTCACATTGTGAAGAGAAGGACGACTGATTTGAAAACTGTTGTTTGATATCGTCTTTCACTCAAATATTGACCTGGCAAAAATCAAGAAAAAATGAAACCTTTGACCTCGAATAGATCAAGTGTGTTTGTGTAGAGTATCTTTAAGCTTTGGTTGAAGAGCCATGACAAGTCTTCATTCCAAATATTGGCAGGAATTGACTATATGCTGAAAATAAGGCCGCTGCATTGAGGAGTAAAGCCAAGACCAGGGTCAAATGCTAAATAAGAAGAAGCTGGCACTAGAGACACCCAAGGGAAACCTCTTCCTCTGTGTCCTTACTCTCTCCCTCCTCTGTCCTCACATCCACCACCCCTCCACCTCTCCCCTACCTTCATGCCAAACCTCCATGACCTAGGCCAAGATCAATAGCACAGTTTAAAGAGGATGGACTGTGTAAATAGAGACGATAGATCCTGCCGATGAGGATGCCTTGACCACTGATGGCCTCTGACTGGTGCGGTAGCATTTGATCAAGTCGAACATTGATGGCTGTCAATACATTTGGCACAGGGAGGGTTTGGAGCCTGTCAGCAGGACATCAGGATGGTGGTACGTAGAGGGGTCGGGTCCAAAGATGACTGGTCAATTTTTAGATAATTTTCTGTTTGAGCATTACAATGGAGGATGAACTGGGGCCCATCAGGGATCTGGAGTTGCGGGCAGGTATTGGCAAATGGACATCCAATAACATCCTGTGGGTGTCCAGTATGCAGATTCACCTTGTTCAATTCAGAGTGGCTGAGCACTCACTCCTTAATATATGAAAAGCTGACATTAATCACAACTAGAGCTGCAACACTTTAGTTATTTAGGCAACTATTTTACATTTATTTTATCATTTATCAAGCAAAATTACAGAATATCTTCATTTCTAGCTTCTCAATTGTGACGTTTGCTGCTTTTCTCTGTTTTATATAATTTTAAATTGAGTATCTTTGGACTGTTGGTCAGAGAAACTGTCCAACTAAGGCCGGCGTAGCAGCATGTTGTTTTACACATGGAAAAGCAAATTGTCCGTTCCAGTCAAGATGCAGATTAATGGGTGTATAAATCAGTACCATGTTACTGGTGAGGACGTCCTCTCCATTACGTTCTGATTACAAATGTTTTTCATGTACGAGCCCGATAAGAGATCAGTCTGTGATGTGTGCACGCTGTTCTTCATGGGGACTAAATTAGCTCTTTCTGTTTTCCACAATAATATTTTGCATCAGGTTGGAATTCCCCAAATAAAACCCAGATGGCATGCAAGTGATTTATTATAAATAAAACATTTTTTCTGCATCTTTGAAGACTTGAATTACCATATCTCAGGCATCAGCTTTTTTGTGCAATATTCCTCTTTGCAGCAGTTTTAATGGATGCATGTATGATTATTTATACCATTTACAGCTTCTCAGTTAGATGTCATAACATTTATAGGGCCCATCCCTTGGCAAACAGCCTCTAACCTCCAGGTGCATTCGTGGACTTTCAAATGGGAACATTTTGGAGTGACAGCAAATGATTCAGACTCATATTAAAAAACAAACTTCTAATTAAGATCAAATGTGATATATATTGAGTTTTACATTACATTACCCCTGTAATGTAAACATAAGTCCTTCTAATATTTTCTTCTGTAGTCTAGTTCGGTCTTTTTAAAGGTTTCAACAACCTCCAATTAAATTAACTTTCATTTCTACAAAATTCTAGTTCTACAATATCATTTCACAATATTGTAGAACTCACAACAGACAGGATCAAAATGGATGCATCATCTTTTTTTATTCCATTCTTTCTTCTTCCTTGTCAAAACATGGCACCTACATTACCCACAATGCAACTTGGCCCCCAACAGCTCAGACAGGATATTCAGGTGTGTTATGGTAGTAGCAGTAACCTCAAGCCTTGAACCTGAAGCAGAGTTGAGGAGTGGACCGAGATCTGGTAAGCCAGATTGTTTTTTTCATTTTTAAAAGTTCTTGAGCCCGAACCGACGTTGACTCAGGTGACATCAATCAAGGCAATTCAACAGATTTTCACACCTCCAACTCGAGCCACAAACTGCTTTAGCCTTAACAGCTTTTTTCTGCGGTGCTCCCCTGGACCTGTAAACAGACAGTTCCTTTTTTATTTTCCCAGCATATGAGGAAATAGCCTAAATATGATACTGTATAAGCTACATAGGTGTAAAAAATGCTGACCCAATACACTGATTGAATGGGTGAAGTCGTGCTGTAATTCATTCCTGCAGCGTAACTGTGAGCAAGATTTATATGTTTTTTGAATGCCAACCTATTTTACACTTTTGTATAGACCACATGAGCAGATAGCATCTCAGCATCTTAGTCAATATTTCTTCAGCCAAAACAAAAACATTACTCACCCACATTTACACAGCATGCATATCCAACATTAGACTTTGTAAATGCAGAGCGTGTTAGTCATAATTCTGCTTATCTCACCTGTGTGACAGCTCACATTTTAGTATATAAACCAGCCCATTACCGCCTGTGTAAGTTATATGCAACAACACAATCTGTTGAACCTGTAGCCGGCCAGCTGCTCATATTAATCAAACAGCCCACTTCCCTTTATGACACAAAGCAAATAGTCATAAATGCTCTTATCAGCCTTTCTAATAGTGTGGACGTTACAATCAGATTCATGGTGGCATAAACTATTACATTTCATCTTTATCATATCCAACGATCACTTCTTTTTCATGAGCATCGTTTATAACCAGCGGACAGCTTGTTGCGTAATGAAATTCAAAGCAGTCTATCGGCTCCAGGGATCTCACACTCTGTTTACTTATATTTACATATATTTATGTGGGTTTTGTTTTTCCACAACAGGCAAACAGGCATGATGAATGTATGGCTGCAGTCCCGCAGGGACATGTGGTTCCCTGCAGAACTGATCTGTGGTCATGCAACTCCCAGCTTTAACTGTAAAGTGTGGAGAGCCTCAGTCTGTTTTTATTATGGTGGTGCCTCTTCATCATCTCAACACGTTGTACTGACAAATACAGATGTCTTCTTCAGAGCAATGCAAGGATGACATTATAGTATGTCTTAAAATACAGTCATACATGCAGATGTTTTAATCACAATCCTGAAAGTTACTCTTTTATTTTAGTATTTGCAGCAAAAACTTTCAAAACCATTTTCACAAATATTTCAATCAACAAGAATATTCATAATATTGACATTGATGCCATTTATAAAAGCTTCATTGTCAGATGGCAGTTTATTGTTGATCAAATAGGTGAAAGACGCTGCAGCATCCTTCACAATCAAATGAGAGGGAAATATTCAGACCTCTGCTTTGTATACTCCCCCTTTAATTTAGAGCACTTTGATTAATCAATTAATATTCTTTTCTCAAGGTCTTTTTATAAACCTCATCATTAATAAAAGCAGACATTCAATTAGCAGCCAAATCTTGATTGCCAATTTTGTCATAACAGTCTCCCTTTCTATGCTTTTTTTTTTTTTTTTGGTTCGTTATAGTTGGGAGTATGGTGTGGGTAGGAAGAATTAACTAATTTCATTAATCTAATTGTCATCGCTTTCAACCATCCCACTAATAAGTACAAATTAATATGATTAATCAATTTGACGACATAAACTCATTCAATTACAGTTTTTCAAAGGCAAGTGGGTGTGTTGGGGTGATAGGGAGGTGCAGCCAGTGAAGGGAGGTGGGCAGCCGAGCAGCTTGCTCTGTGAGGAACCCAGCCCACAAAATTGGAGTCAAGTCAGGCAATTAGTCATTGTGAATGATAAATAAATGGTGATGAATAGTGGAGGGCAGATACCCCACTAACTACAGTCTTACTTGATTTAGTGGAATTTAGTCTTTTTATGTAGAAAAATAACTGGACTATAGACAAAAGATTACTGCCTGTTTTAGTATTTTAGACCACACTGGGTCCATATTCTTTTACCCTAAAATAGTTCTGCATCCAATATTGGGACCAAAATAGGTTTGTTTTTAAATATGATTTACTGTAGGAAACAATTAGAAAACCTTTGCCAGATTTTCCATTTTCTTCCCTTGTTTTCTGAACCAGCATCAGAGTTGGGCTAAACAAAGAACCCATTTACAAACAGTGTTGTTATTCCGTATTTGCATGTATGTATTTAAATTTTTCTTTCCTCTTTAATTCAAGTGGAAATTATGTCTATGAATGTATTATGTGTTATACTGTTTTACATGGAGTCCAGGTAGCGAAGTTGATGCCAAGGTAAGAACAAAAAAAAAAAAAAAGTCAGTGCCAGTCCATTTGGGTTTTTTATCCATGAAGCAGAAGATTTATTACTTTGAGTTAGAAGTGGGCGATATGAATAATATTTTTGACAGTATATGTAATTTAATTTGTGATATCATATATATCTCTATGATGTTTGTTTGGATTTCTTTTTCAGTTTATATGGAAAATAACATTCAAATAACAACAATAAAGATCTAATCCAGTAATTTCAATTCCTGACGAATAAATAAATCATCAAATTGATGCAAATATCCTTTAACAACCCACTTTTTCAAAGCAGTCCTTGTCCCCAGTATAATTGCAACCAGAGAAAAGGAGAGATACCACAGTATAAGCAGTATGGAAAAATCTCATATTGTCTGACACTATACATTATATTGTCATATAGCCCGACCCTACTTTTGATCTAATAGGCCTTTTTCAACAAATACTTTGACTTGTCATTGTAGGTGTTGCTTATAACATTAACGACGGCTCCGTTCTATTCAAATGTCCCAGTAAGTCATGACAGTGTGACAGTGAGCCAACACCAGAAAACCCTGAAACTGAAGCAGCTAAATGGAATTCAGCCATCCTTCATTTTACATTTACACCTGTGTTTGTCCTGCTGAGATATGTCAAGATGTCCTCTGTGAAAAAGGCCTTTTATAAAGTCGAATGTTGATTATGCCATAACATATATAGAAAAACACATTTGAATACCAAATATGAGAACTACATGTTTGACTACACAACCGGTGTTTTCAAGGTCAGTGATTTAAATGATTTTCCCTGAGTTCCTCACTGTCCTGATCCGAATTAGACTCCTAACTAAAATTCAAATAGTATGAACGGTTGTAGATTAACAAGGGTGGAGCGTATTTACTTGGAGCAGCTGCTGGGGTTTTATTTGTATATTTCAAATCTAGTGTGCTGAGAGGAAGATGTGCTGGCGCAGCACTTTGGGTGATGCCCTTTAATGCGCTCTATCTTATCAGCCCAGCATCACCCCTATTCAAACCAGCGTCTGATCGAGCAGTGTGATGTTGTTTGGGTCTTACATTGGGAATAGTTTATAGAGGCACCGTCTCTAATTTGTGAAGTGAGGTATTATAGAGGAGACAATTAGACCGAGCTTCGATTGGCGTATAGAGGCTTGGATGCTGACAGTCAAGAGAAGGCTTTCAAATGTCATACCAATTAATCTATCCAGCCATCAAACAATATTCTGGAAACAAAGTCAGGGGGGGCGATCAATCTGCATCACTTTTCTCCTCACCGGGTTATGGGAAAATTGATCTGTCAAACAAAGCATTTTGGAAGCAGTGCATGGACTTGTTCGGGATCCATTAGCCTCCATTGAGCATTTTGTTTAACATAGGATTTTCATCACAGAGAAAATGCAGTGTCCTCAATACTGTGAGCTACAACTTTACGATTTCTGATTTCTTTGTTCTTGCTTAGGAAGCTTTAGAAAGTGCTGATGGAGATTGAAAGGGGGCTAACTTCTAATGCGTTTGGAAATATTAGGCCGTTGTTGTCTCTCATATATTCACAGCCAAGAAACACTTCAGATGATTTTTGTTAATAATACAGTATACAAATGAGTAGTATATCAATCAGGCATCAGGCATTAGTCCTCAGTATCAGTGTTATTGTACACTGTGGGGCTCTCCTGCCATCCTATACAGCGTGGCTGCCCTAAGCTGTATCATGAATTCCCTGTGCAGTGTATTGTTCTAAGACAGAACTGTATCACATTGTGCCCGTCATGCTGTTTTAGAGGGGAGAGAGCTTCCTCTATGGGATTTCTCCCAGCCCCATCCCCTGATAATGTATCTCTCCCTAAAGGCTAGGCCTCCGTGACCTTGTCTTATTCATCGAGGGCGTCTTAAGCGAAAGAACTGAATCCTGAATGGGCCATTTCCCCTCTTTTAACACCCCTTTAATGTCATCAGTGAAATATGAAGTCATTAGGCGATATTAAAACACTGCTGACAAACTAATTAACGGGAGACATTAAACAGGACGGGCTTGATTAATCCGCTTTAACGATTCTTTTTAAGTGGTTCTGGTCAAAATTAATACAGATTTACTGGTGATCTTAAGGAAAAAATACTCTTATGTGTATCAGACCTCAAGGGCAACCTAAAGTCACTGGTATTTTACCTCCCACTGCTCTCCCTCTTACCTTCCCACAGTCAAACTCACACAGTTGGTCTCCGAGTCTCTGACAACAAACTACTGTACGGACACACGTGCTGTGGGCCTCTCCTCAAAGATTGCTCAGGTTGTTTTGATGTGTTAATTCATATGGAATCTATTGTAATCAGAGTGGTTTTTATCTATTATTGCTGTTAATTTAAATGAGTTTATATGATTTCAATTAGCAGCCTGACACATTTCCAGATCCAGTAAATGTTTTAGCGTTAAAAATTTGTTGGAATGAGAAACTTGAATTAATAGTTCTTATTTTAATATTAAAAGAATTAATATGATTCCTGTTGTTGGGGCTTCATATGAGGCACAAATCGTTTTTTCAATAACCAATGGTTCCTTGTTCAGTAGACATGTCTTTGTAAATGTCTCCCTCTTGTGGTAAAAGCGCAGATCCAGGATCGGCTGTCGGCCACAGTAAAAAAAAAAAAAAAAAAAAAACAAGCGCTGATCCTGAGAAGTCAAAAATCACCTGTGAACGTTTTTACAAACATTTCCTTTCTTAATATATTTTGTTTTAAGCCCTATTTCGTGTCTTTCATTCTCACATTAAACTATTAAAAGGGAAATGATACTTCTACAATGTAGGCCTACTGCAGTACTGCTACAGTAAGCAGATATTACTACTAACAACATCAACAATAATAATAAAAATATGAAGAAGAAGAATAAACTCAAAATAAAGTTCCATTTTTCATTTCATAATAACATGAACGTTTAACAATGTGAGCACAAGAGGGAATGCAAAATGAAAGGACACGAACCTTGAGGAGAAGAAAAAATAAAAAGTTAAGCTAAATAAAGAAATAAATGAATTCTAAGTGTTTTCAAAAATGCTTTTAATTGTGTGTTGTTTTTATGTAATTTTATAGAGTTTGTCAAACGTGTAAAGCCTTGCAGATAAAAGAGGAAACATTTGGTGTTGTCTGTGCATTTGTGAATAAGAGTTTTTCATCGTAATTTTGTTTTTTGTTTCTGAACATATATCAAAACATTTGGAGGCTGAGCACCACCGGAAGAGGTCACCGATGACACGTGACGTGCCTCCGTCATCAGCGTGTGTCTGCGCACTGGAGCATCAGCCGATGAACGATGAAACTGTTTCTGAACATTTTTGTAAAATATGCAGGTTAAACGCCAACACTAAAGGATAACTGATTCTTACTGTAGATGTGGTGTGTGTGTGTGTATAGTCTTGGTTGAATGCGGCCTGGCCGAGTCGGAAATGAAGGTGTAACGTTAGCTAAGGAGCCAGGTCGGTCAGTGTTAGCTGTTAGCTTGTAGCTGCTCTCAGGCTGTATGTGAGCACAAAGGCCCTGAACACCGCCGCCTCTTCAAACAATGTACCCCTCCTGGGGAAACTTTGGTGGACCCCAGTCCCAGAACTATGGAGGGTCTGGGCCCCGCAAGCAGCCTGGAGGCGGGCATGCCGGCCAGCCGGTGGGGTTCGGCGGCTTCGAGGCCCCAGCCGGCGGCTCTCTGTTCTCCAGCCTGCAGGAGCAGCACCTCCAGCAGATGCAGCAGCTGCAGATGTTGCACCAGAAGCAGCTCCAGTCTGTGTTACACCACGGGAAAAATGCTAACACGTACGGTGCTGGACACTCAGGTGGGCATTCAGGGGCCCCGTGGCACCCAGAGGGACCTGGACATTCAGACAGTGGTGCTGGAGCCCAGTCTTACTACAAACAAGACGAGACTCCAGGTCAGCCGGCCAGAGGTCCCCCTGCTCCTCAGCAGGGTCACCCACAGCCTCCTCCACCTCCACCGCAGCCCAGCGAGGCCCAGCCGGGTCCTCCCCCTCCAGAGCCCTCGTCACTAAAGCCCCAGGAGAACCTCGGTGCTCCCAAAGAGGCCAACAAGAAACACTCCTCCACCACAGAGGACGACAAATCCTTACCTTTGCAGGTAATCTGTTTTTTGTATCTATGTTTTGGTGTTAAATCACATCACCACCTACAGCCAAAGAGCACCTGAGCCACCATTTTTAGTGATGTTATAAGACAAACCCACCTTTGTAGGCTGTTCGTTAGCGTTTGTCTTATTGATGGTATTTATCTAGTATTAGCCATTAAATGTATGTCTGTAGACGATAGTCCTGTTATGGTCGCACAATATTTCACTCTCGTGCAACTAATGCTTCAACATATATATATCATACTATGCTTGTAAAATGTGGAAGAGAGGTGAGGCAATAGGAATTAAATAATACACATTGCCAATGAGTAATCCTGTTAAACAATCATGGTTGCAATATCAACCAAAAATAATCATAATTATGATTTTTGCCATCAAGCAGCCCTGCTCTAATTTGGTCGATGTAAAATTGTTAAATGTCAAGCATGTCAAGAACAAAAATTAAATTAAGGACTGTAAAGTCATGAAATAGTTAAATCAGTGTTTGTGAATGAAGTGAATTTTCACATTCACAAATGTGAAGCATCTTATCACAGTTGTCATGTCACATTGATCAAGGACTGAGCAGGTTACACTGAGAAAGCAAGATTGCACAAACACTTGCACTGTGAAAGTGAGAACAGAGATTACTTAGCACAACTAACAGGTTTTAGCATGTGTTCTATGTTGGGATTTGTAAAGGCTACAATGTTTATGTTTGTGTTTTACAAATACACATTCTCACCATTGCAACTACAGTAGGTGTACAAATTAAGTAAATGAAAAGAGCATGGTTCCTTGTGTGAGTTGTCTGACAGATGTTCTTGTCCTTGTTTCACCCAGGAGCAACAGCAACTTTGGTACAAACAACATCTTCAAAATCTACAGAAGTTAAAACAAGAGAGAGCCAAACAGAATCAGAAAGAGGGTGATGGTTCTCTGCCGCCACCAACACCGGACCAATTGGCTCCTCCTCCTCCTCCATCAGACTCACCAAAAGGCTTACCTCCACCGCCACCCCCAAAAGAGGAGCCCCCAATACCACCTCCACCTCCTGAGGAGTTAAGGGTAAGTATTCCTAAAGTGTTACACATGTGTATGTAAGAATTCAAAGTCCATCGATTTTGCACATCAAAGTCTGTTTACATGTCTTGTGGAGGGCTATTGCATTTGTGAAAAAGTTGTGTACAGCCTTTTCCGGCTCCAGAGGGGACTGCACGAGATCTGTTCAATTGCCTCAAGTGATGTTGTTTAAGTCAGCTTCGTTTGGTGTTAAGGCTACAAAAAAATTGGGGGGTTGGAGGTACAAGGAGGCAGTTTATCAAACCTCTGTTTCTAGCTAGCAGCTCAAGGCTACTTGTATAACACACCTGAATCTACAACTGAACTGTTGTCGAGTTGCATTGTGGGTAATGTAGGTGCCAGGTTTTGACAACTTCTTTCAGGTTGTCCAAAATGTGTGCACTGCATTATTACTCTTCTTTCAGTGGTTTACGTTTCATAAATCAGTTTTTTAATGTTTTGTCCAAGTATGGGAAATTTTGTAACCATAAGTCATCAGTATACTGCTTGTGAATTCAAGATTGGTGTCTACTCAAAGGCTGCATGGCAGGTTTGTGATATAAGATGAAAAATATTCTGCATTCGGCTTTGATTTTTGTAATGAGCAATTGAAATTTTATCAGAATTTTTAAATTGAACAGTGTTGTTCACTGTTGTTAGTACTGTCGTCAACACCTGGTTAACAGTGTTATGTGATCAGTTGTGATTTGAACAAATCAAGTAAACTAGATTGATGAAAGTTGCTTCCACTTAAGTTTTGGATTTACACTAACCTAAAAAAAAATTCTGTGCAATGAAATAAATGATACCAAGTTAATAGTTCTGCTTTTTAAAATGCAATGTAAAGCTCTTTGGTATTTGCCAGTGTTTTTGTATTCAGCAACCTTTAAGAATGCATCAAAGCGGTTTGAAAGTATACCAGAGATATTGTATTATTAGTGGATTTAAACTGATTTTATGTTGTTTGCATGAATTTACAGAGTGAAAATGTAGGAAAATCACCTACATTTACAGACACAGTAAGTTAAACTGCCCACTCTCCCATCATCATCATGTCGATAGTTCACCCCAATCATGTGATAACTGCCATGTCATGAATGTGTGAAATTCACAGGACTCAAGCACACTCATTCATCTTTCCCGTTGTAATCGTGATAATGATGAAAATAATGACCCTCCCCATTGATTTTAGTTGTCCCAAATGCCTAGTGAAAGTTACAAAAGTGAAAGTAATGCTCTTGTACACACATTTTTACCCTCCTCTTTCTTGTCTGGGAATCCTTCAAAATAGAGTCAGTCCCAATATGAGTTTTGGAATCTGTACCAAATTGTTTAGACACCTTGCTTTGCTGATTGTTAACACATTTACCTGGGATGTTTTTTTTTAACAAAGGAAGCCAAAAATTTTCAAATGCATCAGAGTCTAGTGACAATATATGAGCATACTATCATTTCGTTTGAGCTTTCTGTGCATGGCAGTTTGGCAAAACATTGTGAGCAGTGCTCAAAAGGTATTGAGGTTTGATAGGCAGGCCTCCATCAAAAACATCATCCCTTCCATTATAAACTACCCACAGGTATGTCAAAAATATTCTTTGTGAGTTACAAAGATCTGTCTTGCTCCAATCTTGCATTGTTCATGTTTACAGCCCCAGGTCCCACAAGACCCAGAGGAGGCTGCCCGCCTCCAGCAGTTACAGGCTGCAGCAGCGCAGTGGCAGCAGGTGCAGCAACAGAGAGCAGGCTTACAATACCAGGCTCTCATGCAACAACATGAAAAGCTTCAGCAGATCCTGGAACAATACCAACAGCTGATTCAGCAACCTGCAAATCTACAGGTGGGTAGTTTCTTTGACAGCTACAATCTGGCTGATTTTTGTCCCTGGTCTTGAGATAACCTGCAACCCCTGGCAGTATCTTGGAGGTGCATAATTTTATTTTTTACATGTCTCTGTGACTTCTTTGTTCTACGTGTATATGATACTACTTTAACCGAAAATAAATAGCATATTTTCCCAAATATCCTTTATTGCAGTCAATGTCTGCTGAAATGCAGTTGAGGCACTATGAAATGCAACAGCAGCAGTTCACTCCTTTATTCCAAGACTGGGATCGCTCCTTCGTCCTGTGGCATGAGCAGTTCCAGACCTATCCCCACAAAGACCAACTGCAGGACTATGAGCACCAATGGAAGCAGTGGCAGGAGCAGATGAACGCCACCAATGCCCACCTTCAAGAAAGGATGGCCACTCTCACTGCCATGGTGCCATTCACCTCAAGCCAGTATAATAGTGGGATGATGGGACAGTATGGCCAGTACCCTGGACAAGACATGCAAATTCAGCAGCAGTCAGTAAAACCAGGTATCCAGCATTCCCCTGTTGCTGCTGGTCCCAGAACTCAAGGTCCACGGCCTGCTGGATTTGGGTCACATTCAGAATCACCTGCTGGGCCCCCTGTGCAAGGAGGTGGCCCTGCTGGCATAGTCAGACCCCCAGGCCCCCCAGCCCCCCCCACTGCTCAGCCCACAAGCTTCAACAGCATTAGAGGTCCACGGTCAGTAGAAATTGTTTTGTACTTCTGTGATTGATCTCAAATGATTCTTCTTCTGATGATTGAAATTACAAATGACAGTGTGTCATGTTCATAATGAATATGATTTATATTGTGTGGCTATTACTGAGTTTCTCTGAAGGAAAGCATATGGTAATATTAATGTTTTCTTACACTTTCTGTTGTCTTACTAGTCCTAGTGGCAACAACCCTAGATTTGACCAGCCACAGCAGCGCTTTGATGGTCCCCTGAGGTTCAACCAACCGCAGCAGCGCTTTGATGGCCCCCCACGATTTGACCAACCAAGACACCACTTTGATGGTCCCCCCAGATTTGACCAAGCACGACCACGCTTTGATGGCCCCCCTAGATTTGACCAACCGCGTTTTGGACAGCAGCCTAGGTTTGAACAGCCCCCAAGGCACCCTGGCCCCCCACCTCGTTTCGAACGCCCACCTGTGGCCCCACAGCAAGTACAACAGCAAGGTGCCCAACCTAAGCAAGAACCCGCCGCTAAACAGCCTGCCGGTATGGATTCTAAGACTTTAGGAAAATCAGCTGAGCAGCCACAGTTAGAAAAAGAAAAAAGTGAATCAGAACCAGATAAGACAGCCAATACTGAAGACATGACAGATGACAACTTGTTAGGAACTGAGGGCTTTTTTGTCCAAAATGACCCTATTCCTCAGACATTACAATCAAACACAAAACCTGAGGAACCTGATGACAATAATGTGTCTAACAATAGTGAAAAATCCAAACCTGTTAACAGCAAGCCTTCTGTAAGTGCTCCTTCTACTGTACCATCAAAAAATACTGTTGCACAAAGTCCCCTCAAAGCAGATGGACCATTGACAAACAACAAACCCCCACTGGTTCCAAAGCCCCCTGGAATCCAACAGGAGCCACAAGCCTCTGGCCAAATGCAGTCAAGACCAGAACCACCAAGGCCTCCCCCTGGTAGGGGACGAGGCCAGCCCCCAGTCCCTGTCCAAATGCATGGACGAGGGCGTGGGCAGAGGGGCTTTGGAGAGTTCAGGGGACCACACACTGTACCACTTGGGGAGAAGATGGGAGAAATGTCTTACGACTACATGCCACCTGAAGAGGACTTGGGGATGCCAGAAGAGCAGGAAGAGTATCACTGGCAAGATCCTTTGTACGAGGAATGTGGTGGTGGGGAATCAGAAGGGCCATCTGAAGAAATGTGGCTGCCAGAAGAACATCACTTCCCAACAGAGGAAGAGTATTATGAAGAGCATATAGGAGGGCCCCCTATGGGGAGAGGAGGACCCCCATTGATGAGAGGAGGGCCCCCAATGGGAAGAGGAGGCCCACCTATGGGCAGAGGTGGTCCTCCTATGGGAAGAGGAGGTATACCTTTGGGCAGAGGGGGACTGCCTGTGGGTAGAGGAGGGCCACCTATGGGTAGAGGGGGACTGCCTATGGGTAGAGGAGGGCCACCTATGAGTAGAGGAGGTCCCCCCATGGGTAGAGGAGGTCCCCCCATGGGAAGAGGAGGACCACCCCCCATGGGAAGAGGAGGACCACCCCCCATGGGAAGAGGAGGGCCACCTCCCATGGGAAGAGGAGGACCACCTATGGGTAGAGGGGAGCCAATGGACAGGCATTGGGAAGAGCCTGAGTCAGCAGAGTACTCAGAGGAAGGGGACCCTTACTGGGGAGAAAGGAGACCTCCAATGAGAGGCATGAGACCTCCATTTCCACCTGGTCGGGGTCGTCCCCTACGTGGTCATCCTGGTTTCATGCATCGAGGACGCCCCCCTCACCCAGCACATGGGCCAATGGCTCACGAGCCATTAGGCCATGGAATGGACACTGATGATACTGAAATGGATCCAGCAAGGCATCCCATGTACCATGGACATGACCCTCATAGTCATCCGATGCATCCTGATGTCGGAAAAGGCAGGCGTCGTGTGCCACCACCACCTCACGAAATGATGGATTCTGCAGAGGAGCCATTGTACGATGAAGGAATGGAGAGAGAATTGGGGTGGCAGCCACCACATGGCAGAGGTCCTCCTCTGCCTCCACATGAGATAACAGAAACAGGAGGAATGAGGAGAAGACCTACAGGTCGAGGAATGGCTAGAGGCATGTGGCGACCGGGTCCAACACACGAGGAATATGAAGAGGGATATAATGAGGGTTATGTTGAGGATTATGGTCATGGGGAAGATGGGTATCGCTGGCGGCCACCGCAGGACTATCCTCCTGATGACTATCGACATGAGGCCAAGTACTATGAGTCTGACTGGGACAGAGAGCGTGCTCCTCCTGAGAGGGACTATCCCCCCCGCATGCCACCTCCAGAGCCCTACAAAGATGGCCATTGGCCAGAGGAAAGAGAGAGAGAAAGAGGACACCCATATCCATATGATGAGCAGGACAGGGGAAGGGGAGAACTTAGAATCCGTGAATACAGGGATGAGACCTCGTACCGGCAGGAAGAACCATCATACCCACAACCACCACCACCTTCAGAATGGGATAGGCCTTCAAGACTTCCTCCACCACCAGAGAGAGGGTATCCTGTTGATTATGAGGCTCACAGAACTCGCTATGAAGAGCGCAGGGAAGAGCCTTCTTTGGTTAGACCACCTTTACCTCCTGCTGCACCTGTCACAAACATGCCAGACAGCTCTGTTGATCCAGCACCACAAGGAACGAGTGGAGCAAATGTCCTTGCTCTCTCCCAACGTCAGCATGAGATCATCTTGAAAGCTGCTCAAGAGCTTAAACTTATAAGGTAATTTTTAGGCATTCAACATTGATTAATACATTATATGTTAGGTTCACACAAATGAAATTTTGACTTTTCTCTTGTAGAATCTAGCCTTGCAATTTACAGTGTTGTTATTAATTAATTACCCAGGTTTTGAAATATCCACCTCTGAGATTTCTACCACCACCCAAAAACAGTGAAGGTGAATGAAATATTGTTTGTGGTGCTCAGATTATCTAAAAATTTCAACAAGATTAGCCTGCGTGCTTTTGCACACCACACAGATGAACGCAGAATGCTGTGTTATTTTAGTTGCAGCTCTGCCATTTTGCTAGTATTATTTATAGGTGAGCTTGACTTCCATTCATTTGGGCCTACAGGGAATTGCAGGAGGGGAAGACACCTGGTGCTGTACCTCAGCCTGCACCAGCTGACATCCTACCTGAGCTTCCTGCAGGTCTTCTTGGTTTGGAGATCCCACTGGAAGTCAGGAATGTTCTGAAGGTAATTTATGTTTACTAATACTTATTTTTACCACCTTGGTAAGAGTGCATTGCTGTATGAATGGCAAGATCATTGGCTATGCAAGTAGGTTCAAGCCATGTTGGTCTTGGAATTAACTGTTGGATCTATGTCATATCAAATGTGTCATCCTTAGGGCATGTCTGCAGCTGCACAGACAGGTGTAACTGATTCTGTGTCTTTGGATACCAAGCCTCCTGCCACAGATTACCAGCCTTCTCTCTCCGCTGTACCCACAGCTACAGTGATTCCAAAGACTGTGGATTATGGGCATGGGCATGGTATGAGCAGCAAGGATGAGCTCAGTTGATCATTTTAACGGTTAAGTTTCAGGAATTTGTTGGTTACATTAACATTCGATGTTTCAGAGCCTGGAGCCACTGTTGAGCGGATTTCTTATGGTGAGAGAATCGTGTTGCGGCCTGACCCAATGCCAGCAGACAGGGGCTATGAAAAAGGTATGTTTCTGTTCTGTAAAGCTTATCTTTCTCGACTCAAACAGAGCTCACTTTTGCAATTTTCTAACCATTGTTCATTGATGAACATTTTAATTTTCCTAGAACCTCTTGGTCCCAGAGATCCTTATGGCAGAGACCCATATTATGAAAGACGATCAGACCCTTACTTGGACCGCCGGGATTACAGTAGAGAGAGGGAATTATACAGAGAGAAGCTTCCACCTGAGTATGAAAGAGAAAGATTTGAGAGGGAGCGCTTTCCCCCAAGAGACAGAGATGACAGGTAACGTTATGTTTCCTCAGTTTCTCTGACACCTTTTTTTTCCCAAACTGGGGAAGTGCACTGTACAGTTGGTAATATTCTTTTGTATTTGTCTGTTTTTGATTCAAGCACACAGTCCATGGTTGAAGAAAGGTACTATATCACATTGTGCCATACATTGTGATGTGCCAGTTTGCAACAAGAAATTCTGTAGATGAAATGAAACTTAATAATGTTCCTCCTCCTTGTAGATCTCCACTGGCACCCCCATTACGTTCAGGATACAGAGAGAGAGACCGAGATCTTCGAGAGAAGGAGCGAAGTGGAAGTCGTGATCGAGATGACCATTACGGAAGGCCTGCTTATGATAGACCTCCATACGAGCGGGCTGCGCTCGACCGCAGTGGCCCTGACCGTTACGGTCACAGCTCCTCGCCTTACAGTAGGTTCAGTCCCACATCCTTTTAACAGATGTGTGATCACATACTTAAGCTGTGTTCAGTAGAATTTCACTGAGACACTCAAATTTACATCTCAGTTACTTTTTTGCACGATAAAATCTAAATCTATAATGAAGGAAAGAATAATGTCGATTAGAAAGATGCTTGATTTGCAAATAATATCATGCAGTGGACAGAAGAAGTTATCCAGAGGACAGAGGGCCACCCACTGTACCACCCCTCCCACCTCCACCTCAGCCGCCTCCACGTGTCGAGAGGAAACCAGAAATCAAGAATATCGACGATATCCTCAAACCACCTGGCAGATTAGCTCGGCCTGAAAGGGTACTAATTACTGTTGTAATTTTTCTAACAGTATCACATTGTTAGTTGTATAATATTGAGTATTGATTTTAGTGAAATATTTTAACAGATTGTCATCATAATGAGAGGGCTTCCAGGAAGCGGGAAAAGCCACGTTGCGAAGCTCATACGGGTGAGTCGAGTCACACCAGAAAATCATAGTGTAATTACAATGTAAACTTTAACACCAACAATATATACGTACATAGAGCCTGTTTATATGTTCATACCACAAAGATGTTTTGTGGCATAACAAATATTACCTTTTGTATCAAAACTAAATAGAAATATATATGAAAACTTTGCTTTTCAATTTTATTTACATATTAAAGGATAAAGAAGTCGATTGTGGCGGTGCACCTCCAAGAGTTCTCGTTTTGGACGATTATTTCATGACGGAGGTTGAGAAAGTTCAGAAAGACCCAGACACAGGGAGAAGGGTCAAAAAGAAGGTGAGTCTGACATGCAACATTAACAAAGTTGTGCTAAAGTATACAGGTGGAAATCAGCTTTAGCATCAGTGAGCAGATGTAGGCTATCTATGTAATACAAAAAAATCTGTCTTGCAGGTTCTTGAGTATGAGTATGAGCCAGAGATGGAGGATACCTACCGGAACAGCATGCTTAAAACGTTTAAGAAAACGCTGGATGATGGCTTTTTCCCCTTCATCATTTTAGACACTATCAATGACAGGGTTAAACATTTTGACCAGTTCTGGAGTGCAGCCAAGACGAAAGGCTTTGAGGTGAGTTGTGTTCATGAGTGAGTCAGAAAAAATGTTTTTCTAATCGGCTCTGTGCTAATGAGTTTTTGTTTTTGCTATTTCAAGGTGTACCTGGCTGAAATCACTGCAGACACTCAGACTTGTGCAAAGAGAAATGTCCATGGGCGCACACTTAAGGATATAATGAAGGTATGTAAGACCAGTTAGTCTCTAAGATACATTTATAATAAGAATAATGTTCAGTAAAGCTCATCCATACAGCATACATGTCTTAAGTGAACATTCTGCTCACAGATGTCCAACAACTGGGAGCCTTCACCACGTCATATGGTGCGCTTGGATGTCCGATCCCTGCTTCAGGATGCTGCTATAGAGGAGGTGTGTTCTTCAACACATGACAGTTCTCATGATCTTTTACTCCTTTATCAGTAACTGAGCTTGACTAATCTGTGTGTCTGTTATTAGGTTGAAATGGAAGACTTCAATCCCGATGATGAGCCCAAGGAACCCAAGGGAGAGGAGGAAGAAGAGGGTGATCTGGTAGGACATAGAAAGTTTAAATTTATAGCCACATAGTTTTTAGCCTCATTTCCACTTATTTGTATTCCCATCTACCACTTAAGGTTTGCTCAGTAATTTAGTATTAGCCATTATTCTTTTAATTGCATTACTGTTTTGTTGTGTTGACCAGGTGAGTTACATAAAATTGACAAAATAGGTGAAATTCATGGAACATCATAGGCTCATTTGTTTGAATCTGTCTTATGTAGTTGATTGTTAATGTAGTAATTATCAGGTTTATAAGGAAGACCAGAGCAAGAACAGAGAAAATATAAGAGAGCAACATAGAGACGTCAAAATACTGTTGTTAATCAGTCCATTAACTAAAGGAGCTGCTGCAAGGGTTCCTGTTTAGATTTTTTCTTGTTTTTTTGAGCATTTGCTCGGATTTTATTGTTCAGGAGAAAAAAATTCATCTTCATCTTCAATTTTAAATGGTTAAATGGTTGCTAAAAGTGTTCCCAAACTTAATTCTGCATTATTGTGGATGAGACTGGACCATGTTGCAGAGTTCAGATTTTCTTTCACAGTAAGGCACAATTTTATCAAATAATTTTTTTTATTAATATAAAAAAAAAATCAGGATTGAAAACAACAAGAAAGGAAAAAAATCACATGGTAGAAAACATGTATTTATGTATTCAGCTGCCTATTCATTTTTATGACGAGATTAATTTCAAAATTCAAAAGATTCAAAAGAAAATTGAAAAGATATAAATGAATGGCTTTTATTTGTCCACCAAATGAATTGTACAAAGATGACTCTCAATACTGAGACTATATACGGGGGAAATGTTCACAGAAGCATTTTTAATCAGACATTTGAGTGGGCCTCAAATTTTCATACTTTTCAAAGCTTGTAATATTATTACATTTTACAACTGCTCTGGTGAACAAATTACTGAAAAGTTAAACGATATAATTGCCTGTACTGTTGTTGAAAAAATCAGAGTGATGGACTTCTTAATGTTCACAAAGTTGCAGTCAAAGGTTCTCAGTTGTGCCGACACTTTGATGAAACCCTTTGATGAAGCACTTCCAGCTTACTAACAGATCAAGACTCCAGACTAACTTTTCCACCAGTGCAAACCTTCTTTCTCAGTTGGTCACACCAGCACATGATTTATTTTATTTATTTTGGTATACGAGCAAGTTCCAGACCCACTGTATTATTATCTTATCTTTATTGACAATGCAGTGTAACACAGCATCGTTAAAAAAGGAATGTATAAGTTTCTCTCATCCCTTCTGTTGTTGGGATAGGTGCCATGCTTTTGAAATGAAAAGTAACTTCATATATCCTTGCCAATGTATCCAAAACTAACATTAGAGCTAGCCTTAGCTAACATGGCTATTGTTAGCCTAACCACCATAGCCAGTCTGTGTAATCAACAGAAATTTAGAGGCAGCTTACCAAATAATACTTGCATTATCTTTGGCATGTTTAATTTATTAGTAGAACGCAATCACAGATTGCATCGTATAAAACTCCACATCACAGAACATTAACCAGGAATATGTATGGCCTACGATTTATTGCTCACTACAAATACTTTGAATGAAATGAAATGAGTGAAATGACAATGTGGGTATGTATTGATGGCACTTGATTTTGTTTTACTGTAAAGTCCAAAGTTTGCACAAGGCATTTTGATCTGTTGTTTAAACTTGTGCATCCATAGGTCTAAAACAGTGGGTCTATAAACCGTAGATATAGAAATGTAGATATCACATTTGCTATTTGAGGTGTGTCTGTGCAGTTGCCATATTGGGCCGCTCAAGATCTACAGACGCATAGCAGCAACATGTAGCAGCAGCCAATGAGGTAAATATGTTTCTATATCTATGTGTGGAACTGCTGCATCGAGAACTCAGAGGGCTCTCCAACTCTGGTGGAGCAACTTGCACAAATGCGACTACGTAAAACTCTCACACTCAAAAAATAGTTGCTTATGTGACCATTTTGATCGCTGTCTGGAAACCTGCTGATTTCGAAAGTTTCAAAATTTCAATCTTTGCTAAGGTACCACCTTCTGTATGATGGCCCCCATATGGAATATATAAAGCTTTTATTTTAATGTTTGCTATGCTACCACCTTTAGGAAGATTGTCTCCATGTGAATACACAAAACTGTTGGGCAAAATGTCATGAATTTGTGATCACGATGAAGTCCTTTTAAATAAGAAAGATATCAAAAAGACCTTACAAGAAATCCGCTTCATTATAAAGCACCTATAATCCATATTTTTATTATAACATTGTATAAAATGATGACGTGAAATCAGTGCGACAATATGAAAGGTGTTGCTTGTAGTGATGAACTTAGAGATAATTATCACCTGAATCAGCAGCTCCCCTCAGCTTTATGGAGCTTTATAGTGAGTTTCAGCTCTCTGGGCTGCAACTTTATTGTTTTGGTTCACTCTCACTGCTCTCATAGCGTATTTTCTTGTGTGTCAAATGTTTTAAACAAATAACCAGTTCCTTACATTTTCTTACTGGCATATCCATACAGAGGCCACATAGGGTATTGAAGCAGTCTTATAAATTAAACTTACTAATCATAATCATAATGACTCTTGCTTCTACCCTAGTTTAAAGTCCTTAAATTGTAAGTGCAAATTAAATGCATAAATAGTGGGAATGGTACCCCTCACATGACATTATACAATACTTGCCTGCAATGGGCAATGACCCATCTAAAAACAGTCAAACTTGAAGTACTGTATGCATTTACAAAAAAATCTTTATTAAAAAACTACGGGTAAGAATGCAGCTGAATTAATTTCTGTCTTTTAACAGATAAATGTTTCTTAACTAAAATGTCCATAATACATCACAGTTGGATATGGTCTGATATCGTCTGTTGACCACATCTCACAGTGATGTGTTGCACAGGAGCGAACTGTGAAGTGCTTTACTGCACAGTGTGTGAACAGAGCATGCAACAGCTGCTACTGGATATCCAGCCCGAATGTAGTTACTCTTTTTCTCAATCTGAATATATTTCAGTGAAAGTCTGCAGAGAGACAATGTGTCTTTAAGTGTATAATCTGTTTATGAATAATCCACACAGACCCTGCAGTCTGTTGTCTTGTAAAGCAACAGGTCGCCTCCTTTCTTCAGCTTTAATGTACAAGCTTCAGTTTGTACATTAAACTCTGGACTTAAGCCTGAGCTGATGCAGCTGGAAGTTGAATTTCTGGCAGTTTATCTTTATCGTTCATGTGTTGTTTTTCATCTCACGAGTACATACTGATAACAAGCAGAGCAAGACTAGTTGACAGCACAGAATGTGCCTTAAATATACTGAATTTTTTTTTTTTTCAAATTCTTTAAAGCTTCTCCACACCTTCCTCTGATCAAGAAGAATAATAGAAAACACCTGTGGTTTTTTTGCACAGAAAAGGGTTAAAAATGCTAAAAGCTAAAGAAAACCAAACCAGATAATGAAATAAACACAACACAACAACAAATAACTGGCAGTTATTAAAAAAATAAATATATACGTAGATATAATTATATTTTTAAAGATGTATTTCATGTGGTCATATTATACTCACTAGCCAGCACTGATCTAATACTCTGATCTCTTAAAACTTTCACCCGTTCTTTGCCCAGGTAACTTGATGTGATTGTTGTCTATTTGGCATATGCCTGGATTTTTCAGCTCTTAAAAGCTGATTTAAACTTTATCCAGAGCTGCTGTCAAAGCAACAAGACCTCAAGCTCAAATCTGCACCATTCAAAGCAGGTTTCAACCCCATTCAACCCACCTGTGAATAGATTTTTAGTGTGTTCCCTTTCTTACAGAGGCAGGAGTAGATAAAGTGGAAATTGCTAACATCATTTTGTATTAGAAAGACAAGGAAGAAGAGGAAAAAACATCAGGTATTTAGGGATCAAAAAAATGCAAAAATTTGAACAAAAAGAGATAAATTAACCTTAATGTGCTGTTATTGAACTATGAAACCAGCAAACATGGTGTTAAATCCTAACATTTTGACAGAGATTGTTTTATTTAATCACTTGTTGTAGAAGCTCTTTAATCTGTCGTATTACTGGGGGTAAATGTTTTGGCAGGGTTTCATTTACTTGCTTACTTAATATAAAAATAACTTCCTCCAAGATTAACAAACTATCCTGCAAGGTTTAATTGCATTTATTTTGAATATATAAGTTTCTATTTAAAAAAGACATAATTTGGGGTTGTTGATATCACATCTCAATTTCTATTCAGCTCCAATTAGGTAGTCTTAAGAGCAAATTAATAAGTGTATCAAGGAATTGGTTTGGGGAAAGTAATGCTGTGTCAGAAAAGCACACACACCGATTGTTTTCTCACTAATATTTGTGCAGACTGCCACAGGGGCACTGTCCTTTGTCATGTAAAATGTGGTGATCACATGATGATTACATTTGCTCACTTAGGCAGACTATATGACTGGAGCTTGTTTTGCTGTTTTTTATTTTCTCACTTGAGCTCTAGAGCAGATATAAGTTTGCTTGACGATTACTTTTCTTTTAAGGAAAAACACGTTGCCACTGAATTTTGTGTTCTCCCAAGCAGAGCACAGATGTTGTCCACTACCTTTCTTTTGCATGTTGCCAAGAACAAATACTCAGTCTGAGCACATTAGTTTCTTATTATATATTTGCATGCCAGTGTTACATTATATGTCTTAACTAGATGAGTCCTCATGCAGTCTCATCATTGTCTTTGTCTTTCAACTACTGATAAACCAGTTTCCTCTCTTTTCAGCCAGCTCCTGCTCTCTCTCTCCCTCTCTTATCCCTATATCACCCAGATGTTTAACTATTGCAGTGTTTCTTTATATAATATAGGGCTACATTCCAAAAAGCAAATGGGAGATGGACACGTCTGAGGCAAAACTTGGTAGGTATTTCTTTTTGTTGGACTTCATTTGACTATGCCAGTGTGATTTTTGTGTCTTATAGCTATGTCTGCCTATTATGTTTGTCAAGTCCATGAGGAGAAATGATCCCATCAGTGAATTATGACCCCCTGTCTCTGTCTTTCAAACTTAATACACTTAAATAAAGCCCACTTGTTTTTATCTGAAGAAAACATGTCTTCAGATACGGGTGGATGTACTGAGAGAATGAAAAGATCAGGTTCTGGGAAGTGTTGAAACTGGCTTTTATGGATAAATGAAGACTAGGATGATGAGGTTTAAGTGTTTATGGGAGGGCAGAGCTGACCCAGACAGTCATCTTCCATTTATACAGACAAGTTGGACGGTCTGGGGAGCAGTGGGAAGAGGAAACGTGAGGACATGGCAGGCCTGGATCACTACCTTCAGCTGCCAGATGACTATGCCACACGCACGTCCGAACCAGGAAAGAAAAGGGTAAATTGACACATTGTGTTGTAGAGCTGTTGTTTTGGTCTTTTTTCTTTTTGCCAGTGAGGCAACAAGAAAATACATGTAAAAATCCAGGTACTTCAGTTTGGAAATACACTGTTTTGTCTCATATTAAATGTTAAATAATGTAATGTTATTTTCATTATATTCATCCATTTCCTTGTCATAACACACATGCTCTCCTTCTTGTTAAGGTTCGATGGGCTGATCTTGAAGAGCAGAAGGATGCAGATCGAAAGCGTGCGATCGGCTTTGTGGTGGGTCAAACAGACTGGGAGAAAATAACGGATGAGAGCGGCCAGCTGGCACAAAGAGCTCTCAACCGTACAAAGTATTTCTAAGAGGATAATGTTACTCCTTTTTTTCCATTCACTGAAAGGTACGTATGTTACTCTTTTATATAATGTTGCTAGGATGGCATATCTGTGTTTTGGTGATTAGTATCCAAATCCAAACATTTGAAATATTTTCATAGTAATAAACTTTTAGTGACTTGATGAGGACATGTTTAAGTCCTTTACTTATTACATGGCCTCCTTTTGAAAATGTACTTGATGTACATTATGAAAACATTTGGCAGAATCTTTGTTTATTACAGCTTTATCATTGTTCAGCAAGCCATTTCTTCTAAAAGAAGAAAAAAAACTTAAGCACAGTTAATGAAAGTGAATAAAATGTTATGCTAACAATTTAAACAACTTTTAGAATGACACAAATACAGTTTTAACAATAGTTTATTCTGTATAAATATAGTTAGGATAGTTATCAGAATGTCTAAAGACATCTGAATTTACATAACTTTAATTTATTGGGGAAAAATTCTCACATATAAACGTTTACCATGATTGTATTGATACTACAAACAAATCTGTCTTTGGCCAAATTATCAGTGATTTCTTTTTCTTTCTGCAGGCATCCAGAATGTGAAAACACTGAAGATTACATGAGACTCATCAAGGTGACATCACCTGTAGTTATTAAATTTTTAGTTATTTCATTGACAAGGATACAGTATGTATAGTTTTCTTATTTTTAAAGAGGCAGTCTGGTGATTCACCAATACATTAGTAGTTTATGATTCTGTGCATCTTCTGGTCATGTATCCTGTTTTCAGTCAAGTTTCCTGCTGTTTTATACTCTTCATGCTTCTGTACTGTATACCTGTAGCACTGTTTCTTTGTCCATACAAACTTGGAAAAAGACAATAAAAGTTTCACAAAATTACCGACTTGGGGAGACTTTGAGTTGTCATTTGGGCTTCATCAACAAGAAGCCTTTGTATTTGCCCACAAAACAGTAGAAGTAGAAATGAATCAATGTGGCTGAAGAATAATAGTTTACCTCTGCCCTACTTCACTTATTCAGCTCCTGTGACATTTTTAAGGTTGGCTGTAATCAGGTTTATCGCTGTATGTATGTTAGAAAGTAAGAGTGTAAATGGTAACGTGACATTTTCTGTGTTCTTATATACATGTAAAATGTCTACTCACATCGATGAGCAAATTCCAGGGTAAAACTCAATATGCCATTTTATCGCATCCCTTTACAGTTTTACACTTTTGTGGATTGGTTGCCATGGGTAATTTCACTTTTGAAGAAGATTTTATGTTCTAAGAGTTTGAAAGAAATATGTGTTTGTTGCAGCGTTTTCTTTGTCTCAACCTGTGGCTTGAATGGGTTTGAGAGTGTCAGAAGATGGTGAGTAGTGTAACTGCATGATTGTAGCACTGTTTATAACCTGTAACAGTCCCAGTGTCATGGTGAACAATGGGGAAGTAAAGTCAGAAGTACTGTGAACATTGGGGTTCAAGTGAACTTGTTTCTTCAATGACAAGTCAGAACCCAAAGTGGCTTTTCATGACTAAAACAATATTTTAATTTTTATGTCTCAGTTGAACTCACAGTTTTGTTTTGTTTTTTTGCTGTTTAAATACATTTTTGCATTTAAAGTCAAAATACAGACATGTTACCTGTACCACATTCAGTTGATTGTTACAATATGTGATCGTGCACATTATCATAGCCTACAATTAACTAAAATATTAATGTCGGTGAGAAAGAAAAATGCACATGCTTTTATTTTTGTTTGCAGGTGCATTAAAAAAAACGTGTCTGACAAGTGAGTTAAACTTTGAAACAAGCTTTGGATAATCTACAAATCAAAAAAACATGGTGGGAGTATTTAGTACGATATTTTTAAATATACAGTGTCACACTTAATATGTACTAGAATTTGCCTTTTTGGCCCTTGTTCTCGCTCATAGTGCTGCATTCATGTGGATTCACCCTGAAAACGGGAAAAACAAACATGCGTGATGATATGTTGCTATGGTGATGTCTTGTTTACAAAGAGTTATTAATTATTAGATGTATTATTCAATTAGTTATGATGAATTTTTAGCTTCTTGTTTCCAGGTTGGAAATGTGGTCACAAAGGACTGCAAAAGTTAAAATATTTTCTATTTTGCTACTCACTTTTAATTTCCTGCTCTACAATGATATGAATGAAGCATATTTCAAAAACAAATATCACACATTAAAGTGTGTGCTGTCTTGCTGCTGTTGAGGAATTTTTCACCATTACAAATCGGTGCAGATGCTGCACATTTCATATCAGTAATTAAAGGAGCCAAATTCGGAATCACTGAATGTAATTGTCATTGTTAATAAATGACAATGTAAGCCAATGTATTCAAAGTTTGAAAAAACTTAAAACTTTGTAGAACTTGGTTGTGAAGCAAAAGCTCCAGAATTTTCACACATGGGAAATTTCATCTGAATTATCAACAAGTGAAGACGAAGCAAAGATCATCAATTTTGACCGAACACACAGAAGCACTGATGAAGACCGTGTTTGATTGGACAGCCAGCCACAGTGCATCATTCAGAACGTGGATGGATGAATCTTTGTGGTAAGTACAGAGAGAACTACAAACACTGTTTTAGTTTGTAAGGGGTGGGTGAGATAATAGACATAATTTACTGATTCAGTCATTTTTAGAATTTGTGTAATTTCCATTTTGTTTGTCCTCTACGTAATATAGAGAATGGCAATAATTACTTCTGCTGAATATCAAATATTTTTATGATGTTGTTTGGACTTTATTTTGTGCTGATTGAATAAAAGTGCTTCTCAAAAACCAGAAAATGTGTTCTGTGTTGCATTTTGTTACTTTAAGACATTTCACTGATAATACTGTTGTGTTATTGCTATATAAAATGGCTGTTATAGCAAAATACATATGTCAAACTGCCTCATGATGCTTTTGATCAACTCAGTCATCAGTCTGCCACATGTATGGAGATTGGAGATGTGCAGGCATGTACTTCACTTATCTGTTTTACAATATAGTATGTTTAGTAAACACAAAATAGTTTGCTAATCGAAACACGAGTAAGTCCACATTGTGACAGTAACCACTGTGGCACATGATGTCTTCTGCTTGGTTCTCATCCAGAGTGATAGTTTTTGAATTCAGCTGGCACGTCACTGTCTAGTTTACAGATCACCTTGTAGATTGCTTTCTTCCACGATGGATCACGATCCTTGCCCATTGAAATGGCGACGTAAAATTCTCTCAATGTAATCTCTGCAACCTCCTGGAATCTGTCAGGGACCTGTGAATTCACAAGAGAGGATTAAAGACATTAAGACCTTTAAAACACATACCATCAACTGTGTTTTTGGTGAAAAGGGCATTGTAAATTGGCATTGTATTTAAGGTAATCAGAATCAAACCTGGCCAATCAAGGTAAGTAACAGGTCAAAACCATAGACTGGTCAAAACTTAGCTAATGGAATGTGATTCATTGGCAGAATCAGTTGAGTTCTGGTGGTGGCATGCCCAAGATGGCTGCGTAGGGGAAACAGGCAAAGCCAATTTGGCTGATTTTCCTGTTTTTTAGATAAATTGAAATTGCAGACATACATGTACCACTGGTGAAATTGCCATTATAAAATAATATGTCTGTAAAAACTATTCACTCTTAACCCTCCTTGAAACCAACATGGCAATAGTCCGCTGGATGGCATCGAAGCAGCCACGGTGTATGGGCTAAAGGATTTCCAAGGCACAATCAAGAATATCCAAACTGGAACACGATGGGGCAAAAAGAACCCTGGCAGTGAATGATCTGGCGAGACAGAATCACATACTTTAGGAGAAAGTGGCACTTTTCTTGCTGCCAGAACATCTGTATTGCTGGTGAAGAAAGAATGGAACATCATGACTGGAGTGCCTTCATGAAAACACTGATGTCTGAGGGATTGGACATTAATGTCAATGACTGGTATAAAGCTGACAGGATTCACCAGATGGGTCTCTGATCAGGCAATAACTCCAGGCCAAGGAATATTGTCCTACAGGACAAGGCAAAGGCAGCCATGTTAATGGTGGTGAGAAAGAAGACGCAAGTTACCAGGAACGGTACCAGGATCTTTTTCTTCCAAGGTTATGCACAGAAGATACAAGAAATATGATGAGGTGTGGCAACCTCTCCAAACACATAATGTTGTATATGCCTTGCAATATCCAGCAACGATTTTTTCATTGGACAACCAACGGCACAAGTTCTTCTGTGCGGTGGATGCGAAAGTCTCAATCGCCTCGAAAGTGAGGGGACAACAGGGCTGGAGGATAGGAATACTAAAGACCAGCACTACTAGAATAATAATGAAAGAACGGTGAAAAGTTTGAACTGAATGTGTAAAATAACAGAATGAGTAATGACTAATTACAATCTTTGAAAAATTTGGACCATTACTTAGGAAGTGGATCAAATGAATGTATACTCCCACAGTATTAACCAATGGGATTATGTCATCTCAAATTGGGTTAAATCATAGTCTACGTCAATAATCGCCTTTGTCGCCCTTAATTTTTGGTGTTGGTTGTTTGGCTAGATTTGACTTTTCTTATGAGACTGCTGACTTTTCTCTGTTTACGAAGACCCTGAAAGACATATTCATTCATGTCATTGTAATAACGTAATAGTTATTTCAATGTAAATGTTTTTTAAAACATTAATAAGAAATGGGCAGAATGTTTTGTAAATTTCTCTTCTTAAGTTTATATGTAAAACATTTTTCTCCCATTATTTTAAATTATATAATATATATATATATATATATATATATATATATATATGGATGTATGTGTATGTATATATAAATGAAAATGGCAACTCTCTTAAATAATGGGAGAAATATGAAAAATGCCAGTGAGCCATTCAAAAAAAAAAAAAAATACAGTTCTGACTCTCAGGACACATGTTTGAGACAAAGAGGGAAGCCTGTGTTTTCATTCCATCTAACATTTAATTTCAGCTCCGGCTCCCACATGAACACACTCAGCGTTACTGCTGGATGTGTTCATGAGTGTAATCTGTCTAAACAGTGATGCGCTGAACAAAAAACGGGGATATAAAAACAGTTTGACTTGAGATTGACAGTGATAACGCTGAGTAGAAACTGAAAACATGGCCTGAAATGAAAAGTTTACTCAGGACCCCATAAACTCTTTCAAAACTCTCAGGTCTTTACTTTATCATAGTTGTAGCCCCGTCCTATCCTGTCTCTAGTCTTTACTTGTCCTGCCCAGCTGTTTTTGGCTCCTGTCCCTTGAAGGTTTAATGTCTCCACCACTCATCAGGAAAAGAAACGTAGCGGCCAAATGGTTTTTATTATGACAGCTAATGTTTTGGCCTGTTGCATGTCATGTTGACTGTAATCACATAACGATTTCTATTTTCACTGGACTACATTTTGACTCTTTAAAAAAAAAAAAAAAAAATTAAACAAGGTTTCTGCAGGTCAGTAACTCATAATGAACACATAAGTGCTGATTCCAGCAATAATTCAGCATTTTTAAATGGTTAGTCTATCCATCCATGTTTTTGCAACTCGTCCAGGGCCAATTTAATGAATGCATAATTAATTGTATCATTAGGAATTATTTATATCCAGTATGCCGTTGGAATTACTGATAAAATTTTTTATAAAATGCTAAATAATTCTAGGTCATATCATCTCTACTGGTTTTCCATCACAATTTCATACTTTGGACAGAATGATCGTGAAACATGTTTTAAATTGAATTCTATATTGGATTCAAACGTTTGCCTCATTAGAAATCCATCACTCTGTTTTCATGCTGTAAATAATACACAGAACACGAAAATATAACAGCTTACCAAAAGACTGAAAATGACCAACAAACAAATCAAGGTGACTTTCTTAATATCTCCAAAACTCTGTGGTTAATATTCTAACTTTACAGCAGAGGAAAAACTAATGACACCGTATCCTCATCGTGACACTAACGTCACATTAAGCGTCTTTAGTTAATAGGCTGAGTCATGCATTATAGTCAGCAAGCCTACATGCATTAATTAGCATGAGTTCATTATGTTAATTAGGTGTTCATTTGCTGCAAATCCTCATTTAAGCTCATTTCAGATGCTCTGACTGAATGTTTATTTTTCTTCCTCTAAAACCAATCTTCAGTCACACCAGTCTCGTTGTCCTTTGAATACTTCTTGCTGCTGGGCTATCACGATGTAGTAGTTGAACTAGTTAGTAGAATTAGTATTAAAGCTACTTTACTATGTGTTAAAAATGTGTCAGTCTGTGTGGAAGAGCACACATGTAGGCTGGTTAATATGTTGACTGACTAGCTGTGGTCAATGTGCATACAAACATGTCAACATGAACACTATTTAACTTATCAGTTCCTAGATTGAGGAGGAAATGCTAATCACAGTGACTCTCACAATCCTTTAATTACGGCATGTATCCAGGCATATGAATACACACCCTATGTGTTCTTCACTGTTAATGCCATAGCCCGTGGTCTTGAGAAATAATATCAGATTTTGATGAAGTGATGACCTCTGCCTGTGCTCACTAATACAGTGGTGAATTAATAACTTGTTACTGGCCTTAAGAAGTTATTGTAGACTATTACAATAACTACAATAACTGTAGCAATTAACAATTTAATATCACATGTGCATCATGCATCAAACCTACAAAATATTATGGACATTTATATCAAATTAATCTTGTAAATGTCTGTTACTGATTTCTTTTAAAATCTATACCAGTTACATGTGTGATGATACTGATGCAGTGAAGCTGACAGATTAGAAAACTATTTCTAAGTTTTGACATATTGAAAAATATAAAGTACAACACGTGCACATCCAACAAAGGCAAATCATGTGTTGGTCTGCATATTATCAAAGACAATAAAAGAGACAATAAAAAATGACCTCGCTGAAAGCAAAAATGAATTAAACATAACTGACTGACAAACCTGTATGATATCAGGAAGATCTCAGCAGTATTTTGTACATTGAGTGCAAGAAGAATTATAGTGCGTAGTATCAGTTACCTGGAAGTCGTTGGCCTTGTTGTAGTGCATGTTGAGAGCCCTGAAAAGTTCTGATTCTCTCCCCACAGTCAGACCCCTCACATCTGCCACTCCTTCTGTGAGAGCATGTCGGGCAAACTTCTCCATCTGGATGTAGTAAAACTCCCTGAAGTTACTGAACCACTTGATGAGCTGAGAGGTGATGCAGCGTGTGAACTGAGGACGAAACAGACAAAAGGGTAAGTGAGATGATCAAAGTGTGTAATTTGATATACTGTAATTAATTAGTCTTGATGTGAAAAAGGAGCGGCTACACATGTTTTACAATGTACATTGAAAAATAAAAATCAAATAAAAGATGAATTAACTGTATTTATTATCTGTGTGGCCAGTTTTGCATATTTTGGGTTTTATAGAAATGTAGTGATGAAAAGTTCATCCTGATCTGATTGCTTATTTAAATTGCTGTTGACAAATAAAAAAACAAAAAGTATTAACTTGCCTGGAATTGATTTTTTTATTCTGTCGTGACAGATGCATTTTGAAAGCATGGTTTTAAACGTCTTTCATTAACCTTGAGATAAAACATGCAGCACATTAAATACCATAGACTCGTTCAAACTCCTTTTTGAATTTATGTTGAAGATTTTCTCTCAGAAACTGCAAGAAATATATCTTCTTAAGTGCAAAATACAGAAACTTTCCCAAGTATTTTCTCACCTGCACGTCATGAAAGCACATCTTCAGTACCAGTGAGCTCGGGTAGCGAGTGTAGAAGAACATAAGCTTTGCTTTCTTCAGGTGATTTGTGGTCAGACCCTCCTTAATGTACCAGTGTTAAGGATAAAACACACACACATCCTGGACATGAGAAAAAGGAACTTTTCTTTGTTACTGAGGCTGGAAATGTTTTCTCTCCAAGAAATCATTTCACCTCAGGACAAATAGAGACCAAAAGGGAATATGTTATTGATGAACTGACTCATTTTATAGCACAATCCAGGGGTGATGACAAGGTTTGGGACAGAATTATTACTGGTATCTAAAGGCAGCTGCTTCAAAAGCTCCGATAAGGAAAGAGATATCAGACATTTTTGTCACAGCTGAAAAATATATTGTGAAATATTAGACTGCATCATTATAGAAACTTGTACAGGATACATTCAGCATATACAGGTTACTCTTCACCAGGCTATCGGACTCGATCTTGACACGACACAGACTTTGCAAAGGCATTGGAACCACCGACACACTACGAGTCTGTGGGCTTCTGACAGACCTGGAGTTGACCTTCGATCTCACTTTGACTGAATTCCAGTGTGCATCATGTGTGTCAAACTTTGCTTGACCAACTTCAGAGCATCCATCGTGCAGGTATCTGAGTG
The DNA here is from genome assembly GCA_025331565.1 of Holacanthus passer. Taxonomy (NCBI): domain Eukaryota; kingdom Metazoa; phylum Chordata; class Actinopteri; family Pomacanthidae; genus Holacanthus; species Holacanthus passer. The sequence goes on from JAFREQ010000034.1 coordinate 3,486,290, forward strand.
CATGTCGTCGGGCCAGGCTGTGATTCTTCTCTGACAGCTCTTCTTTATGCAGAGCGGAGTCATAACTGAAGGGGAGTGGAGGTTTGGGACAATGGTGAGCTCTTGATCTGGACTGGAGGACAAACTTGTCGGCTCTTTCCAGTCGAGGCTTTTGCACAACCAGAGACAGAGCTTCGGTTTGAACATCTGGGACTTGCACCTCTGCATTCCCACAACAGGAAAATCTTAATTTATTATCTTTGCAACCTGGTGACTGAAGAGGCATATCAGTCTCTGCATTCCCTTCCTTATTTGCCGATGTCTGTAGGAGTGGCATGCTCTTGAAAATAGAGTCAACGCTCCTGCTGACAGCTCTGGACAGTTCGTACTTTAAAACATCTGCCATTAGCTTAATTCTCTCAGGTTTTGACTGGAAGTAGTTCATCAGCTTCACCTTCTTCCATCCCTGATATTTTCTACTCGAGCTGTTCTCAAACTCACTGTATGAATCTGTGCAAATGTCCTTTGGAGATGTTTCAGGAGAACTGTTCCAGATGGGATATTTCTCTTCATTACTACTGTCTGTATTGTCAGTTCTTCCATCGACATGGTTAAACCTTGTTCTGAGCTGTCTGAGGTGCTGATGCTGACTCTCAAGCTGGTTTCTTGTCGTCTGGCTGTGACTCGCGCTTCTTTCCTGATGTAAAGGAAGTTCTTGAATCTTTTCATTTTCCTCCTTATGCTGATTTGTGGTCACATCTGCGCAGTGCATACCAGGAGAGCTGGTCATACCTTTGATGATATTTTCTACTCTGGCACGCTTTGCTTGATGGCCAACATCATGGTGACCACAAGAGCTGGATCCAGGCGATGGATGTCTTCTTGTGGATAAACATCCAGTGTCTCTGCAAGGACTGAACTCCAGCTGGCCAGAACAGAGCAAACTTGAACCAGCATCGCAGCTGCTGTAATAAGCAGTCTCTGGTAGCATTTTTGGGTTCTCATTGTCTTTGTGTGAGGTCACAGAAGCACCTGACAGATCTGAATTTGATGGCATGGGGTCAGGTTGAAAAGAGGAGAGGCGCTCTGTGGTGCAGCTGTCGAGGCAGATGTTGCTGGAAGAATACATACCTTTGCTCCAAACGCTTGGATCCATGCTGGTTGGGTAAAAAAAAAAAAAAAAAAAGACAGCAGAGAAAAAACCCCACTTGTATTTATTATATAATGCAGGTGTTGTAAGAAATGAAAAATCTAATTACTACCTGTGATTCTTGGAGATGTCACAGAAACAACAAATAACAAATAAAAACTTTTTTTTGTTTTTGCACAAATATGGATCTAAATTCCCTTGCAAATAAACAATACTAAAATGAAATAAAATGCTTTTTTTCTGCCTTTTTATTTTGTTCAAGTGAACTGAAATAAGTTTCAACTTTGAAGTATGAAACCACAATAACATATATTGTCCAGAGGAAAGAAGAATCTCTCTTCTTGACAATATATATTATTGTGGTTTTAGGTTCTTTTGTACAAATAGCAGACGCAGTTTTTCAAATATTTTAAATTACTTTCTGTGTAATGCTGTAAACTGTCTTGCATCTATTTTTTTAGTTTAGCTATATCAATTTTTTTAAAAGTTAAGATAGACATCTTAGAGTCTAGTTTGATATGCAGAGTAAAAACTACAACATGCAGCTCAGATAATAAGAACGATGGAGTGTAGCAGAGATGATGACCCACCTGTTGCCTGTGGAGGAGGAGCAGAGGAGGCTGCAGGTCTGGAGCTCCTGCAGGAGGAGCAGGGTTTTGTACACAGACCAGGAGGTGTGGTCTAACATGCAGACACGTCCCATCCACACCTGCACATTATGACATGAAATATATTGTTTGAAACCGACATTTACTTTCTTATCCTTTTGCTAATGTGTGTTTTTCTGTTGTGATAAATGTGATATTTCATTATGGATTTCTGCCTAATGCATGAAATGGTACAGTCCTGTTACATCTAAATTAATGTTTTTGTTCTATCATGTGAAAATTTCCCTTTTATTTCGCTCTGCTGACAAAAGTATGCCAGGCTATAGTTCATTGTGTTCAGTATGATTTCATCCAGCCCCGGCTCCGGTCCTCCCGTCCATCCCGTGCCCCCCCCTCCCTGCCGGCCGCGGTGGTTCCGTCCAGTCGGCCCGCCCCGGAGCCCGGTAGCAGCGATCCTCCGTCCCGCTCCTCCGCCCGCTGTCAGCCGCCAGCTAGCGCCATGTTATCACGGTCCAGGTGTGTGTATCGGACTTTTAGCCGCTCTCTGTCAGCGGTCAACCAGGTAGGTGGGATAAAAATCAGTGAACTGTTTATTAAGTCTAAAACGGTTTCGACTGGTTAAAACAAGCCCGGCTAGCTGTTAGCTAACTGTTAGCTAGCTTTCAGGAAGGTTAGCTTGTGTAGCAGGGCCTCACCTGAACCAAGGACAGACCGGGACAGACCGCTTCAGAGGTTAGAGAGGGAGCTGAGAACAGTATCTCATTAACTATGTCACTGTTAAAAAGAGGTTTTATTTCAAGATAAAAGCAGCACTTAATGTTAGCATTAGCCTGCAAGTCACAACATGACTAATGTAAGCTAACAAGCTACAACTTCTGTAAGCGTCATTATTGTCTCTCGACACTACATGGAGCAGTCTAAACAGGCTAATGTTAGCATGTTATGGTAGGTGTGTGCAGCTGACCTGACAGAAATAGCCCATGTAATGTCAGACATGTATGTTCTCTGAGGGGGGCAACATGGCTTTGACCTCACAGCTGTCTGAGCAGGTCATGAAGCTTATCATGTTGCTACAAACTAACTGTGTCATATCAGGTTTGATTTGTATTTGCCAGTTTATTCTGCTCAATTTTTGTTAAGAGTGGTTGATTCATTTATTTTGGTGGCTGTAGTTTGTGGTGCTATCGCCTTATACTTGTTGGTGTTTCTATTATTCCGTCCACCCTATAAAGGAAGGCTGGATAATAACAGAAACACCTCCTTGTACAATACAATTCTTTTCAACAGCACCAAAAACTACACCCCCCAAAAATGATCTTACAGGTGAGTCAACATTTCTGAAAACTGTGTCACATTATAACCTTTGTGAAGGTTGAATTAGACTGCACTAGTTTCAGCTTGGCGTTCCTAATAAATTGGCAGCAGAGTGTATAACTTGGGCTGCAATTGATTTTCATTATTAATTACTTTTGATTGAATAATTGTTCAGCTCCAGATATAAAGAGTAGGATTTTTTGCAGGGTGGTTGTATTATACTGCATTACCTTCAGCTAGGTGCATCTAATAATCTGAGTCTCTAGTGGCACAAAAGGTTTTTTTTATGAATTCATCTAGAAACTAAAGAAACCACTGAAGTGAAACAATATGTGGGTGATTCATCCGCCAGTCTATTGTTGTACTCTCGCCCCTTCATGGTACAAAATCAACAATCAGCAATTGTTCTTGTGAGTAAGAAGAAACTGAAGTGACTTTGTGGCTGCATGCCCGCACATGCTCATCTACTGAAGATTATTTGGTCCATTTCCGACAACTCCACCCTCCTCTGACATTCTGACATCCCACATCAGTAGGTTTAAGTTAAGATCATAGCTGACTCCACCAGACAAACATGTATGTATAAGCAGCCAGAACTAGACAGGCCTCTTCACCAGAGTCCCTGCCCTCAACATACCCACACAAATGACTCATAACATACAGCAATGCAGTGCAGCACATTTAACTTTACAGCCGCCTGTTTTTGCCAGCATTGGAAAACCCAGAAATTTAAGTGAAAGTTCAAGCTATGATGTGTTGTTTCACTATTATTTTCCATTGGGGAGAATCAAATGATTGTTCATCAGGTATTTTATTAGGTGCATCAGACAGTTAGTTGGTATTCGCAAGTTATTAAGATGTACTTTCTGAGAATAGTCAAATATACAGTTTGCTCATTGATTCATGACAGTCAACCAGGCCATTCCCCCAGGAAATTTTTTTGCCATTGTGGTGAGATCCTGAAGCAGAAAATGAATCTACAACTTTTTTGACTATTTTATAGACTGAGTTGTTCATCGAAAAAATGGTCTCCTGCAGATTAATCATGAATCATGAATTAATCATGCAGCTCCAATTAAATTTATGTGATGTTTGTAAAGATGATGTTTGTGTCAGGAGAACATAGTGAGTTGTTAAAAGCAGGCTTAATCTGATCATTCTTTTTTTTTTTGTGTCCGCTTAGACTTACAGTTTTCAGTTTTAGTTAATTAAAACCACACTAATGTGATTTTAAAAGCTGCTAGTATAAAGAGCTGTCAAAATCAGACTACATGCACAAACACCAGACATAATTGGATACATGTGAAACAGATTTTTTCTTTTTTTAATATCTTTACAGGCCAATAATGTGCTTGCCCGACAAAGTGTATCAGGTAAGTGTGCTTCTAACTAAGTAGTTTAGACTTGAGGACCTCATCAGTAATGTGACATCTAAGACTGCAGTCTTCATTTTCTTGCTCATGAATAAACAAGCTGTATGAGTGGATCATCCAAAGCAGAATCAGTAGTGCTTGTTGAATCGTTGAGGAGCCTAAGGAGCCCACAAGTGGTTAACTACAGCCTTCAGAGAACTCCACTCATGTCTCGTGTTAGAGCCTCAGGAGAAGAAGTAGTTACAGCTTTGGTTGATTTTCTTTCTTCTTTCTCTCTTTTCATCTTAAGGCCTCTCTGTCTGCAACCAGCTAGTTTACAGGAATTCTCAGCCGTAAGTGTTTTCTCCCATTTTCTTGTCTGTCTTTGAATGTAGAAACTCTTCAGCACATTGATGAATTGTCAGTGTAAAATTTGTTGAAGATTTTTCTTGTCATTTAGATGTGAATTTCCATCATCAGCGAATGTCTTCCACATCAGATACTTCAAGACGTCTGCTGTTCACAGTATGTATAATGACAATTCTCAACATTATGCATTGATGTCGACTCTACTCAGTGTTTAACTATCTGTTGTCTTTGTGCAGGGGATGAGGTCGTCACAGTCAAAACTCCTGCGTTTGCAGAATCTGTTACAGAGGGTGATGTGAGGTGGGAGAAAGGTTGGTATAAGTCAACATATAGGTAAAATGTTGTCAGTATTTCAAAGTGTCCCATGTTGTATTAACAATGAGTCAAATGTGATGCATGCTCTTTCCTTGTTTCAGCTGTGGGCGACTCAGTGACAGAAGATGAAGTGGTCTGTGAAATTGAGACTGACAAGGTGAAAATGACCATCAACCTAAAGTCATCTGTTTTACTTCCACAGACTATGAGTTAGTCAAAACTTTTGTATTTTGTTTTTCCAGACCTCAGTACAAGTCCCTGCTCCTGCAGCTGGTGTCATTGAGGAACTGCTGGTGCCTGATGGAGGGAAGGTTGAAGGAGGGACGCCCCTCTTCAAACTTCGGAAAGGAGGTGTGCTTAGCTTATCACTTGTCAATTTATCACTGAATTAAACAAACTTAAAGGCTTTTATATTACTTATTACTAAATCAGTACAGTTTTGATACTTTTTAACAGAAACCTCATTTTTCAATTTTAATAAATCAGCTTGTCATCTGAGATGTGTCAATGTTGTCTTAACACAAACAGTCTCACTATTAATAATTCACAATATAACCAATTGTTTTGAATGAGAAATGTGATTTTCAGTGCTTGGTGCTACAGACACAATTAAGATGGTAGTTGTAAATGTGTGTTATTGAAATGCAGCACTTTGGTTGTGGTGTTAAGCCAGTAACTCTATTTCACCGTGTTGTCAATCCTAAATAACTGCTGTAGTCGTGTGTTCCATATGCTGCTGAGAACTTACTCTGAATGAATAAAAACAAATGATTTAAAATGTATTGACTTATGACATAGGTAAAACATATTAAGGCAAAATGTGTATTTTGTGACTCATCAGATTCAAACTACATTTTCCTTCTTTACTTCTGTTTCCTCAGCTGCTGCTGCCAAAGCTGCGCCTTCCCCAGCTGCAGAAGCAGCGGCTGCAGCCCCTCCACCTCCACCATCACCCCCACCACCTCCTTCTCCGGCTTCAGCCCCCACTGCCATGCCTCCAGTGCCCCCAGTGCCAACACAGGCTGCCCAATCCAAACCTGGTGTGTTTCCTTCTCTACCATATAAATCTACATATTGGCTGCAGAAAGCATTTATTTGTTATCATTGTGCGGTGTATATCTGAACAGGTCACCAGTACTGTTTTTGGCTCTGTGTCACATTCTGTCTTTCCCTCTACATCAAGTTTCTGCTGTCAAGCCCACTGCTCCAGCACCAGCTCCTTTAACAGCAGGAGGCAGAGGAGAGAACAGGGTAACACACACTCACTCATCATGTTTCGTTCATATGTTTTGTTTCTTTTATTACATTAATATTAAAGGGCATGGTTCTTAGATGGTTTGGTCTCCTTCTGTCCAGGTGAAGATGAACCGTATGAGGTTGAGGATCGCCCAGAGGCTAAAGGAGGCTCAGAACACCTGTGCCATGTTGACCACCTTCAACGAGGTGGACATGAGGTGAGCCACAGCATCTCTGGGAAAGATTAATGCAACTCTCTTCATAGATTTACTTTGTGAGCTTATGATATATTTGAATAAAGGGACTTTTTTCTTCATCAAACAAATTCTGTAATATGTTGTCAATTTTGCTTCAGCAACATTCAGGAGATGAGGAAAATCCATAAGGATGCTTTCTTAAAGAAGCACAACGTCAAACTGGGTTTTATGTCTGCGTTTGTGAAGGCTGCCGCATACGCTCTGACTGACCAACCTGCTGTCAATGCTGGTAAAGTAACACAGACTTGCTTCCACTTTTTTCTTCTGCTTTTACTTTATATGTTTTGTTTTCTTTTTCACAAACTTAATTCCCAAAATGTTTTTGACTACAGTTATTGACGATACAACCAAAGAGATTGTCTACAGGGATTATGTAGACATCAGTGTGGCTGTGGCAACTCCAAAGGTAGACTTTTGCCTTTTTAAAACTATATTTTCATATAAAACTGTTGCTAAATGTTGGATAACATTGAACAGACTTCAATAACACACATTTGTTTAGGGGCTTGTTGTACCAGTGATCCGTAATGTTGAGACCATGAACTTCACTGACATCGAGAAAGCCATTAATGCATTGGGAGAAAAGGTAAAAAGCTTTGTGCTATTGTCTTTAAAACTATCTATTTACTTCCATCACAAAAAATGAGAAAATCCTTTGTGTTGTCTGCCTCAGGCTCGTAACAATGAGCTTGCTGTTGAAGACATGGACGGAGGCACCTTCACCATCAGCAACGGTGGCGTGTTTGGCTCCATGTTTGGCACGCCCATCATCAACCCCCCCCAGTCTGCCATTTTGGGCATGCATGGCATCTTCGACCGACCTGTGGCCATCAGTGGCAAGGTGAGAATTATCGGTCCAAAGATACAGACAGTTGTTTCTGCGTTTCAGAAGAAAAAAAATAATGAGCTGTAATGACTAATGAAATAGTGAAGATTTTTGGTTAGCAAAAGTGTAAAAAGGCTCTGATGAGGTGTGAAATGTAAGTTTGTTTTTATACCTGAATTATTGAACGGCACATGAATAAAAAACTTAAAAAGTTGTGTTAGAAGAATAATTGCACAGCCAAGTCTCTGAGCTACATGTATAGACAGCCTTGACAGACAATGATCATAAATACTAATATAGCTCTACTGGTTTTCCAAATCTGATGCACTCAGATGTGATTAAACAATAAAACTGCGTTCTGCTTGGCAGGTCGAGATCCGGCCAATGATGTATGTGGCGCTGACGTACGACCACCGACTCGTTGACGGCAGAGAAGCAGTCACTTTCTTACGCAAGATCAAAGCGGTGGTGGAAGATCCCAGAGTGTTGCTTCTGGACATGTGATGTTTCTACCACCACATCACTCTCATTTAAAGATAGCTCAGCTGCTTAAAATGAACTCCACATCCTACAGAAGAAAAACGCACACATCGCACAAAATTGCCTACAAAACCACTGTTGTCTTTTTAACCGTTCAGTCAGACTGCAGCAGGACATGGAGGTTGTGTTCCAACACTCCATGTGGAGCTTAAATATGTGGTATTATCTGTACAGAGTTACGTCTGCAATCATAGGAATATGCTTAAAATGGGCCATGGCTAATTCAACAAAGCTAAAAGGTTCTATCAGTAATTATTTTGCTGCATTTATATTACACGTCTTAAAAATTGGCATAGACAGGCTTAAAATGTTGAAGATAACTCGCATATGGGTGTTATTATACCCACATGAAGCAGGAGATAAACACTCACTGCGTCTTTGTCCCTGTTGTGTAATCATAAAACAAAGTGGCTTTTCTGGGCAACAGTTGGCTGCATGACTTTCTCTCCTGCTCATTAGTTGGTGCTCCTGAGCCACTTTTTCCACAGCGGGGCCAAGCAGAGCTCACTCAGATTAGTTCAAGATGTTTTTAATGTTAACACAGGATTGAAAGAGTCCTTGGTTTGCTGCTAGTCAATGTTAGGAGCAACAGTCTGGAAAACAGAATCAGCGAGCTGTCTGACGAGCATGTGTGTCCACTTATGTTCTGTCCATGTCCTGCCTTGCTTTTGTCGGGCAGATTCTTTGACCATCACAATCTAAAAATGTTGATCAAACTGTTGTTAGCTATTAGTAAAACGGATAAACATGAATTTAGCAGAAACTGCACAAACCAGACACTATTTGTTTTTTTTAATACAGTATAATGTTACGTTATGGGCAATATGTTGAAAATATGTTCAAAACGCACAATTTGGCAGCAGGTTTTTATGTTAAGTTCCCATGTTTGATTTTCATTGTACTATCCTATATATAAAATACTTGTATCTATTTAAAGAAACAATTTTAAACATTAAACATCTCAAGAGTTTTATGTACTAATACTTGTCCTGCACATTTACTTGCCAAAACTGTTAGTTGATTAACTTTCCATCAATTGACTAATTCATTAATTTGCCACAATTTTGATAATCAGTTAATTCTTTGAAGTTACCTTTCCAGCTTCTCATATGTGAAGTCTTCCTGCTTTAGTTTGTCTTGTATGGTCTGAAATTGAATCTCTTTGGGTTTTGAATTGTTGTGCACAAAACAAGGCATTTGAAGATGTCATGTTGGACTTTAGGAACTTGATTTGGACAATTTAAACTATTCTGGAAGTTGTATAAACCAAACATTTGATTATCTGATTACACATTAAGTGATAAAAAACAAAACAATCACTTGCAGCTATATGATGGTTTATGTAATCCCAAGTTCACACTGTACCAGAGAAACTGTTGACTGCACATGTCACCTTAATTTACCTCTTCTAAAAACTATGTTTGAAAACGAGGCAGAGGCAGTGAGCGTCTTCATGGTTGATCTTGGCTGAAGCATTTTATCTCGTGCCAAATCTATTCTGCTCCCAAATTTTCTGCTGCAGTTGAATTCTGTGCCACAGACCGATCTTCAAAGCATCATTAGCCAGCCCGCTGCCCGGCTCTTGAGAAGCTCCAAATAATGGGATCATCTCTGACAAAGTCTTAAGGGTTGATCGGCCCTTTCTCCCACTTCACAAACACAGGCTCAAGTGTGTGCAGCTGTGTATGATACCCCTTCAGTATTTCTGTTTACTTTAATAATCACAGGGGACAATGGGTCCTAACGTACGTCTTTGTTTCTCTGCCAGCACCTACACAAATGTCTGAACAACACTGTTTGGAGGAAAAACACAGAATTCATTATGAGAACACAAAAAACCCAAACATTAGATTACCATGAGAATACTGGAGGTCCTAATGGGCCTGAATACAGCAAACAATGATACAAGGGTTCCTTTCATTTAATTATTTACTTTTATTACCGCTCAAGATTCCATTAGCGCTTTCGAGATCATGCTAATTGGCAGCGTGTGCCAGTGGGTGCATAGATATCTGAAGGGTTTGTTGGCAGGTTTTTGTCTCGTCTTCAAAATTTGGCCAAATCTGTGAATTTCCAATTGGACTGCTCAATAAGATGTGGGTTTTAAGTCTTTGTGTCCATTCAGATGAAAGATGGCCCATTAGAAATTGGCAGCTAGCTGTTTGTTTTCATTAAGCCACATCAGAGAGATAATTTACCTAAATTATTCTGTTATTTTTTCCATCTTTTAAATAGCTAATTATATCAGCGTCATTATATAAAGAACTGTGTTTTTGTCCAATTGAAAGTATGTTTTGAGTTTAAGATGATACTAATGTTCATCTTAACAACCGAAATTGTGATATTTTCCATCACAAATACTTTCACTTTTAATTTATTAAGTCTTTACTTTATTAAGTTTTTCAGTAGGAAAAGTACTTTTCATTTAATGGAACATCTTCACACATTTTGTCAAATGCACAGCTCATGTCTGCAGGTACGAACTCATTCCAACTAACATCCTGCTCTGCTTTTACGTGGAATAGATCATTCTGTATTTTCATATCCCCCATGAATGCAGTCAGGATGGAAGGAAACAGTTCAGTTATGGGCTGTAGTTTTATATTATTTCTATCTAGATTAAGTTCAGATATTGACAGAAAAGCATTGAAATAGCTTCATTAGTTCCAGTTAAATGAAGATGCTCTACCAGTAAAGTACAACTTCCTGAGCCATGAGAGGGATCCATTATATGATCAATGTGGCTGAACTTCACCGAATGCTCCTCACAAGAAACTCCTTCAAATAAGGTCAGTTTATACAATTTCTTAATAATGTAAAAATACCATTGTTGGATTTAAAGTATTAAAACAGTTATTGAGTTGAATTTACTCGTTTTCTCCCACACAGCAAATGTCCTACTTGATAATTAGTTGAATATCTTATGGGCGTAAGATTAGGGGCTCTATATATGGTTCAAAGGCAAATAATCCACAAGAGTCAAATCTACCTGCTGGTGTTAAATTACACAAAGTCTGGCATAGTGTAAAACCATTAAAGCCATATGGCTGATATGCGAATTGGATTTTTCTTATCGTATTTTGCATTTCAGAGTCCAAATCAGTTCAGTGGAAAGAAATTTGATATCCTGTTATATAAAGACACATAAAAACTCCACCCTGCATGGAAAGTTTGAATGACGGTCAGTAACTATGATATAACCAAAGCCATGTAGAGAGCAAGAGAGAGAGATATGGTTAACCCTCTCTCTCAACAGCGCTGGTTCTACCTAATGATGTGTCTGCTAATTAGAGTTTTAATGTTAAGATTCAGATAACCCTACACAGCCAGTGTCAAGTGTACTTTGGAAGTACTTTGGATGAGTGGTTCTCGAGAAAGCTGGAGAGCCCCTGCAGTTTTAGACGTACGCATGCATGAGTTTAAACAACAGTCAGAACAAACAGTCAGTGGCTATGTTATTAGGTTTAACCCTCTCTCTCAGCAATGGGGGATGGTTAGATTTCAATGGCAGAACTTTTTTATCAGCATCTCCCCCAAATGCTGATAATTTTAGTCTGTAATCAAATTATTTAATTGACATTTTTAACACAAAAAATGCTTGTGCACTTTTCGTGCTCGCAACATGTCTTTGGCTACATGCAGTCAATTTAATGTCATTCAACAAAGAAACAGAAATAACAATAATGATTATTTTTTGAATAATATAGATCTAATTAATGGTCTAAAACTGAGCATCTAGAACTTATGAGGCTCTCCAGCTCTGCAGGTTGATAATATTGTGAAAACTGCAAGCAGCAGTAGCGGAGGCCAAGCGATCAGTCCGTTCAAACAGGCACTGCACTAGTGACTCAGTGAAGAGGTGCAGGTGAGACAGTGCGTCATGTCAGTGGTTACCGCTGGAGCCACCTGACAGAAACGGATTACACTGTTTGATATCACACCTTGAGACAATTCATCAGCACACCCTTAATAATCCTACCCCGCAGGGCCTGCATAAGTAATGCTGCACATGCATATTCATAAGTGTGCTGTTTCCTTTACAGGCCGTTTCATTCAAAGCTAACCAATGTGGCGAAACAACTAGCTTGCATCTGGCCCTATTCTTCCCCCTCCTCTCGGTCCTTTGATATGGATGCCAGCTCTCTTTTTCTTCCTCCTCTTGTTCTGTTGTCATACCAGAAGATTATTTTTGGATGGAGAGAATGAGGCGGAGGACCCTATGGCCCAGCGGCGGACACAGCTGGCAGCGCTCAGGTGGGTGCAGCTGGTTGGTGTCAGAGGTTCAAGTATTCACACTGGACAGAATTGGGTTGAGTGAAGAATTACAGTGGAAGGAGAGGGGAGGGAGAGTCACTGAGGTCAGAGGAAGCTGCTATTAGGATACACCTGTCAGCGGCGCACACTCTCACTGGGTTTGTGATGTCAGTTCCTTCTCATAAGCATCTCTGTATTTTGCAAACAGGTGAAATTGTGCTGTTGTGAGATCTGTATTGCAAAAATGGAGGACCTGCTGAGTCTAAGTCACACTGTCAGCATGTAAAAAAAAAACAAAATCAAATAGACTGTTAACTTTTATTTGAAGATGTCTCCTCTGTTATCCCTGATCCTCATCTTAGTGCATCTCTCTGTATCTATGACAGCTCAGCAAACTGTCTGCAACAGAGAGTTGGACATTACATTCATGTCTGACATTCAACATGATTTTCTGAAACTTTAGCTGAATTGGGTCAAATTAAAGCACCAGTGTATTCACAAAATCTTAAGAGGAAATAAAGTCTGTACACTGAAAGCTGGGTGGTGTTTGAAAGCTCTAAAAAAGTGGACATTGATTTAAGATTATTTTGTCAAATTGACATTTTCCAAGTTCAAGAATGAACAAAAAAAACCCAGAAATATCCAAAATGTGTCCAGGTTTTCTAAGCCCAGACAAATAAATCTGAAATGATCTGGATGGTTGGACAGCACTATGGTTAAGTGGGGAAGTATGTTTTCTTTTTAATGTGGGACCTGGCCCTTTAAAACTAATCATTTTGGTCCACCACAAAATTCTGTTTATTTTTCTTTTCTCATAGAAAGTTACTTTATGAATGTACTGACGTTTCCTCTTGCAAAAAGCCAGTTCACAAACTTACCTGTAGATTATGGTTGCTGTGCAGTTCTTGTCAAACTTCTTGATCAACCACTCGAGCTGTCGATGATCCAGAGGTACTTTTGCTGCCTGCATGCATGACAACATAATTTTCTTACTGTTCTTCTTAGTTGTGCTCATTAATGACAAATATTAGTGTATGATTTTTTTTCAGTGCAATGTGAGAAAGTGTTAGCCTAACCTTTACAGCCTTCCTGAAGGCCGATGTGGAGACCTTCATGGTTCCTTCTTTATCTAAAGCCTGGAAGAAGTCCATGATGCTTTCATTTCGCTCTTCAAGGAATTTCTAGAAGAGAATCCAGATCAGTGTACAAGACTAAACATGCAAAGAAATGATGTCTTTAGAATACTTGAGCCAATTTTTCATATTTTGTTATATCTCAGTCATAAACTTGTGTCTTTCAACAGACTGACCACTCACCTGAAAGACCCGGAGGGCAGATAAGTTCCTGGTGACGGAGCTCATGATGCTGTACCGAACCTCAAGAGCAGGACGGCTCTGACGGCTTTCTTCCAACAGCTCCACAAAGGCCTCACACACAAACACTGTCTGCACTCACACATGCATACTCATCGCATAGAAGTTGTACTGCGCATACAGACCAGATTTATTTTCATACCTATGTTCATGTGCTGAGGCGGAAATTGTTTTTGCTCCACTTACAGAAATATCGATCTCCTCCACAGCTGATTTCATGTTGTTTTTAACTGTTTGGAGCAGCATCAGAGCTCCGATATTTGTCAGGGTGTTATGGGAGAGCTGAACAAAATATATACACAGCAAACTTTGAATGTGTAATAAATTAATCCATCTGGTGCAAATCACCATGATGATCAAACACGAACTGCTCACCTTGAGGACCCTCAGGGTGTTGTTAGTGGCCAGGCCCTGGCAGAGCAGCGTCACAGCCTGATCGTCTATGTGGTTACTGCTGAGATCCAGCAGCACCAGCATGCTGTTTTCTTTCAGTGCTTGACCCAGCGACTCTGCCTCAACGCGGCCAAAACCGTTCCACGACAGCTGGAGCTGCGTCAGGGTTAAGTTTACCTGAGGAAAAGAAAACGTGAGTGAAAATAATAAATATGCACTGAAGGCTTGTGTTTGAGTGTGTGATGTTAGTCACCTTCAGCCCAGCACTCAAAGCCAACGCACCATGCATACGAAGGTGATTCCAGCTCAGATTGAGGACTTCAATACCTACATTTCTGGCTTTGAGAACGGGGAAACTTTAAAAGGTCACAATACATTTCACACTTGAACCCACAAATTATATACATCTGTGTATATAAGTCTTTTAAAGTCAAACTGAAATTAAAATTCATTTTCATTTTGATTAGTGTATTTATTTACTAAAATTCGGACTTGGGCTTTAACTTATGTAATGCCTGTGTGTTTTGGCTTTTGTTGCATTAGCTCCAAATTTGTGAGATAAATTATTTGTTTGCACATTCAGTGGATTTTGTCCAAATACCTAATATAGTCAGAAATGAACTACTGCACCTAACAGATGACCCAGGTGTTCTCCTCCTGCTTCACAGAACTTGTTGTGACTGAGGTCCAGCTCTTTGAGCACATAGTCGCCCTGAGAAGAAAAAAAAGGTTGGATTGAAGCTTTGTTGCAAATGAAGATGTGACAGCTCCTTGATTCATTTGTTAGGACGTGGTCATGACAGTCAAGACTTTGTACTAACCTGTAAAGCATCAGCAAAGTATTTAGCAGCAGAATCATCAAAATCATTTCCTAAGGGAAGAAGGAGAAATTCATTGAATTACTAATCCAAATAAGAGCTCACTTGTCCTCTTAATTTCAATGGTATAGTGAAGTGCAGAGGTGCACATAAAAAATAGCTTGAGAGGTGATGGTGATTGTTGATCACCTGAGAGATTGATGGATTTGATGCAATAATTTTCTGCCAGCATTTGAGAGATGACGTCCGCTCCTTCAAGCTGCAGCTGGTTACTGGAAAGATTCTGAAATAAAGACATAAGGAGATGATTAAGCATTTCAGTCAAACAACTCACATTTGGAGCTAATAATTCACCTCATCGCTCCCAGCAGATAGGTCATGTGCTTAAATAGCTTATATGCTTAAATAGACGACCAAATTTTGAGGTTGTTGAGAATGTATTCTAAATAGTTATTTTTAAAATGTATTATTTTTCGAGTTCAGAACAGGGAGATTTCTCAGAACTGATGTGATCAATGTGATGGACTCAGAATATTTACTAGACTCTTAATGGTGGTGTTTGTTTGAAGCATCTCCATCAGATAGCGAGTTCCCTTTGCCCGAAGTGCGTTGTCCTCCAGCTCAAGATTGGTGACGACACTGTCCTTCTGAATTAGAAAAGAATTGACTAATTAAATGAATGACAGAAAATCCCGATCATTTAAGAAGTAAATGTCAGGTCCCATTTCTCTACATCTTTTTCTTTGCCTATATTTATAAACTACATTGAAAATTTAGAGAAAGAGAAACTGTCTCACAATTATTACAGATTCAGTATAACATTGTTATTTTAAAAAGGACTCTCACCTCATCCTCATTCATAATCTTTATAAAATTAGGGTTATTGAACATTGGTGATAATACTACTGTTTTCCTGAAGGTGAATATTTAGATGAAAGGATTCCTACTTGCAGAGCTATGGCCAGAGCTTTGGCCCCCAGAGTTCCCACACCATAGTGGTTCAGGTTCAGATGGGCTTTACTCAAGTTGCGAAGGAAGGAGGAAATGGGAGCGGCCCCTGTCTGCTGACAGGCCTGCTGGTACACCTCTGTATGGGACAAACTCTGCCTCTGATTGGTGGCATCTGAAATGAAGTGGGACAAACAGGAGAAAAGAAGGAAGAAGTGAGGATTGAAGACTATTCATTCGTTTATTACTGAACTGTTGTGGTCGCTCTAACCTACCGTCTGTTTCCAGATCTGTGTCCCACTCATCACCTCCATCACCCTCTTGGCCTGGCTCTTCCTTGTTCTCCATCTGATCCGGGCTTCCTGTCGTCAGGACTGACTGATCAGATGACTGCTGCTCCTCCTCTTCCTCATTGAGCTGGAGAACCACATGGTCCTCCTTACACTGATCCATCACCTGTATCTACACTACACCTGCACACACCCCTGAGGAGCAAACAGCTGAGGTAGGATTTCTGTAGCACTAACAGTGGGCCAAAATGGTATGGAGGTGCAAAGTAACTTACTACTGAAGTAAATGCATTCAAGTAATGTAGTACAGGTTTGAGGTACTTGTACTTTACTTGAGTGATTGTTTTCTGCTATTCTATACTTTTACCCCTCTACAGTTTGAAGGCAAATACTGCACTTTTTACTCCACTACCTTTATTTGATAACTTCAGTTACTAGTTACTTTGCAGATTCAGATTACTAAGACGAAGTATGATCAACGAACAAATTATGATGTATTAATATACATTATGCTAAATTTTATTGATCAGTGGGAGAAATCCACAAGTTTCAACATTAAAGTGTAATAATGACTTCATCAGTAATTAGAATACAATAGTACAATGTACGATGTTTTGAAATGATCCATTCTGCATAATCAGTACTTTGACTTTTGGTGCTGATGCCAATACTATAACACTTTTACTGTGAACATTGTAATGCATGATTTTTATTTGTATTGATGCTGTTAACAGTTTTTAGCATTTATTTTTATTTCATTTAGCATTAGCATATTTGTCCAGCTGATTTCATGAAGCTGCCGACGGTTAAAGCAGAACAACGTTTTTAAACAGGACCAAAATAAAACTAATTTGCGTCAGTACAGCAAACAAATCTTCATTTTTCTGTTAACACGATCTGTAAAATCTTGTTTATTGTTCAGAGAAGAGAAAACTTTATCCTACCTGAGCAACTTCTGTGAATTTCTGAAGTGCAAAATGATAAAAATTGAACGTTTAACAGCAGAAAACTAATGTTTGTTTCCAGGGTTTTTAAATTCTGGAAGTAAAATCCGGTCGATGGAGGTCGATATAAATAATGAAAAGGAGAGTAAAGAAAACGCAATATACGAAAAACATAATTACTGTTTGTCTTTACAGCAGCTGAGCACGTATCGATTATTGTTTGGTTAATCTTGTGAAGTTGGATCGATTTATTGGGTCTAGTGCAAATCATGCAGTTCACAAAAATATCCACTAGATGGGGATGTTGACCGCAATCTGAGTTTATGAAGACGTTTACTGTACGACATAGTAGCTGCAAGTCAGGACGTTTCATTGTTTTAAAGTGTTGCTTTACTGTAAACTGTCAGGTGTTCTTATTATTTGGTCCAACCCCTGTAGTTGTCAGACAAAGAGCATCATGGCAGAAGTCCTGTAAGAGATGTATTAAATGTGTTCTAATATTAACTGGATATATTGATTAGGAGACTCGTCATTGGAGATCACATCATCATTGGGATCTGGTTAGAGTGAATTTTTTTTCTATTTTTCAAGCACGATTCATATCTGTGGTGACCTTCACCTGTTGCCCAAAATAAAATATCAGTCAATGTAGTGAAGTTTCTATTGTTCCTCCTTCAGCAGTACAGTACAAATTATTATACATGTAACAAAAACTAAAATCAGTGCTACAAAGGACTTATGTAGAAATTAATATTAAATTAATTAATTCAGTTATTAATTAAACAATTAGGGAAAGGTCTAATTAAAAAGTAAACATTTTGAGATAAATTAAAACTCAGTCAGCAGATGGGATATTTCTCCTGCTGAACAAAAGGAGCTGCAATAGTCAAACTTGAAAGACCTTTTCTGAGTTTTGCAGATGAAAGTAAAGCCTTGATTTTGGTAATGTACAAACAGGTTCCCAAGACATGCTTGCACAACTTTTGTCAGTTCTGGTGTCGTGATTGTGAGGAACAGATACAAGGATTCATTTCACTGAAGAAAACATGAGATATTGCACGTCTGCAGGAGTAAAACAAAATAACAAGTCATGCACTTACTTCTAGTTAGAAAATAAAATTTAATCTATTCAGGGTACCAGAGTCATACATAGCAGATACAGGTCCAGAATAGACGTTGAAATACTGCTCAGCTGAAAAGATTTCTGCTTGTTTTCACAGCTGTTTGACAGCGCAACATGACAGACACAGACCGGAAAGATTGAAAAGACAAATCACATCAAGTGATTAACAAGCATTTCATATATGTTTATGTATACAAAGCAGTATAAAACAAGTACAATAATGGACAGACAACAAGTCCAAAAAACAAGGGTGTAAACATTTGTGTATATGTGCTTTTCATGACGCCAGCGTCACCACAAATCGGATCAACCGGTAACTGCCATCGTCGAGGCAGGGTATAGAAATCAACGTTAAAAAAACAAAAAAACTCTACTCCGTCTGGTGTACTTGTATTGAGTATTGTATACTAAAAACTCTACACCTGTATATTTCGGCTAGAATACAAAGGAAAACTGCAGAACATTAAGCCTTTGTGGGCCTCTGCATCGAAACAATGCCACACAATCTACTCAGGGCTTTTGTAACAGAGCACCATATTGATATTAGTGTGTTTCCTCAGCGTTGTTTCCAGTCGTACTCTACGGTTTCCATTGGTCCCTTTATGTAGAGATGGTTGAAGTAACAACTAGGCACAGTGGGTGTCAACAACAACACTTAATGCAGAGATGAAACTGGGTATTTCCAGTCTTCCAATGGACAGAGCCAGCTCATGTAGCAGTACTAAGGAAGCTGTACAACCTCAGGTCTTTGGGCAGAGTCTCCAAAAGTCTTCAGCTTGGAGCTCAAGTGCTTGTTTAGAAATGTATTGCCAGTTATGTTTTCATTTAAATGGCGATGGTGATGCTAGTCTGGGCTTCCGGGACTCCGCGTCCCCGGTTTCCTGGTTTCACTTGTCATCACTGGACAGCTGCTCCAACAGGGGGTTGGCCTCGCTCTCCGGTGTTTTGACGCTGTCTGTCCTCACGATGCAGGTGGGCCGGTGCAGGTTGAGCATCACCATGAGCTGCTGCCTCTCCAAACGGAGCTCCTCGATCTGGGCCTTCAGCTCAGAGTTCACCATCTCCAGACGCTCTGATTCCTGGACACAGATGTTGTATTAGATACTACTGAATACTACTAAATTGTTCAGAGCACTTAAGAGTTGCTTGTGTTAGCCTGGTCGTGTTAGCGCTGACTTGGGCCGAATAGCTTAAATGTGAACCAGCTGTTCAGGTTAACTGAAGTCAGGTTATTCTTGGCTACCACCCTGAGCTGCTCTGCTTCTGCTCATCAGTATGCAGTGCTGTGTCATGAACTCACCCTTTGAAGGAAGTCAGTCCGTTCCTTCTTTTTGTTTCGGCATCGCGCTGCTGCTACCTTGTTTTTCTCTCGTCTCCGTTTCCTCCTTTCCTCGTCTTCATCCATCTGCAACCACAATGTGGTGTTAATATGAGAAACAGGTAATGTATGGCTGTATTTTATAGGAAAAAAATCTGATAATGACTTTCCAAATGACATAAACCTACAACCAATACTAGGGATCACCTAGGTGGACAAAACTGTAATTCTTATTGTAAGCACTAGAGGGGCCAAAAAAAAATTCCACTTGAATGAATCAGCTTATCGTGCCCACATACTGTGTATATGTGTAGTTATCACTTCAGTCTACTTATTTACATGAAAACAATTTCATTGTTTAATCTTAAAAAATAAAATTAGGTAATGTTTTATAAATACCAAGTCTACTACTTTCAGAACATTTAAATTTAATTCACTGTAAAAAAAAAACAAACAAACAAACAAACCACCATTTCTGAGCAACAGACACCAGAATATAAAATCACTTCAAGTCATCATGAACTATGAATATGAATCAGAATGACTTACATATGATAATGAAATTTACCTTTTGGTTCTTTACTTTAACATTAGCTAGAGACTGACTCTACCCTCTGACTGGAAGTTCATCTTTCACACACCCTACTTCTGCACTATTTCCTCTTTTCTCCTCTCTCTTTCTGCCCACCTCTGTCTTGATGGCCAGCGGCCTCTTCCCCAGCCGCCCCAGGAAATGTAGCGGGGAGAGCATGGTGCCCAGCTGACGGAAGTCGGCCAGCTTGAGTTGATCAGTGAGCGTGGTGGCCGAGATGCCCGCCAGCGGGCCCAGGCTGGGCAGGGAGCCCGCCGCCAGCGAAGGGTCAGGTATCTGTCCCGGCATCATGTCCGACCCGGCCACCACCGCCGCTATGGGGAGAGAGAAAAGAGGAAGAGATGGAACGATTAGTACGAAACAGTCAAGTCTAACAGTGAAAACTCAGTGCTACTTTTTAGTACATACAGTAGAAAGCAAATAAAGTAAAAATAATAAATAAAGTAAAATCTCAACATAACAGCCTAAATTAAATCATTCTACTCTGCTGTTTACATGTTGAAATCAAGTGCATGACCTAAAACAACCAATAAATAAATAAATCATGTAAATTTGAAATTTATAAAGACTTTGACTGTTGGTATTTGTACTGAAAAGCATGTCAAAATTTGTGATCTGTTGTATCTGCATTATGTGCTGAACTTAAGGTTAGATCAGAGAGGATTTTGTAATTTGGTGTATAAATGGTGTGGTGTGGTTCGTATAAATATACTTTTTATTGTTCTAGTTTCTGGTGCTAATATGAGCCATACATTCATACTCTTCTTCCATTATCACATTGCAGCCATCTGACAGTATGTTTGATCTTTATTATGATCTTATAGTATCCACAAAAAGATTAATTGACTGTCTTCTGTCCTTGTCATCAAACATCTTTCTAAATACGGGTTGCTGTTTCCAAGAATGCATTCAAACGTTGACAGCTTTGACAGCTGTGTTATCTTCTTAGTCAGCGGCCGGTGAAAAAACAAACTTCACACTGTCAGCAGCTAAACACTCATCTCTGTAGTTTCACATGCAAAGGGAAGTCATGAAACGCTCTGGTATGATCACAAACACTGACGGCTATCTTCTGCACTTGTGCTTCTCATAATTTACTGAGTGGTTTTCGTCTCGAATGTTCATTTGGTTTTCCTAAAGAAGATTCAAAGGATATCAAAAGCGTTCACGTCAAAACAGAGCGGGTAACACTCGTGCGTTCCACTGCCACCCTCTTTCAACAATTTGGGGTAGTTTGGAGGGGTTGACCACAGCACTTTTTAATGTAATCAGGGAGGAATGAGGGACTGAGAGGAGAAAAAGGAGAACTTGTGCAGTCCTAGAGGAAGTGGCTGGAGAATTAAGACGTCTCTCTAATTACTGTAAGACCAAGAGTTGGAAAACTTCTGATGGCCAAATAAAAAACAAATGTTACAGATGGGAACAGTGAAACATGAGCCGAGTGTACCCTGCCCATCCCTGCAATCTCTGAGGAGAGGCAAAGTGAGACCAGTGAATTTTACATAAGTCTGACAAGAACCTGTTTCTCTCACGGTTCTGTATTTATGTGAAAAAATAAATACTTTAAATACAAAATATCTGGTAAGTAAGAAGGCAAAAGATGGGTGATAGAGGCAAACATTCAGCTGCGATTTTGTATTGTCTGCTGATGAAATGTTAGACTGAATAGAAACAGAATCGCTGCATGGATCAAGTTTTGTTTCTGACAAAATCCCTGCAGGACAGATACAACTCAACATCTGAAACTTCAATAACTTTGGCACGCTGACAAAATCTCAGCCAGGATTAAACCCAGGAGTTTTAAAAAGATTGACGATACCAGTGTGACTTCTACATTAACAGCTTAATTCGCATTTGCCTCCCAAGCGTTCGGCCGAAGCTGAAGCTCTACAGGTTGGGCACAGACCGAACAAAGCCCCTCTCATATGGAACCAACAAAGACGTGTATTGTGAGGTGCTGCGGACACAGCTGACTCTGCTGGTGGGTGACTAGCTGACAGGCCGACTGTATTGTAAGTTAAACCAAGTTTTTCTTTCTTTGCTACTTTTTTTTTTTTTTTTTGCAGGACTGAAAGACTTGCTCTATTACAAAAGCCATAGAGGAGGTAATGAAAAAAAACAAAGTTATGTAACTCTATTCTAATGCACTCCACCCTGCTTATGGGCTGGTCTTAAAGTGTTTTTACAGTTGGACTGGAGTTTACTGTCGAGCATGGTGGAAGCAAAATCAGCTCACTTTTAAGCGAGAGGTTGTCAATTCTCAATTCTGAAGTGCAATAGAGCTTCCTGTCTGCTAAATGAATTAGACTCAGATATATCTGTCACAAAATGCTTCCAATGTAGTTTTTTGTTATTTACATTATAAGAGATTACTGCATGTAGCATCTAAAATTCCTGTATAAATGACCTCAAACATTAAGTATTACAGTGCATCGAGTGTCAGTCTTTCAGCTAATCTCCCTGCTACTTCTGACCTGTTCTTTACCACCTTCAGTCTGCATGATTTATTCGCTCCAAGGACAAGTTGGTGTGTGGAGCCAGTGTCCAATGAGGCATTTTATTATTTAAATCCCGACTGCTCCCTCCCTTCCTCCCCCCTTCTCTCCCACTGTATGTATACTCCCATTTACACTGCACTTGGCAGCAGCCTGTTGTTTTTGCTGGAGAGGAAAAGAACAAGACAGCCCTGGTAAAAATCTCTCTCAGACAAAATTCTCTCTCTCTCCAACTCTCAGGAGAGGCGGAGGGATGGAAGGTGCCAAGGCCTTCTCTTTCTGCAGAGAGGCTGTCTAAGAACAAGGCAGACCATATGGCAGCTAAGCCAGGGGTGAATGAGAGAGAGAGCTCTTTAAAAATAGACAGACAATAGTACAAATTGTTGGGCTGAAGTGACTGAACCGC
Source organism: Holacanthus passer (assembly GCA_025331565.1). Classification (NCBI taxonomy): domain Eukaryota; kingdom Metazoa; phylum Chordata; class Actinopteri; family Pomacanthidae; genus Holacanthus; species Holacanthus passer. The sequence goes on from JAFREQ010000034.1 coordinate 3,509,190, forward strand.
TGTGTTTACTATAAAGTCCTTGATAGGGCAGTAACCTCTGTAAGCTTACAAAAAACAACACATTTAAGATGATTTAATAGCGTCGACTGTTAGACTATTAGACTCCGTGTTTCACATCAAATCTTAAATGTCTCCCTGCATCTGCACATCTGTAGGTTTAACTAAATCCATACAGAAGTCAGGAAAACATGAGCAGAAACCCCCCGACATGTGACTAAAGAGTACGCAATGTTTTTTGTTACATTGCTCATTGCCGACCAGTAACTGTGCTGGAATTCAAAAGATTCAATCCAAACTAACCCCTGGGCTGAGAGAACAGCCACAGGAACTGAAGCGCCCATTAGGAATGACTGAGCAAATCGCTTTCAGAGCCAAAATGGAGTCCAATATCCAAGTTGGCCAGACACTCAGGACTGGTGTACAGACTCAGATTAGGCACTGTTCTGGACACACTTGATTTTTCAGTTGAAATTGACTCTTAAAAAAAAAAAAAAAAAGTAAATTCAGGAATAATCATATTTTATGTCTATTAGACTGGCGCACATAAAATACATTGTAATGTAACCCCGCTCAGTCAGCGTATTGCAAGGAAAGCACCCATTCCTCGCTACAGCTTGTTGAAGCACGCAGCTGAGGCCAGATCTCGCCACACACATGCAGAAATACACTTTAAGCACATAAACACACGTAAACCTCATATTTGTCTGCATGACAATATCTGAAACCTGCAGAGGTAGTTTTGCCAGTGGCCTCCAAAACAAAGGTGAGTTAATGTCTGACGTGAGATGCCTATCAATTATGAGACATAAAAGTGAGTTACACGCCATTCCAGACAATTTATTGTAAGGTTGTAAACTCAAACACATAGCAGACTCTTGACGTGGCTCGCTTTTGCGTTAAACATGACTTTTAAGTTGAGTAGAAAGTCTGTTTTGTTTAATCTGTTCCTCCCCTTTCAACCTGCCACACAAGTGCCTTGAATTCCCCTTTGCAAACTCGATGCCCCGTCAAGCCTCGAGACATGAAACCCCAAAGAAGTCTCATCTGTACAACACAGGGAAAGTTTGCTGATGCGTGCCTCACGGTGCATAATTACACCCAAAAGCATGAGTCAAAGTGATTTTACATTTTTCAAAAGAGGGGTATTTTTCTCTCTTTTTTTCCTGTCAGCGGCGGCCTGCAGCCGAGGATTAGTGGTCAGCGTTTGATGATGATGCAACGCCGTTACTGTGCTTTTGCAGTCGAGCAGAAAAGCCAGTGCCACAGCTTTTAGGTCCACACTGGCCTCAAACAAAGACACCTACACAGCCCAGTGCCGCTGCCTCTCATAGCGAACTGAGAGGAGACGCGCTGAAGCCAAGGGCGGGGAGCGGAAATGTCATGTATTAGTTATGAAATATAAGACTGTACCCAAGGCAGGTTGTGGCTTTGGCCCAAAACTAATCAAAATGCATGCGAGCTGTAGATAGCTGGTGGTGAGAGTGAAGAGTGTGCCGAGGGTGCCTATATGTGAATGTGTCCTATACATATTTGAAATCTGCTGGTTTCTTTGCTCACATACTCTATCTGTCTTCAGCTCGACCAAATGTGTCCATTTCCTGAGTCATTCCTGAGAGCAATTAGCAGTGCTGAGGAATTCAGCCCCTTACCAATAGCCAGCAGCACGACTGGAGGCCCTATTATCCTCATCCCCTATAGAGATGGCGAAGGAGAGGGGTTGGGGGTGTTAGAGGGGCTTTTCAAAGGCGACTCATTACCTTCACATACTGTTGCTTTTTAAAAAGGAGCCCACTAACAGCTAACCTCTACCAGTGCAGTAATTTTGGTGACTGAAAACAGGAGTCAAAAGTATTTGCTTGCCAATTTGCCCGAGACACAAAGTCAGATTTCTGTGCTGCCAGACGACTCAACTTTAAATCACTGGCATTACGGGAAAGACATGCGCACTTTCCAAGATGCTGTTTGACCACTTTTTGTCAGCACACTTTATTAAAGTCTAATTTTGGCCTAATAACACATTGCGCGGCCCACACACCAGCATCTTGCAAAAGCTTCTACAGCTCTAACGCTACACGAGCACTGAAAATGAACAGCGCAAAGGCCCGGGCCAAGGCACGCTCTCTCCATCTCTGGCCAAGGTCTCAGCGATCATCATTACCGTCTGCACTCAGTCAGGCTGTGTGTTGAGTTACAGCCTTTCGCAATCCTCTGAGGAAACCAGGGAATTTGGCACCAACTTTCCTCTAGGACAGGACAGTCCAAATATACAGTATCAACATTCCTCTAACCCCTCATTATATTTTCATTGGAGGGACAAGACACAGGCAGGAGGAGGGAAGAAACACCGTGATAATGGCTGTTGTTCTGATCATTCTGCGGTCATCTCCGGCCATTAAACTCAAGGGAGATAGTGTGTGGGAGTGGAAGCGATTATCACAACAGAAAATATGATCTCTTTTCATTTCAGCTTTCATTTCTCGTTTGTGCCAAAACAGCTGCCACAGATAGAAGGAACCTTTCAAAATTCCTCTTGCAAGGAGGACGAAACCTTCCCAAAGCAATTCAAATGCAATTATGAACATTTGACCTCGCAACATTGTCAATGATGATGAGACCCTCGGCTGTAGCAGTAATAAGCGAACTTAATTTCCCCTCACAATTACAGTTTGGATATCTCAGCAGTGAGTAAGCCGGAGAACAGTGCATGCAGAGGTTATCTTTTGTTCACAGTGAAATTACGCAAGAGAGCAGGAAGTTTAACTACTGCATTTTATTGGAAAATTTTTCCAGGCAAATCGAAACACAAAGCACCTGCAGATATGCACAAAACATGAGCCCTGTAGCTGCCTTCATTCAAACATTACAATGTGATCATTGGCTGGATTCCTGCTTGGCCTGCTTCATGCCATTCAAACAGTCACATCTATATTCTGCATCTGGGTGGTCCTGCTTGAATTATTATAATGTTACTATTTTTTCCCCCCCATTGTAAGTCAGGATTAGACTTTGCATGGCACTGAGCTACGGCTTGGCTCAGACATGGATTAAATGAATCAAAATACAAAATGCAGACAAAAGCCATTTCAAATGTATGGCGTTCATGTCTATGACAAATCCAAGGCAAGTTACGTGCAATCCCTGACAATAAGATATTGGCCAACCAAGTCCAGAGAATCAGATTTAATTCCGTCTGCTGAAGCAATCACCATTATTGTGTAACGTGTGGTTGTCACTTCAATGCTGTTTCATACTTTGTCCTCTGATATTTCCTCATCTGCCCCACGTCAGGCAGACGCTTGCTCTGATTAAACAAGCCCCAGCTTCTGCACTGTACTATGTGTTCAATCCTTTTGTTGCTCTCCAAGGCTGTGGGCTAAAGGTCCATGGTTAGGTCGACATTTAGTAACAAGACTGTTTTTGTGCAAATAGCGAAAACTGGCTTCCAGTCCAGAAGAAATTCAGGAAATCTGGAAATCATAACTATGTAAAGGCCTTTTTAAAAAAGAGCTTTTACTGTGTTTTTTTCTAAAGAAAAAAAAAAACCTAAAAAAACCTGGCTTTAATGTCTCTTCTCTCAGTTACACCTTTGGACATTTGGGTGTTTGCCTCCACAGAGTACGTCTAGTCTGTCCTGACACACTGTTTTTACAAACCATGTGGAAAGGCTTATGGGGACTACAATGTGATACTGATAATGTGATACGTACAGCAGTGAATAGCTGCTCCCCCAGCATTAGTATTAGTATCATTGAGCCTAGCTGTTGCATAGTTGGCTCGCTCGCCTGCAATGCGTCTGCTGTCTATTCAGTGTACTGGGGTGCAGCTTGGCAATTCCAGCTCTCCAGAGACGCACTGGAAGGCATTTCTACTTAAAATAAACCCTGTGCGCCCACGTCCAGCCTCTCAGCCCTGTCGGCCCTGCACTGCTTGTCGGCTCGCCAGCCTTTCCCCATTAATCCACTGCAGCGTTCCATTTATGCAGAAACCATCCTACGGATGTGCCCGGGCAGGCGCTGGGGCATTTAAACCCTCTGCAACACACGCTCTATCACTTAGACACACGCAAACACAGATAAAGACACAAAGGAAGCACATATATAAAGAACACATAAATAGTTTCCCCTGCATGGCATGTGCTGTAGCTACACCAGCTGAGGAACATGCACTCACTATATAGGAAAACACTGAACCTGTGAACTTGCAAGTCACAAACCCACACACATGCACATGATCCACCCCGATCCATCATATTTCCCATTCCATGATTGGCCTTTAACCTTCAGGCCAACAGGGGCAGATAACTAAAGCTACCTCTGGCCTAGATAGAGTTACTGTTACACGGTAAAGTGTAAATCTTTTTAAACCCTGATGTGGACAGGACGAGGATATTTACTGGCTCATCACAACAGCACAAGGAAAACAAAGAATTGCTGTGGTGATGAAGGGGAAGAGTAAGGAAGTAGTAGTCTGGTTATCCAATAGTATGCAAATTCACATGTGAGGCCTGCACACACACAAAGAGTTTTCCTCATCCAGTGCAGAAAGGTTACAGTTAAACATACAGAGCATGTGCACTATGATGGGCCAAAGCAAAGATTAGAAATATGAGCCAATCTGAGCACACAGTCTTGGCTGCACTCACATGCTGCCAAATACACTTCACACTTCATTTACATCACTTATGTTTCAAGGTGAAGTAGCTTTGCCAAGAAGAGTTTTATTAGTGAGGCAGAAGGTGATACTCGAGAGAGAGAGCATCTCTGATTAATTCGATCTAAGAGTGTTTTAAATGCACAATACTTACTCAGAGGAAACCTGTCAGTCGTCTTCTGTCAATGATGCAACTGTGTTTGGACGCTGGGGAGAGGTAATAGGACATTTATTACTATTCAAAGTAGGAGTATTGTTATGAGAGCTTAAACGATTGTTGACTCCAGAAAATTACTTTTGAAAATTGATTGTTCAAGTAAGTTGAAGTGAACATTGTCTAGTTCCTGTTTCTCACATGTGACTTTTTGCAGTGTTATGTCATTGTAAATTGAATATACTTGAGCTTGATCTGCCAAAACAAACTATTTAAAGAATCACCTTGGGCTCTGGAAAATTGTGTCAGGCAGTTTATACATAACTTAATAGCATTTCTCTATCTATACCAAGAGAGAAAGCTTATCTATCTTGCAGCTGCGTGCAAAGTGTGTGACTTTCATGTAGTAGTAGTGAAACAAGATAAAGAGTTGGAAAATGACAAGATAGCCGATTTTAGTGTTGCAACAGTCTAAACACATGGCATGACTTTACAGGAGTATCAAAGTGTAATTCACATGTTTCTGTGATGTGATTTGAAAAAACCTCGCAGACTCCATGGAGTTTGGTGCAGCGGACTAGCTTAGCTTGCAGTTACTGCGAAACCCCACAGCGTGCGGCGTGTATAGCGTTACATAACTGTCTTCACCAGGCTAACCGACACTTCTCCTGTTTAGCAACACTGAAATTAAGACTCCCAAGATGAAAGTAATATTCAGCCGGACACAAACTGGAGTGTAATTTATCTAACAGATCCGTAAATAACGAGCTGTAAAGCGACAGTTGCTACAACAGTTGAAACAACAACCAACTTTAACATTGAGGCAGCAACAAATTGAATCCGGGGCTAAGAGAAAACTTTAAAACTATTAAAACCTCATTTTTATTTTTTTACAGCAAATACGTCAAAAACACAGTCTCACACATTAATTAACACAAAACACACATTACAAACACAATTCAAAGTCTCTACAACGTGGTGAGAAAAGTGTACAAAAATATGCTAATATGACAAACATTTAGCTAACAACTAGCTTAAAAAAAAAAAAAAAAGATAGCAGCAAACAACAACAACGCTTTCTCGACGGCTCGGACACAAACTCACCTGCTGTGCGTCCAAAAAATCCGCAGTAATAATGGGACGATGAGGGAGTGAAGATGTAGGTTTTGGGACTAGCTGGAGTCGTTGCATCAGCCCGTTTAAGTACCGATCTGGTCTATGAGCTCCGGAATGCGGAACTGCTGCCCCACACGTAAGCATGGATGAAAATAATGTGAGAGGAGGTTTGTTTGCTCCACCCATAGTAACCGAGAAAAAACATACACAGACTGGAGGAGAGGAAAGTTTCAGCTGAGAGGACAGATAGACGAGGGTAAAACACACGCCTCGGGCTATAAACAAGTCAATAAATAAAGTTATGGCTGTAAACACAGATAGTCTCTGTATTAGCTGCAGGTGTTTTATTATATGACAAAAGGTGGAGGGTGGGGGGAGAAAATTGCCACCAATGAAATACAAAAATAAATCAGTCCAATTGGCAACCTATTTATAACCTCTCACACATAATAATGGTGCTCAAAGCCGAGCCTATAATAAAAGTGTTAAAGTCAGTAGGTGTAAGAAATGTGAACACATTTGGAGGACTTAGTGTGAAGCTGCTCCCAATCTGTTTGCTTTCTGGCCCCTTAAACAAATACATGTCTGCTTGTGACCCCTACTCACAAGTTATGACCTCAGTGCGGACTTACCTTCTCTGATTGCTTCATTTGAAGGATTTTTGGAGGTCAGAAGGGTCGATAGATAGATAGATAGATAGACTTTATTTGTCCCAAACTGTTGAAGCATCTACTATATGAAGTGTAAATATCACATGATAAAACAGGATAACATGACATAAAACACCATACAGTGCAATTTGCAAGTACTTTAGGAAAGTAAACTAAAAAAAATCACTGACTCTAGGGGTTGTGCAAGATTAGTCCAAAGTGTTGTGCAAAGAACATAAGGTGACCAAATGCAGTGCAAACAGATCAGAAATTACACATAAACTACCACATTGTGAGTCCTGAGTGTTTTCCGACAGACTGAGCTGCAGAGTTGTACAAAGAGTTGTATAGTTGTAAAGAAGGAAGCAAAAAAAAGAGAGGTCAGAAGAATAAACATAATTTTGTGCAACATAAACATCCATTTTTCTTTCCTTTCTATACCCTTTAATCATCTTGCGACCCCTCAGATTTATCTTGTGATCTCTTTCAGGGTCCCGGCCCCGATGCTGGAAACCTCTGATGTGGAGGATTCACACTGGGACACTTTACCCTGCAGCACGTGTTGTTATTTGTTGTCTTTATTAGAGTTGGATTACATTTAAATCCCTCAGAACAGACTGCCTTTTATTATTGAAGCAAGCGGAAGGATGTGGCTTAGTGCCTGATTACTTTCAGAAGATGTTAAATTACTGTGAAACCCAAAAATAAGTAAATCAGCCATTTAGGCTCTTGGATGGGATCGAGTTTGTCAACAGCCCATGACTGTCCCTGTCATAAAATGACTATTTCAAGTACTGACATAAAACTTGCAGCCTATAAGAGACAAAAATAGACTAATTTAACATCTACTGTGTCGTTCCAAAGTAAACATTTAGGGTATAAATGTCTAAGTGATGGCATGTTATGTTCTTATTTTCTATTAAAGAGAAAAGTCATCACTTCCTGTTTAATAGGCTACTTATCTTTTGACTGGCAAGACAGATTGTTACTTTGATTATTCTTGAAAAAGTAAAAATGAAAGTAAAGAACTGAAAAACCTTAATTTGACAAGTCACTTTCACTGCTTTTATTTCCCCATGTTTTTCATCTTGTACCCCAAAGTCATCTGGTCCTCAAGTTTGCGTTCACATTTATTCCCAGCATGGCTGTTACACATGTCTGTAAGACTGAATGAGACACCCAGAGTTGCTTTTCTCAGACAAACTCACAGAGAGCTAAAACCTTATTATTTCAGGTGGCAGAGGAAGTTTGATGCCTGAGTAATGCAGTAAATCTTGCAGGGTATTTGCACATGTAGCTTTAGCTGCTGTGAAATCCAGTTTTATTTCCTCTAAGCTCTCCTTAATAAAGATGTGACTTGGTTCATAACACATAATAGCTAAAACACACATGCACAAAATTATGTCTTAAGTATTTCTGGTGGAGGTTCCAGAAAGTTCCAGAAAAACTAAATCTGAATGCCTCCTCCTGCTGCTTCCATCTAGTGTGGACAGTTGTAACTACATCCCACCGGACGACTCCGACTCCTATGAATCTGAAATGTGTCTGTTTAAAGCACATTATAGAGACATGAAATTATACTCTCGAAGGACAGAAGAAAACAATCCCTGCAAAATAATAGCTCTTTGCTCTCGCTCTTTAATTTGTATTTCAATGTTTCAGGTTGTGCATCACTGGAATCCATTGTTTTAATGTAACCATATAAATGATGCCAAAATCTTTACAAACAAAGGATTATTTTACAAATATCAACACCAAAGTTACAAATGAGCTGCAAGATAATATCTCAATAAGAATAGATTTTGGGGTTGTTTTTCTCAAATTGAAAAAAAAAAAAAAAAAGTTTTAGCATCATTTTAATCAAGTACAGCTTGATTAAGAACAACCCATTCCCCTCTGCACTTTTTATTACATCTCAGGTTTGTTTGTTTTTTATCATTACCATTATCTGAGGCTCAGTTGGGTTCTACACAATGCCATCTCAACTGTTCCACCTAGAACAAGCAGCTGAGTTATTAGAGGCTCACCAAAATACCCCACTCTGTTCCTTTTTTTAGATTCTAATTTAGCTCTGCTGTGATTTATGTCTCGCATCTGAGGGGAGACTGGAGGGGGGGGGTTGTGCGTCACAGTCGCTCTTAACATAGATGACAAATTTTAGGGGATGCATTTGTGTTAATAAAGCAGAACTGAACCAACAAGCAGACAGATTTCATAAAACAGGAGGGTCCAGGACTTTTTTGGTTGAGACACTTCAGAGGTTTTCCCCTCGCAGGTATCGACTCTTCAGCTAAGTTCCTCTGTGGAAGGCAGCCAGCGATGTCACTCAGTACATGAACACACATGGTGTAGGCCCATTTGGCACTTTAAGCCCTTAAGAGGGCACCGTCCCTGCCAAGAACAATAAGCCTTGTAATGACCCTCTGAAATAATATACCAGTCTGAAATGGCAGAGCAGGTATGCAAAGCTTTGTAATTTGTCCAACAAAAAGTTAACAAAAGTTCTTTTTAAGTTAAGCTGGGAACACTGACTCAGGATGTGATAACGGCAAAGTGTTTGAAAGTTCAGAATCACATCTCAACATCAATATCTTTATTTTTGTATGTTCCAATCTTCCAGAAAGTCTGTGCATTCAAACATGATCTTGGGTACACTTTCCAACAGCTGCCCAAGTGATGAATGGAGAGGGAGTGCAGTTTGTGGTTTTGCAGCTTTGCCAAACTCATGCAGAGTTCTTGCTGTGTGGGCGTCAGAAGGTAAGAAAACAACTAAACGACTTTTTGCACAACCGAGCTGACTGTTTTTCTGTCTCTTTATTTATTCCTTCTTAGACAGACATTTACGCAATAACATTTGATGCTTAAATGCCAGTAACATACTTTAGAGTGACTTATGGTGACTTGCTGGTGGCTTGTTAAACAATATTTCTCATTTTCTTTAAAGGATAGACCTGATTAAAATCTGCAGATTTAGGTTAAAATGTTTTGTCGTAATATTATCCAACAGCATATCTTTGGGAAATACCCCGCAAACCAGACACCTCCAGACATAATCCTGACTCATCATCCACCACACTGCAGACACTATAGACAAACTTTATTTTTACCTCCGCTCCATTTAATTTCCTTCCTTCCTTCCTTTTTTCTCTTTCAAAATAATCTCAGACAGTTGTAGATCACGTCAAAACATGTCTAGTAATGTGTACAGATGCGACGTTTTCAGTAGCGTTACTTAAAACTGTACGACAGATGGCCTATATTTTGGGAGTCAGATTTGGAAACAGTGTATTACTACAGAATGATATTTCCCTTCTTCTGACAACGATGGATTAGGAGTGAATGGAAACTATGATCTTGTCACATCTTAATCAGTGCATGCACTACTCTAATGCATTCATAAAAATATTGTACATGATGAATACAACTCAACTGAAACATATATTTTTTTTACTATAAAACATCCTCCTTTCCAATCATATACATGAACATGACACACAGCAGCACAGTACTCTGTATCCAACACAAACACACACACAGATAAGCCACATGCCCTTCTTCATGGATTGAATTGTGGACTCCCATCAACTCCATTCACAGAAATCAAAGTCAAGTACACCAATTGCGTGCTGGCACTGACTTTAAACTTTTTTCTTCTCTCTCTCACAACCACAGGCTGTCAGCTATCATCATGCCAGCACTCCCCCCCACTGATCTTGTTTCCATTTGAGCAAAAGCTCCCAGTGTTATTAGTGCTGTGAGACATGGATTTACCATTTGATGTTCTTCCATGGTATCGTGTAGTATCCAAGTCTATAAAAAGAGCATTCTTTGGTTCAAAGAAATGAAATATTTGCAGTTTTATACACATCAATGTTAAATTTATGGTACAGTATTCATGAAAAAACAGGTGAGTCATTTCAACATAAATCAGCACAAGACATTTTTTTCCTCCTATTGTATGACTGACGATCTCCAGTTGGAAGCTTACAGTGTTGTATGAATTCATGTACACGTCCAGACCATCTTTGGCACTGTAACAAAGTTGCTCTCTCCTCGCGTTGCTCATGTCAGGTGACCAAATCTTCCCAAACACGTATGACATTGATTTATCCTGGTAAATATAGCACTTCCCTGGGAATATCACAGCAAGCAGGAAACAGAGTGGTCAGGAGGTGTATGAGGATGAGATAACAGAGGTGGAAACAGTGAGCACACAACAAATAATAGTCAGATAAAGATCTGCAACCAGGCAACGTGAGACATATTACAGAGTGCTGGTATTGCTGGGAGTAATCTCATCGTGAAGCATTACAGCAGCAAGCAGGGGGCCGCCCTTTAAACTTTGCCATGTCTTGCATTTCATTATTTAGTCAGGTCAATGTACAATTCATATTAGATAGATAGGCTACATATACACTGAATGCCAGGACGCAAATCTGCTTAAATGTCTAAAAAAGACTAACAAAACAAAAGCACTAACAAATGAAAACAACTAACAATCCTACAGTTGTGCAGTCAGTCGTTATTGTGTGAGTGTAGATATTAGTCATCATATTATTATTAATAAGTAAGCCCTGACAGGTTGGTTCCTCATTTCAAAAGTAGTTCAAATCCGACTAAAAGCAAGCTCCACTTACCAAGGAAAATCTAACTAATAGTGCATTTTCATGAAAGATGTGCTGACATGTCACAGTAGGAAAATAATCAAATGAATGATGGCTAAATTCCATTTAGCTGCTTCAGTTTCAGGGACCTGGTGTTGTACATGCTGGCTCACTGTCACACTGTCATGACTTACTGGGACACTTGAATGCAACAGAGCCATCATTAATGTTAGTAACACTAGTGCTTCTCCTTCTAGGACCATACTACTACACCCACACAATCCTGAAAAGAGTTTTCATCTGCCAAAATGAATGAAAACAGTGTGTGGTTGCGACATGGGTGTGTAAAGCCTTTAAGTGCAATGTAGAAATATTTGTATTTTACTTGAGGATTTATAACTTATACTTCTTCTCCACTACATTTCATGGAGAAATATTGTACTTTTTATTTCACTACTTTAATTGTACTTTAATTGAACTATAGTTACTAGTTAATTTGCAAGTTAAGCTTTTAAATGCAAATATACACAGTATATAATTCATTTTTAAAATACAATTTAAATGAACTAAAATAGCTTCAAGCTCCAATATTTAATAGCAGCTTAAATACTGATGCTTCAGTAATAATTATCCAACATATAATAATAACAGAAAAATTTACTTTTTATAGTGCAAGTGCATTTTGGTTTTAAGACTTCTGTACTTTTAATTGAGTAAAATTCTGAATGTAAGACATAGATTTACATTATATTATATTAGATATTGTTACTTTTACTAAAAGATCTGAACACTTTCTTGAATTCTTCCACCACCACCAGATACACAAACACCATCTGACTCTAGGGTAACCACTGATGAAATGTAACTAAGTACATATGCCCAAGTATGAGTACAAGTATGAGCTCATGGTATTTTGTTTTCATGCTGTGTACTCCATAAAAATACTGTACGTACTACTACATTTTAGAGGACAGTAGTGTATTTTCGATTGCACTACATTAATCTAAAAGCTATAGTTGCAGATGCACACAAAATGTAATGAGTTTATGAAGCATGTTGCATTGATGTAGTTTAAACAACCCAAAGTATGTTGCTAATTATATGCAACAATTGAAGGCAGCTTTCACATCAGAATGCATCATACATGTTAAAAGAATAAATTACACATATTATGCATATATTACTTTTACTTCTTATACCTTTTAAAACTTGTGCTTGAGTGACAATTTGAGTGTTGTACTTTTACTTCCAAATTACGTATTTCCTCCACCTTGGAGCATACAATGGGCTCAATCCCAGCCCTGAAATAAAAACTCTTCCCCCTCAGCTCCCCTCACACAGTCAGGTTGTGGCTTCATGTTTGGTTGTGAACATCTCTAACTATGTAATATTTTACATCTCAGAAACAGGCAGTGCAGGTGTGCGTGTGTGTGTGTGTCCCACTGCTGGACACACACAGATGATGGAAGAAGTGGACACAGAGTGAGTCAGTGGACACTGGAGCTGTTGACAGGTCCATCTATCATCACTCCAAAATAGCACCAACACGCAAAAATGAGGAGAAGCTCAGTAGTTAGGTGCTGTGCACTGCTCGCGCTGTAGCTCCCCCTACTGGTGAAAAGAATGACTGCATTTCTCACATACTTGTGTTGCATATGTTATAAAACAAAAGCTTTATTGGCATGCGTGAATGAATAAAATGTGCTCATTTGGGTTGAATGTGGTTACATTAAGTGCACCCATTGTTCTGTTGGTGCTGCCTTGAAATATAATGTGCTCATTTAAGACCGAAACCAAACAGCCTGCGATCATTAAATGTCCCGTTTGCTGTTCCGAGAAATACTTTGGCACCAATTAATTACTTACTAGACTAATTATCGTCATTCACGTGATACCCGCTTTAAAAATAGATGAAACGGTTTCGTCTGTTTACGTTCAACACTCTCTCGTGCTTCGGCTTTTTCCGGTAACATCCTTCGAAATATGATACCCGTCGCCATGGAAACAAAACAACCGCAGTTACCCAAACATGGTCAAAAGGAAGTGAAACGATACGGGCACCGCGCGTTGACGTCAGACGCAGCACGCACGGCGCCCGCTGTAGAACCGGATTCCCTCGACCGAGACAGAGCCGAGGACGAGCTGTGAATCAATAATTAACCTGCTGTTTTCTGCTGTTCCCACTCATTTTAAACACGATTCAGTCCCCGGTGGCTGCGCTTTATGTAACCCTGGCGCCAGAAATAGGCACAGTGGCATGTTTGCGGGCTGAAAAGAGGTTCAAAGTTCAACCGTCACCCTCTTCTTCAATCTGTTTACTAAGTTAAAGCCATCATAGCATTTGACATCATCTTTATTAATAAGCTGCTGGAGACTGAACAGTTGTCTTTGAATTGTTGATGTTTCTGTTTTTTTGAGCCCTTCTCATCCATGTTGTGCTTAAGAGCTGAGGAAATACCAGTTGAGGAAACTCTCACCACAGGGTCCATTTAGTAGCTGTTCTGGAGCTTTCAGTCGCATCACATGATTGTCATTGAGAGAAGAGATGATGTTAAGAGAGAGAAGATGAGAGGTGGTCAGAAAAAAGTGTAAATCTCACCACGAGGCCAGACCTTAAAATAAAATCTTCAGCCAGAGCTTTTGACCATATTTAATGATCTTCTTTAATAGATGAAGTTTGCTCAATAGTTATGGAATTGTAGACGTTCAAATTTCTTTTTTTCTGCACTTAATGTATTCTAGTCCATGTTGACTTATAAGCTGATTTTTAATTCTCAACCTTGCAAAGTTGAGTTTAGAAAACATCTCACCACAAAGTCCATTTAGTAAGTGTTTTGGAGCTTTCAGTCATATTATATGATCTTCCTCAGCAGATGAAGAGTTGATGAGTAGTTGAGACACTTAAGTCAAAAAAGATTTAAATAGAATATTTGCAATTCCGAGACAACTGGGCAAACTCCATCTGCTGATGAAGATCATGTGATATGACTGAAAGCTCCAGAGCAATAAACACTGTGGTGAGACTTTTCAAATGAATTTTCAAATGAATATTCCTGACTGAATGATGACAACAGCAAGACATTCTTTTCGGTTGTCTTATTTTATTTCCAGCGTTATACAATTTTTTGCATCTGATCATTTTTGATAAGTAAAAAAATAAACTATGTCATAAAATACATCTCGATAAAATACATGGCATGATCTGTTTTGTTTTTTTTAATGGAAACACTTGAAAGGAAATGTCAAGTTAGGGGACACCTTACAGCAAGATGTGACACCTATACACTACACATTAGTAACCCTGTCATTTTCACTTGTTACAACACAACTTGGTCAACAGTATTACACACACACACATTAGGCTATTGAGCATGATCTAACTTCACATCACATTTAGGGATTTTTAGAAACACAAGATAACCACCTCTTCTTGGATTATGGATGACTTGTATTTGCATGCATTTTTGCTGCCAGCACAAAGTCTGATCTCAGAGAATTTGCACCGGCGGTATGGAAGAAGTCAACCCTGTTACAGTCACAGAAAACATGTCATCTACACAACCTTTGATGTTTAGGTTTACACAACATCAAAACTCACACTACAAAAGATTATTTGAGAGAGAGGGATCATAGCTTGCTGGCTGGTTGGAATACAATTACAGTATCATTGCATTGTTTGACTTCTTTGCATTCACAAGGCCAGAAGTGTTGGAGAGTTAAGACTATCTTTCATTAACTCAGACGCACCCAGGCTGCCTTTGAGGCTCTCAAAGCCCTCAGCCAAGGAATCAATCTCGGAGTAATTAAAGGAAAACACTGTGCGGTAATTGCTACAAGTGGGACTGGAAGACATGACTGGTGTGCTCAAGGATTCAAGGTCGTTCGCCACAGACTTGTACAGGGTTTCCCAGTCTGACAGGCAGAAGGGCCCGCTCAGGTCTATGTCGGGGACAGACGCGGCCATCTCAGAAGTCACTGCCATCTCCAGGCTGGGCACCAAGTCATCCAGGTCGTCTCCTTTTAGGTCCTCCAGAGCCTCCTCTTCTGCACTGGAGCACAGGAGGATGTTGGAGTTCCCCAAAATGGCTGCAGCAGGGATGCAAGGGACGTTGTCCATGTCTTGACCAATAGGGGCTTCTCCGATGGCCGTGCTGCTCTCTGGGGTTTTTGCATTCTCTAAGATGGACAGCAGCTGCGGGGAGGCTGGAGGATCCTGCAGCATCGTGTTAACATCATCTCCGTTCTCCTCCTCTGGGTCATCGTTTGCGTCGTCATTCGCAGGGAGTTTGCAGGATGGTTTGTGGGAGGCTAAGACCTGCTCCAGCCTCTCCTTCTCCTTCAGCAGGTCGTCTATCTCGGTCTGGAGGGCAGACTTCTCGTCTTCGAGTTTGTCAGTTTCCTGAGGTGAAGAGGTACAAAAGCAGAAAAAAAAACACTTGGCATGAGGGGAGCATGAAAACACTGCTGCCCTATGATGCCCTGCAGTCATCCCTGCTGTGCTCCTGTTATCTTAAACATACAGTCCATATAGTGCATGTGCTATGTGAATGCCCCCTGTATGTTTTCATAGCATACTCACAGCTTGCAGGGTGTCTATCAGCTCCCTCCGTCTGTTACGACACTTTGCTGCAGCAATCTTGTTCCTCTCCCTCCTGATCCTCCTCCTTTCCTCTTCCTCTTTGGAGGGCTAAAAAATCAATCAGAAATAGCCTATTTAAACGCTGCATCCTGCTAAGTTTCGCCATATCAGCAGTTGGCTCTTCAGCATCGTTTCACTTGCCAAAAAAGAGAGAGAGAGAAAATATCTTCGTTGCAGTGTATGCTGGGAATACTGATCTGCTCGGTGCAGACACTTTCAGTTCAGGCGTTAAAATGCTGCACCACTGGCTCGGTCTAGTCGAGCACGTGAACGCGCACTTGTGTGCAATTTCCCATCCCATTCATAAACACTGCTGTGCTCTTTCTCCAGCAGTAATTACTCGCTGCACCAATTAGATATAATCCGATCACCTTATGTGCAACTCCCTGCAGTCATTTCTTTGCACTGCTCGCCACGTTCATTTTACTTTAACAGCAAAAAAAAATTTTCTTTCGTTTAATTTTTATATTAATCTATATTCTTGGAAAATGTGTCTTTGGGAGGAATAAGAGGATATTATTGAACAACAATATGGACTCCTTGATTGCTTGCTTAATGGACTGACTTATTGATTGACTGACTTCTTAATTGATTGATTGATAGGCTACCTGTAAGGTGACATTTCATTACCCCCCCCATCCCCACTCTGTTCTCCTGCATACCTTGTCTTTCGGCCCTTTCCTGTTCGAGGGCTTTGCCTTGTTTGCAGCTGCCGGGGACTGGCTCGCACCGTGAGTTCTGGTCTTTGCACGGCCGGACGACGGAGAGACAGATGTGATGACAGTCGGCTGC
This sequence comes from Holacanthus passer, assembly GCA_025331565.1. Classification (NCBI taxonomy): domain Eukaryota; kingdom Metazoa; phylum Chordata; class Actinopteri; family Pomacanthidae; genus Holacanthus; species Holacanthus passer. The sequence continues at coordinate 3,525,795 of JAFREQ010000034.1, forward strand.
ACCATCCACTTCAGATCCGGCGAGGTTGAGATTGCAGTCACAGTCGGAACAAAGGAGTCTGCAGCACTGGTCTCAATATCCTAGGAAAAAAATTCACATGACAGAGACATGCATGCATGCAGTCAAACACTAATTTAGCTTATCTGATGAATGAGGTGCCGCGTCCGTGGCTGACCTTTAGATGTGCTTAAATGGTACATCAATCATTTGGCTGAGGAATGCCAAAAAAAAAAAAAAAAAAAAAGACAAAATCAATGCCGTGTATGAATCCTGCAAAAATCAGATGCATGTCCTGTAATCACATCCTTATCTTTCATTTTTATTATCACCGTCATTATTTTTACTCTAAAATGAAAGGTCACGACCAAGACACATCTGTGTGCAGCACATTTCCAACCAATTCCTGAAATAACACTAAACATTATTATATCTTTATGTATTTTCTACACATGGATGAAGACTGTATAGATCGCCTATATTTTTGCACAGAATCATTTTCAGCACACTAATCCTGTCAAAGCTGTCTCTGACATGTACTTCAGCATGTGTGAACATTTTGTACCCATCAGCCTTTTGCAACCTATAGCAGCCTTATGCATGAATTATTCTGCAGAATTTCGTTTTATGAGGATGATTTTTGTTTTTTTTGGGATGATCTTCTACCTTGGCGCTGTCCACTGATGATGAAAGCGAGTCAGGAGGATGCTGGCTGCACCCAGGGGTGTCCCCGCCAGGCGATGCTGTGCTACAGCTGGACGATGAGTCGAACTCAGTGCTGGAGTCTGGATGCATGTTGTCGTCTAAGATGACTGCATAAAAAGAGAGAGTAGTCTGTCTAATCTAAGTAGAAAACTGACACCTGAACGCCTTTCTATATTCCATTTGCCGGGTTCATAAATGGTAACTGTGCAGATAGTGGAGAGGCCCGCCTTTTATAGTGAGCTGGAATTTTATGAATGAAATCTGTGTGGTGAGACTGAACCATTTGACACAGGGAGAGGGAAGAGGGAAAAAAACGAGCAGATGTTTTCCAATTTAACAATCAAATCCAGCAAATGTCCGGACAGCAATATTAGCAGCCTTTTATTATTTGTACTTAATCTATTGACTCAAATATTTAAAAAAAAAAAAATAGCGAGCATATGTTAAGTGACACCCCCGCCTGCAAGAGGTGCCCATCGCCATGAATGAACGACGTCATTTCACGTATGCAGCATCTGCATCATATACATTATGTTCCCTTTGTGTCCCCATATGTTCACTGGATGTACCTTAAATCTGCTGGTGCATTCAAGGTACAGAAATGTCTTTGCAAGAGGTTATAGCGTTGCAGTATGTTTCAAAACAGTTGAAAACATTGGGCCTGATGTTAAATGTCCCCTCTGAATCTATCACATTACAGCAACAACGCAGCAGTGCAATATTATAGAAGCTGCCCCCGATTTATAATTTTTTTGTCCAACATTGTGAAACCCAGCATGATTTAATTAATGCACACAGCTTCCAGCACACCGGCTGATTATTTATGAGCTGCTAAATGAAGTGTCATCCATACATCACATTGCCTTTCACCTGTCTGTGCATATGAATAGAGCTCCAGCAACAGGAACTGTCGCTGGAGTGAAGCAGCCAATCGCAGGCTGGACCGGTCGGGCCATATATGGTGTTTCCGGCGAACGGGGGCGCGCAGTGGCGCACAGAGAGCGCGCAGAGACGGACGCCTGTGTGTGTGTGTGTGTGTGTGTGTGTGTGTGTGTGTGTGTGTGTGTGTGTGTGTGTGTGTGTGTGTGTGTGTGTGTGTGTGTGTGTGTGTGTGTGTGTGTGTGTGTAGCCCACTCACTCAGCCACAAAAGAAAGTGAAACATGCGCTAAAAGGCTCGACCGTCATGCATTGTACCTGACAACAGCGTCATTAAATGCGCCTTGAATCACCGCAGAGGCGCTACTTTTGCGCCATGAAGAGGAGGACAAACCCCTGCACTTGACCCACGCTTTTAATGTAAGAATATGATGCACAGAGCTTTTCTATGAATATATTGATGAATAAATGCATCACAAATCACACTAACACCACACTGACGCTTTTATAAAAATATTACTAATTTATTGATTTGGTGGCTCAGTTCTTCCTGCAGATCATAGATGAGATGATGCTTTTGTTCTCCCACTTTCACACATAGTAATCAGTTGTGCTGATGCAATTTATTGGTACCAATTATGCATCATGCTAAGCTCTATTCCCACAATTCATCTCCTATAAGAAAAGGGATTGTATAGGCTATATTTAGGCTTCAGATGACCTCACAGACCCACTGAAGTGAAAGCAACAGAGGGTGAATAGAGGGGGGCCTCTCCCCGCTCAGAGGGGCTGCACTCCCGGCTGCTTCCCGGCAGTCCAGCCCCCTCTGGCTTTATTTACCGGCATGTCATTAGGTGGTCGGCTTGTGTCTATTCAGTGGCTGGCGGCTCAAGACAGGAGGGTTCAAAGGTGGGACATAACAGCAGACAGCCCTCACAACAGCTCAAAGACATGTTTTCATCAAAGTAACCCGAGTGGGAATGTGAACAGACCAGTTTATTTTTAGACCCGTGACATCAGCTTTTAAAGTTCATGTAAATTAGGTAAATGGACCATTTAAGTTAACAGTGTGGATAACACCACTACTGCTTAGTGATGAATCTATAATCAAATGTGCCTGAGATTTAAGATTTGTTATGAAATTAATTACAATAAACATAAACTAGGTCAATATAGAGTGTGGGTGTAACTCCTTTAATATTACATGGCATTGCAAAATACTTTCCCCAAAGTTTAACTTATGTGAAGATTATCTCATCCATCCACTAATTAACCCTCCTCTGTATTGTTGCAAACTAATTGATTTTAAAAAAAAAAAAATCATTATTATTATTATTATTGATCATCAACCTGCATTAAAGTCACCAAGTGGTCTACATGTTACTTGTTACTCTTTTTTCAACTATTATTATATCTATTTTTGCCTCTAAAGAACTTTTTAAAAAATGCAATAAAAACTAATAGTCTAGGTCAGCATTGTTGATGTGGAAGCTGCTTCTCCTGCCAACCAGTCAAACAAACTTCTCTCACAATCCACAATGTAAACTGGTTGTTTGGTGTCCTCTTTCATTCCAGACACCACTGAGAGTCTGTCTGAGAGCCACAACACAGACAGACGTCTCGCTCTGACGCTGTTTCCAGGAACCAGACGTTAAGAACGCGCTGTACGGGGCCCCTCTCCGCAGGCGATACTGACGAGTCGGTTTTTGTTTTTCGCTGCTGAGTGATACGTCGCCATAACACAAACGATCATTGTTGCTATGCAAAATGAGGACGTCACTGACGCGAAGGGGTGGAGTGTTGCTATGCCAACCAGGAATGTTGAACAAAACACCAGCGCGGGAAAAAAAACCACACATCTCCTTTAACCTATATGATGAACTTTAACAATAACACTATTATTAACACTTTGTTCATTTGTAAAGTATATATTTATACATATATTTGCGTGTTAATGCTTATAATACATATTGTACTGTTATGTATAACAACAGCCCAGACACTGTTTAGAGAACTGTTTAGAGTCAAGGGGGCATTCCCTGAAAGATTCCTATGAAAAAGAGGAAAACTTAAAGCAACTATTGCGAATCTGCAACGTAGATTCCCAAAAAAGCTGGGATGCTGTGGAAAACATACATAAAACAGAATGTGATCATTTGCTCACCCTTTTTTGACATATACTCAATTGAAAACAGTGCAAAAATATATATATATAATGTCATTGATTTTTGTAAACATCTGCTTATTCTGAATTTGATGGCAGCAACTCGTTTCAAACAAGTTGGGACCGGAGCAACAAAAGACTGAAAGTTGTGGCCTGATCCAAAAACACCTGTTTGGATCATTCCACAGGTAAACAGGTTCATTGGTAACAGGTGATAGTATCATGATTGGGTATGAAAGGTTCATCCTGGAAGGGCTCAGTCATTCACAAGCAAGGATGGAGAGAGGTTCACCACTTTGTCAAACACATGATTGTATAAAGGAGATTACTACATAGACTCAGGAACATTTTGTAAAACTGTTTGATTGCATTGATTGCATTCTGCTTTATCTCATTTTTACACAACATCCACTTTTTTGGAATCTGAGTTGTAAGAATGACTATTGTGGCCAAAGGTTTTTGCTTTGTTCTCTGCCCATTTACAGCTTTTTATAAATGTTAAATCAACAAAACACTACCAGAAGAAAATGCTGACACTATAAGCCTAATTCTCCATTAAGGTCAAAGTAATAGAAAACAGGTTTTGGATTATCTTGATTAGTGTATTCATGGGAATGAAAATGTGTTGTAAAGCAATACAGTAACTCAGTTAAACAATTAATTTGAAGAGCAATATAAAGTCTGAACGTTGGCACAATGTCAAACCTGCAGTTCAGTGATTCATGCAGCTACATTATGTAAATTATAAAGGATTCCCTCCACCACAGTCCTAGGGAAAGACCTTTATGACTAGCTCGACACCCATGAGAAAAGTAAAATGCTGTCGTGGAAAAGTACACATAACAAACCAGTTATCAGCTTGCCGTGCAACCAAACACGCCCTCACCTGGATTGCACACAAAAGGTACAAGTACTGCCTGAGGGAGTAATACCCATGTAAGTGTGTCTGCCCTGACACGATTTTATGGTGTTTTGTATATGTTATGTTGTTTTGGATTGCACATAAATTAGGCAGATTCTTTTGCCCCCTGGTAAAATGCAAAGTTCTTGGCATCACAGTTAAGATTCTACAATTTCATTTAGCAGACGTTTTTTATCCAAAGTGATGTACATCTGAGAGTTGGTGGCAAAGATCTAGTCAGAACAAAACAACCTATATAAGTGCCATAACAAAGTTCAAGTGTGATAGGACATTGATGCCTACAGGCAGTGCAAGAGAGAATAGGATTTTTCTTTTTTTTTGCAGTCTGTCAAGTGCAAAGGCATCTCTGCAGATCAAACAGAGTTTGGTAACCAACATTAGTTTGGAGACTTCCTCCTTGGTCAGAGGGGAGAACGAGGAGAGTGTGGCCCTATTAGCTGCTTGGGTGCAGAGTGAGTTGGTCAGGATCAGAGAACTGGTTACTGATTGCAAAGATTGAGATAGAGAGTCTTTCAGTTACAAAAGTTTTTTTTTATCTACATTTCTCACCAAATCCTTAATTTTACTCTAATTCTAATTATTGTTTTTTTTTTGCACACAAGTCTAATATGCATGCCACCTTTGAGGTTAGATTACAGTCACATATCAAAACACTGAAACTGATTTGAAAGGTTTAAGGAAGAAAGTGTAAACTATAGTTTTAAATCTGAAAAATGGGATTCAAACACTCAAAAATAAGATTTGAATGTCTGAAGTAATTGCTTCGCTGTTATGTTTGCGGCGTAATGTTTTCACTATTACAAATCTGTGTCTTCAAAGGTTTTAAACTAGCTTTGCAGACACTGAGCACACTCAGAGATTCAACACTCTCTTTTTAAATCACATGGTTTTAAATTGTTTATTACTTCATTGAAGCTTTGCTGACAGAAAATACAGCCTCACATTTTGCATGTTGGGAAACTCTTATCTTCCTGAGATTTTAAAATGAACTATTGTGGGATTAAGCAATGATTCATCAAACAACATAATGCTGTTAAGATTGAGCCACCAGTCTGCTTTTATGTTAAGTTACAATACTTATCATTGTGTTCGGTGAAGACATTTGTTTTAGTTATTTGTGTGATAAACTGGTAACATTTTTATGCAAACACAGGGAATAACTGAACAATTGCTTTGTGTTAGCCCTCTTAAGCAGACTGGTGCCTGGAGGTTGCCCGACAGAATAAAGACAGCTTGTCAGTGAAGAGGTGTCTTCAGTAGTCCATGCTGTTGAAAGTGACTGTTGAGGTGGGTGTGTTTATACATCAGTCTACTCGTGGAGGATCTCACCTGACAAACATGAGCACAAGACATTACACATTATATTCACACCTATAATGCTGGTGATATGTACAGTTGTGATCAGAAATATACGTCAAACCTAGCACTCCAGACTGTAGTATGCACTGCAGATTCAATTTATTGGACTAGTTAGTTTAACTCCTACCACAAAGGGAGATATTCCACATGGCCATATAAGCTTAATATGTAAATGCTTGTTGATTAGCTTCTTGCCTACACACTGTTTTGTGTTATGGACGTGTTATATCCATAAAATTATTGCTTCAAAGTTGAGTTTGAGCTCACAGAAACTACATTTATGGGATTTACATTACATACACATATAATTTACATTATTGTTGGTTGAGCATCTGCGAGCTCCCCTCCAGACTAGAGCTGGTCTGGTCTCTCTGCTTTGTCTTTTTTTTTTTTTTTTTTTTTTTTCAGTTTCAGGTCATTTCCCCTGTTGAAACACCACCAGAAAGCTGGGACTGCAAAGCTGAACAAGCAGATTTGAATCTCTGAAAAGATAGTGTTGAATGTCACCTCTTACACAAGGGCACTATATCTGATTGCCTCTGCAAGAGTTTCTCAAACTACAACTTGTTAAAGTGTAAATGTATTTTGGTTTCAGTGATAGCTCTGTCAGTGAGTTATGAAATATAATAAACATTAAAGGCTAGTTTAGTACAAAAAGGATTATTTTAGTCCTACATGTTCATAGTCTTGATGCACATTTTAATGAACTAATCAAATGAACAGTGTGTTTTGATATGTTTGCTTAACCCACTTAGTTCAGAACAGACAGATGTTGCACGTTGAAATTTACCTTTGATGCACTTTGTGTGTAGGATGTACTTTTGCTGACCATTATCCCAGTTCTTCAGTTTTCACAACAGCCCCTGTGTTTGTTGTCTTACATAACGTCATGTCGCTGTCGGCCAATCTCGGATGGTGTACTTCCCAGCAGGGGCCGCCCCTTGCAGGATGCACCATATTTGGAAAATGACGTACTGGGGATCCCGTTTCTGGAATATTCCATTTATTGAGGGTGAGACTAAAAGATAAATTCTAAATGTTGCTTTTCACCTTTAAACATCACAAACACGCTTTGCATATTGAAGCTTTAGTGTATTTAAGCAACGTCCAAGCATTAGTTGTGATTATCGCTGTGTTGTTATGTCGGTGTTTTGGTGTTTCCCTCCTCTCGCTGTCGGGGAAGGATCGCTCCCCTCTGCCGACGTCATCCGGTCTCAGGCTATAAAAGAGCTTCGAGCTGCCAGAGTTGGCATTCAAACTTTCAGTAGCAGGACAACGAACAGAGACAAGAGATCCAGAGCGGCACTTCAGGGTTTCTCTCAAACCTACTAAAAGGATTTCCTCATCTCAAGGTTACATTCCCTTCAGTAGAGTTTGGATCTTCCTACCAGCTTTTTTTTGAGGAACGATGATGTTTACCGCTTTCAACACGGAGTGCGACTCTTCCTCCCGCTGCAGCACCGCCTCTCCGTCCGGGGACAACCTGGGGTACTACCCCTCTCCAGCAGGCTCTTACTCCAGCATGGGATCCCCCCAGTCTCAGGTATGTGTCCTATCACATATTATTTAACTTTCATTACAATATATGATCTCTACATGTGTTTGTTTTGTTTGGCATTGCAAGGAACAACTTGGGGATATTAAGCTCATTTTAACATTTGTTGAATCATTCTCATAAAGCTTAAATATAAAGTTTTTAAGTTAGAAATAAAGGCTGACTGACAGATAGCAATAGCCCATTGACCTGCTGCACACAGTGCAAGGCCAGCTTCATTCATCCACCTGGAAACTCCTCAGAGAGAGTGTAACGTCACAGTTGACATCATATGGATATTTTTAAACCACCCAGCTTTTTATAGACCCCCTTCTTCATTCATAGACATCCTGCAATGCTGCATCCCCTCCTCCTGAAAGTATACCAAATGTACTGATGATTCTTTTGCTTCATTGCCCACAGGATTTCACTGACCTGACAGCATCAAGTGCCTCCTTCATCCCCACTGTCACAGCCATTTCGACAAGCCCGGATCTGCAGTGGATGGTCCAGCCTTTGATCTCCTCAGTGGCCCCCTCTCACAGAGCTCACCCCTACAACCCCAGCCCCGCCTACTCCAGACCAGCCATGAGGTCTGCAGCATCCAAGGCTCACAACTCTGCCAAGAGGGGCAGAGTGGAACAGGTAATTATTATCTGACCTCGTACTTCAAGTGTTACATAACAACAAGTAGTAACTTCCATGTTGCAGTGTACTAATTATCATAGAGCTTGAGGCTTAACTTTTTTTTTCTTGCATTATGTGCAGATAACACCCGAGGAGGAGGAGAAGAAAAGGATTCGCAGAGAGAGAAATAAGCAGGCAGCAGCAAAATGCCGCAACAGGAGGCGAGAGCTCACAGACACTCTGCAAGCTGTAAGTATGCCACAGATTTAACATCATTCATCTCAATCTATTTCTCACCACAGTTAATAGCAGTGTTATCTGACAGCCAAGTTAATGCCACTTCCTCTTTTTCTCCCTCCCTCGCAGGAAACTGATCAGCTCGAGGATGAGAAGTCCAGCCTGCAGAACGATATTGCTAATCTTCTGAAGGAGAAGGAAAGGCTTGAGTTCATTCTGGCTGCCCATCAGCCCATCTGCAAAATCCCCTCTGAGCTGGACTCTGACTTCTCTGTGGTCTCCCTTTCTCCTGCCCACCCCTGCCTCTCCACCAATGTGTCCTCCCAGCCACAGACCACCATCCCAGAGGCGTCCACCATCACTTCCAGCCAGCCAACCTTCACTTCAACCTCCAACTCGATCTTCTCTAACAGCAGCAGCAACTCCATTCTCTCCACCCCCACCATCTCCAACAGCGCGGTCAAGATGACAGACCTGGACGCCTCCGTCCTGGAGGAGTCTCTGGATCTGCTGGCGAAGACAGAGATGGAGACAGCGCGCTCAGTGCCAGAGGTTGACCTGTCCAGCTCCATCTACACAACTCAGGACTGGGAGGCCCTTCACCCCTCAGTCAACAACAATGACTATGAGCCCCTGTGCACACCCGTGGTGACCTGCACACCGGCCTGCACCACCTTCACATCTTCTTTCGTGTTTAGCTTCCCAGAGGCGGAGACCCTCCCCACCTGTGGCATTGCCCACAGGAGAGGAAGCAACAGCAATGACCAGTCCTCTGATTCCCTCAGCTCGCCCACCCTGCTGGCCCTTTAAAGACTCTTCCAAGAACAATAATACTTCCTATCAAGCACATTTTCTTGATGTATGATACATGTGCAGATCACAGGGCTATGGAATGGACTTGTACCAGGAAGCAAATTATTTATGATTTTTTTTGCCTTTATCTATACTTGCCTATTACACCAATGTAGCAAGTTAAAAAGCATGTTTTAACTAATACCACCTAGTCGTTTTATGAGTTCATATATGATTTTTAATGGTGCTAGATAACAAAACTTGTTGTAGTATTGACGTGTGTTCAGAGCAATAGTTCTTATTGACCCAATTTGTTTTCTGGTTGATGGAATGTGAGAGTAATTGTGAACTTGTTTGTGAAACTTAAAAAAAAAAAACTGAAGTGCTTTTGTCTTAACCATGGTCTGAGTGATCTATCTTAGTATGAAGTTTTCTGTGAAAACATTAGTGGTTTTAATTTATGAGATTTATTTTTTTACAGAGAGAGTAAAGATGAATGTCGTTTGTATGATATGTAAATAAAAAAGATAGTGATATTTGAATTCAATGACATGTCTGTGCCTCTTGCTTACATAAGCTTTTTTCTCCTTAGATGCAGAACCAGCAGTGAGACAGAATAGCAGCATTCAAAAGTCAATTAAAATAATGTCTAAAATTAGCCTCCATAAGGGATAACAGTATTTTTCCTGCACCTCCACTGACTCTATTTATTGTTCCGTCTGTTGCCAAGGTTAACTATACGTCAGGACTCTGACGTCAGTGCGTTTTTTCCATTTTTTTACATTTGCAAGCGCAACGCGATGACGTAGAACTTCCGTGCCCAATGCTTGGACGCCTCGTTGCTGCTGTTTGCCAGCAGAAAGCAGACGGTCAGACACATTTATTCCGCTAAAAAAACACACATATCTCACGATGAATCTCTGGGTTTTCCTCCACAGAGACATTTGATTTTGACTTAATGGGGAATCGAACAAAAACGTCGCTTCCTCAATCGAGTCGAAAGCCTTCGCACGCGCACGGTTATACAAGAGGAAGAGCGAGAGGATCCGAAAGCAACATTTCAACCAGCATCTGCGTTTGTTTAATTGATTCTGTTTCTCTCTGAATGTTTGATTTCGCCAAAATATCACCTCCCACAAACCTCAAAAGAGTGAGTTACAGCACGGTGCAAGAAATCAGAAATCAAATCGCAGTTTGGATTTCTGTAGTTGCTCTTTGTGCAGAAGGACTGAGGCTTGCAGACATGAGCTGGACATGAGATCAAAAGTGCCTGTCTGCAAAGTGGTGTTTTCACTCAGCCTGTTCAGACTAGACACTCAATCCACCTCCTCTGGAAGCACAGCTGGTCCAAGATTAATACTGATGTGCCAAAATGTCTTGACTGACAAGTAGGTCACATGTAATTATCTGATCTGGAACATGGTGATCAGGAAAAGGAATTCACAAATAGCATATTATCTTTTTCCATTGGCTGTTAATCCAGTACATATTAACACTGATTTGCTACAGGCAAACACACCTAGTGTGGGTTTCTTTCCATTCACAGCCAGATCTGAATAACTGACTGATAAACAACTGATGCGAGACCTGCATTTATTTTTTTTCAACATTGAACTGTTTACTTAGCGATTACTGTCTTAATTTGTTATTTTTTTTCTCCATGGTTTTCCTTCAATTTAGAACATTTCAGTGCTTTATTTCAGCTCATACCTTCATAGTCCAGGTCCATGTAAGGTTAAAGGTGAGAGTTGCATCTGTTTGTCCTCTCTTTCATCTTTCAAAAGACAAAACTGTTTTATTTAGAAGGCCAATATATAAACATGAAGACAGTAAATTCATCAGTAATGTAATATTATTTCATTGAAACTATGTTAGTGATAATAGCATTGTTTGTGCAATACTTTATTGTTACACAGTTTGTCATCAAACCTTCTCTACTCCTCCCATCTGCTTGTCATTCTTTTGCCTCCCTCGCTCATTTCACCCTTTATCAATATTTCACCATGCACAGAATCATCGGAAGGCAGATTGCTTAATGGCTCTGCACAGGAAGTGCGTGGTGTGTGTGCACGTAAGGGGCACGCCGGATGGAAGACTACCATCGCACAATAACTAACTTGCTCTGACGTTTGAGCCTTTCCAATGTGGACACACCCTTTTGTGCAACACAGCCGAGATATCGGCAGCTGTTGCTCTGCTTCCTGAATGGATAGAGGCCTGTCCTCCAGAGTACAAGTTGAAACAATTTAAAAGATAGTATCAGAAGAAGTGTTAAAGTTGCAGAAGTATAATGCTACTTCCTTGGCTCTTGCTTGTGGCTTGGACTGCGGTTTCACAAAGCCCCTTGTTTTGTTAGCACTGTTGTATAACAGCTGAATTCTGAGTACCTATCTGTTTTCCTTTGCACTTTAGCAGAGCCTCTTTTCCTCAATAAAGCCCCTGTGTGCGACCATGCAGCGCCTAATAACTCTGTCTATTAATACCTCTTTGTCGGCCCCAGGGAGATGGGGTAGCGGCAGAAATAGCAGGTGCCTATTGCTTCTTTTAACATCAGCATCAACAGCAGTAAAATTAGACCACTATGACGCCAACCTGCGTCGGTGCTGCAACCCAGGGGAGGAACCAGGCAGCGTACGCCTAATAGAAAGAGAGGAGGAAAGTCAGAGCGAGGCGAGGGGAGGAAGAGGAGAGGAGAGGATGATGAGCGTATGAGGATAGCAGGGAGGGAGACAGACAGAGATCCCTGCCTGGGTGTAATTGTGAGCACTGTGATGATGAAACAGTCGAGTTCGCCTCCGTGCCATGACGACAGGAGCTCAGTTTGGCTCAGCTCCATATTCACAGAAATCCATCCCCTGATACCTTTTGTCAAGAGAGGCGAGAGAGCTTTAAGAAACCTCATTACTTCAGTGTCCTCCCCCTGTGGCTGAGTGTCTCCGAGTGACCGAGTGATAGTCACTCAGTAGTGCATTTACAGTGACATCAAATTATACTTTTAGTGAAGCAAATGACATCTGTTCATATTTGTTTTACCATCACGAGTGTCAACATCATATTGACACAATGCAGATACTCCATAATATTAAGTTTCTGTGACACCATCTGTGTGTTCATCTGTGGGAGTGTGTGACAAATCAGATTCAGGCTCAAACTCAGTCTGGACTCTGGGCTCTTATCAGCGTCTGTCTGCTTCTCCTTTGTATTTTTTGGTTTCTAGAGGTGATAACAAGCACAACTCAAAGAATGACAGCAATTAGTCGAAGGGTGTGTACACACTTGCGTCAGAATGCGGGTCATTTAAGGAAGTAATCTGCCTGTGAAGTAGCACTTTCATAATGACACGCAATGTTGAACCTGTGCCCAGGGGTTATGAAAAGGTTAGTCAATCAATAGTCAGATTATTGAAGTACTTTTCCAAGTGGTAGCAGACTGCATCTCACCCCTAGAATAATTTAATCCACATTGACTGTTGTTCAAAATGTACTTGAAGATTGAAAATAACTCAAAGTGATACAAACAAATTGAGGTTTAATTGGCAGATGTGACATTCACACTTGAGTATAATTAAAACTTGTAAAGAACGTAGATGTTTAGTCACAGATATATGACTATAAAGTTTTGTGAATCTCATTCCTAGCCCAAGAGCTCCAGAGCATGGAGGAGCGTGTGACATGCTATTCTTAGAGGTTATTTGACGCACTAAGCTACAACACTGGAGGGATTTCTCTATCCAATAATTACTGTTCACTTAGTGCCAGACTCCCCACACAGCCGCGTGTCCTCGTCTCGTCTCATGGGATCAGTAACAAGGATGTTTCCCTGGAAACTGGACAGCTCTATCATATGTAATTGGGTAATCCCTGAGCTGCTGACAGAAAAATAATAGCTTTTGGGATTTTTCAAAATACTCCAGCCACTACACTGAGCACATCTGTTTCATAACCCAGACTTACCAATCACATACTGGATGGATTATTACGCAATTACGGTAATATTAAAAACATTTTTCAAAAATCTATCAATGAGCTAATTGTGAACAGTTAGAAGACAAGCACAGCAAAATGAAAAGAGATTATTCTACTCTTGTAACTGCAGTATCAGTTTTTTTTCTATGGGAATGGAAGCACATCAGTCATTGCTTGCTCAGCTAAAGCATGTGTCTACTGTCCCAGAGAGTTTACATGAAAGAGATTTAGTGTGACAAACTCCCATCTAAGAATGCTATTTTTCATTCTATAAAATAAATGAAAGCCCCTGATCATTCTTATGAGGTTTTCACTACCTTGAACTCAGATGTTCGCACATTTCATCCCACACTCTGCCACTCTCATTATTCATCTCAGGAATAAGGCCTTTTTGACCCACTAGGGGGCCCCAGTTCATAAATGTACTGGAGTCTATATAAGGGCCCCAGTAAGATATGCGCAAAACCAGTTGTTTCAAAGGAGTCTTTTGTTAGTAGTTTGTTGTTTTGTAAATTGGTCTGCTTGCAAGTACAATTCCACCTGTTGTTTACCATCATAAGCTTTATTATGTTCATCCATATCTGTTACTTAACTTATCCCACTTCTATTGTAAAAAATATTTTATTAGGATGCTCTATTGTTGTATTCTATTTGTTGTATTGTATTTTTTCAATTTTTTGGATGCTCTCTTGTTTGCTCTATTTTTTGCTACTGTAAGTTCTATCATATATTATCCTAAACACTGCTGTGAGGTACCTGTATCCCACAACAAGCTGCAAAGTTCAAGACTACAAAACATGTTAATAACAAAATAAACTAAGCTCAAGGGTCCACTTACTAACTTTCAGAACTTTCCAGCTCTGATGTCATCACATGTGCAACTTTGGTCATGTGTTTTCTGCATATGTTGGCATGCGGATCATAACCCCTGTGTCTGTTTAACGATGGATCTCCTCCTGGATATTTCTCCGGGTGTCTCCAAACTCCTGGACAAAAACTTTAAGCCTTTTATCCATCAATGCTGTGAATGACAGACTGCTAATGCCATCTCTCCCGCTGTTGCACTGATGTAAAGTTCTTCACAGATGTTGCATGAGTGATGCGCTCCACTTCAGTTTTCCTCTTGGTCTTGTCTTGGGGTGTGCCAGCAGAGATCTGTAACAGCCAGGTAATGGAGTCCCACCTACTCATACATGTAGGTGTGGGACTCTCATCATCTGCTCCTTGTAACCATTGGCCTTGAGTGCCACCTGGACCTGCTGCACCTTCATCCTCCTTATTGACAAGATGTTCATCTCTGTGTAGGAGGGTCCTCACCACTAACATAAAACAGTAATCAAAGACCATCCCTCCCTCTGATCTCTCCCATGTGTAAGACCATATGTGGCATCATGAGCCAGCTGTATTTGCTGATGAAGACAGTGAGATGTGGTTGAAAGGCCCATGCTCAAATCACACCATTATGACTATACAGCATGCCTCTAATCTCTCTATTATGCAAAGGCAGCTGCCCAGACATCCAGGGGCTCCACACACAGGTTGAACACACAGTATGAACGCGTGGTAGAAGAAGCTGTAGTTCTACCTCCAGGACGGCGGCGGCGCTGGAGGGTTCGGTGAAGCCGGCGGTGTGAGCTGGAGCTCGGCGTTAAGCTGTCGGCTGGCACGGGCTGGTTGGTCGGTTGGTTGAGGGCAGCCATGGCTCGAGTCGCTGCGCTACTGCTGTTACCGGTTCTTATTGAATCTGCATTCTCAATTTCTTTCTTTTTGCCGGTGAACTCGAGAAAGTGCTTACGAGAGGAGATCCATAAAGACGTCCTGGTGACGGGGGAGTATGAGATTAGCGAACAGGCGAACACCAAAACTAACCTGAAGGTGAGCTCAGACCTGCGGCTAAGCTACACTTAATTTAACCAGCTTGTGTTCAGGCCGAAATGGCTCCAGTCTGTTCACGTCTGTGTTGAAGCACCGCTACAAAGGAAATTCATAGCTTATGTTAAAGATAGTGTGAATTGTCAGCGGAGCGAGGGAGAAATTTGTGACAACTGTTGTTAGCATCGCAGCTAACTTAGGCCCCGAAAAACTCGTCTTCCTGGTTTTAGCAGCTATCTAGCTAGCTAGCTAACGTCAGTGCTTGCTAACATTATCGCTAAGAATTCATTTTGACATAAACTCAAATTATTTTGACATTAATGAACGCATATTGTAGCAACGATTAGCGGTGTTTATCTTGCATGTGTTGTGTGTTACATTGTGTGAAGTTATCCCATATGTGTCATCGGCTCTGCTGCTGTTACACGTCAGTCTTAGCGTCCATTCAACTGGCAGCCACAAGCTAGCGACATTAGCACATTAGCAACTTGTATTACATGTCAATATGACAACCTGTATGTGCTGTTAATTATATGATGGGGTCTCAAGATTTCCTTTATACATCATACGGAGGCTTCTATCTTCACATGGATGTTAACCCAGTGCATCCTGATGAAGAGACTCTTAATGTTTTGTAAAACAGTCTCCATGTCTTAACAGCTGCTAGATAATGGTTTACTGTTATTAAGGAGGTAACTATTAATCTTGATGAATGTATCAGACTTATTTTAATGCAGTCTACATGGGCTGCAAGTAACTGTTACTTTCATTATATCGTTGATTATTTTCTTCAATAATCAATAGTTTAAAGTTGTTGACAGGCTCAACATAATTTTTATGCTTGTTTCGTGCAACCAACTTCACTTTATCATTAAACCAATCATAAGCAAATCCTCACATTTGAGATGCTGGAACTGAGAATATTGATTATCTCTCAAAAGATTAATCGATTCACCAATACCATATTATTTACATCATTGTTTTCTTTTATTTTGTAGATCACAGATTCCTCCAGCCACACTCTTTACTCCAAGGAAGATGCAACAAAAGGAAAGTTTGCATTCACCACAGAGGACTATGACATGTTTGAGGTGTGCTTTGAGAGCAAATCTCCCATGGGTAAGTGTTTTAACCCTCCCTAACCAGGCAGCACAAAGGCACAACATTTTTATGTATTTCAAGACATACTCACCAAAAGGGAATGCCGTTATTTTTCTGTCACTGACAGATATACATGCAAGCTACAGAACAAATATCTGACTTTGACTTTGCTCTACTTTGTTAAGAAATAAAATGTGCAATGACATTTAAACCTTATAGTGAAATAGATGGTTATGAAAGTATGAGATGTGAATGTATGTAATGAATGAAATGAAATAATGGCAGTAAACTAATAATGATCCATACAGAAAAACGAGAAATTGAATAACAATGAAGAGTTTCTATCTAGCTAATTAGACAATGTTTACTTAGCACAGTGAGTGAACACAAAGTAATACAGTAAAATGCATTTGATGCTAAAATTTCTTCTTTTTGTCATCAGGAACCGGAAGAGTGCCTGACCAGCTGGTTAACCTGGACATGAAGCATGGTGTGGAGGCCAAAAACTATGAAGAGGTAAGTGTTGGAACCCAAGCGTTCGCTTGCATTTGTAGACTGAGACAAATACTGCAGATAAGGAACATCTGTCTGCAGCTTGTAGAGTAGGTCAGATGATGTGGGTCACAGCAGGGGTTTCACTACATATATTCATTATTTCACTTTGGAAAAACTACAAAGTCACTGGTTCATTTTATTCGATTGCCAACAGTCCAGAGCCTGGTGAAAATGTTAGAGGGTACCAAAATGTCCTAAATACAAACTAAACTTTAGATTGAAATTCTCTTTTGAAAAGTTGGTTTTGAAAAATTGCAGATTGAGCTGTATAGTAAAATGTACGCCCCAAGTTTATCAAACTACCTTAGAAACTAGAAGAATGCACTGAATAGTGTGTTGATGTCCACCAGGTGCGCAAATCTGGACAGGAGCAATTCCAAGCAATTTAAATGCACCAGCTACATGCAGGCTCATGTCTGAGCTGCGTCTCATGGGTCTAACTGTGGCCTGAAGTGTTATTTGTGCTTTTAAGTTGGGTTTTTTTGTTTTATTTTGTTTTTTGACAATTCAAGGGTAAACATGAGGTTGGTGCCCATTAAAAAGGCACTGACAGAGCCAGAGAGCAGCACACACTGCTCTGGTTTGTAATCCCACATGTGTCAGTCAAATGGTATGCATCAGTGTTGATGGACAAATAGATCAGGAATACTCTTATAAAGGAAGACTGCACTCTACACAGAAAGTTTGGCTTCTCCTTTGCTACTCGATGCTTTGAATTATAATATATCCATGTTTGAAATGTGCAGACAAGATGGAACTGGTATAGTGCATTACTTAAGTGACATGTGAACACTGACACTATGCGAGCATCATGCTGATGTGACGTTTGCAGTCTAGAGGTGTGACCACCAAGCAGAAACAAGATTCCAAACTGAAGCAGCTGTTGATCATTTGTGGCTGCTAATGGCCAGTTAAGAAGACTGAGGAGTCATCAGTCAAGGCAGTAAACAGTAAAACAGAACAGTCAATAAAATAGGTTTTTCAAAAACTATGAATCACCACATCCACAAGAAGTATGCGTAGTATGCAAAATTAGCGTTGGACAGATGGATACACACACACACGACCAAATGCATGATCCCCTCCAGGCTTACACCTGGCGGAGATAACAAAGTTTAGAATCAAGAGACGCAAGAGACATCCAAACCTTTCCCTGTAACTGTTGCACAATATTGACGTAAGCATTGACTTCATCAAATAAGATTAATGAATTATGTTCAGCCGTAGAAAAAGAATATACTGAACCAGTACCTTATTAACATTGATGCCACATGTAAATACTTGTTCAGCAGTTCAGCAGTCTTCAGCTTTATTAGTGGCATTACCAAGTGTCTATTATCAAAACATAATGGCATCACTGTGTCCCAGTATAGAAAGCAGGGAAATCAGTGGAGGAGGTTCTTTTCCTGCCTCCAGATCATTCAGTATTTTCCTATATAGGGACACATTTTTGTGCATCATCACTTTCATTACTTAGTAGTCCTTCTGAGAATGGATGCACATTTGGTACTGTGGCTGCCTTAGGCAACACTTAAAAATAAGTACAGAAGTGATAAAGCCCTGTGAGCTGAGAATCACCCCTCTTCCCACACATGCTGCACAAACATGACGTTCTGTTCTGCTGAGGCAGTCAGTAGGCGGATGTTCAGGGAGAGCTCAAGTGGGCATGCCTGTCTGTGGGCAGGAGGGTGGAGCTGAAATTACACATGTATTCACCTACGTAGATGGGGTGTGTTAGAACAAATCTGCAAGCTGTCAGTAAATGATGTATTGGTATTTGTATGATATGCTAGAAAGACTCCCTGTCTTTACGCAGTGCGTTAGAATGTGGACTTGGCAGATGCAAGCTGCAGTGTTCAGTGTTTCTTTGTTCTTTGCCTATATGATGTAATTTACACCTGCTGCATCTCAAGGCAGATTTTCTAATGTGTTCCTAATGGGCAAATGTTCACGTCTGGAGCTGCTGCTCAATTAAAGGCTATGGTTTGTTTCAGTTTGTCACGATCAAAAAGAAAGGCAGAGACATTGTTCAGTTTTTGTCTGTTTAGGGTTCACACAAACATACAAGCAAACCATCAGTTGTAAACATACAGACCTATTCACTGGGCAGTTTTGGTGACCTGTCCTGCATCATCAACGCTGCACAGACCAGAGTTCATTTTTGTGGCAGACAGAAAGTCGAGCTAAAAGAGCACATGCTGACATAACTTTTGTGAGCATTATTAGACAGCTATTAGACTTCCATTATAAATATAATAACAGACTGCTTCTTGTTGTGAAGGAAAGAAAGAGTCCTGCACCACAACACGATGGAAAGTGGTTGCAGCAAGCATCAGACAAATCTCATAAAATTGTCCACTGTTAAAATTGTACATGTCACACACTCTTATCACATAATCCTGTGATTGGTCCATTTTGTGTTTCCACCACAAACCAACCACAGCCAAGTCTGTTAAAGATCAAGATCCAACTTCTCAGGCGTTGCAGCTGTTCAGTTCACACCAGAGTTCAAATGGCAGCTCTCTCACCAGCCAAATGGAACAACAGTTAATGGTCAAACAGCATTTGTTTAAGTGCATGAGGTGCGTACACAGTCCAAGAGTGACGCCTGCTGGACAAAGTATATAATGACACTGCTGAAAGAAGTTCTATTTTTTTCAACCAGTGTCATTTTAGTAGCATCTGTTTTGTCTCTCCAGATTGCCAAGGTAGAGAAATTGAAGCCTCTGGAGGTTGAGCTGAGGCGACTGGAGGACCTGTCGGAGTCCATCGTCAATGACTTTGCTTACATGAAGAAGAGGGAGGAGGAGATGAGGGACACCAATGGTAAGAAACTAATGTAATTAGTCATTTGCTGAAACAGTGCATAAATGATCACAGGGAAAGGACAAAGGACATTTGATTGGTACATGGTCATTGGTCATTGTAGTAGAGTTGTCTTTTTTGTTCGTTACTTGATCACATGAACAAAGAGTCACTGACCAATAACACAACTTCCCCTCTTTTTCACCATTCTCCAGAGTCCACCAACACACGTGTGCTGTACTTCAGCATATTCTCCATGTGCTGTCTCATCGGGCTAGCTACATGGCAGGTATTCTACTTGCGGCGCTTCTTCAAGGCAAAGAAGCTGATCGAGTAGAGTGGCCCCTGGCTCCTTACCTTGGGGGAAGCTGCCTGCCAGTCAGCCAACACATCCCAACATCCACCCTCTTTGGACTAGCTTCAGCAAACAACAGCAAGTGGGATTGAGGGGCTCAAATTCTAGTTGTCACAGCTGTAAGAGAAAGAGTACCATGGTTGTCCTCTGAAAAGTGATTCACCTGCTTATTTAGTGGTTTGAAACATGAAAAGCGCTGTAGGGAGAAATGCACTGTGAGACCTGGGAGACGTATGTCCATCTCCATGGTACTTCACGTTTCTGTCTGCACTGTTTTGAATGTTGCAACTTACTGAATAAGAACTTGTTCCTTCAATCAGTTGAAAAGTGTTTGATTTTGAGCTCAGTTTGAATGGATGTGCCATGAGCGAATGTCTTTTTCCCTTCTGTTGATGTACACATTATTTGCCATGCCAAGCAAACTAGACTCCTTGGTGCCCTTTTATCAAGTGAAGGCGATTTGAAAAGTGGTTTGTTGTTACTTTGATGAGAAAATTGGCAACCACTTAAGTTCTGTGTTATGTCACTTAATTCGCATACATGTTTGGTAGCTAAATTTAACCGTGTCTTTAGTTTGTTTTCATATTGTAAATGCTACTTAGTTGCTTCTACAGATATTATTTGGGGGGGGTTGTGAGTTGTCAGAGTAATATTCTTAGTTATAAAGGTCACTTCTATGAGCTCTTGCACGTCCTAGTTTTGTTTTTGGAACACCTGAATATTAATTTGCCACCAATCAAAAGTAGCCAGAAAAAAAACCTTGTTGCAGCATTAAACTGTATGTACATGGCTATGGGTGATTTAACCACCAGACTTCTGTGATACAATTCATATTTACTTGTGCAAGTTTCTCTTGTGAGAATGCAGTGGAGGGAAGTTTTCACAGGAAATGTAATGTATTCCAAACATTTTCAGAATTTTCCTTTCATTCATATGACCTTTTTCTTCACACACTGGTTAATTCAATTATCCTTTTGTAATTTTCAAAATATCACTTTCCAATTACAGTACTTGCAGATCCATCCAGCGTGCTACTTTTCTTTAGAGATACTTATGAGGCTTGGGTTACATGAGAATGTGGGTGGTTGCAAATATTCAGATTGTTTTTGACAGGGATTAATTGAGGCATCTATCATGGATACATTTTTAACAGTGAACATGCGCATTGTGCGCAATCAATGATTTTTATGTTGACTGATAAATTTTGTAAATTTGTGTTGGGCTTTTATTCAATAAAATATTGGATGGATTTACATTAGTTATCGTGTAGTCTAACATCTATTTCCCACTTGCGATGCTAATGTACGGGGTGTGAAATACAGGTTTTTGACTTGAATACTGTAACAGTATTGTAAGTGCTTGACTCAAATTGCTAGATGAAAAAATAAGACTATAGCCTCAAAGCAATATAATATTGTGGTTAAAGGGTAACAAATATTTGAAGTATTTACAAATTATTTAAATAATTCCAATCATTGACTGCTCTGGCTGCTAAAAATGTTATTGCCAGACTATAAATTCCAGTAGTTATACCTGTTTTGTGTAAATGGTCACATGACCACAGCTGTTTACATCCTTGCCGCACTTTGAAGACCGGATGGAGTCATTACATTCATTCCATTTCATCCGAAGCAACTTCCGATAAGTGCTTTCAAACTCATGTCATCAAAAATTGAGTACATCCCTCTCAAACAAACTACTAAAAGCATCTACAGTGCTACACTACAGAGTTCATTGTGGCACTCATAATTCATCAAAACTCCACAACAGAAGGTGAGTAAGCTAATGGTATTACTTTGAAACAACAAAAAGTTTTACACTATTTGAAAATTCATACATTTTTTTGAAATAAATTTTAAAGTCCATGTTGCTTGTTGGTCACAATTGTGACTAGTTGGACAATACAGAGACTCTGGGTACATACTGTATTAGTTACCAATGCTATGTGTAAAAAATAATAATAATAAATGTATTCAGTTGAATTTAACTGGTTTAACATTTGCTCACTGAAGCAAGTGTTACCAAAATGAAAGCTATTAAGATGATTTCCGGGCGATTTCCGGGTATCTGACCAAAGGGGACAGATTCTAAAGGGGGCCCGAATCTGTCATAACACCGGTCTTTAGTTCTGATTGGCCTGGTCCTGTTGCACATTTTTGTAAATAAAAAAAAAACCGGACAAATGAACACCAACTTCGTACTTTATGGTGATTTAACAAAATCTTAGTATAAGTTAAGTATATATTAAGTATAAGTTATTGGTTAAAACCATAGACTGTATAAAACTGGTTAAAACTGTCAAAATCAATAAAGTTGATGCAATTGTCACTGACGCAATTGTCACTGCAGCAATAGCACGTGAAGCATTCCACCAATCAAATGAAAGCACTGTCATAATCACCCGGAAGCGCTCCTGAAAGTACTTCCGTGTCAATACATTTCCACGGCAGAAAATTGAGTTCTCTAGTATTTACTTTGACAGCAAGTCGTTTTAGTAACAACCATGCCGGGTCCGGACAAAGAAACAGATCTGACAGAGAGAGTTGAAGCGTTTCTGTCCGACCTGAAGCGCGGAGGGAGCGGGACGGGGCCGCTGCGGGGCTCGGCGGAGACAGCCCGAGAGACGACAGCCCTGCTCCGCAGAATCACAGCTCAGGCGCGGTGGAGCAGCGCAGGTGATCCACGCTGTTCTTTCTCCTCATTTACACTTTAATTCAGACATTACAGCAGTGCAGGGAACTAATGTGAAAGCTGACATTGTAGCTGAACACTATGGACTGTTGTCAAATCTGCTGCAGCAGCTGTCAGACATGTGTAAGAGTTTGATAAAAGTATTAGTGAATTTTGAAGATAGAGATGATGTTCGAGGAAACGAGTTTCTATTAAAGAACAAGTAGACTTAGTTTGGTTTTCTATATGAGACAGATCACCCAAATGAGATAAGAAGAAATAGTTTTATTCATCCCAAATGTGATTTTGTGCTCAATGTACTCTTACACATGGTAAAATAAATATGTACAAGTTCTGCATACATAGTACAATAAAATACATGCATGTAGAATAAATGGAGATGCAAAGTAAAACTGGCTGCAACACAAATGAATGAGAATAGAGGCTACAACAGGTGTCTTTATTACTAATTAACAGCAATGAGTAAACTTACTATGTTGCACATGTTACAAATTACAAGTGTTACACTCATGTAAAAGATGATAAGAAAAGAAAAATTAGGGGTACATCACTTTGAATATGTTTTCCAGGCCTGAGATGTGATTAAAATAAAAAGACTTGTGAATTTCGGTTCAAGGTTCAATTTGTCACTGGCTGTAGCATTCGCACATGTCTTATTTCCACTAAAATGTTCTGTTTCAGGTGATCTGATGGAAATAATCCGGAAAGAAGGGAGGAGAATGACGGCCGCCCAACCATCAGAGACCACTGTTGGTAACATGATCAGACGAGTGCTGAAGATCATCAGAGAGGAGTATGCCAGGTGAGGAGGCCTCATGACAGCTGTTGAAACCAGTCACGGCACTGGAAAGGTTATACTGTAGATTAACGTCATTGAGGATACACACTTACACCATGAATGAACCATGAACATTATGAATGCTGATCTGAATTTATTGCACAGAGCCACGTGTACAGGAATGTCCTACAGGCTGTCACCTTATAGCCTCATCGAAAGCAGATTCTGTTCTGTTGTATAATCAAAGCAGTGTCTATTATCTTTGATCAGATGTTTGTGCTTTTATGATTGGTTACATCCTTTCTGGATTTGATTTTTGTTTTGAACATGTTTCTGGTTTCCACGACTATTCCATGAACCAATCTAAACATTAGTAAGCTGATTATTTCATCACAAGAGTAAATTTAAGAAAGTGAAGCCATTTTTTTCTCCAGATAATATGAAAGCAATTTGGTTAATTTTACAGCTTCAGAATTCCCTTATATTTTCTGAGGAAGTTTTCAGGGAAGAATTACATCATTTGATACAAATTATAGAACAGCTCAATTTAACTCCGAGTTAATGTTTGTGAAAATAAATGTTTGTGTTTCTGCAAAAATGTCTTAGCTGTGCACAGTTCCTCAGTCTGTGATCTTGTTTGCTCTGTTGTTTTTTGCAGATCTCGAGGTAGCAGTGAAGAGACAGACCAGCAGGAATCTCTCCACAAGCTGCTGACCTCTGGAGGACTCAGCGAGGAGAACTTCAGACAGCATTTCGCTGCCCTCAAAGCGAACGTCATTGAGGCCATCAATGAGTTGTTGACCGAACTGGGTACTTTTTTTCTTTTTAACAAGCAGGTCATTCTTTGTGATATTCATCAAAGTCTGGGTTTATACTGTGAGTTTTATTCTCACTTCACCATTTCCCTTTTCAGAGGGAACAACTGACAACATTGCGATGCAGGCCTTGGAACACATTCACTCTAATGAGGTCATCATGACTATCGGCCGTTCTCGCACCGTCGAGGCCTTCCTCAAAGATGCTGCACGCAAACGCAAGTTCCATGTCATCGTGGCGGAGTGCGCCCCATTCTGCCAGGTATATCAAACACATCAAAGATGGACGATACAAGAAATTATATGTTCTTGTAGGAAAAACAAGAAAATTTGGTGTTGCTGAGATATAAAAATTGCTGTATTTTCTATCTGTCTTATCAGGGACATGAGATGGCAACCAGTCTCTCAAAAGCTGGAATTGAAACAACCGTGATTGCGGATGCTGCCATATTTGCAATCATGTCTCGTGTTAATAAGGTATTTGACACCACAGACGTCTTTGAAACGGTCATGTCATGTCAGAGCATGTAGGTAAACCTGTGTGATCTCTCTCTTCAGGTCATCATTGGTACACAGACAGTTCTGGCTAATGGAGGGCTGAGGGCCGTCAACGGGACACACACTCTAGCTCTTGCAGCCAAACACCACTCAACACCTCTGATTGTTTGTGCGCCCATGTTCAAGCTCTCACCTCAGGTATGAAGACTCTTTTGTCTGACATATTTCTTTAATTTCTGCAGACAATAGATGATAATGAAACTATTTTGTGTCTTTAGTTCCCAAATGAAGAAGATACCTTCCATAAGTTTGTTTCTCCACATGAGGTTCTTCCTTTCACTGAAGGTAACTTCTAACAAAATGCTTGTCAAATTTATCTTCATGTTTTGAACATCAGCTTTTAAGCCTTTAAAATAAATGTTCCTCTTTTGCAAAATAATATCCTAAAGTTAATCGTTTATCATTTGTGTTTCAGGTGAGATTCTCTCAAAGGTGAATGTACACTGTCCCGTGTTTGATTATGTCCCACCTGAGCTCATCACACTGTTCATCTCTAACATTGGAGGACATGCACCATCATACATCTACCGACTGATGAGTGAACTTTACCACCCAGAAGACCATGAACTTTAACCAGTGTAATTAACAAATAAATTAAATCAAATGATTGATGCAGTGTCATTTGTGTTTCTTTTGATGAAGGTACCTTATGCTGTACTTAAGGGGTTCTTCTGGTAATGTTCTGAAACTTAAATATAATTGTGAGTCTCTCTTTTTTGTATTACATTTAGGTATTTTTGTGACAAGACTATTTTTAGTTCCACACAGCAATTCCTCACAAACGTTTTGCAAAATGTTAAATGATTACTATGTAATCAAAGAGCAATATCTAATAATCAAAATGCCCTATTTGTATTCTAACAAAACAGTTACCACTAAACACTAAGAAAGATGAATGAAGAAGTATAGTAAAGCTCCTATTTTTAAGTGCGCAGCGGCGGCTTCTAGCGGCGGAAAGTAAAACTGCAGCTGCAGTGACAAAGACTGATCCTGGATTAATTCTCACTGCTAAAACGTTATAATGTCTGATTTCATCTGATCATAAATTATCTGATTTTTTTATCTTTCCGTTTGTGCTGAAACTCTACAGTGATGTAACTTTGCATAAATGTTATCAGAGTCAGTCTAGAATCAGTTTAAACAGGCTAAACTAAGGTCTCACATAGTTTATAGTTTCCTAGTTCTTTATCATTCAAAACTATAGTCTACATTTTCAAACTTATTTATTTTGTGTTTTTTATGATGTAGATTGGTTGTATACTGAAAATGTGATCAAAAGAAGAACTCAAAGTCAGACACAATGGACACATAGTTGAACCAAAAGAGGCCACCCCGAAAAATAATGTGCCATTTATATTTTATTTTTTTCAATTAACTGCACATTTACATTTTCTGCACATTTTGTATACCAAGCAAAGGCCTAAATGTGTGCTGTTTTGGAGCTAAAATTCTGATGTCTGTTTTTTATTGACCTAAAAATTGGAAAACCGTATAACTAGTTAGAAATACTGGAACCTTACTATTTTTTAATTAAGCTATGTCTTTTTTAGTAGAATGTAATTCTCCCTCTTGCAGGTTCCTGAATCCTCCTAATTTCCACAAATAATGACAAGGACATGACCTCAGTGTCTAGATAGTTTGAGAGATCAAGTGTAATTGTAATATCCAACCACAAGGGGACTCCCCACCCTGCTTTATTTATAATTCCACTTTTTTGGTGAGTTTGCCAAGTGTAACATTGTGTTGAGTGGTTGGATGTGAAGGTTTGGGATGAGGGTCAGTGGGGAGCATGAGAAAGGTTTCGACACCCCGCTACGGTCTAACAGAGAGAGTGTATTGTTCTCTGACCTAAATTTCTTGACCTGGAACTGCAGAAAAAAAAGGGTCAGGCTGAATGGGACGCAGCAACATGTCTTCACTCTCCACTGAGCCACACTCACTGGTCAGACCATGACATCATCCAACTGTCAAACAATGTTTTCTGACACTTAGCCCCTCTGAAAGGAGCAGAGTGGGCAAGATTAAGAGGTGCAACCAGTAGTGTGACATATCTGGACTTAGTTTGCCCAAAACACTGGAAAATCATAATGACCATTAGTGATAAAAACATCCAGAGAGAGAGTGGATGTTTGGTATCAGTCTGACTCTGAATCCAGCACTTTCATCCTTGTCATTGTTCCTGATGTCATGTCAGACAATAAATGTATTTATTGTATTAAGGATTCTTTCTCTAGCAGCAAAAAAATGTTCCCACTTTCCTGGTTAAAGCTGTAACCTCCAAATTCTTTTCCAACTTTTTTTCATTTAAAAATTGTATTTCTAAATTTTCACAAATGTAACAAAAGAAATGTAAAGAAATATTTAGAAAACAACATATATACTTGTAAGGAAAGAACAAAAACAAAAGATGGGCTATACAGTTTCTGGAAAATGATCAAGAAAAGGCCTCAAAACATTCTGTATTTTAGAACTATGCTATTTTATCTAAATAATAAAAGTCATCATTTTTTAAAACCACTTTCAAACTAATAATATTTTAAGTGTAACCAACAACTAACATCCATGTCTGTTGGTGACTATACGAAATACACTTGCAGAGAGCATCATCCCATCATTCATGTTCTCGTGCTTGTGACTTTTTCTATGCGTTGAATCAATGCAATAAATTTTAAAATGCTTGGAGGATGACTGATCTCAACAGTGTCGTATGAAACTACTCAAGGTGCCCTTGAGGAAGGCACTGCTCTTCAAAATGTTTTGGTGGCACTGCATTACCCTGATCCACAAAGATGAGTCAAAGTTGAATGAAATGAACAGTTTCCCAAAGATTGCTCTTGTTGTCTCCTGAAAGAGAGAAAATTGTCATATTAAAAGAGTTTCTGCACAGAAGACCAACATATCACAAAAAGACATTTAATAAAACATTCCATTCAAGAAGGAAGACTTCATCATATATTTTCTGTTTTTTTTTTATTCCAGGCATCATCTGTCTTTCATTTTACTGTTATTCCCAACTAGAAGTCTTCAGTCTGTTTCCTGCCAACACACCTGGCGCTCAATGAACACAACATATACCTGCACACAGGCACTAGTTAACTGCCTGATTGTCAGTGCAGCTTTGTGTCTTTGTGCTGCAGTCATATGTTCCTGTTCTGCCTTCCTGCCTGTTTCCTTTTGGGCTTTTTGCTTTCACCGAATGCCTCTCTGCTGCTGACTTCTGGTCCTGAACATAAAATCAACCTCTTTTATCTGTTCTTGCTCTGCCTTTGAGTTCCTACTCCCGAGTCTCGAGTTACATTTAGATGTGACAGAAAGACACATGGATGTCACTGTCTTTGTCCTGCAGGCTCATCAGCATCTCAAACACATCCAGTGGCATCATCACATCTGTGGGCGTGTCTCGGCAAGGGCCCCACTTGTCATCTTTCCATGCTCACGAGTCGGTGCGTAGGAGAGGAGGAGGAGGAGGGAGCAGATAAATCTCGTTCTCTTTTTCATCACACTGACTTCATTCTTCACAGCTCTTTGATGAGACAGGGGAGCAAACCTGGGTGGAGTCTGGAGATTTACGGCTGACAGAAGCGTGCAGACCATTAAAGCCCAGGGACCTGCTAATGAACAGTCAGTGCAATCACAGCCAGAGGAGTACAGTATGTGTAGAGCTCATCGATCCAGTGTCATCCTCAGAGACGCCTCGGCTGTAGTCTGACCCTGTTGCATCAAAGGACAACAAGATTCATCTTTATCTTCCAATCAAAACTCATGTTGGATTATATGGTGCTGTATATCTGACCTCAGACAACATGTTACTGTGTTATGCTCCACAGGGTCTCAGTCAAAGCCGGACTCTAATCCAACACATGAAACACTGCTGAGTAGCAATTACAAGGTCAGAGTTTGGGAGTGGTCTGCAAAAAAAAGCAGCAAAATTACCCCTGCATGGTGTGAATGAATGCATCGTGCAGCCACCTCCCCCAAACATACACACATAGCATCATTATTCCTTTTACCCCCCTCCTGGGTATTGACGTGCAGCCGGCAGCCCCAGCTGTTGTTGATGCAGAGCTCCAAACTGTTGCCATCAGACTGGCGGTGTCTCGTGGGACAGCAGACATGAGTGCTGTAATTAGCGGGGAACGAGGCCAGTGGCAAGCCAAGTGTTCCCGCGGGGGGCCCCTGGAGGCCTCAGGGGACTTTAAAGACGCGTGGCTAACCTGTGGGACACTACCTGTCGCTTTCAGTGCAGAGTCAAAGCCTGGTATATAACAAGAGCCGATTTGTTACACTTAAAGCAATGAAAACAAGCATGTTTCACAGACAGTACAGAGATCAATATGGCTCATTATCAGAACACAGAGAAAACATTAATAATCAATTTTGGATCATTATAACCAGTAAGAACTAATTCATAATTTATGTCAAGCCCTTAAACTGAAAATAGTTGCCAACATCCTGTGGAAGAGAGGAAAAAGAAACATATGAGTGCAAAGATGGTTTTTCATCATTTATGTTGCAGAAATAGAAATATTATATTCATTATTTTCTGTAGTACAAGCTTACTGTAAAAACATGTTATAATTTCTGGTCTGACAAAATGGACCCAAGCAAAGGAAAAAAAATGTCCAAATATGTGCCTGAGTGTGAGCAATTCGACTTGTTTTCCAGCCTAATGAAGACTTTTGTCAAATGTTTCTAATATTTCCCTAGAACGTAATGTTTAGGATGAATGTGTTGAATGTGTTTATTATGTGTTCTGGACAACAGTGGTATATATTATGGTTGTTTTGATATTAATTGGTTAGTTTGTCAGTATGATTCAACTTAGAGAAGCTAACCTAATGTATAAAAAGACAGAGCAGGGCAGTCACTCTGTATAAAAGTGTGCACAATAAATGCCACTAATAGATATCATCTCTGTTTTTGGAGCATAAAAAGGTTTCTTCTTGGTCAAACTACCCTCAATCAGGAACAGAGTGTGACACATTTGTATATAAAGTAAATCTAGTCAACTTAATTTTTACATACATTGGGCAAAATCAAAAATTTGCCTTCCAGGATAAGATAAGATAAGATAAGATAAGATAAACCTTTATTCGTCCCACAGTGGGGATGGAAGTGTAAGAGAAAACATACAGGCTATAAAGAGTAAAAAGAGATAACTACAGTGATATTACAATATGGACAAAGAAATTGTAGGTAAATAAAGTGTGAACATGTGTGAAGAGTATGAAAGACGACAGTTAGCAGCTTCCACGTGCAGGAAAGCGCAAAACCACAAAACCTCTGTGTGACCTTGAAAAGGGACAGACTACACAAACATGATAAATATCCTATCCAATAAAATCCTATAAAAAAAACGTAATAGAACACTGAGTGATGTAAAGGAATTTTGCAAAGAAGTTTTTAGGAATGAGAGTAAAATGAGAGCAAAGAGACATAAGTAACATCTTCCTAGTCTAAAATGGGGTAAAATTTAGACACCAAATTACCACATTACACTAAAAATACCACCTAAGATTCTAGTTCAAATCTAGTGGAGCTAATCAATCAAACAATCAATTAGTTGAATGTTGCCAATTATTTTTTTGTCAGTAGTGATAACTGATCAATCGTTCAACTCATTTGTCAAGCAAAAATGCCAAACGGCTGCTGGTTCAGGCTTTTCAAATGTGAGGATTTGCTGCTTTTCTCGGTTTTATTTCATTTTAAATTAAATATCTTTTGGTTTTGGACTGTCGACGGGAGAAAACGAGAAGTTGTTTTTGTTTAGTGATGGGCATTTTTTATTATTTTTATTCATTTATTCATAAAATTTAGAGGCCTTAACATTGTACATGGTAAGTTTAGTTATGCCCATTTTTTTTCATAAATGTATCTTGATTTGAGTTTGGTCACTTTTCTGTTTTCATTCCAAATGCAATTTTCTTGACCATCAGATAAAGCAGCTCACCAAATGTCTTGCTACTCTCACACTGTTGTGCATGTACAATAATAAATTACTTGTGCTTTGTGTGTGTGTGTGTGTGTGTGTGTGTGTGTGTGTGTGTGAGATGCAGACCCTGTCTGTCCGGGTCTGCGTGCGCTGGTGTGTGCAGGTGTATGACGGCTGCTTGTGCTCCATCTGCGTCTGCCTCTGATGAGTAAAGCCATGAAATAGATCCAGCTGGAGATGTGCCGAGGAGACTGAGGCCTCATGGGAAATCATCCACACCTCCACCAGCACAGTGTCAACTTCTTTAGCACCCCAGAGAGCTATCAATAAGTGGGTAATTGAATTTTAAGCACAAACACTGCTGTCAAATGAGCGTGGACGGGTGTGTGTGATGGGGGATGTTTAGCTGTGTGAACATGGCGAGGCTGTCATCCGGCCCTCTGGGGGTTTGCACAGGAAGGATGAATGTTTAATCCATTAAATAACAATTACAGCTTGTAATGGTCCAGAGTGGCTGGTGGAAGGAGGGAGGGAGGAGACATGGCTCAACAGCTCACGTGTCTGAAAATGAGTTTGCTTCTTCGTGACACAAAGCATCTTTACATCACAGTGTTTGAGTGAACATCAACATTCAGACTAAAATGAAGATACTGGGAGTATTTAAATTCAAGGGAATTTAAATATGTTCCACAATTAAAAATGTCACATGGTGGTTATTTTGTAGGTTGATTCCAGTATTTTTAGACTCCAACTAAATAAATAAAGGCTTCAGCATTTCATCACAAAAGTTTTATTCCTGGCAGATTGGAGTTGGAATTGAAACTGGTTTTAAAATAGATTAGATTAGATCAATTGATTAATTCCTAGAAGGGAAACTAGTTTGGTCACACATACACAATGACAAATAAGAAAAGAGGCACACGTCAGACAGGTAACCTCGAAGACAACATATGAAACACATGCTGCAACAGTAGCAAACACACAATCTAAAAGATATTCCAAGAGCACATTCTCTCAGGAACCTGTCGAACCACTATAGTTAAAAACAGCAATTCACTTAATAAAATAAAGGCCAATTGTAAGTGATGCACCTAAACACAAAACCAATACTTCAGAAAGGCAATTAAAAGCTGAAAATGCTGCCCCCTATGTGTTTGGAGTAACACGTGGCCAATTCTTACATATCACAAGCCACAACATGCTTGTCTTTCAAAGTCCACTTATTTTCTCTGTGGAGCCATTTTAAAATGGACGCCACACATTTTGAGTGAAAATGAGATTCTAGTTTGTGGCTTTAAGATCTTCCTCAGTGATGAAACAACCTTGAAAAATGAGTCTTTATAGTCGAAATGCAGAAGCCAAATTCAATGCCCTCCAAACTCATTTGTAATCAAACAATGATGACCTGACTTAAATCAAAGGTGATGCCAATATTTTATTCAGACAGCTAAAAAAAAAATCAGGTTTAAGAGCTTGTCAGAGTAAAAAACAGCCTCTTGTCTTGTGAGTCAGAAGTGAACAGATGTTTGGAGAGATTACATTTCCACTCTGACTGTAAATTAAGTATGCGGGCTGCATGGCAAAATCGTTTCCTGGAGTCTGAGGCTGCAAGTTTGAGGAAAGACAGAGAGGAAAACACAAGGTGTTCATCATAAAAAATAGAAAAGTGGAATCAAATGGTATCAAAACTCAGGGTCAAAAATAAGCCTTTCACATGAATCAAAAAGTTGGCTGACATTTCATAAGGTCACAGCTAATCGCAAAGTGTGACCCCTAATTTTAAGTTTTGATCATCATGTCACAGGGAGAAAAATATTCTAGAAATTACGCTTGATTTGAAAATAGTTACCTGGAAATCAAACAGACAAGAGTTCACATGCATCTCATCAAATACAGTGACATTCGTGTGTTCACAGACTTTTGAAAATCATCCACATAATGTTGACTTTTCAGTAAAAGTAAAAGAGAAGCTGGTGTTAAATCGACGTCTGACTCAGGGGATTAGAAATATAGAAACCTCTAAAAACCTAAATGGGGAGCTGCTCATGTCAGAGTGTGTTGTTATTTGTGACAGTGGGCTGAAAATGAGCTAAGTTGAGTCTTGCTTGTTTACGTGTTTTGCACATAAAAGCTATCATGGTGCTCAAAATGCATATAATAATATATAAATAATATAATAACAACCATTTTGCATTGCCTGATCAGTGCAGCATGAAGTGTGTGACTGACTTCACCCTCCCTTACACACACACACACACACACACAGCTCCCTGGACACAGTGTGTCAGCGTGATCGTTAAGTTGCACTCCTGATCCAAAACGAGTTTGCTAGCTGTGGTTTTCTCATGCTGCTCACACAATGGCCTGTATATGGGAGCTGCCTGGTGGCATTGCTTAATTAGGCGAAGAGTTGATTCATTTGCACTAATTGACAGCTAATTAAAGGAGTGAGGGCACATTGAATTGACGTTCCTCTGAGCGGAGCGGCTTTGGCTGCAGGGGATGTTAGAGAGAGCGAATTATGAAATATTGAGCTTTCTGGGCACCACCTGCCATTAGAGGTGGCCTCAAACATACGGACCGGTCTGTGTGTGTGTGTGTGTGTGAGGTTCAACAGGCTCATTCTACAGTGATGAAATGCAGCCTGTAGAGTCCAGCTGCTTGTGGTTCAAAGTTTTCTTTAGCTGCAAGAAAAAAGAAAGCGAATCTCTAGAATAATAATAAGTGCAGCTCTGGCTAAGAAGAAATAGAAAACAAATATACATATATGACATTTTATATAAGTTATAAAGAAATTAAATGTTGATTTTATCACAGTGCTGCAGACACTTAAATAGATAGATAGATAGATAGATAGATAGATGTACTTCATTTGTCCCAAACTCGTAACTTTTTGCGCTATCAAACAGAGACATTCAGAGTTGAGTCGCTGATCTTGTAACATGAACATGAATACTGTATATTATTTAATGTAGTATAGCGTAGCATTAATATAGCGTGTCATCAAACACCATCATGGATTTTATAACTTTACATTAAAAACTAAAATCAGGGATTTCATATTTAAAGCTGCAGAAATTTAACTGAAAGAGCACGAGTCCAGATTTCCACTCCACATTTTAAAGCTGCACTAATCAGTATTTTTACATTTATAATGGATCAAATGACTATGTGTAGGTGAAAGAGGTCAGAGTAATGACCCCTTGTGTTGCTGCTCTGCCTGTCCTCCCCTTTCAGGAAGAAGCAGAGTCACTTCACTGATTTCACTCATTTCCCTACATTAATACTTTATTTATATAAGCATTTACTTACTTAATTAATGATTTTCACTTTTGTTCCAAACGTCATGTGTGTTTTTCCTCCTCTGTTTGTCTGAACCGTGAGCCAGTTCATGACATCGCTAACAGTGAAACCTGCTCTCGCCTCAACAGAGCATTTTAGAGTCTTTCAGCTCATTATTATTATTATTATTTTTTTGGTGCAGCCCACAACTTTACTGTTTTTATTCACTCTCACAGCTGTCATCAGTGTCAAAAGGCTCTGATAAAACCACTGTACAGACTGTTCAGGAGTTGGTGGAGAACAAAAACAGAGCTAAAAGGAATGCATATATTATCAGCTCACTAGAAAGATGAGATCAAATGAATGCTGTTATTGCTCTGTGTCTGCAGCATATCTTCCATATCAGCTTTAAAAGTGATAATATGTCACTATAGTGTTTACAGATAAACACTTAATGCTGAATTTTGCCCTTTATCAAACATATTAACTTTCTGTTTCTTGTTACCCATTAAACCAGAAGATAATATAAAGTCATTTTTCTCATGGCTGTAAAGAAACGCAGCTGCTCCTGCATCTGTTTTCAACATGTCGGCAGCTCCTCCCGGTTCGGGACTCTGTCGCAGGAGGTTTAACACACGTCGTCTGGAGTTTGAGGGCCAAACGGTGAAGGTCCTGAGTGAGTCAACTCAAATTTGCTCTCTGCAGGAGACCGGGAATAGGCAGTCTTCATGTCTGGGGCTGCCCATGTGAATCAAAAAAAGACAATTAGGGGCTTATTAGGGTCTTGGGGAGTCCGCTCGCCTGCTCGGCCCAAGCTCTGAGCCGCTGCCATAGCTCAAAACAGTCAGGGGCATTGTCTCACCTAATTACGCTGAAACCAGAGGCCCCTTTTTGTGTTGCTACTGCCATGCCTGTCCGATTCCCTTCTCCTGCCTAACTGCTCGTCCCTGTCCACGGTGGAAGTGTGCTAATTAGACAAGAAATGGGCCCGAGTAATTATGTCAGGTCTTGTTAGGAGTGGCCACAATGAGGTATATTATTTTGTCAAGAAAGTTTTGGAGTTGGGGGCCTCTCTCTCCCACGTTTCCCAAAGTATTCTCCTCATTACGCCAATAACACATCTGCACATGGAAGAGGGGAATGTGGCACACTCGGCGAGTCCCCGACAAACTTCAGAGCATAAATAGATGCACTCATACAGAAATGGAGACTATAGAACGGCAATGGCATGAAGTTATTGCCCTAATTAATGCTTTGTGCCCACAGAGCAAACTGTTGAATTAACCAGTGGCACATTGTGAGGATTGTGAGAGCCTTTTGTTTCTTCAACTTAATAGGATGTTTTGATCAACGGCTGTTTGGTGACCTGGCTCTTCTTCTTAAATGCCGAGCTCTGGGAAATGGCAATTAGCTAGATTAGAAGAGCCATTTCTGGAAACTCGAACAAAGACAAAGATGGATCAGACAGACAGAGCTGGTTCAGAAACTCATCATGAACCTCGACTGTTGTTATTAAAAAGCTGTAGTGGATGAATTAACAATCATTTTAAGTAGCAATGTGCTCTACAATGCATCATTTAATACATTTGATAGATAATAAACTATTGTAGTAACCGTAGCAGTTGTAGCCATTTAAGAGCCGGTTTTATAGATCACACACTTACCCAGTTGAGTGAAAGCACTCAGTTCTTCGAACTCATTGGTGAAACTTGCTGAAACCTATGGATTTAAATACCTTATGATTCTGGAGAAGGATGAGGTGTCATGATGAAGATCATGTAAGTACAACCAACTGTTTCATTGTTAAAACTTTCCGCTGTTCATATCTCAATGAGTAACTGGTTTAAATGTGTAATTATTGGCCCAAATAAAACATCAGTCTTTTACATTTTCTCAGATTTGGCTTTCACAACAGTTTTGGGCTTGAAATCTCATATAGCTTGCAACTTTTTTCTTATTCTGACAACTGAGCATTTCCTCTTTGTATAAGTATTAGTTTTTTAATTAAAGGTAACAATTTAGTCAGTTTAGCACTGAAACTGTGAAAACATAGTCAAGCCAATAGTGAAATACTATATTGTTATTTGAACTCAATTGACTTCACTGTTGAAATTATTCTTTTTTTAATCACTGAGTACTGAAAGCCACCAGAGACGAGACTGTCCTGGTGTCTTCAGCAGTCAGTCCAGGATCCTGGACATACAGAGGACTGAGAGGGAGGCTCTCATCCATCAGTCAGAGACGCTGTGTGCTGCACACAGAGCAAGCACCAATGCCATGCTGGAGAGACTCTCTGTCAAGCAGGACCCCCTCCCTTCACCTCAGCCCCCAGCTGGTCCCAGACAAAAGCCTGAAAGACGGAGGATCAGACCTGCTGCATGTGTACCTCCTTCAAATGTGGAGGTTGACGGCAACAGCAGGACATCCAGGACCCAGAGACACCAGAGGAGTCCTGCAACACGGGATGAGGAGGTAGAGGAGGTGTATCTCCGCAGAGAAGGAAACTCCAAACTCCACCCTCGACCTCGACGTCACCGAGAGGGAACCCTAAAATGGCACCAGACACAGACCTGGCACCGTTCCCTGAGCTAGAGAAGGAGGGGAGAAGGATGTTCAGAGACAGGAAGAGGCGACAGAGGGACAAAGAGGCGGGCTGAAGAAGGGGAGTAGACATGGCTTCCTAATATACAGAACACTACAGCTGACACTCTTCCCAATATGTACATCCTCCAGACCGACCAGCTCCCTGTAGCCTACAGAGCCACAGCCCTCTTCAAACTCTCTGAGCCAGGAGCCAACATGAGACACATCTGCAAACCAGCACCCAGACTGCTTGCAGATATATAAAGCAACAGACAAACTGGCTGAAGCTCTATACCAGGATAAACTGGTATAGATAATGGATGAATGGACATGTAATATTGCCATTCTTAATAAAATATTCAAGATTCTATATTTTACTGCTGTTGTTTTGATGTAGCTGACAGAAAATGTTTGGTGAGCTCATGTAAAACAAAACTGAAGTGTCACATAACCACACTGAGACATAAGACAGTTTGCAAAAACAAAATAAAACTTGCATAAACTGACATCAGTGATTGAGCCAGAATTTTCTTAAAGGGCGTCAAATGGGACCATTTTCTGTGGAGCTCCATCCAAGTGGGACAATAAACATTACTGTGGAATGTTACAAAACATTAAAACGGCGTAAGATTTTGTATAAGACAGAAAAGAAATGATAAAAATATGTGGGTGAAAAGTCAATCACTTTTTTTCAAATGTTTTTGAAACTTTTTTTCAGAACCACTATAAGGTAGGTTTATGACTTTATAGTCTCTTATTGAACCAAATGATTTATAACATGAGTAATAAAACAATCGGTGGATTGATCAAATAATGCTACATATGCTGCAATACATTCTCATAACTGGCCTTTAAATTAGCATCATTCATTTCAGTTGCTGGTATCTGGGATGTGAAACTATTTTACACAGTTTAAGAAAGAGAGATATCAGACAATGAAGAAAAACACTTAATAAATGACTAAATATACATAATTAGCATTCATTTAATTACTTAGATTTTTACTATCTATCTATAGTATAAGTGTAAAGTAATAGTTGTAGATTCAATTTCTGTTTTCACATGAGATTTAAAATCTAAAAATGAATAAGTAATCCCTGCAGGAAATTACAGTGCTGAATTAAAGGTTAATTTTCAATGAATCTGTTGATCATTTTATTTGTCTATCTTCCCTCTTTGTGCTTCAGTGCTGAGTTCAGAGTCTGTGTTTTTCTGCACACACTCGACTGTTTGTTAATAAGACAGAGATGAACCTGGGGCTGAGCTGATTTGAGCTCAGATGAGATCTGAGAGCTTATTGTGATGCAAAAATGTGTTTCTCTCTGAGTGGGAGGACTTGATTCGCCCACGTCCTCTGCACATGTGTGTGTAATGTAGAAACCTCATTAGCATTGGCTGCTGGTCTGGCATTGATCTCTTCATTCACCTCTAATGAAATGTCTCTCTAATAGCTCCTCCTGAGATGCTGAAGGTAATTTAAGTCTCTTCACTCCCTCTAGTTGTTAACATCTGGACCACTTGATTTTTTTTTTTAATGTCACATTTTCTCTATTTATTTCTGCAACAAATAAAACAAGTGACCTCTTTTCAATTTTTTTAAACATTTTTTCCATCACATGACGATTTTACTGTAATCTCCACACTGACTCTGGCAAATAAATGTTCTTAACATCTGGAACATTAGATTTTTTTATTTCACATTTACATCTGTTAATTTTTTTTTCTTTTTTCATCACATTAAAGATTTGATTTTAATCTACAATTCCACCCTGAATCTGGCAAATAAAGCATTTGGCCAAAGCAATGTCTTAAAATAAAATAACAATTACTAGTGAAAGGTTTGGTTTCCTTTTTGACAAAATTCTCAGGGAAAAAAGCTCGGTGTTACACAACAGGGCTGGTGCCTCATCTCTTCATCACAAACCAGCATGTAAAACCTGTTTCAGTGGCTTTCACCACCACTGACAGCCTGACGCCCTGCTGCCAAACACTCACCCATTCATTCACCACCACATGTCCCACTGATAACGCTGCTATCTGCTCTCATCTCCATCCACCCTCCTGTGCGTCATTACGCGTCCAGATGTCCAAAAGCGTGCCGCAAATTATCCCCGAGCGGCTGAAGGTGCGCCATAATTGAATAATGGCTGATCAGAGAGGATGAGGTGCGTGGAAACAGAGGGGATGTAGGAGAGTGTTTTCACTTCATTTCACAATCCAGTGGCTATGAATCTGAGGTTTATGCTGTGATGAATGAGTGTGCAGAGAGGATGATTTCCCCTGATATCCTCAATGGCTCCTTACTTTCAAAATGGGCTGAGACACTGTGCAACTATTCAGTCTGTGTCACAGCTTTATTTTATATCAGACCTCAAAACCTGAAAACAACAACAACAACAAAAATCTCGGGAGGTAAATAAATCTGTTATATTGCTCTCTCATTTAACTGCCACCCTGTTGTGTCCTAAATAGCCTGAACTGGCATATTGTGTTTTTAATAATATAACAGCTGAGTGTTTGGTGGACAAACCTAATTACAATATGCAAATCACAGTGTGGTTATATGGGACGTTGGAGCGCCAGTCTGGTGACGGATCAATCAGCTTGTTGTCCTCTTAATAAGAAGCTGAATTGATTAATGAAGTGATGGAGAAATTGGCTGGTGTGAGTTTATTTGTGTTTCTTTTAATTTGACCACTGGAAATCTTGTTTTCTTGCCTCTGATCCACGTGACTGTCATGTTTACTGGGAAATACTAAAATACAGAAGTTATGGGCAGAGGTGTAATCAGATTACTCATCTTTTAAATTGCATAATTATAACTGCATTTTACTATCATGAGTAAATAATAGATGCATTTTGATGAATAGTGAAACTATTTTTTAGGGCAGAAATCATAAAAATGACTCCTGAAATGAGACTCCTTATTTTATGAAAGTAAATTTGCTTTTTTTTATTATTATATATAATATCAAAATAGCTTTGTGCTTCTCCATCATTGTATGAACAGGCTGAAATAAAATAGTAACCTTACATGACTAATAATAAACTGTAACAGCTATTTTTTAAAATTTATTTAGCAAAACAGCAGCTTTTGTCAGATTAAATTTGAATTACCTCTTTTTTTAATTTTATTTTTTCAGGATTCTGCCTAGTTGTCATTGTTGAACAATGTATTGGAGTTAATAAATTCAGATTAATTTTTGGTTCCTCTCACTTCTAATTTTCAATGAATGAGAAATGTCAATGACTGAGTTGATTTTCCTTGACTTAAAGGACTTGGATCCGTTTGACCATCATCTGATCATCTAACCAGATCAGTCAGGATCAGACAGCAGAAATATTAAGTTCATCTATGGCTTATGATTTTATTTTTTTTTTTTTATCTACTGTGGTTTATTTTACATTGTCACCTCTTGTTTGGACCAAAACACTCACAAATTCAGCAATATTTTATGCTCTGAGCTTTGACATAAATCTAAGTTTATGAAGTGAAAATCAAACTATAAACTGACAGTGTTTGCAGTCAGCAGCTGGAGGTGATGATGCCTTTTTTTATTGTTTGTCACTCACATCTTCAGCAACATCTTGGAAAAAAATTGCAAATATTCCAGTTATTTTCTCACATTTAATTGCCATAAATTGCGTGATCTACTTTATTATAGTCAACAGTTTGGGATGAATGGAGTATATCTATGCATGTGTGTTTCTGTTAAAGCTTCAGGGATGTGGCGCAGACCTGAGTGTCCCCTCCTGTGATTGGCTGCCGCCTGTTGCCCGCTGGATAAAAAGCTGAGAGGAGCTGAAGCAGCAGCATCACACAGCTCTTTGCACCATCAGACAACATGACGGGGAAGGACGGGCTTGTGCTTTCAGACACCGAGAACAAGCAGACACCGGCCGGAGGAGGGTCCCAGCAGCCGTCCCCGCTCTGGAAGATGCCCCCCGCGGTGCACCGGCGCACCGGCTTCGGGATCCAGGAGCTGCTCGGCCTCAACAAGGAGCCTCCGGCGGCCCCGAGGCGGCCGCTCGAGACGCTGCCGCACAGGGCGCACGTGCTGGCCGCCAGGTCGGCCCTCGGACACGGGGGTCTGGGGGTCGGGATGGGCCTGCTGGGACCGGAGGGGGCGCACTCGTTCTACAGGCAGCCCGCCTTCCTGGAGGTGCTGTCGGAGGCGCACAACATGCACGTGCAGCCGCTGCACAGGGCGGCGCACCTGGACGCACAGGTGGAGGCGCAGCAGACCTCCAGCTCCGGTCAGTGTGTGTGTGTGTGTGAGTGTGTGACACAGCAGGCCTCTGTGTGTGTGTGTGTGTGTGTGATGAGCACAGGTGAACTAGAGGTGACACCTGTTTAACAGCAGCACAGATTTTAGCTCGTCGATTAAAGAGTGAGAAAAGTGAAACAGTGAAAGCTTCACATATGAAATAATTATGATGGAAGAGACTGAAAGTTAATTTCATTTAGAAAAAAGGATGATAGAATATTTTTTTTATAAAGCGCTTTTTTTCCAAGATGAGGAAAAGATTGGAGGCTTTTCTAAAATTAATTCTTAAAACTAAATTTAGTCAATTTTATTAGTATTTTTTTTTAATCATTTGGGACAATTTCTCGCTGAAAACTCAGTATGCAGAAATATTTTACATCAAGAAAGCGGACTTAAAGCAGCATTACAATTTTCAGCCGTATTTCATGTATTATACAACTTATGTATTATTATTATTATAAGTAATATTAACATTATGTTTGTGTTTCCTCGCAGATTCTGATGACATGAGTTTTTCCTCCGGTGATCAAAAGTTCTCAAAATCCTCCATGAATCAGAGCAAGAAGAGAAAGAAAAGGCGACACAGGTACAAACAAAAAACAGATAAATGGAAACGAGATGATCGAACCATTTTGTGTTTTTAGACTGATGATGTTCAGGTGTTTAAAATATATATTAGACCATTATTAATGTAGCTGCTTCAGTTTGGTTTCATCAGAGCTAAAAACTAAAAAAAAAAATCCTGTAATAACATTTGTTGATCTATGAAATTACAGAATTAAATTTAAAGGACAGTCTGACTTCTTCATAGAAATAACCTGAATTAAATCATTGAGATTTTCTCTCTGCTTGTCTTTTAAATATAGAACATTGTTTCTACATTTTCTGTTAAGAATAATAACTAATATTTGAGAGGAAAATAATCACATGGCCTACTAATGTTTTTTTTCTATATGCTTTTGGCAAACAAAGAAAAAAAGAATAGTAAATGTCCTATTTTTTTTCCTTCTTCACTGATGATTCTAAAATTATTTTATGAAAGAAATCTCATTTTATAAGATGCTGATATAATTTCAAATTCAGTGCTTAAACATTCTGATTAATTTTTGTTTTTCTATTTCAGTTGCAGCTTAAGTTAATGTGAAAATATGAAATTAGTGTATGACAGAAATTATAAATGAGTATTTATTCTAATGTGTTCTCTTTTGGGTTTTTTCTGCAGAACCATTTTCACTTCCTATCAGCTGGAGGAGCTGGAGAAAGCTTTCAATGAAGCTCACTATCCAGATGTGTACGCCCGAGAGATGCTGTCCATGAAGACTGAGCTGCCGGAGGACAGAATACAGGTGTGTTAGCGTGTGTGTAAATATTTTCAAATCCTGAAGATGCTTCAACACAAGAGGAAATAAGAGGAAAAACAATCCTGCTTTTTAAAAATAAAAAGTGTATTGCCAAATAATTCAGATATTTCCTGCTGTTAGAATTACCTGCACATCAGAAAGGAAGGTGATGAAGACGGATTCTTACAAAGACATAAAGGAAACATTCAGACTAGGGGCAGAGCCACCAGTGAGCTGCTCCATCATCATCCTCACAATGTCTTCTGCTTTCACATTAGCAGCCAATTCACCCTCTCAGTGTAATTAGTTAATTGAGGAGAACTTATCACCTCTCTCCCTGCGAGGGACGGGCCACAGCCCTGAAATGAAATGATAACTACATAGAAATTAATTAGCGCAGGTCAGCGGCTGAACAGAGGCCTCTGCATGGCTGCTGTGAGCATTTTAATTTCCCATGATATTTGACTGCCTGTCTCCCATCGATCGGGCCTGGAAATTAACTTATTTTTCAATCAGCCTCTTTGCCCCCTGGGTCACCTCTCTCTTCTCACACACACACACACACACACACACACACACACGTAGTCATACAGTCATGCACACTCACACTGCTGCTGTCAAAAAGCATGATTGCTCATCTGAGGCCCATCTTTTTATGAGATGGAGGTTATCATCAGATCTACCTGAATAGCTTTCTGGGCTCGGCTTTGATCGTTTTTAATTCCAGGTCTGCCAAAACACACACACACACACACACACACACAAACACACACACCATTCCCTACAATCTCATTCCGCCTCCTCTGTAGGACGCTCATTTTTCCCCTGTTCTCCTCATCCATATTCACAAGCTTGCTGAGGCTATTACAAGGTCTGGCTTGCTGGAAATCAATTTAGGCACTCGAGGAACCAGAAGGAGAATAATGCACTGGCACACACACATATACAAACACACACACAACTGACAGAAGACAACATATTGTACAAATGAAGCAGTGAGGAAAACTAGAGATATTAAACACTGACATTTTGAGTCCATAATGCATCTATAGGTGTTTGAGTCAAGACAAAAGAAAACAAACTCTCAGAATCAGTTTTCTTCATCAGAAACCTTTTTGTTTAAGCCTCCAGCAGATGTCATTGTTCCACTGATATTTATCTCCTGCTCCACAAAGTAAAAGATTCCTGCTTTATCACTGTGGATTGTTGCAGCATCAAACAACAAGGAAGAGTTACAGAAGCTGGAATTACAAAATGAGAGGGCCATCTTTTTATAGTGGTTTTAAAATATATTAAAGATCCTGTCAGACATGTTTTAAGACATATGAAAATACTCTGCTTTGAATAATAAGATGTGTCTGATGTGCACATTCATCATTCTGCACAGTGAAGCTCAAACATCCAAGTGAAGCAACAATCTTGCGAAGGGGGACTTTAAATCATGTTTTGGTCCAGTCACATTTATAAATGTTCATAGATAGAATATATGCATTACTGATCTGCAGAGCTCAAGAAAACTTCCTTACTTAAGAAATCCTTACCTGCCCTTCGTCTGTCCAGGTGTGGTTTCAGAACCGCAGGGCCAAGTGGAGGAAGAGGGAGAAGTGTTGGGGTCGCAGCAGCGTGATGGCAGAGTACGGCCTGTACGGAGCCATGGTCCGTCACTCCATCCCACTGCCCGAGTCCATCCTCAAGTCAGCCAAGGAGGGCGTCACAGACTCTTATGCACCCTGGCTACTAGGTAAAGTGTTGCAGAAGTATGTTTGTTAGATATCAAGTGGGAGAATTGTAGATGGACAGATTTATTACAGAAGACATTTTGACATGAGACATAAGACATATCCTACTATAACAAAAATCAAAATATCTGGGGTTAAAAGGACTGTCCAGTAAGTTAGAACCTTTTATTGATCTTGAATAATGGTAGCCTTTAACTGATCACAGTTAAACAATGGTTGAAATGTCTGTCAAGAAGGTAACAAGTCAAAAATACATACAGCAGCATGATTGTCTGTTGCTGACTCCCACAGACATTTTTACAGATGCATTATGGTCATTTTGTACTTGTGGATAGTAAAAGTCACATATTTTCCACCTTTTAATATCAATATTGAAGCTCGATCAGCTTTGCAAAGTGACGTCTCTTCCCTCTTTGGCTGACAAAGCACATATGGGGTGGATTACTTTTAAAAGCTGCCTCATCCAGACGAGCTTCTGATACAGATTAGATGTGATTTTTTTTTAGTATGTATTTACTGTTAGACCAAATTTTAGTTATTTACTATGGAGCCATAGAAAACGTGCAGTTTTTCTCTCTTAGTTTGTCTCATTGTGTTTGAGGGATTAAGACGTATTCTAACACCAAGAAGTGGGAGCTAAGCCTGACTCATGTAAGGAGCCAATAAAAGTGTCAGCATGTCAATAAAAGGTAGCAGTGATAATCCTACTTCATCAGGACAGATTAAACCAAATGTCCTCTCTCGCCCCGTGTCAATTGATTAGTTTTAATCAATTAGGTGACTCTAATTGAATAAGAGGTCTAATCCATCTATCTGTCCCCTTCGTCTTCCTTCTCTTTCACACTTTAATCAATGTCAAACACCTCAGTACATACAAAATGCTTGTAACGGAAAATATCATCACGTAAATGCATCAATATTTCAAACTACACAAGTAAAGATGAGGGTCCTAACAAGAACAAGTCCAACCCTAACCAAAATTAATATTCTGTCCATTCAGGTATGCACAAGAAGTCTGTTGAAACCACACACACATCTCCTGGAAAGCCCACCAGCCTGACGCCGCCACCACCACCAATAAAGGAGAAACCAGAGGACATAGTGATGGAGGAAGAGAAGGAGAAACGCATGAGAGACACTAAC
Organism: Holacanthus passer; assembly: GCA_025331565.1. NCBI lineage: Eukaryota > Metazoa > Chordata > Actinopteri > Pomacanthidae > Holacanthus > Holacanthus passer. The sequence continues at coordinate 3,570,791 of JAFREQ010000034.1, forward strand.
TCGCCGATTTCTAAAGAGGAACTGAGGGAGAACAGTATTGCTGCCCTGCGAGCAAAGGCGCAGGAACACAGCGCCAAGATGCTCGGGACAGTTTCTGACAGGACAAACGCAGAACACGGAACACATAAAGAGGAAGCTGAGGACAAGGTGACGGAGCAGGAAACACAAGAGATGGAGAAGAGAAAATGAAGAAAGGCTGCTGGATATGGACATACCTGCAGGGTGGAGTTTGCAAACAGTTCACAGGAAGGCAGAAGTCTTGATTCATCGGTCAGATCTGCAGATCGAAAATTATAATCAGAGATAAATACATGAGGAATCATTTTCTTCATTCACTTACCTGTCAGGCTCTGAAATAAAGGTTCTTATAGGCTCCAATGATTTGAGGTTTATTGGCTCAACCAATGAGATCATTTCTTCCTCACTGCTGTTAAATATTCATCCAGCTTCACTCCAAACACCTTTGGATGTCACCTTCCGTAGGAGACTGAAGGAGGCTTGAGCATGGAAATCCAGATGTTTTGATATGGAGCTGCATTAAAATATATATTTATTTTCTTTAAAAATAGATTAACCTTAAAGTTCTGTGACATATCAGCTACTTTATGCAACAGTGCGGATAAAGATTGGAAGCAAGCCTCCTTTCAAAAATTGACTCCTCCCTACCTGCTCCAGAGGTGTTTATGAGGACATGACTGTGACCTCTGACCTCCCTGTGATGACTCATTTCAGCTGGGTGACTGAAATCTTGAAATCTTTTTCTTTCAGCTGATCCAGCATTTGTGATGTACATACTGAAAATAGTGTCCAATAGTTGACGTTGTACTATTGTGTACAGTTGATATTGATTATCTGTGTTTGTCTGTATAAATGTAACTGTAGCCTATAATTAAAAGTTACTGATATTTAAAGCCCCCTTGCACTGAAAAATGTGTTTTGCTTATTGTTACCTGGATGTTTGAGCCTCACCGTTTGTCAGCAAAAGACTGTTTTCACATTCATCCACTCACTTTAAGATAAGATAAGGTATTCCTTTATTCGTCCCACAATGAGGAAATTTACACATTACGCAAGACTTTGTGATAACAGATTATACATCATAACGTTAAACTTTTAAATGAAAATTATTTGCACATTCAGGATCTTTAAATGAGGCACAAGGAGAATTTGCAGGATAATTTAGAAGAATGTAAAGAACTTTTTTTATCTGAAAAGTTATTTCAAGTAATGAAGCTATTGCTCAAAACTGGGTGTTTGTATGTCTTAAAACATCCCTGGAGATGACCTTTAAACGCCTAAATTGCACAAAGAGGAACTTTTTTTTCTTTAATAACTAATGTTGAAACCAGCTGCTTCGCTATCGAGGAAAAGTGTCGGCGCATGGGTTTTCGCACCGCCCTTTAACGCATCACTCCTGCAGCCCTTCCTCTCTGGACTTTCCAAGTTTTTCCTTCGAAGTTGAGCAGGGAAACCTCCACAAGTAGCAGCTGTGATCTGAGAGTGAAATGCTTGACTGGCTGCAGCTTCAAACACAGACATGATGAGGGCTCCGCGGTGCGTCCTCGCCTCCTTCAGGTTCCCCGGCTCTTGCGTCCATGTGTCGGGTCGGAGCAGATGTAACGTCGCGGCTCTGATGCCGGAGGCTGCGGGTTTTCAAGGTGTCTCCGACCTGTCGGCCCTGCACCGGTTCTCCGTCTCCAGCAGTGAGAGTTTCTGGGCCGCCGCAGCTCGTCAGAGGCTGAGCTGGATCAGACCTTTCCACAGGGTCCAGGACTGCGACCTGAGCCGAGGCAGGATCAGGTGGTTTGAGGGAGGGAAGCTCAATGTGTCAGGTAAGATCAGCCTCACATGTGGTCATGGTTTGATTTAAGGAAACAGATTTGGTCCTTAGAATAAACTGATTTATTCAAGTCAGAGACAGAGAGTCAGTTTTTCATGCTCCTAAATAAAACACATCCGGAGACAGTGAAGGCATCATTATATCATCAACTCCATCAACACATCTATCCGAAGAATACCTTGAACGCATCGTGCTGATGTGGTGATGAGTGATGCAGCCAATTTTCTATCTGTGTGTATCTGTGGTCACGTGCAGTGAACTGCCTGGACCGCCACGTGCACACCTGTCCTGAGAGGGTGGCCCTGATCTGGGAGAGAGATGAACCGGGGTCAGAGGTCAAGGTCACCTACAGGTCAGCAGGTTGCATTTAGTGCATGTGTTCATCCTTCCTTGGCCTCCTGTAGTGTGGTTCATTGATGTCTCTCTGCAGGCAGCTGCTGGAGATGACGTGCCGGCTGGGGAACCTGTTGAGGCGGCATGGCGTGAAGAGGGGCGACTGTGTCACCATCTACATGCCTCCCTGCCCTCTGGCTGTGGCGTCCATGTTGGCCTGTGCCCGTATCGGTGCAGCACACAATGTGGTGTTTGCAGGGTTCAGTGCTGAAGCCCTCGCAGAGCGAATCAGAGATGGTGAGACGGTGTGACTCAAATTTAAGTGACAGATGGAAACTTGGAAGCTTAAAGCTGCACATATGAATATTCTTATTAACAATGGGTCAGATCTCCATCTGTAATGTGAAATGTGCCAAGGACCAAACAAAGTTAGAAGACTCGCTGGTGAACATAGTAGTTCAGCTCCAAGGATCCAAGGATTTCTCAGGAGTCGGTGGAGACCAAAAACAGAGATGGAAGTAGCGATTATTGGACAACAAATTTATAAGGTGGAAATATGACAATGTCGTGTTTTCTGCTCCAATCAAGTGGCCAAAAATCAAGCAATACTGCTTTAAGACAAATTAAAAGCTTACAAGCTGAAAATCCTGAGTCTCTTTAGCATTGAATTTGCTGAAGGTCACATTCACTAATATGAAAAAATAAATTAGTAGATCGTGGTCCTTTGATCTGCTTTCGCATCAAACTACTGTTAATCTTTAATATTAGTTGGTCTCATGGGATTGCAGGAGTGAAGTATCTGATTTCCTGGATCAAAACATGACTGGTTCCTTAATGTTCACCTTGTTCTTGGGCAGAAACTATTCTTGGGCCCTTTCCTGTCCAATTTTATCCGTCACAACAGAGGGTTTTTTCAAATAGTGTGTCTAGTGTGAACTTAGCCACAGTATCACACTATTTGTAAGTAAAAGTTGCTTAATTCCAAAAAATAATTGTGAAAAACTAAAACACGCCTCAGCAGACTCATTTCATAAACATCACATTTTCAGCTCAGTCCAGCACCGTCATCACAGTGAACCAGGGCGTCAGAGGGGGTAAAGTCACCGAGCTGAAGAAGACGGTGGATACAGCTGTTAACAGCTGCCCAACAGTACGGCAGGTGTTTGTCGGTATGAGAACAGAGAATTCGGTTCCATTGACAGCCAGGGACGTCATCATGGAGGAGGTGAGAGGGATGAAGATATTAATGCCAACAGCAGCCACTCTGTGGCACATTGCACTGGATGAATAAAGATTTCAAAAATGTTTATTAAGCAATAATAGATTAGTGCTTAATAAATTAAAAAAGACAGAATAAATCAACCAAATCTCGCATCGATTGACTAACTGATTAATCAACTAATTTTTGAGACTGAAATGACAGAACAGTCTCACCACCAGGTCCATTAGTAGCCGCTCTGGAGCTTTCTATCGTATCACACAATCTTCCTCAGCAGAAACAAAATGAAATTTGAACATCCACTCTTTGACAAGTGAGCAAGCTTCATCTGCTGGGGAAGATCCTGTGATACGACTGAAAGCTCCAGAACTAGTCTGAATTCACATGTGCCTTTTAAAATGTTAGATTCTCTTCTTGCGTCTTTACACTGTATGTGTTGCACGTTGTCTTTCAACAAGAAAAATCCATCAAGTTTGTTCTATTGTGGTTTTATTACAATGCTGTGTTTACATGTGATTTTTAACAAATAATACTTACAATTCACCGTGTTGTGCAGGAGATGCTGAAGGAGGACGTGGTGTGCGAGCCGGCTGCCATGGACAGTGAAGACGTCTTGTTCCTACTTTATACATCAGGCAGCACAGGGAAGCCCAAAGGTCTCGTCCACACTCAGGCTGGATACCTGCTGTACGCTGCACTCACACACCGGGTAAAGAGTCCAGTGTTTGACCATCTGTAGAGGAAATCTCAGCCTAATCACAGTTTCACAAAAATACTGCTCTAGTTTTGTGCTTTCACGTAATACAGTGAGCTGCACTTTAAGCTGAAACTAAATATAATATCTTCTTCTCTTTTTATTAAACTGTCCCATCATGCTCTGCTCTCATCACCAGTATGTCTTCAGCTACCATGATGGAGATGTGTTTGGCTGTGTGGCAGATATTGGCTGGATAACAGGACACAGTTACAGTGTCTATGGGCCCCTGGCCAACGGGGGAACCACTGTCCTGTTTGAGAGCACTCCTATTTACCCTGACCCAGGTATGGACGTGAGCACATGTATCAGGTTGATCGACAAATTCATAATAAATACATTGAAAAAAATTGAAATATCTATTTTAAACAGTAAAATGTGTCTTGGCCTTAAGACATTTCTATTACCACTAAAACTATCATTATAATAACATTTTTGTTGTCATGTTACTCTAAAATTTGATGTGCTGCGTACAGTGTGTTGGCACCTATCTTCTAAGTATTCCCGTCCTTTGCCGAGAGCTCTGCGTGCCTGTGTCTCTGTCTATGAATAACTGTTTACAGTTGAACTTGGCCCTTCCACACTAAAATTAGGACGTCTGTTTACACAGGAGGGAGGACAGAGTCATCACGTGTCAGCACACACACCTTGTTATTGTCAAGGAGAAAGTGTTCTCAAACACTACGAAGGGTTAAAATCTGTCTGATGTTAGTTTTGATTTTTTTTTTAAATTTCAAGTGAGGAAATATGACAAGAACCAGATAACTAATAAAACCAACCAACAAACAAAAACAAAACAAATAATAATAATAGTACATCATCAGAGTAATAACTAGTATGTTTCTGATTAGTTTCTGATTCTGATTTTAGATTTCATACCGTCCTTTTGGGCCGTGCTAACTTCCACATGTTTTCTTCCCAGGAAGGTACTGGGAGATGGTTCAGAGACTTGGGATAAACCAGTTTTACGGGGCTCCCACAGCGATCCGCCTGCTGCTCAAGTACGGTGACCAGTGGGTGCACAAATATGACCGCTCCACCCTCAAAACCCTCGGCTCTGGTATGACAAATATGTTGCTTGGAAATACTATTATGGCCACAAGAGCTCACCATTAAAGGAAGTTTTATTGCATCCTGGTTTGCATAGTGATGGCCATCTCTTCCTTCTGCAACACAAGCAACCGGTCAGTCAGACAGAGTGGGAACAGCACAATTTTACTACATCATCTACACTTATTTGAATGTAAAAACAAATGTGAATTTTGAAATTATATCCCCCTAAAAACAACAGTCCCTTGTAAACATGTAACAACATATAAAATTACTTCCCAGTTCACTACTACACTAAACAATTTCCGTTTTTACTTTGATGAGTTAGCATGCATTGACTTAATTAATCCGAGTCAACCTCTCATATAAACTAGCAGGTACATGTTCAACTTCACTCTGATGGTCAACAGTGTTTGTTTCAAATTCCTTTCTTCTTAGCGCGCACACGTGTTACATAATTAAAGTATATTGAAGGTCAAGCCTGGCTGGTATGTCAACATGCCTCACCACACACGAAGCTCAACATAAAGAATGTAAATCCTCCTTCTAGCCAACACGGATGTCTTTTTTATAGAAACTCTTTTTTTCTTGTTGAACCCTGGTTTGCTTGCATCATCAGTTCACAATTTGTTTTGTCAAATGCATAAAAATACATCTAAAGACTCCACTGTATGATTGAAGCTGTCCTTGTGTGTGCGCAGTGGGCGAGCCCATCAACACTGAAGCGTGGGAGTGGTACCACAGAGTGGTGGGGGATGGACGCTGCCCTGTGGTGGACACCTGGTGGCAAACTGGTAACTCTGAATACACTGAAATGTGGAATTTATCAGATACTGTCTACGGCCACGCTCGCAACATTGTGAGGCTGTATTTAAGCACTCATCACATTCACGCATAATGTTTATATTCAATTGGGACATTTGAGCAAACATCATTATTTGCGTTTTTTACTAAAGCCAAATACTTTCCTGAGAAGCTGGAAGTAACTGTCTTAAATGAACACATGTCCGACTGAAATGATAAATCAATTATTAAAACTGAGTGGTTTATTTTCTGTCAGTCAGCTAATCATTCGATAACTAATCCTTGAATGCTAAAAAGATTCTTTCCCTTGATGGTTGCTGTGTTTAATACTGAAGGCTTTCTATCTTGTGCTATGTCATCACCAATTAGTCAAATCAAATGCACACACACTGAACTTGTTTTAGGCTGTCATGCTGTGAGTCTTTGTGCTACTACATCTCGTGTTAACAGGACCACAGTCCCGCCGCAACGAGCGGTTGAGTTCACAAACTCTTCCTCAAACAGCCACGTCTGCAGCCACTAAAAGGCCCCATCAGTCAGTCTTAAAGGGGAGAGCAAAGTCTGCCCCCTCCTTCTAACAATAACAATGTTACATAACATCCTAACAGTAGTCGTGGGTGCGTCTGCATACACAGTATTACAGTATGTGGGTGTGTACATGTACACTGCACACTTTCCCTCGGACACACATGGAGAAAGCGAGGGAAAGTTCTTATCCCCTCAGGAATCAAAGCAGATGTTTTCCTCTCAGGGCAGAACATCTGATTTTGGAAGCAGCACAGGAAACTAGAAGAATGAACTGAGTCTCAACCCTTTTTTTTTTTTTTCTTAAAATAGAATAAGAGTCAACATTAACACCATCACATGTAGAGAAATAGGTAGCAATAACTTCATCCCGTCTCACTTTTGTCTGTCAAAATACTCACAGTGACAGTTTTACGACGAAAATTCCTAAGATTCCAGAAAGCAGATGTCATGTGGCTGAGCCACGTCACAAAATGGATCACGATCATTTGCAGACATTCAGATCCGTCTATGTACTTCCCACTATCAGAGTCTTTATAGCGCAGTTTGAACCCTGACCTCCTCTCAAACTCATGAAAAATGTAACTTCAGCTTGTCTCAATATTGAACACAGAAATAGAAAATATAGTAACTATGATACAAGTGAACAGAATAGAATAGAAATACTATCACATACTGTATACTGACAGAGCACATTGAGGCAAGTGTATAATTACAGTAATTGCACTGGGTGTGACAACAAAATTGCAGCAAACCTGTCCTTCACCCTCGTCTAACCGCTGATGTCACTGCAAAATAACTAGTTCCTCCTCAGCTAAAGTAGCTTATGATGAGACATAACGACAACATGTTTAAAATCTGATGATTTGGTCCCTTCAAATTAGATTGAGTAATGACCAAATGGAGCAAAGCTGCGTTAATTACCATAAAAATGGCAAGAATCTATAATTAATTGACAATAATTAAACATCCGAGCATCACGAGCTTGAGAATTACAGACACAGATATGACCCAAATACCCTACTTCAGCAAAAAGGATTATATTATTATGTTCTTTTCCTGGACCAGTGTTTCCAATTAGGACTAAGTGGCATTATTCATAAAAACGCCATTTGGTTGATCTGGGAGCAAGTAGCCTGTTTAGAGAGAAAATTATATTTTGATCCACTGTTGGCATACGGCCTCCGTGTTGGATCACACAGGGCTGGAGAGGTGAGAAGATGCAGGAGGACAGGAAGTGGAAGAGCTTTGAAGCAAAAAGGGAAAAATATCAATATGCAGTATAATGGTATCTGTAAGTTTAAGCAAAAGTAACTGACTTCACGCACATGACAGTTTTCTTATCTAACTTTCTGAGTGAATAATTGAATTTCAAAAGTCTTCATCTATTTACCATTTTTAAAATATTGAAGACAGCCTTCGCTCATGTCGAAAGAGGCTGAACTGTTGTTTTTTGGAGGAGGATTTTAGTCCAGAAGTCTCTCGGTTACAGTTGATTTGAACAGGATGCCGGTTGCTAACTCTATTGTGGGATCATCTGTTGTGTCCTACTTTATAACGGGTCCCCTCTGCTGTCTCGACACGGTTGCCACCAACACCACCGGGCGGATTACCAGGGTCCCGAGGTCCAGGCAAACCTAATTGCATTTAATTTACTTAGTATGGCTGTAATTCCACAATCTACATCTGCAGCAATGAGAAGGGCTTATGGTAGATTTACAAACTGTTAGTTGGCTCTGTCATTTACATTCTCCTGCTCTCTCCTCTGTACCTTTCACTTTTTTCCACTCAGCTTGAGTGCTTTTCAAAAAATAGCGATTTGCAATTTTTGTCTTTCTGGTGGGTTTTGCGCTATATTAATCTGGTCCATCCTCCAGGGTTGAGAAGTCGGAAAAGATATAATTCAAAGTAAATGACAAACACATTGTTGTTTGTATAGGATTTGTTGGCAATATGAACAATATAGAGTAGCAGCAGCTTTATAATCTGCCATGTTTTGCTGTGTGTTCTCAGAGACAGGTGGCATCTGCATCACCCCAAGGCCATCAGACCCGGACGCAGAGATTGTCCCAGGAATGGCTATGAGACCCTTCTTTGGCATTAAGCCCGTCCTCATGGACACCAAGGTGCGGTGCTCATCCCTGCGTGCGTGTCTTTGTGTAGCATGCCATCCCTGCAAATGTTGGATGGCTGGGAACGGCCCGCAGGGAGGGTCAGATTAGGATTATAAAACAGTCACCAGCTGTGTCACTTTTGATACCCACCCGTCAGTCCCACCCTGTGCGTGCCAAACTAAAAATCTGTCATACTACTTTGTGGCTATTGCAGTTGCACAGATTGTGCAGACAGTTGGAGGTGGTGTCTCTGAGCTGATCTCTCGTCCTCCCTCTGGACAAACACACACACACACACACAGTATTTAGAGAGCTTTGATATTTACAGGGTTTAATGTGGAACTCTCATTGGTTTTTTATGTCATTTTGAGAGGAATATTCTGTAGATTTTGTATCAGTCTTGTCTAGTTGTTAGATCAATCAATGTACTTCACATAGCAATTTTTTTTAGATAATTTTTGTGCTTTTTCCAGAGACATTGATTTATTACTCACTTATTTTTTGTTGAACTTGTTTCTTACGTTAACATTTATCAACGTTTTCTAAATTTTCTTCAGGGAAAAGTGCTGACTTCCAATAACACATCTGGAGCTCTGTGTATATCTCAGCCGTGGCCTGGTATGGCCCGAACCATTCATAACGACCACCAGCGGTTCATTGAGACCTACTGTCAGCCTCATCCTGGTACAACATGTTCAAAAACAAAAAACCCTCTGTTTTCATGGTGTTTTTGCTTCCTATATTTTTTCTACAACTGATCACAGAAAGTCACCTTGAATCAGTGACACTAAAAATCCACAAATCAAGCCAGAAATCTTGGTATAGTTATGACTCGGTCCCAAATTACAAAATCAGCCTACAACCATCTTAAAAACACAGCACGGATTAAAGGATTTCTGTCTAAACTAGATAGAGAAACTTGTTCATGCTGCATTTTCACCAGGCTGTTTTAATGGTGTCTTTACAGGTCTTAGTAAAAAAATCAATCAGAGAGCTGCAGCTCATTCAAAATGCTGCTGCCAGCGTCCGAGAAAGTGGAGCACATCACACGGCTCCTTAAATCACTGATCTGGCTTCCTGTGTGTCAAAGGATAGATTTTAAAATCCTCTTACTTGTCTATAAAGCACTAAATGGTCTCAGTGTTCCCTGAATCAAAACCAAACAAGGTGAAGCAGCTTTTAGTTTCTGTGCTCCTTTCCTGGGGAACAAGCTTCCTGAGGTCTGCTAAAACTGTCAGCTCATTTAAATCAGGGCTTAAAACTTTATTACTTACTGCAGGTTTCCAATAAATAGAATAGATACATAACTTATTTTTAATCTTTAACTATTTATTTGCTTGTTTTTGGTTAATTTTTTATTGTGTTTTAATGTTTTCTTAATATCTTATTTTTGGGAATTCAACTGGCACATCTTGTTTTTATAAGTGCACCATGTTTAAATCCCATTATCTTTGTACCGACAGGCTACTTCTTTACTGGTGATGGTGCCTATCGCTCTAAGGAGGGATATTACCAGATCACTGGTCGCCTTGATGATGTCATTAATGTGAGCGGTCACAGGATTGGGACAGCGGAGATAGAGGATGTGGTGGTATGGTCAATCAATGATTAAGTCATTATTATAATGTGTTTGAGCATTGCTTGCTACATTCATAAACACTCATGTAACGCTAACATGCAAGTGTACAGATGATTCTGATGTGATGTCTTTAACAGAATCAGTGCTCCGTGGTGGCAGAGTCTGCTGTCATAGGATACTCGCATGACATCAAAGGACAAGGTGAGCATGATCTTTTTTCAGTAGTACAGTTGAAAACAATGTTTCCCACGTTATCTACTTCACAGACATGGATGTCCATCATAGTAAAGACAGTTTTCTCTCTCTCTGTGTTGTCAGGTGTGTATGCCTTTGTAGTGCTAAAAAAGGGAGTGGATGTTCAAGAGGCAGATCTGTCCCAGGAGCTTAACAACATGGTGTCTAAAAAGATCGCCAAGTATGCCTGTCCAGACTGCATCCAGGTCATTCTCTCTCACTGACTTTGAATTAAAAACAGACATTTAAGACTTGACTTGGACTCATTCACAATTTGTTGTCATCCTCACAGTTTGTCCAGCGTCTGCCAAAGACACGCTCAGGTAAGATAATGCGCCGGGTGCTACGGAAAGTGGTGGAGCGAGACTTGAGCAGTTTGGGTGACCTCAGCACGCTGGATGATCCTGCAGCAGTTCAAGAGATCATCCATGGTCACCATGAGCTATGTGGTAAATGAGGAATATGAAAGTGAAACTTGCATATTACTCACTATTTCACTTAACCAGACTTAGGCCAAATATTGTTTATTTTCATTGTACATACGTTGACATTTTTATGAATTCTTATTCTTTAAACTATAATGTACACTCTGCTCTTGATAGGAGATAAAAACAGCTGAGAACATTGTGTGTTTTTATTACAAATTTGGAACTAATATTCCCAATACAAGTGATTGTAAACATAATACAATAAACAAATGTAATCTCATATTAAAGCACATAAGATTTACCGACTCTTAAGTGTCCTTTTTCTTTCCTGATTCATTGTCATGATAGGTGAATTTATTCTGACAATCACATATCCATTCAAAACATTCATTTGGTCCAGTCTTTGGGTCCAAGACATTTTGGCTAAGCTGTCCCTCTGAACCCACAAGCATCCTGCAAACCATCATCTCCTCTGGAAAATTGTTGAACTCCCACCCATTTTCTTAACCTCGTGTTTAACCAAGCAAGCTGGTGAAAAATGTTATGCTCTTAAAATGAGATGAATACATACATTGCCACCTCCACTGGAGGAACTGGGTTTTAAATTACCTTGTTTAAGAGATCTTGAGTTTTGTGTGGAACTGAGGAATTCAGGAGTGTTTTCTCATCTCCCACACAGACGCTTCCAACATGACTCTGCAGTCACGTGGTTTCGTCTCTGAGACTTAAGCTCCCGCCGCTTCCTTTTAACTTCGATAACTCCCACCGTCCTCCGCCACACAGTTTCAACTGGACATCATGGTACTGAGAGAAACAGAAAAACAGACTTAATATCCTTTGTAGATATAATAGTAGGTAAAACATAAGACAGACACATTGCAAAGTAGCCTTTGGTGAAGTCAAGTCATTCTTTCAGTTTAAAGCTGACTGATACGTGTGTTCAGTTTACCTTCTCCAGGCTGCTACGGTGTCCCAGACTGATCAAAGTCATGCCAAGTTGTTTACAGGTTCGGTACAGCTGTGCTTCTGCCTCTTCTGTTAAAGCGCTGGTAGCCTCATCCAACACTGCAAGAAAAAAAATGATAAATGTAAAATATGATTAGTTTAAAAGAGCTCTAGTCTGGGTCACCTAACACAGAGGACAGGATGAAAACACAAATTTTTACACCAAAGTTTTACACCTGAAATGCAAAATTTAGGTGGCTCCCCTGAAACTGCTGTGCCAGAATCACTAAAAGTCTCAATTCCTCAGATTCTTTCATGAATACATTACATGAATCCAGAATAACACACCTGCATATTTGGGCTGCAGGTAGAAGAGTCGAGCAAAGCTGAGACGCTGCATTTCACCTGGAGACAGAACATCATACCTGCAGAGAAAAAGTAGTTCATCTGCATCACTTTGTGGCACATTTAAAGAAGTGCTACTACGACCACTGCACATACACATTTATGTTTCACTTTGTTATTGGTTTTTTTTCCTTCTTGTATTTCTCTTACCAGTTCCAGTCCACCGTTTCATCCAGCCCGCCTGTCCGCTTCAGGAGACTGGACTGCAGCACAGATAGAAGTTTGATTCAGGATGTTCAAATTCAAAATAATCTAATAAAATATTCAAACAATTTAGCAAAACAAAATGAAGATTTTAGCTTGAAAGAATATACTGAAGGATAAAGTCACTCACCACTCCAGCTAGTTCCAGGAACTGTATAATTCTGTCATCATCCACTGACCCTAACAAAAAAAAAAAAAATCAAATTACCAATTACAGTCAATGCAGGAAGCAGCACATTGACATAAATGCTGTACCTACACATTCTTCCAACACTGATCTGTATCAAAGATGTTATTGTATTATTAAATGAGCTGCTGTGCCCTCATATACATTTTGCTGTCAGCAAACATCTGAAAAAAAATATTTCTCTGGTTTTTAACATATTAAAATGTTGTATGTAAATGCTCTGGCAGTCCAGAAGGTATACAACATGTTATACCTGTTCTGTGCTTTTATTTTATATGCATTTGTATATTTGTAGGTATTTTTGCCCAAAGTAACAGTAATTAAATGATTTTGAAATACCTGAGTCAGGGTAAATATCCTTCAATGGGTAAATCACCTATTGGAGAAGAGAGTTCCAGTTAATCCCCATTAAATCTAATCTTTTTTTACATTTTACTAACAAGAATAACATCTATACACATGTATCTATTACTTGACAAGTTACAGGCTCTATAGAGAACCAACCCGTGAATAAAAACAACATAAAAGAAGAGACAGTGACCTGTTCCCGCAATGTGCCGTCTGTCAGGTAAGGTTTCTGAGGCAGGAAGAGGGTCCCTCTGGGCCCGAAACATGTGGTCATCTGGACAAAACCTGAGGAGACCCACATGTCATGAAACTACTTAATTCTGCAGATATCATAAAATCAATTGCAATCATTTGACTTTCTGTCTTATGAATATATATGAATAACAAAACTAAAACAGTGTCACCATCTGGCCTAGATCACGTATACATCCCATTCACTGCTACCAAAAATATGCCTCTATACTTTAATGAACCAATATGTCCCACAGCTTTTCATTGATCTATTCCTGTCATAAAATGAATCAAGCTTCATCCTCAGCCTGAGGCTCGCTGCCTTCTCACCGCTGTGTGCCTCCCAGAGTCGGTTTAGGACCCTCAGCAGTGACGTCTTGCCGGTGCCTGTGTTCCCCACCACCAGCAGATGTGCTCCCTGGCTGATTTTCAGATTCAGATCTTCCACCAGCAGCTGGTCTGAGTACGGAGATTTGTATGAAAGATGGTCAAGGATGAAGGCAGTGTCCACAGGGCCGGCATGGACGTTGAAGTCACTGAGTGGACAAATTCAATAAAAATCAAACATGTAAAGGCTGAAAAGCTTTGTTCTAAGTACATTACATTCATTTTTCCTATTCTTTGCTTTTTATTTGTCTCCTTTTTAATGTAATCTAATTGTAGCCACATTTGAATTACTCTAACATGCAGTCTGTTGCTTTAATCTTGTTGACTGTACTTTTTGCAGCAAACAAACCTGTCAAAGTCATAGCTTTCCCCCGAGGCCGGGTCATAGTCACACTGCTCGCGTAGGATGTCATCCATCACCTCCCTCAGCTCTCCAATCCTGACCACAAGACACACACACACACACACACAGTTATGGAAAGCTGGATGGGATGCACAAATGCTGCTGTCATCATCTGTCCTCCAGGAAGTGAATTTAAGTATGCAGTGTGATACCTGTGGGTGTATCCAGCTACATCTGACAGAGTGGTTGACAGGTCTATTAGCTGAGTGAAGCCATTTATCAAGTAGATGCAGACAAAGGCATTCTGAATATGAACAAGGAGAGGAAGAACCACAGCAGAGAATGAATAAGAGATGAGATCATTAAAAGAGTGTTTGTACACAGCACAAAAGGCGGCAGCAACAACAAGGCACACTGGACAACAGCATAGCATGAAAAAGAGGATTTTATTACTGAAGCTACAATAATAATTGTTTCTACATTTAGAACTGAAATCTCTGCCCAACAACCAGCGTTTGAACACAGCGTGAATGCAGGTGGTTCATCCTGAGAGAAAGCTTCTGCTGCCACCTAGTGGTTGAATTAGCAAATTCACATTAAGCCATTCTATGAAATCTGTCATCGCCTCTCCCATCTCTCAAATACGCTATGATCATTCATATGATGTTTATGTGCTTTTTGTTTTACACTGTTTCTATGTCACTACTGCCTAACCACTTTGCCTTTAGGAACAAATAAAGATTAACTAATAAAGTTGATTGAAACTGGGACTGGGAGCAACAGTCACACTTCTACTGACTGTATGAAATCAAAATCATTAATTCTTTTTACCTCTGCAGATATTTTTTCAAGAAATGAAGAAGGTTGCACAAGTTGTGAGAAGGGGGGAAAGGGGAAAAAAAACCATGCTTACCTTACTGATGAGTGCACTGAGCTCACCAGGAGTGAGACCATCATAGATGCCAGTGAAGATGGGAATGGCGATTATAATGTAGCTGAGGAAACCTCCAAGGTAGTCAAAGGTGTTTACCCCAACTGAGAGGAGAGGTCAGAAGTTAACTCTACATGTTGAATAAAAAGCAATCAATGAAAGACACGAGTGGGGGTGTGTAGGATGTTCTTACTATAAAGCCAAAGCTCTTTGTTTATTAAACTCTTCTGAGTTTGCAACAGAGCCTGCAGTCTTCTGTCAGTCCTCATGTGCTCCACTTTACCAGCTCTAAAAAACACAGGCAGCAGCTATTTTTCCAGCCTGCTTTGATGATGATGATTCAATGATTCAGATGTATGGAAGTACAGTGTCCTATAAGTTGTACAGTTAGAGCTGGCCAACCTTTCTGAAAACGTATTACCATTTCAGCAAGCTCTCCAGGCATGATACGTGAAGAAGACACAGTAAAATAAATGAGAACATGTTGACCCTGGTATATAAATCATGTGTTTGTACCTCACCTGTAAAAAGCTGCCGATTCTGCATTGACACGGATTTGCATGTGCTTGAATCTGGACACACAAAAGTATATAAAAACATTTTTCCACTTTCAAGCAACACAAATTAAGATTTAACACACTTTTCATTCAACTGTTCTCTCATAAAGTCAAAATCACATTGGTTTAACTTGTGACAGATTGAATTTTAATTCCTCTTTAATGGCTGACGCATGTCCTGTGTTATTTCCTCAGAGGCAAAAGGCACTTGGCCAAAGTCTACAGAAACTTCCTCTTAACAAAGGACTGACTTCCTTAACAATAAACACTGAAAGAATTTACATCAAACAGGGCTGGAAAAATACTGCTGAAATAAAAGGAAAACACATTTAAGTCAATCCTGCTCTGCTTGTCTGTCAGCACACGTTCTTACTGACGCTTGTGTATTTGTCCCTTGATACACCGTGACTTACATACTGAACTTACCTGAAGTCTCCCTCCAGTTTTTCTTGCTCAAAAAGAGTTGACACAATCGGCCCCATGAGGATTTTATTGGCAATGGTCCCAATCACAAAGTAGCCAAAAATGCTCACAGGACCGATCCAGCCAGTGCTGCAGAAACACAAGGCAAGTTCAGAGTGCTATACATAAATCTTTAAAACAAACACTCAAAGCATATAAAAGATAATAGTCATATAAAAGCTATAGAGCCACTTTGCTGCAGTTATGTTGCAAAAACAGTCTAACATTTAACAAAAAGCAAACAATAAAGTTGGAACAGACAAACAGAAATAGTCCTTTTCCTGGTTTACATTCTTTCATACGCGTTGTTCGACAAAGACTTTAATATAGAATCACTGAAACAGTTTTAAATTAAAAAGTTTATATAGAAAAGGAAGGTCTGTATTTTTGATAACCATCTAATTTTCCCCTTTTGATATAAAAAGAAATGTTGGCAAATACCTTAACAGAGCACAATGTGTATGTCTCAGATGATGCTTTAACTTCAACATCAGAGCAGGTGTTAAACATAATATGAGTGCGATATATCACAGTGCATCGCATGTTTTCACATTTCTCTACAAGCTCACCTGTAAAAGCAGTGGTAGGTGTAGTAAGTCAGTGTGAACGGTGACACAATCAAACGACTAGCCATGGTGCTCATCTGCTTACACAACCTCTCTGTATCCTGACTGATTCGCTGGTCTCTGCAAGTTAGACAGAAGAAACACAAAGAAAAAACATTGCAGTGGGGGAAAAAATGTGGAAAAAACTATTCCACTTTATGCTGATGTTTAATACTCCAACAGCCACCTTTCAGATGATAGATTTGATTTAGAAGTGCATATTTATATTTTTTCACTCAGAAATGGTGATGAATTGAAAATACTTTTGTGTCTATATAGTTTTAAAAAGCACTATAAGACTACAAAGAGCAAACCATTAAAGCTTACGGGTTGTCGATATCCTCCCTGAGTACATTGAGTGTATAATAGACTCGACCCTGGAAGTAGGCTGTATGGAGGCTCTCAGTTAGTGTCTTCCTCCAGCTAACATACATCTGATTGCAAATGTACTGGTCGAGGCTTTTCAACTAGGAGAGAGGGAAACGGTCTATTAGAGAGAAAAAGTAACACAGGGACAATAAACGGTAACTATATGATGAGACAACAAGAGTAAAACAGCTAAAATAAACTGGATGTGGAATATCTGTTTCCTCAGAATAAACTCAATTTTGCGACAGGTGCTTGCAATTTCTAAGGTTCAAAATCCAGTTATTAAGATCAAGTGTGTGTAGGCTGTAACATGAACATGTCAAGCTGTCCTGACCTTGCAAAGTCACTTCTGTCTCTGATAACAGCAATCATGATGTCATACAATAAAACACAAAACAATGAATAAATATGTCTATAGTACTGGGTACATTACATTTGTCCCAATTATGATAACAGTAATGTATTTTAATCACATACAAAAAAATTATCCTTAATTGTAGTATGACTATTACAGCAGCAATCTCACTAAACACATCATCTTTCTGAATATGGTGTAATATCCAGTTGATGAATAAGACCATGCTCATATTTTTAGAAATAAGTTACTGCTCATAACATACAGTATAGACACAAACAGAAAAAGTCAAAGCACATATAGTGAATTGAGATTTTTCAAGAAGATGGCATGATAACCACTAAACCTTTTGCTAAATAATATATGTATATCACGTTTTGAGTAAACATCTGATACAAAGAAAAAAAACACATGAAGGTTACATAAAAAGCTGTTGAGAGTGCAGAATCTAGAAGTACTAATCTAAAAGTAAAATACTTTTATCAATACCCTACATGTGCAGACCAATCAGAAGCAGAGCTCGGCACAAAGGAAAATGATAAGAGAGATGAACAGCTGAGTTTGCACATGTGTAAAAACAGGTAAAAGACCAAATTCCATGTGTACAGCATAATTGTAAGAACGACCTCCAGGGGTTAAACTCCTTTGGTACTTTGGGTTTCCTTGGCTACTATTGTCAGTGGGCAGGCTTCTGTCATTCCCCACAGCTTCTTCAACTTACTGTGGAATTGAGCAAGATGAGCACCATAGCTGTGCCCACCAGACTCTTGAAGCTGGAGTAATCTTTGTCTGCCAACACATTGTAGAAGTGGCTGGGGAGGACACCCACTTGGTAAATGATCAGCTGCTCTGATGGTAGAAAAAAAGATGCATTAGCGCATTGCTGGGCAACACTTAGAACAAAGTCTCGTAAAAACAGTGTAGGGAAATTAGGTGACGCTGTGAGCTAAAGGTCAGCAGAAAAAATAGCATGCAGTCTAGTGTTATCTGAAGTGTAGTTTTACAATGCCACAAAAGGGAATGTTGAACAGGAAGTGAATGCGTCTCGTGATGAGGCTTCAAGAGAGACAAAATCAAGTTCACATTTCATTCACCTATTTGATGGCTAACTTGATCTGATTGTGACAGTGGATTCCCCCTCCTGGCCATCACACTTGTCGTCTCACACAAATAGCTTTAACAACCCCAACAGTTACCTGTCAGGGTGACAACGAGCAGCGTCCCAAACATCAGGACACTTTGACTGCTCCATGATGGGAACAGGACCCTCTGGATGCTGCAGAACCTCTGGACAAACTTCCAGTCTAATTTTGGTCTACAGACAACAAGGGACAAAAAAAAATTGTATTAGGAAATTGCAACACTTGAATCTTGTAAGCATCATCATACATCCTGTTGTTGACATGCAGGACAGGTTGGATGTTATAATGAAATTCTTGCATTACTACTTAGCATCAGTCAAGTAAACCATTGTACTTTAATGATTGTCTGGAATATACAACCACTTATGAAAGGTTTTGCTGTGTATTTATGTATTATTCAAAAATAAAACCTCAGAGGAAACACTGACATCAGCTAAATTAGCAAAGCAATAACAGAAATCCTGGCTGTTAAAAACATTATCTCCTGACAAACTTCACATCTCCATCACTTTCCTTGTAGCGTCAGTCTTACCTTTTAGTCCTTCTGCCATTTGACTTTTCCAAACGAGGCATCTGCAGGAGACGAGTATTAAAACTCAAAGACAAAACTTCACGTGTTTTTCAGACTTGATGTGAATATTAACCAGCAGCTCCTGCTAACTTTAAATTAGCCGACGTCTCAAGCGGCCAAAGAGAAACAGCTAACAGCTAAAACAGTTAGCGAGTGAAATGACGGACAAATTCATATAATATTACTCTAAATAACTATCGTCTTTACTACTTTCACGACATTAATTAGCTGAAATGTTGCCTCACCTTACTATCATCTCAGCGTCCATTACTTTGCTAACAACCTGCCTGCAGACTGAAGTTAAAGTGAATGTTTTTACGAAAGTAAAAGTCCGGACGTCCGGTTTAATCTGCTCCGATTTTTCAAAATAAAAGGCTCAATAGCGTTTCATTTTATGATATCCGGTGGAATAAAAAAACACGTTTGCTCACAAAGTTAAATGAATACTCTTGTCTTTTTAAAGTTTTTTTTTAAAAAAAAATCATGAATTCAAATTCAAATCATGAATTCATTTAATGGTATTATAAAAACAGCTTTCTGCATAATGTCCTTTGCACCATTTAGTGATATAAAGTAGATTTAGGCCTGAAAAGCTGCAAAAATAATTTAATTTAATTTAATTCTAATTTTAACTCCTTGATTAGTGCCACAATTTGGAAATTTCCAAAATATATGATCACTCGTAAACCAAGGAATTTATGCATATTTATTATACATATCAAGGATTTTGATATATAATAAAACTAATTTTAGTCTGTTTCTATTAAGGAGCCACACCTGGACAACCACAGTGTTAAAAACCAGAAGTGGGTATGGGAATATACAGTATAAAAGGAGGATATCAATGGTTGTGGGTTCTTGTGAGGGGGTCAGCTTGGAGAGATTGAAGATACTTGCTTAAAAGTAGTGCTCGAATAATATCTCATCATGAAACAACTATGTCAAAAAAAAATGTTTCCATCATGTGAAAATGAATTCTTATCAGTTGTGCTTGGTTAAATTTCTTCTTTCTCAGTATTACTGCTGGAAATAGTGACATTAACAGCTTAAATCTTTCATTAGCTGATAGATGTATGATAGTAAACGACTGCTATGGGAGAGGTCGTGTGCTGACCTCTGTGAATTCTTTAGATTTAGATGCCAAAAATAGCCATTATCCAAAGTTCAATTTATAAGGACAGCACAGTGAAGACCTGTGATTAGGCCAGATGTGCACATAGATTACAATCAGATAAAGACCTAACTTAACATAAGTTGGTCAAAGGTAAAGCATGAGCACCCAATGTGCTATTTGGGTACAATGAGTAAAACACAGGACCCAGTTGTCAAAGAAGGAACTGAGATTACATGCAGAAAACATACTGGCCTGAAATCCCCAATGCAGTGATTAATTGTTCCTCTTATGATATTTCCTTGCAAGAAAGATACACTTCAAGCAATTCTGCAAATAAAATGTATTCAATTTTTTTTTCCTTATTTGGAATATTTTATTCTTGCTTCCATAGTTTTCCAAAGCACACAGTCCTCGCATAACAGAAAAAAGGATGGGGGAAATGGGTGGTAATAATAGACCTATAAATATTCCATGAGTACTTGTAAGTATAAATGCCCAAGCATTAATATTCTGACACTGATGGTGGAGTCAACCATTATCAGAACATTACAACAGCAAATAACAAACAATTAAAACATTTAGACAAGTGTTAAGAGTCAGTGTTTTTACACTGTAGATTAAGGAAGGGTAGCAGAAATGTCTCTTGAATATAATTCTTATAAATCAATTATGAATAATATAGATTATGATTTTTTTTTCTAGAGCAACAATTCTGCTTAAGTTAGTTAAGATGGCAAAATACTTTATCAAAAATATCTGTTATTTTAATTTTATGCTTTCAAATGATTATTCAGAGTACTTAACTTACATTTGGACCAAAATTACAAACATTTTGGAAACAAGCACAAAAATGTACAAAAAGGAGGGGATGAGATAATGCTGATTAGGGTAATGTAGAAAAAGCAGTAATGACACAACAGACCTGTCAATTGGAAACTTCCCTATTGTGGGACTAATAAAAGAATATCTTAAAATGAGTCTTCCAGATTTAAATAGAGATTGTGTAACTACCCAAACACCTGTAAGCTCAAATACAAACAGTATTTTATTGCTTCCAGGCTGATTAGATTTAAACATGGCAACAAATGAGAAGTTAAGTGACTTCACACATTACCGATTCATGGTTTGGTTTATTCTCAGAGCATGGAATTCTCTAATAACATGGTACTATATATTTCAATCAAACGATGGAAATGTACAATAGATTTCTGATTAATGAATGCAAGCATCATTACAGTACATCTGATTGTGTTTGTATTTGCAAAGTTCCACTTAACACTTATATGTGTCGACCACAGGTGGATCTTAAAGGATAAGGCTGGTGATGTTCTATATTATTGTTATTGTCGTGAAATTCCAAGAAAAGACAAAAACAACAATGTTTGAGTCCATCTCTCTAATACTGTCAAACTACCTTCAGTCTCTGGCCTCTAGGCTTCAAGCCCATTGGTTCCTAGTGAAGATGTAAGTCTTTAAAAATGGGTCACAAATATATATACTTTCTTTCTCAAAAAGGCAACAAAAATTATTCCTTCAAACAGCTGGGTACTGTATTTTTTAGCCACTGACACTTTACAGGAGTAAATACTGTATTTGTTTGGGACTATTTTGAGCCACATTTTGATACACATTTGATGTATTTACAGCATGAGAATGATGTATGTGGGATCAACTCAAAATAAAATACAGTGCCCATGCTCATCATAATGAAGGAACATGTCACCCAGTGCAACAGTGTGGCTCACTGAAGTCTTTCAATAAAGTTTTGGACAACGATAGAGCCCTATGGCACAAAGGCAACATTCATTGACAATATAAAAAATATAGAATATCACCATGTTTATCCTTTATGTTGTGTCAAGACAAGCAGCATGTTTCCAGGTGCTGTTTGCCTTCACCATATAGGTGAACATGTCAGCAGTAGATGACATTTTGCACACAACACTCAGGCAAGGTTTAAGATCCTAAAGAGGAGAGGCACCACAAAGACACAACTAAAACCAACAACACTGTAGACAATGTAACGATACGGCAACTCTACTTTCATGTGCTGCCTTGCATGTCTTACATCATCTGAAGGCAGCCCGAACAGTCGACATAAGAACGGAATAGTCACTGCTTTCATAACCATTCTCGTCACGAGAAGGACGGCGACTCCGATAACGAAGCGCAGCAGAGAGAGAACCACCAAGCTAATGCTAATTGGTGGTAAAGTTAGAGGAAGTGAGGACAGCGGTGGATCCAGCAGCAGCCCCAGCTGATAGTTTGCATGGGTAGCCAGAGCAGCTCCTGCCCCGGTGCCCAGAGCCTGAGCTGTATCGCCCCGAGAGGTGCTCCAGGAATCTAGAGTGAAAGCCACAAGTCCCAGGCTCACATGTGACATGATAATCGCAAGTGGAGCATAGTGGTCCATCATGTAGAAACTGTCAATCTTGTCCAGAATTGGCTGGAAGAAGGCCAGAATAAGAAGGCTGTACAGGAAGCCAGTGATTACCTCCTGCAACACAGGGACACACATTATTGTAAACCAGGAATGCACACTATGAAAGTTAATTTTAATAGTGTAATACTCATATTAGAACACTAAAAAATGATTGATATATCCAAAGTCTTATAAAGCATATGAAAAGGTAAAATCAGTTAATCGATTTAATTTTTAAAGTTACTGTACAGCTTTCCCAGGAATCATGAATCCTTGTGTAAAGTCATGTGAGCTGCTGACTGACAAAGAACTGTTATAATCAATATCTACCAACATCAGTCGCCTGACCAGTAATCTAACCTTATCTACTGGCTGTGTGTTTGTTTAATGGCTCCGTTTAAAGATAATCTTCCACAAGTCGTAAATGTTTTGGTTTGACCTTTTTGTTGCCTCCAACACACACTCCTCACTCATCCATATATTTAATTCACTAGTGATGCAATTCATCTCCACACCTCATGTCTTTCTTTGTAAAGAGTTGTTTATTTCTAAAACAAATATTCAGTTGTCACTTTAACATCTTTGTTGTCATCTTTGTCACATGCATTGAGTCAGTTTGTGACAAGATATAAAAAAGAAATAAGCTGTCCATTTACAGAAAGAATGCACAGGTGATTTCAAAGACAAATACATGAGCCTGCTAACAATGTTATCCTCCATCATATATCAAAGAATAAAATGCAGCATCAGATATATTGGAGTCATGTCGAGTCGAGTAATTACAACCATCCAAGGTGCATATGATAATGATGATATAAGATCAACCAGAAGTTGAAGGAAGCAGTGCTTTGCATTTTGTTTCAAAGAGAACATTTATGACCAAGCTCAGACCTCATTAGTGAAGGAGGATTTATTTAATATACTTACCAAAATAGAATGCATCCCCATGTAGACTCTGCTCACACAGACCAGGACACTCCAGCTGAGAGCCACACAAAAGCCAAAGAGGAAGGGGTACTAGGAGAAAGTGAGCAGAAAGAGAGTAATAAAATACAAAAATGAAACCAAGTGCTTTTTTCAGTGGACTCATGGCCCATTGTGCAAGACTATATCTTTCCAGTTGACTATGAGCAGAACATACACTAGAATTTTGGAAACAAGAAGCTACAGTACCACTGTCCCCAGCAGGACATTCAAGGCAACATTCTCAATTTACATAAAGTCTCCAGGAGAGTTCACTGTCAGTGGAAATACTAGCTTAAAAAAACAGTGCATAGTTCATTTAGAAAACATTTCCCTGATATCTTTGAAAGAATTCATGCAAAAGGTCACTATGTGAAAACAAGAGTCTACAGTCATGCTAGCAGCTGTGAGGCTGAACTTTGGCACAGAGTTTCTTTGAGTTAAATGCTAATGTCAGCATGCCATCATGCTCACATTGACAATTCTAACATGCTGATGTTTGGCAGGTTTAATGTTGACGATGTTCACTATCTTAGTGTAGCATGTCAGCACACTAACATTTGCTAACTAGCACTAAACAGAATGTGCCGCTGAGGGTGATGGATATAATGATGAATATCCTTAGCTCTGCATGTATTTAGTCATTAACCTACATACAGGACAAATCAGAAATTTGACCTGATGATAGCGCTAGATGAAAAGTTAATAGATCACTAAAGTGATTAAAAATAACTAGCACAGTTAATGAGCATAGGTCTAACACTATCTAACACCAAGAATCTTCCTCTTGCCCTGCATGTTGTTTATGGTCTGACTGCATGTTATCTTTTGTAACCTTTTCTAACCTATTTCTCTGAAATGTTTCAGGTCTTCAGCCTTTGAAATCACTGAACTTGATGACACCGAGGGAGTTCAGACAGTTCAGACAACTGCCAGTATTTGGTTCAAAAGCAACAACAACAAAAAAAGCTTTTTTGGTGCATAGCTCTTCCTTCCTGGTGGTGACCACTTGGCAGGGTTCTACACTTATATATTTAAAAAGAAAAAACATTCACCTCAGACATTTAGGTGGAAAGTAATTTTTTGGAGAAATAACTTTAAGGCATCTTTTTTTAAGTTTCAACATAAGTACAAAAAGGCAGTGGCAAGATGATTTAGAGATTACTAAAGAATTTCAAAATTCAGGATGCACATGTGCGCTAACAAAGGACAGGAAAGCACTTTGCGTCATTCATGCATGACTTTTCAAACAGCAAAGAGGCTGCTAATTCTTGTCATAGCATTGCAATCAGCATTCTATCCAATCTGAATTTGTTTTTTGTCATTTACATACCGGTATTAAATCTGAAAATCTGTCACTCATCACAAACCAATTACAGACTGAAGGCACAACAACACTCAAAACATTTAAAATTGAATATCCTTGTCGTTTATATTCTGTCAGAGTTGAGATGTGGGCAGTAGATCAACAGCTGCCCTACATTTTTTATGTCTTTGGACGATCATGGTGGCGGAAAATGGCAACTGTAACAGCCCCGTCACTAACTGAACAGGTTTTGCTGCTTTTTAAAATCACATTCACCAGTCCTTCAAAAGTTACTCTCTGACAGAGTAGAACAGCAAGTCTCTGCTTATCTAAAACCCGAATCTACCTCTTCATTGCTCACCTTTTCTCCTCTGACACACCCTGTCATGTCTTAACAGTCTGCTTAAAAAGAGGAATGTTTGTTGTCTTCACATAAGGCTGGGCAACAAGGAGTAATCTTGATTTAAAGGCAGCCTGAGCTTTTTCATTCCTTTGGCCAGACTAACCCACTGACCCTCCCTGGCACTGAGGAGCCATGGAGAAAAATGTCACGTAGGCTTTTCATTTCTTAATAAGTCGGGTGCCCCGTGTGTTTCTTGTAGCACTGGTCTTTTTTAAATTTTTTTCTAAACAAACATATGTACTGAAAGATAGGTGATGTGGAAAGATGTTGCAAATATCTCAACATTTGAACCTGTGGCTCTTGGGGCCCTTGAATGTCTGAGGCTTTGGTGTGTCTGGCCACCTTCCCTGTGGGTTATCAAAACATGTTCATATCCTGTGGATCAAGGCTGGACTCCTGAATTCTAACGCAACATGAAGAAGGAGAATGAGAATGGAGTGACATTGGAGTGACTGTGACATTTGTTGATTTAGATGAATCAGGTTGTGCTTAGTAATCTGTAATAACACATTTCCAGTTGCACACTGTGTGTTGCCTTAGGGCTGGATTCACTGTAGGGGGCCCTGCAGCTGAAAATGAGCTGTTGAGACCCCTCTTCCTCCCACTATTGATGCGTGTATCCTATTGTGTTTAAGTACCCGTTAAGTCAGCTGGGATACTCCCCTTGTGTGCGATGTGTTTGTGTAACTTAACACAAATTTGCACAAAAGCATAATCTCAGCTGAAGCCATAAAAATGCATTAAAACTAAATTTTGAAACAAGGCCATACAAGACAGGACATAATGGATAATAATGCAGGAGACAACTTAATTCCCATATCATTTCACTTCAGGGTTTCCAAGGTGGCGCTAACATAATAAAAAATTATTACATGTTCAGGAAATAAAACCTAACCTTCGGGGACAAGGACAAGTACTACATCACAAATGAAAGGCCATGTATTTTATTACTGTGATTATTGTTTGAACAGTCTACTAACATATTTGATAAGAGACAAGATGAATAAAGACCTGTGTGGCTCACCACCTTGACTGGACAATTTCCTCAAGCAAGTCCTGTAGTTTATATTGTGCTTCAGGATTACCAAGCAAACTAGTGCTGCCATTTAAGATGACTTTTATGGTCAATTTACCTGGTAATCACTTTCCTGATTAATCATTTAGTTGGTAAAATGTGAGAAAATAGCAATAGAAAATCCCAAGTTGACATATTCAAATTGTCCAACTTGTCCAAGCAGGACTCCAAAATGCAAAAAAAGTTTAGTTTCACATCATGAGACCAAGAAAAACAGGAACCAGTGCATTATGACCATTTTTGCTTAAGAAGTTAAACAAGATGCTGATTATCAAAACAGTCTCTTTCAACTGACAATCAATTAATCAATTAACAACAAACTTTGGGGCCCCTGAGGTAGTTGACCCTGTCCTGCTGGTGATCAAGCCTTGGCATGTGTGCCTCTGCTTAAGCTGTACATGTCTAAGTGCTGGTCATTGCACATCTTCTGTGTGCATTGCAATACTTTGTTTTCAGCTGCATCTGACACTTTGAGGTGTGTGTTTGAAAAGGTGCTCACCTGCCACCGTCCATATGTCAGCATGAAGAGACAGAAGGGGATGGCTGTCCCTGTCATAGCGTGAGTGGACGGCATGCTGTACTCGGAGTTGTAGAAGACCTCCACCTTCACCACGGGAGGGGAGGCCGGCCGGGACCAGCGGACCATGTCCTTGGTGGACTGTCCCACGAACAGGTTCCAGGCCCAGACAATGATGAGTCTGCGGCTGACCAGGGCGTCAATGTTCCAGAAGAGGAAGGGGAAGAAGACGATGAAGAACATCTCGTTGCCCAGCTCGGTCCCAAACGTGAACAGGTAGAATAGGAACTTGTTGTGGATCAGGAACTCTTGACCCATATCTCCGGTCAGGGAGTTCCTCCGGAGGGGCTTCGCCCTGGCGGCGTCTGAGTCGACATAAGCGGCTGCTGATGGACCATCGGGCCTGCCGGCGGTATCACCCTGCATCCCGTTAACCTGCGGGCCGGTGGCATCCCCGGTAGCCCCATTCCCAACACCAACATCCGAGCTCTGCCCCCCCTGTTGGAGCCTCTTCCTTAGCCCGGGAAGCTCCGGCTCCGACTGTCCACTATCCGGCTTGGTCGCTTTAACCGGAAATGTCCCTTTAACGCCGCAGAAATTTTGAAACCTGGCAACATGGCAGGGGTCCTGGAGATAATTACACATCTGTACAAAAGTCTTTACAAAGTCGTTCGCCATGACTTCAAATATCCGCTAGTTTAAAAAACACAACACTGTTCGGTCGCTAAAATGGAGTTCATGTTCATCGAGTCAGATTAAGCAGAAGTGGTCGCGGCATTCCTCTTAAAATAAAGAGTGAATTAGCCAACAGCACCGAGCAGTTTCACCTCACCAATACCTGGGAACCGCATTCAAAACACAGACGTTGTAAACCGGAGATGAGCCTCTGAACGACAGCATCCAAAGTCCGTTACGGTTAACCATTACTTCTCGATAAATCCCCAGACATACAGCCCCCAAATAACTGCGTCAGGCCGTTATATCCGGTTTTCACTCTTCTTCTACTTCAGCGCGAGTCCATCAATGTCCATAATGTTCAACTACTACCCCTGCTGGCCGTGTCGTGAATTACATATGTTTTTAAAAAATCCAATATTGCATCAAAAGTTCTTATACCTATAGCTAGATGACCAGTGGTAGATGAAGTATTCTTATATTTTTCTTACTACACTGTAAAAACACCCGATTACAAATAAAAGTCCTGCATTCATAATTTTACTCAAGTATAAGTACAGAATAATTATCAGCTAAATTCTAAGTATCAAAAGTAAAAGTACTCATTATGCAGAATGCTGTCTTATTAGTATTATCAAAGTCTATTCATTCATTCTTTTATATATTTATTTATGTATTTATGTGATCATGTAAGCTGCATGTAATGTTGTTGCTGGTCAAGCTGGAGCTAACTTAACTACTTTATATGCTGCCTGGTAGTATAATCTGGAACAATGCATTATATTTTATGTTTTTTGTTTTGTTTTATGTTTTGTATCTATCATGTTAATCCACAAAGTGACTAGTAGCTATAGCTGTAACATAAATGTAGTGGAATAAAATATTTATCTCTGAAATGTAGTGGAGTAGTTAAGTATAAAGTTGCAAAAAAATAGAAATAATCAAGTTAAGTACCAATATCTAGAAATTTTGTTGTTCAGGATTCTAGTAAATGTTCTTAGTTACTTTTGATTTTACTTGAAATTTCCTTCATTCTCCCTGTATGCCTCCATAGATTGAACATTTTCCCTTTACATTATATCTTTTTTCAACATAACTGGTCACATGGGACATTATTATTAGTTGTTATACATCATAGATACAAATAAATCTTCGTTACCAACATCAAAAACAAAAATTTAAGATCATACAAAAATATAAGAGTAAATTCAGGCCAGTTCATGTAAACAGGTCAGAGATAATAATATCAGAAAACACCGGAAAAGTAGTGGAGTTTTCTTCAAAATAAAAGTACCATTTTTTTTAACATGTAACTGTAAAGACTGGTGTGATTGTTGTGTAATATTTGTACAAGACATATCTTAATGCTGGTTTTCATTGAGGATATGAGACACATTAAATAGTTTGATTAGCAGTGGAGGAAAGTACATTTACTCAAGTACTAGACTTAAGTACAAATTGAAGGTACTTGTTCTTTACTTGACTATTTCCAATTTATGCAACTTTATACTTCTACACCACCACATCTCAGAGGCAAATATTGTATGTTTTACTCCACTACATTTGCCTGACAACTTTATTCACCTCTTCATTTTAGATGACAAGTTTTCATACTCATCCATTTGGTGATTCTAAATCTGAATTTTTCTGATAAACTGAAGGATGAAGCATTCCTTTATGGGTTTGAAAAACTTGTCCTTCTTAAACTAAATTAATGAAAAACCCTCTCAGAATCGCTGGAAAATGCATCATCACAAAACTGAAATCAGGGCTGTTTTTCTCATGAAAAGTTGACTTGACTTTTATACTTACTACATAGATACTTTTACTTATGTAAGGTTTTGAATGCAAGACTTTTATTTGTAGTGGAGTGTTGTTTGTTGTTTGTGTGGTATTGATGTTTTTAATTCAGACAAGGATCTAAACACTTCTTCCACCTCTGTCAATTTGCACTTAATGAGACTTTTATTTTTAAAAACCTGATCCCGGAAGTTCCTCCTATATCTCTGGTACCTTGACGCTTGTGGTCCTGGCTCGCATCCTGCAGACAGCTGAGTTCACATCAGCAGGATCACGGGCAGCTCCGGGTCTCTGTCCTGAACCCTCATAATGCATGGGGGCAAGAGAGGACTGGTGGCCCCGCAGAACACCTTCCTGGAAAATATAGTCCGGCGCTCCAGCGGTGAGTTTTATTCTGAAGGGGAAACAAGAATGAATGTATGCTGGTTTTGCATGTCAGGGCTGCATGACATGTTCAAGTAAACCTATAATCTTGTTTACATTTTCTTGCAATTTCCACTTTTTTACAACTACCTAACAATGCAATATGTGTTTACTCATTAATTATTCAATAAGTCTTGTATCTAAATTAATAACAATAAATAAGATAAAATCAGCAAACTATAATAGTCAATTCTTGTGATATCCCTAAAGACATGATTATAAGAAACTTATACTTAGCAGAGATGTTGGTCACAGTTAGACAGTTTTTTTTTTTTAAATTTCAACACTCATATGAACATAGACAGTGAGACAGTAAATATGAGAACAATCTTGCAAAGATTGGGTTTGCAGTCATTTCTGAAAGAGAATTACATTTTTTTAAGGGGATGTATAATGTGATTTGCGTTTACGGTGGCTCATTTGCTCTTATCTCTGGTATATTATCTCTTGTAGTGCACAGTCCCATTGTATATTGTATTGTTTTGCAGTTGCATTTGTTAGTATTTGTTGTTTATGTTTCAGAAAGGTGATACTGTCATTAAAAATTCATTTTGGATTGAGCAGCTTCGCCATGAGAGGAAAGCTAATTGTGTGAGATTGAAGTTTTTCACTTCAAGTACAGATGAAAGTGCACGACATCAGACAAACTGTGGTATAAAGAGAGATATTGCATCATGAATTAAATTCCTTAAAAATGTTACTGCTCACCTCTGTAGTATATTTTAGGCAAATTCAGTCTGTGACAATAATGTGAAATTCAGATTATTCAGACGATGATACCCTGCAGA
Source organism: Holacanthus passer (assembly GCA_025331565.1). Taxonomy (NCBI): domain Eukaryota; kingdom Metazoa; phylum Chordata; class Actinopteri; family Pomacanthidae; genus Holacanthus; species Holacanthus passer. The sequence goes on from JAFREQ010000034.1 coordinate 3,601,199, forward strand.
GTGGATGTATTTATTATGACATAAACTCATCTGACACTTGATAAATTCAAGTTTAACATGCAGATGCTTTAAGTTTGATCGCTTCAGTGGTGACTGATCAACGTCCTCAGTCTTTCCTCTCGAGACTGCAGCACCGTCCAAACTCTTGTAAAGCTGAAGAACTTTGCAGCTCCTCATTAATATTTCATTAACATTATGAGTGGAACATAAACATTTCATCAACAACTATTTCTGCCCAGTGACTCGTCTGATTGCCACTGTTTACTGCTGCTCTTTAAGTCATGATGCAGCAGGATTTATAGAGACTGTAAATTAAAAAAAACAGCAAAATATCAGATTCAACTAACTATTTTCTTATTGTAATTGACAACACAGAAAAAATCAGTCCAGTTTCAATTGGGTTGCAGTTGCACATCTGCAGTTGCAATGATTGTAAGAACGCTGCTGCTTTCACTGACAAAATGCCTGAAGGTTGATCAACAGGTTCAGTGGTCTGCAGGTGTGTTGTTAGTAGTGACTAGTTTTGTTTCAGACTTCTATACTTTTTATGTTTTTGTTGCAGAAACCAGTTTCCTGTTGGGAAATGCCCAGATCGTTGAGTGGCCAGTCGTTTACAGCAATGATGGATTCTGCAAGCTGTCTGGATACCACCGAGCTGAAGTCATGCACAGGAGCAGCACGTGCAAGTAAGATGGTTTTTGTAGTATAATGGCCTGAATGTGAAGATATAGTAGATGGCTTATAATTTTATATCATATTTTTAAACATATAAGAAATATATCTTGGAAAGGTCAACTAATTCAAACATATGGATGTGTTAAAATCTGACAACAAGAAAATAAAAGTTATAAAATACAACTTGATCTTGTTGTCTCCTGCTGATTTGCTGCACCTACAATATAGATTTTAAAAAAATTTAGACAAATTTAATTTTTTTGTATTTTTTTTTCTCTCTGATTTTGCAGTTTCATGTATGGTGACCTGACTGATAAGAAAACCATAGAGAAAATTCAAAAGACTTTTGATAACTATGAGTCCCATTTCTATGAGGTGCTGCTCTACACAAAGAATAGTGAGTATCACTCTTGAGTCCAGTGTTGTTACTTGAATAAATGCACGATTTTACAATAACATTTACTCTCATTTGTTTCTGTACCATTTTTTATTTGTGCTCTCTCATGCGCAACTCTCATTTTAATTGTCTCCTACAGGAACGCCAATATGGCTTTACATGCAGGTGGCCCCCATCAGAAATGAAAATGACAAAGTGGTGCTTTTCCTCTGCACCTTCAGAGACATCACACTTTTCAAACAGCCGATTGAAGATGAAGCAACTAGAGGTGAGACAGTGAATCGAGACCAGATGATTTCAGCCTGACTGCATTGAGTATTTCACACATTTACATCGAGTGAATGTTATCAAAGCTCACCCTCATGCAGGGTGCAGTGAAGTCTCGAGCACACATGAGCGGCTGTGACAGACGTTTGTTTCCTGGTATGTAACATACAATGGTCCAGGTGTTGTGTGTGTGGGTCAGTGAACACTGGTCTCTGTGGGTCTAAGCAGTGCCATGTCCCAGGGGATCAAGTGTGCCACAAAGACTTTCATATACAGCAAGCAGAAACAAAGGACACTCAGGCCACATGGAGATTTTAAATGTATGAAAACACTGATTATTCACAGAGGCAACAAAAGGATATCAGTTACTTTAATGCAACATTTGCCTGATGATAAGATTTGACCTGTTTCATAGTGAAAATTTGAATATCATAATCCTACTCAGCATACTGTCATTATCTTTGGGCTACACAAATGCATTTTATAGCATTTGTAGACTAATTTATCCAGAATGCCAGAATGATGCATTCAAACGTGGGACGTATTGGATGAAAAGTTGCTGTGCAAAGGCATAAAATTGTCTGTCATTTTGTCTCTAAGCGGGATGGACAAAGTTTGCCAGACTGACCAGAGCACTGACGAACAATCGCAACCTGGTGCAGCAGTTAGCACCGCTGAGCAAGACTGAGGTCAGCCACAAGCCCTCCAGACTGGCTGAGGTGAGCAGCGTCTAAAAAGGTTTAAAAGAAGCTATATATCTACTTAAAATACCTCAAGTGAAATCAAGAAAGACAGAGATCTAGAGTCCTTAAAAGAGACTTCTGCTCCTTGATGCACGTTACATGTGATTCTGTACTCACATGGTTGTAAATGTTCCCCCTCAATGAAAGGCTCTGCAGCTGGGATCAGACATCCTCCCTCAGTACAAACAGGAGGCCCCTAAGACCCCTCCACACATCATCCTCCACTACTGCACCTTCAAGACCACCTGGGACTGGGTCATCCTCATCCTCACCTTCTACACCGCCATCATGGTGCCCTACAACGTCTCCTTCAAGACCAAGCAAAACAACTTGGCTTGGCTGGTGCTGGACAGCGTCGTAGACGTCATCTTCCTGATCGACATCGTGCTCAACTTTCACACCACCTTCGTGGGTCCTGCTGGAGAAGTCATTTCAGATGCCAAGCTGATACGAATGAACTACCTGAAGACGTGGTTCGTCATTGACCTGCTGTCCTGTCTGCCCTACGATATCATCAATGCCTTTGAGAATGTGGATGAGGTGAGTGAATTTCAAACCTGTTCCCTAAATGGAGGATTATTTTTTTGACAGTTCCTCTCATTTGGGATTTATTTATTGCTGAAACAGTTTAGGTATTGGTACTTCTGCATATTACGTACTACTGCATATGACTATCAAAACATTCCTGATTGCCTGTTTCTATTCAGGATGTCATCACATCTGCTTCTTCAGCAAGTCGTCTCCGTGAGGCTTCACATTTCCACAGGAATACCACACGGACAGAAGACTCTGTGCTCCCAGTAAGGAAATCTATGTTTTCTTAAAGCTGTTACAATCAATTAAAAATGGATCAAATGACAACATGTAATATTAAAGGAGTCGCTTTTAATGATGGACACACAAAGAACAATCACCCGACTCTGTGGTTCCTCACAACTTTATGCAGTGATTTAGCATCTTTCAGCTCATTGTTTTGGTTTTTATGACACACAACTTTACTGCTTCGGTTCATTCTCACTGATCTCATCATTATCATTTCAGCAGCCTTTTTTTAGGGGGAGGGCATTTTTGTAGTTTAAATGATTAAAATCAAAACATTTGCTTTTTAATTTTCAGCCAATCATTTCACCTCAACAATGCTGTAAGTCTGACTCACCTCTTCCACCTGTCTCTCACTGCAGGGTCTCAGCAGCCTGTTCAGCTCCCTGAAAGTGATCCGCCTGCTCCGGCTGGGCCGAGTGGCCCGGAAGCTGGACCACTACCTGGAGTATGGAGCAGCCGTCCTGGTTCTGCTAGTGTGCGTCTTCGGTCTGGTGGCCCACTGGCTGGCCTGCATCTGGTACAGCATCGGGGACTACGAGGTCATCGATGAGACCACCAACACCATTAAGACAGACAGCTGGCTCTACCAGCTGGCCCTGAGTATTGGGACTCCTTACCGCTACAACGCCAGCGGTACAGGACAGTGGGAAGGGGGTCCCAACAAGGACACACTGTACATTTCTTCTCTGTATTTCACCATGACGAGTCTCACCACCATCGGATTTGGCAACATCGCTCCGGCCACAGATGGAGAGAAGATTTTCTCTGTGGCAATGATGATGGTGGGATGTAAGTACTCAAGCTCCAATTTATACCAAAGTCTGATATTAAATAACAAATAGTATTATTCTGTTACTACTGTTCTTGGTATGAGTGGTGGTTATTAGAGCAGTAAATGGATGTGACATTATGAAGTCACACAGTCATCTAATCCAGATACACACAAGCAAACAGTCTCCAATCAACACCAATCTCTCCTCTGTTCTTTCAAGCCTCTGACAAATGGCACAAAGCCTAAATTTATCAATTCGCCAGTGGTCAGTTTGTCAAGTGAAATCCAAGTGGAGCTTTTCAAAAACAGCTTAAATCAAAGTGACCACTGTTTTTCTTCTTCAATGGACATACAGTCCAACCTTGACACTCCAGATAAATCTAAGAAGAGGACAAAGGAACAGCAGCTCCACTGGTGTCGCACAGTCTGAGGGCAGTATCTCTCTCTCTCTTTGCTTGAAAAATTTTTAATTATAAAGTAACTAAAACTTTCAGATACATTTAGTGGAGCAAAAAGTCATTTCCCTCTAAAATGTTGTAGAAGTAGAAAGTAGCACAAAAAGAAAAGAACTGTACTCGTGTAAATGTACTTAGTTGTGTTCCACCACTGCTGACAAATACCACTTCCCATTGATATACACAGTTTGGACATTGTTTTTTTTTATGTGCTATTGGCATTAAGTTAATGCTCAAACCAGTAATGTAACGTGCCAAATATCAACCAACATAAATAGGATTAAACTATTGTATGGTTTTATCATTCAAACTGATAAAACTAGGTCATACAGGGATAATATTTATCTATGGTTGTCCAGCTAGTTAGTAGCTTAGTGTAACAATGACGGTTGCCTGTAAAGACTGGTTATCCGCCTCTTGTTATAGCGACATAAGATCCCAGTTTACGTCAGCAGCTGCAGGTGGGATGGTCATTTATAATTGCATATGCTTGTGGAACAGCAGCCATACAGCAATAGCCACTTGTCGATCTCCCCATCACTGTACAGCAAATTATATATAATCCTTTGATGCTATTTGCGTTTCATTCATGCATTCATAATATGCCAGTGCAGCCTTGCAGGAGCCTGAAACAATCTGGATGCATTTACTTGCATGCTAGTCACGCTAATGTGCTCCACAGCCTGGCTGGCTACCTGACAGCTGCCAGTAAAGAAACATATGGTGTAGATGTTGTGCAGGTTCAGGAGAATCTGCACAGATGCAAAGTAAAATTCAAGCTCAGTATATGTTGAACACATGGTCAGATGAGTGTTTGGTGGAGCAGAGATCAACACTGGTGTGTGTTAAGATCAGATTTACTTTATAGCCAGGATGATCACATTGTGAAATTACATTAACAGTATCAGTAAGGAAGGATCAGCTTTGGATCATAAAGTATTCAAGGACTTCATCACTCAGCGTTTCAACTCGGATGTAAATTTAAATTTGCTTTATATATTCATCAGGGGCAATGCATATATAGTGACATCATTATGATACAAATGTTCCAGATTTTTGGTAACTCACGGGCTCTCTTGCCTCATGTATTTCACACTTAGCTGCAGCCTCTGTGTTTGAACCACAGGGGAGTGTTTAGGTCTCTGCTCGGTCGATAATAAAAAGTGACGTGTTCAGCGCCCATCGCAGCATGCTCTATGAAGGTTGAAGGTTGGTCATCACTACCCTCCATCACAAAAGCATTGTCTTTGTGCTGAATAATGAAGTTATTCAGGCCCCATAATGTGTTCAAATTGTTTCCCATTTTTCTATATTGCTCTGTGCACAATACTAGACACATAACTATTTTCATGCAGTAAACTAATGTAAATTGACAATACAGTTTTTTTTTTTTACATTATGTCTTTTTATGATTTTTGATTTCAGAACCAGCTGAGTTGCAGCTTCAGATGACAAGAGAAATGTACATTAGATCAAGATCAAGCTCAATATATAGAGTCTTGTGTAACATGGACTCACAAGTGATGCAGTGTTACAGACATTAACATGTTGTATAATACAACTGACTCCAAACTGACTTACAAGTCTTTCTTAATTGCATTTCTAACTTTACATTAAAACTTTCATTACTTTACATTAAACCTTTAATTTGGGGATTGATGAACATTAAATCCATCCAATCTCACTCAAGTCAACTGTTTCATTCACAAAAATGAGTCTGATGTAAAAGTCAAACCAACCTCATTTGAATGACTTTGAACCTGTTCATAAAAATAGAAGTCTATTTTTAAGCACATGTCTGTATAGTTCTCATCACCTACAGTTACTGTAATAGCTTCACCCTTAGTGTCAGTGCTTCCACCGTCAGCCTTTTCTTACAGTTCCTCCGTCACGGCTCTCCTTCGTGCTCTGACCTTTGGCCCACTCCCTTAAAACAGCATGTAAAGTGATGCAATAAAAACAGTGAGGGAAACCCAAACTGACAGCCACACTTCAAGGTTTGTACTTCCAAAAGTAAACACCCAGTACTCTGGTGGTGTTTCAATCACGAAGAACGCTCGGTCACACTGAAGTGTCGGCTTCGATTACGGCCCACAAATCTCCTGCTACAGATACAGTAATTATGCGAGAGGAAGAGGAGAAAGGGAGAGTTTGCCTGCAGGCTCGGGTGTAGTAAAAGGACAATGAGCCATCACGTTAGATATGTATCCTAACCTCTGTGATCCCGCTGTGACGACCGGGGACGACTCTTTCCTCTTGAGTGGGTAAAACCTCACGATAAGAGATACTGGCTGACTCTTTGAGGTCACTGTAGCGCTGCAGCTCAGCGCTCTCACTGAGAAAATGTGCATAATGAATTAGTTTATAAAGACTCAATCCACCACTCATTATGTGTGTGTGTTAAATGTAATGCTGGGATTGTAGAATACACATACGGCAAAGTAAATTATTTAACACAATCCAATTATTTGCACTAAAATTTGCAGCAGCTTTGCTCATGTGAGGGTCATTGGTGAAACATCTTTATTTACTTAATGCTAATATTTATCCAGCCTTAAGTCTCATAGTCTCCAACATTGACCTTTATACATAGTTCCAATGTTTCCTTCTCACTATAAAACTAATTCTCTTAACTCTTTACCATTTTTACCTACCTTAAATTGTTTTACCTAGTAATGATAATCCAATTAAGGTATGTATAATGAGATTTCAAGGGAGAAATAAAAAGATAATGCATTGTAATATATTAGGGTATTTGTGACCGATTAGATGCATAATTTGAGGGGGATTTCAAGGAATAAAATCTTCTTCAAATTATTCCAAAAATTATGAAAACAACCTTCATTCATACCTTAAAAGGACGTTCATTTTTCAATTAAGGAGACAATGAAAATCCCCCTTAATAAAAAAACCCCTTAATAACTTAAACCATGCATATAAAACTGGTTGTTTAAATCCATTCATTGTTTCCATGTTTGAGTTTTCCTCCTAATAGAAACACGTAGGCTTGAAATACAAATTAATGGGAGCATATAATGTTGCCAATAACCCACAAAAACCCCAAATCTAAGGTGAAATACCTGAAAACCGTTTGAAATACAAATCCTTTGATATACTTTTTTGACCTGAACACATTTCAGGCTTCATGTGTACTAAATTCTAATGATCTCGAATGATTTACTTGAAAAAAATCATATTCCCATGCTGTTAAATAAAATCAGTGCGTTTGACTCTTGCTCTTCACTTTGTTTTAGCGCTGCTGTATGCAACCATCTTTGGAAATGTCACCACCATCTTCCAGCAGATGTACACCAACACAAACCGCTACCACGAGATGCTCAACAACGTGCGTGACTTCCTCAAACTTTACCAGGTTCCCAAAGGTCTGAGCGAGAGGGTCATGGACTTCATCGTGTCCACCTGGGCCATGTCGAAGGGCATCGACACAGATAAGGTATTATTATGGATCCAACAGCTGTTCCCACAACAGCACTTCGTTTTAAACAGTATCATAAAAAAAAACATATGGGCGGTGTTTATGGCAATGTGAACATTAATAAGCATCAAAGGTCACTCGCACTCGTTGACACTCGGAAACTCACTGAAACTTTGCTGCATCGTTTGCACCTTTAGGCTCCTGCAGCTCTAGAAAGTGAAATTAAATTCGCTGGTGGCAACAAAACATCTTTCTGACTTATGCATTGTTTGCAAAGAAATATGCCATATGACATCTCACTGAAACCAATGAAATACTGTCGCTGGTTTAGATGCATTGCAGCTTTTCTTTCTTTCAAGGTTATGTTATTGCAATGTGTTAATTCAGTTGCAATCAAACTGTTAGAAAAGCTATATTAAAACATAAATCTGACTAAATGACTATTACTGAGCCAGTTTCAAGTTGTATCTTAAAATGCCTCCCTAAAAGATAGGAAATAAATTGAAAAACATTGGACAGATATTACTGCTTTGCACCACTAAAGATAAATATGATTCAACTGCTCTGACGTCTCTCTCAGGTTCTCTCCATTTGTCCCAAAGACATGCGGGCAGACATCTGCGTCCACCTCAACAGGCAGGTGTTCAACGACCACCCGGCCTTTCGTCTGGCCAGCGACGGCTGTCTGCGCTCTCTGGCCGTGGAGTTTCAGACCACACACTGTGCACCCGGAGACCTCATCTTCCATATCGGAGAGAGCGTCGACACCCTCTGCTTCGTGGTCTCAGGTTCACTAGAAGTCATCCAGGATGATGAGGTCATCGCAATATTAGGTAATTCTACATAATATTATGAAATAGACAAGGCCACCTTTTATCTGAGCCTGTCGACATACAGGAGATAACACTAAAGCCAAGGTTGTCTCAGTGCAAAGATGCATTTGTGGACTTACAGGCTGTTCTCTACCTGAATAGAGACACTTTTTTTCCTGTGTTCTCTTTCACTTTGAGCTCTTTTTATTTAATTGTCAATGATAACATGTCAATGAATTCAACATTTTCCACCTCTTATAAACAAAGTGCTCATGTCTGACTCCATCCAGGTAAAGGTGATGTGTTTGGAGACGTGTTCTGGAAAGAGACCACGCTGGCCCGGGCTTGTGCAAATGTCCGAGCTCTGACTTACTGCGATCTGCACGTCATCAGGAGAGACGCTCTGATGAGGGTGCTGGAGTTTTACACTGCCTTCGCCAACACGTTCTCTCGCAACCTCATCCTCACCTGCAATCTACGGAAACGGGTAAAAATGACTGAAATCAGGCCTGTTTTTATCATTAAAAGTTGGCTTTTTAGAGATCCATGGTTCTCACAGGACAGTTTTAAGTAGTTCAAATGAACTCAACCTTAAATATCTACAGAAGTAAAATACAACATAGGCATTAATGAATCAGTGACAGGGACCATTTTACTGCACAATGAGTACTTTTACTTTTGATACTTACTTATGATACCCACATACTTTTACTTAAGTACAGTTCTGAATGCAGGACTTTTACTTGTATTAGAGAATTTTCACATTGTAGTATTTGTACTAAATTAAAGGATCTAAATACTTCTTCCACTGCTGCATACTGTGCAGCCTTTTTTCAATGTAACACAAAATTTATTTTAAATTCTGATGGAGGGAAGCTTCCAAACATACCAGATATGTCAGGCTGAAATTTAGGTAAACGTAGATTATTTCTATTTTAAAACATATGGTGCAGCCGTCAAAAAAAACCATTTCACTCAGTGTAAATGCCAAAAACCGTTAACAAATAGTTGGAACAAGCTGATATAGAACATATGTGATACTATCAGACAGTGTGAAATAATACAAATTGGACAGTCCTTACTTAACAAATGAACTTGCAAACCCACCTACTTGAATAACAATGTGTGAAAAGCATAAATTCAGATTTTATCTAGCGTTAAGGCAATCACAAAAAAGCAATGGGAAACAAAGAAAAACAAATAAAAAATAGTTCTCTGAGTTCAAACTATGACTTCTATTAATATTTGATAGAGCTTCTTCCAGGCTATACATATTAATCCCATTAAGGCGCTGAGATATATATCGCTTTCCAATCATGATAGTTGTAAGTTGCTCATATAATATCATCATATGGGATCAACGTCACATAAATTCTTAATGAATATTCCTCTTTAAAGAGAGTCTGGTTCATGTGGTTTGCTCTTTGTTCAGGCTTATATGCAATACCTCTGGGGTACAGTACATTTGAGACAGGAAGCTCTTACCAATTAAAATATATCCAGTGACTCTAAGGGACCCTTCAGGAATACAGGGACTGTGCAACTCAAATACAGTCATTCCACAACTGTGTTTGGGTTTTAAATGATTCTATAATGTTTTAAGTAACTCTATACTTGTAGTTTCTTACAGCCCCATTATAAAAGGTCTTATATAATCACATATTCTGAAGTCAAACATCGTCAGTGAAGCTGCTCGAAATCTAAACAATTTCAAGGCAAATTGTGGCCACATGATGAAAGATTTATGGCTTGTACTTAAAATGTATTCAATGAAAATAAAGCCATCTATTATTCATTTCAGCAGCTTTAGAAACAGTTTGTGTATGCCTGCATGGGTTTAACATTTTATTTCTGTCCTCTATAGAGTTATGCATTCAGATAACTCATGCGTGCATGAATGTACATCTGAACTGCACATAAACTAGAATCAATACAATCAGTGCCTGGAAGCAATACCTCAAATGCATTTTCTTCATCAAAATTTTTGATCTTTTCCTTTTGGTTTCAGTGGGTTTTTTTGCGTTTTGTGCAGCTGATTTGATTAAACTGATTTCTATTTGTGGCCAAGAGCTTGTTGGGATGAAATGTCTTGCTCGTGGGCACCTTAGCAAAACTGGATCAGGATTAGAGAAACATCCAGTAATAGAGCTGTTTCTCTCACACTGTGGCTTTGAATACAACATTTAAGTTAGTTAGTTTCAGATTAACCCCTAAATGAGAAAAATATTGATGTCATATTTTAAAATATGTTCTTAAAGAAGTTGATCAGTGGTTGCTTTTAAAGTCATGGATGATATAATCATTAATATATCTTCAACAACATAGATTAAAAATGTTTGCAGAGACCAAATGAGAAAAGAAAGTGAGAAGCAATATCAACATTTCCTTTCTTTGTCCTCTGAGGGAATCAGAAACTCTTAGGGGCTCAATATCGCTCCATTAACAGCCTCCCTTGTGCACTGCTGCTTTCAAGTCTTTAATATTTCAGCATACATAGCAGGTCTAGTTATGTATTATAGTTATCCTTGATTTAAAGCTGCATTTTACAGTATATGTACATTCTGCAGAGCTCTACTATTTAAATGTGCCCTCGGTATGTATATCCCACCTCGCTGTCCTCATGCACAGATTCTCCTCTCTCGCAGATAATCTTCAGAAAGATTGCTGATGTGAAGAGGGAGCTGGAGCGCCAGAGGAACGAGGTGGCTCTCTCCATTCCCGAAGACCACCCGGTCCGCAAACTGTTCCAGAGGTTCAGACAGCAGAGAGACGCTCAAACGCCGGGAGAGTCTCGCACTTACTTTGATCATAACAGTGTGCAGGTGCACCACCATCACTCCGACACAAACTCTTACACACAGTGTCAATCTGTAACTTCTCAGCAGCAGGAGTACAGCTCCACCGCAGAGAATAATGCAACATGCACAGGAGGAGGAAGCGCAGGTGGCAAGGCTGCACCTCAGCAAGCATTTGTCCGAGTTGAAGAGTCAGTGCAAACCTGCACGCAGGAGGCTGGGGAGTCTTTATCAAGGCCTTGTGTGGAGAGTCAGCTTTGTCAGAGAGTCAGCAGCCCTGGACGGAGCAGTGGTGCAGGTGGAGAGGGAGCTGTAGCTGCTGTAAGCAACAGCAGAGGTGGTCGAGGCTGGGCAAAGTTTAGAAACGCCGCTTCAGCTGCACCACCGCCTCCTGCCGTCGAGCAAGAAAAGCAGCCACCGAAAGCAGAGAAGTGGCCCAAAGGATCGCAGTCCTCTGAACGGTTAGCAGATGCCAACAAGAACCAGGATTCAGAGGAGATGGGGAGCGCTGAGGGCGGCAACAGCGCTGGAGAAGCAGGTGAAGAAACAAGCGCCCTTCACAAAACTGACTCCTGTGACAGTGGTATCACAAAGAGCGATCTGCGCATCGACCGAGCTGGGGATTCAAGAAGCTCCTTTGAAAGAAGCCCGATGGAAAAGAGCCCGATGGAGAAGAACCCATTCGAGCACAGTCTCGGGGTTGACTCTCTCAAACATTCTTTCGTTCAGCCGGCATCCGAACAGGCGCTCCTTCAAGCGACCCTGCACGAGGCCAAGCTGGAGCTAAAGGGGGACATTCAGATCCTGAGTGGCCGCCTGTCGGTCCTTGAGTCTCAGGTGAGCGAGATCCTCAGGCTGCTGTCGATAAAAAGAAGACTCTCACTGCCGCCGACTTCTTCCCCGAAGCCCAAAGTGAAAAACCAAGACTCGGTCACTGCCCCCAAGCCTGTCAAACCGAAAGTAGATGATGGGCCTTTTTGAATTTACTGATTTTAAAACCCTGGATCTCTTAAAAAACAGAATTACAGAAGCACCAGTTTGCATGTCCTGCTGGACTCTGGCCTGCCAAAGACATTTCTTGCATTAAACACTGCACAGCATGCAGAAATCCCCTTTGTTATCTTAGCACTACAAAACCCAGGGATTATTCTAAAAGTCTGTCCTATGTATGATACGTTTTGCCTAGAAGGAACAATAAAAAATGAACACTTGTACTGTTATAGTTAGGAAATTAGTTCATTTTTAGAAGCATTATAAACCAGCACAGAGCTGCACATCTCCTGTATGATGCTCCAATGAAGGCTTTTTTGTAATATCTTAGCCTGATAGGTCGATCAGTAATCAGTAAGGTCATGTCAGATTTTTTAAACCATATTTTAAGTCTTTTTGTAAAGCTGTTACAGTCATGTTTTTTTTCTGGATGTTAGTTTACAGCTTTTGGCAGAACACCTGACCAACAGGTTAAGTGAGTAAGCAAGAAGCTTCTGCTGCCATAGCTTCATAATTATTCAACTTGCTTGTGTCTTAGAGAAAGCAGGAGACTCTCAACAGCCCCTCTATGTTAAATACATGTCTCCCTTTATCTTATTTAGCAGGAGATTCTCAGTTTTTTGGTTCTTGTTGCCCTTTTTCAGTGGAGACGACCTTTAGAGTCATTAATTGTCAGGTGATAATATGTGCCTTACAATAATAAAGCCTCATTCAGATTTTTTTTTTATAAGGCCTAATCAGCTGTTTATGGTTTATGAACATATGTTTTATAATGGAAACGTTAACCCTTCACTATGCATTCCTTTTTAACAGTTTAGAAACTTGTAGAAAGCTTCATTTCCATGCATGTAAAATAGGGATAGGAGCACAATAATTGCGGTTTAATTTAAGAATTGTGTTGTTAATTATCACAATTTCAATTTTCCTGTGAAAGATTTATTTTCCTTTAAGAAGATGTGAATATTTCAACAGGTAATTGCAGCATTTTCATTGTATTCCTTCATGTAACTCTTGCCTCTTGCTCAGGTATATTTGATAAAATTTCAGTATTTATTTCAGTATGAGCAATTTTATCTTTGTCTACTTGTAAGATTAAATAGCAATGTTTTTTGATGACAGGAGATGTTGGGTTACCAAACACTGCTTTGCAAATCTAAATGAATTGGCACTTGGAAATGCAAACATCTGATAAAATGATGCACATGAGCAAACAGCATGGTTACAGTTTTAGTTCACAATGTTTTCTAGTTTTCTGCGTGACTGCGAATCACCCGAGTATGAACTGTAAAGATGGAAGCACGTGACTGTCAGTTGAATCTATTTTATTTTAAATATATAAATGACCTTGCATGCATCCAGGAAACCTGTCAACAGTGAAATGAATAATGAAAAGTGATGCCTGCTCACCATCTGTTGTTTAGTCTCCTCTGTTATGCAACACAACAGTTAGTCTTTATGTGAATCAAAAGCATTGGAACTGCAACACAAAGGCTCTGTATCTTTCATATGTATGTTTTTGTTGACCCAGGTGAGTCTAAGCAGTATTTTTGAACTTCTGTTTTTGATTAATTTATTCAGTAGTTCAATAACAGACAGGAAACATGGGGAGAAGTAACAACAAAGCACTGACTACATTCACTGCTTTTCCTGCCAGTCAATCATCAGTGCTGATATGGAAATACTATGAATTATTTTTATTTTTCCACCTTTTAAAGTCTAAAAGTGTGCAAAGATTGGCACAACAAAAATCTGAACTTTCATTAAAGTGGAAATAAATAATGCATTTAGAGTATATTGTATGGTTCCTGTAATGCAGCCCTCCAGACCACCAGGTGGGGCTAATGTCTCATTTTAGTGACGTCACAAAGGGAAACACGCATGTGCGGGAGAAAATCGCTGCAGGCTGCGGAAAAGTTTGAGCCCAAATTTAAAAGAAAAACAGGTAAATATGAAAATCGTCTCTGGAGTTAATTTATTCAGTGTTTGCAGCATTTTACTGCGCAGTTTGGTCACTTTACATTTCCGGAGTATTCGCTTAGTTTCTCTTCACCTCTATTGAAACCCACTAAAACTTTTCATTCACATCTTCACCTTATGATAAATATTATTCTGTTAAACAGCTTGAAGTTGCAGAGAAAGCGGTTGTTTGTCTAATACCTGTTCCTGTTCAAACTCTAGTCGGTAAAATATGTTTTGTAAAAAAGTCTGTAACACTTAGTTCGGCATCGTCTTCAAACTGGATCTTTATGGAAAAATATTAGGAGCTTGGAAAATGCACTGTTCGGTTTCAACAATTATGATGAAAACAAGCAGCAGGAGATCTATAATTTAATTATGATACTGGCAACCTGTCATATGAACAAATCTAAATTCACTTCATTTTTCAAACAGTAAATTTTCAAAAATAAGAAAGCTGTTTAAACAATTGATATGTGTTTTTTTATTTATTTAGAAGATACCCCTGTGGTTTATGTTAATGACTTGTTTCATGGAACAGAGTTGTCAAAGCCAGTCTCAGTTCTGCACAAAGTTGTCTCTATAATAACATTCAAACATTAAAATGTCTCTACAGGCTGCATTTGGCTTCATTTGATGTTGAATAGATCCACAAAAGCACATTGGCCTATGTATCAAAATATTTTGTCATAGTTTATCTAATTGCATGTAATTTAGTTTATTTTTCCATGTATACTCTGGTTGGTTGTCACAGTAATTAGATTTTCTTTGTTCCTGGTCCATAAAGATGTTTGATATGATGCCAGAAATCTACAGCAAGGTGGTCAAATTGAAAGCTGTAACTTTGTTTAGTGAATAAGGTTGTATAGCTCTCTGGAGCACTGTGACAGCTACTGATCAAACATTACCTAAATATTCAAATCTAGCCTCTGATTTATGGTAAAACTTCTCATCAGCTGGTCTGATACCAGTGTAATCTAGTGGCTGCAACAACCTCACTTCTATAGAATCTGGCTCTCATGGCTCATCATTTCATTGTGATGATAAATCATAAACTATGAGTGCTTGTTGAAGCCCTTAGTCCCTCAACCAGCAGTTTGATCTCAAGGTTGGATCACCAATCTGGCAACTTTCCTGGCACCCCAAAACTCTCTTAGGTTGGGAAGTGCATATATTTGGCAAAGTGACGTGTCATTAAAAGATGCAATTTTTAATTGAAAAAAAAAGAAAAAGCCATTGTTGGCCTGGTTCTTATTGCATGGACCGTTGTATTAGACTGCATTAGTTTTAGTCTGGTGTACCTAATAAGATGGCTGCCAAATGTATGTTACTACATCTGGAAACCTATAAAAGATAGTTTTACAGTTTACAAATCATCTACAATAATGACCCAAACTGATGTTAGAAAATGAGCTTTCTGCTGAACTGTGTAGGAAAATATTGGACATCTGTATTTTGGCTTAAAGCATTGTTTTTAATGTATTTTTTAAAATTAGCTCTGAGATGGAAATGCAGCTTCCACCTCACGAGGGAGATGAGCTGTCGGTGGTCGACATGCACACAGGTGGAGAGCCTCTACGGGTCATCCTCAGCGGCTACCCGGAGGTCAAAGGTGACAGTGTGCTGTCCAAACGGCGTTACGTCCGGGAACATCTGGACCACCTGAGGAAGGTGCTGATGTACGAACCGCGGGGACACTACGACATGTACGGAGCCCTGATTGTGGACAGCGAGATACCTGAGGCCGATCTGGGGGTGCTGTTCATGCACAACGAGGGGTACAGCACCATGTGTGGACACGCCGTCATCGCTCTGGGACGCTTTGCTGTGGACTACAAACTGGTGAAAGAACCACAGTCACCAGAGACGCAAGTGAACATACACTGTCCGTGTGGGCTGGTGAAGGCGTTTGTTGAGTATTCTGGTGGTAAAACAGGAGGAGTGAGGTTTCTCAGTGTGCCTGCGTTTGCGTTTGCAACAGGTAGGACACTCACAACTGTTCTCAGGTGTTTTTATATCCTACAGGACTAACTGAATGACTTCTCTCCAGATGTGACGGTGACAGTGGAAGGGTTTGGTGACGTGACGGTTGACATCAGCTATGGAGGAGCCTTCTATGCCTTTGTAAACGCCCAGAGGTTTGGTCTTGATGTGACCAAGTCCAGGACTCGAGATCTGGTGGACGCAGCCACAGCAGTGACCAATGCTGTCAAATCTCAGGTAAGAAGTTCATATTGTAACCTGTGTTAAATCACCACACATAGTGTTCTCAGTGCGGAGACAGAAAACCTGCAACGGTAGAGGTAGTGATAATCGTGATGATGTCTACCTGTGGATGACAGATATGGAAGCAAGATGGAATCTAAAAGGCAATGGAAAGCATTTTTCTCAACAATTCTAATCCAACAATTAAAATAACAATTGAGATTTAGTAGAGTGTGATTTTGGATCCTGGGATTTACGAGGTCTGACTGCCTCTGATATCGGGTGATGAGGCCCTGCTCTAAGTTGGTTTTACAGTTTGTTGAGGCCACTCAAGTTCTTTAACACCAAACTGGAAAAAAAAAACAATGAATAATAACCCCAGACAAGACATATCAGGAACCAAAGTATATGTAGGGTTGTCCACATACATTTGGCCATATATGTTAATTTCAGTCTTGACATTTTCTCTCTTAGGTGAAGTTGCACCACCCAACCAGTGATGATCTGGCCTTCCTCTACGGCACCATCCTCACTGACGGCAAAGATAATTACTCCTCTGATGCCACAGCCAATGTCTGTGTGTTCGCAGAAGCTCAGGTACCTCCCTGACAAGTTATCAACATTTTAGACAGCGTCCCAACTTCTTTGGAATTAGGGTTGTAGTTAAAAGCCACATGATAGGAGATAAAAATAATAAAAATGATTATATGGCTCTATGAATGGTATAATATATGGTTCTGATTCTGATTCTATGAATCAGTGAAGTATCTAAAAAGAAAAAAACTAAAGCACAGAACAGACACGAGCTGTCTGGTTTATGAGCATCATGTGACTGATTTAAACGGGTTCTCAGGTGGACCGAAGCCCCACTGGTTCTGGTGTTACAGCCCGAGTGGCTCTTCAGTATCACAAAGGTCTCATCCAGCTGAACCAGACCAGGACGTTTCAGAGCGGAGCCACTGGATCCCAGTTCACGGGGAAAGCTGTTGAGGTACCAGAGTTGTTGTTTTTTTTTCTTCCTCTGAGTTGTCGAGTACACTTCCTCAGGTTCAGTGGTATAGAGATCCAGAGTCAGCTCACGGATGCAGTGGCCAGTTTAAAAATTTCAACATGGCCTCATTTGTAAAATCTCTCTGCAGTTTTTCTGTGTGTCTTTGTAGTTGTGTCAGTGCCTGTCTAGGCTCAACTCTGCATTCAGGTTGTTAAGATGCTAATGGTTGAAAGGTTTCTGGGTTGACTGTCAAAATGTGTCATCAACCAAAGGTCAGGAGCTCTTTGAGATAAAATCCTCTGTTTGTCTCCTCATGTGGAATCAGTCACTACTGTGTGTTTACCAGAAAAGATCATGATAGGAGTTTGATTAAACACTGCATAAAGACTGTAAAGACAAATTTGGCTTTTAAAATGGCTTTATATGGTGACCAGAAAACCTCCTGCAGTGTGGAGTGTCAAACATTAGTTTGAAAAGTGTATTGTTGGTGTAGTGGATTGTCTGCTGAAATATGTATGAGCTGAATTGGTTCAGCCACGAACCACAAACCCTCAGAAATAGACAAAACTGGAGTTAAGTGATGCTGCAGTGGCAAAAACGTTTTATCCATTTTAAAATAGATACAAGATCCAAACTACTACTCACAGATGTTTGTGATTCTCTTTTGTGTTTCTGTTCAGGAGACCAAGTGTGGAGACTTCAAGGCGGTGGTGGTGGAAGTTGCTGGCAGAGCATTTTATACCGGAGTTTCACGCTTCGTGCAGGAACCAGACGACAAGCTGACACAAGGTTTTCTGCTGAAATGAACCTCAGAGGTATTTTATGTATAACCATGTTTAAAATCAAAGAATGCAATTAAGCTCTCCAACAAGAGTATTGGAATCATAACAAACTGTGCCAAAGATTTTTTTTTATTTCTTTGTAACAGTTGATTATGACCTGATTTACCTATGTATTAAATTAATGAAAGAAATAATGTTGTTCATGAGGACCAATCTGCTTTAAGAAATATTATTTAGATATTACATTATATTATATTATTGTCCTGAACTAATACATTAGCAAAGAAGAGTAAATGTGATCTGAAACTGGCTGTTAACCTTAGTTTAAAAAAAAAAAAAGAAACTTACTGTAGGGTGGAAAATTCATGTAATTCAGAGCAATGACACAACAAATGCAGGCTAAGATTGACTGACATATTCATATTGCATTATGACATTTGACAAATTTGTAATATGCAATAAATAATAAGTCACTGAGCTATTAACCAGTGAACAGTGTCAGATTGTAACATCAGGATTTTTTTTTAATTTGTATTAAACCTGAGAAAGGCTGGGTGGAGGTCAGGTGTTCTGTTCAATAGCAGTGCCCGACCACTAGATGGCATCATAAACCTGGCTGCTATCAGGGTCTTTGAAGTTAAATCCTTTCAATGTCGATTTATTCATATTAGGTTATTATGCTGGATGAGAATTGATTCAAGTGTATGTGCTTGTTAACTAAGTACAAAAACTCATAACTGTTTTCTCCCATTTATTATCATCAGGTCATTGTACAATGGAAGGCAATATTTAAATTATAAAAGTCCAATGGAGGTCTTTGACACTGGATGGATTCACACAGCTGAAGGGACAGATTAAAATCAAACAGTTTCACGTCCACATGTGAGGTTTTCTACATGAAAGAAAACCTCACATGTGGATCACACAGAGTTCAAGGTTTTGTTTCTTTTTTCTTTTTCTTTCTGCAGTGTAAATCCAGCCAGTGCAAAGAAAACATATTTCATCCATTCAAATAAAAACTTAAAGGAGGGCACTCCCTTCAGAGAGGAACAAGTGTATTGCATCTATTGGGTCTGGTTTAATGGCATTTAGCATAGTAATTATGAATTCATATGTGCATGTGTAACAAGCACGCAACCTTATATATAGATATATGTAATCTATGACATGAGTGTCCACACTTGTTGAGAAATTGCAGATTAGGCCTAGGCCTTTGAGAGTACCCACTCAACAATTAAAATCAACAGAGTTAAGGCCAGCTCTTAACAGGAAAAGGTTCAAATAAAACATACAGTGATCAGATATATAAATGCTGCACGTCAATAATGATGAATAGAAAAGAAACCTCTGCTTCTCAGCTGCGTAACTTGCAGCCAAAACCACGTCTGTCAAACAGCGCAGCGCCTCAGTCCTGTGATGGTTCTGACTGCAAGGAGAACGGCAGTGTCAAGAGGAAGTTCACATCGAGTCTTTCTCCAAAATGATCTCTTGGACAATTCAGGTGCGTGAAAGCAACCCCTCAATCTATGAAATCAGTCCGTACAAAATGGCCCCTCGTGTTTTTAAATGGAATCATCTTCCTGTTTGGATCGAGCATCAAGCCCTGAAGGAGTCAGCTAGCTGCACATTTCACTCTGTGCATAGATTCAGACATACAAAAACAGCACAGAACGGTTCCTGTCAAACAACCGTGAGCATCTCTTACACCTGGAAGGAAACTTTTCTCCTGTGGGGGAAAAAAAAAACATTCTGCTCCTGCACAACAACTTCTTTAAACATTTGACCAAACTGATCCTCCGGAGGGGAATTATCTGATTTGGTCATTAATAACAACTTTTGGCTTCTGCTCCATTTAACATCAAAATCTCAGAGGATGAAAGGTCTAAAACACGTTGTGCTGTGTGTGGCTCTGCAGCGATGAGGCCGAGCTGGGTGGGAATGGAGGAGGGTGCAGAGGAATGTGGATGTCAGTTTGACCCAGAGGGAAACTAATGATGATCAGGAGGGGGGCAAGGATGATGACCCAACCCCGCTTAGAAGTTGAGCTTTGTGACCGGTCGCTCTCTGCTCGAGTCTGTGGTCTGGTTGTTGATGCGCTTGCGGTTGCGTTTCATCTTCGACAGGTCCTTGTCGAAGACCTCGCCTGATCGCAGCGCTGACACCAAGTCGTCAAACTCGCCGCCATCATCCTCCCCGTTTGCCTTCGCTTTGCGGGCCTTTCGCTCCTTCTCCCTCTGTTCTTTCAGCTGGTGACACACAAATAAAAATCATTGTACTTAAAGTGAAGAATTCCATCTAATGATGAAGATTTGCATCAAATTAATATGAGCTAGCTTGAGTTAGCTCAAGCAAAATCTGTCAGCATCTCAAAAGCTGTTTTCTTGGCTGGGCTCAGAAATGGCCATTTTTAGAATTGAAGTTTTGTACAGATTAAACAAAAAAGATGCAATCAGTGAGCTTTAGAGGTGCTGATTGATTTTATTACCTTCAGACAGAGCCAGGTTAGCAGTCTTTGTGCTAACCTAACTAAATGCTGGCAGTGCCTTTATTTTGAAAGGGCAGATATGAGAGGTATTCTCATTTAACCCTCTATTAACACATACTATTAAACATATTTCCCAAAATGTCAAACTATTGCTTTTAAGCATTCCTGTTTAATTTGTAACTTTTGCTAACCAGAGGCCACAGTGGGCATCACAAAATAATGGCAAATTGAATTCTGCTTCATTTCACAAGATTTTCCTGAGTTAGTGGCTTAAAAGACATCAGCCCGACTAAGGCTGTAGCAGCAAACCTGAGTGTATTGAATTAATCAACGCGTCATTTTGTTGGTTATGATGAGTTAAGTTAAACTTTTGTGTTATTAATCTTTGTCAAAATTTACGTAGTCTCACTAGTTTCTGAATAATTTCTAGAACATTTCAGATTATACTCTAATTATACACAGAATGTTTTATAACAACTGTGGTTCTTTTTGGATCATGTAGAAACAGAACAATCACATACCTGAGCTTCCATTTTGGCCCTGCGCTCCTCCTCCTCTTTGCGTTTTCGCATGTTCTCGTTCTCCTGCTGAGCCTCAGTAAATGACTGCAGGAACTGGTCAAAGATGCCAAAGAACTCATCCGGCTGCATCTTATTGGCATCTTCACCAAAGTGCTTTAGTGCCCTCTGGAACTGTGGGACCCAAGAGAAGGGGGCACACAGGGAGGGGGCACATGGGATTAGATTTACAGCAGGACACAGTGGAACCATGTTTTACTCCGTCTTTGACTGTTTTACAGGAGACTCATTAGGTCTCAGCTCTTTGAAATAAGAGCAGGGTACCAGAAGTCGGGCTTTGAAGCCCGTGTTAACCCAGATCTGACCGGCTACTGATTACAGCCGAGACCAGAGACTGGAGCCAGAGCCCAAATTAAGGCAATGTGTTTGTTGAGTATTTTTCACAGTAAGTTAAAAAGGAGAACATCCAGATGTGAGATCATGCTGAGAACATGTACCTTCTGAGATGTGTACATTAAAGGCAGCTCTGTCCATGACACGCAAACTCTACCAGGTGGAGCAAAGATGCCTTTAACTTGCCCAACTTATTTGTAAACGATCAAATTAATAGTTCATGTTTATTACCTGAATGTGCACTGCATTAAAATTAATAGGTTTTGTGTGATGCTTGACAAAAATCCCTAAAGTCTCTCTTTTCTTCCTTTTATCTTGCTATTTTTAAACAATTTTATTATATGTGCACATTCACACAGACCAGATGCAGGGAGCTGTTTAAACGGTCACCATGTTCCTGTTTCCTCATCATGAATACAGAGGACCACTATGAACACTCTCAAATATTTAACTGTGGGACACCGTAAATGATTCACAGAAACTAATGATTGCCATGTGACCAGCTGAGCACTCAGGTCAATGTAGCACGCAAACCGTGGGGCTTAAAACAAGCTCAAGATAAAAACTCTTCCCGTCTCGCACCAATAAACGTGGACAGAAGGTGAATACGCTCAGGTTTCTAGTAGTAAAAAGCTAATTTCTCTTAAAATGGCTGCAAAATCCACACATGCTTCCTTTTTTGCTTTCTCCTCTTATTTTCTCAGGGGCCACCCACACTAGGATGTAGCAGCAACAGTAAGGTTGATAAAAAAAAATAATATGTTGGGCTGGCATGTGTGATCAAGCCCAGTGAGAAACATAATGTCCGTACAATACTGAACATAATGGTGTAAAATATTATCTAAGCCTCTGTTCCTAGTTTCTCTCTTGACCTGCACACAGCCTGACCAATAAAGCATGAGTGGTGCTGCGGCAGGAAGCTGAAACACTTCACTCCTGCTGTTAGCTTTCCTTTAAAGGTGACTGATGAGGTCAAAAGGTGTGTAGAAACAGCTGCGCCGAGAGGAAATTGGAAGCTTTCAGCGTTTGTGTCTACAAGTGACAGTGGTGCTGTCCGCTCTGCTCAAACAGACCGTGCAGCCGCAATGACTTACCAGCTCCTTGGCCTCGGTGAGAGAGTCCTCCACATCGGAGTAGCTGAAGCTGGCCACAGTGACGAACTGACTCACCACCGATACAAATTTGTCGCCCGACTCTTGCGGTCGCTTCTTCTGGTATTCCAGCTCCTATGGGTGTAAACGATCCAGGAGAGGGAAATAGAAGGAAAAATAAAAGGAGAGCTACAGCAGACCTGCACTAAACATAGTATAACAGCGTGAGCAAGACATAACGCATTTTCTCATTGTTCTTTGTGACTCACGGTCTCCACACTTGTCAAGCCGCTGCGCAGGTTGCCGATATCTTTTTCCAGCTCAGTCATGCTGCAAAAAAAGGAAAATGATGGTTTAACACAATATGGAAAGCAAACAAGAGAAGCAGGTGTATGTCAGGCAGCAAGTTCTCCACAGCTCCACCTACTTGACTTTGGCTGCCTCTGAGATACTCTGCAGGTCCTCCTGGAACATCAGGACTTTGGGGTATTTCTTCTCCAAGATGGTGATCAGGTAGTGCAGTAGAGTGATGTTTCTGCAAACACAGATGTACACACTTGAGTGCATGTGTCAAATGTGCATTATATATTGCTTTTATTATGTAGGTTCAGATATTAATAACCATATGGAGTTTTATCTATGTTGCATTCCCTGTTCCAGATGTGGCTTTTATAGATTTCATGCCGTTCTTTCTGTTATTCTCCACAAGTTCTGATGTTACATTTGAAAAATGTTCTTACTTGTCGATACTGGATTTGGTATCAGCGATCTTGTTGAGTGAAGACACCTTGAAGCCGTAAGCGTTGCCTCTCTGACCCTTGTTCATGAAGTTTCCAAAGGCCAGCACCACCTCAAACAGCTGCTTCAGGTTTCTGCTGTGTAAGATCTCCTTTGACGCCTTGGTCAGAGCTGAGACACCAAAGCATAGAGAAAAGAAATGTTTTTTGATGCTTGACTGATTTATTTTTAGACTTGAGTGGGTGGCATATCATTGTCTTGGCAAATATAAAAGGTAAAAATACAAAACATCAGAATTTTAGAAGCTATTGGGGATGACAACAGAGATACTTTTGTTACTTAATGAACTCATATTTCCATAGTTAAAATACTTTTTTTTAAAATGTTTGAGGTTAATGTCACTGGTGTACAAAACTATGAGACTTTTCCCACCTTCAACTTTGGGTTTCACCTCAGCTATCCTCTCTGCAAACTTCTTTTTGAAGTATAAAGACTGCAGCCTCTGCTGGTAGTGGTTTATTCTGGATGGGATGGAAAATGCGTGTAAAGAGGACAAAAATAGAGAAAAAATAATAAATGATTAACAAGGAAATCCACACATTTAGACCAACGCCACAAACCTGGACATTGTGCTTGAGCAAAATGAGTCAAGCCGCCTGTGTGCTTACTTAAATGGCACATACAAAGTTTTACTTGCGGTAATGAAGCTTATTTTAGGCAGCGTTTTTGATTTCAGCTTATAAACCACCGACTCTGCAGCTAATGAAGCCACAGTGATTTTTGGTTCTCCAGTTCATTCTGTACTCAGTGAACTCAAATAACAAAAAAATAACCAACTGCCAAACTGCAGTCAAAATCATTAAAAACCAAACTAACTTTCCTCTTTCCTTTGTGCCTTTAACTTACAAGACTTTGTTTACACAACTGCAACACAAATACTGTTATTACATTATGGAGTATATTTATTCAGCAACACCATTTAGAAATAATGATTCACACAGACAGCTATTGTTCCCTGCTCAGTAGAAAGCCATGTGTCATTTCATTTATCTGCTCTGACTAACAGGAAACAATGCCTATTGTTTCTCAGCAGATGTGATGTGCAGAGCCTTCTCAGGTTAGTACCTGTTTAATACAGAATTAAAAAAGGTAACACGCGACAAAGACAAACTGTATGACTAAAGTACCTGCTCATCTCATAGAGGAAGCGGTCGGGTTTTGCCATTCGGTCCAGCTCGTGTTTGTGCTCCTCCAGAAGATCCACGTCGCTCTTCTCTGGGACAAACTTCAGCAGCTGATGGGGCAGGAAAACACTCTTTACTTAACATGTTAAAAAAGTACTAATCTGTATCATACTGGTAGGTGAAGAGGGCTGAATCTCTGCTGATGTGCTACTGCATCTCACTGCAGAAGCAAGATTTCTTCCCCCTAACTAAATATATTGTACTCATTTATAATACAATGTTTGTCACTGAACACACATTTTTTGTAAAAGCTCCAAAACCATAATCAAGTGCTGAAGCTTGTACTGATTATTGTACCGACATGCATTACTTCACTCTATGGAGAATGGCAAACATCCAGTCACTAAAGGAAAGCATATTTGATTCTTCAAGTGCTGTCACTGCATCCATCAGTGTGTTTCTCTTCTACCTTGTAACTTATTTTTGAGGCCTGGCTCACTTATTTTAACTGTACTAGACACGCTATTTCCTGATTTTTTTTGTTGTTGTGATGTGTGTGTAATGGAGGACTGATAATGAAGTGACGGTGTGAATCTGTGTGAATTTAATAAATTTTCAGCAGTAGTAACTTATTTAGACTTCTCGAGGCAACTTTGTATTCGTTTCCATTTTACTTTGAATTGAATTATTTTGAATATGATGATCTGTTTCTGCTGTCCAGCTTTCACAGATGCGTCCTCTGTCTGAAGTCTTTGTTCTACACATGTACATGTAAAAAGTCAACGATAAACCTGTATATATGGTCAAGAAAATTCTCCAGGATGAAATCTATCTGGGGAAAATCTGGTTTCTCTAATCCTGGTTACAGTAACCAGGCTTCTGGTTTACGTGACCTTTAAGAAATCAACTTACTGGAGAAAGCCTGCTGTAACCTGCTGCATGTAAACACACTGCATGAGAGCTGCTACTGGATGCTGGGAATTTGATGACAAACCTGCTCCAGCATGTCTTTGGGAAGGTCCTCCTGTTCATCCATGGTTAGAATGGCTCTCTTGATCTCCTCATTTGAAAGCTTCAGCCTGCAGCACAGATACAGATACAAAATATATCATAAACTGCGATGTGTCAGTAAGTTTTCTTATGAGTGTTAATGATACTGAAATAAAACTACCGAGAGAGGAGGATGTTGCAGTTTTGAGCTCGACGGCCATCAATGACTGACAGCTCCTTGACTTTTTTAGAGCTCAGCATGTCGTCCTCTGCCTCTTTCTGTGAGCAAAGTGATGAAGGTCAGAATGCAACAGGCCATTTTAATGTGCACAAGTTAGTTTTAGTTCCAGTCACCCACAGACACAACAATGAAGATGACGCACGCCCTAAAATCCCAAACAAGAGAAATTCAGTACAAAGGCTTTGAAAACGGTCACACATTCGTGAGTACATGCAAACATGACACACAAAGAAAGGGAGCTGAACAAAAGGTTGTATATTCTGTTGGACATACATTAAATAAGAAGATGTGGCTGAAAGTACAAAAGGACACGACGCATAACACAAAGTCTGACTGAATCCACAAAAGTTCAGACTGTATATCTACTGTACTGTAAGTGCACTCACCTGTTTGCTGTTATTGATCATAAAGAAGTCCTAAAATGCAGGCAAGAAGCAGGGAAGATGTAAGCACTCATTAGAATAAGTAAAGCAGTTACGTGATTGCAGCCCATAAAAACAAACAGCAAAATCAATCGAAGCTCGTTCGGCACTTAAATGACAATGGATCTATCAGTAATGAAGTGAGCAGCAGTGAGACGTGAGTTGTTCAGTTGATCGATGCGTGCTTATAGTCCACATGCTGTGCACATATGAAATCTGCTGAGTGTGTCTACTGTCATCTTTTTGTTTAAACTAACCAGACTGACACAGAATCTAAATTTGGTCAAAGTGTTTGTTCCAATTGATCCATGTTCAATCTTTTCTAATTGTGTTGGACATGCTGAAAGTCATGTTTGAGCACAACTTTGAAAAGACATGCTCATTCCGCTCGGTACAACTAATAAAGACACTACTGATTATGAATAACTAGTAACTAAATGAACTGCAAACTGAAGCCACATGAAGAAAAAAAGATGATTCTGAGCAGCTCACTCATGCATTTTCAATCACATATGGCAAAATGATCAAAACCATAAACAAAAATGGCAAGAATTAGCATTCCAGTCAAATGTAAGAAGGTGTTCAAAATGATTTAAGCATGAAAGTTGTGCACCTAACAAACCCCCCAAAATTTATCTGGCAATTTCTCCTATCTTCTTTTTTTTTTGGTTTAGTCTGACTTTGGTTTTTTTGTAAATTTGTTTTTTGACCTCTTCCCTTCTTTTTCTCCCTTCTTCAACTGTACTTGAGAAATCAAAAGTTGCAAAACAGGAGAAATTTAGAAAATGCAAGCCAGCTAAGCCCTCAGCCACCCATCCCACCCAAACACACTACCCCCCTCGGCCCCGACATCTGGTGAGCTGCAGAGATGAGCCGCATCGTCCTCAGTACCTGCTGTCTCTGATAGGCCGAGAAGGTCTTTTCAATGTCATCCAGATCCAGGATTTTGAAAACCTTGGTATCATCCACATCCATCCACACAGTGCCCTCCAGTTTATTCTGAGCAGAGGGGAATAAGACATTTATAGCTCATAATTTTAACACAGAGCATCAATATATTCAGGCGTTTGTAACTGATCTCACCTCAGCTAACTTGGCCCAGTTGAAAGATTTGAGCGGATTGGCTGGCTGGGGAATGTTCTTCTTCTTCAGGGATGGTCCGAGTGGCGCTCCAGGCGGGGGAGGGATACCTCCGATGGGTGGGCGTCCGGGAGGAGGCGGGGGTCCACCCGGAGGAGGGGGTGGGGGAGGTGGAGGAGGCATCATGCCCCCAGGAGGAGGCGGTGGGGGAGGTGGGCACATACCTCCAAAAGCTGGCGTGGGTGGAGGAGGCACGGGACCACCAGGGGGGCCGGGGGTGAGGGGAGGGCCTCCAGGAACAACAGCTGCCTGTCTCTGCAGAGAGAGAGGAACATCAGGGAGATTTCAAATACTGCAGAGTGTCTATATTACAGATTACATTGGACAGGAGAACAATGTTGATCAGACCATAACAAAAATATACAATATCATCAGCCTTATCCTTTAAATTTTAAAAGAATATCCTCTATCAGTGATTCCTAACATGAGGAATCAGAGGATGATTAAAAGTATATGAAAGAAAAAAATATTTCTGATTTTGTTTCTTATGAAAATACAACACACTTTCCCCTCTTCAGGCTTATAAAAATCCTTCAAGGAGGAATGAAGAGGGGTCGTTTCAAGGGCTTATAAATCAAAAAGGGTGGGAGACACTGTCACAGGTTGCATTTTAAGTTATCATAAAGTGATCTAGTGATTATAAATGACAACGTACGGTGCTTAGTTCGTGCAGTCGGGTAGTGAGTTCGGTCACTTGCTGTTTGACATTCTTGTGCTCGGTGCTCTCCTTTTCCAGCTTCTCTTTCATCTTGTTGAGCGTCTGCATCATGTCCTCTTTCTCCTGGGTCTTTGCATCACATTCACGCTCTTTCTTCTCAAACCTCTGCTGCAACTCGTGGTGCTCTGTGATGGGAAGTCACAGCAATGTTGAATTGACTGAGAACTTGATTGTGACTGGCAACAACCTTTAATGAACTTGTTCTGTTTCAGATAAGTAATTCATAGTCTTACAAACCTTTTCTCATTTTCTCTGCCTGCTCTTTCCACTGTTTGACCTCATTTTCATTGACCAGCCTGCAGAAAGGATGACACACATAATTAACTACAGTATCTACATGAGTCCAGTCATTGTTTTTCTGAACTTAAAAGGGAAGCTATTTTTGAGCCAACACTGTTGAGCACATGGCTTTTTTTTCACAGGAACACAAACACGATTCTCCATTCTTCAATCTGGCGGCAGAGTAATCTGTTCCATGTACTCATTCATCTGTCAAAGGAAATCAGAGGACTCACATCCGGACAACGTTCTTCACGTTAAAATTCTCCAGTGGTGTGACGTCGGGGTCGTGACCTTTGTCATTCTGCAAGACCATCTGCTGGACGATACGATCCAACAGCAGCCAGTACTGCACTGTGTTCCCGCTCCTCTTATCTGAGGAGAGAGGAAGAGAGTTTCCCATTAGCCTGCTGGCCTGAGTTTTATTATTCACCCCAGCGTTGAGGATTAGTGTCTCAGAAAGTACTGATTGAAGTCGGATCCACAGTGGCTGTTTGATTATGATGAAACAAACGAATGATATTCTAAAGCCACAGAGAGAATATAATTATAGGTTACAACAAGGTGGCACACACATAGATCCACTGCTGTTGGAAGGCATCCTGTTATTCCTCTTTACCAGGGTATTTAAAAAATGCTCAGCACATCATATTCAGTACTATTACTTTGATTCCAAGTACCATCACAAGCTTGCACTTTATGTGCTCTTGTGTATAACCGCAACACTCGTATTCACAGCTCAAGTGTTAATTAAATGCCTAAAAGAAAGTAACTGAGACTGAGCTTTTGTGAGCTTTAAAGAAAAAGGCTACTGCAGTTGGTTAGTTGCTCTTTGTTTTCAACTCAAATGTCGTGGGAAAAGTTGGCTAACTATTAAACCCGATGAATTTTTTTGCAACAGAAAATAAATACTAGCCAACAACAGTTCAGTGTGGCTGGGAATGTGCTTATCCAATTTCTGGGCTGACTAATCCGGACAAAGTCAACATCCTTATCTTTTTGGCCAGAAACCAGAAGGTACTGCGTATTTTGTGGGAGTAACACTGCTACTTTGTTTGGAGCCTTGTTATATTTCAGGATATTTTAAATTCACCAGTGTGTTTTAATCACAATTTATAACACAAAATATTCTGAACTGTATTTGTCCAGATGTGTTCTCTGGTTTAAGTAAAAATAATTTAAAGAGACACTCACGTGGCATGAGGAGACAGTGATGCATGACAGACATAAAGTGCGGGTATGCGTCAGTGTGGTTTATCTTCTTACGGATGAGATCAAAAACTTGGGTGGCACTTTTGGTGTCTATATGTACCTGAAGGAGAAGAAGTAAAACAGCCCCTGTAAATATGTTATGCAAAATATTTTATAGTCACAAATAATGTGAGAATTATGTCAGGATCTTTTTTTTTTTTTTCTTACCGACTCAAAACGTTTTGACAAAGCCAGCTCATCCTCGTTCCGCAGCATCTCAAAATAATCTAAATGCCTGAGAGTGTGAGAGGAAAACACTCAATTAGAGCAGCAAATGTCAAATGTCTGCAAATGTGATACATTTACACAGTATAATTTTGTCAAAGATCTCTGCGGAAGGTAATTATAAAATACATTATCTCTATTGTCTTACCACCTGATGCCATTTCATTCACAGGCGTTGGAATGATTAAAATACCTGATGTTTAGAGGGTGTTATTTTGTTTTCTGGGTTTTCTGCAGTCTTTTTCTCTGTTCCATCTCACCTGTCTAATGTGGAGTTTTCATGAGAACGTAGCTTATCGATCACAGGTTGGATCCCCAACATGAGAAACTCATATCGTAGGTGGATACGGAATTCCAAACTTGTCTACATTCGAAAAAAATAAAATAAAAATTAGCAGCAAAAAAGGATGCAACAATGTTTTAAAAGAGTCTCTTGAATGAGTGGCCAAGGGACATGATGACCTTCTAGTGTGAAAGGGAGCATAAAAACTATCTGATGCCTATATTTTACCTCTCCAGTGCCTTGACTCAGCACAGCATTTATAAAGGACATGATGGCTGTTTTCAGGTTGACCTCATCTCTGTATCTCCCTGTACTCCGGTCCAGATCGTTTATAAGGGTCTGTGGAACGACATGTCATTATTACATTATTATGTCATTATCAGGTGTTAAATATCTTCCCGTGATATTGCTTTTATTGCTATTGTCTGCAAAAGATTTAAAACCCCAACTGTGCACTCTCATTCACCTGGAACCGTGTCCTCTCGCAAGCGAAGCGTTGGTAGTGCAGCATGGCCTCCAGGATTTTTTTGTGCCCGCCAGGCACCAGACACACGGCGCCCATGATCTCCAGCACCGCCACCTTGGTCTTGATGTTCTCCGTTGCCAGGCTCTGGGCGATGATGTTGATGCTCTCGGAGTGAGAGAGGACATGGGCGCGGCCCTGCGAGTTGTTCATCAGAGCTTTGATGCAGCCAATCAGAGACGTGTGGATCTGCGACTCTGTGGTCTCATAGTCCATGCTCTTCAGGAAGTTTAGGATGCACGTCAGGCCGTCCAGGTCGATAAAACGAGTCACGAACCTAAGAGGGGAGCACAGAGAAATCATCTGAGGTTAGGGACAAAGCAGGACTAGTTTTATAATGCACAAATGTCCTGCAGTAAAGCTGTAATATCATATGCCAAATAGCTAAATGTGTGTATGTACATGTATGTTCACTTGTACTATGACTGACTCGTCTTCAGTGAATATAATAAGTCAATCAGGACATTTGCTTTTAAAGGGTTCATTCACATTGAAGAAGAATCTTAAACCAATACCGCAGTGACATTTATGGCTGTTCAATTCTTAAAGGACACATTTACATACTGTTGTGAGGGACTGAAAAGAGTGACAGACAAGGTGAGAGGAGGTTAAATGAAAAGAGATGTGATGATAGATGGTATTAAACGTAAAGGACAGGGAGGAGATAAAGAGACGGCACAGAGTGAGACAACAGGAGGATTTGTCCACCTCATGGGTTGTGTCCTCAGAGCCGTCTTCAAGCTCTCAATGGTTTTGTTCCTCTCTTCCTCATCTTCTTTCTCCAGAGCGAGGAGCGTCTTTCTCTGTTCAACAAAAGGTAAACATGATAAATCTGAATCAGTAGTCAAACAATTCAAAGCCAAAATGAAGCTAATTTTCCAAAGATGTGTA
The DNA here is from genome assembly GCA_025331565.1 of Holacanthus passer. Lineage (NCBI taxonomy): Eukaryota > Metazoa > Chordata > Actinopteri > Pomacanthidae > Holacanthus > Holacanthus passer. The sequence continues at coordinate 3,632,669 of JAFREQ010000034.1, forward strand.
AAGATGTTCTTGGTATTAGTAAGAAAAACTGCCAACAGATGAAGTTCGTGGGTTAAGCTGAAGGTACAGTATGTGGCAGACAGCAACAGTCATAACATTATATCATTTAATGACATGGTTTACTTGTGTTTCTATTAGAAAGGAAGAAAGAAAGTCCTTAAGAATTAAAAAGTATTTTATTTGTTGGCTCACTACTAGCTTGATTTAGTTGAAAGTTGTCAAGTCAAGCTTTATTTATGTCGCCCTGAATCACAGATTTGTCTCAGGGGGCTTTAAGGATAAGGAAAAACTCTTAAATAAGGAAAAAAAAAACCTCAGGAAGAGCAACAAGAGGACAAACCATTTTTTATCCAAAGAATAAATAAAGTTCATGCCATTACTCACAGCTGCCATTGAATTGAGCTGATCAATGTAGTATTCTGGCCAACTAGTTGCACTTTTGTTTTCTTCTTGTTCCTGAAAAACAGAGAATAACAGAGTGAATAAAGCTGTGAAGTGATCCAGGTAGGCTTAGTGTTAAAGGAATGTGACACAATTAATAGAGAGAAAAAAAGATGAGATACATTAATTAGAAAAAGATGTATTTGGCTTATGAATATTAACTTGGAATAATTGTAAATGAGAGAATGTGGTTTTATGGAAATATTTTGGAAAGTCACATGAGGGGACAAGTTGTTTGCTTCATGTCACATGTTTCAATACACTGAAGTGGAACTGCAATCCAGATGGAGAACCTCATCAACTGGCTTTGAAAGGCATGAAACATACAAACAGCAACAAACACACGGGAAACAGAAGGTCTGGGGCCTAAATAGCCAAAAGCCTAAAATGGAGCAGGAACTCAAAGTAGGGCGACACAGATATTGAGTCCATTTTATCATCGAGCGCTTCGCTGAGTTACAGGAGGTGGTGAGAAGTGCAGAAAAGAGAGCACAGCTGCTTGAGAAAATCTTGAGATTAGCAAATGAATGTTAAAACTGTGGATTAAGGACGCGGCCTGATTTATGCTGAGATTAATCTCTTGACAGGCACGTTTGTGTGTGTTACAAGTGAAAAAAAATAATAACTGCAAGACATTTCTGAGATGATTTGATTCTCTAACTCAAGGGAAAACAGTGAGGAGAAAATGACTTGACCATGAACTTGGCTTGTACATAAAAGGCCCCTCGGCTTTCATTTCAGCTCTCGCTTCATTAAGCACAAGTGAGCTGTGACCATCAGAAACTAATTGGGCGTCAGTTAATAAAGCGGCCTGCATAGACTTGGCTGATCCCACAGAAACTGCAGGCCTTGGCTGGTCTGAAGGGATCGTGCAGCGACAGGAAGAGCTGATCCTGCTGTTCCACTCAAGACCAGTGCCAGCTTGACCGGCTGGGTGCTGGAAGAGGTTCAGTCCATTAGTGGAGGAGGCGGAGAGGTGGGACCACTTCCTTTTGCATCTTATAATAGTTCATCTTTCAACTCAAAGACACTCTCTTCAAACACTGAGATGCCTCCAGTTTATTTAGGGTCATGATGAGAGAGGAAAGTGGGGAGTTTATTTTTTGCACATTTGAGAAAGTAAAGATCAAAGACACATTAGGAAACGGGAATCAATCTTGGTTATTCAGGGGTGAAAGGACAGTCTGCTTGAAAGAGAAGTTACAACTCTGTCCTCTCAGACATCTTAAGTTTTTTTGGATGAAATTTGAATCCTAACTGCAAAATCTCTGCTAACAACCAGATCAGTAAATCTGCCTCTTGGCAGGCGATGTCGTGTAGAAGAGAGCTGACAAGAAGGAGGAAGAAGATTGATTCGCTGCAGCATGATTTCATCAGCTCAGGTGCTTGGCCAAACCAAACAACTCAAAGCTTTGCTGCTTTGACTGACTTATCTCCTCCCGGCCCAGCCCGGCTTCTGAAGCCAAGAAACGGCCGTCGAAAAAGAGTGTCCTCATCACTCGCGCCCTGATAATGACCCCACCTTCCTCCTTATCATCCCCCTCTGCCTCACACACAAAAGCTGCACCTGTGGAAGTGAAGCCTTCCTGTTTGCCTTGGACAACCGACTGCTTCCTTTGCCTCTTTTCCACACACACGAACACAGACAAGCACACACACACACACACACACACACACACAGAAACCCTTCCTCTCTGGACTCAGATGTTGAGTTTGTATCTGTCTGAGCCAGGGCCAGAGCCTGCTGCTGACTCAGCAGTATTGATGTCTTTCTGTCTCTTCTTCCTCTCCCCCTCTGCAGGTCGATGCTGCACATAAAAGATTTGGTCCTGCCAAATCCTCCTCCTCACACCAACACTAAAACAACCCTATGTGATCTCTAGAATGCTGAACAGAAGGAGAGCAACATTTTGGGGTTTATTTTCAAAAAGCCTTATGAGGCTACTTTGGGCCCCTGGACTGCTCCTAACGAGGCCAGTAATTGGGGCACAGTAGAAATGGGAGCACACACCGTGCTGTTTCCATTTTCACTACCTCCATCACTCGCCTTGTTGCTGCTGGCCACTGTGTGCAGCCAAAGTGCATCAATACTTAAAGTGAGTGTTCAGCCAAAAAGAAATAATGGCTTGTGATGATGATGTGTGATGCATATTTATTGACTCAAAAATACTCAAAACTAAAAAAAAAGGAATAGTTCAGTATTTTTTAGAAATATACTTTTTTCCTGAGAGTTACTGACTGTCCAAAGGTAACGAAATCCACCCAGTGGTGTCAATCTTCTCATCTAAGTCTCTACAAGAATGGGAATAAGCACATTGTTAAACTATTCCTTTAATGATTCTCAGTCCATTAGAAAAAGAGTACAAAAATCAAAAAAAATGACATTGATTTTTTTGGATCTGAGACCAGTGATGAGAGGGGGTGACAGTTTTTTCTTAACTCATTTCTAAATTTAAACAACACAAAAGGTAAACAAGGATGAAGGAGCAGAATATTCCATTGCATGAATTCTGCCTTTTCCCTAACCTCCCTTACATTTTATTAGCACAACTGGGACCAGTTCAACACTTTGATGGGTTTTTGCACTTCTGCCTTTTTGCTGCTGTGCTTTTCAACAGACTATCACACTAAATCCCAACACTCCTCACCTCCAGTTTGCAACCGGATGTAGGAAAAGATAAATCTCTCTTTATGCCCTGTCTGAATATTAGTCAGGACAGGATATCCTACACACTCATACCTACGGCCTTGAGTAACAGTGCTGTAAAAACGCGAGGGTGCATTGAGTGGTAGCTGGAAAGCTCAACTCGAGCTGATCCAAACTAGACCAGGCGTCCGTGATTTCCTGCATGCAGAGGAGGGATTACTATAGAGGGAGCGGAGGAACAGCTGACAGTCCTTTTATCATGAGGACATAGGAAGACATAATGAACTATGACACCCTCACAGAGTGGTAGAGTATGTTATGACTGCATGAATGCTTTGATGGGACAGGTGTATTATCTAAAAAAAGATACTGCATGATTTAAGAAAAAAACTCCTTTTCAGGAAATGTGCCAAGCTTTTTTGATTTTGAATGAGAAGGAAATGACAAACAGTCTTTGGAGCCACAAGAAACAAGATATTACTTTTGAATTCTACAGTCTAGGAATATATTTAAGTACTTTAGAATTTCTGACACTGCCTTCTCTGATAGTGGATTATCTGATGGAACAGGCTTAATTTAGCCTTTGTCGTACTCCCTCTACATAACCCTATTTTTATATCCACCTTGTGTAACATCCACTAAAGTGAGTTATCCGTGGTGGAGCTCTGATTAGACTTTCATTATGCAGTGGTGGGAAAAGTGACTGCGAGAATAAAGTTATTAGACAGTATGCAGGGTAGTATGTTCCAATCGTTCATTTATTTCTCTGTGTATTATTTGTTTAATAGTAGCATTCCATTACAGGACATTATAGGAAGTTTATACTGTTTTGTGAGTGTGATGAGTGCTAGTGCTAACTAAAGGATTGCTCTATTATGTCGTGAATTACAATGTGTGTGCTTTCATCTCGCAGGAAGTTGTATGAATGTGACATTAAAGATGAAAAAAAATAATCACCTGCATTCCACAGATACAGTATACAGACAACACGCTCATGCTCGAGCCTGTTGTGAGCAGAGAACTACAGTAACACAAAGGCGCTGTGGTCTGAGCTTTAGAAAAATCACAGCTTCAGGTATCAACAAATCAGTGAGGGTGGAGATACTTGGCAGCTTAGATATTCACGGAGATTGTTCAGCAAAAGCAGCCTGTGTGCTGGAATCTTGCGGAGGCTGATGTTGAGTTTGACATAATGCACAGTGAGAGTCTTTTACCTTCTTTTTGCTGCAGTAGATTTGCCATTTCTTCTCTGCAGGCAGGGCGAACATGGCCTCCCTGTGTTTCTCTGTGAGGTCAAGCTCATCCTGCAAAGTGGAGAAAAACAGCAAAGAAGGTTACAAAATGTGGGTGGGGAGGGTTCAAAAGAAGAGGAAAAAGTCTTCAAAATCCTTTATTGATTGTCTGGAGTAGATAATATTCGATGACTAGAAATGGAGCAGCATTCTCAAAACACAGCTCACAGATAAGCTGCGCAAGCTATCAAACCATCCTGCCGCAAATTTAGAAATAGCCACATAAATCAATTGTGCTTTTCCCCCAAAACAAAAACATGTGCCAGGAGTAGTTGCATCAGATCTCTGCTCTCAGTTCAAGATTGATTTGTGATCAGTGGGATATGACCATAAATTCAATATGATTCTGAATCAAATCAGATGTCTCGGAGGCTTTAGACGTGTGAGTAACGGGGGAGAAAGATAAGGCGTGGTCTGTCTGCTCGACATGTGGTAACAAACATCTGGAGACAACATGCGTCACGATGCATGACAGATATTTCACAGAGGCACACAAAGGGTGCTGCTGGGAAGTGTTTGACTAAATACAAGAGAGCTTCCTGCAAATGTCAATTAAAAGCATCAGCATCTTTCATCACAGCATGGGGATGGAATTAATGGTAGATTCGTGTTGAAAATAAACTGTTTTCTGTTTTAATCCACATTAGTCAAATCTAAAAGCAATTATGTGTAAATAAGCTTCATGTGAAATAGGAGGTGAAAGTCATGAGAAGACTTTTAAGCAATTTAGTTCCATGAGAAAATACAGTCAGTTGTCTAAATGCAGGTTTATTCGTTCTTATTTAAGCAATAAATGGAGATTAAACTAATGTGGTTTACCCAACAGAGTGATTGCTAAATATTTTATGGCAACGATTCATCATGGGAATTGTCATCAGGAATGTTCTTTTTAAAGCCATTAAGCCCTGTGAATCAATATGTGCAGTGATCAAATGTCCTAAAACGATTGTGTGGACTATTGACTGATCTCATGAATTAGGGTCCACACACTCACTGGCGAGCACTGAATGAGAATAAGCCAACTAATTCAATTGTATATTTCATTGATTCTTTACATCACAAAGGGCAGCTACATGTTTCATGCTGCAACAGATTTGTTATTATTGTTCTATTTGACTGTGAGTGAGAGAGGCTCTATCTCTTTGAATATAGGATGGGAAAAAGAAGCTTTACCTTGATTTACAAGTATTTGGAAAACTCTCCAAATTAATCTCAAGTTCAAAGGTCGGGTTTATCGTAACAGAGCAGATGGGCCCAACTTATTCCTTTTTTCAAGCAAGCCCATTCTGATTATACACGCACATGGTGGCTCATTCTAGGTGGAAAGAAAAAGCACGTGGCTGTTTTCTTTTGGTAAACAGAGCAACTGAAAGCCTCCTTGTCGTCACACTCAACTTACTCAATTATGTCTTCATAAAGGGCGGTAGACAAAAACAAGCAATTAGCAGATGGAGGAGGCCGAGACATTAAGAGTTCCTGAATGAGGTCTATTGATGTGCAAAAATGTCACGCTTAGATTACTGTGGAAACCATGGGAGAGGAAAATGGGGCAAGAGAGAGTGGAGAGCACGACAAATTAGAAGTGACAATAAGACAGAGAAAGAATAGCAGCCTGGCCCCGTTACTCACAAGACAGTGTAAACTGGGAGGAAGTGACAGTCTGTGAATGTCTCAAAATGTAACAGTGTAAACAATGAGGTAAGATTATATTTTAATGACGGTGTCTGAGTTTAATAAATTGTTGAAATGCAAGATGTTAAACAGCCATTGTAAAACACAAATATTTGAATTCTCTTGTAAATTCAGGAAAAAGGCTCCAAGCATTTCAGCGGTAGTATTTATCTTCTATTATCCATTATTTATAAGGAAGGATGGTTTTTAGACATCAAAAGGGTTGCAAGTTGTTCCTGGAAAATTGTATGAACTAAACAAAGAGCCACCTTTCCACACTATATTATACACTACTGTATGTGCTATGTGAGAAAAGGGACCAATCCAAAGTTTTAGAAAGTGGTCAACAGGGGAACGCTATCCAACTGATGAGAATGTACATCTTTACAACAAAGTTTATCTCAAGCACAGTTATTCTAAAGTCATCATATACAACTAATTAAATCAGCTCTCACTCAAAACTGTTTCACTCTTGCTAAGTTGGAAGCCTGATGAATAAGAAAATCATAAAACTCGTCTTAAAGCATAAGACTGGTTGTATATATTTTTTTCAATGTCACAAAAAAGGACCAAAATTTCGTAGACTGTCTCTCAATACTTTGTGACATTATTTTCTCGTCTATGGCCCAAATTTGATTCAAAATCAAAATCTCCATCTTTTAAAAAGGCTCACAAATATACTATATTTTTTAAAAAGGCTAAATAATTCCCTACAACAGCTGGGCACTGTAATTTTTTGCAGACAGGGGAAACAGCAGGAGAAAACAGAGCATTTGCTGGGGACTATTTTCAGCTGTACATCAATACGCATCTGGTGCCATCTGGAGTATTTACAGCAGGAGGATGGTGTATGTGGGATAACTCAAAATAAACTACAGTGGCCATGCTCATGGTAATAAAAAATAAGTCACCCAGTTCAACAGTGTGACTCATTTATGTATTTTTAATTGCTTTTGGGCAGCAGTGGAGGTCTAAGGCACAGAAGAATAAGCTATATCAGGCTTTAGCTACACAGGCAAAACTCAGTCATTTAGGTCTTTTCAAGGGATTTGCTGGCATTAAAAAAATGTATTTAATAAAATGAATATGAATTTTATGAGTGAAATGCTTCTTTTGAAGTCTTACAATTACTCTGGCATGAATTTCCTCAAAAGAATAAGCAGAATAAAATATCTTACCACCAACTCGGAGAACATGCCATCCAGCTCATCATATCCTGGCATCGGCAGTGACGGCTCCATGGCCTGCAGGGCAAAGTCCTCCCGCAGTCTGTAGGTGATCTCTGGGTGATCGCTGTTGTTGAAACAGCAGAATATGAAGGAGAGGCCACCACGGCCACTGCCGGCGCGTTTCCGAGGAGCCATGGCTGTCCGACGAGTCCGGCTGGTCAGGCAGGGAGGGTGGGAGGCTCCTTCACAGCCTCTTTACAGCCTCCTCCACCTCAGAGTTTGGCCTCCGTCAGAGAGTACTGTGGACACAGAGAGGGGACACAATGAGTTTTCAACACAAAACTGAATACACAGGGGAGTGAAGTTTGTGCATTTTAAAATGGCATTCACAAAAATCAATTATAGAAGCATAGTTAGAGACAGATGAACAATAGAAGATAATAAGATCCATAAACACTAAGACACATGTCCATTTGAATGGTACAAAATACAAAGATTAATAATTTCTGTTCTCTCAGAATGAGTCCCACAGCGACAACACAGCCATGTTGTTGCATCATGATCAGAACTGTTACTTATTAGCAGCTAGACGACACAAAACCTGTTACGGCTATGTGTTTTCCACACTTCCAGCCTTACCATCTGTCCCTGGTAATGTTTAATGACGTGGGGTCATAATTTTTGAAGCGAAAGTACAATGCACCGTATCAGTGAGGACAAGCACTGAAAGATTCAATTATATCGTTTACACAATAGGCCCCCGTGAGAGTGTGATGTTTGAAATGGAGACCATAATTTGCCAGGATTAGTGTATTCAGGCCTTTTCATCTCCCCTTCCTTCCTTTTCAGCATCAGCTTTCCTCTAAAGACCTAACGAGCAATGATTAGAGGGGAGTGTTTACAATGACCATGGTGAGAGGTGTGTGAGGCTTTTTGTTGTTTTGAAGACTGGCTCGGTCATTGTGGGTGAAGAGCGAAAACAGGCCGGAGACGAGTCATGAGATGTGTAAGCAGGTCTGCACGTTGTTCAAGTGACACACGAGAGGTTTGCAAGGTTTGGAGTCCACGTCAAACTCAAACATACACTGTCTCAATCATCCTGATAATCATCACCAGCAGACTCTCTCTTCCTGGCTCTCAGTCTTAGTAGATACGATTACACATTTGCTTTGGTCTCTAGCAGCTGCAATTTAATCAGTAATGTAGGAAATGTGTGCAATCCTGGTGGGCCACTGCCACATCTGCCCTGCCTCTATATCACAGATAAAAATACATAGATATCAGCTGTCACAAATGAATAGCATTGATGGGGAGGGTTAAGCACATTACAGAAAGTCTTGTCCTGCCAGGTGAAGATTCAAAAACATCACCATAAATAGATTTCCATATGCTTAAAGGTATTTTTGGGTTGCATTTAGCAGTGGGGCTCTAGGGACGGCAATGTCAGGGTGTTGGTCGTTCCACCACTTTTGTCCAGACTGAAATATCTCAACAAATAGATGGATTGATATGAAATTTCGTACAGACATTCATGGTCCCCAGAGGATGAATCCTACTGATTTTGGTGATCATCTGCCTTCAGTTTTGAGTGAAATGTCTGAACAATGATTGGATGGACTGCCATGAAATTTGGTACACACATTCATGTTGACCTGAGGATATTTTCTAAAAAGGTTGGCCAACCATTAACTTTTCATCTCATCTAGTTTCATCTAGTTTCCTCAGGTCAAAATTTCAATTTGTCCAATACTTTGGCCATATCAGCCACAGCTGTGCTTTGCACTTAGTGCCAATTAGCAAATGTAGCATTGCAACATGCTAAAATGAGATGGTGAACATTGTGAACACTGTACTGTACTTAGTTTTGTCAGTGTGATCATGTTAGCATTATAGCTTTAGCACTTAGCTTGAAGTACTTCTGTGCCAAAGTAGAGCCTCACAGAGTTGTTTGCATGGCAGTCGCCTCTTTTTAATGTCACAGTCCTTATTGTGGTCTCTTCAGAGGGTATTTTGATCTGGGATCAGACTGAACTGTACGTGGAGCATTTGCTTCTCTGGTTACAGCTATTCAAACATCAAGAGCGACTGTTACTAAAGCTGAAAAGTGTAACAAAAGGTAAGCGTTTGAGACAAGACAGATCTTGAATCTCACTGTCGAAAACAGGTTTGATTTGTGACAAACTGTTAATTTATACAAACGCACAGAGTAAGAGAGAAAACAGCTGCAGCGTGTGCTCTCAGACCTGCTGGCTTGACTCCAAGCAGGAATAATGAAATAAAGTGTACAAGACGTCTCCGCTGTCTGGCAAAATAAAGACACGGTGTCCAGATATCCACGAGGACACTGCTGTCAGCATGTGACAAAAACAGATCTGCAGTCTCCATCCCTGCTGTGCCGAGCGGTGTGAGGCCAAGTATCATAACCACAGAGCCTGCGCTGACCTGCAGGAATTTGTGGACGCCTTTTCTCGGTGACCGGCGGCTCGCTGAACATAACCAAGTTCCCTTGACCTTTCCGAGTATTTTCCTGTAAGTTGGAGGCTTCGTCCAGACAGAACGCATCAGAAACAGTGTGATGCAGTCTAAATTTACCATGGTCAGGTCACATACTTCACAGTAATCGAAGATTGCGGTTCACGATGCTCAGTGGGCTGAGGCAAGGGACGATGGCTAAAGTTATCTTTTCCAAAAGGGAAAGTGAGGACATTTCCTATGGCAACTTTGTCTAAGTAGAGTCAATAAAAAGCCGGTTCTGTGGTCTACCTAAATAAAGCCTGATGCCATCACTGTCCCATTTTAGCCACTTTTTTTGGTTCATCTGTGTTTCTTCTATCCAAAAGCTGTACTTTTCTAATCTGGGAGAGTTGCTGCAGTTGTCAGCTACTTTTTCCAACCACCACAAAATCTGGAAATCTGTCATATTATTTTCATATTGCACCCAATTTTAAAAAAGAAATCTTTGCTTAAACATGTCTCTTAATATGCTGATGGTAACAGAAACAAAGGCAAATCAAAAACAAAGGCACAAAGATAAGATACCATTTAACAATTTAAAATTTTGTTCCCAACTAAGCTGTGTTGATAATGTTTTGTTGCATCAGTTTAATGTTTAATCAGACATTAATCCAAATTATAACTTGTGTTTCTTACTGGCTGACAAACTTACCAGTAAAACCAGTAAGAACTGGGCAAATTGTCAAACAAAACTAACAATAGCCAAATTCATCCCATTACAAGAATAATGACAGCAGACAGCAAATGTACTTATGTATACAATGGGCAGTGAATGAAAAAGCTTCAAGTGTACTACATAGACAAGGTACCTGAGGTCAAATGGCCACACGTGGGATAAAGTACACAGCAGCTCACTCTTACTAACACACTGAATAGTATATTTATTTTGACACATCCTTGACTTTTCCAAATAGACTACCAGAGGCCTCAACAGCAGCTGCTTGGCTTCACGCTCACCATCTATTCTAGCATGAAGGGAAGAAGCAATTCAAAGCCCTCTTTGACCATATTAGTCCACGAAACTAACCATCTTTTCCATTAGCTAAAGTGAGCTGTAAACTTTGTATGAACCCGTGAGCCAGAGTGGGACAGCACTGGTCCCCATCCAGCTACAGGAACCTGTGGATGTGCCACGGCTCGACCATGTGGGGAGGGTACAAAGAGGCAGACCACGAGGGCAAAGAGGGGGAGGCGTTGAAGGTTTGAACACACAGACACTGAGTCACTGTTAAGACTTCGTGTTCGTGCTGTAATTGTTAACCTGCGAGACCCGAGCGCTCCTACATTAGCCCCCGGAGGTTGTCTGTCAGACGGTCAAGGTTCCCAACATAACAGAGGCCTGTTAGAACAAGAGGACATTCCTCTCATAGCCAGGTGAGCCTTGTGACCCTGAACAACACCCACACAAATACACCTTCCACTGTCACCTGCTCTGAGAGGGAACACAGATTATCTCAAATCGAGCAAGTACAAGTCAACCAGTCAAACTCACCTTAAGCTGTCCAAGCAGTGAAAGTGAGCAGAGTTAACAGTTATTTCCAGTTATAGTTATTAATGCCATGTAACAGCTGCTCTTTCCATGTAATAAAGAAGAATGCTGTTTATACTGACGTAAATCGACTACTGGATTGTACCAGAGAAACATCATGACTTCTGTTGGCCGCTGCTTCCAGTATGAGGCATATTCTTTTGTACTCCTTCATTCATACACATCCAATAATTAACCCCACCCACCCATATTCACACAAACACTTCTGTCTTTGTCTGTAGGAGATTTCTTTCCTTGGATAGCCTTGTTGTTTTCGTGACCATGTGGTTTGGCGGGTGATCTGGCCTGAGTCCAGACTGTAAAAAGAATCCCAGTGTTTGTAAAGTGAGTGTGAGCCCGTGCATGGTGCCCGCCCAAGACCTCTCCATCAAACCTGCACAAGTGTCAGGCCGGTAGGAGAAAAGGCAGAAGTCGAGAGGAGCATTTTGAAACTAAACAGAAAGACGTTCACGTTACTCAACATGTGCGAAGAGGAATGAAGAACAGAGAGCAAGAATTCAAAGATGCCCTGACACTTTTCCTCCAGCTGTCGTCTTCCAGCTTTGCCAAGGCCTCTTTCCCTTTTCTCTGATTATTATTTTGTTCTGTCGATTACACTCATCTCCTTTAGCCTCCTTTTTACTGAATGAATGGCTGAATGGCATCAGCATTGATGTAGTGGAAATAATATGGGTAGGATTTCTCTGATGCTGCCGTCACTCATATCTAAAAGTGTCCTCCCCTTCCACAGTGCTCCTGAAGTACATAATCTCCCAAAGTGCCCAAAAATTGACTGTCACAGTGGCTCTACTGAATAAAATTTGTGGTGTTGGTATCCAAAGACTTTCGTATGATAATAACTAATCAAAGTACTGAAAGTACTGAATACGGACAAACATGAAGGAAAATTGCATACTACTTAAAACAAACCAAAAAAATCAGTTTCTAAATCAAATACACATACAAATATACACAAACAGATCAAGTTAATTTCATAGCACATTTCATACACAGATAAACGAGTTACCATGTGAAAAATTACACATTGTAAACAGTGCGCTGATGATAGGGGACTGAACAGATGGATTCATCTTTGTGCAATATTAAAGAATTATTTTCAGAGATTTTTCTAGGAAGTGACTCATTCCATTTACCTGAAGAGAAGAGTTCAGCAGGAATTGATCTGACGGGATTTTTCAGTTTATCAATTGTGGAGAACAAAAAGTGAGCAACAGCGGTATATGGTGTTGTTTCAATCAGCTCTTGCAGCAGAATACAGTCAAGTTCATTGGCACATATGATGTCATTAACAAGGAAGGTTTAGTTTACTAGGGATCTCACATTGAGCAGTGCTATTTTTAAGACGCATGCAGAGATGATAGATGCAACAGATGTAATATGAAGATGTTTTATATGAGTGTCATGATGATTCACAGATAGCTGGTTTCGTGTATAATTTAAACAAACAGGACAACTTAAAGCTGATGCTTGTAAGTCAAAATGTGCCTCACTTGGAGCAGGAATTCAACCTTGGAGAGAGAACACAGTGGACAGTAGTGTATTGAAAACAGATGTGTGAAATACCTTCTCCTGCACCAGCTGGCATCTCTCAGTGGTTTCTGGCACTGAGATGTAGTTTTAATTTTTGTTACCTCCAGCTGCTATGGCTGCCTACATGATCAGCCGCACCAATGGTGTTTGGACAAGACACAGCAGAACAGCTCTCCCGTGTTTCTAATTGAGCAAAGTAATTGAAGGAAGGCCATTGAAGGAAACCTTGAGTGAGAATGTGAGTATTAGAGCAGTAATGACAATCAATACAAGAGCCACATATTAGCAGGGTTGTTTCACCTTGAATTGTTTTGAAAAGAGCGTCAGTATGTGTCTCTTGGGCTCAAGTGCTATAATTAGAAATAATCTACCTTTTTGAAATGTCCTTGAGCAAGACACAGACTCGCTCCCGGCTCCAGGCACAGTGTTCTGTCCGACCCTGACCTCTGACAGTTGTGTGGAGCGAGCAAATGAAAATGAAATTTGTCACAAAAAATTGAATCAATAAAGTGTCATGTGGCTATTGTTATCATTCCTCTGACCCGAGACAGCACAAATCTATTCATGCTTTTGATCATCTTGTCACAATAACAGCTACAGAAAACCCAAATAATTTAATGCGTTGTTTTGGGTTGAGCTATGATGGAGAAAAAATATGAAACCGATGTTAACTGTCTGCTGGGGTTGTACAGAGTATAGCTCCAGCTGTGTTATAGGCGGACCAGAAAGGCATTTGGTGCACAGAAGTTTAATCTTCTTTTCTGATTTAGGATTTGGGATGGATCAGACTTGCAATTTCATGATCATCTCACCACTGTATTTTCAATGCAAAGCATCTCAACAGTGTAGGTAGAACTGTCTCATACTACTGCACTACATTGTACTGTACAGTCTTCTCACAATGACAAAAACTGGCAACCATTGAGCATAGAAATGTACTTTCCTTATAAGCCACTGGAGACACAGTTTGGTTTGGGGATTGCAGTGTGCTTTGGAAACCCCCATGACTGTTGTGCACTACACTTTGTAATTTACTTTGGATCAATTTGGACAGCTGCAAACAAAAGGCTCAGGAGTCACACAGTGAAGGTTGGTGGTAGTCCTTTCATCACAACACACAGCCTGAGCTTGGAGCTGCCCAGCCGAAAATCAATCAGCAGCCCCAGTATTTGGACACGGGGCGAAACTCAAAACTGTTTTGACTCAACCACAAAATGCTCAAGAGCAACAACAATCAAAAGCAATAAAACAAAATCTCCATTTCACAGTGCAGCTGCAGAAAATGTATTGCTACGCTTTTTCCCCCCATCACAGAAAAACTCAAATTTCCCTCATGTTGTTGCTCAAAGCCAACATTAGTAATTGGTATTAGTGAACCCATTTTATTTCCAGAATCCAGTAGCTATTTGGCAATTATTTTCATGTTAAACACAGTGTTTCACATTGTTTAACCCTCTCTGGTTTAGCTATGGTACAAATGGCACAGCGGCGTTCGATTGTCTGACACAGCTGGGTAGCAAACATAATGCTCGTTCTGCCAATGACTTAATGGCGCTCTAAGTACACAATGAGTACACACACGCAGACTTGGACACACATCAGAAAATAACTGGGCCATGATAGAAATGGTGACTGGCAGGTTAAGAGAAGATTAAAATCAGCCACTTCTCAACGGCCAGTCAGAAAACAGAGGGCTGTCAAAAGCGTCCTTAGTGTGAAAGCAGCAGTGTTACAGGAGCAGAGTTGTTCAGCTCCGATGCCTGTGTGCTCATGTGCATTTACGTTACAGGATTGTGTGTCAAGATATGACAAAGGCATTGCCTCTGGAGCATTAATGTCACATGGCTGAGGGAGTAGTGCTGAAGTGGCTCTCAGATTACAGGATTAACATACAGGGATACAGAGAGAGAGAGTGTACAGAGAAAGGGATAACAGCAGAGAGACAGACAAAGGAAGCATTTCTTCCACCAGCTGATATGTTTTATACTTGTCTACATGGCTGCAGGTTTAAAAAGCTCAGATCTTGAAGAACTTTGAAGTTGTGACAGTGGATTGCGACAAAGTGACTGTGACCAAAACACTGCAGATGTAATGTGATTCTTTTGGTGTGGTCATTTTTCCAGTTTTTATGATGGCATAAGTCTGTGTGCACACATTGATATATGGTGTTAATTTAGAACAACGGGGCAATGCTGCAGTGTTGCATCTTTGCTAAACCAAGATTAATATTGGCTGAAACAATCTATAAATAAGAGGGTCAAATGAGAACTCCCTAAGCTTCTTCATGAAGTCTGAAGTTACTATATAGTGCTTCTTAGTGCTGAACCAACTATTATGAAGAAAAAAACAATCTGGCTCCAGCTTCTCAAATGCAAACATTTGCAGATTTGTCTGTTTTGCATGATTTTAATTTTCCCTTTGGGTTTCTTACATGCTGGTGGCACAAAACAAACATCTCCTTGGGCTGTGGAAGATGGTGGCATTTTTCACTGTTTTCTCACCGTTTACAGACAAACCAATTAATAAAATAACAGGACAAACAATTGCTGGTTGCAGTCCCAGTCTGTTTGAGTAAATATTGCACTTTGGTGCTGAGCCCAATTTCAAGGGGTTATTATGACAAATGTTAATATGACTATGAAAAATGTTTCATACCATAATCGCACCCTTCATTGTGTTCAAGCAACAAATATGAGGCAACATCATAGTTTTCTATATAAACAGAAACCATTAAATGTCATGTTGTTGGTATCACAACATGACATTTAATGGTACACAAATACAGCTAAATACTATTCTGTACACTGTCACCAACACACAGACACTGCAGTATCTGCTGTAACTGAGAGCAGGGAACTCTATTAGTCATGTCACATAGAGGTAATCTAATTGTTTTCCACATCCTTCTTCATTACACAGACTCGTGACCTTCACACGTTTCATCCAGAGACATTGTCGCAATCAGTCTTTGACGAATCAGATTAGTTCAAAACCAGCCTCTGTATCTCTCTGTCTGTTTTCAACAATTGAAGTAAATAATGTGGTCAGAAATTATCACCAAACAGGAAGGGAAGATGAAGGTTGTGATGAGTGCAAGCTAACTCACTTATTGTGTTCATTCCTCATGCTGAGGCCACGACATTATTTCATGAGCAAAGTGCTGATAAGAGATGTTAATCAGTTGTTTTGTTGCCTGGGAAAGATTCAATCACTGGTGAATCTAATTTGTGGGGTTTTTTTTTTACAAGTTGCTTTTTCCTTAAGAGATGGTCCATTTACTGGCAGACCCACCATGTTTGCTTTAACTTTAACACTTTAATGAGCAGCATATTACAGTAACATGCTTTACACAAAACTAAAAACTATACCTCAAATCTACAGAGATGTGGTTGCTTTGAATTAATGGCCATCTAATTATCTATGGTCAGGCATTAGATGGAGAAATAACACATTTTTAAGACTGAATGTTATCTAAAACACACTGAACTGCTCCACGCCTTAAAAAGTAATTCAGTCTCATTCCCCTTTAATTCTTGCATGAATGAATAATAGCACAAAGCCAGAAAAAGTACATTTAGGATTGGGGAGTGTGCGGCTGAAATGTAGGGAGGACAGAGATTAAAAAGCAGGTTAAAGGCTGTTGCTCTTTCTGCAGGCAAGGTTGTCAAACTTGTTCTGCAGACAGACTCTCCAACCCCCCACTCTAAACATGTTAGCATTCTTCCTCGGGTCAACCCTTCAAGTGGAGGTTAGACTCGGGGCAAAGAGGGAAACTACTCAAACATGCGACAAAATCCTTTCCCGGGCTTCAGCTTAGTCATCTGGGTTCAGTTTGTTGGCTGTCATCCAAAAGAGTGAAAAAAAAGAACAGGTTGGTTTAAATATAGCTCATAAAACATTAGTAGGTCTCATCACGCCGCTTCATAATTTTGCAAAATCTGAGCAGAAAGGCAACACACAGCATCGACGTTGACATTACAAACAACTTGCCTATTTCACAACAGCAGCTTAACTTTTATGACCTGTATTTGCCATGCAGGTTCAGGTTTGGGTTATAAATTACCAGACTGTTTTTCTCTGATGTATTAATTTGCAACACTATGTTTTGAATGTTCTGCACGGGCAACTCCGAACAAGTGTACTGTAACGTCTTGAATCTAATGAACCAAAGCATATTATTCAATGAGCAGATGGTGGGAAAACGTTTTGTATTATCATTAAGGCTGGAGAATCAAGAGAATGGTCACAACCAGATTGTCAGTCAGACTATTCCTGTTAAATCTTCGTGTTAAAACCATGACAGCATACTTTGGTAATCAGGAAGAGAAAATCCTACTCAGAGTGTTTCTATTAGCAGATTCAACCAGACTAACAACTCTCAACTGGGGCTGCAACTAACAATTATTTTCACTATTGATTCACATGTCAATTATTTTCATGATGAATTGAATGGTCTAGTCTATAAAATGTCAAAAAATTGTGAAAAAACGCTCATCACATTCCCCAGAGCCAAAAAGTGATGTCTTCAAATTGCTTATTTTGTCAAACCAACCGTCCAGAGGATCCATAACTCAAGGACTATCAGCAGAAACGGAAGAGAATCAGTACCGACCAATTAGTGTCATCTAGGTTATGTCTGTGATTATATTAACCTTTAAGATTTGACTGTTCGCAGTGAATGCCAGAAAACCAGAAAATAAGAAAAACTCTTGAGTCAGAAAAGAATTAACCTTCAGTGAGTTCAGATACAAGATGTGGACTTTGAACGACTGACAACATCATACAGCTCCAACAGCCGTCACCATGATCTCCCTCTGTAGGAAGAGTAAACATTATCATGTGCACAGCAGCTGGGCACAGTCCAATATTGGTCACAAATTTATTTCTGAGTAGGAAAAGGATAACCTCTCAGATCATCAATAACGGGGTGTGGAGAGCGCTGTAATCTCTTCTCGGATACCCTGAGCTACAGCCTGTCCTTTAAAAAAATCCCTACCTCCTCCTCAGTTGCTATGGTAACTGGAGCAGCGGGTGACGGGTGCAAGCTGGGTGGGTGGGTGATTTGATGTAAGTCCCTTCCACCGCACATTACCCTCCTTTTTAATCTGCTCTGGATGTTTATAGGGGAGAAAATAGGATTGTCTCTCTAATTCGGCGCACAAAAACAAATAACAAAACCATTAAGGATTACAGGGCAAAATCTAGCCTGCCATCATTCAGAGGCACCATGAAATCCTGCAGTTACAAAGACTAGCTGTCAGTCCTTTGTAATACATCAGTCTGTATGGTATTTACATGCTTTGTAGAATATACATAGCCTCTCGAGAGGAGCTGAGGAGTGGAACCTGAGTAGGATGGGCAGCAACAGGAAATGAGCAGACCCCTCTCCGCTCAAGGTGACTTTCCTTTTCATTGACTTGATTATCTGCACTCCGCCCCCATCATGGAAAAAAGTATGCCATCCTCTCTCTCTCACACTCACTTGACGCTGATAACGGGCTGCATTCGCCAAACCACAGAGAGAAGCTTGTGGGAGGCAGCAGCCCCGTAGCCTCTGTCTGTGTGTGCACATATTTCTACCACCACCTCACCCTATCTGCAGACCAGCCTTGTCATTATGGGGCATTCCCCGTACACATAGGACGACTCTCTCAACGTGAAATCAGCCCCGGGGCCCCGTTGGAGCACCCTGTCATCCTCCCCTCCCCCCTAGTTACAACAGCAACACCGTTTTCCGCACCGACACCTCCTAATTAGACAGACATGACACAATCACCTACGTCTTGTTGAGAGGAATCCAGCCTGTATTCTGGCGAGTGATAAAGCAAAGCAGAAGCCCCAGCTCCCCTCATGCACAGGCACTGATAGCCTCAGACTATGTACCGGTCACATGCAATCCACACACACACATACACACACATTCCAATCAGCAGATAGCCGGCTCCTGTGCTCCTTTTCCTTGCACTCATTTGATTACGGGGTAGAATGGGTAGATTCATTGAGCTCATCTTACCCTGTCCAGGAGTGAGCTCGCCTCTGTTGTGCTCTGAGCATTCCCTTTATATCCTCCTCAACTCACTGCAGTATCCTGCTTTCTGCACTGTCGACAGAAAAAACGATGCTTTCACACAGCACGCAGCGGAGCATTTCCTGCGCAAGGTATGTAATCCACGCAGGTTCAAAGTCGTCTGCACAGGGTTGGAGCGCTTTGAATCCCAAAGGCTGTCAATATCAGCCTAGAGGAAAAACCCAGTTAGGTGGAGGCTGCTTTTCTCTGATGGCATGGGGGCAGACAAGGGATAAACTCGCCATATAGCACGAGCTGTTTGAGATCTTGCAAACGGCCAGCTGGCCAACTTCTCCTTGGCGTATCCACTCCCTCCCTAACCTCCTTCTCTCTGCCTTTCTCTGCAGAATGCTGTGGGGGCAGAGGGGACAAGCACAGATGTTACTGGCTCCAGGCCACACCCCTTTTCAACACTCCCAGTCCTAATAGGATGCAGCCGAGCCGTGGCCGCCGCCCAGCTCACCCCCTCCCCCCTGCACTGGCTTTGGACAACTTGTTTAGGGTTTGTTTGGAGAGGGCTTGTTTGGAGAGCTGCAGGAGGAAAGAAAGCTAAGGTGTAAAACGTGTGGTGTAAATGTGGGTGTGAGATGGGAGGCAGTGAAAGTGTGGCAAGACTACTGTAGAAATGAAGTGGTGTCAAAATCATGAATTGAGAAAGAAAACAGAGGAGTTTAACTTTATCCGATCCTACCTTAACTCCTCCTGCGTGTAATTAAAACACGTTCAGCCCAAGCAACTTAAAACACTGTACACATTCCATCCAAAGTGTCTGGCAGTAATGAGACAATGACAACATATCCACAGGATTTTAATCTAAACAATCCAAGGCACTCCCACATGATTTACAGCACAAGCATCACTCCTGCATTTCAGCTAATTACTGACTCACAACATCCAGCATCCATAAACACTCCTTCGTTGCAACACAGTGATATTTTTTTGGGCCAAATAAACACCACAGTAATGAAAATGTGTAAGGAGTTAGGTTTACTGCGGAGATGCTCATTTTAAAAAAAAGGAAAATAAAATATACATAGCTTCACAGAAATTTGGCTTTTTCGCTGTAAGATTTCAAATGAGAGAACAGTAATATACTAATGTAATGATTTCACTCCGTCATTTCATGCCAGTTTTCCAAGAAACTTAAGTGAATAAGCGAAGTCACAAAAACAAAACCCTGTTATACAGCTACTGCTAAAACTATGTGGTTCATTCAGACATCAACAGACCTTCTGTTCTTCCTTTTCTCTTAATTGTTGTCACGAAACTCAAAAATGTAGCAAAAACTATCACTTCATTCCAGGATCTAAAAATATTGTTCTGAATACACTGTATATTCAAACATGAATACTGAATGAGAAACCTGAACTAAACTAATGTTTTCATCATGATGGAAACTCTCTAACTGATGAAAACTTCACCTGAAACATGGACATGAACCATCTCACTTGAAATATGGTTTCTGTTCAAATACATCAATACTTGATCTCATACATGGGAACATTGCTTTTTTCAGTTGGATGATGCCGTTTCATGGAATTCTATCTTCAAGATGTCCTGAGCTGATGGATTGGTATTGGCAGGCGATCCAGGCATATTTTAATGTATCGGTGTGGGCTAAAATAAAGCTGTTTAAAATCTGATCCTTCCTTTTTTTTTAACTTTACTGTGTTTTGTCCACATGCTAGTGTCACATGGTTCTCCTTTATGACATAATATGAATGAGAATTAGAGGCGATTGAGTCTGTTCTGTTCATCCATATCATATCAACAATCTAAGCTTATAAACTTTATAGTTTTGAATCAGGACCTTCAGTATTTGGATCACGTGACTTGTGACAAATAAGGTGGGCAGAATTTGGAGGGCTTTAGCTGTTATTTCAATGGGTCTGATACATATTTAATCAATATTTAGGTAAATACTGCATAAGTATCAGATCAGACTCCATATCAGCAGATACCCAGTATCAAAGGACTTGGAAAAGGATCTGGGCCAAAAAACGAAATGAGAGAGGTGTTGATTCAACTCTGACATAATTCTTGAGTCTTGAGTCTGCCTGTTAATACAGGAGCTGAGAAAATCAGACATGTTCTCATAAGAGAACAGAAGTCATGTACCTGATTCAGGCCCTACAGGTTTCCGTGCAGGTGTTGACACCTGTCATCTATCGCTCATTAACTTCCTGTTCTTCAGAAGTGAGTCAGGCCTTCTGAAAAGGTAGCACAGCAAACAAGACGTCATAGCGCGTTGCATATATATAGTGTCATTCAACACACCTTGTCCAATCAGCACGATCAGAAAATGTGGCAGAAACATAGTAGAGTATCACATTCCCTGTAACTGAGACTGTAACTGAGACTATGGATTTACTCTACTTGCCAAGAAGAGTCTGGACTCGGACACTTCTTTGCCAAAAGGAAGTCACAAATCAAACTTAAAAGGGAAATTCAAACTTTTTTCCCTAACATCTGTGAGTGAGCAACGTTCAGTATTGGAAATGCTGACTCGCTTTATCATTAAACCATAAAGCAGCACAAACCAACCAGGTTCCCTAACATGAGTATTCTGTTTGCTAAATAAAGTCCCTTTACACGCACGATCTTTGAGTTATTACAACTTCAAAGTATTCAACAGCTACCATTTCACCATTTGGAGATGCCAACGTGTAAAGTTGCCTGCAGCTTTAAGATTTCTGGGTCACTTCCAAGTCACATGTCATGTTAGCTGATATAATACAATCTTCTATAGCGTTGCAACTTTCTACTTAGACTTTAAACATCTATATTTGAGACTGCACTGCAGTTTGAACCCAGAAACAGGGCTTATGTGAAACAGTTCATCTCTGCAGGTCTGGTGGTGTTACAGACATCAGTGGCGAGCCGCGCCGGTGCAGTCATGAATGGATAACAGTGGAAGCTGTACAGTCCTGGGTAGCTGCCTCTGAAAAGAATGTTATGCAGCTGGAATAACAGACAGATCCTGGTTCTCATGGAGGGCTTCTGTTCTGGTGGGACAGATCATCCGTGTCAATAAAAGCCAGGACTGATGTTTTGGTGACCTCAAGGGCACCAGGTACATACAACAGGAAACGTATGGGACGCTGTGGACGGTGACACTCTCATAGAATGGCAGTCATCAGGAGTTTTCAGGAACTCACAATCATCAAAGTCACTTTTCAAAGTTCCAAGAACTGAGAGGTTATCATGTCTCTTAGATGTCTGCTGTTAAGTCATTTTAACACAAGGCCTAACCCTAACCCCTAAAGCCAGAGAATTTTATAAATTGGGTTGTTCTAACTTCCCTGTTTTTGTCCAGTATGCATGTGGACAATGTGGTGTTTAAGACAAGGGTGCCTTAACTATCATGGGTTCCACCCTGAATAAAATACTGATCATTAACACTCAATCTCTAGAGTATTTCTTTCCAGTTCCATTTGACACACTAACAGTAGGACAATGCACATTTACAGCAGGCGCCATCAAGCTTTAGTGACATAATACATGACAGCATCTTCATTCCAGCTCTAGGATTTGCCTCATCACATTTGAAGGTAAGAAGTAGCTAAGCCGCTAAACATAAATTACAATGACTCAAAACAGTGTTTGTGAGAACCTCTTCTCTCCTTGCTGCACTTTCATGTTACTTATTAAGCATGTACAGGCAGACAAAACTCAACTTCAACTTTGCCTGTTGAAGATCAGAAAGAAAAGGGTAGTCATATATTTTTCTTTGCCTTTTAGGATTTTAAAAAAATTTGTGACAAAAGGTCGCTGGCTGGAATCAAACTGGCAACAGAGTTCTTCGTGTGCCATGTGCTGTAACCACTCAAGTACCGAGGCTCTTTGCCTTTAATAATTTTGTCATGTGTTGATCTAGCAAGCAGGCCAGTGATACAAACAGCATAACATCTAAAGGCAAAATGCTAATAAAAAATGAACAGAATCTTAATCACTTTAGAACTTGCCATTAACCCCAATGATAGATACAACTGCTCTCTAGGGCTGCAACTAACAATTATTTTCAAGAATAATCGATTAATGATTTAGTCTATAAAATGTCAATAAATTGTGAAAAATGCTCATTACAATTTCATTTCTCAAATAGTTTCTTTTGTCTAACCAACAGTCCAAAACCTTAACTTACTATCACAAATGACAGAGCAGCAAATCTTTACATTTAAGAAGCTGGAACCAGCAAATGTTTAATATTTTTGCTTGAAAAATAATTGAAACAATTAATCCATTATCAAAGTAGTTGCAGCTCTACGGCTCCCAAAACATTGCTTTTGGGCCAAATTATTTGACAGACAAAAATGAAGTTAAAAGTTGAAAGCTGCTGAAGCTCAGAAATCAGTTTGCAGTACATTAACAGTGATTCAAAGAAGCATGGAAACCTGACTGGCTGCAGATTGTGGATGACCCTGAAAGGTTCAGCTGTGATTACAAACTTGTTGACCGAGTTTCTCTGGTTCTATAGGAAATAAAGGCATTTGGTGAAATGTTTATAGCCCCAAACACAGGAACTGGTAGAAGTAGTGGAAAAGCATCTCAATGTGCTGAGTTTGTGAAAATGAACAGAAAGTTCTGCTCCACGCTAATGATAAGTGTATTCTCAGCAGAGTCGTGACTGACAGCCCCTAAATAAAAAACAGTTTTTCAAACTGCTGCGAAGGAATGTGTGAAGGGGGAACGTTATATTATGGCTCGTATCATGTGGTGGAAGGAAACAGGGCTAAAACGTACACATGTTTCATTCAGGGTGCGGCTATATCCATAAATTCCCCTCATGCAGCCCTTCCCTAGTAGGAGACCCGAACCATCACAAATTAAATGCCAGGTTTAGAAAGGGTCCTGCTGGTCTCTACCCACCCTCTGGAAGGCTTGTAATTACCCCCTGGAATAGAAAGGTCCATCCCAGAAGGGCTGAGCGACTTTCTGCATCCACTAATCTCTAGAACGCAGCCAAGCAACTGCAGACATGAAACGGAGGTCCAAGTTCGGATACAGCACTTTACACATTGAGATAAAAGGTGCAGTGTTTGTGAGAGCAAACCGCAAAAGGGGAAAGTGGAAAGAGAATAAATGTGGAAAACTCTCGCTTGGAGAAAGCAACATTAACCTAAAGGTTGGCTTTTTCAATATACATGACATGACTGGAGGACCCACACGATGTTTTCTCTTATCTCATGCAGCGAACATGATGAAGCATGTGAGTTTCCCAAAGTTTAACATTTGCAGTAGCCTCCCTTCACATTTTTGTGAAAATGTCTTGGATGTGTCTTCTCAGAAGAAGTGGAAGGCGCTGCTGCACAAACGTTATCAAGTGACTGGCTGCAGCTGCAGTGAACGTGCTTGTAACGGATTGACAGAATTTGAGGGTTAAAAGGCTGTGGCTTAACTTGTTGATCCCTCCAGATGTAGGCCAGGCTCACAGCACTGGGAAGCCAGTGGTTGAGGTTTTGAGCAGATAGATAGCAAAGAGGGGGCACTGAGTGTTACAGTAGAGGTAGCATATAAACAAACAAAAAAATCAAATAGAGCAACGTTAATCCAACATAATCCAATCAGTATCCAGTCTGTTCTGAGGGTGAAGACAGCTTCAAAGTGCTGTGTGGCTATTAGCTAATGTCACACATGAACACTCTGGGAATTAGTTCACCAGACTAAATCCATGTGAAAAGGTCTGAGGTCTCGGCCTCGTGTTTGACTGCCAACACGGATATGAGACAGGCTTAGGGCCAGCCGGATACATGACTGACTGACTGACACAGAGGCAAAGTCTAAGGTGAGACCAAGCCAGCATACAGGGCACAGCCATCTTGCACGGCTGGACGAGTGAGTTACAAGCTGCTTATCTCCGAGTGTGTCATAATCTGAGCAGAGAAAAACAACCTGACACCAGATCAGCCAGAACAAAATATTAAAGCTAGGAAAATCAGCTTGGAAGCCTCGACCAAGAGCTGGCCAGCGCGCCGAGAAATGAAACCAAAACACAAACCGCAGAAAAAGGATGTTTGTGGACGTTAACAAGGACACCTGCTGTTTAACAGGATCGACCTGACAGACTCTGCCCTGTGGCGTCTTAGCTATCAACTGAGCGAGGGACACGAACAACACTGTGTCCAGGGCAGCAGCACACAAAACAACCCCAAAGTACACTTTATTTTAATAGTTAAAGCACTTCAAATCTGAACCGGCTGTTCAAATGGATCACCTCAAAATCATAACACTGGTAGAAGTATAACAAGTTACATAACTGCGAGAGAAGAAAGAAATATGGACGCGGACAATGGTCGCCAATAAAGGTGTAACACAATCACTCCTGAGGAACATTTAGCTGTTGACGCAGCTGGTTTCGTCTGACTGCCTGGCTGTTTTGACGGCTTTTCTACAGTCATGTTATCGCACAGATATGTTATACTGTGGGAACCTGCTCGTCGTAGCAGCAGCCTAAAACCCTGCCCAAGGAAGCCAGGACACCTTTTGTTTGAGAAGGGAAGAAGCTGGCTACTGTGGCTCTTATCTTCTCAGATAAAATGTACATCTGTCAATATACTGTGTAAAGAAAGAATGAAGAATAGAGGTGCTATAACCAGGCTGCAATTCATTACGTGTGTTATTTGTTGAATGTTATTTGTAAGAAGTCGCAATGTGCTTCACAACAAAAACGACAAAGGGACAAGGGTGCTTTATTTAAACATTCACAAATAGTACAAATTCAATAAGAATGTGCATGACTGACATTACCGGCTCCTGAAACGCCAACTGAGTTAACGGGGAAATTACATTATCCTGGTAAAAATACCAATGACATCTCAGCTTAGGAGGTGTACAATCAACAGACGGAGTGAGAGATGGATAAACCAGAGCGTGCAGTCATTTCCATATATAATGCAGAGGATTATCTTGAATCAAGGCAGTCCAAGGCAAAGCAAGTTAACTCCATCCACGATCAGGTTCAAAGAATTAAACCTCTTAATCCCTTCTTGTTGTGAACTTTTCAATTGATAAAGTTGCATCAATTCGTGAATGAAAGAAAGATAAAGAGATTGAGCCTATACATATCTTTCTGCTTTTTTGCTTGCAAACTTGTCAGAACTTGAGCGTGCTTTCTGGAGGGTGGGGTGGCATTTTAGGAGCAGGATAAAGCATGCCGTGCTATGGCACAGTCTGCAGCTGAATCTGATATCTGTGGGCTGTTTCAAGGCCTGTCGCACATGATTTGGTTTGTGCCCAGGGATGAAACATGCTGGCATCTGATCTATTCCAATCGAGGAAATGAATCAAGCAGGATGCATTCTGCAAGTAATTTCTGAAATGCTCCACTGAGCATTTTTAAAGCATTAACGCACCCTTAAGGCTTGAAATTAGAAAACTGTGATCTGCGAGGTTGTAGTTGAGGTTTTGGCTTGCACAGACGTCAAAACAAGCTTTAGATTTTTGAAGCTGCAAATCAGATGAAGAAGTCTGAAACCTCAGGTATTCCCGGATGCTGCCATAGTCACCTTTTCCATCCTTTGAGATTAATCCTCTTTGTTAATGTGCCCTGATAAGACATATGGGACATGTTCTGAACTCAAGTATTTAACAACTGAAATGCTATTATACAGGCTAAGTAAGGAAGCTGTGTTGGTGAGCGTGAGAAGTTTGGCTTTGATATTTTGAACACGTGTCAGCTTTCAGTGATTGAGCTATTACCATAACTACAAGTAGCTTGAACTGATGACTACACAAAATTTGCTGACAGGAAAAACACTGGCATGCAACCAGCTGGAAGCTCTCCTTAAGATTAACAGATATAAAAGATAAGATCAAGGGCACATAAAATCCAGCAAAACTGCAAATTCATACAAAATTCTAATTTTGAGCATCTCTGCTTTGGGAATTAACATTAATAACGTGACCTAGACAAAGGGGATAGAGGCGAGCAAGGATTGAAACATGAATCCCACTTGGCTCATAAAACCCCCTCCCATCCTCCCAAGCCAGCATATCGGTTATGGGACTCCCCCACACACATAGACACACACACGTAGACACACACACGTACACACACGTACACACACACACACACACACACACACACACACACACACACACACACACACACACACACACACACAGGACAGGACCCACATGCTCCCTTTGTTTGAACCACAGCATGGCTACACTCTTTCCACATCTTGCGGCTGAGGCACACAAGTAATTAATTTTGGTGCTCATTGTCATGATAATCTGAGGTTTGCCTCAGTCTGGCAAGAGAACAGTCACTTTCTAACTTTGTTAACTGCAACTGAATGCCACTCTCGAGCAGGAAAGGCGAAGCAAGGCTATGAATTAAAAAACTACACAGGCTGAAAAAAATTAAGTGATTAAAAGACTTGAGTCAGAACCAAACCAAGCGAGCCAGTATAAATATAGCCTCCGTCGTGTGACGTACTGTAACAGCCTGAGATAATTATGTCACTCCAAATAACAGGCATTCATCCAGGAAACACTATTTCCCAAAACTGAAATGTTTATTAGAGTCTATAGAGTATTTATAACTGTGTTAAGCTGAGACCAGTTAGATGTAATCTTTTTAGCGTTGACTGAAAATTCTTTAGTCTACAACACAGTATGGCTCTGTCCTCTGTTAACGTATATTTAAAAGAGATATCATTTATTCTGCAATGCTGTCATATATATTTCCTAAGGGAAACCATTTTCCACAGTATAGATTTACTGCTGCACTGCGTTCAAACTGGTACAAACTGATAAAACTGGCAATATAATGGAGAGAATAATAAAGAACGCTCTGGTGATTTTCTGCTTCTATCACAACTAAAGGTAATGTTTTAATAATTCTGGCTAAAATGGTCTTGTAGATGAATTTGAAAGACAAGGTGCTGCATTTATAGCAGCAGTTATAGCTCTGATTATAAAGTCTTTACCTCTTAAAACAGTCTCATAAAAGAAACCATCTCAGCAGGCATCAGAAGTAGCACATCTTGTACTGTGTTCTCGTGGGTGCAACTGCAACAAGTTCAGATCGGCCCAAAATATAACTCCATGGGTCACCCAGTTCTAGTTATAGAACCATAAGACTGCAGATCAAGGCTTGTTTCTCTGGAGGGAGTCTGCTCTGTGGAGATGTGTGTGTGCTGCAACACCCGTGACTGGACCGATCTGGAAAAAGCTCAGCACATCTAATAATTATATTGGTTTCAGCAGATGGAGACTAATGTGTCAACTTTTGCGAGCATGTTAGGATTCACACTAAACTCTAACTCTTCAGATTTTATAATCTTATTAATTAGAATGTAAAATGACAGCAAAAAGGTGACGGTGCAGAACATCTGCAGTGGTTGTGAGTGTTCCCAGTTTTTGCTATAAACCCAGTTCACATCATCTAATAGCGGTGATGCATTTTTTTTATTGCTAATAAAAATTTACAAGAGGGTGGACAACTTGACATGAAGGATCCATTACTCACCAAAAGGTCTGAAAACTGTCAACCTAAAGCCCATTAATTAAAAATCTGCCACCACTGAGTGGTTGAGCTGGAAACAGGGTGCACTGCCCTTTCACCTCTGAACAATCAGGAAGGCCAAGAGTCAGGGGTCTTGGGAGGGGACAAGCAGTGTGCAACCACTGCGTGGGTATCTACACTCATCTGCCAACGTAAATCTTGAGGATATATTGTTGTGCTTCAACTGAAAACAGGGAGGCTTCAAAATGTACTTGCTCCATAAAATAAAAATAATTTAAAAAAAACTATTATCTGTTCACTTCATTTTATCAAATTGACTGTAAAGGATGTAATCCAAATTCAACTTATGTCAGACACATTGTCACATCAAGAGCCATCACTTGGGTTTCCCCCAGAAAAACCCTTTAGGTGGTAAGCCAACGTATCTTGTCTTATGACCAAATTAGTTTGTAGATGACCATCTAAACAATACACTAAATATGATGGCTTTGAGAAATAGCAACTCTGTCTCTTTCTCCCGAAAGGTTTATGTTATATTTCACAAAATGACATTAGCAGTGGTGGTCCACCTCTGCTTTAAAACTCTGCAGGCTATTCTGTTTTTCTCTCCAGTAAATGATGTTTAGCAGGTCTCCATCAAGCTCAAGGTTGGGGTAGATAAGCTTTTGGTTTATAACACTGAGGAATTCAAATTGCAATACGCTGAGAGGTTCTCCAGCTCAGCTGCATAGCAACAATCCTCAAAATGTGAGGTTGGGTCTTGGGTGTGGCCAACAATGGCTGTCTAAGCCCAGCTGTCCCAACTGCGAGGACAAGTGCAAAGCCGGACCAGACTGGGGGCAGGGTGTGGCATGGCAGGGGTGCCATGGTGACGGCGCAGGCCTCGACAGAGAAGGGATGCTAAATGAAGCCATTGTCTGGCCCAAGTGAAGCACACCGCACAAAGAATGGCACATTCAAACAGTCATACAGGCCTTTTGTTGTGGCGGGCCAGCAGAGTGCTGCAGGTCCACAGTTTATCCCACAGGATCCACTTCACATCATACAGAGAGAGTCTGATCTGAGAACATGATGATCTGACACCAGGAACCTTCCCCCAAAACAATCCAAGGACTTTTTAGGTCACTTCATCAAAGTAAACAACTAGTTCAGAAATAGTTGCTCTAGCTCTGAAACGTTTGCTGCTGCAACTGACGCAATCAAGGGTGTCACATTGTGAAATGGGCATAAAGCAAAGAACAGAAACAGAACATATAAGATCACTCTCCTCTAGAACTTCATTCCTGTATATTAAACAGAGGAGAAATAAATTGCTAATCCATGGAAAAATAATCAGTAACTTAACCAATTAAAAACTCTCTTACTTTTCAAGCAATAATGCCAAACATTCTCTGGTTTCAGCTTCTCAACTGTAAATATTTGAAACTTGAAATGCTGATTATTTTCTGACATTGCAAACCAAACAATCCAGAGAATAATCAGCAGATTAATCAAAATTAAAAATAACAGCACAAATGTGGAGAAGAGCTGCAACCTATATTGTTTTTATTATCAATTTATCCACAGACTATTTAATAATGAGGAGTAGGTGTGATGATAAAATCCTCACTGTACATCTAATATCAATATACATTAAGATATAGTAAAGTCTCTGGAAGATCCATTGAAAAACTCTTTATTACCATAAAGCACGTGTGCACACTCACCATGGCCTAACACACCCAGACACATTAAAAGGTACAGATGCCACAGTATGTATGTTATGACAGTAAACAAGTTTATATTGTCTCACAGTACTTTGTCATGTCATCTAACCGCTTGTGTGAAAAGAACACAGAAAGGGAATTCAGATCATGTGACACGAGCAGCATCAGTCTTTAAGCCAAGTCAAATATGGTATGTACACTAACTGGATTTGCTACCTCATCATATAGCCAGGCAGTGTCACATCACACAAGCATATTTCAGGAAGTATACACCCACTAAATGCTTAACCAAAGCAATTATAGGCATTGACAGATGTCTAATGCATGTGAAAGTTTAGCAGGCTTCCACAATGTATGATTTACATTAACGTCATTTACATCCCTTATTTGACCAAGGATGCTAAAAAGAGTGCTGATATAACAACTGACATTTTAAATAAGGATGTATGTTTTCATTATTCTCACCAGGAAAACAGTCATTACAGGCCTGTGGTTCAGCACCTGGCTCTATACATTAATGCCACTACAACATCCCGAAGCCATGCTGACATATGGTGATCTTAAGGGCTCAGCTGTGTTACAACCACTCCTAAATGACACCCACCATTGAAAAAATAATTACTCTATACCTCCCCCCTGTTGTTGGTGCTGTCGTTTACTCTTTCACTCTGTAGTGCTTAATGTCAGCCAACCAGGGAGGCACTCAGTTCATTAACCCAGTTCCCCAGGAGAGCTTCAGAAGGGTTTGTGTGTGCTGGCAGACAGAAGAGCACCAAGTACAATACGCTGCCAATGTTTATGGACTGGTCACTTTGATACGACTGCTTTAGTCTGTGGAGCAAGAGCTACTTCTTATCTATCATTTTACAGATATGACTAATATATCACCGTACCATCGTATTTATCATTAAATACTTGCCAATGCTCTCAGCTGCAGCAGTTTTCTATTGCCATTCACTGACATATTCTGATGTCTGTGGATGGTGAAAAAAACAGGAATAGCTGGGCTAGGAGAAGCCAGATTTTTTCATTTTCTGTCAGAGTTTAGAACAGTCACAAATGAGGAAATATAAGAACAGAGCAGCTCAAATCCAAACATACAACTGACTGACGTGTGCTGCGACTCTCCAACAGTGTCAACTGAAACTGAGTCACAATGTTGCAGTCAGTTTCACCAAGGACAGTTTTTGTCGAATTCTGTTTCCGTCAGCAGGACAGACAGTGTCTGTGTCTGTGACAACAGGCGGATGACGACAAACATCAACAAACCACCAGTGCCAACAAAACAAGAAGGTAGCTGCTATAGCAGAAGGCTGTGCTTGTGTAGAGGAAGCAGTGATATAAAGCTGACTGGCATAGCTGCTAACAGCAACGAATATGCTGGACGAATGCAGAGCAACAAGCTTGTCAAGGTACATGCCATACCCGTTGTGCTTGCTGATCTGTCAGACAAGAAGGCATAATAATAACTTTAGGCTACCAGTCACAGAAACACCCTCACTGACTAAGGTGAGCTGGTGTGAGAGTTCGCCATCAAAACCCTGATGCAGAATAAATAAGTAATGTAAATGTAAAGCCTCTATAGGCAAATGTGTGATTGTGATACTGGGCTATTTAAATAAATAGACTTGAATACTGGTACATGCACGCACATATGACAATCTGTCTTAACAGAAAAACACAGTCTTTGTCATTATGAACAGCATCACATTCGGAAATAGTTTAATCAGATTATAGAGGCCACCAAGTGCAAATCTGCCAATATTTACGTCAATATCTGAGATAAGTCAATATCGGCCAGCAATAACAGCCTGTGGAAATATATCTGTCAGCTCTGTTAGAAAAGGTTAGAACACAAAGCACGTGGGAAATCATGCAGTTACAGCAAAGATGAACCATTTGCAACGTGCACTTATATAGAAAAACAAGGCGTGCAATTCAAATGTCAGGGCCTGTCCAGGCTGATCTGCAAGCAGCCAACTCCCAGTCTGAGCATTAACAGTGTGGACAAAATAACAGCATGGTACATCATGTAAAGCTTCTCCAGTGTTTAGAGTGAAAACATGTCTGCAGATCACACCACAGCAGTAAGCCCTCTCACAAGGCAGCAGTCCATTACAAGCACCTACAGGCCCCTCAATGATTTAGAGTATTTTAATTCTTGGGAATGCAAGCCTTTTCTGATAAGCGCCTAACTTAGTATAAGCCTACGACTAGAATGATTATGCCGTGATAATCTCTGTGTTGTGCTCTCTGACTGACCTGTAACTTCATGGCTTTCACAAGTGGTCGTTTCACTTCTCAGCAAAAGACAAACAAGCGAATATTAACTCAGAACAGGTGAAGTATCATATGTCTACCCAGCTCCAGGGGCCAGTCATTTTTATCAAGGCTAATGTGGCAGTCAGGGTCCTTTATGAGGGCCATGCAACTGTATGTGAACTCAAATGACCAATCAGGGAGGAGAATAGTTTGGTCCTGGGACAGGTCAAGAGATCAACCCTGAATATCAATATAAACACATTGTGTTTACGGTTATGTGGAAAGTTGTTGTTATCTATGTTTGACAGCTCAAATCAAAACTGAAAAAGCAAGACAAAGGTTATCAAGCATTTGTGGACCTGTGTGTCTACAGATTACAGCCTCACTGATTAATCAAAGAGGCAGAATAATCTGACAATATTAACTGCAACTATATCAGTATCAACATATGTTTTGCAGATAAGTAAAAGAAAATTTGAGAATTAGAATTAGAGAAATGTTAAGATATGCAGTGCATCAACTTGAGACCGCTGGCAAGTTTATGTCTCAGCTTTGAAATGTGATCTTGGCCAAAGCTGTTAAATAACCAAGTGATCAATGATTAAATCTTTATAATAACATCAACTCATATATATTATTGTTGGCATTACAGGTGTGGACCTCAAAAATCTGGCTTCATATAATGGGTCAAACAATTATTAAGAGCCTTAGTCTTGTGCCACAATCCCAACATTAACATCACATCCATTCATACACATTAACAGCATTAACTGCCCTGTCCAACACTGTGTTATAGCTCAATGTAAAGACACAAAGACAGACATCTTGGCTAATGAATGTTTCAACTTTTCCTCACTCTCCTGAGCTGGATCCTGTCAGGCTTTCCTCATCACGGTGATATTTTGGGTGGAGGCCGCTGGTTCTGTGTGGACAGGTCAGCTTCACCCACAAACACACAAAACAAAAACAGCTTTGCAAAACAGATGCAAATGTCCCTCCTGGTTGTTAACTCCTGTCTAGACCAGGTTCAGGCCGCTGAAAGTCTACGAGGAGGCTCAACAAAAGACGCTCAACGGCCTCAGTTAACGTCCATGCTAACGTTAATGATGGCTGTTGTACCGAGTCCACACCGGTACGGAGGTCAACACCAGGCGGCCCCGAGCGGCTCCTGTTTCAGCTCTACTGTCGGAGTTTTAATTTAAACGACACTGTTCTCACCTGCTCACGACGAACATTTCTCTTGTCAACCGTGTCCTCAAGTTCATCAGGGAGGCAGGAAAGTAAAGCAACAGAAGAAGAGAACACACAGAGTCCAAACGGCACCGAGATGATTCAACAGACTGGTTGGTCCGCTTTACTCCAGCGGTCAGTGCGCATGCGCCAACGCTCCGGTGCTTCATGGGTGTTGTAGTATGGGAGCAGACGTCCAGGTTTGTCTCGGATTGTCCAGGTTTTGCAGCTGGGTGTCCCCATATTTATAAATATATAAAACACCAGAATGTCCCGGTTTCCAAAATTCGCAACCAATTTGTCCCAGTTTTCACTACAATTAAAATAATAGTTATAATCTCATTGTTTTCACTGACCTTTATTATGTTTTGTTCTATTACTACTATGAAACGCAATATAAAAACATAAACAATGCACCACGTGTCTGAATTCAACACTGATGTGTCTTTATGTGTATCTGTCAAATGGGTTCACATTCACCTGGCTTTATGATTTTATATGCTCATATATTGTTATTATTATTTCTGTACATGTGCCTTATATTCATATTCATCATCTCAAGCTTTGCATTGTATTTGTATTGTAAAATACTGTGTAATACTGTACCGTTGACCTTGACCTTTGACGATAAGGAATGCATTACAGAATATATTATTTTAAAAATACGCTGTGCTTATGAAATGCTTAGTACAAAATTGAAAGTTCACTTTCTCAGGCCAAATGCCCACCCTCATTGAAGCTGTTACACACACACACAAACACACATAGTCACATAGTAACACAGACATGCAGGTACACACAAACTGATTTGTTTGAGCAAGTGCAAACATTTAAAGAAGCACACCTGGAAAAAAATGTAGGTGCACACACCTCATACAGCTCATGCACCCCAGCAGTGGGTTCAAGAAGAGACTGGTTCAGCTGGCTTGTCCACAGACTGCTCAGCAGCTCAGACTATTCATTAGATGATAACATAATGTTAACCAGCAAGCACCAGACGTGTGAATGTGATGATATACTGTCACTGTGATTAAATATGGCTCATCTGCACAATTGTAGTGTTTCAGGGCTGAAATAGCATGTCACAAAAATGCCGAAATGCCGAAATAAAGACGTTATTTCTAAATGTCGATCTATCAAACAGATTGCACAGATTTTACAGATTATCAGACAGAATTTTTACACTAACATTAGAGTGCACTTGTTTCTCATCATGTTCCTCAGCATTTTTAGGCCCTGACAATCACATGTATGCTTGTGCATCATGTGGATTCAATTCAACTGTTTTTGTAATGGACCTTCACAAGCAAGGTGTAATCAATATGCCAGGTGACTTGATAAGCTGTTCTTACACATAATTTATAGACTCGTGCCACTAGTGTTAGCATAGTAGCTGCTCTCTCTGAATTACAGTGAGCTGAGCATTATGCTAAGCATGTCCTTAAATAACACAGTGGGCATATTCTCTCTTATCTTTTATTATACACAATGGAGCTTTTATAGTAGTATAGTAGTATTAGAACATAGATATTAACCACAAACTATTGTTTTAACAGTCGATGAAATTAAGAGTCCACCCCATGATTATCATGTTCACGTGGACAGAAATGGTCAGTCATGGTTTGATTCCTTGGAAGTCATTCCAAAAGACAGAACAGCTTTTGAAAGTCTTATGTAAAATATAAAAATGTGTGAAATTAAGTGAATTACAATTATCACAATTGTGAAGAAGTATTTTACTGAAAAGATCTTTTTTTTCCATCACAGATTTATGTTATTATTATGTTTATATTCAAGTATTATTCTTGTCCAGAGAACTATTAGTCAACAAATGGAACTGTGACTAAAACCCAAAAGGTCTAATGTCTCCATCTAGTGACTGAATGTGTATAAATATCCAGATTATTACTTCTCAAAATCGTGTCTACAACTGAATTGTAAATGTCAAGGTTTTGAAGGACTAATCAAACAACTATTGGTTTCCATTCATCATCCAAAAGAAAAAGAAAAAAACAGGTTCTACAAATAAACAGATAAATAAACAGCTTGGTCAGTATATGTGTACGTTAAGTGGTGTGTGAACATTTACAGTTTTGAGGAACCTGTCCTTGACCTTCTATCAGAACCACAATCAGCCATTATAAATCAGTTCATAGATGTTAATATCTTGTATTCAAACATGTCTTTGCAAGTTTTCTGGCTTCATCCCCATCCCCATTGGCAAGACTGAGAGGTGGATTTTCAGCTCTAAGTCTTGTAGCCCAGTCGAGGGAAACATATTATAACAACCCCTGGATGTATGCACTGATTTGCAGAACAAGTTACTGATCCTTACTGGATAGTATAAAAATAAATTGTTGAAATAAATTGAACTGGTTTGAGTATCTTTATAACATTAGTGACCATTGCTGGTGGCATACAAGGTAATTCATCAAAGCATACTTTCTTACATAAGGCAAATCTAGTCAAGCTACAATTTGTGCATCTATAATTATATGAGTCTGTAATTATACTAAGCCTCAACTGGCAAGCCTCTCAGGCTCCTGGCAGGTAAAAGGTCCAGAAATTGAAACCCTATGTCAATTCCAGGCAACAGGCCTACAATTTCCTGTGAACAGTACATATTTGGCTTCCTATTTTGGAATCACATGACCTGTCAGGTGACCCCTTTGGACAGGTGTGTCTCTGTATTTGTTTCATGTCTGAAGAAGAATTTGTGCCTGAAACATTGCATGATTTTATATACAAATAATCTAACCTAGTGTGCACTTTTTAAAAATGATTTTTCATAATTATAACTCAGATTTCAAAGTTGCAGCAGCTTCTCAGTAAATGAATTCATCCCAGTATTGTTGGTCCTGCCTCATGATGATGTTATTAGAGTAAAAGAGAGACTGTCACCTTGTGCATCTTACAATATTTGCACATTTTATGAAATTAAACAATGCATTATTTTCCTGAAACGACACAAAAAGACATTTGTCATGCCAGAGCTTCTGTTTTTATTGTTGACATTTACAGAATTGAATGTGTGAGTACAGCGTTTATACAGAAAGCCCACTTGTCCATACAGCAAACAGACATATAACACATCTCCTTACACTATGTACAGGTTAAGCCATGATAAAGCCTGGGCCACTAGCACACTTGGCATAACACTCTGTCACTCAAGGTTCAGAACAGGTTGATGGACTCTAGATGTTCAGTAATAAGGTGACAGATAATGGATGAAAAAGGGGCAGCTGGAGGAAGAGAACTGGTCAAATTCAGGATTGTCGGAAGCGAATCTGAAGTCTGAAATCAACATCTGCAATAACCATCTCTTCATCTATCAACAATTTATGCCCATGGCTGATACTGATGGTTTTGTGTTTTTTTTTTTTTAAATTTTGGACTGTCTCTCTTATGTTTGGTTCGCTGCTCAAATGAATGTGATGTTTGTTGAGAGTGAAAATAGAAATATGGTCACTAGTTTAGTGGTGGAACAGTGTCAGCAGCACCATGTTGGTCCTGAGATTTCAGTGTTTCAAGTGGAGTTTGTCGCAGCCGCAGAAAAATAACTGCAACATTCAATGACCAGAGACTTATTTAGCAGCTTGTAGAAAAAAAGGTTATTAAAAGAAAGTGTTGACTTTGTCTAGGGGGTAAACAAAGATGGTCTAGGAGATGATTTCAGTGTTGTTGTTTTTTGAGGTGCAGTGTCTGGATTCCTTGAAATACTTTAATAGTTCTCCAGTTCATGTGGAGATACTGCTTTAATAGTAACAAAAGCAAAAATCTCATCAGGTGCCAGAAGTCACAAAAACAATGGATCTCTGAGGTGAGGTACAACTTAACATAAATGCCTGGACTTTGAACAACAGACATAATGTAAATGACTTAATCGATATTAAAGAAAATAGCAAAACTGACATGATCACATCAAGAACTGACATCTTTGCGTCTCTGTGAAGCCGAGTCTTGCCCGTTTCACCAACATGGAAACAAACGCTATAAAACAACTTTATGCACTAATTCCTGCAATACCTTAGGTAAGAGATGTTTTATATTTGTGACCTTTATACAGACTCTACAGATGTTGTGCAGACACATCTTCTGAATTTGGCAACCTTTTTTTGGTAAAGCAAAATACTGTTTGTGTCCCATTTATCTTTTGTAGCATATTAGCTGCTCAGTTCAGGAATAATACGACTGCCAAAAATACAGACTCTGATACATTGATACAGCTTGAAATCTCATGGTTTATCGTCTGAAGTCTCATTTATATTTGGTAAGCAGTTAAAGTTTATTATTGTTCTTGCCACACATTCACAAAAGTCCTGCATCCACATTGTAAACAGATGACACTGAATGAAAAAACATGTTTTGTAATGATGTTGGATGAATGAAATGTGATTCATGAGAACTTGTCTATATTCATCTTTGCTTTAATATGTTGGATTTGTTCTAACTGGCTCGTATAGTTAATACTGAGGATTTACAATATTTTCTCTTCCAGGAGAATATCTAGAAGGACTTTTAATCACCTCCTGGGAGCTGTTAATCATTACTGATAGCAGCAAATCAATTGATTATCTCACCTCTCAACAATTCTGCAATGTCTTAGGCTGTAATAGAATTAAAACTGTTAAATCTCTATTTATCTTTGGTGGTTAGACTACAGCAGAATCAAACACAGAGCACGTTTTTCTGCAAGTTTTTTCGTGCAAGGGTCAAATTGGTGTAATATGAAAAACAGGTAATGTCTTATAAACACTGACAAAAATCATCAACTTCTCACCATTAGAGATGATTTTCCAGTCACCATATACCTAAATCAGTGCCACCAAAGAACGCATTAGGGTGATGGCTGAAGAAGTGTGAACAAATATGTAATGAATGAAATACTGAGACAAGGGTTAGTGTTTTATTCTTCAACTTGATGTCTGATACAGAGCTGACATTGAGGGGTAAAATCAAGTTGGGGCAATGACAGAGCAATAGGTTGAGGGGTGTGTATGTGTGTGGGGGGGGCATTAGGATGGAGTGGTTTAAAAGATTTTCGCATTTGGAGTGCTTGTGTTTCATTGTGTGTGTGTGTGTCTACGTGTGTGCGGATGTTTATGTGTGTGTCAGAGTTCGGTGCCCACTGCTTCAGAGAAAAGGATTTTGTGAGAAGCACAAGGCTGGGGGAGGTTATGGCCACGGGGAGAAGACGGAGCACCAGGCTCCTTTGTTCTCTGCTCTTGGTTTTGTCACTAGTCCAGCTGTTAGCCAGAGGTCAGTGGAGGGAGAAACTACGCCAGGGAGCGCTGACGAGGCTTGATCCTTGGATAGAGCTGCCAAGAAAACAAACACAAAGAGAAGAAATGTTTAACAGGACTCATTTGACTAGAACATGTTTGTTATTGAGTACTGTCACTGACATCGTTGGCACAGTTATGTACAACCCTAATTCCAAAAAAGCTGGGACACTGTGTAAAACATAAATAAAAACAGAATGCACTCATTGACAAACAAACTGTGTTTACTGACAACGGTTTTGCAGTGTAGAAGTGTTTCTGAGCCCATGTAGTAATCTCCTTTATGCAATCATGTGTTTGACAAAGTGTTGAACCTCTCTCCATCCTTGCTCATGAACGACTGAGTCTTTCCAGGATGAACCTTTCATACCCAATCATGATACGATCACCTGTTACCAATGAACCTGTTTACCTGTGGAATGATCCAAACAGGTGTTTTTGGATCATTACACAATGTTCAGTCTTTTGAAATGTGACAAATAACGTAGTTTGTTTTTACCCCCAGGAGGTTGCGGGGCACATAGCCCTCGTTGTCCTCAAGTCGTGCCCACCACCACTCAGTCTCACTGTCGTCCTGCCGTCGCAGAATAGTGATGGCATCACCCTCACTGAATGCCAGCTCGTCAGGGTTCTGAGCTTTGTAATCCCACAGAGCGTACACTGTCCCCTTGTTCATTACACCCAATTTCTCCTGAACACCTGCATAAGAGAGTCCAAAACAGACTGTCAATATAACAAATGTATTTGATCAGACCAATATAACTTTCATCAAGTTACCTTATAGTACCAGGGCTAATTTTCTATAGATTTGTGCAGACATAGGTGTCATTTCAGACTCCCCTTTTCAAATTACATTTGTGTAAGCTTGACTGATTGGTTGGTTTGTTTCTCACCGTATAGAAACTGGGAGCACTGAATGTAGCCCTCTTCCATCTCCTCGCATTTATCTGCAGCAGTCTCCACGTCACTAATGGTGCTGGCAAAGATGGCGGCCCCTGACTCAACCAATAACTTGCAGAGATGGACACTGTTGCAGGAGGCAGCGCAGTGAAGTGGAGTCCTGTTCCAGCAAACACAAACATATACATAAATGAAAATGAACTCAAAAGCAAATCATGCAAAATTAAATTTGTGTCACAATCTCACCATCCGTCACTGTCTGCAGCGTTGACGTTCACACCAAAATCCAGCAGGAACTTGACTATGTGGTGATGTCCTGCACACACTGCATTGTGCAGGGGTGTGATGCCCTCATCATTGGGAGTGCTAGGATTCTCCACCTTGAACAAAAGGACCCAGATGAAAAGATGAGTGCTTATCCTACATGTAAACTCAGATAAATTAAGGTATACACACACAATAATAACATACCTCATAGATGATCCTCTG
Organism: Holacanthus passer; assembly: GCA_025331565.1. NCBI lineage: Eukaryota > Metazoa > Chordata > Actinopteri > Pomacanthidae > Holacanthus > Holacanthus passer. The sequence continues at coordinate 3,672,890 of JAFREQ010000034.1, forward strand.
GACGAGGTCAAACTCTCCCTCCAATGATGCATCCAGCAGGAGAGCCAGAGGGTTGAACTTCACCCTGAAGCCGTGGCCAGTGCGCTCAGAGTTTGGCTTCTTCAGGTTTGTGCGCTTTTCCTGTATTGATGAAGAGAGGAAGCACAAGTTACAACTTTATTTATTGAAAATGTAACTCTAATATGCAGTCTGTGTATATGTGTTTCTCACCAGGGGCTGTGAGACCACCGTCCCGCTCTCTTCTGGAGTGCTGACCTCCGGAACAGGGCTGGGTAGCGACGCCTCGGTGCTTCCCACGTTGTTGTTGTTGTCGTCCTCGTCGTCCTCTGGTCCCTCTGCTTCACCGGGATCCCCCAACCCTTCTGCTGGTGAGGGCAGGGGCTCGTTGTCATTGGCGTCAGTAGATGGAGGTGCAGCCTCAGAGCCCGGCTCCTCCACCCCGGGCGGTGGTGGAAGCAGCGTCTCAGAGGGGAGGTTGCCATTGTCTGTATCAGCCACAGAGTCGCTTCCCAGATATGCAGCAGGATTAGCCGGCTGATAAAATGGTGTTCCATTACCTGCACCGTTGCCACCTCCTGATCCACTGACTCCATTCCCCTCTATGCCTCCTGCCAGAGTGTTGAATCTCTGGTAGAGCAGTTTCTGGATGTTGGGTCCGCTGGGGCCCTCTGGTTCTGTGATGGAGCTGCGTTTCTTGAGTGGTCTCGGAGCGTTGGCCAGCTTTTTACGGAGCACCTCGAGGTCGGCGTCACTTTGGTAGCGCAGCGGGGAGTGTACCATGGGTGTTAGCTTAGTAGGGCTGAGTGGTCGTGGGATGTTCTCCACGCTGGGAGGAGGCACTGAGGGCTCCGGATGCTGGAAAAACTCATGATCATCAAATTCTCCGTCAAAAGTGTCCTCGCCACCAGGCTGGCCTTGGAGCAATGGGAAAGCCCCACCCGCCTGGACGAAAGGCAGGGGTGAGGGAGGTGTTGAGCTGGGGGGGAGAACAGGCTTCCCATATACTAGAAACAAACAAGACAGTGGGGAATTATATTGAAGGCAATGACATCATCATTATTTCATTATCATCATTTATTACCTGCAAATTATGTTTTTCAATTAATTGATTAGTCAGACAATCAGCAGTCTAAAAGCTAACGTCGCCCATCACCATTTCCCAGTTAATTTAAGATGTCTATCTGCTGTGTCTATTATAAAATGCTTAAAGTCTTCATTCTTTTTTATCTGAGAACACACAGCTGGATCTACTAAGTGACAGCAAAACTGAAAGAGACAGAGCAGAAAACATGATTTAAATGATTCCAGATTCGAACTACACAATCATGAAAAAAGACATTTTCTAAAATGTTATTTTACAGTAAGGCCTCACATACTGGACCATCTCTTCAAACTCCGCTCTTACCTGCTTTGAGGGCAGGCTTGAGTGGCTGGCTCTTTGGCGCTGCCTGCTGGAGGTACATGTGATAGATGGAGCTGGAGTTCATGGTAGGCGGGCCCTTTCGGGGTGACTGAGGCCGTGATCCTCTGTCTGGGATGAAGGGGCGCACTGCCACAGCTGGTGGGGGGTCCAGTCGCTCGCTCAGCCCGGGGGGAAAAGTGGTGCATTAGGTTGGAAGGTGGGGCTCGGTGGCACTGAGATTCGCTGCTGGATCTGCTGGGAGGATGAGCCGGTGGAAGGGGGGACGCGGGGCCAAGCAGGAGCTGGTGGGTTTGGGAGCGGGCGAGGAGGAGGAGGTGCATCCTTGCGGCGCTCCAAGGAGCTGGCAGAGGTTGCGGAGGTGAGGTGGGAGCCATACGGAGGTGGCTGTGGCTTGGATATGGCAGGGGAGGACACGGCCATTTTGGAGTCTAGCACCTGTGAAGAAGCAGGAAATCACATGCAAACATCCACCATTAAAAACAGTATCTTGTAGAGAAGGTTGGAAGGTTATATTCAATCAATACGTTATGACAGTTGCAATCTCTTGCAAACATAAAACATTTTTCTTATGGATGTGACATTAGAAGAAGAGAATTACAGCTACATAACATAACAGACATGTTTGCACACATTAAAATGGGATTAGAAGAAAGAGGACTTACCTTTTCTGCACTTGGAGCGACAGGGGAGCCTGAGGGAGGGCTCTTGCCCTGGGTATCGGTCCCTGAGTCTCGTCTCTCAGGAGGCTTTAGAGATGTGGTGGTCTTGCCTACAGTAGGCCAACCAGTATCATTAGCTAGGGCACATTTAAGACACAGTCAGTGTGTTGCATAAGAGAACAAAGACCCAATGATTGAAGTGGTGTGAGAAGCATAAGCCTCTTTTACAACTCAGTGTAATGACGAAACATGTCCACCAGAGCTAGGTCTAAATGGTACTATTTTCCTATTTTATATTTGTCATTTTGTGTGACTAACCACATCAAATGGAATATTAGTGGTGGTATTTCAAGAACATGAATACGTGTAATATTTTATACACATAGAACACAAATATCTGTACCATTTTGACCTAGGATTGGTATTAAATGGAGGGTTCAGGATTTTGAGAAGCCTATCCTATTAACCAGACACCATCAAGAGACATTCAAACAGAATCCCTGCTTGCCTTTTTGTTAATGTGAGTTCAGCATCTTTCACATGTATAAGCAAAGATGATGGAAGAGTCAAACCAGTTCTCTTAAAAGCACAAATTCCTGCAAAAAGCTCTATTATGTATACTACCACAACTTCCCCAGATCATGGAAGTAAAGGCGATGCTTTTTCAGAAGAATGGCTTAATGAAAAATGTCCTTAAAACACTTAAACATAAATATGGATTAACCAAGGCAAAAGAAATCTCCCATAGACTGCTCTTGAGATGGACAGAAATCTTCTAGCAAAAATTTCGCAAAGGCACATCATGACATTCCTCTATCTGTTGGAAAAGGTAAAATGAATTAAAATTTATCAAAATATACTGTTGATCAATAGGACAAAAATCCTGAGCCTTCACTTGACAATGATGACAATGAATGTATCTTCATTAGTATTTTGCTATTGTGTACTTATCTGTATCTAGTCATGTGGTGTTTAATTTAGTTCCACTTGGTAAACAGTAACCACATTGCAAATGTTTTTTAGTAGAAGATTCAGCAATGCCCAGTAAGTACTCCCGCTAATATCAGTACTGATTCATTTAAAAATATATGTGCAAGCTAAAAAAAATATAGCTTTAGACAGAAAGGACAGGGTGAAAAGAAAGAGGATGGAAAAAAGGAAGACACAACAAAACAACAGCAATAGTTGAGGTACAATTCGACGGGAATTTGTTTGTATGACAATAAATAAAGCTGTATTGAGGTGACTAATGACAAAAAGTCTCAAAAACCAATTATGGTGGATCAAATTTCCAAGATACTACTCAATATCTACGGTAGCTTTAAATAGTCAACAAACATACAGTACAAAAGCAGCTTCCAATCTTTTCTTGAAAACTTCTTTAAATGTGGAATTGCCAGATTAATGCAGTGATAATAAGGTCTAACAACATTAACCCTTTCTAAAAGGAAACAGTTTGATCTGGGTCTTCACACATTATCAGGAGTGACAGCTGCTAAGTGAATCCAATGACATGTTAACATGCACAAGTTCATTTCTTTGTACATGTTAAGTGTTTGACAACTAAAAAGTGATTCTCACAGCCTAGTTGTTGTGAGAATGTGGTAGGAAGGTTAAGGTTAGGCAGGCTGGTTATGAAATTAGAAGAAAGCCCAAATACATTGGACTGCTTTGCATGTGTGAATTAAAATTAAATTAATGAGGCACTCGACTCATTGAACCTTCTCAGAGGTTTACAAACACACACAGGATCAGCAGTGCTCTGTCAGTGACACTGTCCTCATATGAGGCATGATGTCAACTACGATTACGAGTGTAAAATGTCTGCAGATGGCAGCAAAGTGTTTCAAGATGGCACCGCTGCTACTTTGACGTCATCAGCCAATCCACAGAGGAAACACTCCAAATGAAATGTCAATGTGTTCTCTCTCCGGCTCAGAAAAACTGATGCAATGCTGCACGGGCAGGGGAGCTTAATGGTGCCAAACAAGGATGCTTCCATCAGTCAGTGATCATTCATGTTAACCAGGTACAGATGCTCATCTCTGACTCAGATTCCGCAGCTGTGCATCTAAGCTTTCATTTGCCTGGCGGAAACGTTTTGTGAAGCATAAAATATTAATTAACTAGACTGTAGGGGGCTCAAGGTGTAACTGAGCAGAACGCAATTTTAATAATCTTAAATTCCTGGCCAATTAAAGTGACTATAATATTTAAAAGATAAGGGTGTTGTATGCAGGGAAAGTTCCAGTGCATGCTGAGGATCCTGTGCTACAGTTGAGAGAGAAGGTTCAGGAAGTGCCACCCTTCTGCTTATGCATCACTGTGCACTCACGGGACGTGCCGTCAGAGCCAGTGGAGGCTCCGGTGCCCGGGTGTGATTCTGGAAGGGACGGGGGTACTGGGTCCACAACGATGTCTAAATCAGACACCTTCCAAGGGCCGGGAGGCTTTCGCACACCGTCTGCCCCAGGAAGAGTTGCCCGCAACCCCACACCCAGTGAAACAGAGACATTACAAAGACGGGACAGAACAGACACATGAGAGAGGAGGAGAGAAAAGGAAAGGGAATCACAGTATACAACACACAAGGAGAGAGGGAGGTTAGAGAGGAAGGAGAAGTCACAGAAATCAAGTCCAGGTGGGGAATTAAATTAGAAGTCAGGTAGGAAGGAAACAGAGTAACAATGGGGGCCCAGGAGAGAATTACAGTCACAAGCTTTTCATGCAAGATGTGTTAAATGTGTAGTGGTGTAAGACTTCTGCCTCTGGGACTACATGTATCCAAGCTACTCTGTAACTGGATCCGCCTTTACACGTACTTGATCTTCTTTGTCTAACTGTCTGTGTTCCTGCTTTCTTAATGAGGAAAAGGACAAGAAATTCACTCAAATTTTCAATAAAAACTTAAGCCTAAAGACTGTATCACCTGGTATCCACTTCTGCACTGTGCATCAGTTTTTGTGTTTATGCATTGCAAATATAATTTTACGGGTTTCAACCAACCTGACTTGATGCGGCTATGGTTGGCTTGGTTATTAACACCCAGAGTTTGAGGCTTCAGTGGATCAGGTGGTATGGTGTAGCCTCCTTCCTGTCGGCCCGGTACGGGGACTTGGATGTATGGTCCGACAGCAGCGACGCGGCCCAGAGTACCAGGAGCCGGCTGGGGAGAGGGAGGTCCGTTGGCTCTGTTCAGCTATAAGAGGATACAGACAGATAAGTTTCAAATATTGGAATACTGAAAAAAATAATTTCAATACTTGTACTATTTCCTGTGGAGTTTGGTAGTCCCTAGACTTTTTTTCTTTGGCAAATAGTTTCCCCAGCCCTCAAAGGGACAGAAGCAAAAACTATAGCCCACAAGCCTTGAAAAGCTAAAAAAATTCTAATTTTGTATTTCACTTTCTATTGAATATCTGGCACGTCTGGACTGACTTGTCACTGAGACAGGAGGCTTTTGTCTGAAGCGTTTCTGAAGTCTTAATGAGGAGGTGTGTTAAGCGCTCTTAGTCTTACAGGAAGGTTCTCTTTTTGACGTGCCTCAGCTTTTTTCTTGTAGAGGCGTTCCCGCAACTCGCTGATGCGCTTGTCCATGAGCGTCACTTCCATGTTGCGTTTGTTCAGAAGCTCCTTCTGTTGCTGCAGCTTGCTGTTTTGCTCCTGGTTCAACTTGTTGCGGATCTGTGGATGATAAATGTGGACACAAACACACTTACAGATTCACTAAATAACAGCCATCACTGTGATCAGGGGTAAAGTAAACATAGCCTAACCTATATGTTGCACTTATCTCTGCTACACCATACCTGAAGCTCCTGGTAGAGCTTACGGAGCTCTAGGGCTGCAGTGCCGGTTACTTGGCCACCCAGGGCAGTCTGTATGCCATTGAGCTTTCCCCTCCGCAGGTCCTCCAGCTGCAGGCTGAGCTGTTCCACCCGAAGAACTGCAGACTGTAGCTCCGCCTGCTTCTCTTGGAACAGGCTGCTAACTTGCTCGATCTCTGCCGCTGGATGTGAAGAATTAAAAAAAAAACCCTCACATCAGATAATTCATAATCTACATGTAGGGTTACTTCCTTAAAATCAGAAAGCTAGCTCAACCTCAGTCAAAATGTTGCTGCATGTTTCACAGAAGATTGATTCTGTTGAAAGTATACATACACAGGTTGCCATTGATGACCTTGCTGTAGTCCACCTGGCCTCTCATTGCCCGAATCTTCTTGAGCTTTGCCTCCTGACTCTCCACGCGATCCTTCAGCCTCTGCAGCTTCTCGCTCTCTGAAACAGTTTGTTGCTGACGCCGCTCTTGCTGCTTCAGGTAACGCAAACGTTGCTCCTTCACAGAGCGAGAGAAAGATTGACATTTTGTAGGTAAACAGGCAAACGCAAAGTACAAAATGATGTCAAACTGCATCCAACAGCACAGACAGACTCAAGTTTCAATGCTACCTGTTTTTGCAAGTTGGTAAAGAAACACTAAAGACAAAATGTCATTTTATCTGTTCAACGCTTATATTTCTCTAAGTCAAAAATCAAAACATGCATAGATATAAAACCAGCAAGACGCCACCCCAAGGCTTACAGGATATCTCTGTAGCAGACATGCCCTAAAACTAGGCTAAATCTTTCTACTGTATGCACTAAATGAAATGCTGGGCTGTGTCAAGACAGTCTAAAGGCTGAAGAAAGGGTCAGATGACTTCATCTCTCTACCCAACTGAGAATTGCTCCAGTTAAGGTCCTAAAATAGGAAATGACAGGCCCAGGTTTCCAAATGACTGCAGGGCTTCGAGTGGGGCCTACTTTTCAGGCGCCACAACAAAGGCAATAAATAGTCTATCTGTGGGTCTACAGTGGGCTTCATCCTGCATGACTGATCAGTGCACCACAAGCACGGTGGTCAGACTTAGTTAGTGTGTTGAAAAGCCACAGAGACTGACAAGGTGGACTGGTTGTGTGGAGGTTTGCCACCAAACTCTTAGTAGATGAAATCTACTTTTTATAAGAGAAGTAATTGGCCTGAGAAAAGTAAAAATCATGTTCAAAATCATGAATAATTTACATGCTTGAGTAAACACGTTGAGTACATGTTCCTATAAAGACTGAACTACAAATTCTGACAGACTGGACAATACTAGTGCTGTGACTCACTCTGCCTCCCATCTCATTTGTTACGTAACTGTTTGCTCCTTTATCAAGTCATAATGGGACTCTTTGCATGAAAGTAGTGCAACAGAAGTCAATTATCTCCTGAATTTACACAACATCAGACGGACCCACACCTTTCCCATCACCTATGTGAAGTGGAGTGCAAAAGTCAGGGATCACATTGAGGATTGGAGGCTTGAGGAAGTCAGACACGTAAAATGAAGAAGAAGTATTAAAGATTCTGCACTACTTTGCAGGTTAATCGAATTTAGGCAAATTTGTGATATCGACCAACTTAACTTCTTTGTACCAAAGGTCAAATTTCCTTGAGTTGTATCACGTCCATTGAAGTATGCATTCAGATGACACTGGCCAATTTACTGATATAATTTCAACATAGTTTTGAGGTAACAAAGTGCTATTAACTATTACTATGCTAACTATTTAAACTGGAAAAGAAGAAAGATAATGCAACTTGCAGTGAACTTCTGTGAAACTTCTCCTGTTCCCCAGTACTAAGGTAGAACACTTCAGTCGTCCATGAATGCCAAATTACTCCAGCGTGCCATTTTGTTAGCAGGAAGCAAATTTTGAATGAAAGATCATTACGGTATTCAAACGAATGATTCACAGAGAGACTAAGAATGATGACGAGATGTTACCTTTGCAACGAGCATCTGCTGCTGAGCCTCGATTTGCTGCTGCTGCCGCGTGGCCATCTCCTGCAGCTCTGACAGCGTGAGCTCCACGCGCTGACTCCCCACCTAAACACAAGCATGCACACGAGAACTGGTCAACACACTGAAATCTGAGCAGAGAGGTCTTGATGTTGACGCCCACTGAAATGTTACAAGAGCTACTGACGTTGGCTGAGACTGATAATACATAAGGATTTCTAAACATTTTAAACAGTGAGGGTGTGCTTGTTGGTGCTGGGCCCTTATCTTCTTTTATACACCACTGAATGTTTTCATTTATGAGGAGAAAAAGCTATTTAAATAAAATGTTGTGCAATATGCTCCCTCATACTAAAAGCTGTTTTCAAACCAGGGCATGACCCAACATTTATTTTATTTTTTTTGCACTGTGGGAGCTGCTGCGAGTGCGACGACACACTTACAACATTTAGTAGCTCTGAGTAAAAGCTGAAAGGTGAAAAGTTCAATTCCAATGAGTAATACCTCGTTTGGAGAACTCAATTGTGAGAGCAAGTGCAGAGTCATGTATCTTTGTGTGTCTTTATGCCATGTGTATTAACAATACACAGGTAAACATTTGATATAATAGCACTTTTAAGACAAATATGCAAGTCAGTATGTGAACAAAAGCACATCCGGCATATAAAGTTACATAAGCTAAAAAAAAATGTTGCATAAGAATAAAAACACAAAAACAAAGAACGAGTTACGCAAAAAGCCATTTGCAGAAATGATTTTAAAAGATGTCTGACTTCTGCAGCCAGAGGGTCAAACAGCAGGAGACGTAACAGAGCACTCCCTCCTCCACAACAAGGCTCCCAAAATCATTATGATGGGACAATATGGACAATGCTTTCATTGGATCTCTGTATAGTTTGGATCACAATGATGCATTCCTATGTACTGATGATAAAAAACCACTGCCATTATTATTAGCAGCTTCTCTGATCTCCTTCAAGGTTTCGTTAGAGTTCTGACTATTCCACACATTCTTCCTCCTGGTCAAAACCTGACACCTATGTTATTCACAATACAATTTGATGGCCGACAGTTTGGTTGGAAATTCAGCAGCAAATTATCACATTCTGTTTTATTTTATGTTTTGAGATGAGGAGCGGGCTGCAGAGGTCTGGTACACTCACTTCCTCTCTCCACACCTTGACATCTTCAGCCTCAACTGACACTGACCCCAGTGACATCAGTACAAGCAATTTATCAGATTTTGCACAGCTCCCTCTGGAGCCACAAAAGGCTTTATCCACCTTTTTTCAGATATGCAGTAGCAATCTCCAAGACCTGTAAATAGACTTAGAGGTCTAAAAATCAGTGGAGTTCCCCTGTAAAGACCTACACAAAAGAGAGGCTTCAAATCCTAACAATCATACACACTAGAACGTTTGGCAAAATGACTTAAACTTATTTTAGCTGTAACTGTAGCAAGAGACAAAAAAATGCTTCACCTTTATGAACGTCCTCCTCTTGAGCCAGAAATCAGCACTCATGTGTTGTACGACAGCTCACAGTACGAAGGAAGACTGGCTATGACATTACATTCTGGTTTTCCCCAAACAGACTTCTGAATTTCCTCAAAGCAGCTGCTACAGTCAACACACTGGCTGACTACTCTTCAATGAAACAGCATACTGAGCGAGCGGTGAATACAGTCCTCCGAACTACAGGCGGTACTGAAATGCTCAAGCGCTCCCAGACTTTGCCTTTAGGAAGTGTGTTCAAAGAGGGAGGAGATGATGCAGGGAATGTCATGGTGGGTTTTTTATTTTTTCTAAAACAGACTGAGAAATGTATGAATACTAGTTCGGAGAGAGCACTCTTGTAAACGTGAAGAGGTTAGCAAGAGGCATGGAAAGGATGAAGACATGAAAAATAAAAATAAATTAGTTTAAGTCTATGTTATGTTCAGTGGAGGCTTTACAGTTGAAACTTGATGTTATCCTAAATATGTGTGCACAAAGCTGGACACATAAGATAAAGTCCAGTTGGAATAAACATGACATGCAAAAGACAAAAGTATCTTACAAACTCGATTAGAAGAGGCAGGCATTTTTGTGACTCATGTTGTCTGAATAAAACATGCTTCGTTTCTGGAATAATTTGACTTTTATGGTATTGTGAAGTGAGGCAACAACAGTATGCCTGTCATGCATCATCTCATCTTTGCAGACACTCAGCACAGACACTGCATTTGCAGCTTTGCACATCATGTGGCTCAGTCAGTGTTTCCCTACCTGGCGTTTGTTAAAGCATTTAGATATAAGACTGTGTGGGAAGACTCCGAGGGGGGAGGGGGGTGACTCAACCGAGGTCGAGATGGGGAGAGCGGGGGAAGCCACTGGCACACATACAGCCACACTAGGAAGCAGTCAGGCAACACTGCATCAGTGACAATTCACCCGAGGGAGAAACCAACCGACCGACCGACACACACACACACACACACACACACTCAGACAGTGATGAAGAGGGAGTTGGAGAAACACCCGACTGAGCAGACGAGGCAGGAAAGGAGAGCAGCCACAGCCTCGCTGATCAGGGATGTCGTCCTACTGGGAGACTACTTTAATCCCTCCAACAACTGTAGAGATTTATACTTAACTGAAATGCAGAGCGATCCATGATTACAACTAAAATTATCATATTATTAAAATGAATGTTAGGATAATATTTCAGAATAAAAATAACCAAGTTACTCACGACCATTACTCATGGAATAATGTTCTGAGGAGAAAATAACTGAAAGAACAGACACTGATTATTTGATTAATTTGATTTAATTAAATTTTCAGCAACTACTCCGATAACAGATGATCTTGTTAATAATATCTCAGATATTAAACTGAATGCCTTTGGGTTTTGGGAAAAATTAATCAATTATTCAAGAAAATAAACTGCTGATGAGCACATGATGCAAATAATCATTAGTTGCAGCCCGAGAGAGCTTATTGACGTGGGCAGATATTGGGCTGCAACTATTACTAATTATTTTCAGTAACGATTACTATAGCAATAATTTTCTTGATTAATTAATTCATGGTTGAAATTTTCAGGGACCATGGCAATGTCTTCCAATTGCTTGCTTGTTTGACCAAAAGTCCAAAACACATAGATATTCAATTAACTACCATAAAGGGAAAAGAGATTATCATAACAGTTGATAACAGTTCGATTTTGTTCTGTGAAGTATTTCAACTCTTGCCAAATGAAAGAAGATGTGTTAATACTGACACTAAATGAAAATTGTGATATTAAAAAAAATTGAAAATGCATGCGATCAATGTAGTGTTCCCTTGAGGCACCTCTGCTCTTTACGAGGCAGCGTTCCTCTCAGAGGATGATCAGCTCTGCTTGGCGGAGAGAAAGCCCCTGGGGTTTGGGCAGCAGCCCGTGGAAAAGCCAAAGCAATGATCCTCTTAGGGCCCGTTATATCATCCAGCAGGCTGACTGATATAATCCTCTAAATCAGATATTAGGAAGAAACTTGGACACAAATGAGCCTCGGCACTTGGGAGGTTAAGCGGAGCCGGCCGTGCAACTTATAATGTTTTCCTCTTTGAGTGAACAGACAGTGATGATAAAGCTGTTTTTACTTGTCATGCAATGGTGTGAGTTTTATAGGCTAGTAGCACGATACTAGTAGTATTTAAACTGAAACTGTTGCTTGGAGAGTCGATCAATATCAGATTTCTATACCCATAAAAATATATTACATTATTATAATACCACACACCACAATTATTATATTACCTCATGATACTTCCTCAACACAAACAGAGTCAAAAGTTGTGGATTGTCAGGATAATAAAAGAAATGGCTTCTGGGTGCTCTTGTGCTACAATCTCTTTTTTTGAAAACAAAAACCATAACCCCAGCATCTCCTGCTACACTGGATTCTTTCCTCCACCCTGAAGGTTGAATTAGTTACGATTCCTTGACCGCAACACTTTCCTATTGTGAAATCTGGGACAGACGGTCGGAGAGAGAAAGGATGCCACGCCAGAGGCTGCTCTTATCAGAGTCTTTCATGTCTCCTAGCACACACACTTCCTAAAGCAAGAGCTCAACATACACAACAATGGGTTCACCTGACAGGGCAATACTGGCAGTGTAGGGATATGGAACAGTCCTGTAACACCAGGGCCTGTGATGTTACTCTCAAACACCTGCTTAACATCAGCATCATGATGCATCCACAAATATTGATGCTGTTGCCTCCTACCAGAGACTGGAATTATCAGCTGAACTCACTGAAACTGAAAGAATGATGATGATGATGAATGTTTGCTAAGAAATCAGTATATATGAGCATACTATCTACTCTTTTTGTTTTAACTTGTGTATGGATCTTGTTAATTTGATTTGCATATGTGTAGGTGGGCACTAAAATTGGTTGATTATATCACTACAGTTCCAGGGTAACGTACAGAGCGCTGTGGTGACAGGACAACCCATTGCTGTGAATTTTTCCAGTCAGGTCGTTTGTCATCACCACAACTGGAGTCATGAAAAAGAGAAAGCTAAGGCTGGATATTTTTTTGTATTACATACAGTATATTTTGTGTTAAGACACTATGTGTTACACACTTATATAACTTTCATTGTAATCCCAATCTATTCATGAAAGAGGGCACCAAATTATAGTAAGTTATTGTAAGTACATTTCTACTTTAACATCATTTAGATAATGCTAATTAAGTCTCACCCCATTCTCATTGTGCTTCTCTCCAGTGTTTCCACTTCTGCGACTTGTCTGATCCTGAGACTGCTGACTCCCTGCAAAAAAAAAGAAACAGTCACCGTCACAAACGCAGGCAGGGCAGAGACACACAAGTGTGCACAGAGAGCAGCGTGCACACACGCACACAAGTGCAGATTCAGAGGCTACAACCATTGTCAGGAATAGTTTGAAAACTCGCTGACATAATTGCACATGACAGAGGGATTTAAGAACGGGGACAAGCACTGCTGACTAAGGCCACCTCACTCAAACTTTTTTATAAGAAAGGCTTGATGGAAAGATGAGAATAAATGATTTAAAACCTCCCAGGAAAAAGAAAGAAAACTTCTGTTATACTTCTAAAAATTACCGGATACCTTGAAGGTACCTTTGCTGCAAAAATACTCTTTGTTAGTCAAGTTCAAAATTTCTATCAAACATGAATCAGATCAGTATCACATCACAATTTCTTTCTCTGCCACCTGTTAGCTTTGTGTACTTCCTTTACATGTCTACACATGTGTACTGACTTTAATTAGAGTCACTGATTTTGTCCAGAACTGGTTTCACAGTTTGATTATAAGCTTGGGTGGATTTTACACCTGGCTTTTTACATGGCTGTACCCCAAACACAAATCCAAAAAGATTAATGTTAATGCACTGTGTGTGTGTGTGTGTGTGTGTGTGTGTGTGTGTGTGTGTGTGAAAATGGAGCTATGATTTATTACTTTGACATGCCCCATCAAGCATCAATTAAACTTACATTTTTCATCCTACACAGCCTTTTAAACTCTTAATACAGGATACCACCATAAAAGGATACCACATAAAAACTGTGTTTACAGAGTATGCGTGGAGTTACAAAGTGTTACTGTGCAAGTACTTGAAGGTGCAACAAAGGAAAGAAAGCAAACATACTTAAACCCAAAAGACTTCAGATACCTGGGTGAGAGGGAGAGAGAGAGAGAAACATCGACTGACGCCAGCGTCCATAGCTGAGCAGCCAGGCAGAACAGGTGTCAGGAATTCCCTGACAACCCTCGACTCCACCCTTCACCCTCCAGGCAGAGACTACACAGAGCAGAAAACACCCCAGACAAAAGGGAACGTGACAACACACACCTTGATCACTGCTCTCAGTTGGTGAATCTTCATGCCGGAGGAAGAACTTGACTTCTTGTTTCCGAGGCCCCCACTTCTGCAGATGTTCGTACATCATGTGTTCGAAGGGGATCGCTCGCTCTGCAGAGACAGGAGATAAGCAAATAGGGGGAGAGAGTGATTAGTTAAAATTATTTGTCTCATGGAAACAACTGATCCAGTAAATGTCCAGTAAGTCAGCCAGGTAAAACCTAATTGGCTTTTTTTAGATGTTAGAATGAAACCACTCCCATATCCGCCTGTTAAATATAAAGCAGCCGATTAACACAAAGACTGGAAACAGGGGAAACCAGCTATCCTGGCTCGGACTACAGGTAACAAAATCCACTAATCAGCACTAAAGCTCACTTATTAAAAATACTTGTTTGTTTAATCTGTACAAATACTGGAAACCAAGAAGTGTCATAATTACAATTTGTGGTTTTACAGGGGATTATGTGCAAGACTATTTATTGGCCGGGATAACTGTTTTCCCCTGTTTCCAGTCTTTGTGCTAATAAGGATCCAAAATGTCAAACTATTCCTTTAAATATAAAAGACAAAAATTAAAGTTAAGCAAGTTGCAATTTTAAGGATTTCCTGTTCTATTTTGCTGAGATATTTTGGGTTGTATCATCTGCAGGTCTTTGAGCTGGACACACTCTGCCATACATTTGCAGGAATGATGTGTGTGATTAATTCATTTTGCCTGTTAACCATATTAACTTACCTGACCCAAAATATAGGTGTGGCACAGCAGGCCAATGCAAACTTGTCTCAGAGTGGAGGGAGAATGTGTATGTGTTTGGTGTTAATGTTCTGACAACTGCCATAAATGAAAAACTAATAAATCAAAAAACATCAGAGAAGAAAAGTTATGATCTGAGCAACATGACGCTCACATCTGTTTATGTCTTAGCAGCATGAGGGTCTTCAGAATCAAATCAATATACCTCAGAAAACTGGGGCAGCGGAGATTGATGGATGTGAGCTAAAACTTAGTTGCATTTCAAGAGGACGGCACACTGTGTGCAAAGAGAGGCTGAGAGACAAAGAGACGGAGACAAAGACAGAGAGGTTTTAGGAGGTTTCAGGGGCAGACAGCTGCATTGTCAGGCACCAGCCGTACACGATTGCATAACGTGGGTTAATAAAGCCCTTGGCTGGGATGTTGTTTTCAACAGGGGAGTGGCCCCTCAGCAAAAAATGCTGATAACACCGGGTATGTCAGCACGACTGTGGTGATGGGAGCAAATCGCTTGGGCCGAGTGGAATCTGCTGTGACAGTGCAGTGGACTGTAGCGACACGTAACCCTTTTCTGACCCACAAATTTTGACTTGAAGTGAATTCTTCTAGTCGGGCAATAGCTGATGGGAATGGAAACATGTATTTTTGTTAATAAACGCCTTTCTTCTCTTTGGATTCTCCATGATTTTCCTCCATTAATGCCTGGCCCTGCTCAGCTTTCTTTCTTTAATGAAGTGCTTTCTTTTACATTAATGAGGAAGGCAAAAGTTACTGCTTCATAAAATTAAATTCTTGTGCTTCAAGCTCAGAAATAATGGAGTTTCAGATTACTTCACCTTCATGCATTACTGGTGACACCCACTTTTTCTTCCTCTTTAACATGGTAGAGGACTGAGAGATACTCTGACTCTTTGTAACAAGCAGCACAGTTTGGACCAGCTCTTACCGTTGCCTCTCCAGACCTCAGCCAGGTGGCAGCCGCTCTCGCCGGGCTCTTTGCAGAACTCGACGACATCCCGGCACGTCGTCTCAGGGGTAATGGGCACCTCAGTCACAGCCTGTTCCCCGTCACTGAGGTACACCGTCAATATCATCTGAAAGAGGAATAAAAGAGTCAGGTGGAGACTGACACAGGAGAGAAAGGATGATGCTTTAATAGTAATGCTAACAGTGAAAAAACTTTCATGTAAAAACAAATGTTATTACATGAAAATCTTTTCTGTAAGAAAGCATGAAGATATTTAAGATATACAAAATATGAGCAAATACATAACTGTCTGACAGTGAGGTTTAAGGACCAAGTGTAAGCCACTCCAGCGGTGTACAAAGCCCAGTGTGCTGATGCTACATTTTGCCGTCCACCAACTGTTAGTTTGAGCTGCTGGTGGACTCATGCCTGTGCCTGCCACATTTCTGTTTACTATGATTAGAGCCTGCCATAGTGTTGAAGATATACAGTTTAGGCCGGGAGGTGAAGCATAGCAATACAAGCCCCCACATGCTTCTGGTTGCACTCACATAAAAGGAGTAAAAACAGAGATCACATACTTTTTCTAAGTTCTCAACAAATAACTTTCAAGACACGTTGAGTCAAAGGATGTTTGAGGAAACTGCAGATTTACCCGCAATATTCCCTCCTCAATGCAAGCTACTGAATGGCTGAATGAAATAGCCGGGAGGCAGAAGACAGAGGTTAGGATGAGAACTAAAAAGAACTTAAAAGAACCTAAATGAATGTCTTAAGCAATAGCCTGAGAGTCTCAGCTCAGGGGGCTGAAAATGCTCCTTAGTACCTGCAGCTATCAGACTGAACAACATTATCTGTCCAAACATCCTCAGCCAACTAACAGGTGAAGTGGCTGCAATGTCTATACAACCTTTGGACTAATCCATACAGCACTGTCTGCATAGTTTGTGCCTTCAGCTTGGAGACCAGGGCTGAAATAAGTAGGTGATTAATTGGGTGATGATTGATGTATGCAATTTTATAATCAGAAAACTATAATAAAAATGACATAATATGCATTTGTTTATAGACTCAATGTAACATAGAGCATTTATGGTAATAAGAACAACCTCCTTAGACTTTTTCATATTTCACTGCTTTACAACATTGATGAGTTTTTCACAATTTTAAAGTCACAAGTGTGATACTGTTCCATCTTTTTAGATCAGCCCACATAAACTCTGACTTCTACACCCTTTATTTCAGTTATTGTGAGATGAGAACAAGCCCAATCGATTAATATGAACTCCTGTATATTCAGTGTTACAGCACATCTAAACGATGTGTTTTTCGCTCTGTGGTGGCAGGCAGATTTTTATTGTTTTCTGTGGCACAAAGCTCTCTAGGAGGCTGAGGTGTGCCTTCCTGTTTCATGTGACAGGCCTGACTTTTTGTGCCACTATGGAAAAACAGGACTGTGTGTGACTGTGTTGGAGGATATATCAATAACAAAGCAAAGAGTTCGGAGGGATATTCAAAATGAAAGAAAAATGAAATGTTTGAAAAGACTGAGTTTATCGTGGCCTTCGTGCAAGTTCAGTGCAAGTTCAGCTGGCTGTCAGTAAACAGAATAGAAAAGGTAGATCTGGATTTCTTACATTTCAGTAGGTTGCTTTTAACCTGTTCAACTTTTGCTTTACGCTTACTGATTGAACATGCAATAAAAGCGAGGATTTGAGCCAAGAAAAATTCAAGTATAGTGCAAAGAAAACCAAGTAATCAAGACTTGAAATTTAACATTTCTTCCACTATCAAAGGGCCAATTAGACCGACTATGACAACACTTTGCTTACATATGGCTCACGATGTCGAACCAAATCAATGACGAATTACAACAAAAAACTAAACCTCCTACTAGAACTACATCAGAACCACTCCACAGTTTACTATTAAACATATCAGCTGCAATTTGGGTTATTTAAAAACACACATAATTTAGTCTGCACTCAAATGCAACATGTAATAAAGTCGCATTGATGCATAACTGCACGTGTGGCCTCAGGGTTTGTATTTGTAGTGCTGCAATAATTGTCAGTCTTTGTCACAGTCACATAAGTTTAGTCACTCACCCACCTATAGATTATTACTCTGGGAGTTTCTCCGAGACAAAGTGACTCATCCTTTGTAATGATGCAACTGTGTGATTCATTGACATTTACTGCAGCAGCCAAACTGAAACAATATGGTCACTTGTGCTTGGGAGCCTCTGCAACTTCACTCAGCTGATCATGAGCCTGAAAGCTCATATTTTGGCAAATTCAAAAACCATGTATGATAAAATAGTGCTGGAGCCAAGGCACTTATTTTCACAAAACCACAAACCTCATTATCTATGATTTCACGTGGCTTCATACAGCGTTTTTTGGACCCGGGGTCCACATAGACTAGTAATGGATATCAGTTTTGGGACCTAATGTTCAAGAACATCAACAGAAAAAAGAAATGGGAAAGAAAATGAACAAAAGTGTTGTAAGGCTTGAGACTAGTTATGTTCACAT
Source organism: Holacanthus passer (assembly GCA_025331565.1). Classification (NCBI taxonomy): domain Eukaryota; kingdom Metazoa; phylum Chordata; class Actinopteri; family Pomacanthidae; genus Holacanthus; species Holacanthus passer. The sequence continues at coordinate 3,690,944 of JAFREQ010000034.1, forward strand.
TTTACTGATAGATAATTACTTTCCTAATCCCAATGGGATAATGGAGTGTTAGCAGCTGCATAATAAGATACAACATAGTACAGGAAGGAAAATAGTGAACACAAAACAGCCCAGTCAGGCCAGCAACAACGTCAGTTTGAATACAGATGAGACTGATGCCATCATTTGAATTTTGTTCTGGTGGTAATATCGTGCTTTCTTATTTACATTTATGTCTTACTATAGTGTTCATTGTAAGAAACAAAATAAGTTAGAAAATGTAATGAAACATTCCATCATAATCTACACTCCAACAATCAAATCAGCTCATCACAGACCTACATGCTCAAGATCCGTCACAGTGCATCTAAACAAACCTTCAATTAATCAGGTAATTAACCAATTAGACAACAGAACTAAGCTGCAAACCTGGGCCTATTCTAATCTGATCACAAAAAGCTAATGCAGAATATTCTGAAACATAACCTCACATGACTAGAAACTCAAAAATCATTTGAATATACATTCAGAGAGCGACAGCTTAGAAAACAGATTCCGGTGATCCAGCTGACTGACCACTGGAGAAATACCAACCGCCCTCACTAAGTTGCGTCTGCCCATGGTCTTGGCTCTTTTGACCGCTCTCCGCTTCCTCCTGATCTCCTTCTTTGGTGGCCGGTGGTGCTCCTTTGCCCAAATGGGGTTTTCCTTGGAGAGGCTAACAAGGCCGCGTAACACTATAGTCACAAACCTCTTCATCATAATAGCACTGCCGCTTTTGCAGGCATGAGACTTAATTGTTATGCCATCCCAAGCAGACCTCTGAAACAGACAGCGGTGCGTGCATTGGAAAACTGCTGCAGAGGAGACTTGGGAGGAAAAAACACTTGCTGTATGTGTAACTCAGAGAGGGAGGGAGGGGAGAGAGAGAGCTAGGGTGAAACAAACAGTAAGAGAAAGGGAGACAGAGAGAGAGGGAGTCACAGGGTGGTGGGTGGAGGAGGGTGCAGACAAGTCCTTCTATTGGAAAATTGTCCCTTGGTTGTGCCAGCGGCTGCAACGCCAAAGACTCCCTGCTAATGAGAACAGTTTGGACACAGCTGTGATGGGCAAGCAGGTCAGGACACTATCATGTACAGTCAAGAAAGAGATCTTCCTCTTACATATGTTGGCTGTACATGACAAGAAACAATATCTGTCTCATCTGACGCATATTTCCACAGTGGGCATCATCTGGAGATAGGGGCATTTATCATATAACTTCTGAGAGAGAAGGAGGGATGCTTGGTGGGCCTGATCTCCAGCAGGATGATTCAACCAGTCGTTTCTTCTCACAAAACCTGTCACTCATTTAATTGCAAAGAGGTACCCACAATGAAGAAGAAAGATCCAGCAGAAAATCTCTCTGAGAGCACAGACTTTCACTGAAAATGTGTTGTTTTTTTTCATGAAAGGCCTTCCATGAATCCCACAGATTTTAGACAATAAAACAAGGATAAGCTCAACTCTCAAACTTATCTACTCACACTGTGACAAAAATAAGAGGAAGAGTAAAATCATTCTAACCAAACACAAGCCCAATGTGTGGAACAGCTAGGTAAACATACAAACTACGATCAGCAAAATCCAAGACAGCTATTCACTGGGACTATGTGACTAACAGGAAAAAAACGTAATCTGGAAATTTCATGCAGGCAAAATACACTAAACATCTGTCCATCAGGCTAAAATGGCACTGAACCATATGGAGGAAAGATGAGGTAATGATGTGACAAATGATGTGAACGAACGAATCGGGTCCCTACAAGACTTAACCTGCTGTGTCCCTTTGATTGAAAGCTGACTAATGCACATTAGAGGAAAGCATTAAGAAAGTCTTATTAATAATGTACACATCTTCAACCAGTAAGAAAAGAGATCTGGCAGTCTTAAACAGGTGGGAGTTGTTAAATAAATCAATAACTGACTATTTTAATCTGTTCACAGTGAGTTTGAGGAAAAGGTTTTACAGTAACAGTCTTATCAATTAAACTAATGACATTTTCCTTTTGAGTGCTTTATGATATAACTATGACTATAACTAATGGCTTGGCTGATGTCATGTTAAACCAGCACACCTCCAAAAATGGTAAAAGCGACTATAAGATGCAATGTTTACATTTCCTGTAAGTCACGCTCTGCCCAGCTCCACTGTGTGAGATTAATGCCACTTGACAATCTACTCAGCTCAAAAGTTCCCCTTAACAACAGAGCATTAGTCGACGCAGTCACACAGACCTAGATCTGCCAAGGTCTCATTGGCTGCTGGAGTCACGCGAGACCCAAGTGCAGGGCTGCCTCTCTGCTCGACTGGCTCTTTGACTCTGATAGCCTGTTGGTGCCACAGGGTACAAACGTCCACGGAGGCTACCATTGCAGTCAATCCTGCGATGGCTGCAGCGAATACGGACTTCTCCGTTACTATATAGTCCCGAAAGCTTACAAGCCTTCCTGAAGTTGTGTTGTAAAGCTATTTTAAACAAAATGTTACAGTGATGCCGTATTTTCAACCAACGTACAATCACTTGGAAAAATAACTCGCCATGATTGAATCACCTCCATTAAAGACGACACCCTACTGAACATACTGTAAACTTGATCCTGCATCTGAGTTCATGTCACCCTCCCTGAAGGCCAAAGGAGCTATAATCACTTCTCCCACAATCTTACACTGCATTCTCAGCACTAAAGATAACAAAAGAGGTCTCAACAAAGCTCGACTCCAACAGGGTTGCCATTCAGGTATTCTATTCTCTGCAACACAATATCACCAAACAACAGAATGAAAATAGTTCTTGACTTAACATGTAACGAAGCTGACTGTACCTGATGACTTAAAAATAGTGATCATTTTGTTTCAACATTATCCAGCACAGATTCATAATTATTATTATAGAGAGTAAATAGTGTGAAGTTTACTTGTCCTATTCTGATATATAGTAGTGTAATTATACTTGTTCAATATTGCACATATTTGCTTGCATAGACTACATCTTTAATCATGTGAGGAAAATAGACTTTATTCCTTGAGCTAAAACATCAGATACACCACAATCTCTCAAATGAAGCACTGTTAACATTTCCCCTTCCTAATGTTTCAGTCTTTGTAACCATCAAATAAAAAATGCAAGTCCTGCAGCTAGTGACTCAGGCTGCAGGGATACTGTACAACAGTTAAAGCCGTAGTAGATAAAGTTAAGCTTTTTTATTTCTAGGAACTGAGCTTGTTTGCAGATTAGCTGAGTGGTTGTGGGAAAGGCAAATGGACAGATATCAGTCTTGCTTGAACTTGCAGCTTGTGTGTGTGTGTCCACAGGCAGAGGATCAAAATGTGCTCTTCATCTTAATCTGCTGTTTGTATATTTTTAGGGCTGAGGAAGCACATGACCATGACATGTGAATGAAAAGAGATGAAAAGAGTAGGATGATTTCCACCTTGCACACAGGTTTGATTTTGTGCACAAGTGTGCAAATCTTTAGTTGTGAGTACACTGATCCTGAAGGAATAAATGGGAGAGCTAACAACATTTTCTATGCTAGTATACCAGGGACTGTGTGCACTTACCGGCATCATTTTGGCAGCTCTGGCAGGTCAAAACCAGGAGTGCATCTGCAGGTTCACCCACTGATCTTCAATGGCACCACCGAGTCAACCAAGACCCAGCTTGCTAGTTATGGGCTCTGGTTACTCCAATGTGACAACCAACTGGGCCTTAGTCCTCTCTGTAAACCAAAACAGTGGGATTCTTTCATAAAATTGAGCTTTATAAGGTGGTTGGCACCCAAATTAACAGCTAGCATTATTAGCCGCTAACGCTGATTTAAATGGTCCAGGCGTGGCTCCGTGCAGCTGCTGCTACAAACAAGCCGATGGTTAGCCTGGCAGCTAGCTCGCAAAGCAACGCTGAAGCGACTCAAAACAAATGACATGTAATGACTTGACAGCATTAAAACATAACACATGAGTTACACTCACCAATGTCAGAGACAATTCATTGTTTCGGGGAGTAAATCTTGGCTACGTTACTGTTAAAAGGCACGTAGCTGAGCTAGCCAGCTGTCAGCCAGCCAGCTAACGTCAGGTGCTAGTTGTGTTAGCTGGTTTCAGAGGCGGCTAAAGGACGGTACGCACGGCGATCTCTCCGCTCTCCTCGGTCCTTTAGCTGGCATAGGCTGCACATCAAGCTATCGACGGAGTGTGTTTCAGGCCAACGAAGGTGAATACACGTCCATTCAGATCGGCTGACTCGTTTTTTTACGAGTGCAATGAATCATCGTTAGCAGGCTAACAGTGCTAGTTGACGAAAATACAAATAGCTGGAATCCAGTTGTTGACGGTCGGAGGGGCGGAGCTAAGCGGGGCGTCACGTCAACGTAGGGTGTCACCAACCGGGACACCAGTTTATTAAGACTTTATGTTTATTAAAAGTAATTCAGCATCTATGTATTTATTGTCTATAGCATCATCTTAGGGCTTTATTAAATGTGACAGACACGGCTGATGGGCTGCAGGTAAGCTCTGGATCCATTATGGCACACCCTGCAGGTCTGAGAGGTATTTAGCTTTATCTAATTAATGCAATCACTTCCTTTCTTTTTGCACTTTGACAGGTGAAGGGCTTGTTAATGATATCAGTATGTAGAAGTAATGAGGATCAATGAGCACACATGCATCTGGACATCAGTGTGTTATTCTGCTGCATCTGGGCTAGTCAACCAGATAATGAATAGTGAGACAGAAATCCTTCCATGCATGTTTTATTTAATAGTGTTTTGCACATTACAGAACAGATTCGCTGCAAATATATCTTTCCTTAATGAATCTAAAAGGTAAAAGGCTAAATAAACCTACATAGAATGAAAAGCTGAGTTTACCATCTAGGTATCCAGCTCGTTTGTACTAATTTTATTGGAAGTTTGAAATTTAGTTTGGAAATATGCGCCATCAAAACATATTATCAGCTGACAAGATAAGGGCCTTGTGCTTTGTCCTGTGTCATTACCTAACCATGAGGCCCCATCTTGAAGAGGGTAAGTTCCAACTCCTTTATGTTTTTATTTTATTTTGTTTTTACATTTTGTGCATATTTCTGTATAATTTCCCTTTTTCAACTGACAAAAGTTGGTTATCTAATGAGTGAGCCTTTCTTCATCAATACTTTTCTTTTTCACTTTTTGGATCAATAAAGAGCTATTTTGTCTAATTTTATCAATAATAATAACCAGCACCTTTGAGTTCTGCAGATGAAGTGAAGGAAGTTTGGCTCTGGGTAAAATAGCTCAGATTGCATATGGCCAAATTTATAACAGGATAAACCTCTGCAGATAAGATTTTAAGGGGCTTTCAAGGTCCTCCATTTTGTGAAAAAAGATGTAATTTATGCCTCTTGTGTCCCCTTCCAGGACCCCTGTCTAGACTCTGACCTGTACTCATTTCATCCCTGAGTCAGAATACATACACCTCTGCATCTGTTAAATGAAATACACTTCACCTACAGAGAACCCAGCATGCATAAACCCACCAGCATCATATTTCATCCAGTCAGCTCACCTGTTAATACCAGAGAAGTAATTGTGTAATTGCAGAGCTTGCAGGATGTTAACATGCCAACAAGTTGTGTTGCTGGTGTAGATTTACAGATTAAAGTGAAGTAGAAAGGCACTTGGTCTGAGAGATGATGTCTGAATGCTGCTTGACAGCTTCTTCCAGACGCTGACATGTGCTGTTGATGACAGATGTTATAGTTTCAGGCACCTTCTTCATCATTTTGACAAATTCATGATGACATGAGGCTTTGAATAGTTTTTCTTTTTCAATCTCTTGCATTTCTCACTACTGGCACATAATGACAACAGAATTAAATTATTCTATAAAAAAGCATTTAGGAACACTACATGTATCTGTATGTACTACATTATCAGGATACTTACAGTGAAGTGGGAGAAAGGGACGATCAACCCTTAAGACTTCATCAGAGATGATCCCATTATTTACCATTTTATTAACATGATATAAATATTAAAAGAAAAATGGTTCCACAGTGCATCAGATTTTCAGATATGACACAAAGATAACAATAGAATAAGCAGCTGTTTCAATTGATCCACTTCATATACACAACCAAACAAGTAAACATGAATGTGCAAAGTACAGTTGCCCTTTCCTTGATTAATAGTAACTTAACGTGGTAAAGAAAAAAAAAGACTAGAAGGATTAAATGATTTCTCATATGTGATCTTCAAACTGTATCGAGATGTGCGTTGTCAGTTTTCAAGTTGGTCTTCAAGGTTTGAATAAATAAGACATATAGTATCCTAAAACCTCAAGGATGGTTTGATTACATGACATAACGTTGACCAGGACTAGGATGCAGATTTGATAAAAAATTGTTCTTGGAAAGACTGAATTGTAACAGCTTCAACCCAAGAGCCCTTTTCCCACATTTCTCCATAACAGAATCAGCAAGCAGCATAGAGGAATTATACATCATCATGACTCATACACATGAAAATGTCAAGTGGAAAACTTGTTTAAAATTACATTCAGTAAGGCACAATGACAATAAATAACATTGTCCAAAAAAAAAGAAGACTGTTGCACCTTCAGACTCTTTGCTTCATTTGACTTTGCCACGAGTCTTCAACTGAGAAAGCACTTTGTCTACCTGCAACAGAGCAGAACAAGGAACTTATACAGTATTCACAATATTGTAGTTCAGTGTGATGGTGAAATCATAATTTAAAGACAATGACATTTTAGTATTTTTACTAAAGTTTTTGTAATTGCAGAATTCACCACGATGCTAATTTCATTGATCGATTTATATGGTTTTTATAATATTATAAAAAAAAAATAAATAAAATAAATTATTAGTCAGTCATAGTCGACTGCTAAAGTTAAATAGACACTTATTTTGTTGGCAGACTCTAGTGTCCATAAATAAATGAAGACGACTCACTGTGATGAACCAGTGAGACTTCGGCCCGTAGTGAAGCTGCGACTTGAAGTTCATCGTACTGGCTGGAGCCAGAACGTGAAGGTGGAGGTGCGGAACAGATGAGAATGGAGGCAGATGAAACCCCAACCTGCACAGATTCAGTGAAAAACAAATTAACAAAAGTTTGCAAAGAAATTATTAAAAACCAAAACCATACAAAAATCCATTAAAGACCTGTGAAGCAAAGCATTTCAAAAAATCTCAGAGAAATGAGTCACAACTCTGGTGATGTCTTAGGGAATTGATTTACCTGACGTCATTGAGGTCGCTGACTTTTTTCTTTTCCAGTATACTCCTGCCCATTTCTACCATCCGCTCCACTGTAAACATATAAATCACAATAATGAATTTCCCCACTGTGGGACGAATAAAGGTTTATCTTATCTTACCATCACTGTGGTCCTGCCTCAGAGCAGAGAATACACAGCAGTGTGACATTATCATCCTGTAATGGTTTATTACTCCTCTCCTTCATGCAAGTCCATAAAGAACAGACACATTTGGTTTTCAATGAGGATTTTAGAAATGTTCCCACTGAACCTAAGGATAGCAACATACATTTATTCAACAATATTGACAGTGGTGGAAGAAGCACTGCACTCAAAATGTACTTTACTAAAAGTACATTTACAAATATTGGCATCAAAATATTAGTATGAAATGTAAAAGTACTCTGAATGACCCAAAGGGCCCAAAGTTCTGGTTTATTCTGTTCCCCAGGGCCACTTCCTCAGATCAGAGAGGACACTGCATAATGTCACTGGGATATATGTTGAATCATGACCTCTTCAGTCTTTGTTGACAATAACACACCAAAATAAGCACATTTTGATTTTGTGGAGCATGAACTAGGGATTAAAACTCACAGACACAAACACAAAAGTCTTATATCAAAGTGACATTGAGGATTTAAGGGTTATTACGCCAGTTTGTAGCTTTGGCAATAATGACTGAACTGTCCAGGCATGTGACATTTTCCTGTGATCAATCAAAGCCTGCTGACTGATCTCTCTCCATTGACCTGCTACAAATACTGCTGTGTTGTTAAACTATGAATTCCTGCTTCAGGTCTTCCTCACCTAGAGGGACGTGGTCCACCTGCAGACTTTTGCAGTTGTCTATATGAGTCCTTGTAATAACCAGGTAGTGATGAGTGGCTCCAGGCTTCATGTCAGGAAAACACAGCAGCTCTTCATCCTGTAACAGCGACAGACTGAGGAAGAGTCCAGCTGCTGAGGAACTTCATCATGAACCAGCAGTCTGTACTTACACTCAGCAGGATTTCTGTGTCTGTCTGCTTGTCCGCGATTTGGCAGAAAGGACAGTCTTCTGTCCCGGAAGTGTCCGTAGTCCCCATCTGTGTTTTTAAAGTTGGATCTTTGGTTAAAAACTATGGGCTCTTGACTGTGAGTTTGAGTCTGAACCCTGTCTGGGAGTGTCTGTGCTCGGCTGTCAGGACAACAAGCCGATCACAGAGCTCATCGAGCAGCTCCACTGCTGCGTTCACGGAACCGCGGAAAGTCTTAAATATGAGTAGTCAGACAGCGTCAAGGATTGAATGACTTCCATTTGATCATTTTAGTTACTTGTTTAGATTCACAGTAATAGCACAAAATATGACCAACAAATAAATGTTTTATAATATGTTAAGATGTGAATTTACTGAAACAAGCTACACAGGATTAAAATGAGCCTCACCTTTACCAACAACTGCAACATTAACATGGTGTTCAAAGGAATGAATCAATTATTATAATCCAATAATAATCATCAAATAACATTACATACATTATTCTAAAATGGGCCAAACTTTTTCTTTTGAAATTTTAAATAAAGTTTGATTAAGATGAAGTATTTCTACACTACGTTATAGCAACTTATGCTGAAGTAGATCTGAGCACTTCTTCCACCACTGTGCAGTGGTTGATGTTGATGGAACATTCACTGTCAAGTATAAACTGAAAGGAATAATTCAACATTTTGGGAAGCACATTCATTGCTTTCCTGGCAAATGTCAAGGCTTAGTGAGATGACTGATACCATGCTGTGTTAGTTAGTGAGCTTTAGATTTGCTGGTGGGTGGGTTTTAAGAAATCCTTATACACGGAAACATGGTGTTTAATGGGGTCAATAAAAATATAAATATATAATTCATTTTACACTTTGTCTGTGTAGATACATTCATAGATACAAAAGCCTTCAACATAGAGAACATACAGCTGTTTGTAAGGCATCCACACTGTTTACATATGCATACACTATACATAGAGTACACATTATTACATTTGCTGTGAACATGTGTCATCATTTCTCTGCAATGACATCTCAAAACTATGGCTTTCCATTTAAAACTAATGACTTTTATCTGCTTCATTATCTCATTTACCAACTCCAATTCCAGATAATGTTCCTTTTTTGTTCTTGTCTTCCCAGATTGTAGTATTTTCATTGCAGTGCACAACAGTCTTGCACAGGTTGAGTGTTCTTCTAAAAGCATCCTCTCCATGTGGCTTATTCTAGTTTAACGATGTCGTTCCTCTGCAACAATTACAAAGGGAGCTGCTGGCTGACAACAAACAGCTTCCTAGATCATTGACTGGTGGAGGTTTATCCTTAAGACGATTCAGTAGACATTTTGCCTGCAAAGAGAAAAACGTTAATTTAAATAGGAGCATGGAAGATCAAATGAGGAATGTCACTATATCTCTTTCAGTATCTATATTTACATTAAATGTTACTCATTTGCCTGATGATTTTATTTACAATGACTTGAAAACGACAAAAGAAAAACAGTACAAGAAGTGTAAATCTCACAGTCATTGCATTGATAACACAATTACCGAAATATTCTTTGTATAAGAGGATTAATAAAGTAAGGAAACGGGAAGAGGGAATTTCTAGTCCTCAGCACTCACAGTTACAAAACGGTCTGTCCGTGGAATGAACTTATACATCAAGTACTCTAAGATTTGGCTGCTGGGGGCGAGCACATGGAGATGGAGGTGATCGACTGAAGTGTAGGGAGGTTGGTGGAAGCCCAGCCTGTGGAAGAAAACACACCAATGCTCTGATCTTTGTGCACTGACGAGGAAGTACAGTGTAAGAAATTGCAGAGGAAGAATGAAACACTCGAGTAAATAGCAACATTTGATTCATGACAAAATTAGTGTGTGTCTCCACCTCTCATTCCACTTTCAAGCTACAGTCATATAGTTTAGTTAGTTTTGAGCTTAAGAGGTGCATTGTGCATTTCAAACAATTATTAACTTTTTCGTGAGTTACGGCAGAAGTTAAACATTTTAGGGAATACACTTCTATAGAGTGGTAATTCCAGGAAGTACAAGGAAGAAATCTGCACACACACTTTCTGTCTTCATCTACCTTATGTCCATCATATCACTGATCCCTTGTTCGTGTAGCACAGCTTTCCCCATCTCAGCCATCCGTTCAACTGTTGGACAAATGATGATGTTATTTCTCTGTAAAAATGTGAGACTTAAAGACTTAAAGGCAGCATGAGGTATCTGACATATCATCTTATTAAACTGAAACGGTTGAAGAAGGAAAACTCTTAACTATTAACACATCATATTGTATTTATCTTATCATCTTATCATATTCATATAAACTCCTCACTGATAGTTATATATCTCTATACAAGTACATTACTCTGTGCTTTTGGTGCTTTTGAACTTCTGGTTAGATGATAAACTGCATTTCATTGTCTCAGTACTTGTGCTCTGTGCAATGACAATAAAGAATAAAATCAAACTAGCAGTATTTCAGTGATAGTATTAACAAATGCAGAAGCAGCAGTAATATTGTAGTTGCAGAAGGAGCTTCAGCAGCAGTGCCAGTTCTAGTATTATCCTATCCTGTAAATACTGTAGTTATTAGCAGCAGTGGTTGTAGGAACTGTGGCAGTATCACTACAAGCAGTAGTATTATTAGAGGCAATAGCAGCAGTAGCAGCTCAGTAGACATAGTAGTACTTGCAGTACTTGTACTAAGAGTAGTTTGCAGTGATCCTGTATAACTGACCGAGGTTGATGTGTCCCCTGTGCAGGGAAAAGCAGCTGTCTATGTGCTGTACAGGTATGACCAGGTAATGGTGAGGAGCAGCAGGGTAAATGTCTCTAAAACACACCAGCTCCTTGTTCTGTTGAGGGGAGGAAGTACAGGGAAGAAACATGTTAACCTCGAGTGGCAACCTGAAAAATGAAGCCAAAGCGAAAGTGCAAAAAGCTGCAGTTCCTCGAATGAACATTACGGGCAGGCTCCAAAAGGGAGTCAATTACATTTGACCCCCATGTCAAAATATCCAAATTTACAGCAGAAGAAAACACGTTTACATCCAGACGACTATGGTTAACTACAGGTCCGTGAATGCAGCATTTGTGAGAAGGCGTGTCTAGTGGGAAATAGTGTTGTGGTGCTGAAGTTGTTAGTTTGAATAATAATAAAGATCTGGTAACTATCTGATATTTTGAAATTAAAAGCAATAATAACATGGTTCGTTTTGTATTTGTTTATCACATAAACCACACCATGATTTGTACTTTGATATAATTTACGATCACCTCTTTATCCTACTTGACTTTCTGTTTCAACATATGGTTTTGACTATTCTCCATTATCTAGCTCACAAACATCAAAAACTTAAAAGTTTGCATGAAACATTGGCAAAACTTTATGATCATAGAATAAAACTTAGTCGCCTATAAACATGAAAGAAAATGATAATGAGGGAAGTAAAAAAGTAACTGGACCTCGTGATAAGACTTTAACTTTGGATTGTGTTGAATATGTTCCAGCTATATTACATTTATATTATATTTCTTCCTTTTTGCTTCTTCTTTTTCCAGGACTTCCGGAGTTTATCCAAAACTATGATCAGATCAGTACCTTTTCCCTGGAGCTCCTACCAACTGTCACCTGTCAGGATCTTTACCTCTGTTTAAAATCATCTTACCTTTTTAATGACTTTTGTTTCTTTGTCTTGATCGTTGGCTATCAAACAGAAAATACAACTTTCATCCATCTCTTCACTGGACTCCGAATTGTTGTTCGCCATATTTCCGACGTTTCCTTGAACGAGTCGTCTCCTGCCGGTAAACGAAGATCGTCTGTATTTGTGAAGATGGATCACTGAATGTTTTTCTAAACGCTCTTAATCCCCCACAACAAAACACAGCAAGAAATGCATCTTTTACTGGCTTTTCAAATACAAGTAAACAATATTTAAAGGACATTACAGGAGGACAAAAAATAACCCATTTAATCAACTTAAATAAAAGGGGATCAGATCTGTTTGCGTACTACCATCAAACAGTAAGAATATATACACTTGAAGGATATTATGGTTTGCCTTGTAAGTTAAAACATAAAAAAACAAAAAAAACAAAAGCAAAAATGACTTAAAGGGTCAATTCACAGAAATCACTTAAAAAAACGTATTTTGCAATTCTTGCTTGTTTCACTAGTTTGACTAGGATAATACAGAATAAGCCATAAATACAATTAAGTTCAATAAGGGCATGAATTAAAGTGTAAATAAAATAATTTTTATCTCATCCACAACTCACTTTGGTTGAATTGTGTCATGTTTGATTGAAACCAAATTCTATGTTATGAGGATTGCTGTTCTCTGCTGTAGTTTTATTACTAAATCAAGCTGATTTTTGAGAAACATTGTGTGCTTTTTATGAAAATAGTCTGATTTATTTGTGGTAAATGTGTGGTGCCTGAAAACAGAGGTTGAGTGAAACCTCTAATTTTCGTTGCAGCTAATCAGCTATATTTATTGTCTAAGTAATTAATTTAGATCGGAAAGTGAGTCAGTTTTAAGCTACTGAGTGCTTCATCATCTCAATTAGATCTTTGAGGGGATGATGACTTCCTATTACATCAGGTGTTTTACTGTAACTGAGTCTGTCCTGTGTCACATGTCCTACAATAACAACACAGTAAATCCAACTGAAATGGAAATTAACATGTGGACATAGACAACAGGAGCCATTACTATATATGTATATATGTAACATTTATTTAGGTTTAAATGTGGTTGCAATAACAACACAATAAATAGATCCTTAGTGATATTACAGACCACAGTAGTTTTGGATTCACAAGAAATAATTACTCAGGGAGCATTCACAGTTACAACACTGAACAGCTAAAGACAACAAAGCTCATTTTCACATGAAGCGATAACTGGCATTAGTGGATAATATGGCAGATATCATAACAGTGGTGTCAGACATTTGCGGTATTGCATATTCATGCACTACAAGTCTGTGTCATATACACAGGACATCAATGAACATTTCTTTTTCATGTTAGTAGATCTGAATTTTTAGTTAGTGGCATACCAGAGTGCAAAAACAGAAAGTCCCTTTTTTCCACCCATTTTTAGGTGAAGCAGAAGCTGACCTGTTGTCGGACAGCGAGCTTCCCTCCTGTAGTGGTGATCAAACAACATTCAGTAACAATTTTACACTGAACAAGTGCTTAATTACGTCGGGCCACGACACAGCGTTGACTGTCGATTAATCCTGTAGTGCAAAGTGACGTCATGATAAACTTACACTGGCTGTGACTTTCTGAGTGACCACAAATTTAAAAAAAGATTTAAACTTTGCGTGCGATATGAATTCAATACTGACAACAGTCATTTCTAGTGCTTGCAGGGTCCAATTCGAAACAGAAATATTCAACACAACATTTCTATAAAAATACAAGCATTAAAAAAAACCAACAACTGAGCATTATTGATAAAAAACAGAATGTAAAAATAAAATGTGAAAAAATAAAAAAATCTAAAATATTTTATAAAATACGATGAGCTCACAAGAAATATGAAATTAAAATAGAACATATTTGGTCGTTGCAAACTTTTGCTGCCTTTACCGCTTGTTTTGGTCTGTACGGGGAATGGAAACATTATATGCAGTTATGAGGAAATGTAATGGGACATTCTCACTCAGTTCTTCTAAAACTCAAAATAAGAGAACGAGACAGCCTTCAGGGGAAGTGCGACACTTCCGTTGTAAACAATTAGGGATATCTTCCCGCTGTGAAAGTTAATTTAACGATGGAGGATCCAAAAATCTCCCTGGCAATTTCCACTTCCTTCACGTTTGAAATTCATCGTAAAAAAAGATGCATCAGTTCATAATTCTGTACATTCCCAAACATACAAATTACATCAACCAATATTTCTGCACAAATTAACCTACAGCATTATGGGACACTTCTTTCATACACACAGCTCTTTTTGGGATTAACCTCAACAGTAACAACAGCAGCCTTCCTCTTTTCTCTTTCCTCATAAGCTTATGGTGGTAAGGCAGTTGCATGCTGGGAAAGCTGGAGGCATTTGTCGGATGTCTAAGGCAGCCAATGAACTGAGAGCAACAACATTTTCTCACACTTCCACCGTTACAGGAAGGATGAATCAGACCTAAAACCTGCCAAACTACCTGCAGGTCAAACCCACCTCAAGCTACAGAAGACTCCCTGTTCTGGGTTCAGTAACAACTGCATAGGCTGCATTCTGTCTCCTCTCACACAACATTTAGTGTCATCGTGGGGTAGCTAGATTTGCCTCCAAGTGGTGCGTAATAGACTTGGGGGTGTTTGAAGGTTTGGAGCAGAGAGCGGATGTAGAAGTAGCTGGAGGCAGGTGAGGCTACTCGAAGGTCCAGACCTCCAGACTGTGGATGTTGAAGTCCTGCTGGGTGGAGAGCGGCTGGTTGTTGAAGGTGGCGCATTTGGTGGTGGTGCCTCGGTACAGCTCAGCATCCAGCCACAGACCCAACTGACCACTGCAGAGGAGGGGGCAAAGAGTTAGGACACAGGTGCACATGATTTTGATTTGCTGTAAAGAATGACTTACCCTCCTCCTCCCATCTGCAGAGAATCTGTATTGCCCTTCACAAAGTAAGAATTCTCCCCCGTCCAGCGGTACACCTGAAAAAAGAGACAAACCGTTTGTATGATATTTCCAGAAGGCTGCTTGGTTATGGCAAAAATCATAATCACAAATATTTTGGTCAATACTGAGACTTTGATATAAAGGGAGGGGAGGGGAGACAGCACACTGCTGTAAAGGAAAGGGGTGCACTGGATTTATAAAACAAGATCAAATGAAGCATCACTGTGAGCACAATAATCTTGATTATCTTGTTTCATAATCGTTGGAACCAAAAATCTAAATTGTAAATAAAAATGGATTAATTGCCCAGCCCTTTATTGCCATTTGAAAAATAAAGCTAAACACCCCAAGTGAGTTCTTAAACTAACTTAGTACAGACCTTGATCTCAGGGCAGAAGCTGTAGAGGAATGTCTCTCCGGTGCCGTAGCAGTGCTCACTCACTCTGAAGGGATGAGTCGAGAACGCCCCGAATATCTGTGATCAGATTCAGTTTAAGGATGAAAAGACTGTTAACAAGGAGCAAAATAATCATGTGAATGTTTATGATTATAGGAAATTTGAAATGATTGACTATTGAATTATTTATATGATAGTCTATAAATTTTTATTACGGTGTATTTTTTGACACCAACACAAGGATCCGCCAAAGTCACAACAAAGACATGTTTGAATGTACAGTCCTGGGCAGTTCCTGGTTTTTAAAAAGGAGACACTAAATCTAAACCCCTTGTTATATAAGAAACACCCCAACTACACATTTTTTTTTTAGAATGACTAAATTTCATTATGTTTCAAAGGTAAGTTCTTCCATTACATCTGACTACTACCTGTTAGGATGCAGGACGGATGTATATTGGTTCATGAAACACCAATAACAATAGCAGCATTGTTGGAGGAGTTGTTTTCAGACCACGACTAACTGCTACTTTGCACATCTAATAACACAGCAGGTAAATATAGGTCCAGTGCAAAACGCCTAATCTAGTCTAGTCAGGCTTGGTGAATGATAGCTGTAAGGAGACGACTATTAAACAATGTATCTAAATATCACTAACATCATTTTCTACTGCTTATCTAGTAAAAGTAGCAAAAATACAAAACCTATTTGTGTTTTGTGAACAATTATTGCATGTTTCTGCAGAATTAAAATCAAAACAGGAAGTAAATGTCATCTTGTCAATCATTTGTGTAGTCAGTTTTTATAGCAAGAAAAAGCATCAAAAGAATTCTTGTTATCAGATATTTGCATTTTTAAAATTTGTAATAAATTTATGGTAATGTGTAGAGCTCATAAATACCATCTACTATATTACCAGCCCCCAGTCATCTACACACAGCACCTACCTGGTTATCCATGTCTTTGACGACCAGCAGCACAGGACTGTCCACGTCTGAAAGGTTCCTGTACAGGGTCTTCAGACTGGTTCCATGTTTCACAGTGCTGTAGGCCAGCCTCCAGGGGTAACCCTGCACACGGGCTGGCAAACGACAGGCGAGCTGGAGGGCAAACACGTCATCAGATTATTATGAGGCTTTTCAAATTTTAATCATTTTCTTGACAGCAAGTGGGTAAGTGAATGTGGTTAGCAGCCAGCTGCCAGAACCTTCTCGATGTGTGTGTCCTGCAGTAGGTCACTAGTATCACTGAGTATGGGCAGCGCGTCCACAGACAAGTCCCCGTCACAGCTGCCGAAACTCTGCCGACGCTTGGCCTCATCGATGGTGATGATCTTGGAGCCAAATAAGGATATGAGGAAGTCAAAGGGAAATCAATGACATAAACATTTCACTGCCAAAAATGGAGCTAATTTCAAAGGTCTCAAGCCAAAGTGCAAAAACACGGGGTTATAGTTCATGACCATGTTAGAAATGTCAGCAAATAAAATGTTAGTGTTCATTTTGTGATGCAAACAGCAGACTGTCTGCTTTTCTACTTCGCTCACCTCCCAGCTGCAAGAAGCAGGGTCGCTGAAGAAGTTGTCTATCATGTCCAGCTCATCTTTCTCCACAACAACAAAGCCCTGCTCTCGAGCCTCCTTCCCGTACACATCTGGAGACCACTGGACGAAAAACGCGTACAGATGGTCCACCCTGAAAGACACACGCACACACAGTATATTAGATTAATAACATGTACAGTGCTACGTCCCTGCTTACACACACTGTAGTTTAAGACCAGTATGACAGCACACTGTATAGGTATTTATCAATGTAAGAGCTCATCATCTCACCTTTCTTGTGGCACAGCAAACCAGTACTCTGGCTGTTTACCCCGGCCCCCAAATGAGTGGGCGGGACTAGAGGTCATCCCAGAGGCAAAGGACTTCCTCATTGGCTTTCCCACTTTGAAGCACAGGAACATAGGTGGGTTTTTACTCTTCTCTTCTGATGACAAAAGCATGTCTATAGAGATTAAAATGAGAAAACAGAGAAAGGGAGTTTGGTTAGCATCTAGTTAAAATAAGTGTGACAAACTTCCTCATGGGTTTAATACCTAGTTTCTGATTCCTACCTTCTATTGGAGCCTGCATCCTCTCCAGCAGCCATGACTTCACTTCTGCCTCATAGCTTTTCCTCCGTCTCTCCTCCTCACTGAGTTCAGCTCCACCTGCTGGTCCGTCCGGGCTTTGTCTCTTCGGACTAGAATTCCCAAGAACATCCGAAGCCTCCTTCAGACTCAGCTTCCTGTTTTGGTCCACTGGTGCACTGACTGTTTCATTATGTGCACCATTTAGCAGCTCTTCGGTCCCTTTAGGTTTTACATCTTTGGTTTCAGTTACCTCTTGGATTGTAGATTTATCACCCTGTTTTTCAGTCTCTGTAGAGGACTGTATTGACTCTCCATCCTCGATGGAGCTGTTCTGAGCTACGCCCTCATCCTCCTCATCATCCATCTTCCCTTTAGTTTGACAGACGATCGATTTGTCCTGGGAGTCTCCCCGGTCTGGGCAGCTTGGTCCTAGTTCCTGTTGGTCCTTGCTGACAATGCTAGGTGTTTTAGAGGATGTCCCCTCTGCCTCTTCAGTGCTTCCATTGACAGTAGGCTCCAACTCTGTGAATCCTTCGTCTGACGGAGACTTCTCTGTCTGTTCGTCCTCTGTGCTCCCTGGCATTAAGAAGATAAAACAGGCTTCTGTTGAACATCGAGACACTTTAACAAGACATTTTCATGACCAATCAATTTGTAGCCCATCAAAATGATCTGAACCAACAGTCCACAACCCAAAGTTAATCATTTAACTATCATAGAAGACCAAGAAAACCCAAAAATATTCTCACCTGAGATGTTGAGATGAATTTTTTTTACTTTGCTGAAGATGAATTTTATGTTATTTTCTAATTGACTGATCAGCTATATTTTACACTCAGTTGTCAGTGACGTGATTTTTTTTTTAAAACTTAGGCCAAAGTCCAATTTAGATGCTCAACAGTTGATAGAAAAGCAAACAAAATGTTTTTACAGAGCTGAGTTTGTCAATTCAAAAAACAGATACATAAAAAACATCCCAAAAAGGTTGTTTCAGCTGGTTGTAGATAATAAAACAGATAAAAATAAAAAGTCATAACCCAAAATTCCCATCATTTCAGAAAGATTTGATTCATTAAGAGGAGGATCGCTTTAGAGCTTGAACTTTATGCAATGTTTCACAACACATGTTTACAATGGATGACATGACGCTACCAGTTTCTGAGAGGGTTGATTCAATGTCATCCAATACGATGGGTCGCTTCGAATTGAGAGCTTCATAGCGGCTGAAGGGGTTCAGATCTCGTTCTGACGGCAGTTGCTCCCACTCGCCGGGCCTGTACACAGGACACAAATCCTGGGGTAGGTCTCTGTGGGGTCACGGGGCATCACACATACCGCACCGCAAACGGGGGATGAAAATGAAAGGAGAAAAAAACAAAAAAAAGAAAAGGTCCAACAGAAATTAAAAAATGACCAGAATGACACAAAGCAAAATAAAACAAAATGTGATGTAAAACAGCAAATGAATCAAAAACAGAAAGATTAATGAAGAACGAATCAAAAAATTAAAATGAAAAATTACAAAACTAGAACAACAGGAAGTCCTGGAAAACAACAGGGCTTTGTACAAACTGTTATCCTTCACAAGAACAAGACAAATAGAAACTGGAAGGAGGAACAACGAAGGAGGAATCAGAGCTGAGAACTGGACGAAGAGCAGTTACAAAAGAGGGAAATGAAGAAAGCGAGACGATTCGGAGCTCTTACGACGGCAGAGCATCTTTGAGCTTCATGCGCGACACGTCGTCGTACAGCGCCACAGAGACGACCTCCTCCATGGGACAGATCAGGCCGTACTCCTCGCAGCCATGCTCGATCACCAGGGGGTCTGACTTGTGAGGATCAAACATGATGTTGTTGGGTGTCACGATCAGCACGCCTCCCACCACTCCCTGCAGTGATAACACGCGGAGACTCAGCAAGGCGTGAAGAACAAACAATTTACAAGAGATATGTGTATGTGTAGGATGGAAAATATTTTAGTTATGGTAAATGGACTGCATTTATATACCATGTTCGTAGTCTACTGACCACTCAAAGCAATTTACATTCCACATTTACACTCACACACACACACCACGGCTATCAGGAACAATTTGGGGTTTGGTATCTTGCTCAAGGAGACAGACTGGCGGAGCCGGGGATTGAACCACCAACCTACTGATCCCAACCCGCTGTACCTCCTGAGCCACAGCTGTTATTGATGAATTAATATTTGATGACACACACAGATCATTTTTTTGTTCAGTATATTAAATATGAAGAATAAGGAAAAACCTAATCAAACATAATGACTTAAAATTGTCTCTAAATTTCATCTGGACCATGCACCAAAATTTATATTTCTACTTGATACAACAAAAAATTGTCACAGATGAATTTGGTCGATTCACTTAGAAATTGGTGTTTAATTATGACCCAACATTGTCACATTCATTGGGTTCTTACCATGCCATCAGTGAAATATTTGCAGCTCATCTTGATGAATTTAACTGTTGCCGGACTGTCATCCTCTGAGTTTGGGGAGAGCTCCCGCCGGAGGGAGTTTGCTGACGTGCAGTTTGAAATGCCGTCCTGCAGGAAGTTAGAGGCACAGATCAGAAACCTAAATGTTATGCCTGTATGCAGTCTGTTATTTCAGGCCACCAGAGCCAGAAATACGATACCCACTTTTCAAAATAATGCCGTGTCTGAAAGCAACTTTCTCACTCGACTGCCAAATGTCGGTACATTAAATTACCTTCCATTGCGAAATGTTCAGTCTACACTGTTTACGCACTTAACAGTAAAAACTGCTCACTCACACCAGGGATTAAATTTCTAATCCATCATGGAGGAGAGCAGAATTTGAACTATGGGAGAATAATAAAACATTTTGTGGCATCAGAGCCATAGTTTTACTTTAACATAATTGCCTCACAGATAGAGCCGGTATAGATGGACAAAGTCAGACCAAAGTTATTAGGATATTTGGTGGAAGACAAATTTTACTAGTACATGACTCTGAAGCCAAAATTACAAACTTAGCTCAAAGTTGGATTTACATATCATCTATGATTTGTTTGTGTCATTTTTTTCCTTTGTTGGATATCTCATCATCAAGATTCAGACAGATTTGTCAACTGCCTGCTACACACTACTTACATTTGATGGGTTCTCTGATGAGCTGTTTGTGAAGGAGGGATCAGAGGAATGTGGAGACTTATGGTCGGTTTCTGATTGGCTCACATCAGGGACAAACAGCTTCTGTAATAATGATAAAGGGCAGCCAATGGTGAGCCAGTCGGAGGAATAATGAGGGAGCTGCAGCAGTGGTTACTGTGTTATTGCAGAGGTGCTCACCTGACCGGGGTAGACGCTGCGAGAGAAGAGCTTGTTCAGCTGGACCAGTTTGTTTGGGGTGATGTTGAACTTGAGTGCGATGCTGTTGAGGGAATCATTAGGTCCCACCTGTAACAAGAGACGACACACAGGTCAAAACACGACATGATCCAAACTACAACCTTTCTGCTAACATGTCAGTCTGTTATGTAAATGTGTTTGTACTCACAATGAACTCCACTGTCCCCGGTGGTCTCTTCTTCTCCTTCTTTGCCTGATTTTTACTTTCACAGCCATCATCTACAAACAGGAAATGAGGAAAAGATTTTGTGGAGTGACTCAGAAAACCTCATAATTATTCTTTCATGCTGCTCATACATTCTAGCCTACTTACAGATCTATTTCTAATAATCCAGTGATTCTGAGTTTCTAAAATGAAAACACCATCCACTGAGGGTGCTACAAAGAAATAGCCCAACAGAGACGTCCTTATTCTGCCTCTTGAGACAGTACCAGTGCTTGTTTGTCCCCCTGCGATTATCCAGCCTTGATACACTGTCCCACAAATGCTGAAGCAGTTATCATAAAACACACACAAACAATCTGACCCTTGTAGTAGACAAGGTCCACAGTCAGCGCTTTCTTCTTGCCAAGAACCCAGAAGCTATTAGCATACCACTCCCTGGCTGTGTAATTACACTGCTGCCTCCTTCATGGAAACTGAGGGCATGACTAAGCATTAGACAGCCAGACTCCAGCTGCGTCTGTTCTTTACTGTACTAAGCATCAAAGACCGCTGTCGCTTTTGTGGACACTGTCGCTAATTTATACTGGGTTGTGACTGCTGATATCCCACAAAGCATTGCAGGTTATGGACTTGGGGCTGAAAGCGCATATAACCTGAAGAGTTATATGTCTTGGTTGTCTACTAGACGACAGAACATCATGTTTGATTGGACGGACTGTGGCTTTATTAAAACACATACTGCAGAGTTTACACAGCTGTTTGACCCACAGCACACACGACAAGAGTCTGTTATCACCATCAGTATGAAGAAGCTGGTGATGATTTATACAACACATAATAGCTCCTGAGCCCATGTAGTAATTTCCTTTGCAAAATTATGTGTTTGACAAAGTGTTGAACCTCTCTCCATCCTCGCTTGTGAACGACTGAGTCTTTGCAGGATGAACCTTTCATACCCAATCATGATACTATCACCTGTTACCAATGAACCTGTTTACCTGTGGAATGATCCAAACAGGTGTTTTTGGACAATAATTGACAATGTTAGTCATTCTCAATGTACACACTCAGTTCATGAGCCTGATGATACAATCTAGCTGACGTCAAATTACTGTTACTGCCCTATTTCAGCCATTTTTTGCACGTTTAAGAGTCATATTAATGGCAAAGGTACTAGGATTTAGAAGCAGAATGAAGGGCATCATAGTATTTCCATTGTGATTTAAGACTTGCACCATGTCTTATTACTCACAAACTTTGGGAATACAGCAACTTAAATGTCATCATTTACAGTAAAACAGTGCAGGATAAAGGTTATGCAACTTCCTGTTTAAAAGTGCTGAGGCTGTTCCCAGCACAGAGGACCCTTGTGCTGCAGATCAGTTAGATGGTAATCATTTACAATAAGAGAGCAGGGGAGGAAAATCAACACTGACAGGAATACCAGCACCAGCAATTGACAGAGCGCTTGTCAAAAAATGGGAAAACCCATTTTGCTAAAGCCTAAATACTCCTTTAATAGCAGGGATATTCGATTTTACCCTGTGTGGTGTAAGATTTCTTTCTAATGAGGGAGTAAACTCACCATTACAGCAAGTTAATTTTATTTGCCATAATAGAGGACTACGATTTGAATAGTTCTGATTTAATTATAAATTTCATGGGCTTTCCCAGTGATTGTGCAGCGGTGTCACAACAGATACTGTAGATGGCAGAGTCCTGCATTCAGGCAGCGCTGTGCCATTGGTTTTACAGCCAAACAATCAGGTTGCTAATAAACAGAAGAAGCACCAGAAATACCTCAAACAGGTGTCCAAGTTTTCTGCATGGTTACCTTTTCTGAGAGGTGTATGTAAGTTATAGCAGAGCCATATATACAGAGCCATGTTACACAGCTACTGTGTAAGTACGGCTAAATCAGTGAAGACTTTGAGGGTATCTGAATTCACTTAGAAGCTTCAGTATTTTTCAACATCTGTGAGTTTTTGATGCAGGTCTTACCTGAGCCTGCAGGTGGCTTTGCTGTTATTCTCTGTAGGTCTGACTTCTTGTTGGGGTCGCCGTCATTCGGGATGTCTGGACAGGAGATGATTGCCGGGTTCTGCTCATTCACGCTCTTCTCCGATTGGCTCTGCTTGAGCTGCCTTCGCCTCTTCAGCCTGATGGGATGCCAGAGGAGATGGAGGTATTCACATCTGCTCATTAAGTTGAATAAAGAAGGCGTACGTGGCCATTTGATCACTTATGTTAGAACTTGTGCCGTGACATCTCTTCCAGGTTGGGATCAATATACAGTTTGCGTGAACATGTTCACAGGCATACATTAAGTGGAGTGGTAGAAATGTTCAAACTTGTCTGATAAACTTGTTCTTCAACATCCAGCTCCTTGTCAGATTTACAGTATAATTCTACTGCCAGCAGCGCTGCCTCGGTTCACCTTTTTTCCAGGTGCTGCTATTGTGCTTTTTTCTCTCTTCACTTTGCTGTATTTTCCTTTCAGACAGTCCTTCCCCCTGTTTAATCATTGATAGGTAAGAGAATGGTGTAATGGCATCTCCAGACCTGTTGGGGTTCATTCAAGGGGGCCACTGCAGTGCAGTGGAACCACGGGTTCATGGTGCACTTAAGGATAATGCAAGCTCTATGAGCCTCACTGAAACCATACGTGCAGATATGAGTATGTTAAGAAAGGATGAGATCAAATTGATTTATCATAAGCTTTGAGTGATAGGGGTAGTGTTGCTGTGCATGGCCTCAATCCTAAGGAAGAAATAAAAGAGAAACTAAAAGACAAACGTTTTAAGTGTTCAAGTGACTTAATGGAAAGGCAAGAGTGGGTCGATAAGGCTGCAGACAGACGGAGTTCAGGCCTCCCCCACAGCCTCGGGTCACTCTCCCACTTCAACCGATGCGGCACACATCTGGTAGTGAGCTCAAGAATCTGCAGACACATTCTCAGCAGCACCATCTGTTTCACTCTGGGCCATTTGCAGAATATCTCAATCACTCCCTCCCCTTCATCTTACTATTTTTTTTCCCATCTTCTCTCCTCTCTAACCTTCAGTTTGTAACTAGTGTACCCATTCCTGGCATAACAGCAGACAAAGCAAATATTCTAAGTGAGAAGTGAAGATTCTTCTTATGAGTACTGGTAAGACATTATTGAATGACCAGGATGACTTCAATGTCGTATTCAACAATTCTCTATTTCAATCAAATGTATATAATTATACTTTTCACACTATTGAACAGAAAATGTGAAATGGGGCTGCAACTAAAGATTCTTTTCATAATTAATTGATTTATCATTTAATACTTCATGTTTGAGGTTGTTTTGATGGAGAATATATCTTCTCCAAAATCTCGAGCAGACACGAGCAGTTTTTTCCTTCAGGATATTTCCAGATTGCAGCACTCAATTTATCATTTTACCCCCAACTTTCATGCCCAAAGCATGATGCTACCTGCACCAGGCTTCATGATGGAAATTGTGCATTTTCACTAACATGCAGTCTTGGACTAAAAACATAGTTGGGTAAGATGGCCACAAATCCTAATTTTGGTCTCATCAGGTGGTAGAACATTTTACCACTTTGATTCACAGTCTCCCACATATCTTCTGGCAAAGAGCAATCACGACTTTGTGTGACTTTTCTCAATAGCCATTAAGCTGTGACTAGTCAAATCACCAAAGCAACAAATGCAGTGCAGCGTGTCTCTGTCCCAGCCATCCTCCTTCACAGTTGCCACGAGCCTCTTGGTGGTGTGTGCACAGCCTGTTCCTGGCAAATTTATAATCTTTCCATTTTTATGCACGATTTTATTGTACTTAGCGTGTATTCAGTGGCCTTGAATCTGCAGTAACCGTGTTGCAGATTTGTTTGGAATATTTTTCTTCTTCAAAAAGTAGCTTTTTTTCCCCAAGAAATAGACAAACTGGCAGCTGAAACTTCCAGATATTAAACCTAAAGCACTTTCATGTGATCTTAATTTATTTTGCAATTTCTAGAAACAAACTGTCATGTGACATTAAGGAAGTGAACACTTTAGCATCTAGTTTGCATTTCTACTTGCTTTAGGGCAGTTTGCTGATATTTTTTTCCACTTTGACATTTATTGGGTTTCACTGGTGTGAAACAATATAACATGAAAAAGCCTATGATGGGTTAATGGTACATGTGCATGCTCCACAGTGGCCTTTGCTCTATTTGTCAGGAAGCGAGGCAGCATATGGTGCAACTAGAAGAAGAGCGACATGTTATAGCAGTAGCTGTGTTGGAATATTAGGCTGATTTTCCTTCCTGATATGTTCAGTCTCTGGGAACAAATACAACTACTCTTTACAGTACAACCCCTATTCCAAAAAAAGTTGGGATGCTGTAAAACATAAATAAAACAGACTATGATAACTTGCTAATCATTTTTGACATAAACTCAGGATTCTTGCCGTCTTCATCTTGCGCCTTTCCACTCTTGTTTTGCTGCTCACTCCCACATGTATGCACACTCCCTTTACAGGAAAACACGACCTCTAACTCTGCTCAAACCTGCATCCCATTACACTTTAATGCACTCCCTACCTAATAATTAGAGTCACTGAAAAGCGACGCCATTTTAAAATATTTTCTCTCCATAATGTGACATTTCCAACATAAGCCAATCAAATCATGAAAACAAATGACAAATTGCAGGCGGTCAGCACAGCCTGAAAGTAACCTGAGACATCATAAGACAGAAAAAAACCCATTAGCCTGCACTGCATTACCTCACAACATTTATCACAAGCACGCAGTCGACAACTCTGATATTGACAGCACACTCACCACCTGAGTGCTGCTTATCCATAAATTGGCTAATTTATCAGGTTTTGACTGCTCTGCCTCGGGGGCCTTACTTTGCAAATATGCAAATGTTTACTTTTTACACATAAGGCGTTTCACGTGCTATGATATATGGTTTATATAAAAAAGGCCAGGCAAGGATGAGATAAATGGCTTTTAGACACATTCAAACCACATTACACAGTAGTACACCCCTTAATCATGTTTATCCACTTACATTATTTACTCTGCTTGACAAAATGAACACCTTCTACACCACATCTCATCTGTCCAGACGTCACAAAGAGAGGACTGATCTTTGTTCACGACCTGCCGATTGCTCGTCAGTCTATGCACCGTAGCTGTGACAAGCCTCTTTCCACACACTTCCTGCTATCATGTTCCACAATGCTGCCAAAAACCAATTTTGAAGTCAACATGATCCCAGTGGGTCAATTCTTGCAAGAACTCTGACGCATGATGAGGATTATATGAGGGTGTTTCAGCTGGGTGCAGCTCAGAGACAGGTGACTTAATGGCTTTGATCCATGATTCAATAAACGAAAAGAAAGGCTGGAATAAATGATTAGCAAATGCACCTTGACGGCAGAATGTCAAGGTACAAATGACCATGCAGCACAACAGAAAAGCCACAGTGTCACTACTAACAAGCAATGCAATCAGAAAAATGTTCATTTTGGACTTTATACTCCAGTATGTGATTCCATGGCTGAGTAACATGAATATCACAACAGTCAAAAGACTTCCAACAGATATATAGAGTAATATTTGCCTGAGTAAAGAAAACTTGCCGTTTAAACAGACTATTCAATGCTCATCGTTCATTGATCTTCATGGTGATTAATTAGAGTCATTTCAGCTGGCATGTGGAGAAACCCAACAATTTAACTGACAGGATTCTGTGCAGCTGATGAGTCACCTTCATCACTATGATGTCTGGAATCTGAAAGCTGCTCAATATCTTGCCTGATACTAATTCTGTACATATATTTGCACTTTCCATATTGAAATTTTACTATTGCTATTTTTATTTACTTGTTTATATGACATCTAATACTTGTCTGTCCATCCTGATATAGGAATCTCTCTTCTCTCTCTTTCTCCTGTTTATCCTAGTCGAGGGTCTAAAGATGTAAAAATTGTGAAGTTTTCTTAGACAAATTTGTACTCTATGGAGTTTTGGACTTAACTAACCCTAAATGATAACTTAAAAAGAAAGAAAAGCATCATGAATGGAATAAAAATATCTAGACTCATTCATTAGGCAGATTCATGAAAGCACAAAAAAGGCAGATAAATTCTGCAGCTTAACATAAGTTTTGCTGCATGAAAAACACCTAAATGAAATATGAATGACACAAATGCAAAACAGTCTCTTACCTTGCAAAATATCCCGGCTTCCTGTCTCTCTTTTCCATCAGGCCAGGGTCCTAAATCTGCATGCAGTCAAACGCATCCATACAAACATCCACCCTCACACACCCTCTCAGTGTGTCCAATCCAGCAGACACAACTCTGGGAAGATCACTTCTCACACTGTGCTCTCACACTCCTCTCTTGTCCTGCAGAGGAAAACAAACCAGGGGGATTAGCAGGCTCACAGGGTGGCTCCTCACTGCAAATGCAAAAAGCCCCAATAACCGATGGTGAAGCCTCATCAGCCTAAGTGGAGGGCGATGAAAGCATCCTATAATAAGCATGTCAGGCCACTCAGCTGACAATGGCTGACCAGCAGGATGGAAAATGCATCCCTGTGCTGCAGAGGAGAGACACATCTGCTCCCACTTAACGTCGCCACAGTAAACATGTGTTTTATTATGCAATTATGCTTCATCGAAACAGTGTGTCTATTGTTAGCAGCATCAGTTTGGGAATCCGGTTTATGTAAACACACAGACCACCATGGCTCCACTAAGAGCTAGCTGGAAAATCACAGGACTCAAGGAAAACGAAACAGTCGATTGCAGACATGGCAACACACCCTTACAGAGCAGAAATCCGGCAGCTGAAGTCCATCCACGTGTAGCCTGAGAGGATTATATAACAGGTAAAAGGCTAATCACAGAGGAAAGGCTAATTTTGAATCACCTAGCTACATTTTTCTGTTTGCTTCCTAGAACCGGATCACTGAGGAGCCTCTTCTTAAGGTGGAGCAATAACAAAAGACAGATATCCTCTTGTGCTAATGTTAAAACCGTCCGTGCTACAACCACGTCCAAGTAAACACAGTGAACAAGGTCCAGCTGACTCCACAGCTGATGCTAACTACTATGCTAGCTAGCCACTTTGTTTACAGGACAATGGCAACCTGGTGGAAGATTATAACGATATTTAATTCAGTCGAGCCGCTAGTTTGTCCTCTTAAAATAATGTATCCCCGTCTATGAAATCCGGCCTGAGTGATGCGCAAAGACGCATTTTAAACGCCAAATTTTACGCAAAAACAGGTAGCTGAAAATTGCCCACATACCTTGCGTGCATCCTCAAACAGCTAGCGGTTAATGTTAAAATCAAAATGAAGCCTGCCCTCCCCGCGCCCCCTGCTGGCATATGTGCGAACACACACGAGCTCAACACGCTTCACTGCCAGTCAGCTCCAGGTAACGTTAGCGCGAGTTGAAGTTAGTGGAGGGCGGAAGATTTGAGTGTTGGTCGATATTCAGAACCATAAATAATATTATCATAGACATACAACAATATATTAATGTATATGCTATAAGTTTAAAATTGTGTTAGATGCAGTCGTACATATGGCTTCCCTGGTGGTCTAGTGGTTAGGATTCGGCGCTCTCACCGCCGCGGCCCGGGTTCGATTCCCGGTCAGGGAACTTACTTTTCTTCCTCCTCAACTAAAATCCTTTCACTCCCTTTATCCAGTTTAGTGGAATAACCCTGATCGATCAACAAGAAACAAGTTGAGTATTAATATGCTACAGCTTGTGGGTTAAGTACTGGATTTTTAAATACTAATTCCTTCACTCACCTTCACTCACATTCAAAACATGATGTTGTTCAAGTTTGAACTTTTTACTTCCGTATTTTTCTTTTTCACCCATTTTAACTAAAATCCTTTCACTTCCATTATCCAACAAACCTGATATAAGCGGAATGAATATTATTATAAATTGTTATTATTCAGTAGCCATTACAGTCAAAGAGTAATATATTTCATTTTTATTTTTTTTAACACAATTGTTTTACCGGAGTTTTTCAATTTAAGAGTAAGAGTAAAGAGTTTAGATTAATTGGCACATTGTAAATCAATAGTGCAGATGTCCCTATTTTTTTTCAATGCCTGCAATGTGTAATTGTTTCTATTCTATTTAGTTTCATTTGAATAATGATTTAAAGGTTTGGACAAAAACTAAACTTGCCTTTGACTTCTCTTGACCTCCTGATCACCTCCTGAGCTATCTATTACCTTTACCGCTAGGTGGCGACAGTTTACAAGAAATGTGGAAGAGGGCCTTTCGTATCAGGTATATAAAACACTTTATACATTAAAATATAGCACAAAAAAAAAAAAAACAGTGTCTACTAAAAGAACACCATAATTTAAATAAGCGTTCTTTTATTTGTCTTCACAAGTTAAAGAAAATAACAAACAACATTCAAAACAGGAGCAGCAAAGAATAAAGATAATTTTTCCTGCAGCATTTCACACTGAGAGGGCAGGAGTGATTGACAGAATATTAAATGTCTTTATCACTGAACTACTTTTCATTTGTATAATTTCTACAGTTTACACGCACCACTTCAAGTCCAGTATTCACTCTATATTTTTAACATTAACTCAAATGATACTCAGATGTAAATGTGACAGTTTCTATCACTTCTTCCATTAAAGCTTAGTTGAATTGAATCTGTTTAAAATAAAGAGCAATAAGACAGAGATAATGTGTGTTTGTGGAGCTTGGGTCCCTGAGAGCCCTGCAAAGTGGGGAAAGACAGAGACCCCGGCTGCAGGCCCTCTGATTGGACAAGGCAGGAGTTAACCAGTTCCTGGCTGGCTATGTATCTTGGCAGTTATTTTGACAGGCGCTATCATTGTGAGAGAGGAGATAAGTTGTCTTAGGGATCGCTATGGCGCCGGTGTGTCCCTCCTCCGTCCTGCTCAGACTCTCATCAACCCCTCTCCACCCCCTCCTCTCCCTAGCCTGTTTGGAGCAAGGGATTGTGGGGGACTGTTTGGTTGGGAGCAGGGTTTGTGTTGGCAGGGACCCCGGGGCTCTGGGTATCATCGTCCCCCCTTCAACACCATCAGAACCTCCATGTGACTAAGTTATAGGACAAATACCCAAATGTCGCCCTCCACCTTCTTTTACTCCTCTCTCTTGCTCTTCATTTCTAATATTTTTTCTACAAGTTTGGAATTGCAAGCTATCTTTGATTTTTTTGCTTTTCCTTCCTGGAAACACAGAAGATAGAAAAGGAAATTGCTTTGAGGCAGATGGAGTGAGACAGTTTCAAGAAATCAAAGCACTAAAACAAGCCAAAGATGAGATCTAGTAAACTGCCTCTTTACCAGTGGTGGAAGACGTATTCAGATCTTTTACATAAGTAAGAGCAGCAATACCACAGTATAGAAATACTCTGTTAAAAGTAATGCATTCAAACTTTTACTTAATTATTGGTGCATTGATATGTGCTTTACTTTAATGTTGAAGCTGGTAAAAGTGGGAGTGATTTTTACTGCTGGGTAGCAGGTAAATTTCACCAAGGGATCAATAAAGTCTTATCTTCATTCATAATATTACATCATAGTTTATTGATTATACTTTGCATTATCAATCTAAATCTGAAAAAGTAACTAGTATTTAAAGCTATCAAATACATGTAGTTGAGTTAAAAGTGCAATATAGGCCTCCAAAATGTGGTGGAGTAGAAGTAAAAAGTAGTAGTACTTAAAGTTGTACTTATGTACTTGAGTAAAAGATACTTTCCACCACTGCTTACTAAATAATGTTTTCAAGATGTGGCTCTCAGATGGGGCAATAATAATAGTCCAAGTCCATCAAATCTACAGTGACCCTGGTCATATAAGATCTGTGCACTATATAGCCTCCTTTCAGCCTCTAATATTATACTTTTTATGGTACTATCCTGTCAGGGTCCATAAACACACACACACACACACACACACACACACACACACAGGAATTTATGTTGCAGATGATGAGCAGAAAAGAACAAAAGAAAAGATGAAGCACATAGTGTCATGTTTTTATGTGTGCCACTGAGAAGGCATATGTGCCAACTAGCAGTACCACATTCAAAAGTCATATGTTTTTCACTTGCTTTTTATTATCACATTTCAGCTGCGTCCAGTGTTGGAATGGAGGACTTAAACAGTAGCGGCAACAGCAGCAACTAAAATCCTTTTTCATTTCATTCAGTGCCTTATTTTGCTACATCTGTGTTACAAAATCTTGTTTACATCCTTTAAACCGTTGTAGTCACAAAGGTACTGACCCAGCACAAGCCTTGGAGAGATATAAAATCATTTTCCTCAGACGTCATACACTTCTAGCTTAGACTACAACCTCTGATAACTTCAAGAACACTGTGGCAGCAAGAAGCTGCAAAACCTAAACACTGAAAAAGGATATGTCACACAAATGATAACTGATAGGAAATATGAGAGTCGTAATTCATTATAATGAACCGAACCTGTGAAAAGAAACGCAGCTATATTTTAGAAAATCTTCCATCCGACAGTTTTTATCTTTTATCTATCTATATCTTTTTATCTATATGTTTATGTGAAGGCATAAGAGCGCTGACAGATTGGTGTGAAATAAACCAATTAGGACAAGAAATCTTCGAGGACGAGTTTCTATTCTCGACCAATTCATATGTACATTAACTTTTATGTTTGGCTTGTTCCACCTTTTCTTGTTTTGTAGATTCCTCAATTAAAACAGGTTGTACAGCCCAAAATATTAATTGTAAATGTAGAGATTAGTTGTAAGTACATATTTATTTATCTAATACATGACCTGTTGAGAATACAAGAGGCAATGGGATATGGTTGTCACATCTGATGCTGTTTAATAATAAGTTTCTAAATTACATTTCATAAAAACAACACAATATACATCACATTACAAAGCATTATTATTATCATTATGAATGACCAACAGTTGCTAGAAGATGTTTATTATGATCTGATTAAGACATTAGGCCACTAGTGTTTACTAGCAAAGACGCTCTAGGAATGAGCTTATTCACTTTCTAGTCGAGATGAGAAGAATGACACCACCCTCAAATCCGTAAACACATTAAATATGTAGCTGTCAGCCAAACCAAACATGCTCTATAAGAAAAGATGATGCATCAGCCGCACGAATGATATGAAATGGTGACTTCCTGTCTCCTATGTGAGTGTTGTTGGAAGTTTTGTGAACATCGTGCAAACTAGATATACAATACAAATTTAATGTTAGTGTTTTTATCTGCTGGCTTAATATCCTTAAACAGCATTTTTGGAAGACAGATCTGTGTCACTGAGACAGATGCAGGTTTCAAACAAAGTTAATTTTCTCCTGATTCGACTTCCTGAGAAATGCCATTTTAGTATCAGAATGGTCAGAAGATATGGGGCTTGTGAAAAATGGGTCCAATATTTACTTTGGTGACTACAAGGGTGAGGACCTGGTCATGATCTGTGCTCACATTCATTTCTCCCAGTGGAGTGAACCGACTTACTGCCGCGTGACACACGTCCAGAAAATGTCTGCGATGTCTCCTCTCTGAAATGTCTTTTGCTCAACTGACGTGTAAAAATAAAACCTAAACCACACTTTTTTAATGGGTTAAATAAATGAGAAATTGAAAAATTGTGTGCATTAGAACCAGGCTAGCTGTTTCCAGTCTTTGTGCTAAGCTGAGCTAACTGGCTGCTGATTGTAGCAGGAATATTGTTTTATATTGTTGTATAATGATGCATCACAAGCTGCGATAGTTTAGATGTGATGGAGACACATTAACCACTCCCTTGGTGGTCTGAGAGAGAGATTGAAGTGAAAGACCACCTTCTAGGTTACCGTGAGGTTAATGACCTTACGCACACACACATACACACACACACACACACACACACACACACACACACACACACACTCTGCCTGCATGCACACTGGCCACTTGCGCCAGTCAGTTAACAAAGACAGAGAGGGGAATGAAAGTGATGGAGACACGGCTTGAAACACACTCTATACTGTATCCCATCCACTGCCACTACACCCACTGTCAATCTGCCAAGTCAGCTGAAGCACTGCAGCCATGACCTTTGACCCAGGAACTGAACGGCGGGGGAAAGGTTATCAATGTCGAGGTTTTCGTTCTCAAAGCTAAACGTCCAGACGGTGCAGGAGCCGCACCTCGAGGAAGGAGCAGACGGTGTCGGAAACCTGAAGGAGAGATGGACATAAGCAACATATCACCCTCTCAAACACACACACACACACACACACACACCCTCTCATCAGTGTTTTTGATCACATGGCCATGGTAGGGGAGCAAACAGTGCATGGTTGTTTACCCTGCTTATCAGTGGTGTTGTAACAAGTAGAGGAACACACAGGCTGACCTCAGCGCACACACATGCATGAAACCTCACCCTGGGCAAATGCAAAAAAAAAAAAGCTCCAAAAATCAAATTTTATCGACATGTATGTTCATTTCCCAAAATCATTTTCTGCTTTTTAAAAAATGCACTTGCCAAACCTCAGCGCATTCGAAGAGAGCTCTATATTCTAACACTTAGGGAAGCCACGATAATGAGTAGAGATTGTGAACTATTAGCTAACATTACTAATAAATCTCCCTCAGCAACTCCTTAACTCTCCTCTGATCTCATCTGCCATAAAAAGAGGCTTGTCCTGTACAGTAACCATCACTTTTCAGAAGAAAAAAAGCACAGCCTCTGCTCAACTCCTCCTGTAGGTAAAACTATATACCTAAGCAAACACCGGCCAATAAATAACAGCTATAAATTCCTATATGAATTATGACTGTGTCTGCTCATTTATGATTGTGCGATAAGTCATCTTTTCATGTACTGTACGGGTTGTATTCCTTTGAGGGGCAAAAGATATAAGGGCCATGCTAAAGGTAACTTGAGTGTGTGCTTACTGTGTCTGAGTGTCTGCATGTGTACGCCGTTTGATGTGTGTGTGTTCCTGTGTCTGTGTGCGCTCATAACGTTGCACTCCCACTCTCACACTCAGACTCCGCTTAGTCCAAGCCAGCGCCACATCAGTCCATCATCACAGATATGGCTTGTGGTTAGATAGCAGGTCTGGCGGCGCACAAGACATTTTGTCCACTCTGTCATGTTTACTTATAATGATAAGCTTTGATAGATTCCCCACAAGCTATGGACGCCACGGTGCACACACACACACGCGCATACACACTCACTGATTCACACATGCATGCTTGTGCACACAGTCACACATGCGCAGTGACCAGAAAAACATAAAACATGTAAGAAGTAGATAAACAAATTCTGAATATTAGAAACAAATGCTCATTAAAAATACATTCTAGTATTTATCTTTAACAAAGACCATAGACTTATATGAACCGACAATCAAATGCTCCTGTAGGCTAAATGTGAGACTTAGATGTTGTTCTGTTTTGCGCTCAGCCAAGAAGAAAAATATCTTTTGATTTAGCGCTATGGAGTCTGGTCAAAGTTTTCAGGGCACCAGAGAAGGCCAACAAGCTGTCAAGTGAAGGGAGTAGATGTGTTTAGAAATGGATTCCTTGTGTGATTCTTAAAATCTAACAAAGCAGGTCCATGAGGAACATTTCACAAGCTCAAATGTTTAACTTCTTCCAGCATCAGTTGAATTTGGTACGGCCAAACTAGAGTTAATTGAAGATTTAAAAAAAATCTCCCATTAGTCTAAATGAAAAGCTGTCTTTGTCAGGCTCGATGTTGCACTCTGTGATCTGTTGGTCGGCCTGTACAGTGTTTCCATTGGGTCGGTTTACTTTAGCCTGGCATGTGGCCAGACCACAGACTGGTTCACCACAACTGTTCTGGACCAATTAAAAAGACTAATGAGGCCCGTGCTTATCATGTCACCCAGGGGGCCGAGGGGGGGGCACCGAGACAGGCAGCGTGGCAGACTACCAAGAGAGCGGAGGAGACGATGCACTGTTGGTTGGAAGGTTATCACATGATTCATTTGCTATCTGTGTTAATGAATCAACCTTCTGTTCAAACACACGCTTCCCGAATCTGTAACGTCACCCACAGATGTTTTTAAGTGGTTGCTCTGCTATCGTGCCACTTTTCTTTTAGATCCAAATTTGGAATCATTGTGGAGTCATGGCTGAGTGTTGGTGGCTTAATGGATATCGAGAGAAAAGTCTCTTATGATGCAGCGGTTGGTTCTGTTAACATATTAACTCCTGACTGGCTGAGGCTGCTGCCACTGACTGCTGCGCCCACTTGTTAACATTCGCATAAGTTGCCCACCAGACAGCAGCTGTATGGTTTTCCAGACGTTGAGCAATGTCACGCAACCAGATGGTGTTTAGCACATGCACGTCTGCGAGCTGCGCCACAAAAACGACTTATAGCTCAAGTTGATTGATGCACGAAATGTGTTATGCAAGTGCATTTGGGGATTTGTACAATCACTGTATTCAAAAGTATCTATTGAGGATAGATTTGGTGCAGACACAGACTCAGCAGTCCGGTTCAGAGATGTTTGAACTGCATCAGGTGGTTGGACCCCAGTTGCTTACAAGTCTAGTATATATTTAGTTTTCATAAGAAGGGCCCTTCTGAATAATGCTGCAACATTACAAACAATTCCTTTATGTTAAATCCACAGTTGAAGCAAGCTGCCAAATTGCATTTTAATTTTTTCCTCATGCTCTGAAAAATTTTTAGAGTGTGAGTAAGTTCACCTTTCATTTCCCACCTCTTGCCTGCACACACCTCTACTCCCAATCCCTGACTTATTTTATAGTTATTTACACCCAAGGACACTGTGGCCACTGGTGAAATTTAGGGAGTGTGTGTCTGACAAAGAGAGTGAGAGAAAATGACAGGAGGAGGAGGAGGAGAAGGAGGAGGAGAAGAAATAAGCAGCTCGGAAAACAACAGTCTCATTCTTTCGCCGATTCTTATTATACATCTCACCCCCTCCTCTCGCTCTGTCAAGGCCACTCTTTTCTTCCTCCTACTTGCTCGGCCGAGAGGAGGTCAGACTAAGAGCGAGAGAGCAAGAGACACACGCACACACACATTGCAACCGTTACAAATCTTCTTCGCCTTATCGAGGACAACACGCTGATAAGTGTGTCTCCACTCCCCATCCGACAGATCCATCTCCGAAAACATCTGAGACACCCGGAGGAAGATGTGGAAATATATGTGCGTGGAACTGGCAGATTGATGGTTCGATTCCCTCCCATTACTGTATAAGAGTCAAACCAGAGCTGAAAAGAGTCGAGCTGGTTGGTATTAGTAGATGAGGGATGATAATTAACAAGGTTTCGATGACATGACTTGTTTGTGTGACTGTGTGTGTTTGCACATTTTTGGGAGTGCTGCACC
Organism: Holacanthus passer; assembly: GCA_025331565.1. Classification (NCBI taxonomy): domain Eukaryota; kingdom Metazoa; phylum Chordata; class Actinopteri; family Pomacanthidae; genus Holacanthus; species Holacanthus passer. The sequence continues at coordinate 3,727,418 of JAFREQ010000034.1, forward strand.
TGCAGCTAATGATGTGAAACTGGGCAACTTCATCTGCTGCAGCCGTCCACACTGCACTCACTCCCCTCGGATCAAACTTGCACCTGTTGACCCGAACAAACACACACACACACACCTTTTACAGATTTTTTGGCATGACCACTCAGGGCTAAGTGCCTCCTTAACTCTTAGTCTCAGGCAATTAATTCCCTGATTTTTCCTCCAGTGAATTCATCTCTCATGGACTAATACCAACCCTGACATCATAATCAACTGCGTGGTCTTTTATGGAGATACATGAGTGTCACGTAACCTCAGCTTTATCTCCGACCTAAATGACAGTTTCCTTCTTCACATTACATCTGTCATACGGTTTTATCAGGCTCAGAGGGTGCCAGGGGAATTGATTTCTAAAGAGTGAGGTTGAAAACATGCAATTTATGACGCATAAAGAGGCTTCCTGAACTTGTGGACCTCAGTCACGGCAGAAATATTGTGACAAAAATTGCGGGAGATGATGAACTGGTTGCTGTAATATTGATACCTTGAGACATATTAAATACAAAAAGCTGCTTTTATAGAAGTGGTAGTGGAAGACGTTCAACAATTTTGATAAGAAGCAGCTCATTAACTGTGAGATTTTTGTGTTTATATTAGGCTTAAAAAGAGACTGCAGAGTCTATCAGAGTTCATAATAGCAAGATGTGAACATGTGCACACAAACACAGTTTTATATGCATTTGTAAGGTGTGCTGTAGATGGATACACATGAATCAGGGCCGTAGCAGGATTTTGGAAATACTGAGGTCATGAGTCACCATATGCATCTTTTTTTATTATTATTATTATTTGGTTAACTGTTCTTTAATGATTTTTGGCAAAATCTGAATTGTGTTTTATAGCAATCCCCACACTTGCAGTCTAAGTCTGGTGGAAAGCCTGAAATGCTAAGATTCATTTTATATTTATTTAAATATTTTTGACCTGAAAGCAGCCAAATGAAATCATTTTTCATGTGTGAGTGCTTTAATGAATTAGCTGCACATCCTCACCTCTGCATGTGTTTTCGTGGTGGACGTGCGGGGCCACTGGGTCGAGGTGGGCTGGGTCCGTGGTTCCCACAGCCTGTGTGGAGGCAGCTTCTGCCGCGCTATCAGCCTCCGTCTCCGGCCCCCAGCACCAGCGGGCCCCCTGACGTCAGCCCTGGCCTGATAACGGGGTCCGCAGCAGGCAGCGGAGGGGGGTGGGTGGGAGGGGGAGGAAGGGGGGGTGGTGGTGGCTGGGGATGGAGGGATGAGGTGGAGGGAGGGAATGGGGTTACACTAACAGAGCCGGCAGTGGATAAGACCCTCAGACAGATAAGACGGAGCAGAGTGTGGAGCCTCTTTTGTTTTCCACTGCTCCTCCTGTCTGGTGGCATCTCCCTTCTCCTCCTCTCTGACATTCCCTCTTTCTCTGTCCACTTTCCTTCTTCAGACGTAACCAATTTGTTAAACTTTCCAGCACTGCCACCCCTCCTCTTTGTGTCCAAGCTGAAATATTCCTGCTGTTATCGGGGCATGTGCGCTATGACCGTCCCTGGATTGAGGAACCTTTTCTCCTCTGGCTTCCTCATTGTGTTTTTGTTTTCTCTTGCTGTGTTTTGACAGAGGGAGGAGTTTGCTTCTGACTGACAGTGATTTTTGACATTGATGAAAAGTTCGCACACTTCTTCTCTCAGTCTTCTTCCATCACAATCTCCATCTTCTTACACCCTTTTTGCCACCTTTTGCTTTAACCCTCTCTGCATGAACTCTGCATGAACCCTTCAAAGACACCTGAATCCATTGTTTTGATGATGTCACCTCACCTTTACCTAACCTGAATCTTACCCCTAACTTGCCCCTCCACGTACAAACAAACAGCTTTCCCTCCGCCTGCCACATCACTGCAACTAAGCCTCCATGTATCAGCGTATTAAACTCTGTCTTTGCGAGTGTGTGTGTGTGTGTTCCCTATTTGCTCTTCAGGCCCTCGCTCGCCTGCGGACTTTGGCCACTGCTTATCACAGGGAGAGGTCCTGGGATCCCTGAGTCTTCACTGCTAAAAATATACTTGTTATAGCTCATACACACACACACAAACACGCACACACACTCTCAGTATCACTCTGCTCTGAGGCTGTCAGTCAGATATCTGACCAATGTGATTGGTCAGCGGTGGATTTTGCTCACGTGCTCATAACGAGTCACTGGCAGAACTTCCTTTGGATTTCTCTCAATTTCATAGCCAGCGTTCGGAGCAAGCAACACCCAGGAGTGGAATTTCAAATATTAGCATACAAGCGTCAAAGAAATATTCAAACGTTTGCCTGAGTGAGTTGGTTAAGTAGCTTTACAAACAGCAGAGACCATCAGAACAAAAGAGGTTTTGATAATTGAATTCTTATCATTGGTAATTGAGTGTTGTGTGATGTGTTTGCGCTGCTCTTCAAACAGTGTGAACCAAGAGTTCAATTCAGCACTTGAGCCCGTCACATATGAGAACCTGCAACTGAGGAGTTAATAATTTATTCCAAAACAGAAAAACACACTCCTGGTTAATGATGTGTGTGTGTGTGTGTGTGTGTGTGTGAGAGAGAGAGAGAGAGAGATGATCTGAGTTGCTGAAGCCCAGGTGTCTCCCTGGTGTGACTCCCTGACCTTACCTGGCCAAACACACTTAATCCACAAGCATAACATACAGATACCTTAGAATAACAAACAAATCCACACACACACACACACACACAGACATGAGCACTAATAGAAAATTTTACCCATTTATAGAAAAATAATGCTGAACGCCCAAAAAATGTGGACTGCATCAATACAACCAGTGGGGATATTTTTTGCAATATACTGAATTCCTGGAAAAAAAAAATTATTTAAATAAATTACTCAACCCAACTCAAGCTTAAACCCCTAAATGTACATGATAGGATAGAAAAATGTGTTGCCTCTATAGGATACATGATCTGAACTAAGGAGAACATCCAACATAAGAATGAGAGCAGGAGACACACGGTGGTAGTGGAGAGAGATCTATTATGTGGTGAGAGTTAAGTGGAGAGCTTTAATGTCCCTGTGGGGCCATTTGGTTTACAGACAGCAGTCAAACGAACACTACTGTAAGTACAACTAAGTAAGTACAGCAATGAATAAAGACAGCAATAGAAGCGAAGAAGGTTAACGTCACTTGTCACCAAAACCATTTAGAGAAGCAGAGAGAAGCCAGAGAGCCCCATTCCCAACTGATAGCAGGCCAAATGATATTTTATTTAAAAAGGCAATAGTTGATCGAACAAATTACATTTTTTTAGTGTAACAAATGAAATAATGTTTTCTGTGAACATGGCTCAATAAAGTCATCATGCAGAAAAGTCAATCAAGGTTCAATAAATAATTGTCACACAAGAAAAACTGACTGAATTAACAACACAAAAGGGAGTCGTCAGAGGTCATCAGAGATCTTCATGAGCCCGTTTGACTGACAGTGAGTTACTATTGATTGATACTGTTGATTGGCACTGTTTCATCGTTATCGTTATCACATGAGTGGATCCATGATGATCAGTGAGATCAGATAAAGCAAGACAAACAGGTGAGGTCAGCAGGAACAGATGCAGACAGGAGGAAATCTTCTGCTTTCTGCTTACTTTGCAAAACAACATGCCAATGAAGAATATCAACGAGTAGAACTGCGTCTGTACGTGTGTGTGTGTGTGTGTGTGTGTGTGTGTGTGTGTGTGTGTGTGTTTCCCTGGCCTCTGTTGGTGCATATCGACAGGGTGATCTGCCTCCTGAGGTTTTCCTGCTTTTCCATTTGAAGTCTTCTTCCTGGAGCCAGCAGTCTACCAGCCTCAGTGTGTGTGTTCGTGTGTGTGTGTGTGTGTGTGTGTGTGTGTGTGTGTGTGTTTGTGTGTGCAAGGAAGAAGGGCCAAAGTAAGTCACCGACCCCAAATGATTGAGTCTCTACCCCAGCCAAGACGGGGACAGTTTTTCCTGGTGCCTGCACACACACACACACACACACACACACACACACACACACACACACACACTTTCATCACCAACAGTCTGCTGCTGTCCGCTACATACCAGCATCTCTATCTTGTCCCTCACCCAACACCTCTTCATTCATACACAGAGAAAACACACACACACAGTTGCACAGAGTGATGGTTATAAACACACACACACACACACACAGACACACACACAGTTTTCACGGGCTCTGGCCTCTGTCACTGTCAGTGATACAGCCTGGCATGTGCAAACACACAAATCAAAACACACTCTGTACTGTACAATAACAGAAAAGAGGATGAACTCTGTTTGATTTTTGGGTGTTTTTGTAAACTTTTCACCCTATATTTGATCAGATTAGACTCTACTGTCGGGTTGAGTAGCCATGAAAAATCAGCAGCAATGTCTCTGTGTCTCTATGTTATATTAATCCTTATTTCAGCCCAGTCTGCTCTTCACAGACTGAACTTCTATACATGAGCTGGAACCATAAAAGCATGAATCACCTCTGACTTTGGTTTTACTTTATGCCCTCTCAGGCAAACAGGGAGCCACGCCTTAATATTATTAGCCACCAATTGGTGCTTCTGTTATCAGGCCGCAGTTACACATTGATGACAGTTCCCCATTTTCACTGAGGCAGTATTGCACTATTTGACTTCTACAAGAGAAGAGTGGGAGGCAGTGAATCAATACTACTGCATAAGGTTATAGGTTATTGTATAAGATTCGATTCATGGATAGATAGAAACAACTTTCAGGTCTTCATGCATGTGGACGTTTTGGCCACATAAAGAGAAACACATCAGTTTCACAAATCAACATCTGTTTATAATTGTTGGGAAGTTCTTCTGCATCGGACAAAAAATTAGTATATGTCTTTGTGGCTACTTGAAGACTGATCAATGGCCTCAAGTGATGTCACTTGAGTCAGAGTCTGTTGGATCTGAAGACAACAAGTTTGAAAATGAACAAAATCTGTTTGAAAGAAGTTGGAAAGAAGCCTAGAGGCTACGAGCGTAACACATCCAAATCTTTGACTAGACTGTCATTGCATTGTGGGTAATGCGTTCACCAGGTTTTCAATGAGGAAGAAGACTGTGTGGAAGAATAAAGCTGATATCGCTTGTTCTGCTGCATCACGTTTGATGTGTTCTTTCTGAACTGGCCATCTTGTGCCTGCAGTTGCCTGACGGACCCACACAGATGTTTTCAGCTCTGTTACCTGATTAGAGCTCCTCTAAGAGACACGCGATTGACATGTTTTGCTGCACCTGTCACAGCAGGATAATTTACATCTATATGCTTTTAAAAACTTTTTTTCAATGTATCTATTTGTATGGCACCATGTAAAATATTAAACATGGCTTATAGCGTTTAATGCATTTCAAAAAAGTCAATTTACATATACTCTTTCAACAAGTCAGAGTACGTTGTGTGCTCTTTTAAAGAAACGTTTAGTTTAGTTTGTTTTTTTTGCTGAACTCTATTGATGCATCTCCTACAGGACATAGAAAGTTTTTCATTTGATTTGATTGGTCATTAGACTCATTTCACATTAGGCGTTTTAAACTTGTAGCAGCATGAGAACAGCTTCATCACACTACAACATTTTAATTTGTAAGAGAAATTAGAACAGACAGTCAAGTGCTCAATAATAATGAATCTGATAGCCTTATAATAAGATAATGTACAACATATTTAAACTTTCACACACACACACACACACACACACACACACTGGCACAGTCCCATAATTCAACGGGTGGCTGTCAGTGGGAAGTGGCTGCACAATGAAATGACCTGGTGTGTTTATGTCCACGGGTGTTGATGACAGGTATAAATCTGTCCTCACGAGGACAACAGCCCTGGAGACTTCCTAGCAAAGACGCCTCAAACATCCAGCACCATACATCAGTTTTGTCATGTAAAATAAAAAATGAATGTTGCTTATAAGACGTGACCAGCTCAGCACATGCGTGGAAGTCAAGATGTCATGTGACAAAGAGATCAATGACCTGATAGACCTCCAGGTCACAGCTGATATTTACATACAGAGTTTCTTTCTTTCTTTCTTTCTTTCTGTCTTGAGACTGTGCACAGTTAATCCATATGTTTTTAATAATCACCATCACGATCCCTCAGAATAATCAAACTTTAGGTCAACATATTTTTTTAAGCTTGTAAAGCACCAACCTGCTGTAAAATATATATCAAATATTATTGAGCTCATGAGTTTTTATTCTGCTTCAGCTGAAACAGGACAGATATTTATACAGAAAATAGAAATTGCAGAAAAGTAATACGCATATTATAGATAATAACTTTAAATACCACGAGAAAAAACGAGATTACTCTATAATATTGTCATGACTGTCTCTAAAAGATTAAAACCTCGTCAAGTATTAACTATGCACTAATCATCGTTTAGAGGAAAACTAAAGATTTTTTTTGCCCAATAAAGAATAATACGATAAATCATTTCGGATTAATGTAAAAATATTTTGACAAATGATAAAAGGAGTCGGTGAATCAGTTTGCGATTTTTATGCAAGAAACTCAAAGACCCCAAACAACAAATTACAGTTTCTTTAAAGTTGAAAATGATTTTATTTTGCAGAGATTTTGAAATGATAGAAATAGAAACTGTTGTTCTGTAACAGGAGAACAACTTTACTGAAAAGGTTTTTATGTGTAAATTAAATTCACAAATCAAATTATAAAGTTTTGGATTAAATTATCAATAAAACAGGAAAAGCACAGTAAAAAAAAGTTTTATCGAACTAAAAAAAAAAAAATCAAGATAATAAAAAAAATCTGTGGTTCGACAAAGAAAGAAAAATGTAGTTTGGTTTCTGGGAAAAATTAGTTTCATTAAAGAGAGAGAGAGCGAGAGAGAGAGAGAGAGAGAGAGAGAGAGAGAGAGAGAGGATAACAGCTGGATCTTGATCACAGGTCTCTCACTCCTCCTCCTCCTCCTCCTCCTCTTCCTCTCTCACGTCTCCTCTCTCACTTTATTCTTAATTTTCTGAATGCTGCGGTCGCTTTGCTTGAACATCTGATCTTCTACGGGACGACACATCTTTGTGGATTGTATTAAATCTATATTTTTTGCACATCAGCCCTTCATCCATATCATCGCCATCATCATCATCATCACCACCATCCTTCTATCAACACGGATGTCCAGCTTCAATCAGAGGATATGTATCAGGGCATAATGACAACCAACCACGGACCCCCTTCATACGAGGCCGGATTTCTCCACAACACCTCGGCGGGCACCTCTCCGGTTTACGTGCCCACCACCCGGGTCGTCACCCCCATGATCCCGGCGCTGCCTTACCTCCAGACGCCCGGCGCGTCGCAGCAGAGCAGCCCGGTGTCGAGCCACTCTGCCTGGGCGCAGCCGGGCTCCGAGCCGGTGCCCTCCTACAACCACTCCCCGGTGTCCCCGCGCTTCGCCTTCTCCACCAGCCCGCCGCTGTCCTCCGGTGTGGCCGCGGCCCGGGAGACGGCGGCTTCCTACAGCAGCCCGCTCAACATGTCCGCCAACGGGAGGGAGCACTACGGGGCCCGGAGCCTCAGCGGGTCCTACCACAGCCCCTACACCGCCTACATGAGCCCCAACGTGGGCGGAACGTGGCCGGCGTCCCCGTTCGACAGCCCGGTCCTGCACGGTCTGCAAACCGGGCCCGCTCCTGGAAGCACGCGGCACCCGAACATAGGTGGGGAAAAAAAAAATCACGTGTTCATTTTTATTATTAAATATGATAATTTAATTTTTAATACAAATGTATACTATCAGTTTCAGTGTCAGCAGAAAAATGGAGAACAATATAGAAGAAGAGTCTGTTATATTTATTTCTTTTTGTGAGGGATTAATGAAGAGCTGAGCTGCAGTTAAAGGTCATAAACACACAAACATGAAGGAGGTGAAAGGTTACAAAGCCTGACTGAAAAATTAATGCAACACAACAGGATTATATTGAATAAATAAGTCAGTATATTTTGAAGCAGGTTCTGGAGAGGTTTTAAAAAAATATTAAATCTGCATATATAGAAGAAATAATCCAGATTAAGACATTGACAATAATTTAAAAGGCCTGAGTTATGATTTGGAAAAAACAAATAAATTAGCATTATTATAACAGAGTACAGCAAAATAAATAAAATTAACTGCGTGATTTTACACAACATTAAAACAAACTGCTATAAAATGAAGCTCAAACTTTTGGCGACTATTTTTAAAGATCTGTTCATCAAAATGTCTGCAGAGCGAAAACTTTTCATAAAACAGGACATGTGGTTTTTTTTTTTTTTTTCAGCCATTAGATTTGATTAAAACAACAAACCAACAAACACAAACATTGAGGTGATACAGAAATTTAAAGCAGCCAGATGTGACCGTGAACGCAGCACAGCAGGATTAAAGGCTGATTGTCAACTTTGAAAATGTGGAGTTTGGCAGCTTGTTGTTTCAAGATTTCTTAAACACCAATTTTATTTTCAAGGCAGTTAATGTGATTTAATGCACACTTTTTTTTCTGATAAAATCTAAAATATGTTTGGCTGCTTTTATTCCTAGAATATGAGTTAATTTATCCTGCTTAAAGTCGTTTTCTCATGCTAACGATTAGTTGTGTTGTAGTTGAGTCTATGGGCTGTATTTCTGCCATGATCACACATTTTAGGTTTATTAATTTATTAAATATACATTAATTTACACTAAATTTGCAAGTAAAAACAAAATTAAGTCACTGAATTAATTAATTAATGTTTTATGTGTTTTTATTTTGACTTGATATGACACAAATTCTATAACATTTTTATTTTAGGAGGATTTTTAAACCATATTTTATGAATTATAATAAACCAGTAGATGAGAGTATTAATGACAGGTAATTTAAGGAGTTCATTTAAACACAAATCAAATCAAACTATCAATATATAAATAATATATAATAAACATATATTTTTTTAATGAATCAAAGACACATTATTGGAGTGATTGACATTAATATTTAACTGAAGCTGAATTGATAAGGCCTCCTGATTTGATTTGAAGTTTGTTTGGGGAATCTGATCCTGATCAAACTCAGTCCTTCCTGTCAATGAGGACACAGTTAATCATTTTACATTGAAGTTTCATGTCAGGGGTGAATTTAACAGTCGGCCTCAGCTTCATGTTTCTGTGTCAGGAGTGAGTCTGGCCTGTATAGCTGCAGGTCTCAGTGAACTTTGAACCGCATCACAACACATTGATCCTGCTCAGGTTTTTTTGATGACTGTGACTTGCACCTTGTGTAGTCTACATTATAATCAGCATTGTGTTTATTTGACATGATGGACACCTACCTTTTCATTCATGATTTAATTTCTGCATTTGAACACATTCCCACTTCATTATCACATTAAAACCTAATCAGGCATTATTAGACATATAACCCATTATTAATAGTTAGATCAAATTAACAATCAATTAACAGCTGATAACATTTTTAAATATCAGCCACTCTTTCTGTCTGCACTTAAAAATACTTTGTGTGGTGATAATTTAATACCCTAATGTTCTTATATACAAGACAAATCTTGAACGATTTGGTGAAGACAGAAGCAGATAACGGCATTGATCCACTCTGACCTCTTCATCTGATCACAATAACACTCACAGTTTGACCTGTTCAGTCACTGATGGAGGGAAACACTAACAGGCTTCACCTCATTGTTTTACAATCATATGAAATTCAATCAAATCTCAGTGTTTGATTAAGTGGCCATTCAGCCGTGCAGTGAAAGCCATTCTGTTGGAGGACAGGAGAAAAGGAAACTCCCTCAAGTCATTTACTTTTTCTTCTGAGTCAATGAAGGAAGAAATAAATCACAGCAGGGATTCTTTGATCACAGAAAATATCAGTGATAATTAGCAAGGATGCTTTCCTGAGAAACTTCTTTAAATAATCTGTGATTGTTTTAAAAAATGCTTATCACATAACAATTACTTTGATCTCATAAATGGCTCATAAACACATTTATTAAAAGTTTTAAGTAAAAAAGTTATGCATCAGAAGTTTTGCTCATCATGTTGCTCGATATGATCATTCTATCATTTTGATCTTACTCCCCATTTGGAAACTTATTTTATCTAAATATCTATATCAGTCCTCTAAATACAAGAAAACCTTTTTATTATATGATATTTTTTTGATAAATATCCTTTTTATATTTGCGTTACTCTGGTAAGTCCCTGGTGATCCTGAACGTTTAACGTGGGTCCTTCACATACAAGGAGCCTCGGCCTATCTCAGACATCAGATATGAAATAAAAAACTAACTGATGACTTTAACATGAATACCCTTAATATTCTTTCCCTTTGCACCGTGTCATGTTGGCAATTAACACACACAAATCTTTTTGCAGTTTATTTAAAAAATGTTAAACCCCCCCCCCCTAAAAACAGAGTGTAAAATTCATAATATATCAAAAGCAAAGTAAAAATAAGTCAGCACAAGTAACAATAATGTGCTGTAAAAATACTCTATTACAAGTGTAACTACTGGACTGAATGTGTTACTTGAGTAAAAGTATGTATTATTAACAAAATGTACTTAAAGTATCAAGAGTGAAAGTACTAAACACATACAAATTTCATACTTGACATTTTCATGTTTGATTATTTTATTTAAAATGCTTCATGTTCTTCTTCAAAATCAAATTTGTAACTACAGCTGCTAAATAAATGTAATGTAGCAAAAAAGAAAAAAATTCACTCACTTGCTAAAATGCAAAGACTCGAGTAAAGGACAGTACTTTAAATTTGCACTTGAGTAAATGTACTTAGGTACTTTCCACAGATAAGGGCCCCTCAGTTATTGTTATATACTGTATATTAGTATTGTACATGGTCTAGGTTGTTGGTCTTCACTATAACAGCTGTTGGCTAACTTTACATCAAATGTTTATATTTTGATCATATATTTTGCAGGTCAGGTCTCTATATCCAAAGTCATGAGTGACCACAGCCATCAGATAGATGTAGTGGAGTAAAAAGAAACAATACACCCTTCTGAAATGTTGTGGAGTAGAAGTATAGGAAGGAAATATTAAAGTGAAAGTAAGACAGAATTGCAGTTAGATGGAGCAGAGTGAATGAACTTTGTTACTGCTGAAGGCTTCCTCTGTCTTCCCTCATGAACGTCACATACGTCACAGTAGATCCTTTTATTTATTTCTTCACCTTTGTCCTCTAATAGTGTTCCTGCGGGTGTAAACTGCACCGTGATAAAGACACACGCTGACATTTATGCGGTGGAAAAAAATAAACCTCCATTCAGACACCGCTCTCTTGTGTATTGTCTCGTGTTGCTCCGTTGTGTTGGCTACAATTGCTGCCCGGCTCAAGGTTAGCGTGCCCTGCCGTCTTTGCTTTGCTCTCAGCCTTGAATGGAGCCTGTATATGTATCAGTGCCATTGCAGTGACACAGAACAGATGGAGGCCAGATTTATCTGAAGAAGAAGAATCACGCATTGGAGCATACAGATAAAAGCACAATGTGAGCTCATTTAAATGTGACTTTTACAGCTAATAAGTTGGGGTTTTCTCCATATTTCCTCTCAGCACAACCTCACATATCTGATAAGTAATGTTGGTGTGGCTGCTAAATGAAGAAAAAAATCCAAGCTGTCACATCCACATTGATTCCAGATTGATGTCTCCTTCCCCTGAACGGCTAAGTGGTTCTTGGGAGATGCTCAGTTATGTGCCAGATGAGCGAGCGAAGACTGCATTCATCAGATGCTATCATGCTGTGTGAGAGAGAGGGAGAAGCAGATGTGATAGACGCGGAGTCTCTATTTGAATATGATGGAGCTCTACTCTGTCTCTATTTCCAGCCGACTCTTTATCTCATGGGGAGCCGTGAGATAAAGAGGGATTCCAGGCTGCTGTTGTGTGGGCCTGCAGGACTGAAGCCTGCACCTCCTGCTGGTGTGGAAACACCTCAGTCTGCACCTCCTGCTGGTGTGGAAACACCACTGCAGCTGATAATCAGCCTGTCAGGGTCTGACAGGAAACTGTTGGTTGGAATTTTTGTGGTATAAGCCCAGCTAGAAGTTAAGAAATTAGGTTGGTTTGACCCTTTAATATGAACTGAGCATGTGCAAAGGAATATGTGGAAATGATGCAAAGGTCAATTTGAGCTTCTTTGCTGATAATGGTGGCAGACACTCTGAAAGCACTATTAGTAAAACATCATTTTTTCAGAAAAACAGAAATGCCTTTAACTTGAACAGGACGACCAGGTCTGATTTTTTTCCAAGCCTGAGTGTTAAAGAATTTGTTTTAGCTCACATTGGATCATTTACTTAAGTAAAAGTAGCAATACCACAGTATAAAAATAATAATGTTACAGGTAAAAGTTTTGCATTCAAAATGTCACTTAAAGTATCAAATCTCTAATCTAAATATTTTATTCACTGATAATATTTCATATGAATAATCTCAATCTAATTTATAAAATAAAGTGAAGTGGAATAAAAAGTGCAATATTCACAGTAAAATGTTGTGGGGTGTAAGTGTAAAGCAACATAAAATGGAAATACTCAAGTAAAGTACCTCAAAACCGATCTTAAGTTCAGTACTGGAGTCAATGTACTTCAACTGATGTTAAAAGAACTTAATAAAGTTACAGTTTTTACATGACAGAAGCAGACAAATGTAAGAAAAACTTGATGTTTATGGCTTATTATTTTTCTGTCCTGCTGCCCTTCATCAGACCTGTTCGACGACTTTGCTGAGGGGCGAGAGTGTGTGAACTGTGGGGCGATGTCGACCCCACTCTGGAGGCGGGATGGTACCGGCCACTATCTGTGCAACGCCTGCGGACTGTACCACAAGATGAACGGCATCAACAGACCTCTTATCAAACCTCAGAGACGGCTGGTGGGTGACAGCAGAGCACTTTTCACTGCACCTCATTCATTTCACATGCCACACAGTGAAGTAATACAGTGCGTTATGTGGATGATAAATTCACCTGCAGTGCATTTCTGTCTTCTTCATAAATAAAATATGAGTCTGTATAGAATTTTTCCTTTTCTCTTTTTTTAACTGATGGTATATTTTCTTCACTGCAGTCTGCCTCGAGGAGGGTGGGTCTGTCCTGCACCAACTGTCACACCACCACCACCACCCTGTGGCGACGAAACGCAGAGGGAGAGCCGGTCTGCAACGCCTGTGGCCTCTACATGAAACTCCATGGGGTGAGAGAGAATTGGCTGGAATCCTGAACATAACCATTTAAACACATTTTATCTCAAGTTAAAAGTGGCATTTTTAAATGAATCTGAGATCATGCTTTGCAAAGACACATCTGAATATATAGACATCAGTTAGATAGGATTAGATTCAGATTCTTTACTGTCATTGCGCAAATACAAGTTCTGAGACAATGAAATGCAGTTTAGTATCTACGAGAAGTGCAAAAAGCACAGGTATAACAAAGTGAACATAAAGATATACAATGCAGGTGTGCAGTAAGTACAAGTACTGCTAATAGTACAACATTGCATAGAGAATAAACAGCTGGACATATGATGTGAATATGGTGTATTCACTATAAATAAGATATGTACAGTACAGACCAGTGTTTCTCAAACTATTTCTGGCATGCCCTTGTTCAGAGGACAAAAAAGTTCATGTGCCCTGTCCAACAATTTTTTTTAATCAATAATTAACAATGATTGAGGAAGCAGCTAATAAAAAAAGGATCCAAGTATTTGTTTGTTTGCCCTACATTGATCATATTCATTGAACTTTGTTTCACTCCATATTTTTCCCTCAGTCATCCGGAACCACTGGTATAATCAGTGGTTTAAATATAAATACACTATATGTGAGATATATACAGTTGAATAGTCAAGAAAGTAAATATACATTTGAGCATCATATTGGTGGTCTAGTGCACACCATCCAATGATAATGTTTTTGAACTTGTATCTTTAGAAATTAAGGAAAAGAGACTTAATACCATCCAGCCAACTAATTCCTCCTTTGCATCTCTGAATCTTGACTTCATCTTGACTTGACTCATTATTTTCTTCTCACCAGCCTCAATGGATGCTATACATATGTATCTCACTTCAATCTGCCATTTGACTAAAGGCTGTTCCTTTGTCTTGGTGTCGTGACAGGTCCCACGACCTCTGGCTATGAAGAAAGAGGGGATCCAGACCCGCAAACGGAAACCCAAGAACCTCAACAAGCCCCAGACTGGTGAGCTTCAAAACCACGTGTGCTCAGGGCCATCGTTATTCTATCTGTGACAAACAAAATGGGAGCGTTTGATCTGATTAATAAGATTAAACAGCAGTTGTGTGAATTTATGGGGTTTGATATATCAGAATCAGAGCAGCTTTTCCATCCAATGAAAGAGCGAGCATTTGTATATGTTGCAAGGCCCATTCACACACTGTCTGCGAATGTGTAACAACCTCAGTTTGTTGTTCCCGGCAGGGACCCCAGGGAGCGAGGGGACTCCAGTCACGCCGAGCAGCACTCCCCGTGCCTCCACCGCCTCAGAGGAGCCTCGTCAGATAAAGACAGAGCCGGACACTCACAGCTTGTACACACACCACAGCGCACATGCACAGGTTGGACTTTTAAGAAGAGAATATTTACATGCAAAATTTATTTTAAGTGTTTGGTTGTGATCACAAAAGAGACAGAGGCTCTCATTGCTCATCATTCAGCTAGAACAATTTGATCAAACCAGAAATTTGTATCACCTACACAAGGACAAGAAAAGGAAATGTTAAAAATCCCTTTCTGTGATCTTAGTGTACTACCAGGGGTTAAAGTGGGCCGGAGCGCTCCGGAGCTGAGCGCCCTACTGCGGCGCAACACCGAATTTTAGGGCTCCCCCACCTGTCAAAATCCCACTTTAACCCCTAACAAGTTGAAATGCTACTTTTGCAAACAACTTACTTTACTGTGAGCCTGTTTACATGTGGACTGATCCAAACAGGTTTTTTTTGGATCAGTCCTCAACTTTCACAGTCTTTAGTTGCTCCTGTGCCAACTTGTTTGAAACATGTTGCTGCTGTCAAATTCAGAGTAAGCAGATATTTACAAAAGACAATGAAGCTGATGAGGTCAAACATTAAACACATTGTCTTTGTACAGTCACATTCTTTGTGATGACAAAATTCCTGTACTGGCCTTTTCACCATTTCCTTCTGCATTCCTCTAGATTTCAGCCCTGCCAGCCTACATGGCAGCTCAAGGTGGGGCTATTCCTCTCAAGATGTCCCCTGGGGGCCACGGTGGGTCTTCTGGCTCCAAAGCTGAGCCCTGGAACAACCTAATCCTGGCCTAGAAGACCTACAACCCAACATCTCAAACCAACCTATCTATACTGATTAAACTCTTCTGAGAGACAACGGTCTCCAGACAGCAGACTGCCGCTCTGGACGCAGATGTTCCCACAGCCTACACGCCGTACAGTGCTGTCAGTGCAACGCTCTGGACAAACACGTGGGCGCCACAAAAGAAACAGAGATCTTAAACAGGACTGGACAGATACTCTGTGTTCAATCACAGCAACCGAGGACTGAATGGAGTTTGTGTTAGATCATTAAAGAGCACCACTGTGATTACATGCACAGCTCTTGATATGAACAACTGCAACAAGAGAAAAAAAGGGAACTTTTTGTATCACCCTCACCTTTTCTACCAGTGCAGGGGCCTTAAGAGTTTGACAAATACTGTAACATAAACCAGTAACACATAACGATAATAGTCAGACATTTTCTCCCTGAGCTATTTTTATGTCAGTTGTTTTCATTTTCATACTATTGTGGACAATTTTCCATAAAAGGATGGACACACAAAACATATAAAGAAGCACAACAGCAGTGGAGGAGTTGTAGCGAGTGTGTTAAAGGGGTCAGTTCACGCTAATAAGAAAAACAACAACTATATATTTTCACACTCACAAGTGGTATTTACTTGTAGATATGCCACCACACTGAAATGAAGGTGAATGAAATATTGTTTGTGGTGCTAAAGGCATTGAAAATTATATTCAAAAAGTCAAAAGCTATGTCTCTTTACAGAACAATCTATGAGCTTGTAATAATCCACAGACCTCAGTGTGGTCAGTTTTCAGTATTTTGTATGTAGAGGCAGATGATTCAAACTGTTGTGAGGTCTGTGGATTATCTGGTAAAGCACTTTGCTATTGAGTTGTTTTTTTTTTGTTTTTTTACCACACACAAACATGCAGTCATCTTAGTTTTAGCAGCTCAGTCTCAAAACTTTTGCGAACTAATACAGAGCTATGTAGGCGTAATCACTTATTTGGGATCCCCATGAATGTGATGCACAAGTGTAATTTCACAGTGCATCTAATTCTACAAGCTAATCAGGAGCATTTCTTGTAAACAGTGACAAAAGGAGAATTGCTCAAGACATCCATCACTCCTCAACACCGGTGATATGACCTTCAGTAAACATGATCTCCTGCTCTGTGCAATAGAAACAGCTTTCTGTTGTTTCTGGATCTGTTGCCTGAACTGTGTTCTTTTGTCCTTTTCATTTAAAGTGTAAAAAAAAAAAAAAAAATACATGTCAGTATTGACACCTCTATGAAAAACACACATGATAAACTGCCTATGCAGCAAGTAAAGTTGCACATGGATTGAAGTGTTGGCACATAGCGCCCTCTGCTGACACAAGTGCAGATGTGCATCCACAAGAGAACCTTATCTTGAATTCTTAAGAGCCTTTCCTAAGCTAGTATTTATTACTAAAGGCACATCCCCAAACCAAACAGTTATCATTTATTAGCTGATGGTAGTTTGATAAACTTTATGATGGAGTATTGTGTCAAGACTGTACAGTTTGTTAGCAATACTTAATGTTTTAATTTGCTTGTGACAAGCATGAGGGCAACATGTGTAAATGTGGGATATCGCCACATGTAATTACCGAAATAACAAATATATGAGCATATAGTATGTAAAAACTCCACTCCAGTATAATTGTAATACACCATTTGTGATATATTGTAAGCAAAGACACGGTGAGAGATTTCTCAGTGTGCACTAACACTACCTGATGGCCTTTCCTCTGTGTGCAACTGTAGCTCGACTGAGGAAACTAATAAAGACAAAGCATTGTGACATACTTCAGATGGTATGTAAGATGAAGCTTTGGTGTCGTTCGTTCCACTTTGCATGCATACCTAACATTTAGCCTGAACTCCCTCGTCATTTCAAGAATTCAGCTATAGGGCAACTTAAGGAGCTTTTTTGATCTTATTCTGAAAACTGTATCCTTCCAATTTGTAAGAAATGCTTTGTGAACTTTGCAACATCTTTTATAAAAAAATGGACAGTGGATTGATTGAAGTCTTCAGTCAGCTTCTCCCTGATGAAGTCGGCGTATTTGTCCTGCACCATCTCCTTCCAGCACTGTTGAAATGTGAGTTTTAGTTGATCCTGGATGGGGTCGGACACTTGTGAACTAAAAGTGTAATCGAATGCGAATGCCCGTCCTTTTTCTAAACATTCATCAAAACTCCCACTTTTTTCTGAAAGCAGAGTTTGTGCAGCTTCAATCATGGTGTTGACTTCCTGGGTGAAGATTGTTTTCTTGTCTTCCAGCAAAATACTATGCATGCTTTTGAAGTAACTGTTCCAGTCTTGGCAATGCAGGGTGTTTATGGAAGGGAAACTCAAAGATCTCAGGAGGTATTTAACAGCAGAAAACAGGTTTTCACATAAAGGATTAAGATCAGTGCTCTTTTCAGCTGCTTTAACATAGCTCTCATGGTCCTCAGTCTGATCTATACACTCAACTTGACTGTAGTTAATATCCCTGAACAGATTTTCTTTAGTTCCTTTGAAGCCCCAGCATTTCACATAACCAATATAAGTCTTCAGCCCATACACACTCCACCACTCCTGAGCTTTCTGAACCAGGTTCAGCATGCACAGATCAGTGTTTCTAGCCAAACACGGGCTGTTCATGGTGAAAACATACACCTTCCAGTCTTCAGAGACGGCCTCTGACTCCAGAAGTTCCTGGGTTTGCTTAATGATGATGTCCTCGCTGTGTTCTCCCTTGTTGTAATTAGGATAATAATGTCCATACATGACAATCTCCTCCTGCTTCTCAATAACGGCCCACGAATGCTGCTTATCTTCTGCACCACATTCCTCAGTTATGTCACGGTGAAACTCAAGAAATCTCTTGTTCACCGAGTCGTTGAGGAAAATCTCATCGTTGGCTTGTCTGAACTTGAGATGCTCCAGTACTTTATTCACAGAGTTTTGAGTGTCAGTCCAGGATGATATCTGCTCAAAGAAGCTCTTGGTGTCAGTCAGGTGTTTTGTGCCTCCGTTTGTGCAGGCTTCAGGTGTGCAGGAGTGATTACAGCTTGTCCTATAACACAAAGATATCTTATCGTAAGACATAAATGCTTGAGTGAATAATACTTCCCAAAATGTCAAACTATTGCTTTCCAAATAATTGACTATTGTATTTTAAAATGCTCTTTGCATGAGCAACAATAAACTGTAGTTATAAATTATGAATATGCATCATCACTAAACAAACAAGGCTGATTATGTATTTGTTTTCACCATACAAATAAATACTGTCTGACCTGTGTAATGAAAATAAGATTTCTTCACATTTTTAAAAATGGTTTCCGAGAATATGTCTCAAAAAGCATTTGCAGATCAGGAGAGCTCATAATAGCTCCATATTTCAATAATCGCAAAACAAATGTGTGTTGAAAATTTGACAGAATATATACATAATTTACATTAGGTTATGGCTGACATTGCACAAGCTGAGAGTTAGGGGAAAATGCACTTGTGAAACCTAATGATACAGTATATACAGTAAATACTGTAATATGAGAGACTGTAATACTGTTGCCCTGAGATTGTTGCAGCATGAGTCATCCCAAGAGGAACTGAAAATGTGATACCTGAATTACCCCCGACCTAAAACAACCCAGGCACTTGATTAAACCGTTTCACATCCATTCTGAACATATACTTCTTCTTCAATCAGCACTTACTTCAGTCTGACTCTGTCCCACCTGTCAGTCTGATATCTGTCCAGCAGAGTTGTCAGGCTCAGCAAACATTTCTTTGCGTACAGCGGAGGCTCCTTTTCATGCAACAGAGGACGCTTACGGCTCAACCTGAATAACATGCAGGATCAGAGGTGAAGAGGTGAACAGTGAAGCTACAGCAGCTGCTTAAAATGAACCAAATACTGTAGACTTCATGGGACATATAATTCTAGCTGGAAGAACAAAGGTAATTTAATAAAAAAAAAATGTCAAAGAAAACAAAGTCAGACACATTTCAGGATGCAATGAAACGTTTCTTCACCTCTCTTTCAGGTTTTTGTCAAAGTAAGACCTGAGTTTACTCACATGGGAACTTCCATCCAGATTCCTCAACCCTGGTACTTCAGGAAACATTCAATTAAAATGTGGCTCCTCTTTCGTCTCCTAGGTTCAAACATGTGGCAAAGCTCAGTTGATTACAAGAGAGATAGCTCTGAAAAACAAAGCCGCAGCAGATCGGTTACATTCTCAACATGTTTAGTCAGACTACTGCTGGAGACTTTGTGACCGAGCTCCTCCTCTTGCAAATGCTCACAGCCACATTGATATTACCTAACCTGTACATACAGTATTGCCTCTAGCAGCCAAGCTACACAGTGTGTGTGTCATCAACGGTTTTCCCCATAAGTCTGCAGAGATGAGTTCACTTTTCTCCTGAAGTGCAAGTGTTTTGCTTCACAGAGTGAAAAGAGTAAAAGACAAAGTGTATGAGATGCCTCTGTTTCATTTTATGGGTTAAATAGATTCACAGAGTGACATATATGCTGCTGGAGGTTGGCTGCGGTTCACAGCTCTGTGCCCTTGAGAAAAATCCATTAAATTATAATTGCACAATTAGTCTTGTGTTCACATGGTAACCTCCTATGATCCTAAATGAAGTGTGTCTGTGTAAAGTATGGGAAAGCCGACAGAATTTATTATATATCACCCTATAGCTTATTCATTAACATGTTGGTCTGTATAGGGATGTAACACTTTAAACACACTTCAGCCTTTGTGTTCAAATGGTTTTGTCTGTTATTATTTTCACTCTGATGAATGAAGTATGAGTGTAATAATCAAACTGGAGCAGAAGCATAATAGTTTATGGACCATATCAGGCATTTTTGTACGGCTGTTTGAGCAACACTGAAGTGAATGTTGCTGTTTTCTGTCTGTCTATTTTCCTAAAAAAAAAAAAAAAAGACACAACAAATGTTATGGTCAAGTGAAATATGCTGACATCTGGTGATATATTAAAACTATTTTGAACTCATCAAAACAACAACCCTGGAGGTCTGGTGCCTTTGCCTCTTTATTACCAACATAATGAACATTACTGCGGTTTTGTGTGTTTCTGTTTTGTCTTTAACACCAACACAACAAACTGTAACAGCATCAGTCTGCTTTGTGTTTTCTTGTAGTTTCTGTTGTAACCGGTCAAAGTAAACGTGTACAGACAATGTCGCATTTATGCAAAGGAATGTCAACACATCCGAGGAGACTATCGCTATAAACAGATGCAGAGTAACACGTTAGACAGGATCTGGGTGATACTGTGTCTTTAGTTTCTGACAGAGTAGCAGTGGTGGAGGAAGTATTCAGGTGTTATTCAAGTTCTCAAAAATGTTCTCAATTAATCCATTGATTGTTTGGTTTGTTGGTCTGTTTTGTCCAACCAATACTCAAAATTTCAGAATCATTCAAAATAAATTGAAAATTATTGAAATAATCAGATGCAAAAAGAATTGTCACATTTGTGAAGCAGGAACCGCTGAAACAATTATCAAAATGGTTGCCAAATAATTTTCCATCAATCAACTAATCAATCATTCAACAAAGCTGTACCTGTAGTATATGCTGTTTGGTAGTTAAACTTATAACAGAATATCATATTTTATAAGCTCTTCATACATTTTGCATAAAAAAAATCTTAATTTGTATGTTAACTAGCAAATAAAGCTGTCAAATAAATGTAATGGAGTAAAAAGTACAATATTGTATATTATGTCTGTTGGTTGGTCCATCACTTTGGTCGAGACTTAAAATATCTCAATAACTATAAGATGGATTGCCATGAAATTTTATCATGGCATTTATTGTTCCCTGAGGATGAATCCTACTGACTTGATGATCCCTTGAATATTTCTATACCGCCACCATGAGGTTCTGAGTGAAACTTCACAACAACTTTTAGATGGATTACCACAAAAATTTGCTGCAGACATTCACATCCCCCTCAAGATGAACTGGAATCACCTCTGGGATCATTGAGATCAACATTTGAATTTGTGCAGGAATGTGCAAAATATTCACCAGGGAATATGCAAAAGTTAACAATATACATATGAATATTTCTGTGTGTGTGTGAGTGTGTGAGAGAGAGGAGCCAAACCCACTGGCACAGAAGAAGCAGATGACTTTACAGTTCAGGCAATGTGAGTTTGCTTTTCATCATAGTCATTGTAATGTTTCTAAAATAAACTGAAGACACATGAGTTCATCAAATAAAATTATTTATTAAACTACTGTAGTAAAGCTCTGTTAGCATGTACTTCCAGCATCACGTGGGCCTTCTACCATACTGTCAAACCTATGTGTCTAATCTATATGGTACAAGTGTAGCTCACATGTGGGAACGCTAGTCGTTGCTGCCCTCTGGTGCCTCAGTTCATACCAATACAACAAATGTGAATTTAAAATTGTTAGTGTCCCTTTGCACCTGTTGTGTCTATAATGATCAAACTCAGCAGTTTTTCAATTTGTTGGTGGGCTCAGTGGATTGTTATTAACTCCAAAATCATCCACAACAAACTAATTTGTGTTGTGTTTTTTCCAAACACCTGCAAACAACCTGCAGCAGCTGAGTGATTGTGAGGAGGGTCTTTAACTTCTCAGCTAGTTTGGTTTTGATGCTTAATATACACTGTCTCACTCTTCTTTTGGGTGTTTGTGTGCACCTGTTGCTACTGAATTGTTACACAAATTCATTTGTCAGTAGCTATATTTTATCTTGAACATCTTTTATTGATGCCTGCAAATGTGTGCATGTGTGTGAAGCTGCAAGTAAGAATGCAAAGCCAAAGAGATGTTACATAAGGCAGAATGGAGCTGGGTGTGCTCTCCATGCTTGGACTGTGGATCTTTGAGATCCTCTCTTGACTTGCTGATGAGCTACTTGGCAACGAAGCAGCTCGGCTTAACTCAGATTCAGCAGGCTTTACTCCACATGTAGCTGTGCATAAGCTAAGACACCTACTGTGGGCTAATTTTAACTCTTTATCAAATGTATTTTGAACAAGCAATTCATACATCAAGTTGTATTTAAGCTTTTATTACAACTTTCAGGTCTCCTCACATCATTTGTGACTATTTTTGTCTTAAATACACTTAATAGTTACCATTTTTGCATATAGTATATGGTATTTAGCAACTTTTTTGATTTACATTTTCTGTGAATAGTAGATAACCATAACATGTATAGTATTCTGTTTTTTCACACTTACTATCTATGCATATGTTCTCCTACTTCTGCTGCTGTGACGCTTAAATTCTCCAATGTGGGATCAAAAAAGTTTGATAAAAGTTTGATAGTGCTAATCATATGAATCCATTAATGTGTCACTGAGGATTAAATAAACAATAACAATAATAACTTTTATTTGTATAGCTTTTTAAAAACAAACATATACATTGCTTCACAGTCAGACCAACAAAGCATTAAAGGCTAAAACATAGCAGAACAACAACACTGGACAATATAGAAACATTGTATTCATAATAATTAATAAGATTATTCAAAAACATATAAAGGCTGGAAAAATAAATAAATTTGGCTACTTTTCGAGATAATACGTCACATAAACAGTGTGAAACACAGTCTGATAATCACAGCCAACAGGTATCAAAGGATTAGATCTTTTTAATTGAGCAGGTAAGGTTTCCCTTTTGGATAAATAACTGACCAATCAGAAGCCGCGCTGCACTTAGGCGGGGCATCACACCAGACGCTCTGGTCGCTGATTAGACACTGCGCTCTAAGCCCATGACGTTCGGGCCAATTAGAGGCGTCAGTCGATGTGACGACACCGGTGACCGAACGCCGTGTTGTGTTCACGGAACTGCTGCTGCTGCCGCTTCTGAGCCCCGCATCGCTTTAATGGGGAACATCTGAACAGGTTCTCACTACAAAACAGCTGAACACCGAAACAACATGGACATCTTAAAATCACTGGGTCACCCGGAGGAGATATTTAACCTGGTGAAGTTTAAAATGGGGGGCTGCAGTGCCGTCATGCCAAAGTTGGATTATGTGAGTAATAACGCTATTTCTGAACATGTACACTGACATTAAACGTGTCATTTCAACATTGAACAGCAAATTCGGTTGGATGCATGGTTGCGTTTACAGGTCTGCATCACAGATCGAGCACATCATGTTCCCTCTGTCACAGACTGCAACACTGAAAACCACATAGACCTATTAATAAGTAGGTCTGCACATGCTTCCTGTGCACAGCCTGCAGTATCATGGATTGACCTATATGATGGTCAGTTTTGATGGAAACAGAGTCAGCTTGTTGGACTCATTAGATCCGTGCTCTGTCTCCTGTGCTGGCTCAGATGCACACAAGCAGATCTGACCATTGACTCGGGATTTGAGTTACATAATGAGCTTGGAGGGTTCAGCTGCGGGGAGAGATGCTGTGCGCATGTTTGAAGGCTAATCCCACTGTTTTAACACCAATGTGACCCACAGAGAGAGAGAGAGAGACTGCAGCATGGTTTAGTCTTTATAAGGTATTCTGGTTGGCAGCTTTATTAAAGGGCCCAGACAAAAACTCACATCCATACATTGTGTTTGTGATTCTTACAGATTAATATAATCGTATTTCTACTTAATATTTATTATAATAATAAGTAGAAATAAATGATTATAGGTGCAACTCCCACGGTGTTAAATCTAGAGGTGCATCTACTCACTAACCAGAGGTGCATTGATGCCAGCTGTTTAACAGGTGGTGCACTTTTTTTGTGACCTGTCAGACTATGAGACCTGATCAGGAATATGGTGTAAAACTGTAATTTGTAGGTATTAGAACAGATCAACTGGGGGTCATATAAACTGATTTCAATATAAAGTTTATTGTACTCAGGCCTTTTGCTGCCAGCTGTCTGAATCACTAACCCACTTTGATGGAAGGAATTCTAAGTGTGACTTCTCAATAACATGCATGCCCTCCTCTGAAGTCACTAATGTATCAATGCTCTGTCATTGTAAGTCAAAGGAAGCGTGCAAACTGTATTTGATAATTAGTCCATGTATGTGGTTCACCATCAAACATCTTGGTCATGATCCAGCTGTCAGTAACCTTCAGGTTTGGTTTTAAGGACTTGTTGCGCTGTCAATTTCCAGATTAGTCTAGAGCAAAGTCGTCATGACGTAGATCCTAAAGCTAAACGTTTTGATATGCATGTGTGGCCTGATCACCAACACACAACTACTTTAACTCGTGTATTTTTGCATTGAAAACAGTCATGAGTCTGTGGGTCAGAGTTGCCACATTTCCTCGCTGTAAGTGAGGAAACTGGGTGCTGTGCAGCTGGTGTTGTTTTGGGTGGAGGTGGGCGGAGCGGCCTGATCCCGCAGCAGATCTACAAACAGTGTGCGCAGACCCGGATCAACACAGTCGAAGGGGGTCGGAGCAGTTTCAGATCAGCGCTCCAGTCCCGCTCCCCTGGTTTCACCTCGCTCGTCCTCTACATGGACTGCGTGTCTCGGGGCTGTAAACATGGGCAGGGTCGGATCGTAGCCGTCAGCTCGTTCGCATGGCCGGAGCTTGCTGCAAGTGTCCAGTCTCTCTGTCCGTGTTCAAGCGCTCCCTCTCGGTGGCGCCGCGCGGCTGCGGGTCCGCCGCTCGGTCCCACCTCCTGGGCTGGAGGCTCGGGGAGCGGGGCCTGCAGGAGGCCGCCCGACCCTCCAGCGCCCTCAGACCCGCAGGCTTTTACCGACACACGGCCTTGTGTCTCTCCTGCCAGGAGTCCATGAGCGAGAGTCTGCGGACCTGCTACCTGTACCTGAACCAGACGAGCCGGAGCTTCGCGGCCGTGATCCAGGCGCTGGACGGGGAGCTGAGGTGAGTGAGGGCCGGGCTCGTGCTCCAGGTGAGGAGGGTGTGTCTGCAGGTAGTTTTACGGACCCGAAGGGCAGAACCAGGGGCGTTGGCTCGGGCGCTTCCCTTTTCTTTACTCGCACTTTACTGTGTGAAATGTGCAAAACAAAAGAGGAATTTCAACGTGCACGTGGATCGTTGTGTTGTTTAAATGTTAACATTTGTCTTATTTACTCCAGAAAACTCAAACGATTGTATGTCAGCAGACAAAAGTCCTGTGCATGCCCAGATTTAATGCATAGTGTCTTTTACATGTATGTATGTATAATACAGTGTATTTTAGACATTTTGCACAAAGACAACTTATAAATAGCTTTTGCAATTTGCTTTAACAGTTCAACCTCAGTGAAACAAAATGCACAGCAGTTCAAGCCTTATTAGAGACCTGATGAGTATTGACATGTCCACTGTATTAGTTTGCTCTTTACTGGAGGAAAAAATATTTATTTATTTATTGATTAAAGGAAAGTATATATCTGTGAAAATATATTTAGATACAGTAAAACTAAGTACATACACACACATATTTATACACATTAAACTATAGATTGTTTTTTCATGATTTAGTTAATTGTTTAGTTCACACAACAACTAAGACAAGTGCTATATGTAAATCTCAGTTTCCTTGACCCCCAGGTGATATCTTCAAATAGCTTCTTTTGCAAAGTTCCTCAAAAATTCAATTTACAGTGATATGAAATTTAATAAAGCAGCAGATCCTCATGTTGGAGAAGGTGGAGCCAACAATTACTTAAATGATGAATAATTGATCAAAATTAGAACTGAGCACAATTCACTTGATGTACTAATCGATCCGCTGAGCTCTCTGTGTCACTCATACTACTACTACTAATAATAATTGTAACCAGGTATATTGTAAGTACAAATGCTTTTGATGCCGCGATGCAGAAGGAGATTTAATGTGTCTGTAAGTAAAAGTAACTTCAAACCACCAGTAACAGATGATGATAATGTGATGAGATTTTCCTGTTAACCTGTGATGACCTGCAGCAGGAATCCCAAAATGTGACAGTTAATATTTAAACAGGGATCTGCTGCTGCTGCTGCTGCTGTTGTGTGTCTCATTTACGATCATTGTTCAGGTTAAAACTGTCAGTAGAGAGATGACAGCTGTTTCTACGTACACATCTATAGAATGCGTGTGTGTGTACTTTATATATCCCTGGAATCCTCTACATATAGACCAACCTGATCTGCGATGACCTGTTCAACATGCCTGCTATATTTGTCGTCTTGTGAATCGGTGACAAGGCAGCTTTTCAGCCAGTCTCATAACCTCCCTCCTGTCTATGTGATCCAGACATGCAGTTTGTATTTTCTACCTGGTGCTGCGAGCACTGGACACAGTGGAGGATGACATGAGTATCCCTCTGGACAAGAAGGTCCCCATGCTGAATGATTTCCACACCTACCTGTACCAGGATGAGTGGTGCTTCACTGAAAGCCAGGAGAAAGACCGACAGGTTCTGGAGGATTTCCCCACGGTCAGTAGCTCATTTATATTTACAGACAAAATGTACATGATAAAACACCATGTTAATTACAGAGTTTAGTTTCTAAGCTGATTGTAATTTCAATGTTGGTATGTGATAGAAAAGTCTCAAATGAAATCTTTGTCACTCAGATTAAATGCTGCTATAAATCATTAACTATTATCTTCACGTGTACCAATCCAGATATCACTGGAGTTTAGAAACCTCGCTCAGGAGTACAGAGACGTCATCTCAGATATCTGCCACCGCATGGGAGTGGGAATGGCTGAATTCCTGGAAAAGAAAGTGGGATCCATGAAGGAGTGGGACCTGGTAAATGATAACCTTGTGTTAGCATTAGGGCTGGGTGATCCGGCAAAATATATGATCCAGACAATTTTTGGGCATTGATCAAGTGGATATTTATCACGATATATAATTTGGTAATGCTGCCAGTTGTGAGTGTATGCTGATGATGAGCCTGAAAAAAACACAGTGTTCATTCATTTAACTTATAGTGGAATATAGTTTATTCACATTAAAAATAAAATAACAGAAACATTTAACAAGGTGCCCTTGGCTTGGAGGAAAAGATGTTAGTATCTCTGTGTCAGTTTGGATGTTGAAGCAACCAGCAAGCTAATCTTTCACTCATTTGGCACCGATTGCCAACCTTGTGAACTATTTATCTTAATGTATTTTCAGTCATTCTGGTAGCATAATTTTGATCAAGTCTTACCACACACTGTGTAAAACGTCCTTGCTTTAAAACTGCCTTGTCTTATCCTCTGTGCAGTATTGCCATTACGTGGCAGGGCTAGTCGGCATCGGCCTGTCTCAGCTGTTCTCTGCCTCCAAGCTGGAGGACCCCGAGGTGGGACGGGACACCGAGCTGGCCAACTCCATGGGTCTGTTCCTCCAGAAGACTAACATCATCCGAGACTATCTGGAGGACACGCAAGAGGGACGTGCCTTCTGGCCACAAGAGGTAAGACTGTGGTGTGAGCTTGTTTGTTTTAGCTGTGTGTCTGACCTGAGTATGATGGCTAATAAAGGAAGTGCTTCTGAATACTATACAGTTTTGAAACTATTCAAATTTAAATATTTACTCACATTTTATTGGCGGAATATGTCGATATTGCACACAGATTTTGTGCAGCAGGGAGAATTGTGTCACACATGTCAGACTAACAAAAAAAAGAACATTTTTAAAACTGTTTTTACAAATTAAATGGATTTTTGCTGTCATTGTTAACTATTTGAGTAATCAACCAAACTTTTTAGCATCTTTCACAATAACCATTTTGTTACTGTTGATGAGGTAGACCGCAGAGGGAGAGCAAAAGCAAAATCAAAATGACTCCTTTTTGACATGCATTCCTCATATTGCTGAATATTGAATAAAAAATTCCACCACATGTGATTTGTTAATATCTAATGTCCCTGTCAGGCTTGGAGTCAGTTTGCAGGTCGTCTGGAGGACTTGGCTCAGCCCGAGAAGCTGGAGTCGGCTCTCTCCTGTCTCAACCTGCTGGTCACTGACGCTCTGCGACACGTCCCGGACGTCATCGCCTACCTGTCCCGCCTGCGCAACCAGAGCGTCTTCAATTTCTGTGCCATTCCACAGGTGATGGCTATAGCTACACTATCAACATGCTACAACAACCCCATGGTGTTCCAGGGAGTCGTGAAGATCAGAAAGGGACAAGCTGTTACGCTCATGATGGACGCCACCAACATGAGAGCCGTACAGACCATCATCACCCAGTACAGCCAGGAGGTGGGTGTGTTTTTGTGTTTGCTCTCTTACTTCCACCATATTGGCACACTTTAACACAATCTCGCTTTCTGTAGATTTTACAGAAGGTCTCCCTCACTGACCCGTCACGGGACAAGACCCTGCACATCCTGGCTGTAATCCGAGAGAAGTCCGCCCTATCGCAGTCCAGCCTCCCCTCCAGGACCCACCACCTGTCGCCCATGTACCTGTCTGCTGCCATGCTGCTCGCCGCCCTCAGCTGGCAGTACCTCAGCACCACCGCAGCACAGGCACAGGGCACCGGCGACATGCAAGGACAGTGAACCTACTCACCCTCACCTTTCCTGGGGCTCAGAGACTCAGAAAGCCCCTTCACCTGCTCTGGAGCTCTGGTTCTGCTCAGACTGGAGGAATCTGAAGCACTTCTCCCACTGTCCTTTTTATTATGGCCGTTACCGGACCACAGACATGCCTAGATTATGGAAGGGGTTCTGGTAGCAGGTTGGTCTCATTAGGCTGTGTGATAGTGATTATGAATAGTCCATCCTGCATCTGGATAAATTATTTACCCACGGTGTTGTGTGGTTATATTCACCAGCATAAATGGCACATTGAAAAAATTCAGGGTTTTGTTGTTGATGTTTATGTTGTTTTTGTTGGATTTGTTTCCAACTTTTTGACCCTTAAATTGAAATTATTCAGCATATTTATAAATGTCAACACAGGAACTAATTTTCCCTTTTAAGTGTGCTGAACGCAGTACATGACACTGCCCATTATAGGACTGTGGAACACTGTCACCAAACTTCCATTACGTTTTTGTGTAATTTTGTGTGAAATCATAGTCATATTTTTCATGTAAGATAAAAAGCTAGATTAATATTTCACTATTTTTGTCTCTACGGGAGAAACACTCAAATGAACTGTTACGCCAGTGTACTTTACAATAGATGCACTGTATGTTAGCATGAATGACAGCATTTTCTCACACTAGAGCTTTATTTCAACACTTTTCATATCTGTGTTCTGTTTCTTACGCTTTTTGAAATGAGAGAAAAAGAAAAGAACAGTGCAATTCCAAGGTAGTTCTGACGTGGACTGTTCGAACAATAAGGAAGAACAAATGTAAAATCTGATATATTTGATATGAAAGAAATGCATAATTGAGGCTGCTAGCTGAAGTGTCCTTAACGCAGCTTTGGTGAGTAGAAAGGCTAGCACAGAGTAACCTTGTACAGAACCAAAGGAGAGCTACAAACATTGCTATGTAATGTGAAATCTTGATTTGTACATATTTGAACAAATAAAGAAGTGAAAGAATCTAAACGGTCTGAATGGTGATTGTGCATAAAATACAAGTCCTAATCAGGGCCTCACCATCGCTGGGAGTCATGACTTCCTCTAGTTGACGAGCCAGGAAGCTGGATTAATTAAGTAAACTTTATCTTGAGGGGTTTCTTGTTCCAGCATCCTAAGATAGATCAAAATCTTGGAATTCAGAATCCAGTTGTAGACATTATTTTGAGAAATAGGTTTTATGGTTTGTAGTTAATCTCATTACTATCATAAGATATTTATACATCTTTGGCCACTAGATGGAGACATTAGACCTTTTGGATTTTAGTCACAGTTACATGTGTTGACCAAAGACTCTCAGGGCAAGAATAAAACCTGCACCATAAATCTGTAATGGAAAATATGTTGAATTTACTATGTTATAACAAATAGGAGAGTTTTTGTTTTTATGACTTGAAAAATGACTGAAACAGGTGATTTACACTTCAGGTGATTGGTTTACAGCCTGTTGATTACAGTGGGGATAAACCTGAAGTTATAGATGTAAACTTTGTATTTAACAGTACAGGTTCAGGGTTCATATATTGTGCTGTGCTTTGTTTTTGTTAGTTATATTTCTCCGTATGTGTGTGCTCATAGGGAACTAGTTATGAAGCAAAAGTGAAGCAAAGTGATATTGAAAGGGAAAGATTTTTTTATAAAGTTTATAATGTTGGTAAGATGTGTGTGTTCTCTTTATTGCCTGGTCATCGTTTTGAGGTCACCTGTCAACCTTTGGAGAGGTGTTTTGTTGGTCACATGAGATGCGTCCTGACGATGCATTCATTACACAAACATGTGATTCCTTAACTTGTAAAAAGGACAGTGAGAAGCGAGAGGACTGAAGAGGACTGGTGTTTTGTTCAGGGAGAGGAAGGAACAGTCCAGAAGAAACATCCATCGAAACAACTGCAACACAGGTGAAAGTTAAGATTTAGATATGGGAGATTGTTTTCTTTTATTGTTTTGTCTTTGATGACATTTAATACAATATCTTTATATTTATGTTGTTTGTTAATAAAGAGAGTTAAATGCTTTTTATTTGAGATTTTTAGATTTTAGAATAGTTTTTGGCCACTTGATTCAGTGACTTAATTCTATCAGATTTTACTACTCATAATCACTTATTGACTGGGAAAATATGGCTTTCATAAAGATTCTGATTTAACTAGGCAGCTGTCACAAATAACATATCTGATTTCAAAAGTCAGGGTTGGAAGATGTGGCACTTGATGTGTCTGAAAAGTCCAGAAGTAGCTGCTAAATAAATAAATGCATAACCTGCAACTGTTCCGCATTCTGTAGTTGCTTTGTACTTAATTATTAGTAATTGAATGTTAATTATAATGAATGTATTTGTAACAACACTGAGTATTTTACAACTATATTTGTTATTCAGATGTTAAACATTACAAGGAAATATAGGCTGAAATGCTTTCAACATTTTGAGAAGAAACAAGATGCTGCAGTGAGATTTTATAGAAATTATATTGGCATGGCCTTGTGAAACTCATGCTGTAATAAAACCAGCAACGTCCCCCTTTGAGTTTAATATTGCATTTGAGGTCATTGTGTTGAAGTCTGACTGTCATCAGTTTTGCAGGATGCATCCACTGGCCCTTCTTTGTGTACTTGTGACAGTGTCGGTCACCTGGGCTCACCTCCCTCTGCTCTCCTCAGAGATGGTCAACCTACATTAACAAGGCCAACACCACCTGGACGGTGAGCCCATCATCGCATCGTCACATGAATGTTGTGATTTCTGTAATCTCTAGTTTTAAATCCAATTCTTTCGCTCCAGGCCGGACAGAACTTCCACAACATTGATATCAGCTATGTGAAGGGACTGTGTGGGACTATACTGAACGGACCCAAGCTGCCAGAGGTGTAAGTTTAAACAGTGCACGGCCAGGGGAGGAATGTAACTAAGTACATTTACTCAAGTACAAACAGGTGACAGTCATTACCATCTTGTCTGCAGTGCTCAGTGACCGTCCTCTCTCGTTCAGGGTTCACAATATTGATGGCATAAAGCTTCCAGACAGCTTTGACCCGCGCCGGCAGTGGCCCAACTGTCCCACAATCCAACAGATCAGAGACCAGGGATCCTGCGGGTCCTGCTGGGTAAGACAGACCAACAAAAGGACAAGCATGGGGCTCATTTTAGAACCCACTTCCTCATTCTCAAACCAGTGTTGCCCTTTTTGATTTCCCACAGGCCTTTGGGGCAGCTGAGGCGATATCTGACAGGTTGTGTATCCACAGCAATGGTAAGATCTCTGTGGAGATCTCTGCTGAAGATCTGCTGACCTGCTGTGACGAATGTGGCATGGGGTGAGTATCTGTGCAACATAATGAGTGCACTCCAGGTCTTTTAGAAGCACACTGAAAAACACTTTTCCTGTGGATGCAGCTGTTTTGGCGGTTCTCCCTCTGCTGCTTGGGAGTTCTGGGCAAAGAAAGGGCTTGTTACAGGAGGCCTGTATGGCTCCAGAGTCGGTAAGTGTGAGCATGAATAGGTTTATACAGCTGTAGTATGTGAAAATCTGAACTGAAAGTGATGGTGTGTTTGACAGGCTGCCGACCCTACAGCATGGCTCCCTGTGAGCATCATATAAATGGGACTCGTCCTCCCTGTCAGGGTGAACAGGAGACTCCTCGGTGTGAGGAGGTGTGCATTGATGGATACTCGCCATCCTATCCAAAGGACAAACACTACGGTACAGATCTCTACCCCCTACTTTTCTGTCATGCATGGTCTTGTCTCTATCTTTGGTGTTGTTGTTGTCTCCCTCTGCAGGTAGACGCACATACAGCGTCCCGTCCCAACAGGAGCAGATCATGACCGAGCTGTACAAGAACGGGCCTGTGGAGGCAGGTTTCACTGTATATGCAGATTTTCCACTGTACAAGACAGGTGAGGCTGCTGTGACTTTATTTCCACATGAACGACAACTCTGAAACTGTATGTGAAGCCCATTAACTACAACATACAGGATACAACTTTATCCTACTGCTGACCTGTTTCCAAAGCATTTCTTTGGTTTCTAAAGTCAATCTCAATGTCACTCTCCTGCAGGTGTGTACCAGCATGTGACAGGGGAGATGCTGGCCGGTCACGCCATCAAGATCCTCGGCTGGGGTGAGGAGAATGGGACGCCCTATTGGCTGGCTGCAAACTCCTGGAACACTGACTGGGGAGATAAAGGTGCAACAAAACAAGGCTTTGGGACTGTTTCTTGGTCACATATTCTTTCAAATGCAGAACAGACCAATGTTACATAATCTGTCAATGTGGTGAGTGATGCAGTGAAGGAGTGTTGGCCTCATTTTTGTGTCTTCACATTTCAGGTTTCTTCAAGATCATTCGTGGAAAAGATGAGTGTGGTATTGAATCAGAGGTGGTTGCAGGAATCCCCCTGAACTAGATTAAATGAATCCTGGCTGCAAATCAAGTCCATCAAGAAAGGTTAAAATAAAGACATCATAATGTGGATTTTTTTGCAATCAACATGGAATAAATTGCACATAAAAAAAGAATGTTTGCTTTGTTATTGTTCTGAATAAATCATTATGTTGATCTCCAGGTTTAGTTTTTCCCACCGAAATATACAGTATTTTCACTGCTTAACAAGGCAAATGCAACTGTAAAAGAAGACTATATGTGAAACATCAGTTTATGTGCTTTACATGTCATATAGAGAAGTTCATGTTCAGTGGCCTGTGTGTGAAGTACATTTAAGATAAGATAAACCTTTATTTGTCCCTCAGTGGGGAAATTTGCATTTACTCAAATGCTGTCTTTAAGTACAATTTTGAGGTACTTTTTTCCTTTATGCTACATTATACTTGTACTCCACTACAAATATTGTACTTTTATCCTCTTACATTTATTTGACAGCTTTAGTTACTTTAGTACTTTAGTAACCAACCATTATTCTCAAACTGGAAGACTACCCTAACCCAGGTGTGCTGTAAGTCAGTTGCAGTCAGTATGCAATCATTTAGTCAAACACAAATGTGTTTATGCATCATGTAAGTGTTTACTATATCATTATTTAATAGTGTTTTAGTTGTGAATAGTATCGAACAAATTTGCAATGAATCAAATTGCCACATAATCTTCAATCCTCCCCCTAAGGGTCTGGGCCCAGGGGCAGCTATCCACTTTATATTATCTATACTACTACTACTAATAATAATACAAAGAAGAGGAGGAAGAGGAAGAAGAAGAAGAAGTAGAAGAAGTCAATAATGGCCTTGTGAAGCGGTACTTCAGGTAAGCCTATGAAAAATAGATTTTGACACAAAAATAGGTAAAAATGCAAGATCAACATCAGAGCATTTACCATATCATTATTTAATAGTGTTTTAGTTGTGAATATAACAAAACATAACCTTGAATCTTTGGATTCCTTGGTGGTCTAGGGGCCACTTTGTCCATTTTGAAAAAGTAAAGACTGGAATCCAGGAAAATAATATACTACTTCATATATACTTTTCCATACTAAATACTGCTACTACCACTACTACTACTACTACTGCGAAGAAGAAGAAGAAGAAGGAAGGAGGAGGACGAGGAGGAGGAGGAAACAATGACCTTGTCATGTGGTATACGCAGCAGTAGGTGGCGGTAATGCACCTGATACGCTTGTTACCAACTGGCCAATAAGAGAAGAAGAAGGAAAAACATTAGCAGGAAAGAAGAAGAAGAAAGGTACATTTAGTGAGCTCAGCTCCATATTTGTAGTGAAAGCGGACTTTGACATTGAACGATTCTCCTCCTCTTCAAACACACGATCCTCGGCTACGATCTGAAACCAGGAAGTGGGAGCTGGAGATAAAAGGCTGCAGGTGGAGACCGGCTCTTCCTCCTCCTCCTCCTCCTGATGTCGGGGTGAACCAGCGGCCGTGAGCCATCTTCGGCTGCCGGGGATGAAGGCGGCTGTCCGGGTACTAACACGTCTGTCTCTCTGTCTGTCTGTCGGTAGTCTGTACTGTTAGCTCTGTGCTGTAGACACATAGACCTCAGTCATGTTTTTATCACATCTGGAGCTGTGGACATCTTACTGGGAGTGTGTCTCCAGAGCTGACACCGTGCTCATCTGCTCCCTCACGGCCGCCCTGTGCTATCTGTGGGGCCGCCAGTGTCAGGTCAGTCCCCGCGGTCAAAGCCAGTGACTGCAACACAGACACGGTTCTTTTTTTTCTTCTTCTTATTTAATCATTTACAACCTCATTCGACTTTTTTTTTTTTTTTGTTAATTCAGTTTTTTTCTTATTCAGTTTTTTTCTTATAATTTTATCTTATTCTACCCCCTTTTATTGTATCGTATATCTTATTTAATTTTCTTTTTATTTCTTGAAATTTGATTAAAATTCTGCTCTGTTTTGTTGTATTTTGTATTGTGGTTATTTATTGAAGTTATTATTTAACTTCTTTTGTGTGTGTGTGTTTTTTTTTTTTTTTAGTTTTTGGAGATTAAGGTGACTCTTGCAGAAGCCACCTTTATTTTACACTTTACTTTATTTTATTTATTTAATAATTATATATATTGATGATGATATATATAATTCGCGTGGTTTGTGTGTCAAATGCCTAGCCTAATGCCTTACTTTGTTCTACAAAAATGAGGGCATTTTAATACAGATTCATACATTCATTATGTTTCCTACTTTATTATATACATATTCATTAGTTTATTTCATTGGTTTCTCTTTAAAATCTGAAAAAAACGCAAAATGTGATGCCTTGAAATAACTTGTTTTGTCTGACCAGCAGCCCCAAAACCCAAAGATATGACGATGATATGAAACAGAGAAAAACACCAAATGTTCAGACCTGAGAAGCTGGAATCTGCAAATGTTTGGCATTATAACTTGTTAAATGACTTAAAAGCTACCAACATCATTTTTCATACAACATATTCTTAGATCATTTTATATGATAGAAAATGTAAATAGAATAGTGTTTTTTCAAGTCCTGTGGTTGTTTTGTAGAACACTGTATCCTGTGTCACAACATATAAAGACACACACACACCTTTTGAAGCTTCATACCTCTCATACTATGTGAGCCTTTACCCCACCAGTCTTGTTTTTCATGCACTCTTGTCTGTCACAGGGGTTAATTTCAAGTCCCCTGTGTTTTCATACTTTGTCTCTTTGTCCCTTTCCCTCCCAGACACCGGCCCTGGTTTCTAGCAAGGCTTTCAGTGCGTTCCTCCACAAGCACTGTCCTGTGGTGTCTGAGCGCTTCAGTCCCACTCCGTGGTGCTGGGGAGGCCGGCTTCAAACGCTGGTCTGTGCTCTCCTCAAGTCCAGACCCCCCGTCGCTTATCGCAAGTATGCTGAACTTCCTGCATGAGTTCCCATTGTTCTGTTATGTTCCTTTTACTGTATGATAAAGTCACTTTTATATCTTAATAAAGTCAGTAAGGTGTTCAGGAAAAACCTGTTTACACAATTGTCCTACAAGAGTGTTAGATCTGGTCTAAACATTTGGATGAAATAATCTTAATCTAAAACCAATTGTAGTTTTTGTGTTGTTCATGTTGTAATCCACCCTTCATCCCTCAGTGAGCTGATCCGTACAGTTGATGGTGGTCAGATCTCTCTGGACTGGGTGGACAACCAGGGCAGCGCAACCTACCCAGAATCCTCCACCCGCCCCACAGTACTGATCCTCCCGGGCCTGACAGGGAACAGCCAGCAGTCCTATGTGCTCCATGCCATCAGCCAGGCCACCCGCCGCGGCTACAGGTCAGTTGTGCTACTCACGTGTCTCCTGTCTTAAATTTCTTTGTCTGTGGGCCAAAATCAGAGGTCAAACGTGAACACAACGTTCAATGTCCAATAGCTGCTGTATTTGTTTTCACTATGATTTTTTTTGATTTTCCTAGATGTGTGGTCTTCAACAACAGGGGCGTGGGAGGGGAAGAGTTGTTGGTAAGTACAATGATTACATTCCATTACATTTATTTAGCTTTGATCCAAAGTGACAATACAGTAAGTGCCTTCAACCATGTGGATAGAACATAAAAATAGAGCTTCTGTGATTAGTTTATTAACTGATTAATCCATTGCAAAAAATAGTTGTCCTTAATTGACCATCCTACTGCTGTAAATACTCACTACAGCCCCAAATGTGTATTAATCTGCATCTGAAAATAGTCCCCAATAAAGGCACTATCTACTCCAATTTGAATAATGTTTAAAGCTGTTTAAGGAAATGAATTTGAACTACGCATTTGTGTCCCACAGACGGGCAGGTTTAATTGGAAAATATTATGAGACCAGCTGAGGCAATATTGGTTTTGATCTTTTTATTGGATTTAATAACAATAAGTTAAATACACCAGCTGTACATAGCAGTTCAAACACAAAAACTCTATCTCTCTGTCCCTCTGTCCCTCTGCTCACTGTAGACACCTGTCACTTACTGCGCAGCCAGTACCTCCGATCTTGAGCGTGTGGTGCACCATGTCAAAGGACTTTACCCACATGCCCCTGTGCTTGGTGTTGGTGTGTCTTTGGGAGGGTGAGTTGGCGTGCAGTGTAATGCTTTCCAACTGCTCGTATTTCTTTGAGAAAATGTTATCAACAAGTTATTTTATGGTCAAAACGATCCTTGCTCTGTTTCCTTTGTGCAGCATGTTGTTGTTAAACTACCTGGCCCATAAGCGCACAGAGTCAGGGATGGTGGCGGGTTTCACCATCTCCGTCCCCTGGGATGCGCTGAAGTCCTCCGCCTCAATGGAAGAACCGCTCAACTGGCTGCTCTTCAACAAATACCTCACAAATGGCCTGTGCCGCGCTGTCACCAGGTCAGATGAGATGCACTTTCACAGATTCTTGAATTTAGCTGTACAATTTAGGGTTTTTGACTCAGTTAAAATTTGTTTCTCATAGGCACATATAAAACTCATTGTGTGTTAGATACATTTTTACCAAATACAGAGACAAAGGAAAACTGAGACAAAACTATCATCAATGGTTTTTCAATCTTGCAAGAGGAGCACAGAACATACACAGATCATCTCATCATATTTATAGGTTACAACAGTCTATTGTACAAACAGATAGTCCAGGTTGTATTTTATCTTTGTACGCAGGCTTCTCTCTTCAAGGCCGTTGTTTCTTTGGGGGGGTTGCCTCTTTCCCAGGCAGTTGAATCGGGACCTAAGGGGGAGGGAGGGAGAGAACATGCAGTACTACAATCCACGGGTGTGAGGATAATGATGATAACAGTATTAAACAGAGACACGTGTGCAGTCAGAGGCTTGTAAACACGGGTCCAGACTCTGCAGCTCCAGTGACACACGTACGTGCAGAAAGCGTCAGGAGAGAAGAGCACAAAACTACGAGAGAGGGAAGAGGTTGCAGGTTAGTAAGATGCATTTATGGGTTATGAATGGATACAGGTGGAGGAGAGAGAAGGAGAGTTAAGTTCAATGCATCATGGGAAGGGTGTCTGCGTCCTGACTACTCGACACACGCACTAACTCGATAACAACCTTTAAATATGGTTACACTGTCTTCTGTCTCTACATGGCAAAGTTTTCACTGTCTTCTTTCTCTACATAGCACAATATTTTTTTCTCAATGTGCTTCTCATATTTTCTCCCTATCACTCCCCCATGTTTACTTAAGTCTCCCTTTTAATATTGTCTGGTATCTATCTTCTACGTCAGCAGGATATAATAAATCACTGCGAAATGTACCAGGGATCACAAATCAGTGTTGCAACTATGTTTTATAGTCAAACCATAACACTATGCACAGGTTAATTTTGAGACAGAAGAATTTAAAAGCAATGAAATCCAACCAAAAAACGTAATTCAGAGTTTCTGACTCAGTAAAAATCTATCTGTGTCTATAGACACAGGAAAGTTCTGGAGAAAGTGGTGGACATTGACTACGTCTTGAAGGTATGGCCTGTTCTTTACATTTAACATTGTGTCATGGTTTCTCTTAATCTCTTCCTTCATGTGTGATTGCCTTTCTTCTCCGTTTTCATCTCATCTCTCTGTTCAAGGCACGGACAATCCGTGAGTTTGACGAACGCTTCACCACTTTGCTGTTTGGTTATAAGTCCTGTACGGAGTATTACCACGATGCCAGCCCAGACAAAAAACTCCCCAATACAGCTGTACCCATCTTGTGTCTCAACGCTGCAGATGACCCCTTCTCTCCCCAGAATGGTAAGTGAACAACAACAGAAACAAGAGTTCCATTTATAACTACAGTTCTATGAGTTCTGGGTGACTGGTAGGTGTTAAAATATCTAAAAATCTGGCATGTTTAAGTTAAATGGTGTGCTAAGTTCCTTTTTGATATTTTCTTTTGTGCTGTCTTTCTATCTAATAGTATATCTTGGTAACTCCTTTTTCAATGTGTTTCCTGCCCACACAGCCTTTCCTGTGACCATAGTCCAGGGCCTTGCCTAATGTCGCTCTGTTGCTGACGGCCCATGGCGGACACATTGCCTTCCTTCAGGGTTTGTTTCCCCGCGGTGAAAACTACATGGAGCGCGTCTTTGGTCAGTTTGTCCAAGCCGTCTTTGAACACCCGAAGGACATCAAGAAAGCCTGTGGCATTAAGGAGAATAAGATGAGCTGATCGTCTTTCATCCCGTCATTCTGTTTGCACTCTGAACCCGACCTCATATCAGAATGACTGCTAGATATGAAGAATATGAAGTCCCCGGCAACAACATCACATCAGCAGTTCACTGAAATGCATTGCTTAGCTTTGCATGTCGTTATCTTACCACAGAAATGTTGGGTTTGCACTGAGAATGACCAACTGTATTGTACAATCATATGACCTCACAACAACTAAGCTAATCTACCTCCTCATCGTCTCAGGATCTATTTTAATGAGCAATCAAAGAAGGTTTAAAAGAAGTCAAGAACTCATTTTTCAAGTACTCAAGAAATCTCGCAGCCAACTGAGAAGTTGATGCCTAATATTGTATCTACATAAAAAATGTTTTAGTTTTCTTAAATTATTTGTCAGCATAATGTAAATTGCTTTTAATCGCACTGTTTCTCTTGCATGCCGTCCAAACTTCATATGAAGCACTGTAGTGTGCATTGAAAACAGAATGTGCTACTAGTTAGAAAATGAGTGCTTTGATTTTTAGAATTTATTTGAAAATGTTATTTAAATAGAAAAGAATGTAAAATCATTGTTGCCCTCATATGCTACTTTGGTTTTGCAAGTGTGTAACATACCTTAAAAGATTACACTTCCCCATGTTTCAGGCCTGCATGCATGGTTTAAATACAATTTCTAAATGCATACCAGACTCTGAGGTAACTCTGCAAACAGTTCAGTAGTTAAACCGATAATCTCAACCTGAAAACACCCACACAGCATTAATATACATATCTGCCAGTGAAGAAAAAAGACTTGCAAGATAGTTTATCATTGGAGTTTTTGATTTCAAAACAGAAAAAGAGAAATCTGGTAAATGTAAAAGTATTATATGCTTTCAATGTAAATGCTTT
Organism: Holacanthus passer; assembly: GCA_025331565.1. NCBI lineage: Eukaryota > Metazoa > Chordata > Actinopteri > Pomacanthidae > Holacanthus > Holacanthus passer. The sequence goes on from JAFREQ010000034.1 coordinate 3,767,846, forward strand.
TGCAGTACGCATGGTTTCAATGTAAATTATAAAGAACATCAGATGTAAATGAGCTGACATCGACTCTCTACTTCTCTCTACTTGAGGCATTTGTACCTCCTTACTATAATTTCATAGCGAGTGTTTCTTGATTTATGTGTGTTACAATCTGCCTTTTGTTTGTCATTGACACAAATTGTCTGTCATGTCTGCATTGTGACCACTTTCAGTCCACATGATAATTACTTGGTGTGTAGCTATAGAAGGTCATTTATCTGATTTTTAACTCTTTGTATACGGACCAGGTCAGTTTGTGTGTGTGAGCACTGAATGTCTTTTAAAATCAGTCGAGAATATGCTGAAGGTTTTATCATGTGTAGTATCACCAATAGTGCACTGATGAAACATATATACCATTTCATGATGCCAATACCAAGATATTTAACATGTAATTTATGAATTATGTCATTTTTACATGAACATGAAAATATTAAGATTATAACAGCAAATATTGCTGATTGCTGATTGCTTGTTAGTTTGAGCTCTAACCACAATTTTGGGCATTATTAACTTTTTGTGTTTGTTTACTGAATTAAAGAATGAGAGTAATACAGATTTTCGTGTCATTGGTGATTTTACGTGAGTAACAAGCTCATTTTCATCAGTGGCTGAGGTCAATAGCAGCATATATTTCATCCTGGCTTTGCTTTGATTAATACATGTCACCATGTTGGTCCCATTGGAAAAATGTCATATAACACACACACGGCCTGTCACCGAGTTCCCTCTGGTTCCACGGCTGAAATCCAAGCTGTTTTATCTCTGAACGGTGGGGTCATTAATGTCGTTGATTAACCAGACAGAGTATCAATAATTAACTGTGAACAATGAAGGCCCACACCCTCTGTCACAATGCTAACCCTTCAGCCTCATTTAGATTCATGCAATGACGCTGCGGCCTGGAAAACATCCAGTGGCATGTGGAAAAATAGAAACCTAATGGTGTAGACACGTTCTAACTCTGGCAGATATAATCTGCGAGTTGTCCTGGTTGCCCTCAGCTTTGATAATTTCCCTCAACTCCAGCTGTCACTTATGAGAGTGTGACTCTCAGGGGATAAGCACTCAGCGTGATCCTATTATAAAGAGATTGTCTTTGAAAAACTGCGGATCTTTTTCATTGCTTTACAAAAATATCAAGGTGGAAGAAAGCATTTGAGAAAATATAACACTCATCATGTGCTTCTCATATTGTATTCAAGTCACTTCCCCATTCTGTCATCTTTCACAGTGACTTTTTCAGTGTTTACTTTAAGCCTCCACTGTTCTCTGGGATCTGTCTTCTACATCAGCGGGATATAATAAATCACTGCTAAATGTACCAGAGATCAAAAATCATTATTGCAACTATGTTTTATAGTGAAAAAAATAACACTATGAATAGGTTCATTTTGAGAGAGAAGAAATAAAAAGCAATGAAATCCAACCAAAAACAAACAGCTGAGCATGATTTTCACACCCCAACTTCAGCTTTCCATCCTCCTCCTCCTCCTCTTCCTCCTGCCTGTATTCCTCTACCTGGTGTGATGGGAGGAGCCTCAGGTTATCGTTAATGATTCAACACCAGGGCTGCTGAGATTGACAGATAGAGAAAGAGGAGAAAGATTGAGAGTGAGAGATAGCCGGAGAGAAGTAAAAATAGTAAAAGCTGGAGACATGACAATGTAAGCTGAGAAAGTGTGCAGCAGTAGAAGACGATGTAATGCCAGAGAGGTTGCAGACCGCATGTTTGTATCTGCTCAGGTGTTGTCCAGTCTGTAGACAGTCTGGAGGTCAAGAAGAAACTGAGCACACATCGAATACTTCTCTACAACTGAAAGTGGATCTTGAGCGGTTCAGGGTGATTATTTGGCTCCATGAGGCCTTTATAGGCTGGACAGACCTTCATCTTCTCTCCTGATCCACAAACAGCCTGCAGGTGAGTGTGACTCTGGCTTCATCTGTCTACATTTCACATTGTGTCTTTGAGAGTTGGTCGTCATGTACAAAGAAGATCTCAAAAGCATTTGGGCAGCTGTGTTGTTAAGCGTGTGCTCTAGATCCGGATTTCCTCACGTGGCTCGGTGTGTTTAAAGTACAGATTCTTCACTTTACAGCCTCATAAACAGTGAAATTCTCCTTTTTCATGGCTTCCCTCTTTGAGGCATTGCAGTTATTATATGTTGAGAAAAAAAAGCTGATCATCTGCATGTGCCAGAAAACCCAAATGTCCAGTGAAAGAATGCATCTTAAACGCACCACCAGACCAGACACATGTTCTCAGCAGGTTTCTATTACACAGCATCTTATGAGAATTCAGCTGTAGTTACACCTTGGCCATGAATTAGTAATGAGGCAGTATGGAGTGTACAGTATGCTGCCTGTATCAGGATAATGGTGAGCAGTCCTGTCCTCGTGTTCCTGCTGTGCAGCTGGAAAGCAGACATAAATATTTTTAGTTGTCTCTAATTTCCCGTCCTCTCCCCGAATCTTTTATTGGAAGAATCACCGCAAAGATCATTGATCACTGTTAGAAATATGTGTCAAACTCTTTCCTGTTTATCTACTGAAAATATATGTGAAATGTCTCTTTTGTAGCCTTTGCCTCATATGAATAAAATAAACGAATGAATAGAACAGTCAGTAAACAACCAGCAACTTATGGGATCACTGTTTGAACTGCAGTCCCCTCGGGCTGAAAGCTCAGAGTTAAACTAACGATGGTTTTCCTTGATTAAATGTTGACCAGCAGGCACTAAAGGTTATCATCCCAGTCCGACCCAGTTGTCTTTGTTTATAGCTGCAAGTTCCTAGAAAGCTTAATTGTGTTTGTGCACAGCTCTGTGTTTGTGTGTGTGTGTGTGTGTGTGACAGGTTAAAAAAACACCCCTGAGGCAAATTTGACGTCTTAGTATGGTGCGACATGTAGTGACATATTTTTTTGTCGCCATTATGTTCCCTGTTAAATTTTAATCACCGTGATCATTTGTCTTTCCTGCAACACATGCCTATTAATTCCTGACACTGCAGCTGCATTGTGTTATGTGCCAGACTTTATTATGACAGCGTTGCCTCCTTTGATAATGAATTCATTGGTGTGATGGAAACTATTACATCCAATTTGGGTGACTGGGAAGGCTGATTTTAAGGGCCCAAAGTTCATATCAAGTTCAAACGAACGTCTTTGATAATGGAATGGGATCTGTTTTATATTCTGCTCCACTGGTTGTTGGTCTATTGCTCAGTGACTTTATGATTCGCTTTAACATCACGTCTAATCTCAGAGGTGTCCAATGTTCAGGGTGAGGCCGCAGTGGGGTCACGTGACGAACACGGTGCTCACTTGCAAACAGCTTTAGTGGTGTGGATGTGTGTGTGTTTAGGATATTGGTCTGGTAACCAGTGGCCTTGTGTTTGTAATGATTGTAATGTTTGGCCTGTCAATAGAGACATAAATGTCTTCGGTGGAGAAGCCTCATTATCAGGACTTTTGCAAACGGGATGAAAGCTTATATTGGATCTGCAAATCTAACAAATGTGTGTCAGTTAATTTGTTGCTCACTCTCCACCCTAAACACTAAATTATCCTGCAAAGGTGGTTAATGTCACTTTACTGTAAAAGCACACAAGCAGGGAGAATAAAGAAATATGCATGAGCGGCAATGACGTGCTGCAATAAGAGATCCAAAAATGACATTTCTTTGACAAGGTTTTGTGCCATTATCAGTCGCATGTACAGCTGATAGACCTTCAGCAAAAAGCTGGCAGGGTGTGACAGTGTTCAGAAAGCACCCTGTTGGCTGTCCATCATTAGTCTGCATTATTGAGCGGGGCTCTTGCTGTGTGCAGAGTTCAGCGGTGAAAAAGGCAGCATAGTTACATACAGTGGAAATATGATATGTGGGGCTTTGTGAGTGTAAGTCTCCACACATATCAGCATGTTTAGCAGCCTACTCTGTTTTGTCTGTGTTCAGATGCATCATTTAAATGAACTCCTACTTGCTCACCACTGATTGTGCTGCAGATTATCAGTTTCCAGCACTATAGATTCCTCCCATGTATCTTTATTTATTATTTTTTTCCCCCCGCAGTCATGGAGAAGCAACTCGAGGAGCTGAAGCAGCAGCTAGAAAAGCAATGTCTGATCAACGAGGAGCTGCAGAGGCAAAACAAGGACCTGGGTGAGTGCAACCACAAGCGTATCACCTTGAAGAGGGAGTTCACGTTAGGCCACGCCCCAACATCACAGCTAGGTGTGGGCGTGGCTTGGCTAGTAGGCTAGCTATGGTTGGGTTGTCACCAAATCCAGTTGTGATATCCTAATGTAAAGGAAGTATAGTGTACTGACAGTTATTTTTTATATCTTGATCACAGTTGTTTAATAACTGAATTGCAGGGATCGAAATATCAATATCAGAGTCAGCCCAAAAAAGAAAAGTATTGATTGGCTATACAAGTAGCATTGTTCATCCATATGTGTGATGAAGGAAGAACAACAAGAGTTTCATTGTGATGATGTGTCTCTGCTTTTATTTTTCACAGAACAACGACTGCAGGAGAAAGAAAAACTTTTGCAGGATCTGCAGAGTCAATATCATGATCTGGGTAAGAGTTCAACATGGGAATCAGGGACAGGGACTCACACACACACACACACACACATATAAACACACGATGGAGGCGACCTTTGATTCAACATTCAGCTGAAACATGGCAACCATTTACAGTAGTTAACCCTCCATTTGTGTTCCTCTGTTTGTCTGTGTCAGAGTTTCCCTCCCAGAGCGGTAATGAGATTGAACCAGAGGTCAGGAAGAGCCGGGCGGCCGTCATTGCCCCCGAACCGATCCCCGAGACCCTGGAGATTACACGCAACAGGGTCAAGAAAACTGTCAGGTTGGTAATCGGTGCTGCTGAGGAGAGAAAAACCCATTTGAGTAAGACTGCACAGTGTTTTTTGCTTTGCCATTGCTTCAAATCTGATTGCTTCTCCCACACCTTAATAATGTATGATGGGTTTTGCGTGGCGTGTGGGAGCTGCCCGAGATTTCAATGACCTAAGATCAGGATGACTTCTTTCACCTCCCCATCATCAGCGAGACAAATCTGATCGTCAAGTCCATCCAGAAGAACGATTTCCTGAGCCGCCTCGATGATGAGCAAACAGCCATGATGGTGGATCTCTTAGTGGTGTCTAACTTCAACCCGGGGGATGACGTCATTACAGAGGGCACTGAAGGGGACAGCATGTACATAGTAGCAGGTGAGGACACGCCTGAGTGTGAGTGGATGTGTGTTTCTGTCTGCAGGTGATGGAGGATTTTATTCAAAACAATCATTTTAATTATGTTAAGAAACTTTCTTTTGCTTCCACCTTTTAGATGGCGAGCTCCGTGTCACCCAGGCAGGCCGGGACCTCCGCACCCTGACCACGGGTGATGTGTTTGGAGAGTTGGCCATCTTGTACAACTGTAAACGGACAGCAACAGTAAAAGGTCAGTCCCAGTAATAATGATTGGTGGTAGTACATGCAGATATAATTATGGGATTTTAAAAATGTATACTGTAGGTATAAAGAGCATATAACTCCTCTTAGATAGTTTAGAAGTTGTCATTTGTTTTTTGCAAAAACACAGTAACTCTTTGTACTGTACTGAACTGTAATTGGTAATTTGCAGCAGCAATCCAAACCTCCACAACAAAGCAAATGAGTCTATTAACTAAATGGTAATATCCATAACAGAAGTCGATAGAGTGGCTGAACACTGTAGTCAAAATTGAGTAAAGGTAAAGTATCTAATTAGTTAATTTAGTAACCCCACTCACAAACAATTCCTAGCTTAATTACTGACCAGCTGATCAGTTTCAACTAATTCCAAAAATGTGAACAATGGACTATACCTTATTGGTTCCTCTGTAACCTTTCACTGAGAAACTACGAGCCCCAAATAATTTTTGGTTAGGACTCTGAGTGTGTCAGGTACGGCCCTGAGTGTCAGATTGTCATTGGTACGTTTGTGTAGTTTCATTTTTCTCATATACTTTTTAAAAAAATATATGACTTAACTTCATCTTTCATCTCTTGCGTTGCAGCGAAGACAGCAGTGCGTGTGTGGTGCATGGAGCGACAGACCTACAGGACGATCATTACCAACAAGTCCAAGAAGAAACGGGAGCAGCTCATGGGCTTCCTGAAGACGTGAGTTTATAGAGTCGGCAGCCTGATATGGTGCTTCCCTCTAATGTCACATTGCAATAACAGTTGTTTTATGGCTTAATAGACAACATAAATACTTCTACCTCTGCTGCTGTAATTCTGCACGCTATCACAGGTCTCGAACTCTGAAGGACCTGAACGATGTCCAGTTGTCCAAAATCATTGACTCAATGGAGGAGGTGCGTACTTACTGTAGATGTCCTATTGGGAACTTTAGCTACATTTTTAATTTCTCATTGTTTTGGTGAGCTAATGAAACATGTTTTGAGACATCTATATTTGAGGAAAAATAAAAATCTTGTGTGACTTTGTGTCCTGTAAATCACAAACATTATTTTCAAGACAATTATATTTGATACATTTTTGTAAATGACCACATTTTGTTCTAATCGTTTTTGTCTCATGATCCTCAGGTGAAGTACCAGGACAAAGATGTTATAGTTCGAGAAGGAGCGGAAGCAAACACGTTCTACATCATCCTCAAAGGAGAGGTAATATGGAGTCATAACCTCTTTCACACTGGATAAAAACAAACTAACATCCCCTAACATCTGGCTTTTGTCTCAAGTGGGAAAGGGTACAATCGGCATTCATTCCTGGGTCAAATGACTCTGCAGTTGTCACACGTATTCATTGTCTCAAGCTCCATCCTCTCTTCCTCCCTCTCATGTGTGTTTGCCCCTCAGGTCCTGGTGACTAAGAACGTGAACGGACACCAGAAGCAGATTCGCAGGATGGGAAAAGGGGAGCATTTCGGGGAACAGGCCCTCATACGGTAAGCACGGCACAACACATGCCTGAGGACATTTGTTAGAGCCTTGTGCAACACCCAGTGCTCTGTGCACCTCCCTTTGACATCATGGTGGTACAACCTGCTGATTATCCTCTAAATGTGAACAGTCATTTTCGGTTACTCTAAATTACTCAGTGCTTGATATGCATGTCAATTTGTAGAAGAGAACTGAAAACATTTTGCTGATGTTTAACTGTTAAAATCTTCTCCGGACGTATTGTTTTGATTATGTAAGAGTGATACAGGCTTTTTTTATTAAAAATCAAATATGATCTAGCAAGTGTCCTCTGCCTCTAAACTCAGCAAAACAAAACATGAAACGCAATTGATTTCAGGTGCTAATGCATAGTTTTCTCAAATTTGTGACAGACATGAAATTCACTTTTTCGAATTCACTTTTAACGACATACACTTTTCCTGGGTTGACATGTGTGATGTTTGTCCTCTGGCAGGGAAGTCTTGAGAACTGCCACCTGCGCTGCTGACGGCCCTGTCACCTGCTTCTCCATTGACAAGGAGTGAGTGTGACTCGACATTGAGTTCTGAGCGTAAACCAAGCTGACGTTCCTGCTCAGTCAGTTGTTCCTGGAGAGAAACATCCTTGAAGGAATTCCTCCAGTGTGTTTGTCTGTCGTTGTTGCCTTGTTTACACTGTGTCTGTTGATGCACAGCTTGACGAAACAATGCCTTCCTTTTCTTTAGGGTATTTGAAGAAACAATTCCCATAGAGCACCTGGAGTTGTTTGACGAGTACGTACCATAGAGCACTTTTCATTTCATGAATCTTTTCCTCCATCCTGGTGAGAACAGTGTAAAGGAAATGGCCTGATTAGCTCAAATCTTGACTCTCATTTTGTTTTTTTTACTCTCAGCTCCAAAGTGCTGCAGGAGGCACAAGCTCCAGAGAAGTCAAGGTGAGTGGCTGCGGGAGATGATGCAGGTGGAAAGATGTAACGCAATCATATGAATCGCATTAGTTAAAAACGTTTCCGTCCATCTGTCTCTGTCAGTCCCAGCTCCACTCTGAGGTTTAAGGATCTGGTTCCTGTGTTGTATCAGGAGGGTCGCTATCAAGGAGATCCTGTCACGCTTGGAGTCGGAGGGTTTGGCCGCGTTGAGCTTGTGAGTGTGTTTTTCAGTTTCACTACTTTGACAGTTGCTGGAATGTGTAATGCATCCGCTCTCTTAAAACCATATGGTTGTTGTCGTTTCTTTGAGGTAGAAGAAAAAATATAAAAAGACATTGGCTAAAAGATTACACTTGAGCCCTGTAAATTAAATATATTAAAAGTGATGATCATCTTTTTGTTGTCTCAGATGACCACAGTGAATCATGGGACATATTACGCCATGAAGCGAGTGAGCAAGAAGCACATTGTGGCCAAGAGGCAGGAGGAGCACATGTTGTTTGAGAAGAGGATCCTCAAAGCCATCCAGTGTGACTTCATCGTCAGGTATCTGTCATCGCAATTGTCTCATTACAACATATAGTAAAAACAGTTTTGAAGAAGTCGGACGTGTTAGTTGGTGTCTAATGCTGCTGTTCTATTCCCTCTGTGGAGGCTTCATGCTGCTTTTAAAGACACGCGATACATCTACATGATCATGGAGTTCTGTGTCGGAGGAGAGATCTGGACCAAACTCAAAGAAGTGTGAGAAAACACAGACAAACACATTCGGGGATCTCATTTTCTTCATTTAGAGATTTTTCTTTTGTTCAGCCAGAATATCAGGATTACACAAGGTGGAATTATTCCTCAGTGTAAACCAATGAGATCGTACGACAGAAAGAAGGTTTTATGTGGTTGATGCCAAATCTGTGATGATTTTATAGGTAGGAAATGTATTGTTATTTTTGAGATCACCACTCAAAATACACTAAGCTGCACCTACAGTATTTGACACAGAGAAATATAGCTGATGCTGTTACCCACATCCATCTATAGCGATGATAATAAAATAAGTTCTTACGAGAAATGACAAAATCAGCAACAGAAAGTGATGGAAGGTGATAAATTTGTTTGAAAGCGGGCAGAGGAGTAAGTTGTTGAAGTTGTGTCTCTGTGGTTTTCAGAGGGCGTTTTGACGAGCCCATTGCTGTGTTCTGCACTGCCTGTGTGGTGGAAGCCTACGCCTACCTCCACAAGAAGAACATCATGTACAGAGACCTGAAGCCCGAGAACCTGATGCTGGACGTAAAGGGATACATCAAACTGGTGAGCACTGATCTGTGCATGGTGGTCAATGTCTATACTCTTTCATGACAAACTGAATATTCATCAAATTCACCTGTCTAAGGTGTGTGAGCATCCCCGGTAAATAAGTTTTAAGTTAGAATATGTTTAGTGACACCTAGTGGTGAACACTAGAGAAGTCATGTAAGTCGTGTGTGTTTACCAACAGTTTTACAAAGTGTTCCTGAGCCCATGTAGTAATCTCCTTTATCCAATCATGTGTTCACAAAGTATTGAACCTCTCTCCATCCTTGCTTGTGAACAACTGAGTCTTTCCAGGATGAACTTTTCATACCCAATCATGATACTATCACCTGTTACCAATGAACCTGTTTACCTGTGGAATGATCCAAACAGGTGTTTTGTGGATCAGTCCACAACTTTCACAGTCTTTTGTTGCTGCCATCAAATTCAGAATAAGCAGATAATTACAAAAATCAATGAAGCTGATGAGGTCAAACATTAAATATATTGTCTCTATACTGTTTTCAACTGAGTATATTTCAAAAAGGATTAACAAATGATCACACTCTGTTTTATTTATGTTTTACACAGTGTCCCAAAGTTTTTTGATATCAGGGTTTTAGAAGTTGCACCAGGCTGCTGGTATGCAAATATTAATCTGTAGGATTTGTATGTTTCTCCCTCCTTGTGTGCTTGTGTGTGTGTGTGTGTGTGTGTGTGTGTGTCTGTACAGGTGGACTTTGGCTTTGCAAAACAGATGGAGCGCGGTGCGAAAACCTACTCATTTGTCGGCACTCCTGAATACATGGCCCCAGAGATCATCAAGAACCAGGGACATGACTTTGCAGTTGACTTTTGGTCCCTTGGCATCCTGATTTTTGAGCTATTGGCAGGAAGGTAATAGTAACTCTAATGCTAATACACCTCATTTGGAAACAAGCATTTCTGCTGATGATTAATAAAAAGAAGAATTTGCACAAGAGAGTCTCACAGATTTGATGAGGTGAGGATGAATCATGAATGAGTCACGTTAGCCAGTAGATGGCAGCAAGGAAATGTGACTGACTGCAGAATATGAGGTCTGCAGTCACAGGTTCAGGTTAATCTACAGCAGCTGATTGACAGGGTTGATTTCTGAGCTGTTTTGATGTCAGATGGTCAAAAGATTAAAACACCACTCTCCTCTCTTTTCTTGTCAGCCCTCCCTTTTCAAGTTCAGAGCCTCAGAAGATTTACGCCAAGATTTTGGACGGGGTGCTCAAGTATCCACCTTATATGAGTGAGGCAGCCAAGTCCATCATCAGCAAACTGTGCAGGTGAAACAATCATCAGCATGATTAAAATTTCATGAACTGATAAAGCTGTCATATGCATTCAAAATGAACTCAATGTGTTGCCTGAATAACCTTCTCATGCAATAGAATTGCGTCATGTAATATGTATGTAGAAAATTCCCCGCTGGAGGATAATCAACGTCACAGCTCGCCACTCCGACTCAGAGTTGTTTGTGCATACAGCTCATTCAGTTATAGACTTTATTGTGTGAAGAGATAATTCCCCTCACTCTGCTGGTTAGTTCCTCAATCTGTATTATTAATATCATTTGTTACAACAGTGTGCATCAGTGACAATGTAAGGTATCATAGATAATTTATTATGTCACGTCTGATATGATGAACCACATATCCAGTTTACCTACTGTAGCATTATATCTGCTAAGATTGCAGATAAGATTGAAAATAAATTCTTAAAATCGTAATAATAGAAAATTAGCCCAGTTGTGCACAGCCTGACTATAGTCACCCACGCTTCGGTTTTCAATGCATGTGATAAACTTTTCATACAGTTCATCCCTGTCTATCATTATTGTTATTAATTATGGAACATATCTGCAAATGAAGACACTGTATTATAATATACACTTTAATTTTTTATACTTTTCACATGCAAATCTATGGAAAAGTGCATGATGAAAATGCATGAATGATGTCTTGACGTGTTTCTGTTTGCAGACCTCGGCCAGGTCAAAGGTTAGGAAACACCAAGAATGGAATCAAAGATGTGCGACATCACAGGTACGTTTGGCAACATGTCGTGTATGAGTGTTATATATGTGCAATGCTACATAATCCTTGGGTGGAAAGGCACATTAGTATTCACCAGCTGGCCTACTTATCTTCATGTCTTGACAGCTGAAGTTCCTGCGCTGCTGACTGAGCTTTTCAACTCTGGATGAATCATAGTAGTTATTTCTCTCTCTCTCTTTCTTTCTCTCTCAATATGTTCGACCTGCAATCTCCCTCATCGTTTCCCTTCAGGTGGTTCAGCAGCATGAACTGGCACAAGCTGCGTGTGGGTCAACTCGACGCCCCCACAGTCCGACTCATACGCAAGGCAAGTCAAAAACCACCAGCTGAGCTTGTTTACTATTATGTGTGTGTCTGATTTAAGGAAAACCGAAGCAAAGAACATGGTTGGTTCATTTCCAGAGAGGATTTTGTGGAGTCATTCTAAGACTCTCTATAACATTTATGCATTTCTGCGAAATGACTGTACAACAATCAAAACAAAATTTCAAAAAATACATCTAACGCTTCAAATTTCAGCTGTTATGTGCATTAGGTGTGTGTGTAGTTTATATAAATATTGAATGTCAGATAAGCCAAACTGCCCAAACCTTGGTAGAAAGAAAATAGAAAGAAAATACTACTACTCCTCATAAAAAGAAGCTGAATGGGTTTTCAAGGCCTTTCAGACTTCATAAACCTTAAATATTCACACAGAAGAAACAGTCACGGTTTGATAGGACCGCATATGTGTCGCAATTTGTGCAAGCAGGAACACAAGGGAATGGACTGAAATACAGACGACAGAGGCAGAGCTGCAGCAGTTCAATGATTTATGAAGAAAAACAAAAGTTCACAGGCTTACAGGATAGTCAGACAAGCAAGAGTCGAAACCAGAAGGCAGACAAATCCAAAAATGTGTGAGGAAAACTAAGCAACAATACAAAAACACTGGGAGGACATGACGCTTAAACACCAGGCGTTAACACTAGGAAATGACACATGGTCCAAAGACAAATTGAAACAGAGTGCAGGTAACACAGAGACTAAATACACTAGGAGGGGAGGATCGCGGGTGAAACCAATCAGGGTGTGGCCGACAATCAAACAGGCAGGAAACACACACACAAAGGCAGAAGGTAACTCAAGCAAGCAACTCAACACACCTGAGGACATATTTGAAATTAAACATGAAATAAACCCAAACCATGACAATATGACTGTTAAATGTATACACAAATTTCAATTAACTACTATATTTCCTTCCTTCAGGGTCCCTGCTACATCAACTTTGATCGTTTCCCTCTCGATCAAACTAAGGCAGAAGAGGAGTTCTCTGGTTGGGACCGTGACTTCTGATACTAAATCAAAGAGTCACATCAATTTAAAATGGAACCAAATCGGAATAACTTCACTTTAAGCCAAAACATGATGCTAGTAGAAGAAAAAAAAAAAAAAACCAAAACATGACCCATTTTGTACTAATTTCATTATTGAATTAGAATGAAACTGCAGAGAGTGAGAACAAGATATTTGTTAAAGCTTCTCTGTTGCTATAGAGAGACAAACATCTCGGTGGCAAAGGGCCAGAAATATGAGGAGGTGTTAAGACAAGATGTTCGGACGTTCTGTTTCCAAATGCAGCGCGGGGAGATTTGATGCCTGATGAAGAAGTGTTAACACTCTTCACTGATTAGAATAAAACACCCGTCTGAGTGGTTGTTAGCTGAGAAGAAAGGCTTGAGTCATACTGTGCAGTCTGTACAAAAGGTTGCACCATACCTGACTACTAAATCGAGACTGATGTCATATATATACTGGTCGCCAATGTTTATTCTGGATCCATGTTAGTTGTAGAAATACAATATGCTTAACTGCTGCAAGCTTTTAAATGCTTTAATATTGTTAAAGTTTTTTTTATTAAACTTTTTTCTTTGTTAGATAATCTGCCTCCTTTTTGTGTGCAGATTGTTTTCATGCACCTTCACTGTAATTTAAAAAGATCATAGAACATCCTGGTGAAAAATTTCTACATGACTTTAGTAAATAAAAGTGCTCTTTTATGCTTGACGTAGCTGTGTTTGTTTCCTATACTTGCCCACCATTGTATTATAATCGAATCCCATGTGTGACATGTTTTTGCTGCAGTGGCCAAATCACACGTTACATGCATACAATGAAAGGATTTGGAGTTTAGATGTGAGATAGCGAACAACACACAAGGGGAAATATTGTGCTTATAAAGATGTTATCAGAGAGGGAAATGGGCTGGGACAGACTGCAGCGTTCACAGGTTTAATCTGATGTTCTCCACGTGCTGATTGTTTGGCTCTGGAGGGCTACAGCTGTCCATCATGGCAGCAGGTTTAAAGGCAGGAGGAAGGAATCCTTCAGTTCCTTCCTATGAATGCCCGTCACCGAGACTATTTTTCAACATCAGGAAAAAAATGAAAGCAATCATCCAGATGTTTCCCTCCTGCAGAAAACACCTTGAAGTCTAAAATGCAATGCACTGACAGCAATGGCCCAGAGGATGTACAGTATAGTACAAAATGATCTCTCCACAGGAGGTTTCCTGCCGTTCTGCACGTAGAATCAACGCTTGTTTGCAGACAACCTTTTTTTTTATTTTATCTGCAGTCAGTGCATGCACTGTGAAAGGAACAGAGTAAACAGAATTAAAGGATAGAGCTGGTGCTATGCTTTTCTTGCTGTCAACAAATCCCATGAAAAACCAACAATGTGTTAATGCTTTTCTCAATACTTCCCTATTCTGTCCACGACACTCAGCTCTGAGCACGTTCCGTCCTACTGAAGACCTTTAAAAATGGGTCACAATTATCTGGTATTTTTTTAAAAGGCAATTTCCTGAAACATTTGGAGTTTTTAGCAAATGGTGAGTAAATAAATACCGTGCTTGTTGGGACCATTTTCAGCCGTGGATGAAAACACATTTGGTGCTTTCTGGAGTACGTGCAACACCAGGATGATGTGGGATTGAAAAATATATTGTTTCATAATGAAGGAACAGGTCACCCAGTGCATCACTGTGCTGCACTGATGTGTTTTTAATTGCTTTTGGACAACAATGGACGTTGATGGCACAGAGGAGTAAGGCTTTGGGTACACTTGACAGTTGACCTGCTAGTAGGTCCAATTAGTTGGTTGTTTTGGTCTTTGTTGACAATAAGAAAAACACTGAATATCACCTTTAGTATCAGTCTGGCTGAACAGTAACATTCGCTTGTGTTGTGGTTGCTGCATTTTCTAAATTAAGTGACCGATATTCTCAATAATAAATCATTTTATGTAGTTTTTCATTGTGTTCTCAAATCATGTATGTATGTTTTGCTGTGTATTACATTTACAGTATATGTCACATTATGGTTAAAAATGTAGGTCACTATGAATTATTACCATTTACTCACAGCTAAGTCTGTTGTGCTTTTATTGCAAACTTTTCCACTTTTCCTTTGTATGTGCAAATTGAAAATGGGCATAAAAACAACTGTGGTGGATGAAAACACCTCAATTACGTCCTCCCACTTCTGAAACCAAACACCTACCTTTGGTGAGACTATATCACGGTATTGCAACGTGTTGCATTAAATATTTCACATATTGCATCATGGCGTGCTGCATGTATCATATTAGCTTTGATCACTTATAGCTTTTATCCATTATACTTATTGTAGATCCTGGTCTTTGAACCAACCAAACAGTGAATATGTTGACTAGATATTCTCCATGGGAGTTTTAGGCCTCGCCCACTTATATACAGATATTTTTCCCCTGAGTTTTAAAAAAAAAATTCTGTCCACGCAACCTTCATTTTACAAAATATCTGTGTACACATGAGAACACAATTGCTTTGCTGAATATCTGAATACAGTATGTGTGGACAAGGTCTTAGTTTAGACCACCAGGGAGAAGCACATCAGCAAGGCTTTGCTCTGTTTCTTCTCTTATTTGTTTTATCATTAGATGTTCTTTCTGCTTGAGTTTCCAACACTGAGCAGTCAGGAGATAATTAGACTCAGTGTTTACACCTGTGTTGATTAATTATTGGTTGCGTCCGTGTTCAGCCTACTGAAGCTCTGCTGTTTGCTCTCCACTTTGCTCAGTCTCTAATGTGTGAGAGGTCTGAGCGGGTCGCTGTTTCTGTGTCGGGATAAATGATTAGCTCACCTCCACAGGTTTCTTTTCCTACAGTTTCTGTCCTTCGCCTCATTGTTGAGAGAAAGACCAATCATTCAGTCACCCGTTTCTGAGTCGCAGTCTTCACCTCTAACACCAGCTCCCATTCAAGTTTCCTACAAACACCCACCTCTGCATCACATTGCTGCTTTAGTTCCTCCATGTGGCATTTTAGAACCTGAGACTGCAGGGGAGCTGATATAAACAGATTTGTTATGCAAGCTAATATATCATAAACATGTGTGTTAATCTATCAGCACGTTGCTTGTGACATTTAATAAGCCTTCGTGTGTGTGTGTGTGTGTGTTTACATGGGGAGCACAAGCATGTTCATGCTGAGCCTATAAGCATACAGTATATATGTGCTTATGTAACAATGTCAGTCAACAGCCTGAATCTGCATTCATCTTTCATAGGACACAAGCATTATGAAGTATTTTTTTCTCTTAGGGATGGTTGAGTATAAGTCTGTGGGGACACCCTGTTAGATAACTACATTACAAACAACCCTACAAATAACCTTCTGCTTGCACCTCCAAGACTTAATACTGCAAGTAAATAAATACAAATATAAGTAAAAGAAGAAACCCCGCCCCCAAAACAAAAATTCCCCTTTCAAACAGAATGTGATAATTTGCTAATCCTTTTTCATATATTCTCTATTTTAGACAACAACAGCATATTTGATATGTTACCCCATCAACTATTCTGAATTTGATGCCAGCAACATGTTTCAAACGAGTCGGGACAGGAGCAACAAAAGACTGTGAAAGTTGTGGACTGATCCAAAAACACCTGTTTGGATCATTCCACAGGTAAACAGGTTCATTGGTAACAGGTGATAGTATCATGATTGGGTATGAAAGGTTCATCCTGGAAAGACTCAGTTGTTCACGAGCAAGGATGGAGAGAGGTTCAACACTTTGTCAAACACATGATTGTATAAAGGAGATTACTACAAGATATCAAAAAAAAAAAAAAAAATAGAGCTTGAAAGCTAAAATTTCACGTGAAGCAGGCTGCTCTTGCTCAATTCCCTCCTGTGTTTTACTGTGACAAGACACTTGTTCCTGTTTACAGAGTTAGGACTCTCATCATGTGTGAGATTTCCTGAGCTCTTCCCTCTGTTTGTCTCTTACTCATCACAGTTCTCTCTCCTGGGTGGCTGAAAGAATTGGCAACTATTATTTATTTGACTTTTTTTCTGCACCTGTTACAGTGGGCTTTTGCTGTGATGTCAGATTGTGCATCCTGCTAAACTATCTGATTCACTTTGGTAGTACAGCCATTTCAGAGTTGAGTAATACACATTTCTTCTCTGACATCGAAGGTGAAACAGGTTTCCTTCCATAAGGAGGGATACGGTTTTATGTCTGCTTCACTGGCTGTAATTTACAGCACTGCTTGTAGCTGCTTGTGTATGCAGAGTATTACCGTACCTGCAGCATAAATATTTTGTATGCAGGGCCTTAACCCTCAGCATGCTTTGGTTTCCTGTCGGTAATCATCATATAACGGTTATGAAACATTTTAATTGAGGAAGTCTCAGTCTTGAATTAACTGCAGTCTTGAATGACACTCAGTTTTGTCAATGATTTTGCTTGTGCATCTTTCCAATAAATGGCTCATTAAAGCTCTTCAGACACCGGTGACAATAATTGAGTTGCTCCTCAGTGTATATTTTCTCAGTCAGTGTGTTTGCTGATTGACCTTTATAATGTTGTAGGTCCTTATCTTTGATTAAAGCCCCACTGATTCACAGTGTTGAGACAAGTGATGACTGAAATAATCCAGATGTTGTAAAACTGCATCGTTGTATGATTTGCATCTGCATGGAAATGAGCAGTGTGCATTTATTTGGCTGAATCTGCCTTTGGGTTTGCTGTTCTGTTTGTATGTAAAAGGCTTGCTGTTCTTTCCCAAAAGGCCCACTAATGATTTCAAATTTCCCCACAGGCCGACGCTTCTTGCACACCAATCGAAGTTACAGGAGTTTGGTCGTGCATGAATTCTCTATGTTTGTAGATGGATCTGAAGATGCTCCCTCATTTGGCTTCTGTGATTGGTTTTCCTCGTGCATGAATGCATTTGAATCCCTCTAGAACAGCTGCACTCACAGGCGCTTAAAATATCTCATTTCTATTCCTCAGCACAAACTGCTTAGACATACAGGGGCTGAGGATTTGTGTGTCATATCTCTGATTTCCAAAAACGATATATATGAGCGCTGGAGAGTCGATAAACACTTACCAGACAAACATGTGGTTGATGTTGTTAGACAGTTGGTTAGGTTTATGTAACAAAACTACTTGGTTAGCTTAGGCTAAATACATGACGGAAATTAATTTAAGATAAGTCAATGATGACTTTTGGTTTCACATGGGACACAAATGACATCCTTCTTCGTGGAAGTGCTGTGTCTGTCCCATCTGTCCAACCTCAAATACAACTTTGTCGCCCTTTATACTACATCACCTGACTTCCTTCTTTGCTCCTCATCATAACAATAATTGTTAATATGGGTTGTAATAAGCTGCTTGCACAGATGACCTATAAGGTCATTTTACTGGGGAGGATGGTCTGGATTTTGGTCTGAGGTACCTTCTGTACTTGTAGTGTGAATGAAGAGTTACTAGTATGTAGAAATTATCAAGCCTTAACAAGTGTATAATAGTTTAATGTCTAAAATCAAACATCAAAATGATAACGTGACAATGAGAGAGCATATCAGCTAAAATAAAAATAATGTTTATGATATGTTAGAAGCTATATTGCTGTGTTGCTGTCATTACTCTTTAGCGAGGACACCTTCTCTAACTATATATATTCAGGCTCCACAGGGAGCATTGAAGCAGTAAAGGTCAGCATGTCATTCATCCTCGCAGCGTGAGAGGATATCCTATCTGCAACAGCCCGGATACGACAGGAAAACGCTGTTAGATTCATGGAAAGGTCAAAGTTTAAATCTTTCCCCTCTGGATTAAAGAGTCTGTCTTTGTTGTCATGTTCACTTTTAGACTTAGTTTTGTGATTATCTGATTTAAAAGGTCAGTCATATGAAAGGTGTATCGCATTGAATATAGGTTTTTCTTTCTTAAAACGGAGCAGAACTTAAGACATCAACTGGTTGGGCTTATTATTTGGACTGTAGATATTTCTTTATAGTACAAAAACAATCAAACTTAAGTCAGTCTACCTCCTTTCTTAAAAGAATAGCTCAACATTTTGTAATTTGCTAAGCTAAGCTCATCACCTCCTGCCTTCGGCTCCAAAGGTGGTATCAATCTTCTATTTTAACTGCCTGCAATAAAGCGTATAAGTGTATGTACTGTATGTCTCGAAATGTCGTACTATTCCAAAGGGCCTTATTGTCCAGACAAGACAGATATTGGTGAGCATCGATTGAATTTTAAAGAACATCACATGCCCTGTAGTGACATGCCTCCTATTCAGCTCCAGGTTGTCGATACAGAAACTGAGTGCCCCAATGGGTGTCTCACAATGGGGGGCAATTGAACAGTATTTCCAAAATCAATATTCACTAAGTCATTCAATACTGTGTTTTGGTGCCACAGCAGCTCGGCACAGAACTCATTAACAGGTTCATAGAAACTAAAATAAAAAAAAAAAAAAAAAAAAAGACAAAGGAAAAGACATTATGAGGCCAATTATGTGCTGAATAATACAGTAGAATTAGACAGTCTGCAAAGGACCTGTCAAAGGAAGTCATTTCACACACACACACACACACACACACACGCTCAACCCACCCACACACACACTTCCAGCTCCCTCTCCGTGTGTGAGGTAACCACCGCTCTCACCATGTACCTCTCCAGCCCGAGACGGCAGCGGTTGGTGGCTGAGTCACCGCTTTTCTCTGATGTCACTGCAGACAGAATCACTAATGAGCCCAGCCATCTCCAGCCGAGCTGGCTCTGTGGTCGCCCGTCTGCAGGAAAAATACTCCCCTCTTTGCATCTCAGTGTAACCCCAGCGGCCGTTTGAGTGCTTTGAGTGATTGCATGGCTTCACTGATACAGCTGAAGGTAGTGTAGTCTGCTCTCTGCTATATGTTCAGACTGCTTACAACAAAACTTTTACAAAATTGTTCCCCAAACTAATTTATGCACATTAACAATTTACCAAATGAGTCTGCATGTTTAAACGCTCACCACTCCTGCGCCAACGAAAAGCTTGAATCTGTTGTTTTTTGCGTCTATATAAAGCCATCATCTCAGCACTGAATCATACTTTCTCCCATTCGAAAGGCGCAGAGTCGTGGGTCGTGTCCTCTCGGTGCAATGCAGCATCTGAGGATGTGCTTATGGTCCCGTCTGTCTGGTGACAGGGCAGCGGCTTGGAGGTGACTCACAATGTCACACTCTATCTTTAGAGTCGTTAAGTAAACTGTCAGTTCGCGTTAAGGAAAACTGACAGTGACCCTGATCAGAGCCGGTTTTGTCTTTATGTTGCAGTGGCCATGCTTTTCCAGACTGCAGGAAAGACCTACTGTACAAACCAATACAAATAGAAAGAAGGTGTACAAATTATGTGAAGGTGTCAATGCACTCATGAAAGCCTTCTTGATCCACGTTGTGCTTGTGAGCCATGAAGAACAGTTTGTAACTTGTGACTCAGATCAGTTTGTCAGTCCTGATCCATTATCAAGCAGCGTCTGTCGTCCTGCATGTGATCACACACCCTTCTGTCCTTTATTACTGAGCTGCACAGGACGGCCGGCTGCAGGTTGTTTAACAGGGTGCTGTTTAATTCTTTATGAAAAGTAAGACTCTTACATGGAAACTCACCTTGCAAATGACTAAAAACACCACATTGTAGGAATGCAATATGCTGACATAAAACAAAACAGGTTCCAAAAGTATTTGTTGTACATTTTAGGCCTGACACACTGATGGGTTTTTTTTCAGAGTAATCCTTAAAGGACAGTGATATTCTATTGCCTCCAAGAAAAGACCAAAACCAACAATGAATTGATCCTACTCCAACTATCAAAAACTATTAAAACACATAAATGTACCATGTTGTTACAGTAGGTACATGTTCCTGAACAACGTGAAGGCACCATCCTGCTGCCAGAGATGTGTGTTAGTCCACTGCTGAAAATAGTCCCTAACAGTCTTGTTAGAGAACATTTCATGCTCAGCTGTTTGGGGAAATCAGTCAGCCTTTTTTAAAACTGAGACTATGCATTTGTGAAATACGTAACCCTGTCTTTCTGATCTTTTCATATGATCTATTGACAGTAAGAATTTCACACTTATCCTTTACTTTAATCAACTTTTTTCAAGAGGTGAAAGAAAAAGGTGACCTTCGGTGCATTTTGCATATAAAAGATTTTATTCTAAACCTTCTGAAAAGTTTGTCATGAGTCGAGGTGACATACCCACATTGACATATTACATACTGGAAACACATGGTTGCCATACTGTTTTTAAAATCAAAGTGATTATAGACACATCTGATCTATAAACATTGGAAGTAACATTTAAAGTAGCATGCAACACTTGATTTTTTAAAATGTGCATGTACATGACCCCCCACATGTATACTGGCAAATTTTTACAGATGGGTTTATTGGGACTTGAAAAGTTACAAAATAAGCAGTTAATTTTGTTTGACATAAGAGGTCCCATTTTAAAAGATTTTCATGCATGCATTTTGGGAAATTGAACAAATCAAAACCAAAGTTGTGGTTTATGAAAAATGGATCTTTATGTCACTGATGTACATTTTTATTAAGATTTTTTTTAACTTGCATGATAATTTATCTACTATCATGATAATTATGACTGATTCGCACATAATCATGTTTTTATGTCATTGTGTTTTTAAATAAATGAGGGCAAGCGGCTTTAAAAGCCTGTAGATATTTTCACAGCATTACCTACTGAGCTAACTGAACTTGCATACATAAATCACAATGTTAAATCATGTGCTTACATTCGTAATGAGGCATATCTCTGCCGTCATGAATGGACAGATACATTCAACATGCTTGAAGTGGGATCTTGATGCAGCCGCAGATTTAATTAAAAACTGTCACCCTGGGAGAAGAAGAAGATGTCATGTGAAAATGCTCGTGTGTGTGTGAAAAATTGAAATGAGCTTTCTCTAAAAACTTAATGCACATGCGCATCCACACACACACACTTACTGTAAACACAATGAAGCACACGCATCCTCACATGTGGTCTTATATTACATAACGCTCCTTCAACAGTGCTCCTTGACTTTCTCCAGCGCTGACAGGTCGCCTCTCACTGGCTGTCAATCACACGGCCAACTGGGAAAAAGCAATATGACGACTTTGGGGTTCTTCGCTTCGCCTTCTGGACTAAGGCTTGGATTGCTTTCCCCCAGGCAACTCAGCATTAATGCACAATTAGTCTTTCTGTCTGTGTATTGCAAATCAGTACAACATACAGTGTTTTGATGCTATTGATTGCTTTATAGGAACACAAGAAGAAAGAATCTCCCATCCTTATTTTGATCTTAATTTCCTCACTATATCCTTGTGACTCCTCTTTGATATGATTACACGTGACGGCCGATGACCTTACAGTAAGTCAGTCAGGCTGTGCACGGATCGGTGCTCACGCTTTCAAGAAAAACCAGGAGATTCAGAACAGAAAAAGAGAGCATACTAATAGTGTCGTAGACCGGGTTGCACCAGCCATCCATGAACCAATTCCCAGGTTTATGTGCAGTCCTTCCCAATTTCTTACTAACTGCTATCTACACTTGAGACAATTAACCAACTAATAAAGACTTCAGTAATGTGTAAAATCATTTGCTTTGAAACATCTGTGATGCCTTCTAATCAATAATTTGCTTTTGGAGCCTTAGCCTGCTTTATTTGGTTAATTAGTCTAACTGTATTGGCTTATTGTTTTTGAATTTGAAGTATACGTTTGTGAAACGTATTTTAAAATCTTCCCAGTAGACATCAACTGACAGCTGAGTGTCCCATTAGATGTGAAGTCTTACATTTTCATTCTAAATGGGTAATTACAGTATTATGAAGCTGATTAGTTTGGTTAGTTATCTAACTGTTACATCTGGCAGTTATGGGGTGTAAATATTTAGTAACATAATACTTAGTAATATTTAGTAACTCATGAAAGGAAAGATCAAGTTTGGTTTTGGTGCAACATGTTTTGATTTCATTATGTATAAGTCTCCTAATTATTTAAGTCATAAATAAGCTTACAAACAGCTGGTGCAACCACTTCCTGCCATTTAGTTAATGTATAAAATCCCACAGGATGTTAAGTTACCCTGAAATGTGCTGTGACATAAACAAATGTAAGCCATTTTAAGACAAACCCATAAATTATAGACATTTGGTATAGCAGACAAGTATACTTGTTTTGCCACATATGGCATACTGTTTTGTAAGTCACACTGTATTGTAAATGTATTTCAATGCTACAAACTTTAAATAGCACTATCAAATGTATTGAGAATATAACAGCATGTCTTGCTGAATAAAAGCACTGATAAAACTACACAGGAAAACACACAGTCCAAATCATTCACCCGGGAGACACCAGAACCTAAAATATCCTTGCATAACGTCATCAAGAGCAATCCATTCTCATTCTTGCAGAGATCCTGAATTCAAAAATGTGAATTCAAAATGTTAAATCAAAGTGAGATATTAACTGTGTGTTATGACATTTCCATAACTTTTAAAGTAACTACAAGGAATTTTCATCTTGTGTTGATTTTGGCTGCCCCTGCTCTGTAATAGTAGTTTTGTTGAGCTAAAGCCAACGTTATCAACATCACCTAGTAATGTCTTAATGATAATGAGCCAACCGCAAGATATAGTCCAACATATGATCTTACATTATAAGCCAGTTGTGTTACAGCCAAAATGCTTGTGAGCTTTGTTTTAGCCACCAATGTAAATTCACATGTTGATGTAAAAACCACGTCTTGCAATGTATTTCATGAATAAAGTTGACATAATGCATGCTTGTCTGCCAATTCAGGATCTGTTTGAATCCTTGATGATTTCAATTCCTTTGTATTTGTCTTTGTTCATCCTTTCCTAATATCAGCCATAACCACAAAATACAAATAGAAATATCAGTGTTGAATTGAGACTGTTTCACAACCAGTCAAAAACTCCTTGTAGCTGCTTTAATCAACACCAAATCAGCCAGAGAGAGGCATTTACTTAAATCAATACTTCTGTTTTGATGCACCTCACCTCTAAAATCTTGGTAATTCAGTCACTGCAGTGATACACAGGTTTCTGATGGTGTACATTCAGTGTTGGCAAGACATAAAAGACCTTGTCTCTACCAGCTGAGAAAATTCCCTTTTACTGTATCTGTGTAGGTAGTGATGGATGCTGCAACATCATGAAGAGCATTAAGGTAAAGATACACACTTCAAAGCCTCAGAGCTTTCATTGCCACAGTACCATACATGCCCAGGATTTATTCTCCAGTTGGAAAAAAAAGACAGTGTCGATGCACCAAGCTGTGTGTTTCAGAGTCATGAAAAAAAAAAACCACAACAGCGACTTCAATTTCTAGAAACCTGCAGGACAGGATTTAGAAATAACAGAAAGTGCTCCTGATCCTTTGATCAGACTGGAGACTTCTTTGATTCCTCTGGAAAAAATAGGATTATTACTTTGGTGTCGGGGAAGAATAGAGTCTGATCAATGAGCCTGGCACTGTGTGGTTAATGTAACTATCTCAGCACTTTAAGACTGGTAACAAATGGCTATTTCAGAAATGTGACATGTGAAATGTGACTCAAGAAGCAGTTTCTCCTCTCAGCTGCCATGCATTCTGCAGATTCCTCTTAATACGAGTTAAATAAAAAATGTCTTCTTATTATGTCTGCCTCTTCTTTATACTGCTTTTTCCCAAGATGCCTCTTATATATACGTCTTTATTACAACTGTGCTCATATATAACAAGTATGAATGGACAGACGAAGCGTTGCTCAGCCTTTCATGCATCACCCTTCTCACATGGTCAGTGTGGTTTTCAGTAAGGCACAAGTGGATTATTCCTTAGCGTGAAAAGCTGGACGTCAGGTCAACATTCATCTCTTTTGCAGACCGACCGGCAAATGCAAGGCATATAAATTGATACTGGAAGAAGTGTAAACTAAAAGAAAGAGCCACATTCCTTTGTGTTAGCACAGAACTGCTGCCTCGCCAAGACCCAGTGTTCATTGTTGATTACGGAGTGGGTTTTTTTTTAGCAGTGAGGATCCTCTTAATCTGATGCAGATTTCAGGGCCTCGAGAGAGAGAAGAGCACAGATACATCTATTGCTTTCTAAGTCTGATGAATGTATTGGTTTCTGTGTCTTTACAGGCTTGTTTGTAGGTGAACGAGGAGAAGAAGATATCCAGTGTTGTG
Organism: Holacanthus passer; assembly: GCA_025331565.1. NCBI lineage: Eukaryota > Metazoa > Chordata > Actinopteri > Pomacanthidae > Holacanthus > Holacanthus passer. The sequence goes on from JAFREQ010000034.1 coordinate 3,792,750, forward strand.
CTACCTCCACATGGGCTTTCATTTCCTTCCTGCTCATGAGAGACGTTTGTTCCTCTCATGCCTCTGATACAATCATTAGTTCCAGTCTGCAGCATGCTCCTGATTTGGCTCAATCACTGGCACTGCTGTCGATCATGTTGGCACGGACATAATGAAAAGAAGTCTGACTTCTTCTTCGGCCGGACGCATCTTAAAAGTTTGAGCTTAATGATTGATCTGTGTTTAAGTCACACTCACGGCTTTCAATCAATGACTGAAGCACAATCCGCCTAATGAATGCGCATGAGTGCCTTATCACAGATGCTCAGTCAATAAGCACAAAGGTGTGTGTTTGTAAGCTCTGTCCGCTACCAGAAGTGTTTCACTCAGCTCCCTATTTCACGCCGCTCCTCATTTTTGATTTTCGATGATGGCAATCTCCCGCCGGTCAGCATAGTCTGGGCTGAGGCCGTTCAGGTAGAGGCTGCCGTTCCTGGCCAGAGCGCCTGTGACAGGACTGAGGGAGAGAGTCAAGTTGGGGTAAGCCTCTCTGTCCTCATACAGGTTGGCTGACAGCGTTCTCTTGCCAGGGGTCATTTCCTGGTTGATGGACGCGTTAATGCCCAGTTCAGATGACAGCTTGCGCTTGATGGAGGCGGCACGCTGGAACTTGTCATAGATGTCAACGCTGAGCCGCCGCCGGGTCTCTTTGAACTCTGCTGAGACGTTCGCTGTCCACTCGGCTGCGTGAGCCCGAAACTCCCCCACCTGCAGAGAGAGACTGAAGGTTGATGCCTGCAGGTGATCAAGCACGACCTGTTCCTCCCCGTACAGTAATATCCATTATAATATCCACTACATTTACCACAATGTGGTCATGAGCTGTTGGCTTTTATTTCTTTCATTGATAGATTTTACCTTTATGTGTGTGGTTATGTTTCCTCTTGCAATTGTCACTAAACATTGTACAGCTTTAAGCAGCTCCTTTAGCAACAGACTAAGACTCCCACCCTGCAAGAAGGAGCGCTACCGCAGGTCTTTCATACCCACTGCAATTATAATCTATAACACCTCATTATAGTCCATAACTGATGAATGCATTTCTGCTGTTCACTGTGAATAATGTAACAATTTTCTCACTGTGCAATATGTAGGAATTTTCCCCATTGTTTGTGCAATATCATCGTAATGAGCATTTATAGCATTTTTATTCTTATATGAATTTAGACGTCAAATACTTTTAGTCAATAACAAGGAAAAACGTGCAACATAGTGTAAATACTTTTTATTTTTAATGCCACTTTATTTTTTATTCATTTTGAGTACTGTAATTCAATTTGCCTGCTCTGTGAGCTGCTGTAGGCGATCCTACCTCCCCCTGAAGGCGATCTTATCTTATCTTATCTTATCTTATTGCTTATGCATTTGAATTTCCTCACCTTGGAAAGCACTTTGTACTAATTGCTTGAAAAGTGCTCTACAAATAAAATTTTTTTTTTTTACATATGCAGGTTGAATGGCTTGCCTTAAGAAAGAGAATAATGTTTATTTAATGCTGTCTGGGTAGTGTGCATGCTAAAGAAGCATACAGGTGGAAGTTAGTGCAAATAGATAAACAATTATAAATCAATGTCTGCCTGGAAATTGAAACGTTGTAATGTAAAGTATATAAAGTATGCTTTCAGTAGAAACACTGTTCACATCCTCACATTTAACTGAGGCCATGAAGACCATTTGTGGTTGAAATGGAAATCGAGACAGCGTTGCCGATATTTTTTTCATCTTTTCGTATTGGTTAATTAATGACCTATCAATCCCGCACTAAAGCCCCGTGCCTATTTTTGAGCGTATTCATCGATGTCAGACTTTATAGGTTAATAGAGCTGACCACCAATAACGAATGGAGTTGACTCTGGCGGACATAAATGCCACGTTCATTAATCTGTCAGACTACTGTTTAAGAACTCTCGCCTTGAGCGTTCTTCCTCACGTCTTGGCTGCTCTCCAATTAGCGATGCCAATGAAAAAAACTCTATAGCCATCATTTATTTCTTTGCAGTAAATGTTCATCTGTCATAGTGTAACAGCAGATGTGGAGATTTAAAAAAAAATGAAGTGACCACTCTGAGGAGAATAAATTAGTAAATTAGAAATTGGAAGTGATTTCAGAAATGGGTTTGTGTTGAGTGATGTTGTACGGAGGCAACAAGGGGTCGACATGTTTGTGCATTTCCCACCCACACTTCACCGCTGAAGTTGATTCTAAACTTGACTGCGGGAGCCTCCAGCAATGAAAAAGAAACTGACCTTAAGGCGCAGGTAACTATATACTGTATCTGGTAGACACAGCCTGTTTGTTTATGGTGCTTGAGCAGCAATGGAGGGGAGAGGAACGGACACATCATCGATCTCCTCTTTCATAATCCACTAGGCCTCTTTCTCCATGCTCTTAAATTATTCATCATGCTCTGAGGTGTGCTTGTTTAAAGCTTACTCCTGTGTGCTCAGGTTAAAATTTATGGGCTGTGTTTGTATGTGTGTGCACATTAGACACACACTGGAGTGCAAACACTTGAGTACGTGCTCTCTCCTTCTTTTTCTCACTTTCCCTGCCTGATCTCTCTAGCCCCCCTCCCAACACCACAACCTCCCAACGCAACCTTCTCTCTCAGTAATGCATTTGTGCATAGAGCTCACAGCCTCCACAGCTGCACTCCTAATTATCCATGTGCAAGGATTCCCGCTGCCACATAGACCTCCCATTTTTATGTTATATGGATAAAGAAATGGGATGTGCATGCGGCTGGTTATTGCAGGCGAGCGTTTGTGGCTGTGTGGTTCCCTCCATCCTTTTCACATGTAAATAATAAAACTGCCACAACACGAAGGTATGTTATTACTCAGCAGCAGCACAACAAATATTTAATCCAGCTCTGGTACGAGATGGTGTTTTCTCCACAGCGTGCAGCCAGGATGGAGATTCATCACTTCAGATTTATGGCTTGAGAGAGAACAGAGAGGTATTACTCTGTCAGTATGAGGGGAGACGGATGCGATCACGTCTGTGAACTTACTGCAAACCTCCCTCCACCCTGCAATATTATATTTGTGAAGAGGCGTGTGGGCTTCAACATGAAGCATCAGCTTGAAGTGGTCTAATACGCGTGGAGGTGCACTAGTAGTTTTCTTTAAATATGAAACAAAAAATTTGTTACCCCTGCAGCTTAAGCTGACACATTTTCCTTTAAACATGCATAATGCAAAGTGTTTGGCAGCTGAAGTGCTACTATAAAGGCCTCAGTGTGCTAAAACAAAACGCTCGTCGGATAGTCTAAGCGCCTCTGGAACCACCTTTTGTCATTTTTTGATGCAGGTAATCTACTTTGTGCAGTGACTGGCCAGGTATACAAAGCCGTGAAAGTAAAGCAGGATTTGATTTCTCTCTCAAGCTCTCTCATATCCCTCTCCACCCAACATGGAAAGTGGCTGCCATTATCCCATTTTGTACGATTCATTGCATCAAGATCATGTTGGAGACGAGGCTCGATTGGGTCCCTAAAAACCTCTGGCTGATGGCTCACTTGGCATTTGATGATTTGATTACATGAAAATTTGTTTGCACCACTAAAACAAAATATCGACTCATGAGGGTTCTGTATTATTACATAATCATCTTACTGTATCTTGCCTGGTTTTAACATCTTTATTACTGTATTTTATTTTTAGTAATATTGTGCTCTTTTGGTGGATATCCCTTAAAAAATGTGTGCAACAACAGCAAAGTTTTACCCTAAAGACACTTGTTTCATTAATTTGTAAGTCTTTATGAGTCCCTTAAAAGTCTTTATCCTTTAACAGTGACACATTTGGTGACTCATTGTGGTTGGGAACAATGATTTTGGACTGAAATATATTTGACCTTTCGGGGGAAAACTTGAGGCGAATCTGGACAGCTTGATCTTCAAAAAAAAAAAAACAAATTAAAAAGGTGAAAATGGGCTCCAGGAACTGAACATGAAGCTGCAGGCGATCCTCGTCTCCCTACATCCTCTCTGTGAAAAAACCTCCACGGTGAGTTTTTCCTTTACTGGAGAGAGGTTTCTAATCTCCCACTTGCGTCACCCCTTGTGTGACATAACTCACAGCACATCGGCACCGTACCTCCTCTTTAGTTTTCTTGGAGATGACCCGGAACCAGTCTCCAATCATACTGAGCACAGCGGCAAAGTACGCCAGGCCCACCAGGATCCAGAACAACACCACAGGCTTGTAGTAGTCCAGATACTCTTGACTCTCTGACCCACCTGTAGAACCACAGACACAACAAGTGGGTTACACAGTCTGTTACCTGTTATCCTGGGCTACATGTGTTAGTTACTGAATCATTCTGAGAGAAAGGAGCAAAAAACCCAGCAGGACTGAAATGATTTAAAATGGGTCTTTAAGTCTCATCCTGATTTAATGAGCCTTTTTTTCTTTTCTGTTTTAGAGGGTAGTCACGTCTTTCTGCTGTAGTTCTGCATTTAATTGCCTTCAGTCCTGAGTTGGACCATTTTGTAAGAATGTATAGAATATAAAGAGGGAGAGAGACTAATAAGTAAGATTAAAATTGCACTATGTCACATATAAAATAATATATTCAGGGACTGTTATCTTTTCCAGTAAATCTGTTTCGGTGTTGTTGGTGCTCTAATAATGGATGGATATTGTTCATAAAGCAACACTGTAAAATCTTGACTTGGATCTGACTAACATTATATTGTATTGTTATACATATTAGAATATAAGATAAAAACAGAAGTTCTTTAAGACATGACAAAGACTGAGTTGGCTATTCAAGTTGAATTGGTTTATATGTAGTCAGATACTTGGAAAAAGTCTTGATGAGGGAAAAAAATCATTTATCAGGATGAAAGTTAAAGGTGTGGAGTTTCTGACCAGTAGCACTAATGTCCAATAATTTTACAATTTGTTCCCTGTTTTGTTTGTATTTGTGTTGTTTGTATTGTGCATGTACCAGGAAGTGGGCGGTGTGGTTTACATTAGGATGCACACAATATGTTTTGGTGAGAAATGATGAATGTAGACATAATTTTTGTTCTTTATTTCTTCTTCTGCTGTTTGGTGCATAATTTATTTGAATGTTTGTTCATAAACACATGTGACATGAAATCAAGTAAAACTACATGTTATATGATTAATGTTTTTTATTTTGGCTTTATATAGTGCATGTGCTACAAGAGGGTTGAGACCATAGACTGTATAAAACATGAGACGTACATAGATGTTGAGATATAAGTGACACAGGGGTAGATATAGATTTAAATCTATGAGTAACATGTCTGATCAGCACCTGAGGCCATGTGCACGTTACATCAGATTTGCATCATAAATCAGGTGGTATGACGCAGCACAGCCTGCTCAGCAGCAGTTAGATAACCACCCACTGCAGGACCAGTCCAGGCTGATTAGTTTACTGTAACTACTGGCACAGGTGGCGTAATCTAATCTATGATCATTAGCTGCTAGATTAAACTTCCCTGAGCAGGCCTAAGTGTTTGTGATTTCTCACATCTGCTTCTCCCTTTTTGTCCGTCAAGCAGGTCCAATCAATCTGATACCACTTGCTTACACACACAAACTTAAAGATGCACACACACTCACTCTCTCTCTTTGTCTCTCACATACACACGCATATTCTGTATGATGTGTGCAATATAGATATTATATAATCTCTCTTATTAAGGATCATATATGACTAAAATGTAGGACTGTGCATTAAAATCATTCCATCATATCAACATGTTACTGGCTACAGGATCCATTATTAAAGGAATAGTTCGACATTTTGGGAAGCACATTTATTTACTTTCCTGCTGTGAGTTAGAAGATCGATACCACTCTCATGTCTGTATGGTAAATATGAATCTACTGCATGAAAACAGGGGGAAACAGACAGCCTGGCTCAAAGATAACAAAATCTTCCGACCCGCCTTCCACCTCACTAATTGATAGATGTGTTGTTTGTTTAATCTCTATGAAAAACTGTAAAATGAAAATTTGCATCTTTTTCTGATTTTGTACAGATTTTGCAAACAAGACATATTAATTAGTGAACCCCTGTTTCTAGTCTTTGTGCTAAACCGAGCAGCTGCTGCCTCCAGCTTCATGTTTACTGTACAGACATGGAAACAAGGAAAGCAAGGAAGCTTTTAAATTATTCCTTTAAATGTCAGGGTTGGGTGACATGTTTCATTTTCACTGTCATGGGATGGCTCTGATAAATGTGTATGGATGCAGACATAAGACACAAAAGTAGAATTTATGTCCGTAATTTATGGCACTCATTAAAGTATCATTTGCCTGAGATCATTATGACTGTTTAATAACATGTTAGTTTAGTTTTAATGTGCGATTATGATTTGCAGAATACATAATGTGAAGCACAGAAAGTAATAGCAGGTCAATGGGAGGCTTATCGCTGCAGTGCACGTCTGTTGAGCCTGACCGGCTGAGGAATAACTCAACTATAAATGGACCGATTCTAAACTGGGCACATAAATGAAAGACGGCCCATAAATCAGAAAGAAAATCAAGTGACCTTTTTCACCGGCGACAAAGTCTCCAAAGCCGATGGTGGTGAGGGTGATGACGACAAAGTAGATGGACTCCAGCGTGCTCCAGCCCTCGATGTGCTTGAAGATGACGGCCGGCAGGGCCACGAAGATGAGGCACCCGAACAGGATGAAGAGCAGCGTGGAGAAGACGCGGATCTTCGTCTGGCTGACTTTCCACTTCTGTAGGGAAATATCGAATAGATGATTTCCACATAGAGAAAATACACTTTTTAACGAAACCAGTGGAAAAGAAAGAAATTAAACACTCATGTTTTTCAGGTTAGCCCACATCTATGGACTTGATTTCTTGTAGTACAACACCTTTCCACAAATGATTGTGAAGGACATTAACACTTGAAAACATTCTGCCCATTTCCCACAGGCTTTTATTTTTCTTTGGCTCGCTTCACATCTTGATGAGTCACATCCTTCGACCTCCTTCTAGGAATGCATTTGCTGTTTTCTAACATCTCAAACGTCAGGCTGCCAAGCTCATGTGACATAACTTTCGCTGTCAGATGGCACGCCCACCCGAGCTGCGGAGAGGTGGCAAACGACTTGACATGCCTCACATGTACTATGGATCACTTATCAAGTATTTCACATAGTAGCTGGTATCATAGTGAATTAATAGCAGTTACAGCCTGTGCTATAAGCTGCAACTATGAGGATTTCAATTTGACATCCCTCTTTTGTATCACAGTTGCACTACATCAGAATAAATTCTGCATGCTGCGTTTTTTTCTTCTGCTGCCTTTTCCACTTGACGTGACTGCTTTCAGCTGGTTCCCTGTGTATTGTGCCCTTTTTCCCTCCCAGTTATGTAAGCCCAAAGCACAGCGCCTCAGAGGGGAAGCATAAAGAGCAGGCAGACATCAGATCACTGAGTCTGTGATGTCTAATGTCCTCGCTGCACTGAACAAAGTACAGCACAGTAGCATGCAGTCTAAAGAGACCTACAGCAAACTAAATTATGGGCTAGTGAAGCTGAGGTGGTAGCTGCTACAGTCCATTTATTTCCGTTGTTCGAGCCAGCTGACAACCTCACTCCTCCTCCCGCAGGAGGGAAGATACAGACTCTAAATCATAATTAACCTGTTGCTGCCAAGTATCAGGATTCTTAAAAACTGGTATTGTTAGTGCTTTTGTGCAGAGAGTGGAGGCTCCTATACTGTCAGAGACTGTCTTAGTGGACTTTATGTTTTTCAGCCCCACATCCACGACTGTATGTGCAAACTGCAAACACGACTGCACACAGACACAAAAGAACATCCTTTAAAACTGAGCTTTGGTAGAAACATTAAATGGTTTTGCTGCTCCATTGCTGCTGCCCAAGTGAGGTGTCTCTGCATAAAACTGTTTCCAAAAGTGCTGTAGTAATGTAATCTCGCAGTTTGCACTACCTGCGTTTTCAGTAAAATGTTCACTGACAAAATATTTCATTTGTTTTCCTAAAATATCGGCTCTGACTGCAGTATGTCAGTCACTGGGGACTCCATCAACAGGGACGTAAAGACAGCTGAGACATAGCACCTTCCCTTCAGCTACTGTCAACAAAAATCCTGCCTTAATATAAAAGCACCTACAGTATGTGCATCCATGACGGTGACACCTGTCAGTACGAACAACATCACCCACCAGCAGTCTGAATGGTTTTAAATCACTGAGGATCCACTGTGGAAAAATGATTTCGCTCTCTCCAGTTCCATCCTCCCATCGGGCCGTGACATTAGCTCATGCCTCCTCAGCCAGGATACTGTACATGGCTCTAATCCCAGTCCTCTGACACCCAGATCGACTGGGAACACGGATGTTAACGGTTACTCACTCACATAATTAACTCTTCACACTCACATAAAGAAATATGATGTGTAAGCGCTCGCATCTGTGCTGTTTTCCTTCACCATGCAGCAAACTCATTTGCCGTTCTGCTGACTCTTACATTACTGTAACTGTTGCTTGCTTCAGCACAACGTTAAGATGTAATTATGACATATGCCTTCACACACTTGAACATCCTCCCCTTCGTATTATGCGCATTTCTTCTATACCTTTAAAAAAGAAACATATTTTTCTTGTTTGCACTTAAGATCATTTTACATTTAGTCAGCAAATTATTATTTTTTAATATATTTTTTGGTTTTAAAATGTGATTTTCTGTTTTGTTTCTGTTGCATTTTTTTCCCCTTTGTCTGCTTTGTGAACCGCTTTGTATTGAATCCATCTGTATAATTGAGCACTTGCGATTGATTGCTATCCTTCCAAGCTGCCGGTTCGCCTTTAAATCTTTAGAAATGCACTTAGTAGCTTTAACAAAGAAATGAAACTTTCTAGACAGTCCTACAGTTCTCAGATAAAACAGATAATAGATGACCAAAACTTGTTTTCTCCACTATGGACAAACTGCAAAACCCAACAAGGTCAATTCCTGCTGAGCTTTTCTTACCAATCAAGAATTTGCCACCTTCAAGAAAAAGTCTGTGATATTAGAAAAAAAACCTAACAATTTCACATACTAATGGATCTGGCTTGTCTCTGCCTCTTCATCACACCACCGTGGGCACAATGCATAATTTTACACCTACTACCACTAATGATCTAAAAGAGGTGATACGGCAGCTGAACTTCTCCTGCTGCTCTCATGACCCAGTTCCCACAAAATTTTTCAAAAGTGTCTGTCACATGACAAATTGAATATTGTAAACACTTCTTTACAATCAGGAGTTCTTCCCTCAAGCATCCTATTATTACACCATGACTGAAAAAGAACAAGACCCATCTGTGGTGAGAAACTACTGACCAATCTCCAATATCCCTTTTCGAAGTGAAATAATGATATAAAAATGAATAATGAATAATGAAAATGGCACAGCCTTTGATATGTATCAGTCTCGCTTTAGGACTAACCACAGTGACACTGAACAGTGGATGACTGAAAAACTTTCTGCAGGTAAACAAAGACAAGACTGAAATCTTTGTAGAAAGTGCTGCATGGAGAGATCCACTCCAAACTGATCTCACTGTCAGGTTAGAAATCTAGGTTTTCATTTGGATCTTGAATTTGGCCCTCAACTTCATGAGCTGCATTAGAAGTTTAACTAAAACGACATTTAACCACGTAAAAAAGTACATTTCCAAAGTTAAATCCATCTTGTCCCAGCCAGATGCTGAAAATTCTGGTTCATGCATTCATCTCCTCTTGGCTACTGTAACGCCTTTACAGACTGTGAGACGACTCCAGCTCACTCAAAATGCTCACTGGAAAAAAACCCCAGTATATATCACATCAGCTCACTCCATAGCTCAATCCAAATATTGCTCACAAATATTACTTTTAGCATTACGGTGTAACTCCTGAATATATCTCAGACCTGCTCACTGCTTACGAACCCTCTGGAAATCTTCAGGCATTGGTCTTTGGTCTTTCATAACCAAGACCTACCTGTTCTCTAAGGCCTCTGTCTGTCTGTCTAGTTTAGAAAAAAGCATATGTGGTTCTGGTGCAGGGACCAATGAGAAAAACAAACAGCAGATATTATACTTACTTTGAGAAGATAAAATAAACTCTGCTGCATTTAATCTGTTTTGGCGTCTCAGTCTCTGTTTTCATCCTTTTTGGCTTGTGCACTGAGCAGCTGTTTGATTGCTTTGAAACACTGAGTTTCCAGGAGAAACTTAATGACTAACCATCAACCAGACTGTCCAGCAGAGTCCATTTATATTCTCTATGTCCAACATGATTAATGGTGCCTTCTGACTACACTGGCAGAACTGTGACGTATTTGTGTGCATGTGTGTACTGTATGCGCTTGTATATAGACAGAAGTCAATGTGTAACTTGCAGTGCGGTGAATAAACATCATTTTTTTTCACAGTCATGTATTGATCTGTGTGTGCTGCTAGTTAATTCCACTGAATTCCAAGAAATAAGATGGCAACAGTTCAGTGAGTTCAGCACAAAAGGCAGCAACAACACCAAAACCTGCTTCTTTGCTGAATTTTAAAATATGGCTCTAAAACAATGGGATTAATGTTTATGTTGCTCCTTCAACCTCGACCCTTCTTGTAATTCTTATAGGAACAGCTCCAGCAATATGATGTCACAGCTACCTGCATAATTAAGTCGAGAGACCAAAACAAGCTCATGCAAAACAAAAGGAGCTCACCACAATCATCTTCTCTACTTTGGCGATGCCCTTCCCGAAAATGGTCCCCAACTGGTCGCCGACGCCAGCCAATAAGAATCCAAATAATGGAATCCCCAGCAGAGCGTAAATGATGCAGAAGATCCGCCCGCCTTCTGTGTGAGGAGAGATGTTCCCAAATCCTGGAAGGAGACACAAAGAGTTAATTCATCCATTCAACAGACAGTAGTAAGGTGATAGTGTGTATGTTGCTGCCTATGTTATGAAGAGCACATGGTAAATTCCTGTAAGACCGTTATGTATTTCCAGGGGAGACTGCGACCTGAACGCAGCGCCTTAGACCGCTCGGCCATCCTGACGACTCTGCACCCGTCACCGGCCTTTACTGACGACTGTAATATTTTATGGGAGTAAATATGCTGTAATGTAGAATTTGTATGTTTTCCTATATAAAGTAAGCATTCTGTGTTCTAACATACAGCAAAGTGCTTGACCATTTTGTTCTCCTTTAAAAGATTTTTCACTCAATTTACCTTCCGTGTTCTAGCTATAGATGTCTTTTAAGTTACTTACAACAAGTGTAAAGTGAATGAACTGATATTTTTACATTTTGAAGCTCCAGTTTTATTTACTTTTATGCAGAAAACTGTTTTAGGAGAGGCATGTCCATAGCAGTTTGCAGTACTGCAGAGTGGACAAACCATGTTCACTTGCAAGGAGTATTTTCTCCTCTCTTCTCACAGTGTTGCACAGACACAGAGCATTTACACAACAGATCCAGTGAATGCTCTATTTCTTCAAGTATGTGGGTTTATGCATGGCTATCGTTTTGTTGCATTCTGAAGGAATGTGTTTTAGTTTTAGTTCTTTTGTTTTTTTGGTTCATTTGTGAATTTCCCCACTGTGGGACGAATAAAGGTTTATCTTATCTTATTTCTTTTGCACAAATTTCATTGATCCTTGTTTTGGACTTTTTCCCTGGGAAGGAACAAAAAGCATTTACTCAAAAAAAAAACAAGCCCTGTGAATGCTTTGTGTTTGTGTGTGAATTATGCTGGTGTTTGCAATAAAGCCCTGAAAGACAGTCCTGGGAAGTGTGGTCCTTGTCCACTATAATAGCACAAGCTATGAACGTTACCGCAACTTGTCAGTGTATATTTTCTATTTGTTGCACATTCTGTATCTCATTAGTGCACATCAGATGTTCACTGAAGCAGGCAGAAGTTTATTCAGTTTAAAATAAGCTGGGTAGGCAAGAAAACGTTCCACAAAGCTTGACTGTGCTGTAACATCACTGCGGAGAGACGCAGAGGAAAAACAGACAGAGGAATTTCGCTAGTGAGAGATGGAAGTCGTGTAAAAGCACTGACTCAGACTGGAGTTTATAAATCACACCCACTATGCACAATCAACTCTGACATGAATGAAAAATGAAACCAACAGCAAAAATGATAAGACACACTGTGTGCACTATATAGGCCTTCGTATGTGCGCACACACACAAATGTGAGTTCATCAATAGTTCACTGCTTCTTATCCTCTCTCCAAACCCATCATCACGTGCAGCTAGAAAAGCAGATGGAGCTTATAGAAGTCCCTATCCTAGTAGGGAAAAAAAAGACCTGTGCCTTACACAAACCTGACCACACATCCAATAACATACGGCTTTCATTATTTAACGTTTCATAAGGAGTCTGCGTAATGAACTACATCTACTTTTCTCTATTAATGCAGTCTCAGGTTGGGAGCTGCAGGGTGCCTTTTAATGACTTTCAGCTCTCACATTGGAGTAGAGTGACACTAAATGCGAGACAAATTGTCAATCAAGTCTCACTAATTTCATGATTAGTTCACTGGGAGGCAGGATGCTGGATTGGTTTTTAACACCTCCGGGTGCGTCTGCCGCCGAACAAACGAGAAACAGCAGCTCTCTCATTTGAAGCTGCACCCACTTTATATTTTGGAGACTGAATTAAAGAGACTGACTTTTGTTTATATTCTCAGCTCGCCTTTGAAAGCTATCACGATATCAGATGCGAAAAGCAGGTTTCAGTTAGCAAGCTCAAAGAGTTATTGTCATGCACTGGGATAAAATAGTGGCTTTCAGAGGCAACTGACTGTCTTTGTATTAAAAAGAAGATAAAAACAGCAAAATGAAGTAGCACATATAAGCATTTTTAAACAGACAACTTCAGCACATGAAAGTTAAAAATTGAGAAGAATGTGATTTTATATGTGATATGTATCCGAGATGTGGAGTTCAGCATTTAGATGATATATATTTGACTAAAAAGTTCAATTAGTTTCACACTTGACTACAACATTGCTTGCATGAATAATACATTAACTTTAAAATTTCCACCGGATAATGAGCTGAATCCTCGAAATGGACGAACCCATTCATCAGCAGGGGCCACAAATCACTGCATTCACGACACCGCTGCATGTGATCATTACATAACCTTCTAAGTAATGTGTCACGGTTTGTACCATCTCTCGGCCAATAAAAGCTTAATGACTTCCTTCTGAACTCATTAAGTGATGCTGGTAGAGAAAATGGCAGCACAGCATTTAACTGAATGACTTTATTAGCGTCTGTTAAAGACACGCAGCCTTGGTTTTGTTGGGTTTTTGAATCATTTTATAGCCAAAACGCAATGAAATCCTGTCATGGTGGATTTTAGATGGTGTGAAAGTAAGTAAGTAAAAACTGGCGCATTGTTTTCAACTATACTTCCTATAATTAGACACACTAGGATGTTGCCTTGGATGGATTTTACGTTCAGATTCAAGAGTAAAGAAAAGGACATTTATTCATGGAATAGTAAAATAAAACAGATTTTTTTGGAGTCAGGACACCTGTGCTTTACTGTCACAAAGAATAATAATGGCTTTTGCTTTTATGCATGAGGTCTGTTTGATCAATGCACTATGGGCAACGAGAATTTCAGCAAGAATAAAGCAGTTGGAGAGACTAAGCTCAGGAATCCCACAGGGAAGAAGCACTGTGAGATCAATCGTTACGACACCTCTTTTACTCCCAGGAGAGACAAGAAAGGAGGTAACATATATGAAATTTATTTCAGTCCATTTCCTGGATAAAGTGTATAGATGAAAGTAAGTGGCACTGGTGATCCTAAACAAATCAATGTGTGGATATGAATTCTTCCTCTACCACTTCTAGCTGAATCAAATATAAGAATAATATAAGAAGAGAGGTAATTATAAATAATTGTGTTCCTTTTTGGACTTTGTTCTATGTCTTAATATGTTGGTCACTGGCAAGGAATTCACACAGCTGCTTCAGAAATAGCTTCTCTGAAATACAATTTCTTTGCATGGCAGCAACGGCCACAGGACATTTTGTACCAATCAGGCAAAATTATCATGACTGCCGAGAGACAGCACAGCAATTATATGCTGTTTACACTAATAAGCATCACAGGTGACACACAAAACACCACCTGGGAGTCAGGTTTCTGCAAAGTCAAAGCGGTGAGAACTCTATGTACCAATAATATATTTTTCATTTCTGTGCACCTTCACCTTGCAACCTTTTCTAGATGTTTGAGTTTTTAAAAAAGCAAACAAAACAAATCTGTGTACTCAAAACAAAATTAAAGCCATAAAGCTCCCCTTTCTCTCTTTTCATGAGAAAACACCACTCAAGTCAAACATCAGTAAATCTGCCTTTTGTAAAGAGCGACTCCAGCAAATCACTGCAGCAGAAAGTGGAGAAGAAAAACAGGAAGTTAGAAGTCTAAGGTGAGCAAAAACCCACAGTGCAGTGTTTACCTTCTGCCTACACTTGATTGTCTTTAATCTGATACAAAAGCACACATATTTTCCAACCAGAGGGCAAAAGCAAGCTATTGCGATGCTGTAATATTTTCTAACTGGGGAATGAAGCAGGATCTTGGAGAGGTGAAGTGGAGCCCAAGAGCCAACCAAACAGACAAGCTGATATGTTAAGGTGTGCTTGAACGAGCCAGATAAGACGAGTGTGTGTGTGTGTGTGTGTGTGTGTGTGTGTGTGTGTGTGTGTGTGTGTGTGTGTGTGTGTGTGTGTGTGTGTGTGTGCTGCTGTGGCCAATGAATTTTCGCAGTTTTGGTGAGCAGAGATACAAGCCTGGTGCAGTGCAGCTCAATATTTGGGTTTTGGGCTTTGTGAAAAGTGCAATCTATCTCTTGAAATGCTCATCAAGACTGCTCACACATAATAGCCATTAATCTGAAAAAGTCACCAATTTACCACTCAGGGAGCAAAATCAATTTAGTTTGACTCAGTGTATTACACTTTCTGATTGGGGAATGAACTCTGATGGGATTCTAGATACGTGAAATGGAGCCCAACAGTCCACTGAACAGAAGCACCGATCTGTCAGGGTCCACTTGGAAGAGCCAGATGAGCTAGCTGTGTGTGTTGTGTGTGTGTGTGTGTGTGTGTGTGTGTGTGTGTGTGGTGGACGGGCTGTTCTATTTTCCTGATTAGTAAGCTCTTACAGCTGGAGGTGACAGAGAGAGAGAGAGAGAGAGAGAGAGTGAGAGAGGATGTGAAAAACATGATGGAAAAGGGAAGTGTGTTAGAGCCTCGAGCTGTGTGAAGGTGCTACATGATGACAGCCCCTTGATTACGTAGCACAGTAGCAAAGAGCAAATGAGCCCAGGCCCTTAAAAATCATATTCTTCCAATCTTCCAATCTTCTGGATTCAGACATCTGAGATAGTCCCCATCACATAGAACAGACACTCATTAACTTTCTGATATACTTTAACTTACTATTATTATTATTTTGTAAGTTGCACACCTTCAGTTGAAATAGATAGCTGTCAGATCAAAGAGACCTCAGAGCCGGGTACCAGTGAATAAAGTCTGTGATTTAAAATGGGGCCTGACCATTAAGAGCCTTTAAAAGTAATTCAGGTCTTACACTGAATGTGAAAATGAACAGGGAGCTGATGAAGAGGTGCTAGGACTGGGGTGATGTGCTTACGCTCTTTAATACCAGTCAATATCTTTGCATCTTTGTGGCAGAATAAAAAGTTAACAGAGGAGAAAAACAACAGGTGAATTTTGAAGTTAATGCAGAGCAAACTAGACTAATAAAGAACAAACTAAAGCTACAAACACAGTCTCTCGCTGAAAGGTGCAGAAGGGTTCACGTATGGAAAACTTCAATTTAAATTTGATGGATAAACATGTTTGTGGCTCTTGGTATCCTGACATTGTTGTGTTGTGCCATTACTTCGACTATAAGAGAAGTGGAGCCGCAGAACATAGCAAACATAATTGGCTGTAACAATGTCATAGTGTATATTTCATGGATGGATGTCTTTATATGGATGTAAAGATTAATTTGGACAGAGTGAAGGAGTTCATATGAAAAATGTAAATATACTGTAAGCAGTGTAATGGGAGCAGGTGAAAATGGGTTTGGATCACTATTATTCCTGTCTTTAAATCATCTGAGCCACTTTGAGAAATGTAACCAGGTTTTCAGCTCCACATAGCAGCAGACATATTTGTTTTTATTTGAAATTCATTTTCCATCAACACATCATCAGCAACAGTGAAACTTGCTGAAACTTTAGTGAAACCTGTGGATTCAAATATCTCTCCTCGATTCTGGAGAAGGATGAGGTGTCATGATAAAGATAATGTAAGTACAAGCAACTGCTTTATTGTTGAAACTTTCTGCAGTCCATATCTGAATGTTTTTTTTTGACATGCATACAGAGTAACTGATTACTTAACTGGTTTAAATGAGCAATTATTGGTTTAAATTTTAAAAAATGGTCTTTTACATTTGCTCTGACTTGAAATCTCATATAGCATGCAACTTTTTTCTTATTCTGACAACTGAATATGCAATTTAGTGTTTTCCTCTTTGTAAAAGTAAGAGTTTAGCCAGTTTAACAATGAAACTGTTGTGAAAACATAGTCATGCCAATCGTAAAATACTATATTGTGATTTGAATTCAATTGACTTCACTGTTGAAATGATTGATTGATAAATTCATGATTTAAATCACAGAGTACTGACAGCCACCAGAGACAAGACTGTCCTGGTGTCTTCAGCAGTCAGTCCAGGATCCTGGACATACAGAGGACTAAGAGGGAGGCTCTCATCCATCAGTCAGAGACGCTGTGTGCTGCAGACAGAGCAAGCACCGATGCTGTGCTGGAGAGACTCTCCGTCCAGCAGGACCCCCTCCCTTCACCTCAGCCCCCAGCTGGTCCCAGACAAAAGCCTGAAAGACGGAGGATCAGACCTGCTGCATGTGTACCTCCTTCAAATGTGGAGGTTGACGGCAACAGCAGGACATCCAGGACCCAGAGACACCAGAGGAGTCCTGCAACACAGGATGAGGAGGTAGAGGAGGTGTATCTCAGAGACTGGAGCTCCAGCCCATCAGCTTCTATCAGCTTGGCTGATACTCACACTCGCAGTGAGCTGACGACCATCCCACTAATCACAACACCTCATCAGACACCCATTACTACTTCTCCTCCTCCACAACCCAGGAGAAGACTGTTCCGTCTCCCTGTGATTTCGACAAACCTCAGTGGACCAGGTTAGCAAAGCTTGTACATTTTCATATATTCTCATAAGTCCTCAGCAGGTTAAAGGACATATTAATATGTGAAGATGTGAACAAAGTAAACATGCAGAAATGTGACTAATGAATATCTGTATCTTTATCTGAACAGTCAAAGAATTTGCCGGTGGATACAGACTCCAGACAGCTAAATATCAGATGGAGCATTTGCAGAAACGACTGGAGGACATTCAACAAAACCCCGTCCGTTTACCTCAACCTACGGCTACACAGAGAAGGATGCCTGCAATGACACGTGTCGCTCCAGCTCCACCCCAAAAACCTGCCCCACCCAGGAAGAGCGGACCTCGCCATCGGACGAACTTCAAGCTTGCAAGGGCTGTCAATGGAGGCATGAAGACAGCCAACAAATGCAACCTCCAGACAGCTAAAGAGAAGGAACTTGAGAAGCTGCAGCCACTTCGTAACCCTGTGGAAAGTCTGTCTCTCTCCTTCGAGTTCCTCAGCTCAGACAACTGGTAAGACTCCAACACCATGCAACAGAGAAACAGATTACCTGCCTGCAAATACCGGCAGTGCAAACAACTTGTACTTCAACAATGTTTAAGCTATGTAGTCAGGTCTGGTATTAGCTCAAATCTGAGCTCTTCATCATTTCAGTGATCGGGGTTAGCTATTGTTTGTTCTTCTGGGTCATCCACTAACACACATCCACCGGACTTGTCAGTCCATCAGTACAGTAACTTTACACAGCTCATTGTGGAGCCACTAACTTCTATCAATTGGTGCAACCATGAAACATTAAGTGTTTTTCATGTTTAGACATTTGCTGCAGCAGTTTAAAATGAAGGTGTATCAGATTAGTGTTCCTGAATAAAAGCATGGTGCAATAACGGTCACCTCCAAACAGGACGAGGAAGATTGAAGGACTGCAAAATATCCAAGCTCTGGTCCAGCACCATCCAGACACACTGATGGTCAAACTTCATGAAGTGTGTCTGGCTGTGATCGAACAGGTAATGAAGACATGTTCCTCTTTGTCTCTCTGTGTTTCAAGCTGTTTGCAGAAGTATGACAACTCACTGGTGACTCTTACTCTCTAGGTGAAAAGTCTACGCTCCTCAGTGTCCTCTACAGCGATGGACACCTTTGCCTATCTGTATGTCTACCTGAAGAAGGAGATGGACCCTCAGGTAGACAGGACAAGCCGAGCTCTGCTGCTGAAGATCGCACAGGCAAATGCAAACGTCTTCGTTCGGCAGCAGGCCAACATGGCCCTGGGGGCCATGGTGCAGAACTGCAGCCCGGGCCGAGTCCTGAACGCTCTGCTCAATACAGGGCTGAGGTAAGACCACAACGGAGAATCAGAATAAGTGTAGTAGGAACAGCATTCAAAGGAAATGAAACGAAACTGAGTGAATTTGTTTGTCTTTGTCCTTTTTTAGCCACCTGAGCGCTGCAGTGAGGGCCAGCACAGCTCAGCAGCTCCACCTGCTGGCTGACACACTAGGAGCGGATGCAGTCTTAACAGCAGGGAAGAACTTCACCCATCGCTTCCTTACTGCTGTCAGCAAGATGTCTCTGGACTCTGCTGCCGAAGTCCGGTAAGTTATCAAGCTGTGCATTTAGTTTTCAATGTTCAGAGTTGTATGATATGATGGTTTTCTGGTTTCCGACTCTTTGTTCAATCTTGTTCTTTGTTCACTGAAGTGCTAAACAGGTATCTTTTTACAGGCCTCATGGACATGCCATCCTCCATGAACTGTCCCTTCACAGGGACTTTCAGGGGCTTTGGAGGGATATCATCACTGAAAAAGACCAATGCCCTCTGAAGAGGATCCTGAGGACGGCGAAGCAAACGTAACTGGAAATTCTCAGTTGGCTGAAGCTCTATACGTGGTATAGATAATGGATGTAATATTGCCATTCTTAATAAAAATATTCAAGATTCTATATTTTGTTCTGTTGTTGTTTTGATTTGGCTGACAGGAAATGCTTTGGTGAGCTCACATGAAACAAAACTGATGTGTCGCATAACAACACTGACACATCGCTCCGTCCAAGTGGAGCAATAAACATTACTGTGAAAACTCTACAATATTTGAGTGTTACAAAACATTACAACTAGATACATTTTTGTATCAGACATACTGAATTAGACTTACAGTATAACTAAATGTAGCTGTTTTCAATGACAATTAGAAATGAAAAGTAGAGCGATCAGGAAAGAGCATTTCTTTGCTTCATCAGAACTGAACCACTGACAAAAAAATTCATTTTTTTTGTGAAACTAGGAACAAGTGCAAAGGCAAGTAGAAGCTTGTGGTGCAAGTGAATATGGCCAACTAACTCATGTAGCACGTAGAACAGGATTTTCGCAGGATATTTGGTCAGTGAGTGTAAATTTTCTGTGCAAGTGCAATTTCATGCCAAAATGGTCAAAACCGAGCTCTGCCTCTGTCGGCTTAGTGCGTCAAGAAAAATGGAGAAAAATAAATGGACTGTGCTAATAAAGCTCTTTCTGACATTCAATCAGAAATGTTTCCACATCTTCAAGAGTAAATGTCTTCACATTTTGTACGTTTTTCAAAGCACTGCAGGCATCTAGTGTGAAGTCTTGTCAGAAGTCTCTAAAAAGACAAAGGAACGAGGAGCGAGTATTTGAGAAACCACTTACCGATAGTGGTGATAACAGTCCCAGCAAAGAAAAAGGAGGAACTGATGTCCCAGAGGCTCGGCTGATTCGATGAATTTCCTGAAGGGTTCACACCTGCTCGGACTGCTGAAACTACTTGCTGGAGTAGAAAGTGGAAACACAAAAACAACAACAAAAAAAAAGTTAACACATATTACACTGATTAAAACCAAGAGAGTTTAGTATGAGTTGTGAAAAAAATGAGGGGCATCTCTCCCCTTCATAAAATGCACGAGAAAGGTTTAAATTGAGAATATGGTTTGTGTCATTCAAAAGAGGATGATTTTGAGTGGTATCAAAAAAGGGATGGTGGCTGTGATACGATACTAGCTGGGTCGGTATTGTGCTGATCAGAAGTCTTTCCAAGTTGACTTTGAGGCTCAGCTCAGTGTGAGAAAGCCTTTAGACACCAGCCGTCTGCCCAGGAAACAGACGTTTTTCCCACTCAGGACTGGACTCATGACGGGAACGAAGCCACCAGCTGGAGGGAAAACACACCACTGCACGGCTTCTTACTCCCACAATCACCTAAACATAGATGTGAGGAGCAGTGAAGCTCAGACACTGAAAGACGTGCATCCACACTACAGATGTGTGGGTCGGTACCACAGGCCATATAAAAATATAAATACTATATACAGTCTGTCATTACTATTTTAATATCTAAGCTTCACACAGCAAAGATCCAATCACAGCTTAGCAATGAGGAAACAGAGCCAAGCTTTAGATTTCTCCACATATTAAAGTGGCGTGCACAGGGCTCTTTTTCAAAACCAAAAACACAAGAGCCAAAAGCAACTATAGGGTGCAAGGCTTGTCAAATGGTCAATTCCTCGGATCTCACCAGACCGTGCAATCAGTTCACTGCAGTAAGATAAAGGGTTTATGGCCCAAGTGGCTTCTCAAGGTCCAAAATCATTACAGAGAAATGAAAAAGGAAAGCTTTGAGACCTCTGGGAACCAGCAGGCACTTCAGCTGGTACCTAATAGATAGCAGAATACTATACTTGACTAAAGCTTTTATTCCCCTATGTATTTTACAAGAGAGAGCAATAAAAATGATCTAATTCTTGAGCCGTGTGCGTTAATAAATGTAAGATGTGCACGAGTATTTTTTTTTTATTATCTCCATTCTTTGTATTTAGTATCAATAAACCTTCAGGAGCAGAGCTGTAATGCTAACAATAGTGATGTACAGGATATAAGACCCACAGTCCTCCTGAGGCCCGATTCGACCTATATTCAATTGAATGCAGTACAAAGACAAGATATTTAATGTTCAAACTGATAAAAAGTGTTGTTCCCTTGTAAATATGTTGAAAAGGATTTGCACTTTTTTTTTTTTATTTGCACGTTTTACACAGCGTCCCAACTTTTTTGGAATCTGGGTTGTAGCACTTCTTCTGAGTCTACATATGCACACACACAGTTTGGGATTACTGCAATGCCAGGGTGTTGTCTGCTGCGATTCATCATCCTTCATGAAACTGAGAGGGCTTTAATTAACCTACGACTGTTGAGTGTGATAAGGCAGGAAAGAGCAAGTGTGTAAAAGCTGACATTCATGAATAATGGATTAGAAACCGAGCACTAATGTAACGGCACACGGTGTTAACATGACACAGTGGGTTAGAAGGTGGACAGATATGGGCTAATGGGTGTGAATGCTGTTGTAATGTAGCTTACAAAAAAACTGTGTTGCTTATTCACATAAGCTGACAAACAAGAGATTAAAGTGCCCAGTATCCTAGGAATTATATTCATTCTAGATCTATTTTGAAGCTCAAAATTTTCCAACATGAAATGAAGCTCTAGTGCAAGTTCAGCCAGGAAGACAACAATGCTTCAATCACAAGCCACTTCTCATCTTTCCTTCTGTGCATGCTCACGCACATTTCCTGCTGTCAGTGTTTGAGGCTGTCATGGTAATCAGCTGTCTCATCAGCTGTTCTCTTCCATCCAATAGCACGGTGTCACACCCTCATCGCTAGCCTATCATCTTTGTGCTCTCCTTTTAAAATACGAGCTTTCTCTGCCCTAGCTCTTTCATATCGTTGATTTGCGCGCCCCTCCACCTCCCCATCGCCACCTCACCCTAGCCTCCACTTCTTCACCCATCTGGCTCTCACAGTCTCCAGTCGCCACCATCACCAGTGTCAGGACTGCAGAGGTTTATCCAGAGATGGCTTGCACAGTAATTCTTCAATCAAGACGTCTCCCCCCAGTGTCCAAAATGCCAAAGACTCCCTGTCAAGTTTCAATATCAATATCATCATCAATGTCACTTGTGCCAGTGCAATACATATAGCGACGTGGAAAGTGAGGATTTTTAACCCATCTATAACCGTACCATTGCTGACATGTACAGATATTGTAGAACTTAATTTAGTAGTATTGAGTAGTATTTCTGCACAAAGCTGGACAAAGAAATCCAAAACTACTGGCATGGATAAATATCAATTGAGGAAAGTGTAAATATATTTTTCTATTAAAACAAGCACTATGAGCAGCCTAAAGCAGGACTTGATTATCTTGTGTACTCCTTGTTTAACTGTGGGTTGCAGCGGCTCAGTGAGGAGTCGACTCGCACACCTCCCAAATCTCAACAACACACAGTGATTGATCGATCCATTATCATCCTGTCAGGAAGTCTTTCTCTATTTTTTTTCCAGCTTAGTACTGCCACCAGTATAGCAGAGCAGAGAAAAATAAATCTTCCTGTCAAGGCTTCCTTAAAAGACTTAATATAACAGATGAATAGATACATTATGTTTTGATGAACATGACACTGCATCCTTATATAAATGAAACACAATCATGTGCAAACAACACCCATACACTTCAGCCTGGAGAAGCCTTAACTTGATAAGAGAACAATCATCCTACTCTGCAGTTCCCCTCAGCTCTCTGCAACATTTTAGCTTCTTTCAGCTCACTGTTTCACTTTTTGTTTTGTTTTGCTCTCGTCAACCTCGTTTTCAGCCAAACAACGAAACATCTTTTGACGCTAAGTTCAGAATAGTTCCGCGTTTCTAGCTATTCCACCCTCAGTCATTTCCAAATAAAACAAAGGAGAGGGGTCAGAGATACAATTCTGAAACCCTACATTCACTGAACACATCATTTAGCTAATCGCACCATCAGACAGGCTTGGCTCAGTCAGCCGCATTGTTTCCCGTCCAAAGCGACCATATTAATTCACTGTTTTTTGGCACACAGCTGTTTGCATACTAACTATGGCCATGGGAAATGATAAGGCGGGATAATGTGAAGACCACACTGGCTGTCTCCAAGCCGAACCAAACAGCCAGAGAGATTGAATCGTCAGAGCTTTTTGACATCGCTCACTTTTTTAATTACTCCCTTTGAGAGCACATCTCTTCTCAAACCTCTGCTGACTGGCTTTTGATCAGCGGGAGCCTACAGAGGTGAATGAGTGTGTGTGTGTGTGTGTGTGTACATAATTAAGTCAAAGTGAGCGGGAGACACCTATATTGAAGCTGTGTATCAATAAATCATCAAAAGAGAAATTGCTTGATAGGCTGCTGAAGTCACAGAGCTACTGTCAGGTGAATAATGGACAGAGCTGTTTGGTCAGACTGCTGTCGAGTGAAAGCATCGATTATTTAAAAGGCGGCAAGATTTCTGTTGGATATTTACTGTAGAAACTGGCTCAGAATTAGCCTGATAGCATTAGGAAAACATTAAAGTGCTCTTAAATGCCTCCTATAGGCAAACTGCCCAGATTTCATTTGCTGAAGCCTTGAGCCTTGAGCTTGAGCCAATAATTAATTCAGTTCATTCTGCAGTTTGTTTCTGAGGTTCAAGACTAAGACGTTTGGTTTTTGTAATTTGCAATGAGCACAGACTGATTCAGTGGAAAGGTCAGTGACAGAAGGAGTCATCCTTGCCTGAACAGACACTGAACTGGCTGAAAAGACATTTTTGAGGACAGTTTGCAATAATGTTTGGCTGCATTGAGACAGAAGCCTGAGAGAGAGTTTGAACATTAGTGTGACGGGGAGTGGGGAAGGACTCAAGTGCAACACACGAAAACGTTGATGAATAATGGCCTTTATTAAAGGCAAAAGAAAATCTTAACAAACAAAAACTCACTGTAACAATGTGTCCTGGATAGTCAAAAAAAAAACCTAATCACATCCAGAGCAGATCCAAATAATCAAAGAAGAACAAACCAATCTAAACACGACGAAAGCACTGACGGGCATGAGGGAACAAGAACAGAGGAGAGGGAGAAAGGGGAAAGAGGAACAATCCGGCAATGGCTGAGTGGGGTGAAATGGCTTATATAATGTCCTGATTAGTAGTGGGCTGCAGCTGAGAACACAGGTGACTAGATGAGGTGGGAGTGGCAGACAGGTAAGGTGAGGCAGAGGCGGGGTGAGTGGAGAAGAACCGGGACCTGAGGTGAGAAGCTATGGCAGGTGGATAGTGACAGACCGACAGAACTAGAACAGGTAAACAATGACAGGCAACAAAGACATAACCAAGGCATAGAACACAGACAGAAAACCAAGACAGAAAACTACAACATAGAACTAAGAAACAACTAGGACACACAACATGACAGAACTGAAAGAACAGGACCATACTGACCGAAAACTAAAACATGAAAACTAAGGTAGGAGAAAATCAAGGCTAAACAAAACTACGCCGAGGCCTAGCAGGCAGAACTGTGACAATTAGGGGCCAAACAACACAGGAGACACAACATCCAACAAGGTCAGCTTTACAGCAGTTGATGCCCTTATTCAAAAATACCCATTGGTTTGTTACAAATTTAATATCACAGCTAGTGCATATTATTGATAGATATTTTTTCCTCTGGGTAGCCATGCGACTTTGGCACAACAGTGCTTTGAGCTGAATGCTGTTGTTGTTATTGTAAATATCCTGCATAAATCTTTTTAATTTTGATTTTCATTACTATACTACTGGTGTTTATCCTCACCATCTCAGTTTAGTGTGTTACCATGGTAACTTTCACTGACATGCACTAAACACGTAGTACAATCCAGGTTTGATGATCCACAGTATTATGTGGTAAGTTATTTAATGGATGAGTGAAACCCTCAGCAGATAACCACATGCATTAGGCTTCACCTGCTACAGACCATAAAACGTACAAATTTATAAAATGTCATTGCAATTTTTTAGCCATTGCTGAAAGCGGCTAAAAGGCTATAAGGTGGTGCAGTAAACAAAGAGTCCCACACTTTCATAATTGGAGAATCAACTGCTGCTACTGTTTGCTTTCATTATTTCTACTGCCTCCGATCTAAATTATCTCTATCCAGTCAAATGTTTTCTCAACTGGTGAAAACAACTGACTGCGTTATGCCAACTAATGGGCTGCCAATGTTAACGAAAACTGAGAAATAGTGATAATAAGAAAATGGAGGAGAATGATGAGTATTTACACAGGCATAACAACACCACATGCTAAGCGTACCATTTGCTTTTAAGTGCAAGAAACCATTGTTGTTATCACTGTAATAAATAAAAGGGGGTGGTTTGGATTCAGGAGCCCTTCCTTCGTCGAAGGCTCCACATTCATCCACTCCTGACAAGACATCAGTATCTAACAGTCTGATACATAACGATCTTGTGACAGAAAGCACCATCACCATCATTGAACAGCAACTCAGCATCTCAAAGCCAAATAACTGCCATCTGTTACCAGCCTGTCTTAATTGAAAGCAGTCTCATGTATATACAGTAGATGGGCCCTGAGCATTATTCATAATAAATCCTTGTTGGCTTGGGTCAGTTTTAATATGATCAGAGCTCGTACTGTAAATGTCACTGAATGCCAGCAGAGAGGACAACAATTTCTGAAGTAACAAGGTTTCAATTCGACATCAGCTTGGGAAAAAAATGACTGAAAGTTGAATTCCTAAATATTTAACCATCAGCCTGAATAACACCTGAATACTGCACTGCCTGCTAAAGCTACTGCATCTCAACCATCAAACCCAGGAGATGGAAAAGGTGAGAGATAATTTAGAAGAAAAAAAAAATCCCTGATGCTTGTTCAAGATCTCAGAAAACATCCAATTAAACCTACATTTATATTTTATACTGGATAGTGATGAATATGCATGAACTGCATATGAAGTATGTCATCAATACTGCAGCCCAGATGTGGAGCAATAGGAAAACGAATTCACACGGTATCTTGTTATACTTGGAAAGTTTTCTCCTGATTACCAGAAGGTGCATGTTATCGAATGCTTACTGTACAATCTTTCTTCATCATGCTGATGCTCTGCCATAAGGAGTAAAGCAACATCTTAAATGTCAGTGTAATTAAAGTGGCTTTACTGAAGAGAGGACAAAATCCCACATACAGTTACTGATGAAAATCCCATGCTAGGTTGACAACAGCACAAATATTGTGTGTTTTCAGTCGTGAAGTAAATCTTTTAATAGATGTAATTCTGTTTATTCACACTCACAGCACTAAATGTAGTCTTAAACCTGTCTTTTATTTTCTTACTTAAAAAGTTTTGGATCCATGTTCATTAAACACATCTGGCATCCAAGCTGGACTAATTTACAGGTAAATATCCATATGTTCCATAAAAGTGTTTGACTTAATATAATGTATGAAATATATGCATTAGAATAAAATATAAATAAATAAAATATACATCTTTTATATTTTTAGCATATTACTGATGCCGTGCGTTTGGGGGGACGTTTCGGTATCAGGAGGCATTTTAACAGAATTAGGGAAATGGTTCAGCAAGGGACAAAAAAATTTGCCGGAATCAGTGTCTCGCGGGAGTTAAAGACCTTTCAGTCCGAGCACATTAGAGAGGCAATCATCATCCACAAGCCCAATATGCCAGCGAGATTCCCCAAGAGGAAATGTTTTTCATCAACCCTGGTTGATGGTGAGATCCAGTAATCCATAAAGGAAGAGTCATAAAGTCAATGAATGTCTTTTATTATAACACTTCTCAGTCAATAGAGATATTTATAGTGCACTTTATGACATTTTTGTAAAATTCATAAACGACTTATTTCATTTAGTCAACTTTATTTTTTACTTAAATTCAGTTTCAGTACAACTGCACAGTTCATACTTGCAGCTCCAGGAAGCCAACATTAAAAGTAAAGCAATTTAAGATGCTTTGCTTTAAGAAAACAAACCCAGCACTTCTGGGTTCCTTTGAATTTTTAATGTAGTGTTTTATATAATATTTGTGAGATATAAGTGTAGATCAGTTGTGGCAGGAAGCACTGGAAAAAAACAACTCCTCCAAATTAAAACGTCAAAGTGTGTTGTTTGTAGCTGCTCTTTAGAACAACACATATAAGCATTTTTCGATCTGATCACATCATTCGCCTGTGCCTTCTAAAACTGCTATATGATGCATTTTAATGATGTGACAACACTATGGTTAAGGTTTAGTTGGGTTTAGGAACAAAAACAATTTGGTTTAGTTCAGGAAAAAATGATGGTTCGGGTTAAAACAATTACTTTGTTGTGGTTTGAAATACTGTGATTTGGGTTCAAATGACTACCTTGTTAAGGTTAGTGGACCTTCATAGTCATGGCTACAATACTAACAAGGTGGTTAAGGTTAGAAATGATAGCAGCCATGTTTAAAAAAATACAACATTGTCTTTCTTTGGAAACAGGAAAACAAACAGTGTTCTCTGTATGTAGATATAACACAGTCTCCAAGGGCCACAGAAAAAAATGTAATATCCTCAGGTTACAGCTCTGGCAGTGGTTACAGTCATTGTGTCCACAACAAGTCCTAATCCAATGTTAACGAAGGTAAAGCTGCCAAATGCCCAACTTTAATCTCAGTATGTATTGTTCTCTCTTTTCCTGTCTGTGTACAGTAATCATAGAAAATCTGTACACACAATGTGAGATTTTAATACACTCAGTCAGTCTTCACCAGGTTCTGCAGAGGAGAAAAGATCTGAATTATTGATATGACGCTGGTGCTTCCACCTACCTTAACCAAATCCTCCAGCTCAGAAGAGTTCACGCAGGCGTGCATGGCCAAGAAGTCCAGTTTTTCTACGAGGATGGCCAGCTGTTGGGAACTCTCATGCGGCTGCTCCAGCGCTCTAAACACAGTGGCTCCAATAATGAGGTAAAGCACCACCAAGAAGAAGATGGCGGACACAGTTTTCCACCTCATGACAGTGGTCCGGGTGTCGCACTCATCGTCATCTGGGGTGTTCAGCACCACCGGTTTGGCCGAGAACGACAGGCGAGGTTTGGAGTTGTGGGCAGCAGACTTCGGGTCAAGAAGGTCAGGTGCGGCCACTGCAAAGATGGAAGTGATCAATGGGGATCAATTACTTGCAATTACAAGAGGATCAACCTGGTGTGAATATCTATCTATCTATAGATAACCACCGTGTGGTTCACACAATATATTATTTTAATTTTGGATTATTTTCTCGATTAATTGTTAAATCATTCGGCCGAAAACAGTGAAAAATTGCCAACCACCATGAATGTGAATTCTTCAGAAGTCTCAAACATATTTAGTTTGCAATGATAGAAAACAAAGAAAAGCAGCAAATCCTCATGTCATAGAGAATGTTTGACATTTTTGTTTAAAAATGGCTTGAATGATTAATCTGTTATCAAAAATGTTGATGATTTTTCTGTCGCTCAACTAACTGTTTAATCCAACAACTATCTCAGCTCTCTATTACAGAATAAATAATTCAAATAAATTGGGATGCAATAACCCTCTGAAGAGAGTTGGGTGAGCGCTGAGAGATTCACTACTTTATTGCCACATCAACATGATTGATTGGACTTTGTCTGAGTGAGTTCACTTAAACAGAAAAGATACAAAATAGTAATAACACTTACTGATAAGCACATGATTCATTAAACAGATACTATCCAAAATATCCACCCAACATTCAAGTGGAGTGGATAAAATAAAACCCAACACATAGGAACACGTGCTTCAAGTGCTTTAAAAACATCTGCTCTATGGCACAAATGATTTGACCTGCCAGGTGGACTGCAGTGCCATGTTTGGAGTACTGAGGAGACAGACAGCTTCAGGATATGAACCCTAATGAACTTTATCATTGATGGCTATTACAATATCTTCACTTCAGAACAGATCAAACCCTGAACACTGGTGTCAAATATTCTTTATAATAACGTTTATTATTTCACTTATTCCCTTTAAAATACAAATGATTTGCAGGTTTTCAGTACTTCATAATTGATAGATAAATAGATTGATATACTTCTTATTCACATTCTTCTAATTCTTCGGTTGAGCAGCTAAAAGTGTAACAGCATAATATGTAACACAATATTTGACACATGGGAACTTAATGTGTCAAATATTCTGTGTCTTTATTGTAAAAACCAGTTTCTCTCATGGTCTCTGATTCTTCCAGTAGAACAGCGCCACTCTGCAACCTGTAATGATCTGCAGCAGGTAGAGCACTTTGCACTGCAGCATGCTTCATCCCACCTGTCAACATGTTCACTTATATCTGCACTTAAATACATGCATTTCCATATCCAAGCTTCCTCTTCTGAACTGGATCTAATGAGGAGAATCATGATTTCTACCTGGATTCAGAGTAATAAAATATAATCCATAATCACAACCTAAGCTAAACATAATTCTAATATATATATGTATTGTTGTGACAGTGTAGCTTATACATATGTTTCCCCACAGGAATAATAACTAAAACGTTTTTGTTTGCTTTTAGGTCCAGAAACACAATCACTAAAAATGAATCACTCTTTGTCACAACACAGTTTCACAAACACCTTTATACAATACATGCAATGATATAACCATCACATGAGGTCATAAAATCAATTTATGGGGTGGATTACTCATTTGATAGGAAGCTGAAACCATGTGAAATAAACCCAGAGAAATTGAAAATATTTGTATATCTTGTCTTTTGTTTTACTATATTTGTAGTACGACATAACATTTTCTTAATTTCTCTCAGGTCTTTTTACTTTTTCTCAGGTTGGATGCTTGTTTTTTTTCTACGTAAAACTCAACCTTGCATGCAAAAAAACCCCCAACCCTAATAAAGCTACTGATAAGTTCAAACAGGAATAATGTGAAACCAGAAAAAAAAGATGCCAACAACAACAGAGACCTCAGGATCTACAAATGCAAATGTCTTCCCAGATTGCTGTTCAGCATCACTTTGCAAAGGTGCACAGTTAATAAAAGTCAAGCCAACTAGTTGTTAAAGCACTCACTTCTCTACCATCTCGTCTCTCTTTGTTTCCTCATTGACGGATCTTTTCCTCCAAGACAAGCTCAGACAGCGCTCTCCTCTCAGTGTCGCCTTCTGCTGCTCTCCACATGCTGCCCTCCAGCTCACAATCTCTGCAGAACATACATCCAGGACATCGCGTTCCCAGCACAAGACGCGCTAAGACCGTGCGTAAAGGGAGCGGGACGCATCCGTGACAGCCGTGAAGGTGTGTGGAGACATTACGCGCAGCGAGGTGCCTCAGTGGAAGGACGCACAGGTGTGGACTGTGAGGGTCAGAGGATGGACCCGACTGGTGTGACAGGATGGATGGAGGCACTCCCACTGAGAGAGAGAGAGAGAGAGAGACTGAGAGAGAGAGAGAGAGAGAGTGGCTGAGAGAGAGAGCGAGAGAGAGCGAGAGAGAGAAGGAGAGGCTGAGAGAGAGAGAGAGAGACTAAGAGAGAGACTGAGTGAGAGAGACTGAGAGAGAGAGAGAGAGAGAGAGGGAGAGAGTGGCTGAGAGAGAGGGAAAGACTGAGAGAGGGAGAGAGACTGAGAGAGAGAGAGAGAGACAGAGAGAGAGAGAGGGAGAGAGAGAGGGAGAGAGTGGCTGAGAGAGAGGGAAAGACTGAGAGAAGGAGAGAGACTGAGAGAGAGGGAGAGAGAGAGAGAAGGAGAGGCTGAGAGAGAGAGGGAGAGAGGCTGAGAGAGAGAGAGAGAAGGAAAGAGAGACTGTGAGGGGGGCACTGAGAGAGAGGGAGAGGCTGAGAGAGAGAGAGAGAGAGAGAGGGAGATGGAAAGAGACTAAGAAAGTCTAAGAGAGAGGCTGAGAGAGAGAGGGGGGGGTGCGAGAGGCTGAGAGAGAGAGAAATGGAAAGAGACTGAGAGAGTCTAAGAGAGAAGCTGAGAGAGAGAGAGGGAGAGAGACTGAGAAAGACTAAGAGAAAGAATGAGAGAGAGAGAGAGAGAGAGAGAGGCTGAGAGAGGTGGAAAGAGACTGAGAAAGACTAAGAGACTGAGAGAGAGACTGAGAGAGAGAGACTGAGAGAGAGAGAGAGCGATGGAGAGAGAGAGAGAGGGAGAGAGACTGAGAAAGACTAAGAGACTGAGAGAGAGACTGTGAGAGAGAGACACAGACAGAGAGAGAGAGAGGAGCTACTTGCTTCAGAGGCTTCTCATGCTGCAAAATTTCACCAAACAATGAATGATGAAGATAATATTTAATGCATTGCACATAAATGGGACTATAACTCCTCATTAAGCCGCTGCCTGGCTCAAGAGCACACTGATGCTGCTCAGTACAGAGTGTTCACTTCCAGCTTTGGTTTGTTTGTTCAAATTTGTCAAATTTGCCATTTGTATGTCATTAATTTGACTCGAGAGAAGCTCGGAGAACATGTTTTATTGACTTTCTGTAAGAGCCTGCAGGGTGACTACAACTACCTTTCTGCTTTATTTGTTCCGTTTCTTTCTCAAGGGCATTTTCATGCCGTTCGAGGGAGAAAAGACAGAGCTGCTGTTTCCTTGCTGGACAAGTGATTTAATTTGGCGACATCCCAGTCACAAGCCCACATCTCACATCCAACCGCCTTATCAGTGCAGGAGCAGACTTCAGGTTGCAGTGGCTACATGTCCTGAAGGGCAGCTGTCGGTGTTTCATCTGAATTAGTGAGACAGTCTGGATGGTTCGTGTCCCAGTCGTAACTTACAATCCGCCTTGGCGTGCAGGTGTGATCGCTACGTGAATACACAAACCCAAGGCTGACATGGATTTTCAGTAATTTGATTGTCAGTTGCAGTTCAGCTCCTTTTTCTGTCCTTGTGGGGGTGGGGGGTTGAGGGGCGGTGAAAGAAAGGATGTGTGTGTCCACGATATTGATTTGCATGAGCTACTACAGCTAATTGAATTGCGTGGAGACTTGCACAGCTGCACCGTTTGTCTTCAGTGCTGACACACACACACACACACACACACACACATTGAAAGATCCTCTGTGTGTGTGTGTGTCAATGAACCACAAAATCTTTATCTAAGTGCAAAATGAAAGCTGATAGTAAGAATAACTCCCAAGTCCCACTTTTGCTGATATTTCAGAGTTGTGCTGGGGACAGAATGCCTCTCTTGCAAAAAAAAAAAAAAAAAGAAGAAAAATATATTGTTCTCTGCAGCGTGACAGTAAACCATAAAACGATTTCACACATGCATTGTGCTCTGCCACTTAAAAGGCTTTCGCTGGATTGTGTCCAGATAACAATAATTGCTCGTTCCATCATAAATCACCAGTTACAGTACAGTAACTGTTTGCTCCTGCTCCTACTGTCTTATTCTGTTCCCTGTCTGCACTCACATGCTCAAAGAATGGCAGATTAATTTTCATAGAAAGTCTGAGTCCGACATGTGGGGAAGCCATGTTTTCATCTTCCATCGTCCTCTGCTGATGTTTGACAGTGAAGGTGTATCCGGTGTTCTCGGATGCTGCTGTCTGTTTTGATGGCTAGAGCTCATTAGTTAGAGGGTTTCCTCCATCAGTCAAGATGTGGACAACCTGCTCCTCCTTCAAATATATTAAGAGGTTTGAGGTATTTCCTGTTGCTATGTGATGCAACAGTTACGTAGCAAAGCTAAATTATTTCTGTGGACAGTTTCAAGTCCTTGTTTTACTTGTTTCCAAATTCTCATTCCAGCTTCTGTTTTACATTCAATCATGGCACCGTGTGCTCCAGAAGTCAAGTAGATGAAATTAATTTGTTCAATATTACTCATGTTTCATCCAAAGAGCCAAAGACTTACATGATTAATGGCTTGAGTGCTGGATTTGCTTCTGTTGCTATGATTCAGGTTCTGCTGTAATTGCAGCAATGGATGCTGTAGCTACATATTATTGTGTTTGTTTGCAGCCCTGCAAAGCCTTTGATGTTGGCTTGTGATTAATATAAAGATTTTTTTAATATCAATATATTGTTTCATGATGGATTCTCCAGCAGCGGCATCTAATGAGCAAGATATAAAGCAGGGAATCCCACCAGTGTTAATGTTCATTCACCTTAATCCTAACCCTGTTAAAGGTTACTTTGCATTAATAAGCAGATAGCTGTGTGTACAGGGCGGCGTGTTATTGGTGCAGTGAGCTACAGTGCCAACAGCCAGATGGAGAGCAAGAAAAAAATGGGAATGTCTCTGAGCAGCAGAGAAAGAAACAGGCTTTTGAGTTTGTATTAATCATTTTTATAATGTAGTCAACAAGCTCCCATCAATCCACTGAGAGCGTTCTGCTTGATGTCCTCAAACAGGTCAGAGACAAATAGGATTCATTGGCACTCAAGCAAAGGTGCTAACATGCATTCAGTTTGGCTTCTGCTGCTGAAGTGTACTTAAAAAAAGTTTCACACCATTATTGCTGTCATGTTCTACAACAGTTCAGCAATGTGGGAATTTGGCTGTCTGTTTCTGACTTGGGTGTCACGGTTTTGTTCTCTTGTGTTTTACTAGTTTATTTTCAGTGTCTTATACTCCAGTGTTTTTGGTGTAGTGTTTGGTCTGTTGTTCAGGCTTTGCTTCAGTGGCTGGAAGTGTGGTCTTCAGGTGCTGGGGCTCTCTTGTATCCTCTCAGCTGTCCCCGATTTCACCGAACGACTGGCAGCTTTAAAAGACTTCTGATTCCACCTGCAAACTGCCAGATCGCCCCTTTGTACGTCCCCTTTCCTTGCTCCCTGTCTTTACCTCTGTTTCTCCAGTGTTTCTTGCCCTTCTAGTGTTTCCAGTGTTTTCCTTTTTCCAGCATCTCCTGTGTCTCCTGTGTTCTTCCTCATCTTCACCTGCTCTTTTGTTACTTTTTCTGTAGTTTTCATCTGTTTTCGTCACTCTGAGCATCCGTGTGTCGAGTCTTTTTCTAACCATCCAAACCTAGTGGATATAGATGCTGAAAATTCATAATAATGAATCATATCAATAATAATGTGAAATGTCTATTTGTAATTTCTTTTTCTTTTAACATGACTTCTTGGTTTGTCCTCTACAGCATTTTCCATTTCTTCTTCTTGTTCCTCTGATTATTTCTAAGCTTTGATATAATTTGCTCACACAATTATATCTCTCATCAAGGTCAAAAGAGGAAAAAAGATCAGTTTGAAAAGCCTTCACTTCTATTAAAGAAGCTATTACAGCCCAAGTTGTACATGATATATGACACAGGAGGCTTATCTCTGAATTGCTTGCCAGCTCAAGTTTGTTTGCTATCTGTTATAACACAACAGAGTGGAGTGTAATGTGCAAACATAGTCGTAAGTTAAATGACCTGAATTTCCATTTACTTTGAAAGCATTTTATCTCGGGATATAATGCAGCTGTGCAAAATTAAATTAGAGTTACTCAACATGACTGCTGTGAAGAAATGAGGGCTGAAGCCTGATTGAAGCTGTCGCAGAGCTCTGTTACCCCTTCAGACGACACATTTACATTGATGTGTCTTTCTGTTTATTGGGTATTTTCAGGAGTTCTATTCAGGCACATTTGAACAGAAAACTTAATGAATGCATTTGTCCCTTTGTCATCTCATTAACAGTCTCCTCATGCGGTGTGAACTCCTGCTTCAGCATCTCTCATCCTAATTCGCTTACTGTTTCCCTCGAACAGGATGTCACCTGTAGCAGGAACATATGGCTTTTGTTACATGACAGTAATCTTGTTATCGGTGACATCGTTGCATTAATGGACCCTATTACCATAGTAATCTCTCCTCATGTCACAGCTAAATGCCAGACACTGGTGTTGTAAGCCATTTTACAGTTCACCTGCGACCTGTTTGATAAAAGCTGCTTACAAAATGGTTTCTTCCAGGAATCTGACATTAATTAGATTTTAAATTCTAAGCTTTGTGGTTTAAAATCTGTGAATGTATTATTTCCACATTATTTTCAAAAACCCTCCAGTTTAGATGTTTTGCATCACATTGCTGTGGACAATTAGAGGGTCCTGTGCTCATTGTTCCATTTACTGGCTATTTTCCCAGCAGGTACGGATTCAGAAAATGCCAAATATATACTGTATCTTCTGAACAGATGGTTGGAGATCAGATTCTACCAGCTTTTATTCTCAATCCAGTCCCGTATCTGTTTATAACTGCAGCGCCATGCAAAAATATTTCAATATTCCTGATCAAAATGTGATGGCAATAGTTAAAAAAAGCTCTGAAAACAGCACCAACAGCAAACAAAAATGCTGAAAGTTGAATGAGTTTATTCACATAAACACGTATGTTTCATACGCTTGCCTGCAAGCTTGCATTGTAAAGACTCAGAGGGCTCCAGGTATGACAAATGAATAACCTCTCTGCACCAAATCCTGCTGAATCTACCCGAAACATTTCTACTGAGGTTGCAGTTTCCTCACCTTGCAGAGAATTATCAGCAGTATTTTCAGGAAGAGGGGGCTTTACTGAATACAAAATGATTACCTTTAGATTGATCCGTCATCTGTAATTTAATTGACATATGTGACGGCACAATCAATGAACCTGTGAGGCAATACACAGTTAGCACTCATGTGGAAACAAGGACTGATGCTGGTGCTGTTGCATGTCAGGCCTGGTTGTTCCAGTCGCTGGTTCTTGATAGATGACGGAGCTCAAAAAGAATAATTCCGGTTTTACAGCAGTCATGAGTCATTCATCTCCTCCTTTGTCAACTGAGCCCTGCTAAAATCAATCATCATGAACAACTGAGCAAAATAAACTGTAGTGATGTGCATGTATACGTGAAACACCTGCAAATGCACATTCATGCACACCTCTCATATTAACACAGAATATGAACTCAGCGTGGTGCTGCGGTGCTTTGAAGTATAAAAGCCTGGAGAGGAGGGGAGGGAAATCAGGTTTGAGGTCTACAAGCATTTTGTGTTGTAACAGTAATTACTTGACATTCTTGAATTGGCATTTATCAGGCAATCAAGGACACCAACAGACTATCAAAGGAAAGAAAAGGAATGAGTTAGTGGTGAAGGAAAATACTATTTCCTCATTTCCCTCAGTTATTAAAAAAATGTTGCTTTTGCCAAATACATGTACAGAAAAAATGGGGTTCAGTGTTTTACTCAAATGCATCTCTGTCTTAACTCTGTCTTAACTGACTGTCTGGACCTATTGGAAGTAGGTGAGGTTGAATCAGCGTTAGTGTAAATTGATTTTCAGTTCAATAACAGTACACCTCAGAAGTCAGTGTTCAGACTTCTTTTGAGTGTCCAAAGTGTAACACTTAATCACTTTTTTTCTGGTCACTTCTACTTTATAAAATTTCAAATAAACTCCCACACGCAGGACTCTTACATAACTGATGAAAATAGTCTGAAGAGGTCAAAACTCCACACTCGTAGTATCAAGAACAACTTTACTGTGGAACTAGTGCATTATCACACATTAAACACATTGCAAAGAACATTTAAATCGGATGAGCATGAAAGAAAAACATTTTCAAAACTTATATATGAATATATAAAAGACACCCCATCATAAACATATACATCAACCATTTGGGCATTCACACATGGATTAGTTTGGTGTATGCTCATGTATATCATGCTAAACTGGTAGAGAGGCAAGTGGTGTGCATAATAATAGTTTGGGTGATGCCGTATTTGGTCCACAAACATGAGAAAAGCATTTGTGGGGATTAAATAGTATTGATTTGTTTCAAAAATGTGCTTCTAAGTGTGACATACCACAGAAAGAAATTACAAAGTGCCAGAGATTGAAAGTGTCTAAAAACCATAAATGCTAAGATAAAAAGTGTTGTGCAAGTGGGAAAACAAAAAGATGAGGGATTGGACCCAAATGCAGATGACAGAGGCAGAGTAGGCAGATCAATGATACAAATTAAAAAAAAATCAATGGCGTACAGGATGGGGAGGCAGGCAAGAATCAAAAGCCCCTAAAAATCCAGGAAAACATAGAAACAATCCAAAAACACTACAAAACAGGCTGGAACGCTTGACACATGGTACAAAGACGAACTGACACACAAAACACGCGAGTATTCGGAGGGGAGGATCGCAGGTGAAACCAATCAGGGCGTGACAGATAATCAAACTGGCAGGAAGTACCTGAAGAACACCTGGGGACACTTTGAACATAAAACGGGAAAATAACCAAATTAAAACCCAAAACCACAACAAAAAAAGAACCTGCAATGAGAAACACCAAAAAAACCCACTTAAAATAAGAATAAAAAGAGCGATACTTATGATGGGAGTCAATAGGCAAAACTAAACTTCAGGTCGAGAACGTCAATAATCTTTAAACATCCACAATGACTTTACATGTTACATTTACATATAATGTGTCAATGATGCAGTTTGGTTCAGTGACAAATATCTTGAGTCTCTTCAGCACAGTCACTCTGTCAGTGGGTTGAGACATGCTGTGAGCCTCAAGCCTCTCTGGTCTTAAGCTAAAAAAAAAAAAAAAAAGGCCTACCTACCTAATGCTAGTAGCAAAATTCTATAACCACCCTGAACAATAGGTTTCGATTGTCTGGAGTGTGTTCAGAGGTGTTCTTACCGGTGACCCTGACATTTTCTCTGCACTCCTTTAGTTACATCCGAATTCAGACCTTGATGTAGAGAAAAGCATATTTTCTTCCCCCCCCCCTAAGATGATACAGCAGGGTCACCTATCCCATAACGCTCTGTCGCACAGGTACACCTCAGCAGCGGGGGGTTAATTAAGATTAATGCGGGGGGGCTTTACAAGGGTCATGCTGAATGAGCTGATACACACACTTATACTGTGAAAGCTGGTGAGGGGAGATAACCGCTGGGGTTGTGCGTCCATGCAGAATGAAGTGAGTGTAATTCAGCACAGCGAAATACAGATATAAAGCTGTAACACTGATGTCTTTCTCATTTGGCTTCTCAAGTGTAACAGATCAGAAACTCGCTGAAGAATGTTTATTACAAAGGAAACCTCATAAGAGCCATAAACGACCAATTTTAACTCTGTTTTAACTCGTCCCTTGATCCTCTTCCTTCCTGAAAGGTTGCTTGAAATGACTTTCAGATTGTAATTTTCTTCAGTGGGATGACATGTTACTGCGGCTGTGCTCCGTGTGATAGTACATTCAAGCCCAGAGTGTAGTTTATTGTCTAAGCTCGACAAACTAGCAAAACGGTAAAAAGTGGAAACGTGACGAGGTCGACCTGACACAAACTGTCTTCTCTCCAGAGAATAATAATGCCATTTTATTGTGTTGTTGAAGAATACAGTTCATCTGTTTGTTTTATATTTCTATATTTTTAAATTGTATTTTCTGAAGATTATGAACCTTTATGGCAGCATGGCATTGGCTACAGTTCATCACGCTGAACCTTTTTTGTTATGCAGTCGCTCACGATGCCACATTCTGGGAAGAAAACATGATCTGAAAAAAGAATATAGAATATGTTGTCACTTTTCTTAGCCAAGATTCCCTTGAAGTAAAAAGACATGCTGACATTTTTATCTCAGCTCGTTCAAGGTTCCACTTTCAAACTACTATCCAACACCTTACTGCTGATCTTGCCATGTCAACCCAAGGTGATATGTGTTTGATGATACAGTAACTATGAACAGAATTTTCCAGGCATCATCATATATATTTATGTATGGCTCTAAGTGTTAGCTCAGTTTTTTAATTAAGATTTTAGGTGTTTATGTTTGTATTCTTTTCTTTTCTTATTACTTTTTTTAAATTCTTATTTCTATTTTGCATTGTGATTCATGCATAACACCCATTGGAATTAATTAAAGTACTCAATACTTGTACTGTTAACACTGTACCCCAAATCTGTCCAAATATAAAAGAAAAACAGTGTGCATGTGTCTGAATGGCAACCCTGCACTTTGTTTTACGTGCGAGTGGAGAAGGATGTTTCAGGCTCGTGTAGGATCAATTCATTCCTGGCTTTGGCCTCTTCAGGGGAACGGTTTATAATCACGAGACAACAAGCTTTAATGAGGTATTAGATTGACTCTCTGTCAGCTGATGATGAAACAGAAGCAGCTGGTGGGGCTGAAACTGTAAAAATACTACATGTTGAGAAAAACAGTTATACATGAGGTAGCATATAAAGTGAGAAAATAGCACAAATAGACACCATAGCTTCTTTCTTTTAAACAGGTGACTCTGCTCCTTCCAGCCTTCTCTTCCTTTTTACAGGATCCAAGATTATTATGGGATCAGTGCCACATCATGTCACGAAGAAAATAAGGAACTTTTCCTTGGGGGTTGTTTGTTCGACGGGGTGGTTTGCAGAGCGCAAGCACATGCGTGTTGTGTGTAGCACACAAACACACACACATGCACAATGACACCAGTGACCACAGGCAACACATGAGGTGAGCTTTTAGCACTCTGTGTGGAGAAATTGTGGCAATGACTCATAAAACTGACAGAATGACATTTTTCTCCATTAGTTTAAATTTAGCTTCTGACAGTCGATTGATTCTTTAATTAAGAAGGTGTCTTTGGAACAGAAAAGCAATGGGTTTAACAATTGTTCGATTTCCTCCGCATTCTCCCCACCGGCCTTCACTGTTTTAGGTCAGCAGCACACACACACACACACACACACACACACACAAGGGAATCTTGCCTTTGCTTTTAGCACACACACCCGCCCAGGCACTTCCTCTGTCTTCACAGGCGAGTGACACACAGCGGTCAGAGACAATGACAGACTAATCAATACACGTCTGAGAGCTGAACTGGGGGAAATCCATACAAGTGAATTGGGCTCTCGCATTTAACTCTGACCACATCCTTCCCTGCAGACAAGAGCAGTGAGCAACAACAACATCAGCAAACCACAAAAAGAGCATTTGATTTTCAACAAAGATGATGTCGCTGTAGAGACAAATAGCGAATGTCTATTGAACAATACTCATGGTTTTCGACGTCAGGACAAACCTTGGAGTGTGAGTTTGCTTGCGCAACAACCCTCTTGCCCAAAGACATTATTATGTGGTGGGCTTTGATAAGAAAGCCCCCATAGATGTCACCCCTCTCCTCTCACGTTGACTTTGTGGTTTCCCATTTCCCCTTGGAGCCTTCAACCTACAGCAGCCAAACAGCTCATTATCTGCGGGATAGCACACTCATCTTGGCGGCACACGCTATATTTGGAAGGCAGCTTTTGTGTGCATGTGTGTGCAGATCATACAAGCCTGTGATTAGTAACACTCTGCGTCTTAAAAAAAAACATCTGTATTACAGTGGAGGTTGCATAATGCTTTGTTTGCAAATCTGCAGTGTTGATATGGATGAAAACTCAGACTGAATTTCCCACATTACCTCTCATTTGAAAATGAGTTGCCGAGAGTGCTTTGCAGTTCCAACTTGTGCTGCGGCATAAACCAGACATTTTTATTCCTGCTTTTTAAACGCTCTCTTCAAACACTCATTGTGCTACATATCAGTTAGATGAATAGCGTGGGTGTTGGATCACAGCGCTCGCTGCCACGTACGTCACAGCAGATATAGCTTACTCTGTCCCTCACAGAGACAATGAATAGGCAATGGGGAGATGGCTCAGCTCAGTGTTGTCTCATTTTGTTGTGTACTTTGTACTATCTTGTCAGAACGCAGGCGCCATCTGCGTGGTGATTATACTGATAGGGAATGGACGTATAACCAGATGTTAATCCACTGCCTTCTGTTTACCTGCAGCAGTTAATGTATTAAATGAGCAACAAGTATCTGTTCTCCGACACGGCTGCTGAAGTGACACTGTCTGTCCTGCTGCTCATAATTCTTCTTCTTCTTCTTCTTCTTCTTCTTATCATTATTACTTTGCATGTGGATATGTAGAACTTGCATTGTGCTACTGTATGCACTCTCTCTCATTGCTCGAAGTTTCTGCCCGCTCAAATGGAGTTTTTCCTCACCGCTGTTTGCCAAGTGCTTGCTCATGATGGGAATTATTGGGTCTTTGTTAATGATATTATAAAGAGTACGGTCTAGACCGGCTCTATATGAAAAGTGCCCTGAGATAACTTCTGTTTTAATTTGGCAGAATATAAATGAAGCTGAATTGAATTCATTTTGCATTTTTTTAAATTATTATTTCTTATTTCAACAAACTGCATGATAATAAAAAACAACATTGGATTTATTTATACTGTGTATCTTTAGTCTGACACACTCCATTCCTTTACTACAGACCTCCAAAAACGACCCAAAATACATCAATGAGATGTTGCACATGCTGACACGTCTGACATTACAATGAATGTTGGCACTATGAGTTTATTTTGAGTAAATCCCACATGCAGCATCCTGCTGCTGTAAATACTTGCTTGTGCACTAAATCCACAGCTGAAAATCTGGTCTTTTTAGGGGATTTGTTGACAGTAAGAAAAATACAGAATATCACTCAGGCTTGTCCTACAAAGTGCTATCAATGTCGCTTACTGTTGAAGAATACCATTTCTCTGGG
Organism: Holacanthus passer; assembly: GCA_025331565.1. NCBI lineage: Eukaryota > Metazoa > Chordata > Actinopteri > Pomacanthidae > Holacanthus > Holacanthus passer. Next base: position 3,834,477 of record JAFREQ010000034.1, read on the forward strand.
AATGACTTTCCACTATATTGTACTAATCTGCAATAACAGTCATGTTGTGGGTAATTCACAACATGTTTTAGATGGTAGCAAACAACTAAACACTGTGAGTCAATACTACACTATCATTTAATAGAAAACTGAATTGAAAATTGCACTTAAAGTGGAGGTTAGAGTGTTGATAGCCACGCACAGATGGAAAATTGTCAGTGCCAAGGCTTGTATTCTATTCTTTGAATGTGTTTTGTATGAATAATATGTCATCATCACATAGGTTAAAATGCATTTTTTGAAAAAGACGTCTACAAACATTAGTAATTTCTGGTGGATGACTGCCCAAATTGAACACTGCATCACTGAAATAAGGAAACAACAAGCCCATTATGCTGAGCCCTTTGTAGAATTTGCCATAAAACACACAGATATGAAGACATACTTCTTGCCATTACCAAACCTTTCTCTAATATGATGTGCCACCATAAAGAAATATCAATACCCTTGTCTCTGTTTTTCTCTTCAAACCTCATCATTCTTTCCGAGTGGATCATTTTCCGTTTTCTACACCCTGGAAATTAATTGCAGTCTGTTTGGCCCCTGTGTGTCTCCTTGCTTATATCATGCCACAGTAATCTTTCTTGCACCATTGAACCTTAAATTGAAGACAGTTCAAAGAGAGAATTACTGAGACGGCGAAATTGAAGTCATCGTGTTCATATGATTGAACAGCAGGGGTGGAAGTAACGAATTACATTTCCTCTCATTACTGTAGCAAAAGTTGTTTTCCTGTGTACTTCAAAATCAGTTATTTAGATACTTTTTAGAACAAGTATTGTATTTTGCTATATTTCAAGTCTCATCTGTTGCAGAGGAAAAAACCAAAAGTTACAGGGAAATGTCCTGAACTGTGTGAGAATGGAACAAAAGAAAGGACACGAATCAGATGGTGTGTCTGTCTGCATCTGTGTATCTGTGCAGCTCTTTGCTTTAATATGTGTGTTTGTGACTGCTGCCGCTGTGGGGTTTGTATTGTTTATACAGCTCAGTGTTGTCTGCTTTGCTGAAGTTTTACTCTGCTGTTAAAGTGGCAGTTATTTAATTCTGCAGCCTAATATTGCTTATTGCATCCCCCAGGGTCCAGAGGACTTTTAATTTATTGTTGGCCATTTGTGTTTAATTGTGTTTAATTTCCTGATTAATTCTAATGAGGCTATATAGAGGAAAGCTGTTGTATTTTTATAATTGATAATCAGTGGTCTGCACAGTCTGCAAAATCTGTCTGTACAAATGGAATTGGATTTGGTTTGATGGATTTGGACATCAAGGCTCAGTTGTTGTTCCACTAGTGTTGCTGGATTGACATGTTTTTCATTTAACAGTAGCATCGTACATCACCAGATACTTACACTCACCCACAGACCAACGGAAATGGGATGGTTTGTCACTCAAGCTGAGACAGGAGAGCATACAAAACAAAAGAAAAAGAGATCTGCTGCTAAGCTTACTTTAGTCTGTTTATCCCTGTCTGCAGATGTGGTGTACAGTGGGGTCCTAATCATATTGCATTAACTGTGACAGTGCATTTGGCAGCATCACGGTCTGCAAAACCGTGATGCTGCATTTGGATGAAAAATGTGAGCTGTTGCTATTTGGCAATGATGTGCAGTATATTTCTTTCTGAATGCACAAATAGGACTGTAAGAGGTGATAAATCACAGCTAAGGTGTAAAGCTGAAATCCCACAACATATTCTTTTTCCCTCAGTTTATGGGTTACATAATACTCTTTTCGTGATTTTTCAAAAGCGATGCTGATTTAAAGAGCACAAAAAGCGAGGTTAAGTGTTTGAACCCTTACTCGTGCTCGTGACGCAGACAAAAGGAGCAAGGAGCAATAACTGCAGCTTGTGTTTCCTGGTGGCTGAATTGCAAACCTCCAACTCGCTTCTATACTAAACACATGCCCCAGTAATAGTTACTTACTGCAGATGAATCCTCCACGTTGCATTGGGTATGAACTTTAAATTTATTTATTTATTTCCCTCCTCCTTGACTTGTGGTATTATCTACCTACCCAAGAAGAAAGAAGAATATTGGCCCTGAGCCTTTTCTAAAACGGCTCTGAGTGGAACTGACATACTGTCATACAGTGAGGACACAAAAAGCTTTTCACAATTGAGAAGATCGTTTAATAAGAAGACCTAGTGGTGCACAAAAGATAGACATTCGACATTGAGTGAATAATAATAAACTTCATTTAAAAAGCCCTTTTCATAACAAGGTTACAAAGATAAGGAATAAAATCAACACAGGTGAAAAAAATAAAAACAACACAGGGATCATAAAACAAAATTTTAAAAAAAAGTAAAAGAACGAAAGAATAAAACCAGCTACCAGGGGTGAAGCAGCAATTTTAAAAGTGTGGGGGTTCTAGGGGTCCCCCCCGACCTTCGACCTCTGTTCCTCTGTTCCTATGCAAATAATATTGAGTTCAAAATGTACATTGTAGCAACTAGTACACTTGAAGCAACTAGACAAGGAGCTGATGCAGGATATTTGGTCAGTGAGTGTAAATTCTCTGTGCAAGTGCAATTTCATGCCAAAATGGTCAAATCTGAGCTGTGCCTCTGTCGGCTTAGTGCGTGAAGAAAAATGGAGAAAAATAAATGGACTGTGCTAATAAAGCACTTTCTGACATTCAATCAGAAAGGTTTCTACATCTTCAAGAGTAAATGTCTTCACATTTTGTACGTTTTTCAAAGCACTGCAGGCATCTAGCGTGAAGTCTTGTCAGAAAGACAAAGGAATGAGGAGCGAGTATTTGAGAAACCACTTACCAAAATTGGCGATAACAGTTCCAGCAAAGAAAAAGGAGGAACTGATGTCCCAGAGGCTCGGCTGATTCGATGAATTTCCTGAAGGGTTCACACCTGCTCGGACTGCTGAAACTACTTGCTGGAGTAGAAAGTGGAAACACAAAAAAAACACACAATGCTCTGTCTCCCAGTGGGAGTGTGCTATGAGGTGGGCTGAGGAATGTAAGAAAATTAGCTGTGTGCATCAGTTTTCTGCAGGGAATAGATGGCAGCCAGGATAAACATCCAAGTAAAACCAATTAAGATTTATGAGAAACAAGGAGGGCCAATCTGTCACCTCCTTAAAATGCATGAGAGAGGTCTAAATTTTAATCAAATAACTGTACTCTCCACAAAAGAGCTGTTCATAGTTACATTCCTGTAAAATGAGGTTCTTTATGATGCCTCGTTTTATTCATGGTGCTCCTAAAAAGTTGTTCAGAAATAAAAAAAACATTTTAAATTATTCATGGTCACTTTAGACACGGCAACCAACGATTGTTTTCATGACTCATTAATATGACAATTATCGATTAATCATTTAGTCTACAAAAATGAAATCACATTTTCCCGTTGTGTGACGTCTTCAAATTGCTTTTCATGTCCAACCAACAGTCCACAACCTTCATAAAAGACAAAGAAAAGCAGCAAATCCTTACATTTAAGAAGCTGGAACCAGCAAATGTTTGACATTTTTGTCAGAAAAATGACTCCAATCTATTATCAAAAAAGCTGGGGATGAATTTTCTTTAGATCACAGTTGTGGAGACGACTGTGGACCTCAGGAGGCCTGTTAAAGTTTGGGAAGCAGGCTCTGCACCAGCTGGACTATAAATCAGTGGGAGATAATATGGCCTGATTTTGGAGAATGAAAATGAATAAATGTCTGTTCAAAGTGCTGAGATCCAAAATACAGATTTACTCAAAAGAAAGAATTCTTCACATATTCTGCATTGAGCAGAATAACCGCCACATAAAACATCTTCCTTCTGAAGCTGCACTTTCTTTTTGTCTGCTGCACTTCAAAGAACAAAAACCTCTTCTTTTCTGAACAAGCTCTGGCTGCAGGGAGGGTGGACATCTCTCTCCCACAATGTCTTCACACCACTATAAAACGTAAATGCTGTGGGCTGCTCATTCTTTTCAAGTGCAGCTCTCAACCTGAACAGATCTAGTAACCAGATGGCCACAGTGACAGACAGATCAGGGCCAGATGAACTTGCCTCGAGTGTTGCAAGGTGAGGTGTCGGACGAGAGATTTTCTCGCAGCGAGTGTTTACAGCTGATGTAGCTGTCTCACCAGTCGCCTGAGTCAAGAAGAATGTGGTTTGGACTGTGATTGCAAATGTTTCTCCCTCAGACATTGTGGGTATCTGAAGCTCCATTAGCCGAGCCAGGGCATGATGTGAGATCGAACGATATTATTAGGAAAGTGCAATGCTCCTAGCTTAAGTCCATTCTGCTTTTATGAGTTTGTCGTTATTTTCCAATTTATTTATTCTATACATTTTAAATATAGTTGGATTTTAAAGGTATGATAAAGATATGACTAGATATTACTAGCTGAGCTTAATCCAAAGACAAGATGCACTGAAAGGCTAAAACTGTTGATGTTCTATTTTTATTTCATGAAAAGACCAACATTGAATTAATGCCACTAATGGGTATTGATGATGTAGTCGGAGTCTGATATGTTATTCCCCATTGTTGTCTCAAAAACACATTCAGGAACCGCAGAGGTTGACCTTCCTTCATCACCATGAATGTGGCATCATAGTTTATTTTGAGCCAGTAGATGAGAGCAGGCGTACGTCACTTTCCCGACCTCGCCCTGTTTTGGATGAAAACAAGTGCTGTAAAAGTGTTGGCAACATGCCTAAAAGCTGCTGCACCACAATTTGCATGTCAAACAATAAAAATGAAAAAAATTCCTCACCTGCCCAAAGACTGAAGAACTGTAAAAGAAAAGTGGTGTGGTTTCAGGCCATATGCAGAGAGGATGAAAAAGGTGACATGTGAGACCTGGTGTAATGACCATTTGCTAAAAACTACAATGGCCAGCCTGTTTTACTTTGCTTTTTTAAAAATATAATCTTTAGCATTCACTACAATCAGTCAGTGATTTGTTAAACAGATATATTACCAAAATAAGAAGATGGGGTTAGATGCAAAATGTAAAATGTCTCCACTATAAAAACAAGATCATCACTTTAAAATAAGAAGGTGTGGGAATCTGGGATTACGACACATACTGTAGAACACATGCTCACACACACGTCATATAAAAAAACATGCTGCAGCAGCACTAAAACACGCAACATTTCACTTTGTGCGTTACATAATCTTCTCCCCATACGCACGCTGTTGTCACGTCAGTCGCTGCAGAGTCGAAGAGAGAAAGCCTCTCGCACAGACTGTAAAAACAAAGATATCGATATCAAGAAGCTTCTCAGATCTGCTATCCTTCATTAAAATTAGATTGAGAGTGCTTGTAATTCTTTCATCTGTTATCTGAACGTTGATTATGCCGACAAACCCATGACAGTAGGTTCAGTCTGCAGAGAGACGAGAGACTTGCCCTGAGTGCAGCCTCCTGTATTTGTTGGCCCCGTATTTGGAGAAATTAAATTACCCTTCTCATCAAGCTGAAATATAATCCTTGATTTAATTCAAGAATACAATTTTCATTATCTCTGTCTCATGCCTGTAAGCAGCGGCACAGGTTTGGGCCTTGAAATGAGCACCATGTCTGAAACTGACTGACAACACAAATTATGCGAATCCTGGTCTCCTCTGTGACCTTTGATCCCTCCCAGTCTGACCGCAGGCTAGAAATCCAATACTGCTGCGGTTGCGGAAGTTGAATCTTTTTCTGCTTAAATGTGACGTTTTTTTGACCCAACAATGTGAGAATAACACAAAGTGGATTTTACACAAATGCACATAGATAGAACACAAAACATAATCAACAACATTAAGATAAGATAAGATAAGATAAACCTTTATTCGTCCCACAGTGGGGAAATTTGCAAAATTTAACCACGAGGAAACCGTTCAGACTGACCACAATTACATATTTTCTAAGATTTATTTGCTGGCAATCATTATTCTAACCATCATCATCCTGCTAATCTGAATTTTGCCCTGCTTCTTAGGTTTCATGTCATTCATTCTTTGTTTCTTGTTTTATTGTCTTTCCTCTCGTCTTGTTTCAGTTACTTTTCTTCCTGCCTTTGTGTTTGCTGATAAGTTTCACCTGTCGCTCATTAGCCTTCCCTCCTCATTATTCCTTGTGATTTTGGATTTTTGTTTAGTTTACCTGGACCTTACCTGTTACTGGATTTTGATACTTGTCTGCTCCCTGTCAGATTTGTTTGGACCCTCTTTCCTGGTTTTGACCCTTGCCTGCCTCACTGCACTGTAAGTCTTTTCTGCATGTGCTTTTTGTAATAAAATGTAAAAAAAAAAACAACCCTGTGTTTTCCCTGTTCCCACTTGCAAAAGCATGATAGTACTACAGTGACTGAGACAGTTCAGAGCAAATTGGCAGCTTGTTGTCATCAAATCAAGTGCCTCATTTGACTAATGTTTACTGATGCTAGAAAGGCTATTACTTGCAGACACCATGTTGAGTCAGAGCTCATTCACAATGTGCAATATTGTCAACAATGGACAGTTTTATGATTTCATTTATAATAACTCTGTCCTGTTTTCAGTTTGTATTTGTAAGAATGGTTACTGTCCTTACTAAAACCACACAGAGATGTGTTTGTGTATAAATGAATGATTTAGAGAAAGTAGCCTGCACCTATAGAAATTTAGAGGAAAACCCTGCATGAATGAGAGGAGAACAAAATGAATGCAGATGCTTCCATAAAGGACCTGAGGGGTCACTGAATGGTTTATAAGTATGAAAATGAGGTGAGTCATACGCTATGCACCAGATCTCAACCTCGTTCAAAGAATTATCTAATAGAAGAATGACCTGTACTTGTACTGAGACATTTTTTTCCCCTTTAATTTGCCACCTCGTACTTAATGCTTTTGTGTCCTGACCCGACACACCATAATGTCAACTAACACCTTCAGGACCATTTCTCAACATATTCTTCTCCTGGTATCTCAGTATAAACAGTGAGGGTAACTGTGCATAGAGGAAAAGGTGCCATGGAGCTGATTACATTCAACTCATCACCTCATGTTTTCTCGCTGCACCAACAGAAGCTTCAAATAAATCTGTAGTTCATCTTTCAAGCTTCTGTTTGGGGAAAAAAAAGTGTGTTTCTTTGGAAGTCGACCAAAGGACGGCATATTCAACCTGATGAATAAAATATGAAAAATGAAGACCATTGAATAGATTGAGCAGATGAGATGTGACCTTGCTTTACATAGACTGAGCTCTGACTCTAAAGAGGGGGGCGGCAGCAGCTCAGTCCGTATGGACTTGGCTTGGGGACCGGAGGCCGGAGTCACTCTGGCATGTCTCCAACTAATGCAGGTCTATAGGTCCTGTGTGTGTGTGCATGTGTGTATTTCAGGCTGATGTGTATAATCAATAACAACAACAGACTTCATGATCCACGATGTCCAGAGGATGAATTCTAATGATTTAATGTAATAACTTTCCACTTGTGCCACCATAAAGTTGTCATTCTTGCTTCTTAGTGAAACGTCTCAAAAACAGTTGGATTGATTGACATTTGATACTGATATTCATGTCCCCCTCAGGATAAATTGTAATCATTTTTGTGATCCTGCTGACTTTTTATCTTGCTACCATCGGTTCACAATTTTTGCATAAAATTTATGACCAAATACTATTTTCCCAACACACTTTGTTTTGTGCTAATTAATGAACATTAGCAGGTGAACACACCAAAACACACCAAAATACCTGAGCATGTTTCTTTGATGACATTAACAATTAGCTCAAACACGATCTGTAGATTCAACCTCACGGAGCTGCTAGATTTTTCAGTCTCGACTAGTATTGACTTTGTGTTCATGAAGTTGACCAGAAACAAAACAGCCCTTGTTGTCTTTAAAAAAATCTTAAAAATTATTAATTTCCGGTTAATTACCGGTTAGATTTTTTTTTTTCTGACTACCACAGTGAGTATGATATCATTTATTCATGGTCGACTTGCAGTTTACATTTGCTAATATAATCTACGCTGAGTCATTCACAGGATTCCCAGTTTATAAGGAATAATTAGTCCCTTGTTGTTAGGATGGGGATACCCAGTAAAACTATTTAATGGCCTTAATAGTCAGAGGCAGCAGAATGATCTAATTACAGTTGCTGCAGAATGGCCAAACACATGTGCACACACACACACACACACACACACACACACACACACACACAACACACGTTTCTCTTGTCATTATCATTATGCAAATGCAAATGAAAAAGAACCACTGTGATTAGCGCACAAAGTGGGCAGAGCAAGCTATAAATTAAACGGCCAGAGTGGGAGGATGGAGTTATGATGTACAGTCTGAGGGATTATGGACGTCCATCACTCACTGTCAGTCATGAGAGCAGCATCAGGACTTTGTTTCCATGCAGCATCAGGAGCCTGATGCAAACCTCCACTCTTGGTCTCTCTGCCTCTCATCCTTGCGGTTGTTTTTTTTTTTAACCTTCATCCGAACAGGAATGAGTCTCTTTCTCTCTCCACCAATGACCATGCATTGTTTCCATGGCTACCAGGTCATGTCAGGGTGAATGAGATATGAGGCCGAGTAGCACATTTACAAACTCGTAGCATGTGCTGCCCACTGCAACGTTTGCCAGTTTATGTCTCAGTCAGTTTTCAGGCTGAGTGTAAGAATCACCTTCTCTCTGTTTGCTGATCTTATTGTCTGTTTGCGCCGGGTCACATGGCTTCTTATTTACGACTAATCAAATTTTGTTGCGGATTGGAATATGACAGACTGAACAGAACTAAATTGAATTGGACTGAACCACTGGCTTATCATATGATGTCGCCTTTGCAGCCTTCAGTAAAGAGGAAACCAAAATGGAGAAGCCCACCCACAGATCCCACTGAAATTCTGGAGGCTGCATTACAAATACGTACAGTATGTACAGTTGTTTATTTATTACTCTGCATGCCAGGACACATGTGGTACATGAATTACAAGTAATAGTGAAAAAATAATAAAGTGTTTTCATGAAAGTTGAAACATTCATTGTGTAAAACATTGTTGGAGGCAGTCTCAGACCTCCAACTGGACCAGCGATTCACATTAATTGTGGTCAAAATGTCTGTTGATGTATATCCTCTATATATCCAGTATATCTCTTCAGAAACAGTGTTATATACAATTAAAGTTTTTCATAAATGTATCTACACCCTGGTGAGTTGTTAAAGATGTGGTCAACTGTGATGTCATGCCAACATGACACTGAGGAATCTGGTAATAAAATCGTCTCACTTTATTGATGCTCGTCCTGTGTCAACAACACCCACACACATTCAGTATATGTAACTTAACATATATACTATTGTTGCATTCCTGTTTTGCAAAGATAAGGAAATACAAAGTACAGTATTTGCTTCCAAAATAAGTATCCATATAAGCGAGATCATTTTCAGTGAACATGTCATACCCCCAAATTTAAGACCTGATGTTTGATCATATATGGGAAGCCAGTGAGGGATCATGATCTTGCAGCACTATCAACTCCTACAGGTTGTTCAGGTCACCTGTGTGCAGACGGTTGAATCTGGTGGAGATGAGTGAGCAAGTGTGAACCCATGTACATGCTGTGTGTTTGGTGTAAGGGAAGCAGAAGGAACTACAACATTTGTCTGCATTTGGAAAATCTGATGATCCTTTAGGTGTTACACAAGCTGCATAAACCCCCAAATGTGCACTGGTCAATCTGAATCACTTTATCTTCATGAAATCTGCCATCTGGGAGATACAGTGTTTTCACCTGTCTGCAATGTCATGCTAATTAAGAGGATGTTCAATGCAACGCTTGGAGTTAATCCACTGCTGCTAATACAGCTGCTCTAATTCAGTGTGAAAAACACTGAAGTGTGATTAAGCGCGTTGAGTGTGTGATTAAGAAAGTGATTACGCATTTTCATTCACAATACATATAATAACTTGACACTTGATTACATAAAACTGTTTAAGGGTGAGTCATTGTCACGGCTCGGCCTGGCTCGAGAACATAACACAAAGTGGACACATCGAGTGCAGTTAAATGATTTCACTCGAGCAAACACTCGAGACACAAAACAAGATCAGTGAGGTCGTTGTGACGTAAGAACGAGACCTGTGAGGAACAGAGAGCGCAGATGAGTGTGTGCTCATTACTGCCGACAAATGCATGTTTCATGAGCCACAAACAAAAACAAGATTTTGAAATGGGCATGACAATTTGTGGGTAATGTGGCGATCACAAAAAGCAATAAATAAATACCACCCAAATTGAATAATATTATGGAAATATATTTCCAATTTCAAGTTCATTGACCTGATAACGTTTGCATTTGAAATCCACGTCAAAGTCGTGCATTGGGTGGAGGATTACATCCGTTCTGAGGGTTTACCGCTGTTAACACTGACGTCTCCTGTTCTTCCGTCAGCCCTTCCTCAGTCAGTATGGATAATGCAATTGACGGAAAATCGCACTCCCTCTTTACGTCATCGGCAGGGGGAGAAGAGGGACACAAAGAGACTCCACATTCATAAAACATTCATTCAACACTTCATTCTGCTGGAGAGTGGCCACTCGCAGTGAATCCAGATGTCAGATACAGTGTATGTTACTGTGTGCAGGTTGGAACATTTGGTGGTTATGTTAAACTCATGAGTAACAGCACTTTGCAACATTATTACAGCATTATCACATCAGTATAATCTCTCTTTGTGATCTAGGTAATAAAAAGTGAGTGTGCGTGTCTGTTTTGAGTTCTCTCTGTTCTTTTCTTGCTGTTGGATCTTTGAGTGTCCCCATGCTACAGGCCAGAGGGGATGTAGACGCAGGGACATCGAGTGGGGACAAAAACAACATCGTCGTCTTACTCAATCAACAGTCTTTATCCAATTTTAGATCAGAGGTAATAAATAATGTAGAAGTTCAAAAATAACCCTTTTCTAAGAATCAGAGAACAAGTTGTGGTTGTTCAGGATTCATTTGTGTTGTATTTTTAGCTACACTAACACTGTGGTTCAGACTGAAATATCTAACAACTGAATGGACTGCAACACACATTCATGGTCCCCAGAAGAGTCCTATTTAAACTGGTGATACCTCGACTTCTAGTGCCACCATGAGGTGTGTGAGGGAAATGTCTCAACAACTATTGACATGAAAATTCGTAGTTTAAAATATCTTAGCATCTACTTGATTGTTATGGTAGAGACATGCATGGTTGCCTGATGATGAATCTTTGACTTGACTTTTTCTCCAGAGGTTGACATTTGTGATTTTGAGTAAAATATGTCAACAGTTGTTGGATGGATTTCCTTGAAATTTGGTTCAGACATTCACCTCCCTTTCAGGATGAGTTTATAATCACTTCAATCATCCTTTAACTTCTCCTCTAGCACCAACACTAGGTCAAAATTTTAGTATGTTCAGTATTTTGGTGTTTAGCCAAATATCTGCAAAAAAAATATTGCCATTAACATCAGCCCAGTTGCACTTTGTGTTAGGTGCAAATGAGCAAACGTTACCACGCTAAACTGAGATGATTAACCTGGTAAACATCAGCACCTTAGCAATGTCAATGTTAGCATTCAGCTCAAAGTACAGCCTCACTGTTTCCTTTTGCCTCTGTGAGCCGCTTTCTATCTCTGTGTTAAATGAGCTTTCTTCTCCTGTTGTTTTTGATTCGCACCTCTTCCACAGGACTCCCAAGAAAGAAGCACACAACTTATTTAGGCTATTTTTGTAACAGATTCAACTGCTGAACCAAACAAGATATGTCAGCTTCAGAAATGATTTTCTTTGTTTGTATGCTTTGGTGCATGTAAGAATCTGATGAAGAACATCTGGAAAAAACAGCTGGAGGACTGGAGGAACTTTTCACATTCAATGAAGATAAAATGATTTTTCATCCACACAAATAATTCTCAGTGCTGTAACTTTTATTTAAAAAATATAGATTTACATAGAATTTTTGTTAAATTATTTTTTATTAATTTATCTGCCGTGTAGACCTTGATGTCCAATCGAATTTCAAAAGAAATTTATTTCTATGTTTCTGACAGTATTTTTGTGAGCAGTAAATACAGTCTGAAAACAAACCACCTGGTTAATCTGTATCTATTATTTAATCATTGTGTTATTTGATTCTTCTATCATAGACATTTCAAGAACACTTTTCAAGATATTGATTTTAATGCTAACAATAACACTCAGTTAACCTTGCATTCAGTCCTTCTGTAATATGTTGAGCTGCTCGACTTGATATCTCTCTCTTTTGAACAGATTCAATCCTTTCACTATTCATTCCTGTAGGGATTATATCTGTAATGAATTTCTCCAGTTTTTCTGTACTCAGTGCCATCTTTCACTCTGTGGGTTGGAAAGAAGCTGTATTCTATAATAAGGCATGATAATGTCAGGGAGAGTGTGTCTGTACATGCAGAGTTAACATGACTGTTGAAGCACAGCCAGTGTTGCTTGTGTTTACTAAGTTTGTCAAACCTGTCTTTTCTCATGGTCCCACCGGTGTGCAACACCCATGCGCACACACACACACACACACACACACAGTCTTTACTTATGTCACTTTTGGGGAATTTACATAGACTTACATTCATTTCCTGGAGACTAACCTGAAGGACTACCTACCCTTAACCTAACAATAACCTTAACTGTTGACCTAAAAATCAGTTTTCCAAATTGAGGACACCACTTTTTGTCCCCAATTGCACCACTGTCCCAAATCAACTGGTCTTGAGTCAAGTGTATATCCCCAATTTGGACATAAGCGAACCCACACACACACACACACACCCCTGGTCTGTCAGTTCAGGATGAGCAGTAATGTACGTGTGAAATGCTGTTTCTGTCCCGTGAGGCGAAGGTCAAGCCGGTTGTGTCCTCAAGAGACACGAGCAGCACAGTTAGAGGAGATGAAGGACAGATGGAGCAGGAAGGAGCTCTGCTGGGTCCGTGATGTATCTGTCAGCTTGATGTAAAACACAACAAATCAGCGTTAACCCTGAGATGTCCGGCTGAATGCAGCTTCATGATGTTTGCAATGAAATGTGCCCTTTAAAGGTATTTTTGAGATTAAAATGTACAGTTTGTGTTTAAGCTGCTGTTTACAATGGATCAAATGTGTAGTATATTCAAAGAGTTGATCATGGTGAAACCCCCCCAAAAATTATCATCCAACTTTGTAGTTTCCATATTAGTGTCTTTTGGCTCAATGTTTTGGTTTTGGGGCCGACAACTTTACCGTTTTGATTCACTGCTCTCATTCGCGATGTTTCCAGCAGCGGCATGTCACGGCCCCGGCTGTGTCTCTCTGTCATTCTTAGTGTGTCTGCTGTGTCCCCCTTCCCTGTTTGTCTTCTCTCTCTGTCTCACTCCTGCTGCCAATTTACCTGCACACCTGCGACTCATCCACTCATTAACCTCCTGCAGTATATAAACCCCGGCTCTCCTGCCATCACACTTTTTGCCAGATTGTTCAGTTTGCCAGTGTGGTACTAATGCTACAGCTCAGTATTTCCCTGTGTTGTTTGAACCCTGACTAGTCCTGTGCTTTTTCATCTGTCGTTCAGGTTCACTACTTCCATCGTACTTTCCATCTGTCCGCCTCTCTCAGTACCTCTCCAATCCACTCTCCAGCCAACAGCTCCTCCAATTGCCTGCCACCCTTCTCTCTCCGCCACACTCCACCGTGAACTCCAGCTCAGCCCACCATCATCTCACTCAGTTCCCCAGTTCTTACATAAAACTGCCTTTAACTGTTGCCGGAGTCCTGCTTTTGGGTCTAAATCAACTGAACCTAATGCTACCTGCCCGGCACTAAATGACACACAGCAAGGACACAGTGGAGCATTTAGCAGTTGAAGAGCCAGATATTTCCCTCAGGAGTTGGTGGAGACCAAAAAGAGAGCTGAAAAAGAGAGTGAATATTGGCAGGATCGGCAGGTAGCTGTCATATCAACTTCATTAGATAGTTTCTATTGCCCTCAGTCAAGAGTGGCATAATTGTTAAGCATGTGATCAATAAAGCTTTGCCTTGTAGTAATTTAATATTTTGGTTTTGCAATCTGGTATTGTCTTTACTTTAAGAAAATGTTCATTCACAAGATTTTGGATGTCTTTTGATCTTGATATTTTGAAGACATTTGGCAAAGCATTGTTTTGCAGATGATCCTTTTTTTGTAAAAAATAAACTCTGTCTTATTGAATTAAAAGGCATGAGTTAACACACACCTCTACACTACAGTGTGGAACAGTGGGTTAAGTCAGGCCTGAGGCAAAGCAATGAGACAGGCAGTGGTGCGTTTGATGGATCTGCCAACTCACCAGTGACATGGTAAATGAGGATAGGTGATGTTTCTGAAGTGGACAGTAATTAGTGCTTGCTGCAGAGGCAGGTGAAGCCCTTGAGTTTTTTCCCCCCCCTAATCATTCAGAGACACACTGGAGGAAAATATAATGTTGAAAAAGACATATTGGATGTTTAACTTACCTGTATTATCTGTAAAATAAAAACAGCTTTCCTACATAGGTGAGGAGAAGCCAGATGTTGCATTTAAGGTTGGTTAGAAAAATGCAGATCATGATCCTCTTGCCACAGACTTTTCAACTCTACATCTCTCATAAAATGATATCAGGAGTAAGTTAACACATAAAATCCATTACAACAACAGGCCTGTCCATTTGCTTAATGTGATCTCAGTCACAGATCATCAGTCTCAAAAGATGACAACTGGGGCTGTTATCATCAAAGACATGGGCCATCTGTATCAGCCTGAGCCACCTCTTCTAGCTGTTTCTGCCTTTTACTTACTTATTCCCTGTGGTGCATTCAGGTAATAAGGTTCATATGATACATGATACCAAGGGGGCTCCAGTGATGAATAGACCAGATTAAACCTAGTGTCTCCTCAAATTTATTATAGCGAAAACCTTTAAGCTAGACCTTGGACTCTCGGGCTGTTTGTTCGAGTGTGTGTGTGTGTGTGTGTGTGTGTGTGTGTGTGTGTGTGCGGTGCAGTATGAGAACGGCTGATTGAGGCTGAAATCTGATGGATATGGTTGCATCATGATGAGTAGCTGCCTGCTATATTGGCGTGCGCTCCAGATTCATATATGTCCAGAGGATGGTGCAGACAGGTGATGCATACTGATTGATATTGACTGATGGATTGATACTGATACTCGGAGCATCTCACAGCGTTCGATGCATCACAAACAGGTGACACGACTTGATCTGTGTGGAAAGGGGAGCTGCAGCAAAACATCCTCATTGGAAATCAGTAGGTCAAGTGTGCAGGTCACAGTGCTGTTGGCTCTTTGAAATAATTCATCTGTAAGCATTCATCTGATTTTCTATATTTATTTCTTTATTAGAGCTTTTTTTTTTAAATGAAGGTCGTTCTAGCACTGAGACTAAAAGTAAACGTGATCAGTAAAATGTCCTCTATGTTCAGTACTTCTGAATCATACTTGTGTCCAATTGACCAAAGCACGTTCTGTCTGTGCTGCTAATGAGGAGCTGACCATGTTGTTTTCTTTCAAGAAAATGTCTCTTAGCCACAGCTCTGAATGCCGACTTCATTATTCGCTGACGTCAGTGTAAAGCGAACCAGCAGATTATTCCTGGAACCAAACTGCTCCGAAGAGTAAAATTAGAAAATTTAAATTTCATTCTTGTGGTGAGAAATATGTGGGTCGATACATCCTGGCTTATCAGGAACCCCCTCGGGTGTTATTGATTTATTGTTTCAGTTCAGGCATTACAGTTGAATTACCTGTTGGATTAACGCACATGCAAATTGAATTTTACATGTAGAGAAAATGCACTGTGTGCAAAGATTTTCCAAAATTAGTGAGCAAGTTTCCTGTCATGCCTCGTTACGATTCACATGATTTTCATACTAATCAAACCGTTAAGTGACCCTCTGCTCCGTGGCCTGCATGGGAGCATCTGCGTTCCTTTTCTTCACTAATTTATTCTTTTTCATTTCCTCATTATATTCAGAAAATACAGAGCTGATCATACAGATCAAAGGAGGAACATGCTGTGTGTGTGTGTGTGTGTGTGTGTGTGTGTGTGTGTGTGTGTGTGTGTTCAGTTACTGGTTTTGTATTATTCTCTCTACTTTCCCTCTGCAAACACTCATAAACCGTAAATTCAGAAAATTAGTTCCTTTTCCAGGAACCAGTCATAATTTGATTTAATTAAAATCTCAATAACCACAACATCCTCATTCTACGTCAGTGGAGACAAGCATCAGCTGCTTTACCCTTAGTAACTGTTATTTCACCCTGTTTAATGGACATTTGCTCCTTAGTTACACTTGATTGCTCTCTAGGTACAACGCAGGCAGCCTCTCAACAAAAGGTCTTGTTAGTCAGAGGAAATGAGCCAAGTAAATCAATCCAAACACTATTTTATGCTTGTGAGCATGTTCCCAAACACAGGAAGCAAAATACCTCCCACCTTTATTCCTTCTCCTTCTTCCTTCTTAAATCGTCACCACCTGTCCCGCAACCTGTCAGACTGTCACATCACTCAGCCTCAACGTCAAGCTCGATGTCAACACGCTGGGAAAAGCCACTTAACATCGTGACAAATGTTACCCTGCCATTTTTTATATGATGAATAATTCAGCAAGACGAATCGTTTCAAATGCAAAGCATCCGAGTAAACACGGTTTCATTATGTTCTCGCTGACATGAAGTCATTTCAAAAGGCCAGTGTCAGAAGTGGTAAATAAGGTCAAACTTTGCAGCAGCAGGCTCAAATTTTGAGTGAAGAGCCTCTGAATAAAGGAACTAAAGGGCAACTTCCACTTATGTCCTTAAAGCGAGGTTATGTTGTAGAAATAACACAAACGTCTTACAAATGTGAAGCGGAATTCATAAGAAATAAAAAGCACCATCATTCAGCTTTAACTCAGTATCACAGCAGTTCGTGAAATAGTCGCACATGTGTACATTGACGTGAATTGTCCAGTTTTTTGCGTAACCTTCAAATAGAAAATATGTGTCCATGTACACAAATTCTATAGATTCAATTTTGTGAGTTTTTTCGGTTAAACATTTAACCAAAATTACAATCTCAACCAAACTGAACCAAAGTAAATCCTATTGATTGTCACAATGTATTTCAAACCTTGACCAAAGTGTGTTGTGATTGCAATTACGATTGTTGCTGTGTGGGAAAAATGAAAGAGTAAGTTTGCTGACTTTATAGCTCTTCTCTTCCTGTGCTCCTGTGTCACAGATAAACTTAATGAAGCCTTTAAAGTGACTGACTCAAGTGAATCCTGGGAAATAAAGGCAGATCCAATATGGGATCATACTGCAGTGACTTAATTTTGCTTTAACGTTGCCTAAAGGTTTATTGAAAGTTCTCAAAGAACACCATCAGCAGCTGTTGGTGCTTGAACAGATGTCTGACAGTCTTTATGTTACTGTCTGTCCGATGCAATATTGTTACTTCACTGTTGTAATTCACCAAGAGTATTGATGAAATGTCTTATGATGAATAACTGTAATATGGGCTCGAATAGATCTTTTTTTCTGACACACAAATGCCTACTTTGCACAAAACTCTGGAAATGTTTTCTTATAGAACTGAGCTGAACTTAAATTCAATGAGGAAGTAGGGAAGTGCTGATGGAAGGGAAAAAAGGAATTTTCCTTCAAACTTCATAACGAATGAACACTTGAAAATATACTACTAAAATGACTTTGTACATCTTTAAACAACCTTAGTTGTGGCACCAGATACCCAAGATCCCACTACTCATCAGGTTAACAGACATTTCTGCGTTAATTCTTCTTTGTTACTTCAAGCATCTTGCTCTTTTCTGGCTTCAATGTCTTCTTTTAGAAACCAGCATTTCTTTCCCTTCTCGTCTTGAATTTTAATGAATCTTGAGTTATTTCTTGTTTGCATTGTTTCTCTGGGGCACTTCAGGGGAGAAGCTCATTACCACTTCAGGCAGGTAATTAAGTTGTGACATGGTGCCACCATGTGGCCTGGACCACATGGTCTCTCTCACATGCATCCAGCAGATGCCATCAGGTACAAGATCAAAACTTCTTTATGAGGGACACTTTACATTCCTGAGAATCTATATGAGGGACTCAGCTTGCATGCATTAAATTTGTAACGCACTTTCTGAGCAAAATGTTGCCCTGTCTTCTGTGTGATGTGCAGGATCCTTTGAAAATAGCAGGCGGGTGGTTGCTCAGAAGTTTCTCTCTGCAGGGCCTCTTTAAGGAGAAAGCACAGCGTGAGAGAGTTACCTCAGGCATGTTACAAATTGATATAGTGCAGTCACAGTATAGACAGCTGCTTAAAGAAATATTAGAAGAGTGTATTGAATAGCCATTAAATTATAGTTCAATAAAAACAAATAATTAGTCTTTCAATAGCATTTCATTTTTTCTTACAACAAAGAGACCATGCATGCTGAGCCATAGACGAGGGCATAATGATGTAAAGAGCGGCTTGGCTGCTGTAATAGGATCAGCACCCCTCACACTCCCACTCACATCAGCCTTCATTACCACTGGCTTTGAACAGGATTATTGTGCCTGGAGGTGATGCTTATTTACTGGAGGTGCAGATGCATGTTGGTGTTTTGCTGATGCATGTAATATATGTGCATTAAGTTTTCCAGCAAGACTCTGTTTCTTCTTTTATCTGTTTAAGTTTTAAAAAATCTCACCCTATTATTTCTATGATGTGTCTATAACATAATCAGTAAAAATCAGACAAACTTTTAAAACCATGAAATACATTTCAGTACATATTGCCAAAGCATTCATATAATCAATAATGATGCTCAAGACAGCAGCAAGATTTAATAATAATATTAAGAAGAAATAGATATTACTGGCAAACAGACATTTTGGAGCTTTTTCTTTTATCTCTTTCACCAATAATTTTATTATTCTTCCCTGTTATACTTCCCTGTTCACCTCCCTGAACCCCTCAGTCATTGTGAATCCTCTTAGAGGTGGATTATGGGACTAAGATGTCTACACTGAGAGAGAGAGAGAGAGAGAGGGAAAGAGAGTGACAGAGAGGGGGAAAGACAGAAGATGAGCATGAGGCACACAGAGTGAGAGAGAGCGATCCAGGAAGAGAAGGAGAAGAAGAAAATGGAGAGAACCCCTCGGCCTGAAATGGGCCAGGAATGGGGTAGAAGTTGGTCTGTAACTGGGGTGAGTGAGTGAGATTTGTCTCCTAATTAAGCTTAGTTGAAGTGAAAACCTCAGTTTGGCTTTAAGAGCGGGCGACATGTGCAAGCTTGTGTGTGTGTGTGTGAGTTTACTGAGTTACCTGAGGACAAACTTGAGTAATGTGACTGAGGGGATCACCTTCCTCCTAATTGACCTCATTTTCCTCAGTTTATGCCCTATTAGTTGAGACAAAGTATGCAAAAGAGACAGAGAGAGAGAACATGGCTTTGTGTGCTTTGTATGCTTTAATGAATTAAACAATAGGAGCATATTGCACTTGTCTTGTAGGAAGAGCCAGCAGAGCCTCACATGGTGAAGCACACACTCCTCTGTCTCACTGACCTGGCAGGAGCAGAATAACCGGGCGACAGTGATGTCTCGCCCGTCTCTCACCAGCCCACCTGGCTGGAGCGTGTGCTCTGCTCTCTGCATCCTCGTCGTGTTGCTTCCAGAGGCCAAAGCAGACAACCTGAACACCACCACCCAGGGCAATGGTGGGGGGTCCCAGTGTGGGGACTACACTAACCAGGTAATTACTGTAAACATCCTGGATACGCACTAAAGTGATGTCTCTGAACAAGCTGCTGCAGGAGAGACTTATTACTGCCTGCTGCTTCCTCTTTTTTCTCCGGAGATGTGTCAGCTCTGTGAATGAGTATCTCAGCTCTGCAGGGAACAGAATAATGTTTCATTTCCTGCTACGTTTGTGGTACTGAAAAAGCCAGAAATACGTAATTAAACATGCAGGGCAGCAGTGGTGGAGGAAATACACAGCTGATGCATTCAAGTAAAAATACCAATACATCTATCTAAAAAATACTCCATTACAAATCAAAAGTACTGCAAAACTTTAGAAATATTATCAACAATACACAGAGTATCAAAAGTTTACATTCTGCAGAAAATTGCACCCTGTGACTGATATTATTATATATTACTTTATTAGACAATTAATACTGATGTATGGAGTAAGAAGTACAATATTTCCCAATATATTATGGTGGAGTAGAAGTATGAGGCAGCATGAAATGGAAATACACAGGTAAACAAGTAAACAACAACTCAGAATTATACTTAAGTACTTCAGTAAATGCACTTAGTTACTTTTAACCACTCCAAGAGAGATGCAGGCCTACAATTATAGGCAGCTATTACACAATAAATACAAAGTGCACATGATTATAACACAGAAAAAATATCTAGTAAATAATTAGTGTGCAGAGGCTGAGAAGTTATTCAGGTTAGGACACTAACAACTAAATGCTTCAATTACTTTTTCATCAAGTAATGATGTCGTCTATAAAATATGTCAAGAAAGATGACAAATAACTGTCAGTTAGAGTCCACAATGATGTCTTTAAATACTGTAGTTGTATATGATCAACTGCTCTAAACCAGAGACATTGATGTTATTATTGTGAATATTGGTGATATGGATAAAATTCTCTGTCATTGAATATCATTATATTGACGTACATCAGGATTGATTAACTTTATATACTTGCAGGAATGTTTTCTTTTAGCCAATTTAGCCAAAATCAAGATATTTCAATACATTATTGCCATAAAACTCTCCTTTTTATAGATTTGCACACTGGCCTTATACACACAGGGATATCGAGGGATAGTTACTGCAGTACAAACAGTGTCTGTATGACAAAATCTATAACAGCTGAGAAATGCATCAGGATATATGTTGTCATAGCTCCTGCCCATAATTGTTGCTCTGCTTTGTATTTGATAAATTGTCAGGAATAAAAATGACAGTTTTCCTTTCAGTCTGCAGCCGTGCCAGCAGCTCTGTGAGGCTGCTTAGACACAGTGGTGCTCTGTGCTAAATGCTATTGACAATACTAACAGGCTGATGCTAAGCAGATATAGGGGCATGTTCATGTCTGTACCAATCTACCAAATGTACCAATTTCACTCCACCGCAAAATGGTGGCGCTGCAGGAAAAGTCAGAGGAAGGCCAAAGTCAGTATGATTCATCCCATGGGAAACATGAATGTCTGCACAAAGTTTCATTGACAGGCCTGGAAACATGCTTTACAATTGGAATGATTAATTAGTACTTGCAGTGATCATTAATTATATCAGCACTTATTGAGGTGCAAAATAAAGTGTTTGACCTGCAAAGTCCTCTTTATTTATGTGGTGTAAAAGGATGAGATCAGCTTGTGATTGGTTTGTAAGAACATGACAATAAAGAAAAAACCCTATTCACTGCAGTTGAACTTGAATCTGACAGATTTAATGGAATTATTGATTTGCTCGAGAAAAGTAGTCGTATTATTTAATCCCACTCATGGTGATTGATGAAAAGACTGAATTAGATTAACAGATATTTGACAGGTCTGGAAGTTGTTCAAGAAGCTGCTTGTCATAAAATCTCCTCCATCCAACAGGTGATGGAGGATGGGATGTGTCGCCTGGTGGCCACGCTGCCTCAGCTGAACGAGCAGAAATGCCCAGATATGTTTCGCTGCACAGACGAGGTTTCCTACTGGCTGCACGAGAACGAGGAGAGGAAGCAGCAGATTGCAGCTCTGAAGGAGACCATCTCTGAGCTGCAGGAGGAGCTGAGGAACCACCGGCACCGCATCAAAGTCCTCGAGCTGCAGGTCAGACTTCCATATCGACTTAGCAGACCTGGGTCAACTATCAGCAACAATCCTTTCAACTGCTTTGAGTCGAGCTGGAGCTCACTGGATGTGACAATGTGACAGCTTCCTTTTTCAGACTAGGCGTGTAACAGAATTCACTTTTTTGGCTCATTTGGAAAGTTATTCTGCTCCTCCGTGTGTGGCATTATAATAAGGCTTTTCAAAACTAGACTTTTTTGAAAAATGTAAATATAAATATATTTCCTTTGTTCAGCACCATTTGGGTTGAGAGACACTTCAGACTAGACATGAATATTTGATCAAAAAAGACTTGAACATAGTTTGATTCATTTGAAAGAAAGGAGTCAACAATCCTAAAATTGTTCTCTGCAAACTCTGACTGGCTGGAAAAGATGATGGTTTGCAGCCTCACTATGATTAAAAAACCCTCTCCTGTGCTGTATGTTAGTACGGGAAATACCTGACATTACTTGTGCACACTTCTGCACTGTAACGTGATGCCTGGTCATCAAGCTGTCTTCCCCCCAGCATGTCCTTGACCTTAGTCACTAACAGGATTAGCCTCCTACTCTTCCACGTGTTGCCTCGTGTGTCTCAAGCGGTGAGCCTTCAGACAAACTACTGGAGCAGTCAGAGGCCAAATGTGGCTGCTGGAGCAGGGTTCATATGTTGTGTGTTGTACATGAGCAAAGGGCAGGGGGAGAGGGCTGCAGGGTTTGTGGTAATGCTGTTATCCTCCATGTCCAAGCTAGGAATAGACCACATGCTGAAGCGTCTGGCTTTAAGTTGTAGAAGAGAGGGCTCGGCCTTTTTGTCCCATGACCACTGAGAGGCTTCGATCTTAGAGTGTGTGCATCGAGAGCTGGCTGTTAAGTTAAAGGCGACAGAAAGAGGAGGATCTTTTAAGCCGATGGGCCAAGGGTGCAGCGAGATTTGTTCATTTTCATTTTTAGCTACATTTTAATAACCTACCAGCAGCAGTGGAAAAAGGATTCAGGTATTCTAGTTGAGTAAAAGTTGCAATACAACAGTGTAAAAAATATTGTTAAAAGTAAGTCCAGCATCCAAAATCCTACTTCAACTTAAGTAAAAGCACAAAATATTAGCATCAACATTTACATAAAGTATCCAAAGTAAAAGTACTCATCATGCAGAATGGCCCAGTTCAGAATCATATATGATATTACTGGATCAATGTGTTCATCACTTTAATGTTTAATCTATAATAATATATCATAATTTATTATTTGATTTATATTTTGTATTATTCTAAATCTGCACAGTAACTATGGATATCACAGTAGTAGGGTAATAGATGCAATATTAACATTAACATTTGCATTTATTCTAAAATGTAGTGGAGTGAAGTGTTAAATAGCATAAAATGGAAAAACTCGAGTTCAAGTAGCTCAAACTGCAAAGCTTTCAGATGCTGCAGCTGGTGCAATGCTGCAATGCTTAAAGCAGCTAATAGAGCTGAATGAATCACAGTCACATGCACAGAGAAGATTAATGCACTTGCACAAATACAGAGAAAAGTTTGCATGACCTTGAGGTTGTAGCAATATTAAGAAATTGATTTATAAACTTAAATACAGGACAAAGTTTTCCACCTTGACAAGAAATTGTTTTAAAGTGTTTCTTACAGATTTCACTTCTCGCCTATGATTTTATGTGTGTGTGCTTCTGCGATTGGGTATTTTCCATGTGTGGTGTCAGAGTGAAGAGAGGAACCACTTGAATATCTCCCTGGAGCAGCGTTTTCATGAGCTGGAGGTTCACTATGCTGAAGCCACCACCCTGCTGCACCTGCAGGGCACTCTGATCCTGGACCTCCAGGTATACCTATCACAAGTAGTACTATTTTACTCTCAGTGTTTTGTGCATGTTTCTAAAGGGACCAAGATCTCTGAACCTGTGTGGACTGGATTTTTTGATTTTTGATTTCAATGTATTTCTGTTCAGAACCAACTCCACAATCTGACACTCTTGGTGGATAAAGTAAAAAGAAGCCCTGGGTGCTTGATCAACATCGTCCGTCCCAACCCGCTGATGAGTGCTCAAGAAGCTCTGCACCCAGGTACTCACTCTTAGAAACACACAGTACATGCATGTTCACATGCTAGGTTCTACCAGCAGAGGGCGCCAAACTCCCGGTGTTAATTTACTCCAACTCAAATTTTGTTTCAAATTTTCTTCCCTCAGAGATTCAGCATGTGAGGAACTGCCCCATAGACTGTGCTTCTATCTACTACAATGGAGTCAGGAGATCAGGTCTCTACACAGTGGTGCCGTCACTAGCCGGCATGCCTGTGGAGGTCTACTGTGATATGGACACAGATGGTGAGTGACATGCATGCACACAAGGGAAGGTTGTGTTTGCAAGCACACACTCAGCTATGGTGTCATCAGGGAAAACACTGAGTTCCAACTCCAGGTGTGCTGCAGCATCTGGACTCCTCCTTTGAAACCCATTAGACACAGCATATGCTTTCCTTTCCAGTGCAATGCCTCCTTTTTGCTTCAGGTGGTGGCTGGACTGTGATCCAGCGGCGTGTTGACGGCTCACTGAGCTTCGACCGCAGCTGGAGGGACTACAGAGAGGGATTCGGTGACCTGCACTCAGAGTTCTGGCTGGGTAACGAACACATACATGACCTGAGCGCCCAGGGAGACTACAGCCTCCGAATCCACCTGGAGGACTGGAGCAACAAGCACAAACATGCCCTCTACCAGAACTTCAGGTCGCTGTCATGCAGAAGTGCACAAACAGTTGACAACCACATGCACTTACTTGTACATTAAAGCAAAACATATAGCTGTATCTTGCATAATTTCCTCTGCTCCTCTTTATGTGTGTGTGTGCAGGGTGGATGATGAGGAGCATCAGTACCGTCTCCATGTGTCAGGCTTCAGTGGGACAGTGCAGGACTCTTTCAGCTGGTACCATGACAAGCAGGGCTTCAGCACCCCTGACAGTGGCAACATCTGTGCAGAGATCTCCCATGGAGGCTGGTGGTACAACCAATGCTTCTACGCCAACCTTAATGGAGTCTATTACAGGGTATGATATTTCCACTGTGCTCATGTCATTTGGTCTTTTTCTCATTTTTTCTGTCTTGACTGGTTTTATTTTTCATTTGTAAAGCAGTTTGAAATAGTGTTGCTATACACAATGCTGTGCAAAACATAAAACAGAATGTAATAATCCTTTTTGACATATATTTAATTAAATACAGTCAGTTAATGATATAGTTGGGACAGGAGCAACAAAAGACTGTGAAAGTTGTGGACTGATTGAAAACACCTGTTTGGATCATTCCACAGGTAAACAGGTTCATTGGTAACAGGTGATAGGATCATGATTGGGTATGAAAAGTTCATCCTGGAAAGACTCAGTCGTTCATAAGCAAGGATGGAGGGAGGTTCAACACTTTGTCAAACACATGATTGTATAAAGGAGATTACTACATGAGCTCAGGAACATTTTGAAAACTGCTATCAGTTAACAGTTTGTTTGCAAATGATTGCATTCTGTTTTTATTAATGTTTTACACAGTGTTCCAACTTTTTTGGAATTGGGGTTGTAATAAAGCAAATGTAAATTATTTTCATTGCTTTCTAATCCTGCAGGGAGGCCATTATACCCCTAAAGGCCGGGGGCCGCTGGGTCCTGATGGGATTGTTTGGTACTCCTGGAAAGACTCTGATTATTACTCCCTACGCAAAGTCAGCATGATGATCCGGCCACACAACTTCAGAACCCGTCTGTCCCCCTGACCCACTGTCAACAAGACAGTTAGGACGCATAGGTGATACCAGCAACCGGGATTACATGGGCATCTCACCAGGACACTGTGGTGATGATGACCTCCAGTGATCTTACTGACTGAGCTCATCGAGAAGGAAGCAAATATCATTCATGGGAGTTTTTGTAGTGAGAAAACCTACTGAGTAACTTGGAAGTCTCCTCAACTGGTTCACTCACTATTCTTTTCTTCTTGCTGCATATTTCTGAAAACAAAGACTTTAGAGTTCTTTTTGGGACATGGACATTTTTTCATTCAGTCATGGGAAGTAAGTTCTTCCTTATTTTCTACGTCTATTTTGTATCTTTTAGCTTAATATGTTAACACACTATTAGCAACCCAGCCAAAAAAATAGAAGGTGCATTTGTATGATTCGTTGAGAGGAGTGAAGGGACTCACGGTTTCGACTGAGAGGAGGCGACTGGCAGATCACTTGAGACTGTTTATGGCATATGGTGTGTGCTTATTGCTTGTTTATGATTATAATCCAGTTTTATTCATTATGAATTTCAGCCAACTATGATTTTAATCCACTGTGTAAACTTTTATTACAATGTGAATTTTAACATAAAAACACTGAATTATTTTAGATATAATAAGCCAAACCCTTTAAAGTGCTCACAGTCTAGAGTCAGGAGAGATGATGTGGTATTTGAAGACTGTGTATACATCAATACTGTATTGGATTGTACAATAAATAACATATATACAAAATGTGACACAATGGATCATTTTTATACTAAGAAAAAGGTTCAAGTTGTGCAGGAGCACTCAGCTGAAAACTGCTATTTCCAACTGACATGTGGGAAAAAAGAGATAACTTATCAGACTGTATACACACTACTGTTTATCTGTGGCATCTGTGTAAGTGTTAGACACATTCAAATGACTTTACGCATGAGCTTCCACCAACCTTTAACCCATTGGTGGGTTTGTGTTAATATTAGCAGGCATGTGTAAAGTTAAAGGATACACAACTCTTATACAACCTGAAAATAAAATGATTGTTTTATTGGCAAGATTTTTATAGGCTGAATATGAAAGTAGTTTATTGCAATTAATTTTTTGACTGTAAAACAAGTGTTACCAGCTTTTATAAAGCCCTAAACAAACTACAACATATACACATTAAAAATGGCTGACAAACATGAGAATGAATGTCTGGTGTGTAAGATCTCCTCGCCTGACTACTCTATGTGGCCTACACATCCAGCTGCACCTGATGGGGGCCAGAGCTGAATGTGGGGTAAAAGGGCTCTTTCACCTCCTCCACAAATACACTCTTTGACCCTTCGCACAGGCTGCCGACTCATTCTCATTCCTATCTGCTAAAGCGAAGAAGGGCTTTACTGTGAGGAAGTCAGAGAGTGCGTAGTGTGTTGTACACCATGCAAAAAAAAAAAAAAAGACTCTTCAAACATACACACAAAGAAACGAATGTAGTCCCAATGAGTACAAATCATTGTTTAATAAATCAAACAGAATTTCTGCTTCTCTTTGAGTTACACTGTATTGCAAATACTTCTATACATAAAATAGTATCTCAATAACAAGAAGCACCTGATAGGTCAGATAGAATATATATATATACTTTTTTCATGTATCAAGTGATAAGAAAACAAAGAGTGAACAAGATTAGAGACTGATTGAAAACTGGGCGTGAAAAGCAAAAGCAAAACTGCATACATGACATAAGCTCCGTCCCAAGCTCTTCTTATAGTACAGATTCTTACATTTAACATTGCTGTTACACCTTCATATAAAACACCGTAATCTGGTCAAAAAAATAGGAGAAATATTCTTCAGGAGAAGTGGGAGAAAAAAAAAGAGAGAAATCATGTTTGGCACTGCCTGCAGAGAGGTTCATGCTTCAAATAATGAACCCAAACTTGAGTATGATTTATCCCACATTTTGTCTTCTCTCCTGAAATGTAAACTGCAGTGTCATGATACGGAGGCTGAGAGGGGCGTCTTAGTCAACCATTTCTATTTTCCTCAAAGGGACAAGGCACGTGAGCGAGACAGGAAGGAGGTGGAGCTTCCTGTTAGCTTCTGAGGAAGTGCGGGATGAAAGGGGGCTAGGGACTGCCAGCAGTGGACATACAGAGGACACATACTCTGCCTTTGCCAACTCAAGACTTGGATTTCACAAAGGAATGCTCCACTAAAGACTTTTGGATTCTCAAATGTTAATGGTACTAATAGGCGAATTGAAATAGGCCTTATGTTGGCTGAGAAAGACAGTAAAGCTCTGATTTGTTGTCAATGCTGGATTCAGAAATCAACCCCCCTGCTGTCTTCAGAGAGGAGGATGGCTTTGGTTTTCGGTGTCAGTGCATTACTCCTTACTCATCACTGTGCAGGCAGCAGTTCTGCAGCACGTGTAAATCCTTTCCTTTGCCATTTTTAACACAGAACAATGAAAAACTGCAAAGTATTGCTTTAAAATAGGTAGATAAAATTCTAGTGCAGGCATGTTTGCACCCAGAGCTGAAGAACTTTGCATCGTGTTAGAGAAACTCTTGGCTCATGCAACGTAGGATTCATGGCCGCAAACTGTGACTCTGTGATGTTAACTTCCTGTGTCACAAGCTGCGGACCTTGGACTGAGGAAAGGGTGTGAATGTAAATAGTGTGTCTTGCTCTGATATCATTGCTGGCCCTAGAAAAAAAAAATCACTGGTGTCAAAGCTTTTTCAGCTGCTGCTACATTAACTGTTCATAGTCTTCTGAGGGCAGCGGACAAACGTAACAGGATGAGCTGGGACTGTTGGCATGAGCAGTAAAGGAAGAGATGAGGTAAGAGCGAGAAAAAGAGAGAAGTGAAATTTAAATTAAAGGTAGGGAAAAGAATGCAGTGTAAGCAAGAATATTTTGGATGTTGAGCTGGTTTAACTCTTCCTGTCTTGTAGTGCGAGACTGAAGGCCACCGCTTTTCACATTGTAGTGAACTGGCTGTGTGCTTGTCTCAGTTTCTCCGCAATCTGTCGACAGAGAAGAAGAAGAACTCACATCAGTACAAAAGCAGAGAGTGGTCATGTGATGATTTAGTGTCTTAGTATCTAGGCACTGTGTCACTGCTCCCCAGGTAATAAGGCAACACAAAGGACAGACTCCAATTTACTGTGAGAGATGGTCGATAAAAATGCCTTTACCGTCTCGTAAAACTTGACTTGCTCTTCCAAGTACAACTGCATGACCCTGTTGTAGTCATAGATGCGATTGCTATGGAAGTGGTTCATCTCAGCTGCAGGAGACAAAGGTGGGAACCACTTGAATCAGATACCATGTTAAAATAAACACTCACATGTTCCTGAGCTGAGTGTTACCTTGTAACGCGTAAGACATGGTGCTGACTCGTTTCGCCATGGTGACTTTGTCCTGAGGGGTGATTTTACTGGTGGCCACCAGCTTGTCGGCCTCCTTCACCTTGTCTATGGCTGCCTGCAAGAATTTAACAACACAGACTTTTAACAACACAAAGAGGCTCCAGGCGCACGGTATGAAAACAAAAGACCATTTCTCATTTGCATTCAGACAAGGTGAAGGAATTCAATTTCATTTATATAGCACCAAATCACAACAGACATTATCACAGGGCACTTTACATATAGGACAAGCCTGGACTGTACTCTTTATAATATGTCACTATACTTTGTGCATTAAGTCCTTAGTACATTATATCGCCCATGTACATACATCTTTTACAACAGAGGGCTCTAAACATGTGGTCACATGTTTGGAAGCTCATGTTAGCTTTGCAAATTGAATTAGTTATGCAACAGTCACGCCTGGCAGTTACTTAGTGTAGATATTAAGTAACAGCTCTTTTTTTTTATGTAAGAGCTAGTTTGTGTTGTGCAACCCCTTTTAATTTAGTGATGCATGAATCTCCACTTATTAAAACTTAATGTTGACTAGGGTAAGTCTGAACCTAGAAGAGCTGGTACAGCTGGGTCCTGTTGCAGAACCAGCTACCTCTCGAAGTTTAGGGTACATCAATGAGACATCCCATTAAATTTGTTTTCTAATAAACCTTTGTGTAATGATTCCCTAATGTACCTTATGGACTCCAATGGTGTCTGGGAAGCATCCAAGAAGACCCTTATACTCATTGTTGGTCTCCATGAGGAAGTGGAGGTCTTTCTTGGGCTGAAAAGACACAAAACAGACAAAAAAAAAAAGATAAATATAATTCAAAATTGGAACAAAGTCAAATCCCAAACAGGAAATATCACACCGATTTGAAAGTGATACAGAAGAATACAAGGAAACCTGACATCAGGGGAGTATAATTTTAACACAGCAGCCTAACAGAAACACAAAAAAGGGAGATTCAGCTTTATAACAGTTGAACTTCTCATTAACATATGATGAATTCGCCTGAGCATCCAGCACACTGAGGCGCTAAACAAAAAGTTGCCTTAGTACTAGAACCAATGGGTATAGTAAAAAGAGGGAATAGTATGTAGCTAATAGATCCACTTATCCTGTAGTGCATTTACATATATGTATATAAAATTCTACACCTTCATTCTTCCCTTACCCTAGAATTTATCAAGGGCAAGCTGCATGCAGCCTCCACAGGTTAACGCAACACACACGGCATTGTTTTAGACTTCTAAGATAAATCTTTGTGCAGATAATGGCTTTCACAGACATCACTAAACTTCAGGAGCACTGAGATAAAGTGTCTGGAGCAGCACAAGCTTACCAGACGAATCCTCCCTCTGGAAGCTGCTGGGACGTCAAAAAGGTCAAAAAAGCCAGATTTAAATAGTAGGTCAAAACAAGATTCAGGAAACACCAGAGATAAGTGTCCTGTGGCTTCTTCCTGTACAGATACTGACTTAATGAGCAGGACGCTGGGTTGAAGGGGTCATTACAACGCCACAAGTAGGACGTAAACACTGACTGCAAGCAGGAAATGTTCACACACATTGTGAAGGTATTGTGATTATTTGCGAGAGTGGACACACAATGATGCTGTTGATAAACCTTAAAGTGCAGTTTATCCAACATCTCCAGGACCTTTGTTGCATTTTAAGGAAGTGATATGTTACAACAGACAAAGATAAAACCTACCTGCTCTGCCACCATCTGAGCTATTTCCTCATATGTCTTGCCTGCCGCTGTCATGGCATCAGTGAGGGTTGACTCGCCTACAACAGGAAGGTGGTTAAAATATGTCATTGCCGTGTTTATTATTAACAGTATCTGTGTGTCAGTTTGTCTCCAAACAGACTTCCACATAATGAACGACTGCACGGCAAATTGCATCTACTGCCATTGTGATGACTACTTGTGTTGGTTACAGCAATCTTTTGAAGTCACTCAAAATAACATTTGATGTCACATTTGTATTTTTTGTTCTACCTTGGTATCCGCTGCTGGTGAAGACAGAGGAGAGGTTTTGGAAGGCTTTGCCGATTCTCTGGTACTCTTTTGGCAAAGCTGTAGAGGGGGAACAGACACACTGTGTGAATGAATGTTTTTCTGAGTTGACAAAATACTTAACATAATCAACTATCCTCTGATATAAACAGCAATTGGAGCACAAGGTGAAGGTGTGGCCTGTGTGTGGTAAAACATTTATTTAGCTTCAGTGTGGTGTGTACGTACGGCCGGTGCATCTCTTCCAGTGCTCGTGGCCCACTGTGAGGATTTCCTTCACCCCGTCATCCATGGCTTTGGTAAACCTGCTGAACTGCTCACATTTCTGTTCCCTGTCAGACAATAAACCATAAGCAGGTGAACATACTGTACAGACAGGCATATGATTAATGTCTCTGCTTTCTGAGCCAGATTTTTCTATTCACAGTGGTTTGGAGCATGTTTGGATTAAACTCACACTTCCACAGGATCCAGGTCCGCAGCTTCAGGCTCTATCGTGGAGAAGATCATCACTCCCACCGTCTCGTCTTTCTCTGCTTTTCTCTTCCCCGTCTTCCAGTCCTGTGCCAGGGAATCATTCATTTTAATCATACAATAATACAAATCCCCAACTTAAGTTTTAATAATCAGAAATCATCAATCATCTTTACTACCTAAAGCAAATCAGATCTACTTTTCATCAAATACTTGATTTTATTAAAAAAAGCAGAACCTCAATCCTTCAGTTACACAATCTTAACAGTACTGACTGTTCCAAAACTCAAGGGAGAACAAGTGGAGGAGGTATAGCATACCTTCTCATCCTTGTAGGTGAGGAAAATCTGGAATACTTCACTGCTGGAAACAACCGGGTGCCTGCACATCCTGGTCATCCAGCCCTGCAACTGCTCCATACGCATCTTAATAAACTCTTCCTCAAATCGCCCTGGATCAGATGGAAGGATACAAAGAAGAGGTTGTTGTCAGCAATGTTTAATGTTTTTTTGTGTCTAAAATTTGTTGGTCACAGAGTCGGGCACTTACCTGTCACCTGCTTGTCTGGTAAGGAAGGGATGGGGATGGCTGACCCAAATTTGTCTAGCAGCCTCTCATACAGCCAATCAAAGTGCTTGTATCTGTGATTGACTGGTCGATTTGTGGTCTGCAAGCCAATAACATGCTGTTAGTTCAATCCCAAATTAAAAATATTGAGGGTTTGAAAATGCTACT
This sequence comes from Holacanthus passer, assembly GCA_025331565.1. NCBI lineage: Eukaryota > Metazoa > Chordata > Actinopteri > Pomacanthidae > Holacanthus > Holacanthus passer. Next base: position 3,866,776 of record JAFREQ010000034.1, read on the forward strand.
GGATGCTTACGCTGGGTGTGATTTGGTACTCGATGTAGCTCTTGAGGCCGTACATCTTTGAGCCTTTCTTGGGATCAGCCACCACACAGTCTAGCTGGGTTTCTGGGTAAGACCACACCGGACCAACTTCTCCCACCTGAGCATAAAACACAAGGTTTAGAAACCTGCTATGTTCACACTGGCAAAAAGAGGGAAGCCCATCAAACTATGATGTAATACTACTCAATTTACTGTGGGAAACAGAACATCGGCAATAATTTACCTGATGAACAAAAAACTGTATCGACCTGTAAATGTGATCATGACTTACTTTTAGTTTCTTGTCTTATGATACAGCATATTGTATTTAGTTTGGTCAGGTAGGTTAAATCATTGATGTCATAAGTAAAGACATCTGATGACACATTGTAAACAGTTTGTATGGATATTTAGAGATAACCTACATAGATTGGTAGCTTCTCTTTGCCTTTAGCAAACTGCTTGCATAGGAGGTAGAGCTCTGGACCAGACTTGGAGAACCCAGGAAACCTGATCAAAGAAAAAAGGGGAGTTTGAAAAGTGATGATCCTGATCACTCTCTTTAACTCTGCCTTTGCAAATGAGGAAGGAAATGCATTCACACAATGTGTTTTCGTGGGTAACACCGAATGTTAACTCCACAGAGCGCCTTTAGTGATTGGTAACTCTATAATGTGGTGCTTTTTAGTGTTTGTTTATAATGACAAAATATAATTAGCTTGGTCCAAATAAAGAGAATTTCTTAATGTTGTTGCACATGAAATTGTGGGAGTGTGCTGACTTATGAAGTCTTACTTGTTGAGAGAGATTTTCATAGAAGATGCATGAGCTCCTCCTCTGTGTATTATTCCACTCTCTCCAGATTCTTCGGCATAACCTCCGGTGGACTTCATGTCATCCCACTCATCATCCCACTCATCATCCTCCGCTCCTGAGGGCAGATACGCGCATACATGGTTGTGTTTCAAATCACAGAAAGTACATATTCTGTGTTGAGCAACCTACTGTGCATTGTGTGAGAATTCAACAGCTGCTGGGGAAGATAAACAGAGAAGCATCTGTTCTATTATATTAATTAAACACAGGCAGCAATGGAGATTAAAAAGATTTTATCGATTCTGTTTATTAAACCAATTCTTAACTGTTTTCATTGATTGTTGTTGTGTTGGATAGATAGACGACATGTTGCAGCACAAATCTGTGTCACTCTAATCTAATCTAAAGGAGATGAAATGGAGAAATATTTATCATGTGATTACAAAATGTCTCTTTTTTCCTAATTCAGGGTTTAGATTCAGTTCCAGAGGTAACTGATTCAGTTGCACTCGCTTGAAGAAATGCAGCACTCATCTATAAGCTATCAGAAACATTACATTTCTGTAATTTATGACATGCATTGCCAACAAATGTGTAAGCATATGCACAACATATGGCAATGAGAGAATGTTGCACTTGTTGTGATGTTTCGTTAAAGGTGTTCAAGAGTTTCTGTTATGCTACAGCTTCAGTTTCCTATGAAAGCAGAGAACAAGCATCTTGGCGGAAAATCATTTCTTGCATCAGCAAGTGCAGCAGAGCTAAAACAGACAAATAGCAAACAATTTGAAATTGGCTCTAAATGGGAACTTATTCTCAATTTCTATCCTTAAATACAACTAAAATACTAGAAAGTATACATGATTTGTATAGCATGACTTTCTCAACAGCCACAGACTCTCAGATGAGGTTTGAAAGTGCAGATACAGTTTATAGGCTGTAAGGCAAAATGACTGAGGGTGTGATTGAGACACTGTGGTTTTAAGGAAGTCTGAATTTGGCCTAAAGCAGTTAATGAAAATTTCCACACACATACACAAGAGGCAAGTTAGGTAATCATCAAGTGCTGCATGACATCTGCCCCACAAAGCCAAAATGCTTCACTACATAGTTGTTCAAAAGTGAGTTTCACATTGTGATTTGACATCACAAGAATACTACATGTATTAGATGTACAATATAGTCCTGTCACACTCCCGCATTACAATAAAGTGTAAATACAATGTTAATATCAAGATACAAATTGAATGTCTCACACACATGCTTTTAATAATGTAAATCATTTCCTAAAACTATTTGCTGGATCTTCTCTTTATGAGTACTTATTGCCAGTGCACACACAAAAATCAGGAAAAAGCTTCCACCAGGCGATGCACGGGATACCTGTGTAATCGATAAGGTAAGGATACGGGTAGATGTCTTTGGCGAGAGAGAAAGAAAGGAAAAGTCTGTTAATTCCTCTCCTTGTCATTTATTCCCTCAGTTCTCTTTCTACAATAACAACTGAAGAATTTAAAAAACAGGTCAAGTAATTTGTCCTTCTGAGTCATGCGTGAGGCTAACTTTTCCACAGTCTGGCAAAAACAGAATCATGACATGATTGTCCTGTCGACATACTGGTGCATCTGTGTGGAGCGACTGGCCAGAGACAGACCACTGAGCAGAACCACATCTGGGAGTTCGAGTCAATTCAAAACTGTAGAGACCTGGCAACAATAGTATTTGCAAATAACAAATACTCGTTCAAATTTCCTGGAGTTTCGTATAATAGGGTTTGCTGTATTTTATCAAGTATCAGGTATCAGGTTTGGTTGAAGGACAGGAAATGGCATTTTGTCCTAACTATAAAAAAATATTCTTTCTTATATTGTTCTATGACGCAGGCCCGATCTTGTACTCCAAGAAAATTGATTATAAGTATTATTTGCCAGGACTACTTGAGCTGTATCTCACTCTGTGAAACATGAAAACAATAATAAAGAATTTATAAATAGCACAAGATCATACACAGTCATTTTATTGTACTGACACATTATGTTTCCCACATCAACCATGGTTGCTAACTGAAAAGCTCTTTCTGACCTGGGCCCTGGTAAGCCTGTGGATGGCCCTGTGATGCGGAGCTCCAAGGGTCAGGAGCACTCTTCCCAGTCTGGGTGCCCTCTGGATTGGACGCCCAGTTGTTGTTGGAGCCCCCCGAGGGGTCCGCGTTCCACACCGACCAGGGATCATTACCGTTACTAGCCTGGAAGAGACAAGAGAGAGAAAATGTGAGGGACACAAGAGGCAGAGAAGTGATTGATCAAGTATGGGGAGGAGAGAGAGAACACAGTCCAGTCTGGTTTAATGAGAAGCTCACAGGAGTCTTAAAACAACTTTCTTACTTACTACACAACCACATGATGCAGACTTGGCCCTCAACCTGACTTTGACAGTGTAGTTTATAAATGCTGCCTAAATTTGCAGTCACTGCATATTTGAAAAAGACACATGCTTGCAATGACGAATGTGCACACCCACGCAAAAACATTACCATTCTCAAGTCCACACACACAAACCTTCTTACTGTACTCACAAACTAAAAATGCAACTACAGGCCATGCTTGCAAGGCAGACATACTCTGTAGATCGCATGCAATAGAGTGTATGTGTGCCTTTTGTACGTTGCTGTACCCAACTAGTGCTGGGTCACCTTTGGACCACATAATGCACATAGACATACAGAAAAGTGCTGTAAGAGAACCAGTAGTATCACAAGAACTTGCTGCAATGGCACTGACACAATGAACACAGCGGTGCAGTGAGGTACAACAGGATTTTCTAGCACCTTCACTGTCCATATATAGACAACATTTTATACAACAGTAAGTAAAAATTGCATTGAAAGAATTTTATGAGACTATTTATGAGATTCAGGTCATCATCTGGAGTAAAGTTTTGTGTTCTGCTGTGATGATTCACCGGTGTAATTAGTCAAGTATATGTGAGATACGAAGATCATTGACTCTACTCTTTACGTTCCTAAAGTTTCACTGTGGTGCTGATTCATACAATCGAGATAAAGGGTGTGGGAGTCGATTGGTGACATGTGGGTTTGCATGTGTGTGCACTGCAGTGCGAGGTGAATGGAGAGGGTGAGATCATGCTGTCTGCAGGCAGTAGGAGTAGGAGGGGGACTTTGCCAAAGCAGACCGATCAGAGAGGCTGGGCCTTGGGGCAGATAATGCCTCCCCTCCCTTAAGTGGCGGTTACCTCATCAGGGGACGAAAGGTAGGGGGAAACTGGGGTGTCGGGAGTGTCCGACTGGGGACTTAAGCCCCCAGCATCCACCTTGAGGGGAAAAGAAGGTGACATCATCACAAAGCGCCGGCAGTGAAGGTTAACACTCAGGAAGGGAAGGGTTAAAGTGATGCTGGTCATACAGTAGATGTGCTTGTGTGTGTGTGTGTGTGTGTGTGAGAGGGTGAAAAGACAGAGAGAGAGAGAGAGAGAGAGAGAGAGAGAGAGAGAGAGAGAGAATGAGGTATGATGGCTGACACATTTCCCGCCTTGACTCAACCACTTACTGTGCCCAAATTTCTACTGATCCAGCAGTACACTCATATTTGTGGAACTTCCTGCTTGCTAACGACAAAAGATTTCACTGCACTCATTTCCTCTTGGTTCTGCTTTGCTCAAGCTAAAACCTGTGTCAGTTATAAATGACATGGCCACTGCAGCTGCTCTCACTTCTGCATCTGTGGGGTTCACACACTGCACGAACGTCAGTAAAACTCGACCGTCGCTCACTTCTGCTTTTGGCTTTTTGCTTGACATGAGCCCACCACACATACTTTGGAGAATGGAAACATGGCAGGTGCACTGTGCATTGTAGGTATTTACTTCCCCAGCACTGGTCTGGGCCGCTGAAATTAAAAAGGTTATGGCTGTATATGAATTTAATCTTCTGACTAAAGGGCAGTAAATAGCTAAAAAAAATACAGGCATCAGATATGATACCGTCATTAAGTGAGTGCATTACCTGGTTTTGTGCAGGTGTTGTTTGGGGAGCATAGGCATCAAAGATGGATAAGTCTGCCGATGCAACATTTCCTACACTTGGAGTAGGTGCTGTGGTTCCTGCTGCAGGGAACGATGGAAACTGCTTACTGAACTACAGATTTGTAGATAAAAGACAGAGGGAGAAACAGAAAGGAGTCCCATTAGAAGAACAAATCCAGATATTCCAGTGTGATTTAATGACTTTTAAAGGTACATTTTTCTGTGGTAATGTGATCGTGTCCTCTTGGTATTCGGGGTTTTTAGCCTTCTCTGTTTATCCAAAGTGTGATAACTCTGCCTGGTGGTACTTAATTTACACATTTGAATCTGCTTTATATTTTGTCAATACTAGCACATGACACTTCATTCTTATGGCTATTTATATAATTCAAAACTTGTTTTTGCAGATCTTATTTTTACCAGTAGAGTGCAGTGAAATAGAAAACAGTTGCACATGTGAAACAGGCTGTGTCCTGGTGTTTTTCATTAGATATTACATAATCTACAAGTGCAATTGTCATCAGTGGCTTTTTATGATTTGGGAACAAAATCACAACAGTCTGGGGGCAGCTGGGGAGGTAACTTGAGGTCAAACAAACACGCATCCACATGAGCTTATTTGCTAAGTTAAGCAGACGGAGAATATCAACGTCTCCCTTGCACACACAGACATTACATTGTTAGATGTTGCAGCAACTGCTGTTTAGAGTGAGGCTAAACAGGCTTCACTGCCGTTACCTTTAATCAAACTCTTGCTGTGTCTCTTTCTGAATATCTTTAGAGTGAATCATATCCTCATGCTGAGGTCACAGTTGGTGGATCAAACTGGACACACACACACATACACACACACACACACACACCGTAATCAGAAAAACCCTGAAGGAGGCACATCCTGTTATGATTTTAGTTTGGTGCAAGAGACGGCACTACAGCATGCAGTCATTGCAGAAACATATTCTAACTGATATCTAACTGATAGAGGCACTGAGAGGGTGACATGCATGAATAGATAACACATCTTGACCTCAAAGCATGACAGCAGATGACATTGTGGCTTCATTTTCTTGAGCTTAACTTGTTTCAAATACTGACGTGTGAGATGTAATCACTACCATACACTAAGTGTCCATCTCACCTCGATGTAGTCTTCTGGCACCAGTCCAACATCCCCTCTGGAGTTTTGTGCTTCAATCCACCCGCCTCCAATATTCTGAACGGAATGACACCCAAAACAACATGTTAGCACAAATGACAAGGGGCTGCGTTTGCATCACGTGCAAAAAAAAAAAGACTGAGGAAACACACACATCTGAGAATGTTTTTAAATGCATTACAAAAACCAGATTACATGGAGCTGGTCAGTAATCAGATTTGTCCTCTTTTTTCCCCACAGTGTTTTCGAATGATATTGCAGTCGAAAGTTTTTTGAAGCATTCAGATGACAGTAAATGACAGTAAAATTGAGAGGGCAAACCCTGTTCCATTGCTGTGCTTGCAAGTCTATTAGTCATCTATGGAAACCAACCTGAACAGATTTATTCTTTCCAGTTTCAGTTTCAGTCAGACTTTATTAATTTTGATGCAATAACATATAAATACGAGTAATGATGTTCTGCTTGATCATGCGACTCTGCTGTCACAGCACTACTTTCTAAAACTGTATGAAGCATTTGACATGTCAATGCATTTGTGCAAAACCCTAAAGAAAACAGGTTTCTCCAGAAAGTTGTAGCTGTGTTACTGTAACTGTGTATCTCTTAATTCACTACTGTAGTTAAGGAAGCCAGATTTCTCATTTACAAGTCATTTAAGAATTCAGGTTAGAGCAAAAAGCTGACAACAACCAGGTTACCTAAGTATCTGTAAACACAGTGAAAGCTCCCAGGACAAATTCCTCCACAGTCAGTTTATTTAGTGAAGAAAAAAAGATCCTGTTTTCCTTATACAGTAAGTCCTGATTGGCTTGAGACAGACGTTGATTAGAAAACTATGTGGGTCAGCACACAGCCAGTGACCTTTGAACTGTTGGCGACTGGCTGTAATGACATCATGTTTGCTCCCTCTTTTTTCTCCTTTTTGTCCTTCCTTCCTCTGTATGTGTTTGTGACGCTCATAGACAACCTTTTGCCTTTATAGCACTGTTGGTTCCTCTTGCTTGCATGTTCCTCAACCCAGATAAAGAAATCAGTTGAATCAATTAAAGGTAGCCGGGCCTCATAAGCAGTGAGGTGGTGCGTCAGAGAGAGGGGGAAAAGCGAACAGATGTCCGTGGAAAGCTTTGACATCATGAGAGATTTGGGGACTAAGCACAAAATTTATGGTGATGAACAGAATTTTTGGTCTCTTTAGAATATCTGAATATTTCAAATTAAACTGAGAACAAATCTTTTTTTCCATCTCTGCTCAGCTTTCCAACGGTTTCAACTGTCTAACCACTGACGCAATTCAAGTGAGAGACGTCTATATTTGAGAGGGGGTACAGAGTCCAGGATAGGTGAGCAGGGGGAGTGAAAAGGGGGAATTAAATGATCTAAATAATTTAAAAATAAACTGAGATTTTAGCTGCAAAAAGATTTTTTTGTCTTTATTCCTCTTACACATCAGTGGTGACAAACATTTATGCCCAAATTCTTAATAATACTGCATCAATCCAAATACAAATTTTACACGATGTATACAATAAAGGAACCACCAATGAATTCACAAGCATTAAAAACTGCATGTAAAGAAGCTGAATAAAAAAAGCTAGCATACTGTAAATGAAGTCTATATGACGACTAAATACAACTACAAATCCAGCAGTAGGTAGAGGTGACAGAGTGAGTCCACTGGGTAGAGGTGACAGATGCATAGATGGAGGGTAGAGGAGTGCTGGTATAAATTTACCTGATTGGTGATGGTTACTGTCTCGCCTTCTTTCACCGTCAACTCGTTGTTTCCAGGCTCAGCAGTGAAGTCGTATAAAACTTGTGCCTGAACACAATCAAGACAAAACACAAAAGACTCACTGCCTGTTTCATGGACACGTTCATCAAGCATATACCAGCATGCGTATGTTCATGGCCAAACATTTAGCTACACACCCACCAGCACCTTCAGTATTCTGACTCTTAAGAAGTGAAATTAGGCAACGGTGAAACAGGCCAAACTAGTTCTTCTGGTTATATTATGCTGACTCTTAACCAGGCACCAGTATGAACCAAAAGCAAGGCCAGGACCATCATGTTACCTGGTTCAGTTTAATACAGGAGCCTGCAGTTATTCTGACCCACATCCACTAATCTGCCCTTCCCCCTTGGTGCCCGAAGTCACACACACACACACACACACACACACAAACACAAACACAAACAAACCCACGTGAACAACAAAGAGGAAACAGTGAAAACTACTCTAAATGTCACTTCACTTTTCACAGTTCACATCATGGCTGATTTTGAGGCCTACCTGCTCGTTATACATTTGACTATACAAACTTACTTTAATTGCAAGTTCTTATCCAAAACTAAAAAGTCATGTGTTATCAAAACAGTGCTGGACTTTCCAAGTAACTTGTTCATTAACCTGTAATATGGAACGCAAGGTTATTTGCACTTCCTCGAACGCAGATCTATTTTAGCGTGAGCCTGTCACCTCCCAGGAGGCTTGGAAGCTGGACAGTGTTTTCAAACAGGAACTCATGACTGTGTATGACCACAGCCTCAGTTCTGCTGCCTCAGTTATTATTTGTATTTAGTGAAAGCACTTTGTTTCTGTTTTGAAGTCAGCTTGGGCAAAAGGAACATCTAGACTCATCTAGCTTGGTGGCGTAATGTGACTTGCATGGATGTTATTTAAATTTAAAGTCCCCCTCCGGTCAAAAAGGTGTTTTACTTATTGTTACTTCACTTGATTGACAGTTTGACACTAGAAAGCTGTTTTCATTTGCAGGAGGAGGAAGTTTCTCTTTGCTCACCTTAAATGTGATTTTAACATGTGTACCAACATGTACCATTTTACAACCTTTCAACTAGTCTGGAAACCGACTGTGGCCCAATATGAAACTTGAACAACTGTGGGAACCTAAAGAGAATGCAGATTTTAGTGAAGCAGGAGACATCCTGTGTGAAGTGGTTAAACGTCTGAAATGACATATTTGCATTTTCATAGATTTTGTGTTTTTGAATGACTGAGAAGGAAGAAGGTAATTTGAAGAACTTTTAAAGCAGATGATTTTTTTCAGACAAAAAATGGTAATGTTACAAGCAGAGCATTTTTATATAAAAAATACTAAACATGTATGGAGTGCCATGTTTAACTTTAATGTGTAGGCATGTGGAATCACAAATACAAAGTTGTAGTCAAAATAAGCCCACCCACCTATTTCCTGTTATTATAATGGTAAGACTCATAGTCTGAATACTAACAATAAATCAAATACTGTACCAATAATACTACAACTATCTTTATAATTGATGATTACACACTGTAGTTTATGATAAACAGTCACACAAACTGTACTGAAGGACCAAAGCCACACACGCGCCAAAGACTACATTTCCCAGCATTCCACAGTGGCAGCTATGACCCGCACTGGAAAGGTAGTAAAATGTCACAAGACACTTTCTTAATGAGACACATTTTCCATGTAGAGCGAAAACATTCGTGTCACATTTTCTGCATACGAATATGTTGTAAGCCTCCATTACACGTTTTCAAAGCCGAGTATTAAAACGCTTTTCACTCTTTAAAATGAAGTTTATCGAGTGTAAATATAAAGCGAGAAACTGCAACCGTGAGCTTCAACAAGTCCATAAAAAAAACTTTATTCATAAAACAACAGCTGTCAGTGGAAAGAAGTGGAGGAAAACAACAAGTTTGGGCTTTAAAAACAGGCAGGGAAAAAAAAGTTGTGACTTACCTTTACCGCCATTGTGGAAGCATTGATCAATCATTACAAAAACAGGCCCTGCGGTTTTTCAGGATCTCAACCCTCAGCTGGACATTTTCTCCCCCGCGGCTCCTCGACCGAAGGCGGACAAAACACGGCGGATCCTCCCGCTGAACAGCCGCTCGCTTTAACACATGACCCCAGCAGATTATCGCGTAAAAAGTCCGAAAAAACGAGGCAGAGAAAAGACGGTGGGAAGAGACTGGTCTGACTGCGGCTGCAGGTCTGAGGCTCGTCTGGAGCTGCTGACAGTCCGGAGGGAGTGACCCGCTCCGCCGAGAAACCGGAAAGGTAGCCTCGGTCCGATATGGTCCTCTGAGACACCGTGATCCAAACATAAAATAACATCAAAGAAGATGTGTAAAGTAAAATGCAAGAGACGATTATAGAGCAAATAATGTGCAGAAAAAGTGTTAATCATCACATTAAACTTGTTAATAAACTTTATTCATAAACCATAAAAAAATATATAGCCATAAAAACAGTTGTTAATAATAATAATAATAATAATAGTAGTAGTAGTAGTAGAATACACGCATTGTCAAACTATAGCAAACATCCAAATGCTTCCTTTAAAAATTTTCTATTCTTATATATATTTTTTTTATTTTAATTCTTTTTGTCCCCTTTTTTAAATCCATAAATTCATAAACTATGCTCTACTACATGAGGGTTGGTTGGTTTTATTCTGAGGCCAAACAATGTTTAAAATTATATTAGGCTGTTTTAATCTCCTGGCAGCCTCTGTGGTGCGTTCACTGACAGCGTTGTCAACAGCTGGCTCAAACGCTGAAGGGAGTGACCCGGAGTTTATTTATCGTGCTGAAGTCGACCTCTGCTGGGCTCAATGTGCTATTACATCACCAGCAAGGGCCTCATATATCATTTGGAGTTTTAGTTTTAATGTCACTGTAGGCATTTGAATTTTCAGGATGTGCAACCACTGACAGCAGCTGAAGTGTCAGTTGAAGTTGAATCACTGAAAGGTTTGACTTGAAGTTTAAGATCCAAAAGCTGCTGAAATCAGTTAAAGTACACTTGCTGAAAGCATTTCAAATTTTCATTTCAAATTTCAGCCTTGCAGGCAGGCAGTTGAATTTTCAGGATGAATGTAACCACTGAAAGCAGTTGAAGCGAGGTGTGGCAGATGAACGCGATTGAAAATTCAAGTTGGAGCAACAGAGATAGTTTAAATGCCCTATAATTATTTATAAACCAAGTGTCCAACCAACAGCAGTCAGTATTTAAACTCTCAGTTGAAAAGCAAGAAATGATTTGAAGTGTCTGCTGATGTGTGAAGGCTGAAAGCAGTGAAGTGTTAGGTAGAAAGAAGTGTTTGCACTGTAAATAATAATAATAAAATAATTTATAATAAGTATGTTAGAGTATTTGAGTTTGCATCGCTGAAGGTGATGTTGAATCACAAAAATTAGTGACTTATGCTGAGGGTCTGAATACAACACAAACCATGGTCACATACTCACATTCCTATTAAATTGTTTCAGCTGGATTCACGTGTTTGATATGTCTTTATGAGAAGGTGACAAAGAGAAAGACAGGGGATAGGAGCTATTCTTTTCATTTTGGCCAGAGTCAGTATATTGACAATCTTGACTCTGTCCAAAATGAGAGGTTCGCCTTTCATTCCCACTCCCTCCTCGTCACCTCCTCATATATCAAACAGCCGAGGCCGGCAGCGATCTCACTCGTCTGTCGATGGAAAAGAACCGGTGGAACAGGTTGATATCAATGAAAGAGGAGCTGAGAGGGGATACAGTTTATTGTAGCCCACCTGACTACAACTCTTTGAGAGAGACTCTGCTGAGAGGCTGGAGGTTTTCACTGCCATCAAACGCAGTGAACCTGCAGATTTAACACAGAGAATACGCTTTCTGAATTTGAAAGTAAAGTGAAATTAAGCAAAAAATTCTGAATATGACTGAGACCACAGCTTGTATTGGTTCTTCTGCAAGGGCAAATCCTACATGACCGAGCACTTTTTGCCTGTATCGCTTGAGTTCATCTAGCCACGCAGGTGTGTCGGAGGAGGGTGGGAGGGTGTTTGGCAGCTCCGCACACAATGAGCTCAGTTTGAAGACCTCCACCTTCACAGAGACACCATGTCCTCTCTGCTTCCTCTCCTCGGCCTGTTCTTGGTCGGAACAAAAGGAGCAGGGGCATCGGACCCTACCATGCCTTTCATGGAGCACCTGGACCAGAACGGCTTGGTCTGCCTGATGTGGGGCTTTGATAACCTGCAAGGGAACATTACATTCAAGCTGGTAGTCAACACGACAGGCTGGGTGGGCTTTGGCTTCAGTCCGAACGGAGGCATGAGGGGGTCAGATATTGTCATGGGGGGATTCGGACCCAGTGGAAGCTACTTTGCTGTAAGCCATTACCAGATATTAACCACTACATGTGCAGCAGTTTGTTTTATGTTTCCTTCATATTCATTATCTTTAAATATTAAAAATGTCTTCAGTTTGATTTTCCAATGTGCAATGTTAGACCAATATCAGGTTTCTGCTGTCTGAAAGTTTCCTCTTTTTGTCCATTAGGATTATCATGCCAGAGGGAACTTCATGCCTCTGGTGGACGAGCAGCAGAGCTACACTCTCCTCTCTCTGAGTGAAAGTGACAGTCAAACCATCGTGACCTTTCAGAGGTCCATCGAGTCGTGCGATGACCAGGACTTTCATATCACTGTAAGACATTCAGACATTATCTCCCAACTTTTTCAGAAATGTAGACTATGGCAACAACAGAAAGAAGCACACATGATTTTGTTTTGCATTGAACACATAAAATGCTATATGTTATTGGTATAAAAAAAAAAAACGTGTTGATATATGTGGCTGCAAACAGCAAACTGTCTCTGTTTATTAGTTGAATTTTAAGAATAACTATGTTTTAAAGTCAATAGTGACTTAATTTTTCAATATTGGGACACAGGGACATGCCATGTCACTTTTCCACCTATAAAATCCCTTTTATGTTGTCACATCTTTATTGTATCATATTTGTTGACTAAATATGTGCTGCCATGTCTTTTATAGGCTCAACCCATTAAACTGATCTATGCCTACGGACCAACAGATGAGATCACTTACCATCGGGCCCATAGAGGCACCAAGGAAATTAACCTACTGAACTACATGCCCAGGAAGATCTTAACCAACCTCAACTATCTCAATGCCACAGTGGACAATGTAAGAATATTTCGAAACAGACTCATGTTTGTGGAAATTGTGGGACTGTTTTATTAACCTTTGTCTTTATCTTTTTTTTTTTTTTTTTTTTTTTTTTTTACAGATCACTGTCCCTTCCAGTCATACCTACTACCACTGCAAGGTCATGAAGTTTCCAAGCTTAAATACAAAACATCATATATATCAGGTAATGATCCTTTCTTCATATTACCATCATCACTCTTCACCACCTTTAACCAAAGTCAGCAATTTAATGTTATCCCTTACATGAGATGTTTGACACAATACTAATGTCAGGTTTTGAGTTAACTTGGGTTTCAAATGCAAAACAAACCTGACAAAAGTATTTACAATAAAAATCATTAATACTCTATAGGTTAGTGTCAGTTATTAATTCCTAACTGTGTAATACAAAATCAATCCCACATATTAAAAGTGAGCATAACAATGAACAACAGACATAATAATTTTCATATTTATTTCTACCTTCAATCATCTGACTGTACCAAACCTCTTTCTTCTTTACCCCAGGTCGAACCAGTGATCGAGCACCACGACATGGTTCACCACATGCTGCTGTACCGCTGCCCCTCCTTTGTGACGGAGCCGTATGACAAGCCGTGCTACATGGGCGACACGGGGGATGCCTGCTTCAGGGTGGTGGCTGCATGGGCGGTGGGAGGAGGGGTGAGAGAGAATCAAGTGTCCACCTCTCAATTAATTTTGTTGTGTTTTCTTCTGTGTCTATCTGATGTGTCAGTGTTGTGCTTGTGCAAGTTGATCCACAGTTTATTTCTGAAACCTCAGGTATTTGAGCTTCCGGAAAATGTGGGTATACCTGTCGGAGGTGAGGACAGTGATACATTCTTTAGACTGGAAATCCACTACAATAATCCGAACAAGGAAGCAGGTACATACTGTTTATCCTTTAAATACTGTACTATATAGATAGATATATAGATGTAGAGAAGTAACTCTCTTTCTTGAATTGTGACATTACATAGCACACATTTTTATACATCTGTCTCTCTCCCTGTAGGTAGGACAGACAGCTCAGGACTGAGACTGTACTATACAGCCCAGCTCCGGCAGCATGACGTGGGCATCCTGTCCACAGGTTTGCTGCCATTTGACCATATGCAGTACAAAATCCCTCCAAAAGCCTCTCAATTCCACACCTACGCCGTGTGTAACACCTCTGCGTTTTCTCAGGTCTGTAGTGGTTCAGTGCAGATTTCAAACTGCAGCAGTGCTTATAACAGACAAGTTAAGAGTAATATGTTTTTTTTATATAGTTGATGACTGTGTTCCTGATAGTTTTTAATTTCCACCCCCAGCTTGTGAACCCTTTGCCTGACCTTCAAGTGTTTGCTGTGCTGTTGCACACTCACTTGGCTGGGAGGAAAGTCAGAGTTGGACACTACAGGTAAGAAAGAGAGATTAGGGATTGGCTTTGGAGGTTTGATGCTGATTATAAATTGTACCATTGTTTTCTTGCAAATGTGTTGCTCATATTTAATACTTCTTCTCTCTCTGTAGAAATGGAAAACAGATTGACTTCCTGAGCTTGAATGAAAACTACAACTTTGAGATGCAGCAGATCATCAATTTGGGAAACATCAAAACCATCAAGCAGGTAGGTTCCCATCATCTTCATACCCATATATTAAGCACATATGTTACAAGACAAAGTTATTAGTTGTTTGGCTATAAAAAATTAATATTAACAGTGCTTTATAATTTAGAATGCCACATTACTTTCTCTCACAACAGGGTGATGAGATTGCAGTCGAGTGCACGTATAGTACCACCAATCGTACCAGAGTCACCAAGGTGGGTAAATACTGTGTGACCTGATGTTATTACCCATATAATGTGCTTTAAATCAAATCAGTCATCAAACGAAACACAAGTAACATTAAGACTTTTGATGCAACAAATGAGTGGTTTAATATTTTATGTATCTGACCAGAAAGACTGTTGAAACATGTATCTGTCTCTGATACACCTGTATCATTTCATGCAATCCAATGAAAATACTGCTGCAAAATCTAATGTCCCTTCCTGTACAAAATAAAACAGTATAATTTCAAGATCCAAGACATCAATAAAATATACAACACATAATACTATAATATTAGTGCATATTCTTGCAGCATCATACACTCTGTTTTAAATCCATCTGCATGTATAAAGACAATCTTGTGAATTTGCCCACTGTGGGATGAATAAAGGTTTGTCTTATCTTAATCTCATGTCTTTAATGCCTGGCATGCTTCATGTTTTCCTTCTTCAGATGGGGTTAGCAACTACTGATGAGATGTGCCTAGCCTTCCTACTCTACTACCCTGCAATCAAGATCACCTCATGTATTAGCCACCCAAACACAACGCATCCATTGATGAACACAAGCTACCAGTAAGACCAGATGCAGCCCTTCAAAGAATATTTCTGCTGAGACTGAATCTAGCACCAGTGCTAATTTACAAGCAGCTTGCAGGTTACATACATTATATATATTGTACATTTGTATCTTAATGTGCTCTCTTGAAGTAGCTGTGTACTAATTTCTGACAGAATTTCTGATGGGAGCACAACTTCAGACCTGGATGAAATCAATGAGTATGAGGGATTGTTAAAGACTGTACCACAAATTCAGGTGATCTCTGATGACAATGTAAGTAACAGTCTCAGAATTTTAGTTTTTTAGTTAGACTGATGAGTTCTCTGTCTGTCATTGTTTCCAACAGTTCAGTGTTTGATGCTTCTTTTCTACAGTTTCATAAAAAAGAGGCATTTCTATAATATGTCATATTTTCTTTTTTTTCATAGAATCACTTCTTATTTTTTGGAAATGGCACGATCAGGGAGATGATGAAGACACCGACTGTCACTTGTCAGAATAACAACGCGTCAAGCAGACTCAGCACTTCCTGGACTGTGAACCCAGTGAGAATCATACTTTTGCTGCTGTCGATTGCCATAATGTAACATGACTGTATGAGCAACAGTATCAGACCGGTGTAATCTCGATAAAGGAAGGCACAGTTGATTAAAATCTTTATTGTATACAATTAGGTATATTCAACAATTTCATTTTCTCTCTTAATAACATATCTTTTCTGTTTGCAATTAATTGTTTATCACAGATCGGATGCCATCATGTTTTGCAACTGTCATATTGATTATCATATTTAGATGTACATTGCAGTCTTACTTTAAACTCATAAAAGCACAAAATACTTGGCCACATGTCCTTTAAGTGAGTTCAAGGTGTATTTTGAGTTAAGTACACACTAATATTATACTATTTTAAGGTAGTTTGATTTCATCATATATAGTAAATTGTTTGCTTTAATAATACTATAGCACTATACCTTGAATCTCAAGTAGCTAAATGGAGGGCAGACATCAGTAATTTTATTTACTCCTTTGCAACAAAATTATGTGAGATAGAGGATTTTACTATCTAATAATGACACTGACACATATGCACTTGTTTGTGTTGTATTGTGTTCATTACATGCACTGTAACCCTAAATGGTGTTTTTTTTGTCATGTGCTGTGACTTATATGCAAGAGCCAATCATTTGATAATCACTCATTTAATAAAATATATGTATCCCCAATAATAAATAAAACTGATGTTATCACATGTAGTTTCACAGGCTCTCCTTCAGGGGGAGCTCTGACTTCTTCGCCTGCTTGTCACTGTGCTGTCAGGGGAATGAATGTGCGGCTAGCCGGCTGTTAGCTTTGGCAATGTTGTCACTATCAGAATGATATCGCAGCGGGACAGAGGAGAACTTGCTCGGTTTTATACTGTCACAGATCCTAAGAAGCACCAGAAAGGTTACACTGTGTACAAAGTCACCGCAAGGGTAAGTAAATGGTGGACGGGCACTGTGACAGCGAGGCTAATGCTAGGTGTTGTTAGCTGAAGCTAGCTTGAGCTGTGCTAACCAAGCTAATATGATGCAAACATGAGTAACGTTACTTTAACCTCTTGAGGACGAGCTGACAGTGGTAACACGTTTTGTTAACGCCACAGATGTGCCTAACAGACACATTCAGACTTACTTACATTTTAAAATCTGTTTTTTCTTTACCCCCAGGGAAATCTTTACTTGCTAACTTACATTAGCAATATTAGCCAGACTGATTGAATCCGACCTAAACGCTGTGTTAACCTGATGTCAACCGATGGATTAGCTAACTAGCTGACTTAGCTAGTGGTAAAATAGACGAGCTTTAAGGAGATAGTGTTAAATATCTTTAAGCAAAAAGACATCTGTCCAGACTCTATCATTAACTACAAAGCTTGTTTATATTGTCATTCTGTTTTGTGGCAAGTTTCCCAGATAAATGCCTTGAAATAAGTAATTAATATCGTGGGGGATCCTGATGATCAAGTCAGACCTGCTATAAAACTGGTATGGAGAAATGCCAAAGCCTGTCTTAGCTTCATAAGGCTTAAACACCCTGTATTTATCTCACACACAGATGCTGCCATTCTCTGAAAATACTTCCAAGTTAGGAGAAAAACCCACAGACAAAATTAATTTGTAGTTTTGAACTATTAGGCTTCCTGTCCCCTTTAGTAATATACAGTAACTCACAGATCAAGTGCTGGTATGAAGAAGTGAGTCCTTTGATGATGAAATGAATAGACAGCCCATTATTCATCCACACTTCTGTCAGACCTCCAGTCACCAGTGGGTGCCGTGATCTTTACAGATACATGGTCACACAGTCCCAGTTTATCAAATTAGTAAGGACAGACTGAGTTTCTTTTTTCTCCGCCTGCCTGCCACCCTGCTTGTTACGAATGTTGGTGATGTCTCGTTCTTACACTCAAGACTTCCGTCATTAGCTATATAATGCAGTCATTGTCACACTCAGAGCTGTGTCCCCGCTCATACTTGTGCCAGCCTCACAAGAAAGTCACTGCAGCTAAACCAACATTAACATCTTACACTTTTAGACAGGAAGCACTCACATGACGTTGACGTCTCTTCTCCCTCTTCCACACAGATAATCTCCAGGAAGAATCCAGAGGATGTCCAAGAGGTAAGACATGCTGCCTTTATTTTTATATTGTGACTTTGTGAGCGTGCAAAGCATTTGCTAATAGTTGACTTTCTTCAAAGACAGGAGGTTGATATAATATTTTGCAAGAAATTGTCAGTGCAGCATCAGACGATAAGCACTGCTACTGTATATAGTATAAGTATCTGTTATCTCAGACTAAATTGATTATGAAATTTACAACAAAGTTAAAAGGGACACCAGTAAATTTTGTAAGAGGCTGTGTGAGTTGTGTGTAGCTCAATGTTCCTTATCCACCTCCTTACACATCAGATTTTATAAAGCAAAACTTAATTTTTCTGGCTAGAGAAGAATAGTCTTTTAAAAGGTTTTAAAAAATATTTTAGCTGTTCTTCTTTTACATAATGTATCTTTCACTCACACTGAGGAATGCAGGCTGGCCTGGAACCAGTGCTAATGCTGCAGGCATGATGTCAATTACTGCATGTGTGTCAAAGAGACAGTGAAAGAGTTTTTGCCTGGAAACACATACCTCCATTATTCAGCAGTGCTCCTGTTTGGGAGCAGTGCTCAGTCCAGTTTTTCTCACAGCAGCAGGCTGGACAGGATTTTAGCCAATTGAACTTACATCTCAACATTGGGCCATTCTATTTTGCCTTATTGCACTGAGTAAGGAACTACTTCATCCAGGTTTGTGTGTGAATGATGTGACTTCAGTTTTATTGCACAAGATGGAGGTGAGTTGAGGAGTTTGATTTGTTATATGAGGTCATTGTTGCCGTCATGTGCTGGCATAGGAGCAATAGCTGATGTTTGAGTCGTTGTGGTTTCAGGCTATGGAGTTCTGTCTTTAAAGTGTTTAAATTTTTCTTGTCTCTCTCTCTCTGTAGATAACAGTATGGAAGAGATACAGCGATTTCCGGAAGCTTCATCAAAACCTCTGGCAGCTGCACAAGAATGTATGTAGCCAGTCGGAGCTGTTTCCTCCCTTTGCAAGGGCCAAAGTCTTTGGTAAGTTTGAGTAAGTCTTTACTTTTTTTAAATGCTTGCATTGGACCCAGGTGTAGGGCATCCTTTTCCTGAATGTTTTTTTTTTTTTTTATCTTGTGGTACTTTAACATTGGGCTGTTGGCATGAGCAATATTCTTAAAGTGACCAGGAAAAACTGTTATAGTGACAGACATTATAGGACAAGACTATATGTCTTGGACCTTTGAACCACTGTAGAAGTAGTGATGACTCTGCCCCCTTGAGGCAGCTCAGTGTTATTACTCAGCAAGTGAGCACTACTCATGATCACTTAATGGAAATCTCACTGTATGTGTGTTTGTATCTTTCTATCCATCTATGGGTGTACAGGTCGTTTTGATAACTCAGTAATTGAGGAAAGAAGACAGTGCTCTGAGGATCTGCTGCAGTTCTCTGCCAATATCCCTGCTCTCTATAGTAGTCAGCACATCCAAGATTTCTTCAAGGTACCCAAACACACACGTACAGAAACACAAACATCCTCCCAGAGAGACTGTGGACTGCAATGTTTTTAATTCTTTTCAAGGGAGGTGAGGTCCACGACGGGTCAGAGCTCATTGGACCAGCTGAGCCCTTTTCTGATTTCCTGGCAGACAGTTTATCAGACTGCAGCTCTGATGGTAGGGTTACATACAATAACTCTTCCTCTTAATTTACAATGACTGTTAATTCACACTTACTCAAAGATGTGTGCACATGTTTTTCAGTTCAAAGAGACATCAGTGGTGCAGATGATTTGACTATCACATCTGAGTATGGAGGTAAAGTATGTTAATGCATCAAAATAACATCCAGCTACATTAGAGCTGAATTAGATTTTAGTTTTTCGGTTACATATAGACTTATTATGAAGTGTGTGTATATATGTATCTGTCTGTATTGACCCTAGCATTGTTTTCTTCCCAAAGGCCCGTCCAGTGACAGCGACCTGACCTCCCTGGCTGTGGATACAGACTCTTTGACTGGGCTGGATGATGGCATGGCCTCAGGTCGCACCTCCCCAAACCAACCACAGGGGGGAGCCACCAACATTAGCAGCAGCTGCAGCCCTCGCTTGTCCTCCCTGCATGAACGCCGTAGCCCGTCTCCTGCCCCGGTCCCTGCCTCCTCAGCCCCTAACCCAGAGGTCAGCTGGCCAGGCCGAACGCCGCTCTTCTCCGGCAGTCTGAAGAAAACCAGTGGTGGCAACCCTAAAGACGTGAAGTCAGACTACCTAGACAGAGCCAGCGAGCTTATCTGTTTGGCTGTACAGAAGGAGAAAGAGCAGGACTTCCAGGCAGCTTTCTCCTGCTATCGCAGTGGAGTGGACCTACTGCTTCAAGGAGTGCAAGGTCAGTTTGGGAGAGAGCTGAGTAATGTTTCTTTTAGGTCAGTTGCTCCATTTCAGTACCATTTAGACAAAAAAAACATGTCTAGAGTGTTGTCAAACCTTAACGCAGCTGACCCATGTAAAGGCTTTACTCCGGTAACCCGAAGTTAAAGAAAGGAGGGATCGTTATTCAAGTACAGATGCAGTATTGCCAAAATCATATTAAATTCTATTTTCATATATTCATATATTCATATTTTTTATTACCAGACATTTTTGAGTTGCACTTCCATAAAGCTGGGGGACCTACAAGAGACAGAAAAGTCTTGGTGTGGTTTAAGCTTAAAAATAGCAGCTCAGGCACCTTCCACAATGTCACTCAGTAGCATCTCTACATTAGACCCTCCCTTTGTGCCCCCAAAGTGTAGTGTTGCCTTTCTTTTTTTTTTTGTTTAAATAGTCTTAAAGTCCAGATTCAGACATCAAGCTCCCTCCAGAGACATTGTAAAACTTTTTCTTCAATGACTCACAATGACGAGTAGTAAACCTTGAAAACAGTCACCTGTACAAGAATCTAAAAATGAATCTGCTTTGAATAATATTGGTTTTCCACATTGTTCTCCCTTGCTTTATGAAGCTAAAAATTAGTTAATTGAACTCTGCTTCAAAAGTACACTGTCTCCCTGGTTAGCTCAGTGTTTTAAAGATACACCTGCATTGAGTAAATAAGTCAGAACCAGCAACAGCTTCAGGAGGAGGGAGAGAGAGACAGAGACCAAGAGAGGGCGCAAATAGACAAAAGAAGTGTGTAACTGAAGCTCTAGTTTATTTAGATGTCATGTAAAATTAAACTCACCACTCAATAAGAAATTTGGCCATATTCACAACTAATCCGTCATAGTGTGACACAGTGGAGAAACACTTTGTGGAAGTATGTAGTTGGGAGGAGGAGTAAGGTTTTCGCTGCTGAGAGACAGGGTGGATACTCTGGAAAAAAAAAGAGGACACTAAACTGAATGTGTATTTATGCGCACTGTCATTCCTAATCATCTGGCATTTATTACTTGTGCTGGCAGAAGGGGGCGGCAGGGGTGGAGAGAGTGGATGGATGATCACTTCTTGTTAGATAACATCTTTGTGACCCTGACCTTGCACCCCAGTGTGGAGGGACCAAACCAAAAAGACGTCACTTTTACTTTGTGTCTTATAAGCTTGTCACAGTAATAACATGCTGTTTTGTCAGTAAATAAAAATGTTCGTACAGAAACTTTTAACCCTGCACCATTAAAACTGCTTTGTAAAAGAAAAATAATTGATCTGGCTCACCCCTTTTCAGGTGAGCCCAGTCCCACGCGGCGAGAGGCAGTGAAGAAGAAGACTGCAGAGTATCTGATGCGTGCAGAGCAGATATCCAGTCAGCATCTGAGAAGCAACATGGGTCAAGGCTCAACGCAGACAGTGGTGAGTGGGAGGGAAATGTCACTATTAGATTATGCAAAAGTGCTTTATATGCATTCCTCCAGCAGGGTCCTCAAACCACTTGAGGCACTATATCAGAGTGCTTTTGGGTTTATTGATGTTAAACCTATCTTTTCATAATGCACATTGGCAGTCAAAAATAATTGATATTTTTATAATAGCAATTTATCAAATGACAACAGAAAACATTTTAAAGGGGGTCACTTTTAGTCAGAATTATCACCTGAATCTGCAACTCCCCTTAAGCTTTATAGTCAGTTTCAGCCCGCTGTACAGCAGTGAACATAGTATAACATTTAGCTGCTAAAGAGAGAATAAAAACAGAGTTAAGAGACTTGTATTCATCAGGTCAACACAAACGCGACACCAAATAAAAGTTGATGTTGCTCTGCTGGATGTGCAGATAAGAAACTGCTTGCGAACAGGTCTGCCATATCAACTTCAAAGGTGATTTAGTAACTTTGTCTACACAACTTATATCTGCTGCATCCAAGTGGCCAAAAAATCAGTTATTGCAGGTTTAAAGAAACATATATTGGACATCGCCTGCCTTGTGATCACAGACTGTAGTTTATATTTTTATATTTTTGATATTGACTGTTGCCATTTTTCATTCATTCATTTCATTCATTCATATTACTTGGTCATGATACTTAATGAATGTGACTTTATTTTAATGATTATTTTTGCATTTAAATTTTGTCCAAGGCTTTAGGA
The DNA here is from genome assembly GCA_025331565.1 of Holacanthus passer. Classification (NCBI taxonomy): domain Eukaryota; kingdom Metazoa; phylum Chordata; class Actinopteri; family Pomacanthidae; genus Holacanthus; species Holacanthus passer. Next base: position 3,889,379 of record JAFREQ010000034.1, read on the forward strand.
GCACAGTGCTGCCCATCCACCAGCAGAGGAGGTCAGCAGAGTCCATCTGAGGAGCTGAGAGCTTACAGGGTGTTGGGGGTCATAGATAAGGTCAGTTTAATATTGCCAAGTCTTAGAATTTGCAGCCATATTTTGTGAGTTTACTTTAATGTTGTTTCGTTTCTAATCGTCTTTTTTCTACCAAGAGAGTGAGTAAAAGACATGAGAAGGCAAAAAATGATTATTGTTATAAGTAACATTTCACATCATTTGATTTGATGTCAGAATTTGCTCCTTGAATATTATGTAGGATTATGTATATGTAGGAGGATGAAAACAAAACTATAATCGTGGTCTTAACAAAATAATTACATTTAGGTCTGACAGACACTCATTTATTTAATAATTGTCCCGGACCAGATAAATGTGGATGGTATCCATCTTCAGATTTCTCCTCCTCGTGTCCTTTCCTTCTTCGACCATCTCTTTTATCTGAGGCAATAAACCGTGCTAGATTTACTGGATGGTATGCTAAGGGCTGAGTGTGTGTATGTTCAGCGTCAGTTATGACTACCACAAGGTCAGTTTAGGTTGCTGGTCCTCTCAACCAGCTGCCGGCGAAGCAACTTCACCACTCAGCCATGAAATGACTTGGCAAGCAGCTCAGAGAACGGCACACAACATTGAATCAATGATGCGTCCTCCACACACACAAAACCCCAAGGAAAATGTTGACACAATACCAACATGTGTTACTCTACAGAGGTGCACACAAAATCCCCAATATGTCAGAAACAAATCAGACACACAGCAAAAAAAAAAGCCATAAGTGGAAACTACACTATCCAGAAATTGCCCGCTTTTCCTCTCCTCTTTCTCCTCCTCCTTCCTCCTTTCACTTTTAATGGGGACAGAGGGGACAGATGGAGAGAGCTCCTCACCCTACTGCCCCCCCTCTGCCCCTCTTCTCCACCTCCCCCCTTCCCTGATGTTTGTGTCTTAATTATATTAGCGCCCTGGCTAGCACTGCCACTCTGTTTACTCACAGCCCCATTCATATCCATTTAGCCTGCACCTGTTTGGTCCCCGCCAGGGTCACATGGAGAGAATGCACCCACAAAACACACGCACGCACTCCACTACGCACAAACACAGACCGGCTCACACACATATGCTCAAGCTGTCCCCTGAGACAGTGAGGGAGCAGAAGAGCTATGGAGATGTCAGAGAGAAGGAGGGAGGAAATAAAGATATTAGGAAGTGCCAGAGGGAGAAAGTAAAGGGAAGTGAAATGAGAGTAGAAGCTTAGAGATGAGAGATTTAGAGATGCCACTGCAACCAGTTACTGTCTCCGCTATGAGGCATTGCATGGCTCTGTATTGACATATTTTTCAATGAACACATGAGATGGAAAAATTTCAGTATCAGTAAAGAAATTTGTGCATCTGACATATGAACATAAATGTGAATGACCAGCCATGTGGGTTGGCAGATTGCTCATGTGTCCCTTTTTGGCTGCAACTAAAGATTGTTTTCAATGACAATTGATCCGTCAGTTTAATTTTACTGTTGTGAAGTTAGCTATGAAATTACCAAAAAAAAGACCAAGATATTCTCAACAGATTGTTTAAGCAACAGTCCCCAAAATCTAAAGATACCAAATTTACAATCATTGTAAAAAAAAAAAAAAAAAAAAAAAAAAAAAAAAAAAATCTCCATATTTGAAATAATGAAGCAGACAAATGCATGGCATTTTTTGATTGATAACTTACTTAATGATGAGATTATTAAGAATTGTTTTCAGTTAATTTTTTGTCAGTCAACAAGCAATTAATGAACTAATCGATTCAGGTATAATGCATTTATCAAAATGTGTCCTCGCTGCTAGTAATTTTTTCCACTTTTTCTATCACACTACTATAGATTCCTTTTAGCCGTTGTTATGTGGCAGGGACTTCGTTTGGTCAGCACAGCAGGATCTGACGTATTAATGCCAATTTTTCTAGTATAATTTAGGGACCTACATTTATCTTGCAGTGACCCTCATGTGTGCCCTGACCCAGTCATTGAAAAGCCCTGCTCTGGAGGACATAACCACTACATCATCTTAGACTGTGTATATCTCTTCATACCTGGCAATTAATGGCACTCTTCCATCACAGGTTCTTTTGGTCATGGACAAGAGAACACAAGAGACGTTCATCCTGAAAGTAAGTGTAGTGTGTGTGTGTGCGCACCCCACATCCTCGTCGTCCTGAGTGTAAGTGTAAGTGTGAAGTGTGCCAGAAGCCCCTGTGTGTGACCGGTGTAATTGATTCTAATGGGCCTGTCCCTGTCAGCTCCTCTGCTCTCAGGTGTGAGACGTGTGCCAGATGCCAACGCACAGCACAGGCACAGATGACTACACACACGTGCACACTCGCACCAATGTGAACTTTATGTGTAGCGCTGATAGATTTGCGTGGCTTGGTTAAAGTCACGCGCTGTATGTGGCTTGATGAATCCAGTGACTTTGGGTTGCCATGGGGCATAGCTGGCACCTCTTTAATGGGAGGTTTCTCCTTTGCCACACTTCTTTCCTTGTTTTTTTTTCTCCACTTAATCTACACACAAACTAAAACACTCGCCTTCCGTTTCCTCCTCTCACGCCCTCTTTATTTGGGTTAATTTTCCTTTTATCCTCTTGTCCTCAAATCCACATTCATTTTTCCTTGTTTACTCCACATTCAATTACTCACCTCTTTCCTTCTCTCTCCTGTCTCTTTTGCAGGGTCTGAGGAAGAGCAGTGACTGTGGACGGACTAAGAGGACAATCATGCCTCACTCTGTGCCCCACATGGTTCAGCTGATGAAGTTCATCGTCTCTGAAGACACAGTTTTCCTCCTGCTGCAGTATGCTGAAGGTAAGGCACGCACACCTTATGCTCATCACTCTCAACGACCATCTTTTGTCTTCTTTACCTCCAACTGTCTTTTCCCCTCCTTAGCCTGATCCCTCTTCCTCTCTTCTCCCACCCCTCTCTCTGCCCTTGTTCCAGACAGATGTTTGATAGAGATGGGTGTGTGTCACAGGTCATTATTCTGAATACCAGGTGGCGCCATGCTTCATTAGCTATGCCAACACCTGGGCCTCCTTACATCCCACTCACTCCAGGATGTGTGTGTAGCTCATGCGTGTGGGTGAGTGCGTACAATGAAATGCAGCCATATTTTTTAATGCCCTGTAACCTATTCAATCTGGTGCACTCTATAACCACCCTGCGCTATTATTAGTGGACAGTATTGAATATCATATGGGGCTGTTCAACATGATCTAATATAGCTAATCAAATGCCAGAAGAGGCATAGTTTCACCAGTTACATCTCAGCCCTGTGATTCAGTAAATCCAGGGTTGCTCCTTAAGCTTCAATAGTAGGCTGTTAGCAGCTGATGGGTTGAATGAGGATAGACAGGCAGACGGAGGGAGGCAGCGACCTGAGTGACATTGGACAAAACAACATGTGGATGGTTTTACTTTCTAAGCCATCGAGCTGCCCCGCTATCATTATCATCACTGTGAACTCCCTATCCATTCTCATCACACACAACAGATGCTGGCTTCCAATTGCTCACACTACAGCTGTGTGTGTATCTGTGTGTCTGCGTGTGTGTGTGTGTGTGTGTGTAAGACCGAGAGAAGTCAAAATGTTAACATTACACTGGGAACCTAAAACACACACCCAACTCAACCCCATTTAGCCAAATTGGATTCAGTCATAACTGTTTTTGTTTGCCTTGGTTACTCATTCCTAAGTGGAAGCTAATGACCCTTTTTCCAAATAGTCCCAGCAACTAAGGAGCTCCAGAAACCTACGAACTAAAAGACTCCTTTGCTGATTCCTTTTTGTGTTTCCACAGCATCTGAAGAACTATGAATATTAGGCACATAGCAGAAAGCCAATTTTTGTTTTACATGCAGTGTTTTCATCAACAGAAAAGTGAAACGTCCAAAATGGTGATGAGTAGTTTCGGGTTATTTGTTTGCTCAAAGCTCAATTACCAACTGGGCTAAGCGGGCAAATAGGTAGAGACCCACAGACTCTTAATAGGCTCAGTCTTGCCAAGGGCCTCAAAGTGTGTTAATTTGGCTCTGTTTCAGTTGTAGAGCATTGAAACAACTTTATGTGTGGTTTACAAGTCTACCATCCCTGTCCCTGTGTTGATACTGCTGGCACCCATTACTCACTTACTGTGTGAATGAATGGTGTACACAAATTGTCATAGCCTTTAGACTTGTGTTTGACCAGTCAGCAACTTTCAGTGCTGCTACCCCCAGAGTAGGAACAGGGGAACTATGGCCTAGGTACTAAATTTAGACCAAGGTTCCCCTGGTTGAAATACAGGTGAACTTGCTGAGTTCCTAAAAGCAATGTGAAGCTACAAATGTGCTGTATTTATCCAGAAATTGCTGTATCAGATACAACCTCCTTTTTTCTTTGTTTTTAATGCCCTGCTTCCTTGATCTTTAGGTGGGAAGCTGTGGTCTCACATTGAAAAGCACCTTCATAATTCCAGCCCAGAGGAGAGCTTTGACATCCCTTTCATCCAGAAGAGCCACACAGTGGCTGTTCACACTCCACAACATGCTGTACCACAGCTGGATGTAGGTTCAGCCAGTTCTGGTTCCGGCCCAGCTGCTTGTTCTGATTTCGTCTCAGGGCTGCAGAAGGATGGGGAGAACCTCATCACGTCTCCTCAGAAAAATGTTCTCCTTCCCAAGCTTATCGGACAAATTGGGGCCCAGTCAGACTCTGGAGCCACCTCTGAGGAAGAGTGCACCAACAGTTATTTGACCCTTTGCAATGAGTATGAACAAGAGAAAGTAGAACCAGATGCACTAGAAGAGGAGGAAGAGAAGAGTGAACAGGAAATGCTGTCACTGGAAGTGCCCGTCGCGACAACCACCACTTCCTCTCGTAGCCGCTCACTGCTTAGCAATGACAGCCTCTCTTCGCCTATCAGCTCTCAGGAACTTGGCTTTTTCACAGAGTCGTCCGACAAAAGTGGCCACACTCTTGACAATGAGCAATACCGTGGCGAGGGACAGGACCACAGTGAAGTCTTCAGTCCTTTGCCCTCCCCTGCTGTACCTCTGTCTTTGGATCAGTCCAAGCACACACCAATGGAATTTTTCCGAATCGACAGCAAAGACAGTGCGAGCGAGGTGACCTGTCTCGACTTAGGAGAGCAGCGCCCCTCTCACAAGCAGGTCCCCGTCTTTTCTACATCTGACCTGGGCTCGGACGTCACTGAGGATCTTCCAGAGCTGGCTCAGGAGGTCAAGGGCCACAGCTCGGAGCTTTGGGGGTTAGACTGTAGTGATAAAGGCTCCAATGAGTCAGTGCCAGTCATCTCATTTGAAGAAGCAGTAGTTGAGGATGAGGGTCACCCGCCAGACCTTTTGGTCAACCTGCCTGTAATAGGTGGGACTGTAGACTCTTTACAGGAGGAATTGGAGACTTCAGGGGTGTGTCTGGGCCTCGAGGCCACAGCCTCTCCTCAGAAGTTCATCCAGCCTGATGTTTTACAGCTTCACAGCCAGTCTGAGGAAGGGGAGGAGCAGCCACTGGAGCAGGAATTGTCATCTTTCTGTACAGCCTCTGCAACTTGTGACACTAGTGTTGCATCTTCCTCTCCCTTCAACTCATTGTGGGAGGACTGCAGCTTGGCGTTTGGGCAAGAGGCCTCAGACATAATGGTGGTTCACCCTGCATGCCAAAATAATGACCTTCCGCTTGATCTTCCTGTTACTGACTTGCTCAATGAGAAACTAGATGCCAGTACAACAGCAAATACAGACTTGGTTCCAGACCCCAGTGACACCAGCACAGACTCGATCCTGGCCACAAACGGGACTGAGGCCTGTGCAATGGTTGAGAGTTTATTAGGTCTTGATGGTGAATCATCAGGAGTTATTAGCAATACAGGTGGCAGCGAATTTGATAAAGAAGTATCACGGCTGTTTGCAGAGCTGGACGAGCTGTCGTTGGCTACATCCCAAGCTCGTATCCCAGAGGAGTTTATACGATGCTGGGCCGTAGAGATGGTGGCAGCCCTGGATTCTCTGCACCGAGAGGGCATCATCTGTCGAGACCTAAACCCCAACAACATCCTGCTCGATTACCAAGGTGAGATCACCATTATTACCACAGCCTTTTTAATGGTGCACTGCTGTAGACAAGAATTCCTGTGAGAATACTTTCTGAAGTTTTGTTCTCTTAAGATTTTGTCATATATTTCATTGCTCTCCTAAAGCTTAAAGAGTATACTAGATTATTGCACACAGATATGACACTACATGTCTACAAGTGTAGCTCAGTGTTGCTGTTTGTGAAAAAAGACCTGAAAATTAAAAAAAGCTTTTAGACTGCATTCTTACAATATTAGCTGGGATACTATAAATAACAGTACTGCCACAACTACTTACAAACTATATCATAATTATATTATCAAGGCAGCATTACAGGAGTTAAGTTACAGAAAGTTACTCTGAGAATGCAAACATCCACATGCTGTTACACCATGACACATCATTCCTGTCAACCCAATGTTGGAGATGACAAGCCATCTAGATTACTCTTACAACGTTGTCTCAACAATGGGATCTTTAACAAGTGATATACTGTATATGTTTTCCAGGAAGTTCAGAAACTGAATTGAGCAAAACTATGCACCATGTGAAGAAAACTGGGACCTTTTTAAATACATCTTCTGATGGCTAGTGAAACTTAAAAGTCAACTTCAGAGAAACATCGATTTAGAAGAAGGCTGCAGCAGGTACAATAATTTATAGAGTGTTAGGTGGTCTCTTGGTTTCATCTCGGGTATTTCAGACCTAAATAGTTCAATAAGGACCTAATGAAAATCCTATAGGCTCTTGGTGACATCTCATATTTCTCTAACAGCAAGCATAAAATCACATCCCTCTGAAGCTGCTCTACTATGTAATGTCTTTTTTTGCTCGTTTCTACAGCTAAAAAAGGAAAACTTGCATTGGGTCGATAACTTATTCCTTTCTTAGAGCAGACAGTACTGAGGGACTGTCTCTGTCAGTCAACCATGATGTAATTTACTGAAATGAAGGCTCTTCCAGAGGCGAAAGTGTTGTTTTACCAGGAGGTCACAGATTCCCCCTCAACTTCTTCTTTTGTCGTCCTACAATCATCTCTCTCCACCTCGTTATCAACAAGCGTCTAATTAGCTGAGTGGCTGTTTTCGTCTCCCTGGTGGTAATTATTGTTCTAAAGGGCCCATCAACGGCGTAGTGTGGTGCATCAGTCTGGCTAGCCCAGGCTAATGGCCACGGCTACCTAATGACACCATTAGTTCTAATGATAGCGTTAACGGGTAGCCGCTAAACAGGAGTAATCGCAGGGGCTGTGTGCTTGAAAAGCTCGCGGAGGGATGTAGAGAGGCAGAAAGGAACGGAGGAAGGAAGTGCTCTAAAGGTGAGTAAACAGTTTGAAAAGTAGCGAGTCGGAGTGACACTCGACTGTGTGGGGTTGATGAGCGGTCAGGCACTGGGTGAATGTTTCTCACTGAACACTTTCTGTCTCCTCAGGTCATGTTCAGCTTACCTACTTCTGTAGTTGGAGTGACGTGGAGGAGTCCTGTGACAAAGAGGCCATTGCCAATATGTACTGTGCACCAGGTGAGACATGCATAAATACATGCTACATGAACTTTTTCCCCATGATTTCTCTTATTCTATTCTATTTTTATTAGGAACCTCATTTTGGGTGTGTGTGTTTGCGTGTCAGTTAGGAGGTTTATGTGGGGTTAATTCTATGCAGGCATGCAGGGCCATAAGTAGGCCACTTTCCCATGGTCACAAAACCCTCATTCATAGCCAAGCATGAATTATCTAAGTGTGCACAAACCACTCTCGACAGTAGTAACAGATGAAGACTGATTCTTCTTGACTCTCTGAGATTGACAGAAATCCATATGCATAGGTGCTTTTTCCATTCTGTGCCTTTGCGGTTAATGGAAGCACATCTATAGGATACACACAGTAATCATCATGGTCGTGTAATTGTACATTTTAATTAACACTCAGAGTGGTTAATATCTTGAGGATAAATTAGAAATATCTGTTGAGTTTTTTTTTACTCTTGCAGTCACCGTTTTCAGAAGCTGGATCTTGTTGTAGTTCTCTCATTGTCCTGTAGAGTGTGGTGTTGTGCAGCAGTGAACCAGTAGTGTGGTAACCCCATGTGTTGCCCCCAGCAGGCTTGTGGCAGCTCTGGCATGCTGTTTACAAGCTGCCTAAAACAAACTGCTGCTAGACTACAGCACCATGTCCCTACTTAGCACTTCTGTGTGTGTGTGTGTGTGTGTGTGTGGGAGGGTGGTGACTGTGTGTGTATGTGTGCACATGCATTTAACATCTATAGGCAGATACGTTTTTCAATATGTTGCTGCTTTAAGCACACAGCGTCGCACTTGGGCTGTTAATATTTTATGCGTGATGTGTTTAATTACATCTTCCTCAAATATGCATGTTGAAGTGCTGAAAAAGCCGGACACACTCTGAGACGTACACAATGAACCTCACACCCATTCACTCTCCCACGCACTTATATTATCACTCATATTCATCCTCTCTCTCGAGCCAGGAAGGTCACTTCAGATTTAAATCCTCCTTGTGACTAGAACAGACAGTCTGCCACCGTTGTAATAAATCTGAAAGCAACAAATGCTCTGTCTAATATCCAAAGTGTGCATTTTTATTCTCTTACTAACAGCTTGTATGAAAGCCTACTAATGGAAATAGAAGCACATAGAGGCATATAGTGGCCGCCAGTAGATGACCTAAAGACACAGGAGTAAAGCTTAGCACAAGGAGCTTTATGCATAATGTAGCTTCAAATCTAAGTGCTAAACCGAGACATGGTTGCCACTTAAGTCATGGTGTAATTAATATAGTAATTTTCTTGTTAATATAAGCAGCAAGAGATTGTTACACTTGCCTAAGAGAGGATGGTTGGTTTGAAAGGAAAGGTAACATAACATGCTGAATGAATTTGGTCTTCAAATTTAATTTTTTTTAAAAATAGGTAGATTTTAAAAATGTACACAGTTACTTATTACAAGCACCGTTTAGCTAGTTCATCATCAATAAGTTAAAGCGAAAGTTTATGGCTGCAATCAATGATTTTTAACCATCAAATAATTTATTCATAATTTTTAAAAATTCCTGTACTCAAATGTCATATTTTGTCTGAGCAGCAGTCAAAAACCTGGAAGGTATTAACTTCAAAATGTCATGAAACTGGGTGAATTACACAAATGTTCAGATTGGAGAAGCTGTAAGCAGCCTTTGTTTTCTTCACTTGACCAATGATGTAAATGATTATTTGACTTTCAAAACTGGCATTGAACACATCTTTAAATTAATCAACTAATCTCTTCAGCACTGTAAAATTTAGGCATAATTCTGTTCAAAGACAAATTTAAGTATACCAAGATATTTTATGGTCAGAGATGCCCAGTAGAAAGAGTTAAATGTAGAGGATAAAAGCCAGGAACTGAACTGACCTCAGCCCAGGTGTGAAAGGTCTTGTTGTTTGTTAAACGACTGCTGATCTCATGTGGATCAATGGATGTAATGCATATTTGCAGCCAGCAGGGGGTGTGTTATGCTGTTGTTGAGCGATAGTACCACTTCCACATCCATCAACCGTCTTACTAGACCACTGGCAACTTTTTCTCTTTTTATTTATCTCTCATGTCCACTTTTTTTGCAATCGTTCTAAATTCAGATTTACACATATGACAAAGTAATGACCATCACCTATTCTCCTTGCTTGTATTTACCTGCACAACCTACATTTGGTGCATGCATCTCTCTATAGATGTATGTGCTTGTGAACACACACACTCGAACGCAGAGGTTAGTGAGTGTGTGTCTCTCCTGCCCTTGTTATGTATTGCTGTTTATCCAGACAGGGTCAGCTCTAGCGATGGCTTCATTCCTGATGACAGATTTATGACTGTTTGCCAGAAAGCTAGCAGGGGGCCTGCTGTGACCGTATGTGTGTGTGTGTGTCTGTGTTAGTGTGTGTAAGAAGGAGGGAAACATGTTTTTAAAACGCACACATTCACACCCAAATAACACGGGAGTGGACTTGGAAAATACTGCGGCAGGGTATTAATCTATTTATTCGGCACTTCTGCTTATTTACTTTCTCACCATTTCATAATTATTCATCAACATCCGGTGGCTAATGTTTTTTTTCTCCAACAAGGGAAAAAAAACAAGCTGTGATGCAACCTAATTTGAGCAGAAATGTGAATTGTTTATTGTTCTGTTGAGAGGGAAGCAAGGCCAAAACCAATTGTCTTCAATGTCTAAGAAAAGGGAAATTCATTATTCTTCCTCTCTGAGGTAACAAGTCAGTTACTGAGGACTCAATCATCATACTCGCTATTTACTTTCACCATGTTGTTTTTTTTTCTTTTCTTTTACGTGATGAGCCACAGCATGATCGAATGGATGATAACGTTTAGTTCCCCTTTCGACACAGAGCTGTCACGTCATTGGTTTGAACTGTTTTCAAGTAAGAAACTGCACCTTGAAAATACTTCTTCTTTATTATTTGAATACGGTTATCTTTCCACGTAGTGAAGATGAGTCATAGGATTGTTTTAGGTTTGATTTTGGATATATAATTTATTTGGCACCATCTGTCGAGATGTGTGGACAGAGCTTCCCCTGTTCATAAGACAGACAGACAGACACACACACACACACACACACACAGAGTCTTGAAACATCACACACCGATCCCTCCTTACTTCCTACCTGCGTACACTTTACTTCCCCTTTCAACAATGACTGTCGGTTAAGTTTTTAGGGAAGTCGGTCTAAGAGGAGAAGAGAGAAAGTTCCTTATGGGCCCCAGGAGAGAGGAGATGGAGTGTGATTAAGATACAAAGCAAGAGGGAACTGCATTGTTGAGGGGAAAGGGAAGAAGAACAGGCCATGAGGTGAACGCACTGTATTGTTGCATCTGAACTTCTCAGTATCCTTTTGTTTTCTTAGAACTCGCATGATTAACTTTTAAAGTTTTTCATGTGCCGTTCAAGAAAGAAGGTTAGTGGAGGTGGTCGGATTTTAAAGTGTACACATCACAGAGTGTAACAGTGGGGTTTGAATGACCCATGGCCTGTGGATGCAGTTAATTCTCCTTTCCCATCCTCTTTCTCTGTCTCCCTTTCTCCCTGCCTCGCTCTGACAGAGCGGTAAGTGTAGCCAGCTCCACTGTACTCTCCCTGCAGCTCCTTAGACATTAATCCATTGTGATGACATCGACCTTGCTCTGAGACGTGTGCGTGCATGTGTGTGTGTATGTGTGTGTCCAGTATTTTCCCTCCAGCTCATAACTACGCAGGTATCACTAGTCCATTCAATGACGATCTTCTCTCCTTGGCTGTCAAAACAGTGGTCCTGGGGAGCCCTGAAGACTGGTTGCTCAGTTGGCTGTGTGTGTGTTTGCGTGTGTGTATGTATATGTGTATACGAAACGTGGAGCTCGTATCATAGCCCTCTCTAACCTTAGCTGCAAGAGAGCCGCACAGGCCCCTGGAGTTCCCGGCAGCTTCCAGGAGATGAGGGGTCTTTGTCTCTTATGCTCCCCCAGCTGAGGAGCCTGGTCTCTGGGCACGCACAGTCGTGACCCTGGGTCCCGGCCCTCTGGAGAGAGCAAAGCAGGGGGAAGCTGAGCGGCACAAGAGGCCATCTGGTACCCAGTGGAGCTAGCACACACACAGATACACACAATGACACACACACACACGTACACTTTTGACTTTAGCAAATGAGCATCACTCTTGGTTTCCATGTGTTTACTTAATCACACACTGTGGAGTCCCAACAAACTCCTTGTGGATCGGAATCTTGCAGAACGTGAAGCTAGATTGAAAGTGGACAAAGTTTCCATGAAATGTTCACCTTGAGAGTGGTTTTGCCGTCTTTACATGAGTGTTTGTGTGCATTAAAGATTGACTCTATTTAAGACTAACACAAGACTAAAGAGAGAGAATTTTAGAAAAGGAAATGATGATAAATTACGTCTTTAATTACTGAAAGCCTTTAATTTGTTTTGGTTGTCTAGACAAAAACCTTAATGATGGACTGTCATTAGGATTTGTGGTAAGAATGCAACAATTTGTTGATTTGATGATCGACTAATTGGTAGTTTTTTTCAGTAGTTTTCAACTCTTTTTAAAAGCAAAAGATTTGCTGCTTTTCTTCTTTTTATTGTAAAATGAAAATTAAAGAGACAAAACATGATATTTGTTGTAATGACTGAGCTTCTTTAAATTGTGATTTTACTAATTTGCCTGTTTCCTGACATTTTACTGACCAAAAAAAATAATTAATTGAAATGATAATCAGCAGATGAATCAATAATGAAAATAAAAGTCTCTTGTGTCGATTATTATCAGGAGCAAAAAAAAAGTGTGCTGGTAAAGAAAGCTGAACAAAACGTTTTATTATTTCTTCTCAGTTGTTCCTGCTTTACATTTCTTGGTGTGTATGTGTGTGCGTTGCGTGAGTGTGTGTTTGTGTTTGAGGTCAGGTCATGCAGATGGTGTGAAGTTTCAGCAGACGGTTTCCTCAATTTAACTGCTTTTTTATTATGCAAATCACCCTTTTATGAGACACACTTGTTTGTGTGTGTCTGCCTGTGTGTGACTGTGTCCATGTTTTTGTGCTCGTTTTGAATTGATTGTGTCAATTCAGTGAAACATTAAGTAATCCAAGATGTCGGTCTGAAACAGTGTTTAATGTTGAGGGTTTAAAAGCAAGAAGATACCTAAAATGATGTAATCATTAACGGGGGTCTCATGCATTTAGCTTCTAAGCTTAAGATCAGTAAATGACTGTAATTTTACAGATTTCTTATTTTACATCTATCACGAATTGATTTTTCTTCTCTGTGTTCATCGCAGAAATAAGCTGTTTCTCTGCTTGTTAATTTATTGATTAATTCAGTGTCTTCTCTCTGTTTTTGCTCTTGTTACAGAGGTGGGAGGTATCGGCGAGGAGACAGCAGCGTGCGATTGGTGGAGTTTGGGCGCCATCCTGTTTGAGCTCCTGACCGGCACGGTGAGTGAAAAAGTACACACACAAAAAAAAAATGTTATCTTTGTTGCGAAGGTGTTGTGGGATGTCTGTAGGTGTCTTGGCTTTCAACTCTCTCACACTCTTTATGGTCGTGCCAGGTTGTGAGCGATTCTGCGCGCGTGTCTGTATGTGTCTGAGTAGGTGGAGTTTGTTGTTTGTGGTGTGTGTGTGTGAGGTGCGTCTTGGCTGCCGTCTCTTACTCTGGTTCTCAGGGAGTGCCAGGGGTGTCGGTGTGACTTTCTCCCCCAGCCTGAGCTCCATCTGCTGGGCCAGGGGGTCAGCTCTCCCCGGGCCTCGTTGCTGGCTCCTGGAGCAGCGCTGGGCTTTGAGCATGCCGATCTGAGGTCGGCGTGGAAGGTGAAGACCAGGGCAGCTCTCAAGGTGCTGGAACTCGGCTGGTCCAGGATCACGGCTGTCTGAGGGACAATCTTTTAAGACAGGCTCGGGAGGGAAGAGCCTTTTTAGTTTGGGAGACAACAGATATGCTGTACATGCACACATGCTAATTAGAACTTGCTGCTCTCTTGAAGGACAAATACAGTCACAGTAGTACGACACCCAGTGCAGGTGCAGAGCGTCCCTTAATTTTTTTTTATTGTCTATTAAATTTGAATAAATTCTAACTGATTGCCAGTGGGCATATTTTCATATCAGCTATCAGTGGTTCCCATCAATTGCCCAAACATGAGTCAGGGTGTTAGGTTAGTGCTATTATGTTGAACAATACACACCCACCTACCTGGAAAAAAAAAGTCAGTCACACAGATGTCTCCTTTGATGATTATGTCTGGGTACAGTCCTGGCAAGGATACACACACTCAGGCACACATAGTGTCTCTTGATCCTTGCAGGATAAGATCTTGCCTGGAGCAGTCTTGACTGCGGCTAGGAAGCCAGCCAGAACTCCTGCAGCACGTATCAAGAGAGAGAGAGAGAGAGAGAGAGAGAGAGGCAACCGACCTAACTGATGGAAAAAACACACACAGGGTCTCTCAACACAAACACACAAACGGTTTACTTTCTCTTGCTGCACACGTTCTATTCTAGCATTTTCAATTTGGAGGTGTAGATGCACTGAAAGATGTGCTGTTGCAACATGCGGCGATTATGGTCATTATTGTCAATTACTTTAACAATAGGGCTACGTTCTGTGGTTAGAAAAGCACTTGCAGGTCTTGTGCTCCCTTTCTCTCACTTCTGAGATTTTTTTTTTTGTCTGTGAGTGCAACAATTCCTTGTAATTGACAGTTTGACCTGGTCTGATTTTACTCTAAAAACAACTAAAAAGGCTTCATATTTACTGCTGCTTGACTGTTGGCCCTTCCAGTAATCCACGATGTATAATGTATAAACATGTCATTCTTTCTGTGACACACGCAGCAGTTCCAAGAAAGAGCAACAGCAGTTGAATCATTAGCTTGTTGTAGTTGGTGTGATCAGTGTTGTTTCAGGTGCTCTGGCTCTTTGGTCTCCTCCTATTTGTCCAGTCCTGGTGCTCTCACGTTGACCTTTGCTCTGTGGGTGTCGGTATATCTCTCCCTTTAGCTCTCAGTCCGTCAGGTTCGCTTTGTTTTGATTGATAGTTATCTATTCTTTCCACCCCTCCTTCCCTCTGTACAGTCTCTGCTGCGGTGCCATCCAGCAGGAATTGGTCGTCACACCGCTCTCAACATCCCCGAGTCTGTTTCAGAGGAGGCCAGGTCTCTGCTGGAGCAGGTGAGGGTCTCATGTGCTGCTGGTAACTTGTGTGCTGATATTTTAAAAATCATTTCATGATCAGAATTTATTGATCAACGCGAAAGGATTTTTTTTTGTTATTCTGCATTAATTATTCTTTACAAAAGTCATGGAAAGAAACATGAACGTGACTAATTCACTTTTTAAAATGGAGTTTGGTGAGTGAGGGAATCTTGCATGGTGCATAATAATATTAAACTAATATTCTGTTGCATTTTTATATAAATTAATTGTCTCACTGGTTGGTAAACACATTAATAATTCAACCTAGATGGATCTTGTAAAAAGATTTTTTTTTAATATATATATGACATTTAAAATACCCAGTTTGTTGGGGTCTTTCCCAGAGGAAAAGATGCACAATGAGTAATTTCCTACAACAACAATAGTGGTTTGTTTGAAATAAATACAAAGGAACTGGGTTCAACAGACTAAAAACAAAACTGTACCCTCATGGACAGAACATGCAAGTAAAAGACATCCCAGTGCTGAAAACACAATCAGACAGATAAGTGAACTCTGGGAAGTGCAGCAAAGATGTAACAGCAGTGAGACCTCACCTCTAAAGATGTTTGGAAAATAAAAACCAGGCCTCACTGTAACCACTTAAAATGATTAGGAATGTATGTGCACTATTTATTTTTCTGACAGATTATAACAGATAACCACACATCCTACACATAGTGGACATATCCTTAATAACAGAGCTTGCACCATGCTAATATCTTAAAGCTAATTTCAAATCCTCAACACGGGTAATCTTTAGATGTATATTAATGTGGTTAGCATAGATTTGTCTCTACTTAATGTGGCACAAATCTGCCATGAATCTAATGTAGCTGTGCTGTGAAGGAGTGGACATGCAGACACCATGACTGCACGATGACTGCATTTCAGTGCAGTTTTCAGATGTTTGCAAAGTCTCATTTTAGTCTTTATCACTCCTTATGGCTTTAGCTCACTGTCTGAAAATGCTGCTACAACTTGATGTTTTTGTAATTAAACCTGGCTGCTTGTTGAATTAAAAACACTTGGTCTCTGTCTTGTCCTCCTGTGCAGCTGCTCCAGTACAACCCAATGGAGAGACTCGGTGCAGGTGTGGGAGGCGTGGATGATATCAAGTCCCACCCTTTCTTTGCCAGAGTGGACTGGCCCAAATAGACACTGCGCATTGTGAGACTGTGGAAACCAGAGTTGCATGCTGGGAGACTGGCTGTCCTAAATGAACTCCTTTGAGAACAGATACAGTAAATACAGATTATGCATTTCAGCACACATCTCCCCTTTTACTAATGGCCATTCAGTTCACTCTTCTGATTTATTTATTTATATTTTTTTGTATGGAATTTGCCAAGAAGCAGTATTACCTTCCTTGTAAATTGCTCATTTCTTTATCTCACAGAGGGTTTACTGTGTAACCTTTTTGGTGCAGGGAACACTTAACAACAACGTGTGGTGCAATAATTTAGATAGTAAGCAAGTGCTGGTATTGAGTGATGATCCACTACGACATTGTTGCTTTTACACTCCTCATACTACAGTAGCTGTAAGCCAAAATGAAACAAGTGAGGATGAGCGGTGACATTTTTGAGTTTTCATTAAGTACTGCATGTTTCCCATTCAGACTGACACAGATTTAAATCGCCTTTTCTAAAGACCCATGTGCAATACACTCACAGTTTGTTGCCACCTATAACACTTATACCATTCCTCACTTGAGCCCGTTGAGATTAGCTGTGAGTGAGACAGGTTGAGCTTTTTTTGATGTGGGGTTTTTGTTGCTCTAATCTAGAAACAGATCATTTCCCTACAACCTACAACATTGTCAACCCCTTGTACTGCCAACCAGCCCACATACAGTAACAGAGATGGACACTATGCAAAGTGAATGGACAAAATATTTTGAGGTAGAAGGTTTTGTTGTTTAGTGAAGAATTTAGTTATAATAAAAGTGAATTATTTAATAGATTATAGCAGGAAAAAGGGCCAGTTTCACAGGGAGCCTAAAGCCTGTTCTCTGTGTTTTCATTCATTCATTCAAGTACGAAAGAATAAAAGAAAGATGAGGCTTGAACCACACGTTTGAAACCAGCCCTTTTAAAGATTGTGTTGTTTTTATGAATATCAGAGGAAACTCTCTGCACTGTACAACACTGCATTTTGTGCATGTAGGAATATGATTTATGTAATATTTATACATATATACCATGAAAAATCTATCAAACAATAAATGCTTGTCCTGTGGATATACCTTTCAAAGGATGTTGCTGAGTGAAAGGTACACCCAGGTCTCAAAGCCTTGATTTATGTCATGTCAACATTGTCAATCACTTAACTGCCTCATTAATACCTTTTTATTTGTGTTTGTTTTGCTAACTTGCCACACAGATCTTAAAGTTGATTTTTTTTTTTTTTTTTATAATATCACTAATGACTGAATCATGTGGTAAACATTTCAGTGGTTGCATTACAGGCCATATATCACTTCTTGTATAATCGGATGAGACTTATGATCATATATCAGATGCATATTAATACATTTACAATACACAGATAATCACTCCACTGTGCTGCACCACGCTATATTCCACTCCACTGCTGATTAATACATGTTGACTGACAGGTACTGTAAATGACCAGTTCCATATTCCACATATTAACCCTTTATCTCAGACATAAACATCACAGTGAGATCAGATTTTTGTCCTGTTTTTTATTGAATGCTCACTCTTGTCTGTGCTGTATGTCCATCAGTGCACTCTGGATAACAATAAACATACCTGGATCAGTACATGTAGTTTTGCCTCTTATATAGATTCACTGATCATGCGTAAGGAGCTGGGAGTGAGTTTGTTCTGAGGCTACGGCCCCTCTGATGATACTCCTAGAAAGCCACTGTCACTCCTGCTGAGTGTCACCCTGACAGTAATATGAGCCAGCAAGCAAAAACACACACACACAGCATGATAAATCCCAAGCTCATTGATACAAAGGGGCCCTTCTGAGTGCAGTTATGGTATTACCAGCATCTTTCTTCTTCATCTTTATCATTTAAAAATTAGTCTCAGAAATCTGACAAAAGCTGTTTTTCAGTTTGTGTAGCTACTCAGCAGTGTGTCGCTTTAACCTTCTGACAAAATAAAAATTGCATCTACAGTTGAGTTTTCTTTTAAGCAGCATGGTGCAGCAGGGTACATCCTCTAACAGGGAGGACTTTATTATCTAATGAGCAGTTTTCATCGTGCAAAACTAAAAATAGTGGCCAATGTCGGAAGAATGGTTTTGCTAGATTCACTTTCCTGGTGAGAGTTAAAGAAAGCCAATAAATGTATTTCTCAAGAAAAAGAAAGATTGCTTTAATTGGCAGAAACTGCTGGTTGAATCCTGTCATGACGACTGCAGGTAATAGAAGAAGAGGTAGAACTTGGGGATGATGATGGTTATTTTGGAGGGACTGTGGATTTTTTGAACATTTAGAAATATAGCCTGTGGATTAATAAGATCCCCTAACTATCTATTATTACTAATAATCTCTTTAAAAACAGATTCAATAACCCTTTCATATCATTTTCACATTTTGAAGAAAATTTCACATCAAGGCTTGACTGAACTGAACGTGAACTCATTGCAGCTTTGTCTCCATTACCTGAAATGACACACATTCGTCTCCACACACACACACACACATACACACACACACAGACATAGACAGGTCGGGGAGTTGTTAGCAGTGTCGGGGAGCATTCCCTTGTGTCAGCCTCACCGCCACAGGGTCAAGAGTCTGGGCTGATTAGTGCTTGTCATAAGACCTGTCTCTCATTACACACACACTCAGGGCGAGAGGTTCACTTCAGCTCAGAGAAGAAACCTGTCAATCTTACTCAGCCTAGATGTGAGATGAGCCTTCAATGTGTTCACAATAGAGCCAGAATCCCTCCAAGCACCTTTAATGCAGCTGTAAATGAAGAAGTTCTAAGCACTAATGATTCTAGTGTGTCTGATATTATTGGACTTAAACAGGATGCAAACCTGGAATGTAGTTTCTAAGATAATGTAGTTCAGCAAACATGTTTCTGTGCTATCCTATTCTATTTAAGTACAATTTTGAGGTACCTGTACTTAGTATTTCCATTTTCTGATATGTTATTGTAACCTCCTCCTGTAACCCGAAAAGGAAGACTCTTGATATAGGAAATCAAGGCTACAATGTCACTCTCGTATTTAAGGTGTCAATATCTAGAGTTCTATATAAGATACTGGATTCAGGTTCTGAAGAACGGTACATTAGGTTACAGGGTTTCCAGATCCACTGAATTTACTAGGTCGTTAAGGAGACTGGCAGTAGCAGACTCAGTAAGAGCAATAAGACCTCCAGTTCACCCACAAAACACACATACACACCATATTTACGAATGGTAGAAAAAATTGTAATTAAACAGATTTGATTCACTTTCATTTCAAGGTGCACAATTTCACATGAATTTTGAATGTACTCAAACCACCATAAGGACAAATTTAAACTGTCCAGAAATGAACATAGAAGCCAAAATAAAACTAGATTCTCTGACATGTTTTGTATTAATAGTCTCTGTTCCTTTAAAGTTGTAGTTTGTGTTCCATTTCAAATGTGTTCCATTGCAAATTTCAGTCCCACTGAGGAACGAATAAAGGTTTATCTTATCTTATCTTATTTCAAAGTTGTAGTTTGGGATGGCTTTGGACCCCCAAGAAATACTGAGATCTCAGAAGAAAAAAAGTGCAAATAAAATAAATTTCCCTCAGTTAAATTCTGTGCGAAGTTCTTCCTACCGCCCCCTTGGAACAGCTCACTGTCCATGAATAGGCATCCCGGTGAAAACAGCATCCATAGCAGCAAAGAAGATCTTGATGACAGTCGGTTCACTCCTCAAAAAAAACAGCCTGCACACAAGTGTTCAGAGAAGTTAACATACAGGTCAAAAGTCTCTTTACACTCTATACTGGAGCTCAGTTGGTAAAACATACATCAACATATTAAACATAAGTGAACTAAACTCTCCACAGTTGTTTTTATAATTATTGGTTCAAAATATTTTTAAAATAACACATCCACATTTCACATCGTTCTTTCACTTTTACAGTGTCTTCTTATCATTTTTTACACACCACAAACAAACCACCTTGTGAGCTCAACCCAGCTAAAGCGGTGGCTGTGAACGTAGCACGTGGCTTAGCTTGTAGCTTCCAGGCCGTAATTAAGCCAAACACATGGGCGGCTATGCAGCTCATAATTTTTGACCACAATATATCATTTTATTATCTTAATTCACACACAATATCCTGACTGGTTTTGGCTCTATAGCTTCATGGGATAAAATAACATAACACGGAACTGTTTCACAACAGATTAGCTCATGCTAATGAGCTAACATAAACAGCTAACTCACCAGGATATCCACGTTAATTGGAGACAACGCCCACCGAAGTTCCTCACGGCAAATATCTCTCTCACAGAGTAACTCGGCTCGGTAGTTTCTGTCCCTCTGGTAACTACACCAGCTCTCCACAAAACTTTGTCCAGCTGTAGAAATTTTATCATGGAATTATTTATCTTTCTCCAGGTTGCAGAAAGGTTTTCTGCGCGCAGCCGCTAGGGGGCTTCTACGTAACTCGCTGGTTATGCATTCACTGAACACCCGGAAAATTGGAATTTTGTAAACCACTGAAAATAACCTGGGTTACATTATACTACTACTCCACATGACTCAGAAGGAAGTAGGCGATTGTATTGTATCGATTTTGCTCTACTACATTTATCATCTAAAGTTAGTATCTTCACAGATCTTAAAGACACAATAAGCTCATCAAATACAACACATTGTTAAAGGTTAAATCAGGAACATTTTTGATTCGTGACCCCCCACAAGAAAACAGTTTATTGCATAAAGAGGAAAATTATCCAATGTTTCGTCTCTATTTTGTGACCCTTTGATCTAAGAGAAAGGAAATATGCTTATTCGCTTTCTGGTGGATGGTGAATCTGAAGCTACAACCAGCAACTTGAAGAGCTTGAAACAGGTTGAAACAGCTTGCCTAGCTCTTTACCCAATGGCAAAAAAAAAATCGGGCACCTCTGAAGCTCACAAATTAACACATTACACCTCCTTTGTTTAATCTGCACAAAAACTGTAAGAATAATAATTTGTCTATTTCTGTGGGGTTATTGTGTTGCCTCAAATTCAGACAGATATGAGAGATCATCTCATCTTACTCTTCACTACAAAGTGAATGAGCATATCTTCTAAAAAACTCCACTTCGACCATCTTTAGCAATAAGATTATGCATTGCTGCTTCTGTACTAATAATCTAATAATGTAACATGTAATAATATCTCTCACTAAGCCTTTTTTGACTTTTATTTTTGATACTTTTTTACTAATAATCATCCTGTACTTTTCTTTCAGTAGGATATTTAATGGATGGCTTTAACTTGTAATGGAGTATTTTTACATTGTTATACCAGTACTTTTACTCAAGTAAAGGACTTGAGTACTTCTTCCACCACTGCCTATTTGGCTCCACACACACAAAGAACCAAGGTGCATGTGTTTTATATATATATATGTGTGTGTGTCTTTGTGTGTGTACAAAGCCACAGGGAAGGATCCGTCTGGTCAGAGGCAAGATTAAGAGGACACGCCAAGGACTCCCATGATGCAATACAGGCCTCTCGTTCTGAGGCCTGAAAGCGTCACCCGGGCCTGCAGGCTGAATTGACCCCTGAACCCCTTCTGCAACTTCCTGGACCTCCCTCTGTCTTTCTCTGTAGTCTTTTCCCACCTCTCTCTCTCTCTCTCTCTCTCTCTCTCAGCCCTCGCACCCATCGCTTTCACACACAGGCACAGGCAGTGAGCGGGCAGCAGCCAAATGGCCTGCCCTCTGCTTCATATTGCTGTTGGTCAGGTTTTGTTTTTGTCTTTGACGGTTTGACTTTCGTTCACAAAGCCCAGGAGGACTCCTGTAGCCCAGGGACGGACACACACACACACACACACACACACACACACACACACACACACACACTTGCGCCAAGCTGAAGAGTTGCGTTCTGAGACCCCGGGCATCTTCTCCAGCTTCTGTCAGAGCCATGATGTCATTATGAAGAGACACAATGCCTCTTCATTATCCCCCCGTACACACAAACACACACATCCTTACCGCTGCACACACACACACACACAAGTTACATGGTCAACAACATTCAGGTGAAAAGCACTGTAAAGCAGGTAAAGGTGTAAGAAAAATTTCAGTTCCAGTAGCATTTTCTTTGTTTCCAGACTGGATGACAGATTATAAGATGTTGTGTCTTGAAATCTGTGTCAGAATAAAACACCTGCATATTGCACTTTCCTTAAATTTCACGTTCAAAATAAGAGTCACAAAATACATTCTGCCTGCTCTCTCTCCCTTTGCATCTACTTTATATTGTGCTAAATGTGGTTTTGTAGTGTAACGCGCAGCAGCAGCTGGTGTCCTGTGTCATCCTTAGGGAAGGGATCATGACCAAACAATATCAATAAACAGAAGAAGAGCACAGCCATAAACAAAACTCACCGGTGTTCAGTTTCACAAAAGCGTCACTCACCACAGCACAAATGTGTCTTTTCAAAATATGTCATCAAATCTACTGACAAAAAAAAAAGGAAAGGTATATGCAATTGTGCAAAATTAGATCAAAATATAAGTATCTTCTACTAAAAAAAGACATTACAGGTTATGCAGTTGTCCTCCGCAGAAAAAAATAAAGGTCTTATTGAATCTCCTCTTGGTCTGATTTTAATTAACTGCTGTAATACTACTTGTCACTGCCATTGTGCCTTGGGCTGTCTCACGCCTTAATCAGATCAGATAGTACAAAGCAGCTCTGTCTCTTACCTCCGCTCCTCCTCTAGACTGAGCAAAACGAAGCTCTGCAGTCGTGACGAGGCGGCTGCGAAAGATGTTTCACGTGCGGCCGGAGAATCGGTTTCAGAAAGTATCAGCGTCTGCAAACACAACCCCACAATTAAGCACAAATTGGCCTGAAGGGTTTAGTGACAGGTCATTGACCTACAGTGTGCTGGTGCACCTTCATTAGCCGTATGGTTTCGTGCTGTGATGCTCTGCTTTGCTGCCTCAAGACAATACAACAAGGTCGCTGATAGGTCACTGGAAACATACTGTAGATCTGTGAGGTCATATCCCTAAAAATACTGTGATCAACATACATGACCTTTGACCCTTGATTAGAGTAATGAATAAGTAGGAAATTCTATTGTATCTTTGAGGAATTTATTACTCTGTTTGTTTTCTCAAAAGATATTTAGGAACTCCAGTTGTTATAAAAAATCCCCTTATGTCCTGATCTTCACTAATGATATAACTGACTGAACAAACATGCTGACTCATTTCGACAAAGCCTAGAACATATAAAGAAGTGAGTCCTCTTATTAAAAGGATACATAATGCAATCAGCAAGAAGTAGGAAAACAATTACACCTATGGGAAAAAGAAGATCTGCAAACCCAACAACTGAATGAGATGAGAAAAAAAAAACCCTGGAGGGGAAAACAAATCAAATTTAATTGGATGGAAATTAAGATTAAAATAAAGCGCAATTTGAATGAAATGAGTTTTAACAGTTTTATTATGAAATATGGTTTTGTGCTGTTTTTATCTATAGTATTATTTCCCTTGTTTGGGTATTCAGTGTTGGTTGATTAGGATGGGAGAGCTGTAATATGTAAATGTTTTTATGGACAAATAACCATTGAAACTTGGTTGTTTTGAAAGATGTATGGACAGGACACTCCAAGACCAAGAAACCCATGTGGAAAAAAGCCATGAACTGCTCCCATATAACACTGTAGCATATTCTTCATCATTACTTCTAATTGTGGTTTTATGGTTAGAAATCTGCATCTTCAGCTTTATTTGACCAATAAACATTTTTTAACATTTTTACTATAACTGTGTTTGATTTGAATGATACTAGCACAAAAGTATGCTCTTAAATTTGTGCATTTTGACACTGGAGTTTGGGAGAATAGTCTGGAGGAAAAGAGACTAAATGCCTGCAAACCTCGAGAGATGTCTCAACGCCCCTTCAAGTAAAATTATCCAAGGTGTCTTGCTGTGTAAAGCATCCTCAGTATACCTTGATTCGAAGTGCTGGTTAGTTTTCCTGCTCTGAGCGTTGATCTACCTCACCTTCCCCGCCACATTGGATTTGGAGTCTCTTTATATAACCCGCCCGCCTGCGCGTGAGTCATGATACGAGAGGCTCAGATGGTAAAGGAGTCCCAACCGGTGCCCAAAAGACGTGTCACTAGTAATACCTCCCCCCCAGACCTGAGGTGTCTCCTTTCGTTGCGCCGTGGACCTCTGTGATCCGTGTGGAAGGGCGGCGAGCCAGGGCCCAGGCATGCCGTTAGCAGCTCACTGACATAGCATTAGCTCCACGGTCATCTCGGTGGGCCCGTGCTGTCTCGACTGTTTCCTCACGCTCGGCTACACACACCTTCTGTGGCTCCACACTGCTTGTTAGCCGGCGACCCCCTCTGTCATAAGACCACCCCTTCCCCCTGACCGTGTCTCCTCCTGGGCCTTTATTCTCCCTCTTTTTTCTCCCCTCTCGCTCCCTCCGTCAGCTCTGTCGAGGGCCGAAGAGGCCTCAGCCAGGGCTCCTGTTGCACAAACACACGCGTGCAAAAGCATCTCACGGCTGCAGCTCAGGGGCAAAAGCGTTTGACTATCCCAGCTAAGAAAAGAGAGCTATGGAAAAATGATGCAGCAAGCGCCATCATCGCTTTCTCCTCTCCTTGTGTTTGGGGTTGTGGGTTTGCCGCGGGCGACCTGGAGGGGAATATTAAGGAGACGTTCCTGGGAATGCAGCTTGAACGCCGCCCTGGGAGCTAGAATCTACCCGCTAATCTGTCTGTTCCTCCGAGGTGCAAGTCTTCCTGGCGATGAGACGCGTTCTGTTACACACACACACACACACCAAGTCGGAGTCTCAGCCAGACGACATCTCGCTCACCCTCGGGGGAGAGAGCAGAGGAGGAGGTTCAGAGGGAGACGGGGGGGGCTGGGGAAAAAGCAGATTAGGGAGGTGGATGACATCTCACACATCCTGTTGGGGGGGGCGTTAGACAGAAACGAGGGGAGGATGGAGGGGTGGAGAGGAGAAGGGTGGAGGCAGATGAGACGGGGGAAAGAGGGAACCAGGTGGGAGGGAACTTTGATGTGGCAAAGGAGGTGAAGAAGACCAAAAGAAGGAATGAGGAGAGGCCTCAGAGTTAACAGGACTTCATGGTGTCTAAGCCAGTGAGGGAAAGAGCAACGTCTGAGGGTGAGGTGTGAAGGGGGCGAGAGGGGGTTACGGGTGGGGTTAGCAGGGCGTAGCGCAGTGTTCTTGAGGGAGCACGGAGGATCCTTGGAGTCCTGGTACCTTATGGCATGGCCTGCAGTCAAACAGATGCTGCAGGCCATGCCAGCCTTGAGCAGGGCACAGATGAGACCATTCAGAAGCAAAGGAGGGACGTGCCTCGTCTTACCGAGCAGCCCAGGAGTGTGTGTGTGTGTGTGTGTGTGTGTGTGAATGTGTGTGTATGGACCTGTCTCTCAAAGAAAAGAGAGCGTGAGTTGTTTGCTCAAGTTATGCTAATGATGCACATCAGTTGTCTTCAGTTGTGCGTTCAGTGGGTTTCGACCATGATGCCCCAGCAGCCAGCTGCTGACAGGAAGTGGTGTTCCTCACAGGTTCTGATTCAGCAGGTACACTTTTAACAAAATGTGTGTTCATTGGGTTGAAACTGGTCCACATTTGGGTTAATGGATGACATTCATCATACTCGTCTGATACATAACTTTGATTTTGTGACAGTGACAAGATCATCTTTTATTAATGTCTTGAAGGAACAATCCAACAGTTTTACAAACCTCTGTTGCTGTGGAGGAACTTTATCATTAGAAAAAAATCCAAGTGGCATCACCAGCCTTATCTGGGATTAGCCTGAGAACTGTACTGTAAACTGTAGTTAGTGACATAACCCTCCAGCTGAGCTCAGTTTCAGTCGACACCAAAGTTGCTGTAGCTGTTATGAGCAGCAAAAACTGATGGTATGGAGTTTGAAAGGCAGCAAGCCGAGTGGATCTAACAAAAATATATATAAAACTATTTTTACTATGGAAATTGTACAATCCGTTTTTTCATGAGCTTGAATCACACTGAAATTCAGGGCATTTCTAAATCCACTGTATCAGTTCTCACTATTCTTTTTTTAAAATCTGTCTCTATTGAGTTTACATTCAAGATGTTCTTTTGACAAAACTAAATATTCTCGTATACATGTCACATAAAAAAAGAAAAATAACTTGAAAATGTGGGGATGCAATTTGTGTTAGTAGTGGCAGAGGATGGGTTTCATTACATCTATGTCTCTTTCCATTCCCGTCTAACTTCACAAATCCCAGCAGCATGTTTAAGGATGGTAGACAGGTTAGAGCAAAAAAAAAACCCCTGCTGTATCTTTACTTGAGAATCTGTGCCTCTGTTTTGGAAAACTACTGACTCTAGTGGGTGGAAGCATGAAGTAAGTGGAAGAAGAGCAGCGCCAACTCTCCTCGCTGTCTATTCTCTCTCCTCCATCTCTATTTTTTCAAGTGTAAGTGATAATATCCTCCCTTTTTTCTACCTCTCACCGGCTTGAGTGATTTGCTAAGGCGGTGTGTTCATGTGTGTGTACGTGTACATGTGTGTGTGTGCGTCTCACATTAGCCTTTTTCCATTAAAGCAATTTCGCCGCCCATTGTATTCCTGAAGAGGACCTGGGAAGTCACTAATGGTGCCTTGCGTCCACACTTGCGCGCTCGCACACACACCCGCCGCACATGCACACAGCAGAACATCTCTCAGCGCGTGCTATCATCACCTGTCGCCTGATTGCTGTAAAACACACACATTAGCATAGAATGAGACACATTATCACTCCTGATTATGGGACGCTAAGAGGTTTCACAGAAAAAAAAAAGACCTCGCACCTTTTCTCCACAATGCCTGCTGCTAGTGAGATAAATGCATGTTGTCCAACATCTCTGACGCTACCGAAACAGCCTGAAGACTCTGCTGATGGATTTAATGGCCTCTTGTTGTCCATGTTCATAACTGCTCAGATTTGTCGTGTCAATCCTAATTTTTTAAATTCAGACGGCGCCGTGATCCGCCTGCCACCATCAAAACATGTACTTTGTATGTTTCCGGCTGTTTTTGAAAGAGGAGTGAAAAGCGCCTGGCTGGTGTTGATTTCAATAGGTTATTACTTACTTTAGTGGGAGCATATTTAAGTAGGAACACACACACACACATGCACACACAAACATGCGCCGCATCCGCCATGACAGAGGTGACGGTGCACAGTTAGCAGGTGGTCCTCTCTTCCCTGTCTTGATGAGTACAGGAAGTGTCAGCCGTGTACAGCGGAGGCAGAGGACACTTGTTAGGGTCAAAGGTCATCGCTCTCTTCTTTTAGCACTGTTTTCTTAAGTCTGGGGTCCCTGATGAGGTCCCGCCACTGCTGAAAGGCCCCAGTCATTTCAGGGGTGGAGGAGGAACAGGAGGAAGGAGGGAGGCTGTCATTGATGAGTTTTAACTATTTTCTTTTCGTCTTTTCTGGGGGGTTTTCACCAGCATCCTGGAAACAGAGGAAGGGCCTTGTCTGGATCCCTATATAGCCTGGCAGGGTCACAAGGTGATGGGTGGAAGATGGGAATCCCCCTGTGTTTGGGTTTATTTCATGGTGTGTGTTGTGACAACTGGAGACTTTAAAGGTTGACAAAAGCTTTACGTTCTCTGGAGAAATTCCACTTTCTGGCCTGAAATCAGGAGTCAATTTACAAAAGAGCTGAACTGAAAGCACAAAGATTTTTTTTTCATTTTAGAAAATACGCATTTCTTCTCAAGAGTTCAATGAGAAAAAAAATCATCTATGAGCACCTCTAAATTTCATTAATTAACATGTTTAATCTGTACAAAACAGAAGTGTAACAACAATAAGTCGTGGTTATACTTCAGCTTCATATGAGGTTTAATTATTTAAGGTGGACAAAAGCTTGATGTTCGACTCCACTTTTTGGAGAGAGATCAGGGAAAATCAGTAAGATTTTGAGGTTTTTGAGTTAAAACTGAATAATTTCATAAATATTTTAATGCAAATGATTTAAAAAGAAACCGCTGGGACAGACAGAGAACTTGCAATTTAAAGCGATTTTAAAAAGCAACAGAGAAAGTGAAAGAGTGTGAGTTCAGATTTCCTTGGCACTTAGTAGCTTCGTTTGCCCACCTGTCACACACACACACACACACACACACACACACACACACACACACAAATAGAGAGAAAACACACACACACACACACACACACACACACACACACACACAGAGGTCTGTGATAATGACATAATTGTCCCGGAGCACACAGCCATGCAAATAGGGAAGATGGCTTGTGTTGCCATCCGTAGGTCTCTGCCATCTATTTCCATTATTCTAATGCACTGCTACTGATGACCTGCTCTCACACAATTAACAGTCAGCGAGTGAGAGAGAGAGAGAGAGAGAGAGAGAGAGAGAGAGAGAGAGAGAGAGAATGTGTGGTATTTGAGAAAAGCATTTTTCTGCCCTCATCTTTCTACCTTGATCTCCTGGCCTGTTTTTTTTTTTTTTTTTAATGCCGTACCAGCCGTAACATATGGTAAGTTTTCTCTCTCGTTTTTTGTTTGACTTTTGTCTCATCTCTTCATCCATCCCTGGAGGCAGAGTTGGAGCTGGTTGAACTTAGAATAAAAAGAATTAAAGGTGGAAATTTTTGTCACTTTTCTGTCCACACTTTCCACACTATTCACTCCTCCATATTATTTTCTGTGTCTCTTCTTGCCCTCTTATTTTCTGTGTGTGTGTGTGATCTTGGGAGAATGGGCTGTTGATTCTGGTCTGTTCCTTGGCTCCTCATCTCATGGTCTTGGCCCAGGCCTGATCTCCGCGATTGGATCGGGGGGCTTTTGTGGTGGCTGATGGGACAGAATTAAGCCAAGTGGCACACACTGAGCACGCTCCATGGCGGGCAGATGGACGGAAAGTGAAAGAGCTGTGATTTCTCATTGTGTCCCGCCGTCTTTTGGGGTGTGTGTGATACCCCCAGAGCACATCCTCCATCCAAGAGCTCTATTCTTCAATCAGTGGCCACCGCTTCCTGGGTCCAGAGACACGCCTCTCCAAGATCTCATCTCTGTATCAGTCCACAACTGGGTTGTAAGCAGCTTAGAGAAGAATAATGCAGGGCAAGATATAGCAGCTCAGTCTTTGTTTAAGGCTGTCGAAAGTGTGCAATACACTGTTGTTGTTTTTTTTTAAGTGAGTAATTCCTGATGTTTCACCCACTTTTTTATAATTGGATGCATTTGCAGCCATGCTCATCATT
Source organism: Holacanthus passer (assembly GCA_025331565.1). Lineage (NCBI taxonomy): Eukaryota > Metazoa > Chordata > Actinopteri > Pomacanthidae > Holacanthus > Holacanthus passer. Next base: position 3,918,766 of record JAFREQ010000034.1, read on the forward strand.
AAATTTTTTTTTTTTTAGAAAATGATGCACAGCAGATAATTTTAAAATATGGTGTTGTTATTTAAATTAAGTCTCTGGATCAGTGCACTTGCAGTTGTGTCCAGCTGTTGACAATGAGCTCGTATGCTCAAGAGATTTGGGAAGTAAACAGATGCCCAAAATGTCTGTTTAAACATATTCTAAAACCGATTAAAAAGATATAAATGGGTTAAATGACTGAGGCAGTAAAAGTTCCCGCAGATCATATTTAACCTCTTACCTTTGGTACCACCCTCTGTGCCCAACCCCTAAAGCTTAGCCTCAATGGGATTTACACCACGAGTGTGTGTAATAGTTATTTGACCCACTGCTTTTTCTGTGCATACATATGTGAGTGTGTTTGGGTGAATGTGACGATTACAGCAGATTACTTACACCCATGTAAAAACAGGAATTAGTTCCCAATAAGAACTGCTTACAGGGCCTAAAAACGTCAAAGATAATCATTAGGCCAAGGGGAACATCACTCGTTGCATCACGCAAACACCCACTCTCACCATTACATGTTAAAAAGGAGTAAATACGCCTACCCCGCCTTTCTCCATCCCCTCCACCCCTCCTGAAACTAGCAAACCGAGCTGTCGGCGGCGGTGCTTAACTGCTCCTCTGATCTGGACATTAGCGAGGGGCGCTTCTGAACTTTATTTTGAAGGGGCGAATCATGTGAAAGGGCCCAAAAAGCCTGGAGTTCTAGCCAGGAAGAGGGGACAAAGTGCTTTCCATCCCATCCCATCCTCTGTTTAGAACGAATTCAGGCAGAACCTTTTGTCTGCTGTTCTGAGAGCTGAGCGACAGAGAGAGAGAGAGAAAGAAAGAGAGACCATAAGAGATAACAGTGGAAACATGGCGTCCCCAGTAAGGGTTGAGTGATCTACAGTACTTAGAAGGGCCACGGCAGGCCTGGCCAGCAGAAGCCAGATAGATGCCTGAGCAGGCTGGCCGAGGACCAGACACCCCTTTAAATCTGCTACTATGGCTAATCTCTAATCTGGAGATTTACTATATCTGTTCCCCTCTCCCTCTGTTTCTCTTTCTCTCTCTCTGTTTTCACTTCTCCACATCTATAAATGGAGCAATCTGTGAGTATTTCAAAAATGCATTTATCCCCAAAATGTGTTATTAAAGACTGTCTAATTCCCAGCACATCCCTCAGCTCCACCAGCTCCACTCTCCCCCCCAAGCAAGCACAACAACAACACACACACACACACAAACACACACTCGACATTTTTTTGCAGATGGTCACATAATGCACAATCAGCCAAACAAGACGGCTGATTTTAGGGTGGAATGTTGGACTCCCTCTCCCGTTGGAGGGCATCCTTGGTGGACATTGCTTGCTAGAAGCCATTAGATGTTAGCTGTATGCAGCGAGCCAGCACCAGTCACAACCAATCCTGAATCTTCCCTTAACTGGACCGAGCCCCAGTCCAAAAACTGGAGCGAGGAAGAGCTTGCCTGCCTGAAACAATGCGGCGGGATTGCAGAAAGACGTGCTGCGTGCCATGCATATATCAGGTGATTACCTCACACATCTTGCAGCAAGATAAAAAACACTTCTTCGCAAAGGTCTCGGTCTCTTAATAGATGTTGCAGTCATGTGGTTGGGTTTAAACGATGGTTTCCTTTGCTGCCAACAAAAGCACCTTTCCCCCTCAAGCACTCAAACACATGGCAGTCTTCAAACTTGCATGATGAAGACATGATGTGTCATAATAATTAGGAGGTGGACAAAGGATCTGCTGTTTAACATGGAAATTTATGCAGTCCCCTGTGTTTTCTATGAAACAAAATTCTGGCGTTTTCCTTTTTTTTTTCCTCTCCCAAGTCCAGATTTGTTCAATTCATTGTCACCGTGCCTCCGTCTAGGATAGGTGAATGTTCACTGACACTGATGCGGCGCAGGTCAAGAGAGGAAGGGTCTCACCTAATGTGCATCTTCTTCCCTGCTCTCCTCTTCGCTGCCGCCAAAAAACAATGCGTCCCTCCTCCCTCGTTCCCGCTTCCCCATACTTAGGCCCTCGCAGCAATTATGCCCAATCACAGGGCCTCAATAGGAAGCAACCAGGGCTTGTTTGTGCCTCTGCGGTCATTAAGAGGGGGGCGAAGAAAGGAATTAATGACTTAATTGAGGAGGAGAGAAAAGGGGGAAATCACACAGACTCTGGGAGCGGAGGGGAGAGTATGAATGGGGCGCCTGGAACGCTCCTGGAGCAGGGGATTGTGGGATTGCTGAAGTGTGTCAAGATTTTGGTCGTCCTCCAGAGCAGATGGCGGCTTGTCGTTCGCATACCATCTATTCTCCTCTTTGTCAACCCAGAACGGCTTCTTTTGTTCCTCCCCATTGCTTTGCTGCAAAAGTTCATGGGGGGAGAGAAGAAAAAAAGAAAAAAACAACACAACAAAACTGAAACATCGGTCCAGTTTGCTCCAGATTAACAGTCTCAACGTCTCTTTCGCTCCCTCTCTCTCTCTCTTTCCTAAAGTTTTGACCAAATCAGAAAGGATGCTGTGTCTAAAGTGTTGGTGTGCCAGGCTTGGCACATTGCTATTCATTCCTCTCTAATGTGGCAGGGTCCCCTCACTGCCAAGCCTCCGCTCCTGCTCCACAGACTCCTGATTACTGTGGATAAACACGCAGGAGGAGATCCCCCTCCTCTTCTCCATCCACACCAACTGAGACTTGAGAGATACGCTACCTCCAGGAAATTCTGGCTCGGCTCGCTCTCGCAATTTCTCTTCCCATCCAAGATTTCAAACCGATAAAGTAATCAGGAGGAAACTGAAAAACAGCTTGCTGACTATTCAACACTTGCCACACCTCTGAAATGTTCCTCTTTGATTGTTGCATGAAAAATAGGAAAGGAGGGCAGACGTAGCACCGTTAGGCCCCGGGGTCTACAGAGCCGATGATAGCAAGCTGAGGTGCTTTTAACAGTTTCCTTTTTTCTTTTTTATTTCATGTGTCCCGATTCCTGGAAGCATTCCTTCTGTAAACAGCAACTGAAAAAAAACAACTGAGGCCTATTTGGGAAATGGCTAGCACCTTTGCAGGGCTGAATAATTAATGTATGCTAATGTTAACAATGTATTAGTTATTCAAATGTGATCCTTTTCGACAACAGCACTGTTTACCCCCTATTGCTCCCTCTGATCGTCCACTCCAAAAGGGTGGCACATAAAGAGAAGAAAGCAAAGGAAGAGAGTAGAGATGAGTGTATGTGACACTAGCAGACACCAGCCAACACAACAAAGAAACACAGTGAGATTTGCATGACAGAGAATACCAGCGCTTCACACATTAATACACAACATGAACTATAGCCATAACCCTCAGGGGCCCGATGCAATATTCATCTCCTCTACCTCCTCCTTCAATCTTTCTCTTTTCACATCTCTCTGTCACTTCTTCTTTTTCTTTTTACATTTTCTCCCCTCTCTCCAGTCTTTTCTCTTCTTTGCTCGTCTCCTCTCCCTCTCTTTCCCACCCCTCTGCTCTTTCTCAGTAGACGTCTGAAGGGCCCTTCAGCCCAGAGGAGATGGGGACTGGTCTTACCCGGGGCAGGGGCCACAGTGTGGGTGGAGGCGGGGGTGGCTGAGGAGGAGAGGAGAGGGCTCTCTGTCTGGAGGATGGAAGGATGGTTATGTGTCTGAATGTTGGGAGAGGTGGGCCTCCCATTGATGGATTAAGGACCAGGTTGGCTGTACTTGAGAACTATGGTTCTCTATCGCAGGAGGTGAGACTGGAGAGCCAGGTCACACATTAGCATGTGTTTTGTTTGCGGCTCAGCCGTCCCAGAGTCCGTTACTCAGTTGTATCACTAACAACCAGGGGGTGGAAGAGGAGGGGAAAACGCACCGTCTTGTTTGATGAGCAGTATTTACACAGCGTGTTAGGCTTATGTAAAGTATGTAAATCTTTCTAACACACATTTATACTACACAGACAGCGGACTGGGTAAAATGTTGTTACCCCATTGCTGCCCATGAACATACTATATGATGTCACACTTTTGTAGCTGCAAACCCTAGACCGACAAAACTACTAAGTAATATTCTGACCACTATTATTGTGGCATGAAAACTTGATACAGACACATTAATAGCATCAATGAGATCAAATATTGTTGGATTACACACTGCATCATTTCCTGTGAATCCTTCATATTTAGAGAGGCAATTATAGAATGAATGATTATCGCAGACAAAATAAAGACCAGTATCAAAAATGGTGTTTGATTTCATAAAAATATTATAACTTTAAAGCACATTAAATGCATGAAACCAAAGCATAAAGTCCATAATTAATGCAGATCGATACCAACTGAATGCCATTAACAGATTTTTTGGATGTTTTATAAAAGACATAATATAGACATTAACAGAATAGTTTCACAATAAAATAAGTGCTTCAGGAAAATAGTTGATGATCGACAAATTATACTTGCTAGGTTGACTGTAGAATTCAGTAATGCAGGAACTGGTGATCACGCTCTGCATCACCAGATGTTTGCCTGGTCCGTGGAAGAAACAGATAAATAAGATTCCATGAGTAGAAATTGAAACCAAAACTAAACAAAGCTAATAAAAGAGGCCCCTCATTTATTAGAACTTGGGTCTTAATTTTGTACAATCTTATGTATGTCAAATTCTTATGTCTTGAATTTGACCCTGCGTTAGACCTTAAGGTTTTGTTTGCCTCACAAGGACCACAGCCATTAGTTCCCCATGTTCATATTAACCCCCCCAAACTTTCACAATTAACCCCCAAATTTGGTTGATCAAATGTTATCTGCAATCCAAATTCAAATCCTTGAAAGAATTTGCATGAATGAGACACGCCTGGGTGGCTAAGGTTGTGCCGAGCGGTCGCAGTATCTTTTCAAGGGCCTTTAAAACATATTTTCATGCCAGCTCTCGTCTGCGAGCCGCTTTCATTTGTGAGTCAGCGGAGCTAAGACCGCCTGAAGCAAGCTCCTCAAGGTGATTCAGTCTGGGAATGTCTTTGAACCTCCCCGAAGCTACTCCCGCCTCTACAAAAGATCAATGCGTCTGCGAAAATGCAAGCGCAGTTGAGTTTATCCCACCGCCGCCCCCCTTCTCCTCATCAAAGATGGACTTGAATTAGGTGCAATTAAGGTATTTCCACAGCCACCATAAAACAAAAACCACATGATACGAGAGCCGTGGCTTCACCACTACCAATAATCACCCACTAACTTCACACATTGTCACTCAGCAGCAACAAGGTCAAAGATGTGAAGCTGACCTGTTTTTTGGGGGGGGTTTAAACCGTACAGTACATGCCAATCACGACAACAGTAAAATCTCACCAAGGGGCTGTGAAACAAAGTCATTTAAACACTGAAAGCTATAGACCCCCTCCTCCGTTTCCCCTTTTGATAATGATATCAGTAATAGAGTCTTTTGTTCGATAATGAGAGCTGCTATTTCTGATAGGGAATAATAATACATGGCTATTACAGTTTCATCTGTTGGGATTGAATGAATAACAATGCTTCGTGCAATATCCAGCGTCGCGCTAAAACACACACATCCTGTATGTCTGTAATTGTGGGGTTGACGCTGAAGTGGCCATGCACCTCGGTCAGACAGCGTGGAGAGGAAAGCAAAGGTCCTTGGAGTTATTGTTATGAGTGTAACAATGCAGTCGATCTGGAGTGTTAATCATACGCTTTCGTCCGGCAATAAAGTCCTGGCTGTGTTCACCCTTTGATGAGACTGTTTTGATGCTAATTGTACAGTGGAATAATAATTAAGTTAATGACATGGAGCTCTTTGCATGCGATTTAAGAGAACATGTTTGTGGTGCTGAGAAAGACTGGCACTTACAATGAGTGACTCAGTCCTCGCTGTTTACAAAAGTCAGAGAGGTCGAGATCACAACTCACTGTGATAATTACAGTGTGAATCTTGCAATTGGAGCATTAAAGGTAATCTCAAAGTTTTAGCACGCACCGCATAAGTAAGACAGCAAATCTGCTCTAAAATTCCAGTTTTACATCCAAATTCCTTTTAAAAAGTTGAAGCGAGACCAATTGTGATTTTACGCTGCAACCTGTGAGAGTGAAACACGGAAAGACGAAAAACTCTTGAACAAATTGACAACTTTCCGCTGCTCCCGCCGCCTGCCAACTTCAATGACTCCAGCTGCATCTGCCAAAACACTGATTCACAATCTGACAAAACTGGATGATGACAAAAAGCACATTCTTAACTCAAAACACTGTGCCGATGCTTGAGATAGAATTTCTCTCCTTTGTGGGATGGATGATAATAGGTGAAAACAAAGAAGCGGGGTGTAAAATGCTTCAGCTGAGCGTGATTACAGCTGTGGCCATCATTAGGCTGCCTCTTTAATGTAATTGATGGAGTGGATTCTCATAGCAGACCTCAATAGACTGGGCAGGGTCTCCTCGTTTATTTGGACTCATCTGCATTTGGTGCGTGTGTGTGTGTGTGTTTATGTGTTTATGTGTGTATGTGCGCATGCAGGCATGAGGTAGAGCCAGAGTGTGCAATAATTACGACTTCACACTCTTCAGACACTTAGAGAAAAGAGCAAAACAAAGCGCAGTAATCAGTGTGTGTGTGTGTTTTGTGTGTGTGTGTGTGTGTGTGTGTGTTTGGTACATTCTAAGTGCAATTGTGCAAATGTGGTCTCAGTGTCTATGTGTGTTTGCGCACACATGACTGTGTGAATGTGTGTGCAGCTACTGTGCACACGTGAGTCCCATAAGTGTGTGTGTGTGTGTGTGTGTGTGTGTGTACGTGTGAGAGAGAGAGACTGTTTGCATTTGCTCAAGGATCCTGACCCTTCAGAAATGACACGTTTTCTCTATCTACCCCATCCTTTCCCCACACATTAGGTGCTTACAAAAGACAGAGCACTAATGCATCATCTAATTGGCCTAGGCTCCTGCCTCTGCCTCTCCCTCCATCACTCTATTAGCTCAGTAATTACCCATATGCCTCAGCGAGGCGGGCGTCCAGATAATGGCCGCCTCAAGGGCCCTTGAGCGCGGCAGAGAGGGGCCGCAGTCTGTCGCCGCGGGAACACAGCAAGCTCTCCAAACTATCCCAGCATCGCACTGGGAAAAACACAATGGGGAAGGAGTTTGGCAACTTCATCCCCCCCCCACCCTCTCCCGAAAAAAGAAAAAAAAGTTATGAGTTGAGGGAGTGGAGATGCAAATTGGCTGTTAAAAATTGGATGTTGACTGTTTAGTTAATATGCAATTGTCTGTGTGGTTTTGTGTGTGTGTGTATGTGTGTGTAAAACCCAAGACATTCTTTTGCATTTCTTCAAAGGAGAGGTCGGGTTTTTCAAACCTGTCCAGCCCGGTGTCCCTGCAATCATGTCCACAGTGAACGATGCCACCTCCTGTTTGGTCCAGTCCAGGAGACCGTGTGTCCTATATGTAGTAAGGTGACAGTCAGGGTTTGGGTGGGTGGACGGGTGTGTAGTGTGACTCAGCGGACGACCAAGAACAGCCACATGTCAAAACAAGGATCCAACGTTTGTGGAGGCGTTTGTTCAGGTACAGCTAAGACAAGACATTTTTCAGGAAGGCTAGTTTAAGTGAAGTGAAAGTTGAAAGTTGAAGTGAAATTGAAAGTTATCAGGAATGTGTGGTGGCACTTACTGACTGGCAATCAAAGGGCTTTGCATGATGATGTCGCATTTCAGTGAAGCAAAAAAGGGACCAGGTTTTATTGCCAGAGACCTCTGGGTTGGCATTCATTATTTTGCTGACTGGCCTCTTTCCAATAATTCACAAAAGGCTAAAGTCAGAGAATGCGACCTGTGTGTCCTGCAATTAACATTTGACCGCAACCATCTTCTCTTATCCCTAATGATACACGAGTTGACAAACCGTAGAAAGCATGGATGTGAAAAATGCCTACACTGGAAGTAAAAAAAACACAAAACATTGACAGTGAACTTGCATTTGGATTACATGTGAACGTTACATCAAGACTCAAATGCCGTCTCCTCTGCCTTTCTCTCTCTATCACTCGCTCTCTCCTTGCTATCTAAATCTCTCAATTTCACATCCTTTGAAAATGGAAATGGTAATTCTCCAATCTTCAATCTTCAGCCTCTTAATTGAAATCACATAATCTGTCGCAGAATAGGACCGGCCGCCCTCATCCCATCCCCAAATGACACTTCCAAAAAGAGTACAACAAAGAGCTTCTTAAATAATTCCCTCGCCCTCAGCATCATATAATATGGATTACAGAGCTCTCTCTCCCTCTTTCTCTCTCTCTCTCTCCACCTCCCACTCTTGCTCCCTCAATCTGGGATATGGTCTCATCCCTCCATCCTACCCAAGGCAGATTTTGTGACACTCAAGCTGACCAGGCAGCATTATCTGTTTTTAAAATCAGATAAATATATAAATAAAGCATCCAGCAGTAATGCTAATATATGCCCTAAGAGGGTCTAAGGCTTCAGATCTGTGGACTTAATCTGGGTTTTGGGTAGGTATCTTCCCTTGGCCGTTCAGAGATTTGCGAGATCACTGTCAGTCCTGGGCCGGCTGAATTATCTTTGCGTATTGTGTTAATCTGTTGGCATGCAGATTGTGGTGGACTAAGGTTCAAGTGGGAAGGATTAGGGGAGATCTGAGCAAAGCTGATGCAGGCAGCCTTCTCAAAAACGCTCCATGCGTTCGGGCCCCTCTGTGGGTTTTTTGCACACTGACCAAAGGGACCACTGAAGCATGGACTCTCTCTCTCTCTCTCTCTCTCTGTCTCATACACACTCACACACAAAGATACACACAAATCGCCTTCATTCCACCCTCTCCATTCCAGATAATTCCCCTCTTAAAATCTCCCCTCAGACCAACCACTGCGAGTGCAGGACCCAAAATGCAAAAACCAGTGGCCATGCCCACTCCACAAATCCCAAAACCTTTTAGAGCTACTTGACAGAGAGAAATCCATCTGGAGAGGATATCCACCGTCCATTACTTAGAGACTAATGTCTAGTTTTAACTCAGCAGTATTTATTTACATCATAGCATCTAAATAAAGCACGTTTCATGCCCCAAACTCACCCCAGTAATACCTTATTAAGATGCTTCTAACACAGAGCCTGAGCGTGGACAAGGTTTGTAACTTTGTTAATTGTTCGTTGTCAGTTCAATAACCCAGCACTTTGTGTCGGACTCTCCATGATTATCTCTGGAGAGTGATAAAATCACTTCAGGTAAATGAGTGATTGGACTGGAGGACCGCTGAAGTACAACTTAGCAGTCCTTTAGCAGCTTCTGTTTGCTAAATGGAGCCATGGAGTTGGAAGTATGAAGAGGCTGGAGGGGTCAGAGGGGTCCGTATGGACCAGCAATTGGACGACTCTCGGAGGGACGAGCAACCAATCACATCAATCATTCTCTACAAATCCTCGACCCGGAGATCCAGCAGGAGAGCCGGGATTTCATTTCCACCAATCACTTGGCTTCAATGAAAGCTAATTGAACAATTCTTATCTCTCAAATCGTTTTATTTGGTTTAAGTTCCCGGTGACAGAAATAACAGTGTTGGAGGTGCACTTGTCTTTATGGAAATGTAAGAAAAAACTCTCTCTCAGTGGAGATCATTGTTGAGTCGTCCAGGACAAACGGACAGCTCGGGAAGACACGAGGAATAAAAACGGGCGCATTGCTTCAGCTCTCGCACCAAAATAAAACTAAAAAAAAAACGTGAATAAACTATACTGAAAAACTATGATCACATATTAATGTATGAATAAAATATGTCCTCAGAAAACTCAGTGTTGCTGCATGTTGCACAGAGACTAATGAGTCCACTGACCAAGACACTGAAACAGAGAGATCAGGGCTGCATCTATGTAGTTTAATCAACCAAATGTCTTCATTTGGGCTCCATCCCACAATCCTGCTTTATTAGAGGCAGAATCTTCTGGGTCTTTCTGCCTGCGTTGATAAGGTTAATAGGCCTCTAATATGGTAATTGTCTGGTCAGGGAGGAAGGAGACCAAAACATTTTAATTAAGGAGCGAGTGGAGTTTTTTTTCCCCCCTCTCCTCACTTTGTTTGTACTCCGGCCCTTACGTTATCTTCCAGATATCAAGACTTCCAGAGCAGTTGTTTTGTCATCTCTCCAATTAAAACAAGCGGACCGTCGGAGAGAAAGTCGCCGGCTAATTTCTTTTTTGCGTTTGTGATCCATGAGCGAGCAATAAGGACACGAATAAAATCCGATTAGCAGCGGCCACAGGACTCCTTGATTGATTCTTGTCCGATATTGTTTTCCACAAATGTAATTAGGTTCAACTGTGGATACTAATGCAGCTCCTCTATTTCATCACTATGGCATCAGTTTGCTCTCTTTTCTAAATGTTCTATAATTACCACCAATTATTACTGCCCTCCTTTTTCCTATACTTCTCCAAACAAACCTTTAAAAGAAAACGCTTCAGAGGGAAAAAATTATCGAGCACAACAGAGGGGAAATGTGAACAAATACTTGTAAGTCTGGCCGAGAAGTTACAAAGAAAGACAAAAGCTTGATTAGCATTAATGTCAAACAATTAAAGCAGGAGTATTCATAAAGGGAAGGATCTTATTAGCTGGAGAGAAACAGAATGAGATGGACCATTTCTCGGCCGCTTAAGCCTCAGGATTACTCAACCTTTGGTGGCAGAGAGGAACAATGTGGCTTTTAAAAACCCATTTTGGAGAGAAGCGTCTGGTTGACAATTATATGCCTCTAAGCTGTTTAATAGGTGGTCGGGAAGAGGTCTTTAAGATCCTCATTCAGGACTGGTGATGTGGGCCGCGGTGTTTGAGGCATCTCGGAGTGTGTGCGTGTGTGTGTGTGTGTGTGTGTGTACGGGGGGTATGAGAAGGGTTTTAGGAAGAGCCTGACATAAGACAGAGAGAAAGGACAGTGAGAGATTTAAGCCTCCTAAGCAGATCAGTGTCTTTGTGTGTGGTCAACAGAGGCACTTGAAACTTTATATAAGCTCCAACTGTCTGGAGCTAATTCTTCCTTTTTTATGAGTAAAAGACAGAAGAAGGGCATTTATGAAATACTTACAAATCTTTATTCTTTGTGCAGCTACACTTGTTAAAATATTTTGCTGCAGAAATGTTACATATCAAGGGATCATAACTGCGGGATGTAAAGTAAATCTGAGATGCAAAACACAAACTGATGACTGATGTTATTCACGAGACTTTTAAAGAGAAGCAAAATCTAAATTAGCAGATAAAAAATGTTAACTGTTTCTGACCCCTTTCGACTCCTTAAAGCAGCCTGTTTGTGTTTACAGATTGATTAAAAAAAAAAAAAACAGTCAATAATCTGTTTTCCCAAACGATTTTTAATCACCCTTTCAAATATTTGTGCCGTCGCTTGTGTGGAGTCATGTCCTTTAGGATTTGAGATGGCCACAAACAACAGGAGGAAAAAAAAAAAAAAAAAAAAAAGGCACCGCCAGAAAAAAGATCAACAAACAGGCGAAGCATAGAGACAGAACAGTTTGAGGATGAACGCTGCTAATCCTGACCTCGGCTAATGCTAATGCAAATGCATGTTTATCAAATATGTAATCGACATTAGTTAGAAAAACAAGGATCTGCCAGCACTCTGCTCTTTGTTCCGTGATTGTGGAAGAGGGAGATTAAGATGGGCTTTAGTGATGCTCAGATGGATGGAAGGAGAGAGGGATGGAGGGACGGCTGGATGCACTTATCTATATTCGCTGTCAAGAAAAGAAGTGAATCTGCTCCTCTGTTTCATTTGAGCTGATTTGCATCCAGCCAGCGTTGGAATTTCTGGCACCTAACTAAGCTAACTGTCTGCTTGCTGTATTTATCATACAGATATGAGACGGCATCAGTCTCATCCAGAAAGCAAAAAAACATATTTCCCAAAATGTTGAACTATTCCTTTACGCTTTACACTTCCAATGACTACAGGTCTTGTCTAACATAGCAGGCGTTCACACACTCACATGCTGGCCAGCGTTTTTGTTGTTGTTGTTGTTGTTTTGATTTCTCAAATTTTTAGTTGGATTGTAGGCGAGCTTTATAAATAGTGAAATTTTCCTTCCAAACACCAGTAGCATTTGCCAACATTAATAGCAAATGCAAAATGTAACCGAGTTGCAAGATGCTACTTTTTCGTGTACATCAAGCACCTCGAATCGACTATTAATTTTTTTAATCACAGCTCTTATTTTCAAACGTTGCTTTTTATTTAGATTTAGTCTTGTATCATGATGAAAAAAGGCTGTTAATGAATGTTTTTTATCATACTTTTCTGCATCCAGCTTGTGTGACATAATTACTTTAACTTCCAGCCAAAAGATGCACATATTTTTTTCCTAGCGTGATCGTGTACCTGAAAACATTGCGTGCCACTGTGCACGCATAAAACACATTTCACACCACACGTCACACGCTGTCCCGCGTCAGGAGGGAGGTGGTTCGGGGAGTGTTGTCAGCGGTGTTGCGGGGCAGTTTTTTGTGGTTAAATGTTTACAGGATGACACAGGGGCACAACTCTTGCCAGTGTGCGCCTCCCCTGGGCAGCCGGAGAAACAGAGGTAACCTATTTTCTTTGGCAAGGTTGAGCAGTCACACGGAGACTGTGTTTGTGTTGTCTGATTGCATTGCTCGTTTTGGGCTCTCCTACCTTGCCGCCTCCACCTCTCCTTTCTCCACTTTAACGCCTCCTTTCTCTTTTCTTTCTGCGCTCTTTCTTTCTTGCCTCCCTCTCCTTCTCTCCCTCCGTCCTTCCTCCCCTCCGTCCACTGTCACGCAGGGATAAAGGAGAGGTCTTGCTGTGCTGTGTGTTCGCCTGCTTGGTTGCAGGGTTTGTTGTTAGTAAATGAGGCCATTAGAAGACACTCTGACCTAACCAAAGGCATTTGTTCTGCACGCTGTATTTTTTTTTACCCTCTTTTTCTCAGTATAAATATACACCTTTGATGGAACGGCCAGATGCTGGGATCATTAACATGTCATTATATCACCCAACAAATTAGCGTGAAAAATTCCTTTCCATATTCCCTTCACCTCTCTAAGCATTAGATACAGTGAAGGCTGTGTCACAAATAAATAAATATACACACCCGGTATCTATTCTTTCCCACACATTTGGTCACTTTCAGATGTTATCTCCATCCTCTCCCGACCTCCTACTTGATGTTTTGGTACATCTTGCAGCAGGGTGACACCTCCAGGCGAGCCTCGGGGCCTTTGGGTCTTCTCTTTCGTGGCACGTAGCCAGATCCCCGATGACACCTGTGAGCCTTGGCAGAGCTCCTGGTTTACAGTAGCTGTTAGCAGGCTTTTATGTCAAACAAAACACCAACACAATGTGTTCTCTCTCACTGTACCTCAACAATTCCCCACCCCCAAATGACTCCAGCCCACTTTCTCCTGCACTCAAAGTGGTTGCAGCTCTTTCTGCAATCATATGCTACAGTAAACACCGCCAGTGAATCAGTCTTTTTCTCACCATGTCAACGGGTTTTAATTATCAGCGAATGTCAAGGATGTCTGCTGGGTCCACCTCATTTCTCTCAGAGCCAAACCCATTTCTTGTGTTGTGTAACATCGTCCCCCATTGTCCGAGCGCACTCATAAACATACTTCATACGCAGCATCTCTGAAGTGTATTCCATTGTTCCTCAAGTGGGGAGACGAGTGTTGCTGCTCTCCAAATGGACATTGGCGCATCTCCTGAAACAATGCGGTTCCCCCACACCACATCACTCACATGCGTTTAAAAACGCCAGACCTTGACCACTTACGCCTGGAAAGAAAATTACCTGAGCACAAAGCGGGAGCTCTTGTCTACACCCTAAAACACATCACAGCACTCTTGTCATTGCAAGTGGAGGGTCTATTATAAACAATTATTTTAGCCCTTCACGGACAGTTTGGTCTTTGTGATGCATTGTGTTTTTGAGCGAAGAAGTATGGGCAGTAATCAATGGAGGAGTCGTACGGTCAAGGTAAGGCTGCCAGGTGATCTAAACACATACCGTACATATGTGGGAGGGAGGGGGGGGGTCGCTGTGAGTAAGATACTGATGTATAATGTATTGTATGCATAATGGCTCAGTTTACCACGACCACGGAGAACACTCGCCTCTGATTGGCTGGCAGGCGTCCGTTAAAATCATATAGCTCAACTCCTAAAACATAATTCTGGCAACAATTTAATCACAATTACAACCGTGGACAAGTGCTGGTTGCTTCTCACTGGTTAACCATAGCCAACCATGGATTAAAATGACAACAAGCACATGTTAAAAAATGGATGATGATTACAACAGACCTCGTCTTGTTCTCTGATAAGCAGCCATGGTATAAACATAATATGCTCCAAGGTGTCCTGATATAATTAATAATAACAGTCCAGTCATGTACTGAGACATGCAGTTCTTCAACCTCATCATTCTTTTGTATTGCCTCATTAAGTATGCATGTTTGCATGTGTTTGTTTGTGTATTTAAATTACACGTGCATACTCCAACCTCCAACTCCAACAGTTTCTGCAGAGCTACTTTCAGATTTGTTGTAGTACGTTTGTAGTCTGTTATCAAGATAAGATGAAAATTGTGAAGATAACAAACAAAATGATAATGTTGCTTCCAAAACTCTAATAGTCAGAAAAATGTCTGAAAAGACCTGCCCAACCCACCAGAGTGGATTATTTGGTCACTTGTAAAAAGGCAATAGGAAAGAGAGATGAGGTGTTATGTAAATATCATAAACCAGAATATCCCTTAATGACAGCTGGCAGCTTGTTGGAGGAGCAAAAAGTCACTTTATAAACAGTTGTTGCATTTTTAATGTCAATTTTAAATGTTATCCATTTTAATCAGTCCAGATATGAGACATCAGCTCAAAGTATAAATTAACCACATAATATGAGGAGATCAAGCACGAGTGTGAGGAAGGATGCATAGGAGCGTGACAGAAATATGGAGAAAGAAGGACAGAGATAAGAGACAAAAAGCGAGAAAGAGAGGTGTGAGACGTGTGGGTGGACACTGGGCATGGTGGCAATAGGCACAGGGGCTTAATGAGAGGTGAGCCAGAGGAGAAACAGAGCAAGGACAGACAGAGAGAAGGTAGCAGGGAGAGGGAGAGGTGAGAAGGAGGGAGTGAGTGATAGATGGTGCAGCAGGAGAGGGGGGAAACAGAGGAAGAGAGGGAGGACGGGACTTTGGAAAAACAGAAGCAGTAAACAGAAAGCCAAGAATAGAGTCCAGGTGTGAAGAGTGAAGGAACAGGTGAGGGAGACAGGGAGAGAGAGGACGGGACAGAGGAGAGGACTGAAGGAAGAGCGAGGCGGGGGTCAGCGGGAGTCGTCCTCCGAGTTAGATCAGACTGAAGGAGAGAGGGAAAACAAAGAGATGCAGAGACATTTTGAGTTGTATTTTCAAAAGCCTCCCCATATATAATCATAATGAAACTGCTTACACATTTATACAGCATCGCAAAAAGAAGTTAAAAGAAGAAGCAATATACCCACATCAGCTAAATAATCTCTTAATTTAGGTCAAATTTTGTTGTAATTTTGTGCTCAAACAACAAGTTACCACTGCACTGAACGTGATTGAAAGGAATGGTTTCAAAAAGTGCCTCCTCTTTTAAAACCTTGATAACGTGTTTTTCTCTTACTACAATTCTGACCCTTGATCTCCCATAGATTTCTATAAAAACTAAGGCCTGGTCTCATCCCAGCAAAGTTCATCTGCACCCCTTCAAGAAATGTTAGTGACAAGATAGTGACTTTGCAATGAGTTAATTGGTGAAATTACTGTAGCTGTTGATCTACCTGCTAACACGACGTCCAGAAACACGGCAGCCACGCCGCTCTGCAGCTTCTTTGTGCTTCGCTGAACTGTGCTGTTTACTCATTTTGTTCTTTGGGTTGTCCATCATTTCATTCAATAAAAAAATGTATTAAGAAAGAAAAAAACTTTCAGCCGTTCATTAGCTCGGTCACAAACAGGACGAGAAGTTGACACAGTTTGTTTGACAGTTGTATTTGTACCATTGACGTCTGTGTCATACCCGTCTGCAGACTGTTTCCAAAAAGTGGATGGTGCAACATGATCAATAAGCTATCATAGCTTTTTTGATTTCCCCATGAAACTGAAGCCTACTGGATAACTCACACCTAAATTGCGACCCATGAAAAATATTGATAATATTAACATCTTTTGGATTTGGGGATGAAAACAGAAGTTTCAGAAAAAATTAAGAGGAAAAAAACCGGGTGTCACTAAACAAAGAAACCCACTCCTCAGACACAAAGGAAAATGGCAAAAGGACAAACAGAAACTTGGCTCTGTCCCAACTTGTGAAGGAGTTTGGGACAGCACCGCCGTTCCCTACCCTCCTCCACACCCCCTCCACCATCCCCCTATAAAGGTGATGTATGATCAGGGGATGGATGTGCCCTTGTCAGAGCCCTGTGTCTGAAAATGCTGATGGATGGAGGGATGGAGAGGAGAAGGCGAAGGAGGAGAAGGAATGCAGGTGATGGAGAGATGACAGTGATGAAGCATGGGTGCGCCACACTGCCACATCTCAGACAGCTGTTTGGCGACGGGGGCTAACACTCTAAGTGTGTGCGTGTGTGTGGAGGGTGTAGGGGACACATATGTGGAGGAGGCTGCAGCACGGTTCTGCAAGATAGGTGAAAAAAAAAATGCTTATAGAAAAGTGAAATCGAAAGAGAAAGTTTGTACACGAGTCTCAATTTTTTTGTTAGGTGCTTGTCAGAATCTGTTGGCTCGGTGCAGGAGAGAGGCAGCATCTCCTCTCTCTGTATCTCATGTCCTTCAAGGCCTGGCTGTAGCCTCCAGGCAAGCCTCGGGCTCCAAGGCCTCCCTCCGTGTGGCAGAATACCAGATCGGACTCAGACACACACAGCTGTGGCCCAGGGGCCTTCACTCCTCCCGGAGAATGACACTCAAACTCCCCAGAGCCATATTTAAGAGCAACAGTAAGTAATTATGTGTGTGTGTATCAACTGTATCTGTGTGTTTGTGTGTGTGACTTTTAGCCCACGGCCAGCAGGTATTCAAGGGCCCTTTCAAATTAGAAACAGGAGGGTGGGGTGGGGGGTTCAGACGATCCCCCTCGGAGCCCAGTGGGTTTCCGAGCAAGGACTCTGGGAATATCAGGAATATATGTCACACAGGAACACGGCAGACCATCACAGCAGCGGTCATAAATCACTCAGCTTGTCCTGCTCATCATCCCTCCGGCCACAGGTTACACCGTCTGAGTTTTACCGGACCACAAATCAGGAATAGAATACAATAGAATAGACAAGGTAGACTCAGCAGAATCAGGTTGAAGTAACAAATATCTGCCCTGTTCAACTGTCCATGATGCCCCTCTGTACCTGACCTCTGACCTCCATACAGAGGAGCCAGAAAAAGAGACTTTCCTGGCATTGATTGAACCCCTGAAAACTCATGTCTCTTCATCAAAATGACATATCTATATTTTTTCCATGAAAAAAATCAACAACATCTCAATAGTCTTAACTCAAGGTCCACTTACTAGTATTTTCTGCAGCTTTCAACTGGTCTTCATCAGTGGATGGAGTTTGCTCAGTTGTCATGAAGATCATTCATCATCACGTGATCTAAACATGAAAAGATAAAAGTAAATGTTTATTGGTCAAACTACTGTTTTTAAGGTCTAGAATGAACTTTTAAGATTTGAAAGATTTTATTCCACCTGTAACTCTTGTGAAATTAAGAAAATAATTTACAAATAAATACATTTTTAACCAAGGAGACTTTACTTTTGTAAATTTCCCCATTGTGGGACTAATAAAGGAATATCTTATCTTACTCACAACACGAGTGTGTTGATGAATGAAATTAAAATGCAGCTGATCAGCAGCTCTGTTACTGATGTCTGATTTTAATATTCCTACATGGTTACAAGTAGAAAGGGAAAGAACCATGAACAGGATGTGAAAAAGGGGGAAAATGGGGCAAGTTTAATTGAGGACTGGAAGAGCGGGAGATGTAGTGAGGGGTATGTTGAGAAGAGGAGGGGCAAGGGAGAGGTCTGGCTTGGGACAGTGAACTGGAAGTGTGTGTGTGTGTGTGTGTGTATGTATGCAATGTGTGTGTACAAAATGCACTTGTGACACAGAGCAGTATTGACAAGCAGGGCTGATGCCCCTGAGAAAACCTTCAGAATTCAATCTCATTGATTCCCACAGAGGAGTGGAGGACGCTGCCTCTGGTCCATACCCTGAGTCATTACACACACACACACACACACACACACACACACACAAAGAGATGTACAGTACTTAGATAAAAAACATGCATTGGAAGCTTTTTCCTCATGATATATTCAACGTGTCTTTTTCAAGTAAACATCCTCATTTAAACTGACAGCAAATGCTTTACACAAGAAAAATAATCATCTCATATCAGACATCACACATCTCCTTTTTCATCCATTTACATAACCACACTTGAATGTCTCTGAGTGTTTTCATGCTGAGCGCCCGTTTCTACAGCTCGCACACTTAAGACTTCATTACACTGCTAATGCTTTTCCCTTTGTGCAAGTATGTCTAACAGGATGAATGCATCCACACAAGTCCGCTCATACATACATGTGTGAGAGAGAGAAATGAGGAGGAGGAGGAGGAGGAAGGGATTGTGGTGGGTGTTGAAGGGGTGGTGGTAGTGTTGGGTGGGTGGGAGGGGGGGTGAGGCGTGGATGGGTGGCACAGAGTCCATGTGTTGTATGACCTTGGTCACTGCTGAGGGGACCTAGTTTCTTGCCAAGCCAATCAATAAGCTAAACAGGCGGAGGATGGCTATTTGGAGCATGGGAAGCCAAACTCAAATACTGATAGGTTATCTGCCTGTCCCAGCACCACTTCTGTGCAAATATTGGACCAGCACATTTTTCACGGTGACTTGCATTTGGAAAAAAAGAAAGAGAGTCAGAGAGGAGTGAGAGGGGGGTGTTGAGAACAGACACGGTTGAGTGGATATGTTGCAGAGGGCAAATTCCCCCCTCCATGTCTCTCTCAGACCCCCTCTTCTTACCCCCTAAACCTTCAACCAACAAGTGCATCTCTCTCTCTCCTTCTCCCATCCTCAGTCTTGGGACAAGTGTACAAAGCAATGAAAATGTTGTAACATATTTTCTGCTATTGTATCCTTCTTTAAAGCATTTTGAATTTGCTGCTGTGTGAGCTTGTGTACAAATACACTTGACACACCACTTTCTAATAAGGCACCATTCATAAAGGATTTATAATTCTGTAAATAAATGTGTTATTATTGGCTAATCATTTACTCATGCTTTATAGATAAGTGATTGTAAAAGTAATTGATTGATTAACTTTTTGGATTGTATATCCTCCTCCAGCATGTCACTTGATTATAAATGTTTCTTAAAATAAATCTGCTGTTGTAAATCTTAATTAGTTGTTAATAAATGGATTATTGTCCAGATTCTCTACAGAAGTGTTCACATGGTCCTTAGCCTGAAAATCATTTTGCTTTTGTTCTTATTCAAATTGCTGAAAGATATTGGACATGTAAGCGACAATTCAGTGATCTGGAACCAGGCGAAGTTCTTCCTGATGAATTAAAGATTTGAAAAGACAAAGTATCACACTGGGCGAGATTAAACAGCCAAAGGGATTTTTCACAACATGGCAACCCAAAACATGTTTTTACTAATGACATATAACTGATTCATGAAGCATTGGTAAATAATTTATTAAGCATTAATAAAGCCATGATTCTGTTTCTTATAACTCTTTATAAAGGGTGCCCCCATCTATATGTTTTCATTACTACTGTCACTGACACACTGTTCATTAATTGAGTGGTTACAGGCGCAATAAGGGAGTAGGGTGTGTGTGTGTGTGTGTGTGTGTGAATATGATTGATCATGTAGTCATAATAAAAACATATGTTCTACTTTACAGAGGCAGTGTGCCTTGTATTTTAGGGATAAACTTAAATCCAAAGTCAATGTAGGAATAATTACAGCAAAATCTAATTGCAAATTTTGAGATGACAATGAGACAACAAGCTAAGACAGAGAGGCAAGTTAGTGAGCAAACGAGCAAGTTTGCTTGGGTGTGAGTGTGTGTGATAGTGAGACACAGAGACAATGGTGTTTCTCTAAGTGATGTGTAGACGATGGCAGCTGGATCTGATCAATAATGGATGAGTGACACATGCCAACCACTGCATCCCAACCACTCTGGAGAGACACCAGACAGTCCAACGTGTGTGTGTGTGCGTGTGTGCGTGTGTGTGTGTGTGTGTAAGTACAAATGTGTGAAAGTAGCAGCGAGACCCCTTCGAGACGATTCAAAGCTCAGGGAAAGAGAGAAAAAGTAATAGAGAGAGAGGTAAATGGGCAGAGGGAAGGAGGGTGAGCCGAGGGATGGGGGTGGGGGAGTGGTGGGGCAGTGCCGAGCTTTTCCCATCAGGTGTAGACGTCAAAGCCAGCTCGTGTTGGTACAGCGGAGATTGGAACAATGACTTCAAGAGCAGCGCACAGCAAAACCACATTAATTATTAGAGAGGAGCGATCAAAGCGCAACTGTGACATGAAATAAATGAATTAAAGCTGGAAAAAAATATTGCCATCTGGACGAAGGGTTTCACATCCCAGAAACAACTCACTGCTCAGATGCCTGCCTTTGTTTTTTCCCCCCTTTTTTCTGTTTGTGCTTGTCAGTTGAATATTTATACAGTATGTAGGCTGAACTAGATTCAACAATTGCTGGTATTTGTCTCATTGTTTGAAATTATTTTACTGCCTGTTGGTTTCATGGATAAAATACAGTTTATGTAAGGTCACCAATTGAGTTTTGGGTATTTATCTATCTAACCTGCACATAAAAAGAAATATAAAAAGGATGGTTTATGGTTTAAGAGGCAGTTATTTGTTGTGTTATCTGCTTTGTGCATTAAAAGTTTATCTTATCTGTAGCATCTCTTCATGTTGCCAGATATGCTGCACAGGTTCTGGTCTCTATAAAGGAATAATGGTACCAAACCTGGCAACCAAACTGTGACTCTGGGAAGCTATAAAGAGTCACTCTGGCTGTTGTTCGCCAATGCAGTTAAAGTGTGCTACTCAAACTGAGGTTTTCTGTTCCTGTAGCCGAGGAGGTAGATAAATAATACGTTCATTTGTGAGCGTTAAATTTGTTGGTAGGTGTATTTTTGAACGGAGTTGCCCCCTAAGCTAAACAACTCCAGTTCCACACTTTCAAAATTAGTTTAACATTTTGGGAAATAGGCTCATTTGCTTTCTTTTAGTTAGATGAGACAACCTAATGTCTATGCATTAAGCACAAAAAGCCTGAAGGCCACCGGAGCAGGAAGCAGGAAACATCTATTGACAAATACACAACCTGTACACAAACCTTAATGTAAAAATTGTAGCATTTATTCTTTAAGAGCTGAGTGCAGTAACGTCCTGGAGTCTTGTGTCTTACACTACATATCTCTGCCTGAAATCACAAAAAACAAAAAACTTTGAACAGAGTCTGGCCTTTAAGGTCTTTATGCGACTTACTTAACAATCTAACTCCCAGAAAAAAATAAAAGATGCCTATTTTCCCAAACATTGAAATGTCTGAATCACTGACTGTTGTCATTAAGACCTTGAAGAGCTGGTGGACCACAGTTCAGTGGAGGCATGTGATTACAGATTGTGTGTGTTTGGTAACAGAGATGGCCCCTTTTTCTGTCTGTCTGCAGCTCTGGCTGGCGAAGCTGGTGTGATGTTGTCTTCCTGTTTCAGCTCCTCCACTCGGGCCTGGCTGCCGTCCCTCATCTCTCTTTCCAGCTATCTCACTCTCTCTCTATCTCACTTTCTCTCGTTTCTCTCTCTCTCTCTTTCCATTTCTCTCTTTCTCTCTCACTGACACTGGGCACTGCTCCCCTCCCTGACCATCTGGGCCTCTCCTCCACGAAAGTGTGTGTGTGTGTGTTGGTGTAAGTGTTTGTGCATGCGTGCACATGCAGACCGGCATGTGTGAGCGAGAGTTTGAGTTTCTCCTCAAGAGGGCATATATGTGTATGTCTATGTTTGTGTGTGTGTGTGTGTGTGTCAGTAGAAGGGTCTTCCTTCGCCAGGTGGACAGCTGCTACTTAGTAGCCTTACAGCCCAGCCAGCAAAGTCAGGGAGAGTGAGCTGGCGGACTTAACCCTTTATATTCCAAAACAATGCTGAACATGGACAACACACTAGTGTGTGCGTGTGTGTGTATGTGCGTCGCAATATATTTATGCCTACTGATGCGTCTTATCAGTATTACTTTACTCACTAATACTTCATACCTGAGCATTGCAGTATGTTCAGTTCATGGACATGTAACTAGATGAACGTTTTAGTTTTACTTTGTATTCATGTGTCATTAATTAGTGTAGTCTAGACTGTGTGTATGATCTGTGATGGTGCATGTAGGTGTATGTTAGTTTCTTAAATTACTCTCGCTTTTTTATGTTACCAACAAACTGCTGTAAATGAATTTTCATTTCGTGTAACTGTTTATTGTTATTGAAAATAATACGGGTCTATACAGCATTAGATAAACTTTCTGTTTTCAGACTGTAGCAGTGGTCTTGGAAGACATTTGGGAACGACATACGACAGAACAAATTATATTGCAGCAGCATTTACCCATAACGCAAAACCTCAAACCCGCAGTGCGGAACTTTTGTCTCCCCCTTCTGGCAGTGAGAGTGATTACACAAATACCGTTGACATGCTAACAATGTCATGGGCGCCACCATGCTCCTATTGCTGTAGTTTATTTCATCGTCGCTACCCTCTTCAACTCTGGCTAACCAGTCTTTGTTCGTTGGTGTAAAACACGTTGCCACCACTGGAACGTCACCAGAGACTCCAGATTTAAAACCTCAGATAAACTACGAAATACAGAGAGATTTACCTGGTGGCGATCGGCTTAATCAGTATTGTGTGTGTGCAAAGAATTGAATGTTATGGACATTCATTTATGTGTAAAAGTCAAAACACTCCAGGTTTAATTTCAACTCAGAACTTAGTAAAAGTCGCCGACACTATAGTGAGACACACCACATACAGGAAGGTCTGCTGCTGCTGTGTGTGCATATACACTTACATCACTGGCTGTGTGTGTGTGTTAATACATTGTGTACAATCTACATCTGTGTGTTTGTGAGCCTGGCAGTCAGCTTTAATACTCTTATCCGTCCCGGCGGTCCTGTCTTTGTCTGGTCCTTAAATGGAGGTTTAGTCTCCGCAGCACAGGCCTGACTGGATGAGCTTAATCAAACCATTAGAGTCCTGAGCCCCGAGGAGCATCTCACCACCTCCTACTGAGATCTGCTTTAAGACATGGTGGCAGTGGCAAACACTCAAACCTCTGGATTAGATCGGCTCTCAACGACTTAGCGGTGTCCCTCTCGCTTTTCTCTCTCTCTCTCTCTGCTCTCTTGTCAGGCTTTATCTGTCAGTCGGACTAAAAGCACTTTCTTTAGAGGATTGTTTAAAGAGTCTTAAGGTAAATGCAAGCAACTGCAAATGAGCACACAAACAAAGGCGTACAAGCACTGGCGGTGTTCACTGATCACTGAGGGATTATTGATAGGAAGAACAAGCACGCTTCGTTTAAAACGTTTGCAAACTTTTCAACAACTTATTAGAATACCTGGTTTGTTCTTCACCAGTGAACTAGACTCAAGTCTAGATTGCATGGAGTGGGACGTGCAGGTGTTTCCAGACAAGCATTGGACAACTTGCTAAGTAATGACCTCTGCATATCCACTACTCCCATGACCTTGAATATACAAAATTCCCACTCTCCAAAGATTTCGAACTTGTGACGGTCACACAGTGAGTGATCCTCCACCCTGGTTTTCCACGGACCCTGTCCTTAATTGATTTCACATGCGACAACTGTGGATTGTCTTTCCGAAACGCTCCTCTATGGCCAGCGTGTAAATGACGAGCAGCGACAATGCCGGTTTTGTCCCCGGCCTCTTTTCTTGGCTGCTTGTGTTTCAGTGTTCTTGCTTTGATAAGCAGTATCGGGACGCATTCTTCCTCGTCCCCTGAGGACGATGGGTATTAGTGTTTTCTGAAGAGTCTGGAGTCCACTTCCTCCGCAGCCTTCGTCCAAGGGAGACAAGCGTATCAAAACACTTCCCCTCAGTCCGGCTGATGCGCCATGTTAAAAGATTAGAAACAGTGGCTTAATTTGAAGGGAGAGCTTTGGAAATATCAAGAAGAGGCCATCATCCCTTGTGTTTGGTTTGTAGGAAGTGGATAGAGATATCCTCCATTGTAAATCTTTCAGTGTGACATTTGTTTGGGAAAAAAAAGGGATAGGGAGAAAGAAAGAAATAGGACATATTCTAAAGCCTTTCTGTTTTGCAGGAATTAAACAAACGCAAAAAAGGGATAAAATCGGCTTAGACTGTTGAGACAAGTACATCTAAGAGAACGCACAAAAGGAGGGGTGTAAACGGCGGATTCTTCCCAGCTAAAAACTTATCAAGCTCAGGCTTTGTGCTCAATCCATTTAAGTGAGTCCCTAACACGCCCCTATTGTATGCCTTTAATGGTCGAAAAGTGACTTGTGCAGGGCTATCGCCTCTTCATGGGGATTACAGCTAAGTGCTTAAGTTGTAGTGAAACCCGGATTTACTGATGGCAAAGAGAAAAGGGCGAGGGAGGGAGGGCAGAAAAAGGACCCTTACCAAGGATTTGTGTCAGGATCGCGCTGTTCCCCTCGTCTGTCTGTGGCAGAGTCGAGAGAGGACAACTGGTGATCACATGCGAGCCGGCACACAAGTAACAATGCTTTTGCACAACATCCTTTTGCTGTGCGTGCTTGTATGTATTTTCCTTGTGATCCCTTTCCGTCTGTCTCTCTCTCTCTATCTCTCTCTCTCTTCCCCCCCTCTCTTTCTCTCTTGCTCCCTCTCACTCTCATCCCCTGTTTTAATTAATTTCTAGCTGTGCTGCCGTATGAGACTTGGCCATGGAAGTGTCTGCTCCTGCAATTTTGGCCCTCGTGTCCTGCGGCTGCCAGAAAATGACTCAATGCTCCTTCCGTTTCGAGAAGGAGAGGTAAACAAGGCCAAACCAAAAAAAAAGGCGAGAGAGAGAGAATCTGTACATAATAATTAGGCTTAATGATTTATAAAGATGCTCAGTGTGAGGGATGTGAGCCATTTTTGGTTTGTGCTGTTTCAATTACAATCAACTACTGCCAAAGTTCAAATTCTCTCATTTTGCTTTTTGGGCATTTCTATAAAGTTGCAAGACTTGTAAAGGCTGTAAAGTGTTGTCTGACCATGCTTGAAAAAGCAACAGTGTCTATAGCTGTTCTGAAAGATCACGCTCAAACCCAGGGCGAAATGCCTGCCATCATAAAGAGGCGAGAACGAGAAAGAAATGCAGGGATGACGGCAGAAATTTTAAGATAGTTTGTTCTCAAAGGCATTCATAAAAGTGAGAGAAGTAGTTGTGTGATGACTTGAGAAAGAACAAGCCAGTATAGTTGATCAGAGGTCGATCACCACAACCTTCAAAGAATGTGTCTGACAATTTCTGCAACTAACGTTTGACCTTCGTGCCCACTTCAGCAGCAGCAGAAGTGTGAAAGTTAAACTTCTCCCTTAAGTTCACTTTTATAATTCTTTACACAACTTATTCATTCAACTCATTTTCCACGTGTACAAACAGGTGTGACACTATGAATCCCTTCAAGGAGACATTGTCTGAAAATGATCCTCATACTTAAACAATATTGTGTCTTTTCAGTCCACCTCTGAAAGCTGCCATCCATAAACACTTTTGCCTTCTGGCATAGTTCCTTTATAGCATGACCCTGCATGCTAGTTCACACCTTCACACACCAGACCAATTGTTGAGTCAAGTGCTCATATTTGTCAAATGGTTGGTTTTGTAAAGTTAATAGTTAGTTAGTTAATACTAATAGATCAGTTAAAGAATGGTGCACCAAAAGCTGACTTTTAGTGACGAACCGGCTTTCAAAAACCAAAATCCTACAATTACCATAATGAAAAATGATAGTATCTTCAAAATGTGTCATCTCAAAGTAAGAAAGCTCCCACCAGAGCCACAGATTGTGCAGCTGTTTGCACAGGCTGTGTTGTACTCCCTGCGACTGCTAAATTGGCTTTGACATGTATAATTAGTGGAGTGCCGCTTTTATTAAATTAAATAACTGGGTTTAAACAGGGAGTACAGTGTTTTATGTGCGTTTTCAACACAGGAAGTGGATGCTTGTCATCTACTTGTGCCAGTAGCCAAGGCATGAAAGCATCGTCACTTTCAGACACGCGTGATATGATACACATTCATTTCGAAGGGAAGAGATCACGATGACACCGATGACGGACGAGTGTGCAAGTGTCAGGGAGAGGACGCTTCTCCTTGGGCGCTGTGTGTTTGCGTGTCTGTTCCCTGAGCTAACAAACTGCATGTAGGTAAACTCAGGAGCACCTGCCCCTATTGTTGTGCTCTCACCCACCTACACTCACACACCTTTCCCTTGAGCACACAACACCCAATACTGAGCAAAGATGAAGAAAGGGCCAAGCCCTGCATGAGGCAAAGGCCGCCCGTTCAAATAAAGACGGTAAACCCTCTGTCTTTTCTCTCACTAAGCCTTGATATGTTCCTCAAAGCTACTGAGGCCCATTGTGTGTCTCTACCTTTGTTGTCTTGTGTTTAAGCAGGCTGATGATTATAATGATGATGATGATGATGATGATGGTAATGATGACAGCGATGGCAGCGGCTTAAGGAGAAGCAGCTGCCGAGGGGTTGAGAGAGGCACAGACAATCGGCCTGTTTACTCAAGAAAAGGTACACTTTGGATGTTCAAAGTGACGGCTGCTGAATGGCGAATGACTTGTGTGTGTGTGTGTGTGTGTGTGCAGCAGGAGTACCTTCAGGTCTGTCTCGCACTGTCTGCAATTAATGCTTCAGGTTCCTGCTTGATTTCATTTCACCTTTATGTTTGTCATTTAATTTGGGGCTTTATGCGCATATTATATCATCACAATTATGCTCTGTGACACAAAAGTAAACAAGACTAAGTGGATTAAAAACCTCAATACATATCTATAACTCAAAGGAATAGTTTAGTTTCAGGGGAATTATGATGCGACATGAATATCTTTTTTATGTCTTTGCAAATCAAAGGTAAGGTTGATATTGACAGGTGAGATTAGAAGTTTAGTTGCAGTTTGCAGTTCTTATTATAAGAGTTATAATTTATCTTTTGGTCCCTCGGAGGCAGCGAAACAAGCTGCAAACATCAACATATTTTCACCTTATAAACTTGTTGTGTTGAACATCTTAGCAAACAGTTCCCTATTTACACAACCTGGAAACACGGAGCATTACTAACATTCATTCAGAGCTGCGTTTCTGGACACTCAGTTCAACATCAGCTCCTTTTTAGGCCTGTTTTGATCTCTGACTACAACTAAAAGCAGTCTGTGAAACTATAGCTGCATATATCTTTTTAGAGCATTATAGTTTGTGATATTCTCGCTATAAATGCACATATCACACTGGCTAACAAAGACACACAACAAAGTTATGTAACACAGCAATAAGTGGCTGCATTTAAAAATACTGTGTAAAAGAACTGTGTATGTCTTCTTTTATATAACCAGGTCAATGGAAGCTGGTAGAAGTAGAAGTCTAGACTATTTCATTAAACCTTGTGGCCCATAAAAATCACTGCATGCACAGTATGGCATCTATATGTGAGTGTGATTCCTCAAAACTATCCTTTTAATTATGTAAGAAGTTGATTTACAAAGAAAAAGCTGCAGGAAAAAGAAAGGGTAAAGAATAATTATGCCAGTTCCACTATATTGAGGTGGGGTTTTTTTTTTTGCAAAGGCTTAGCATTTAAATCTTACGCTGCCGAACACACTCATCAAACTGGTGTGTCTTCTGCATTTGTGGTGGCATGACCTGCCCTTCCATCTTCCAGCCTGTTTCCAGGATTTGCTGTCCCCTCACTGTGGCGACAGTGATATTTTCGCCCTACTTAAGCTCCAGATGCTGAGAGGCTCCTTGTACTGGCACTGCTGCAAGAGGGCCAAAGAGGTTAATGCACCCAGGGAGGGAGAAGCAACCAGCTGTTGGCCTTCTAATGTTTAAAACCTCCTCCCCTCCATCCATCCCTGCTCCCCTCCATCTATCCTATTCTTCCTCCCTCCCTCCACCCCCTCAAAGGAAGAAAGCCCGGGCAATAAAAAGTGCTCAAATGGTGAAACATCTGCTAGGACATTTCACTGCGGCCAAGAGCGTCTTAAGTCCTCCGGAGCAACAATATGAGGACATTTTCTGGGCAGGGGCGATGGGGACTTAAAAAGAGATAAGAGGAGATAATAGCTGGATGGAGGACTTTGGGGGGCTGCAAAAGCACAATCAGGAGGTCCACACAGAGATGGGAGGGTAGGAGGGGAGGGACAGGAGGGAGAGAAGGAGGGAGGAGGAGGATGGTGCAGGAGGCCAGAGGAAAGTGGTTTGGTAAACAATGCCTCCGCATTAGCATGATAATCTGAAACATGCCTTTATTCAGATAAAGATGTAGGTTATACTGGGGGAGGTTTCTGCAGCTTCTGTGTGTGTGTGCATGTACGTGCTTCAGACATGAGAAATGTACAGCGATGCACAAAGGAGCTCTTGTCCATGACATGCAGTCACAACATAGCAAGTCTGCATGCTAAGCAGCTTATGCCGGGATATTACGGCCTCTCTGTTTTACCATTCAACATTTACGAAACTCTCACCGACTTGAAATGGACAAAAACCTGGATTATATCAAGACTATGTAACTTTTGAAAGAGGGAATAGCACAGTCTATCTCTTACAAACTTAAATTCATATTCACTCTTGCTCAGCTTTAGTTGTTGCTACAGCTTCACTTGGTCCATGACCTCTAACTTATGGTGGCTAATTTTAATGTTAGATATGATAACTGGCACTCTGGTGTAAAACTAGACAGACTGTTAAGACATGTTTCTGGTTTCCTGCTTGAGGTCCTATTCATTGTGATCCCATTCAGGTTTCCCATTAATGAGGTCTTTAAAGCAACAGTGACCTATTCTTGTCTTTTTTTCAACAATTATAAGTTAAGGGTTTGGCTGATCAAAGTTATCATAGTGTTTAATGGCATACAATATGACAAAAATTGACTTAAAACCAGGATTATAAAACCCAATCATGCCAGAATCCATGATCCACAGGCAGCATTTTGAGTCATGCAGATGGACAGAAGTTGATCCAGAAACATCTATACTGAAAGATGTGGTGTAGCTGTCATGTTGAAAAAAAATGAAAACATGTTAAGTTAGGTTGAAGAGCAGAGACAGTAAAGGAAAGTTAGAAGACGAAAGTGATGAAGTGGCGTCATAATAACAAGATGACATACACGCATGTACTGCTGTTACATGTCCTCAATCACATGCTCTTGTCATGTACTCTGAAAGTGAGAAGTAGCAGCAGCTGGGTCCACCGCTGCGTCTGGACAGCAAGACAGACCTGGAGGTGTGTGTGTGTGTGTGTGTGTCCTTATGATAATGATATCTCCATATCCATGCCATCTACTTAGGTGCCAACATTATGTGTGTGTGAGTGTGTGTGTGTGTGCAGATGCAGTCTAATTTGATGCATCTGTATGGTACATGAATGTGTAAGTGGTGTGAAATATACTGTATGTGCGCGCGCGTGTGTGTGGGTTTGTGTGTCAGTCCAGGCGCCACTCACCCTGATAAAAGCCCTTTGACACTCAGCTGTTTAACAGCTCAAACTGTCTTTGCTCAGTGGATTAATCACACACACACACACACACACACACACACACACACACACACACACACACACACACACACAGCTTCAATGACCTCCACGACACCTCCAACACACACCTCCAAATTTTAACAAGGAATAACTTGTGAGTATGTGCATGTGTTTACGCGTGTGTGCATGCAAATTGGAGCGTTTACACACATATCCAGTGGCCTGCTGAGGGCGTCCTACACCATACGGCCCCTCTCCTCTGCATTTTAACACTGTGGTGACAGGTGCTGGTCCAAGAGACAATAGAGCTCCTCCAGAGCTGGCAGCCAGCGCACCATAAAGAGAGAGGAAGAGAAGAGGCATTTGTAATTGTGAGTGCATGAGAGAGACTTTCCAAATCTATTCTCTCTCCCAAGTTTTGCCTAAACTCAAAAAGTGAGAATAAGTGGTTATTACTCCCCTGGGAAAAGGAGAGTTAAATAAAAAAAAGGAGCATGAAACACCCCGCTCGCAGGTCTCTCAGCTCAAAAAGGGACTAAAATGTCTTTGCCCAGTCTTTGATTCCACCAGTTTGCAATGTGACTCCTCACGAGCACAAAGACGAGATCAGAGCACTTCTGTTTTTATGCTGGCCACACAATACAAACCCCTGCTGCCAAACTGGATTCTATGGCCTTGATTCAAAATGTTTGGTGGTTTCTGGCAGAGTATTTTTAGTAAGAGTGCAACGTATGTGTGTGTGTGTGTGTCCTGAGTGAGATCATATACAAATAAAAAGTTCCCTTTGGCCTGTGGTTTGTTTCTGAATAAAGTTCAGCTCTGGCCAGCACACACATATTGATATAAACGACCCCCCCAAAATTCTTAGAAAGCATCGCCCATGCGCTGATGTACACAGTGTGTGTGTGTGTGTGTGTGCGTGCCAGATTTGAATCCCACAGAGAGCCATTTAACCTGCATCAAGGCTGATAGTTGTGTTTGAAAAAATTATTAACTCATAAAATTATTTAAGTTGGAAAACACGTGAAGTATTGCTGCATTTTCTTCAGATTTTAGTCACAGAAACAAATCTTAAAGGTGCTGTGTAGATGGAAGCAGTCTTAAGACCTCAGCATGCTTCAAATGAAACGTTAACTCGAGTCTCGAGTTAATTCTCTGCACAACTACGTTCATCACTTTTTGTGTGTATGACGATTCATTGCATCTTTCCACTTTCTATTTACTTCATTGACGATGGCTTAACATTTTTAGGGTCAGCTATACTTAACTATATTCTAGATTTAGATTCATTCTGCTTCTAAGAAATAATTGTTTAATGAACAGGGATGACATTTGATACGGGCGCATAATTTCTGAACCCCTTTTTTGGAAGTTTCACAAAAACAGCAACTGCTCCAATTAAGTAAATATTAATTAAGAACTAAGTAAATATTATAATATAGTAATATAAAAACCTTTTTTTAAATTTGAAATTATCAGCAAAATAAGGGACAAATAAAATAAATCACTACACAAAATCTGCTCTTCATCAACCAATGTATGATGCTCATATAAGAGTATGAGCAGCTACTAACAGCTGTGGATAGTTAAGATTCTTGAGTATACTTTTTCACCACCTAATAGTCGTCTTGCATGTGTGTGGCATGCATTGTGTATTTTGGCCCGTCTTGTATGAGTGGAGCAAATTAGTGTGTGTGTGTGTGTGTGTGTGTGTGTGTGAACTTGGCATGTCACTGGGGCCAGGTGCAGGGCTGGGTTGTAATCACGAGTATGGGTTCTGCTCAGGATAAACAGGGTCTCTTTCTCAACTCTCCAGGGGCCACCATTTCCTGGTACTCTTTGTAATGGGAGGAACACGACATCACAACAGCGGAGAAGATCAAACGGTGGTCGTTCGCTGAGTCAGGGTTAAGAAAAAGAAAAAACATGCGTGACTGACGGAGGTAAATCAACAGAACTGGGTGCGAATCAAAATCACACAAAGCAAAGCAGGTGTCTTATCTTGGCTGTCGGACATTTAATAATTTCCTTTTTTTTGTTGTTGTTGTTGAAATCTGGCTTTGACTTTTTATTCCCACCATGTTTTGGTGCTTGCTCCTTTTGCAACTACAGGACTGAAAAACTGCTAGATACGATCTCATTTAGTGTGTCTGACCTTGTTTTCAATCCGTCATCTAACCTCGGAGCACAAAAGTCTTTATTTTTTTCTCTCCAGAATTCCCCCTTCAGCCTGTGATAACCTGCCGTCCATCCCCACCCCCTCCCTCTGCCTTGCGGGGCAGGAAGCGGAGCAGCTCAGACGTACTGTACGGTCCCTCGCGTCTGGGCCGGAACCAGGATGTGTTGCTAGGCACAGGGATGATTGTGTCAGCACTTGCTGGCCGCTTCGTTTCCTTACAGGTGATCTCCTGAATGGACAATGACAGATATACGTTTCCTGCTATTTTTCACTTCTGCAGGAGGGGATCAGAAAAACACGGGACTCTGTGACCATGGGGGCCACCTCCGCAAGCAAGCGAGCGGGCTCCCAAAGTTAGCAGAGCTTCAAACCGGGTGAGACAAAGACACATTCAGCCGGTCGGCCACGAGACCTCGCCGTGACCCTGTGACCCGGTGGGTGTAGAGTTCAGTGAGCGGTGGCTACAAATCTGGGAGATGGAAGGGGGAGGTGGATGATGAGGAAATATTGAGGAAGCCACTCTTGATTTCTGACGCGTTTGATGAACTTTGATGGGTAGAAGGTCGAGGAGGATGAGAGGGTGATGGCGTGGCAGGAGGGGGACAGGGAGGGGGGTGGGGGGTGGCGTGTGGCAGGATAGCTGAGGTCGTTCTTTTGATTTATGATTTTTCAACTTTTTCTAACTGTGGAGGCTGCAGAGTATACGCACGGCACGGGAGGGGGAAGAGGGAGCAGGGATGGGAAGTGAAGGAGGGATGCGGCGGGGTGTTGAAGTGGAGGGGTGGTCACGCTCTTTTGATTTATGACTGGGGTGATTAATGCCCAAGGATATTACCCCTTGGAAAAAGTGCTGGCCCCTCGACTGAAGTTGTGTTTTGCTACATGTCTGACAGGCAGGAGCGATTTGGCCTCCTTTTGTTTTGTGACGACAATGTGAAGAGGGGTCATCTCTTGTTCACGAGTCAGGAAATATCTTTCTGATCGGTTTATAATGAGCACAAACCAGCAGGAGCAAACGGATCAAGATGTCATTTTATTGAAGAAAGACATCTGTTCCTATGTCGCCATCAGTGGTTAAAATTTTGTCATTTTGTTTTGGTGAGATCAGAAGTAAATTTGCTGTTAAAAGGAAATGACGTAACAGTTTAACCTGTCTAAAAATGCTGCCTACAATGATATCATGTGTATTACTGACAGGCTGTTTCTTAAGATTAGCACAAGTCATTGAAATTACTTTAAATGCACAACACACAGCTAAATATAAACTGTTTTCTATTTATAATCAGTTTCCTCTCATTCACAGTAGCACAGAGCTCCAGGGCTAGACAGTCAGTCGACAGTCTGGAAATACATACAATGCCACAGATCTTAGGATTTCTTGTCTTGTTGTGATAATCATGATTCGTATCTCTCTGTGTGGTGGCACAGCTTAAGTACAGTTTATGAACATCTCTGACCGAGTTTACCCATCAAGTGTTCTTCATATTGAGATATTCATAATTCTACAACCCAGATTCCAAAAAAGATGGGATGCTGTGTAAAATGTAAATAAACAAGAATGCAATTATTTACAAATGAACTGTGTTTACTGACAAGTTTTACAAAGTGTTCCTGAGTCCATGTAGTAATCTCCTTTATACAATCATGTGTTCACAAAGTGGTGAAACTCTCTCCATCCTTGCTTGTGAACGACTGAGTCTTTCCAGGATGAACCTTTCATACCCAATCATGATACTATCACCTGTTACCAATCAACCTGTTTACCTGTGGAATGATCCAAACAGGTGTTTTCAATCAGTCCACAACTTTCACAGTCTTTTGTTGCTCCTGTCCCGACTTGTTTGAAAAGTGCTGCTGCCATCAAATTCAGAATAAGCAGATATTTACAAAAATCAATGAAGTTGATGAGGTCAGACATTAAATATATGGTACAAAAAGATTAGAAAATTATCACATTGAGTTTTATTTATGTTTCCTGATTTTTTGGGGGAATTTAGACTTATTTGTGTCGTATTTAGACTATTATCACTTATATACTTGTGTACTTCTCCCCTGCAGACACAGGACGAGGTGACAGGAAAACACTAAGGTCAGCCACGGTCTGGGGCCTCTGCTCAGCCATCTTGTTTTCCGAGGACATAAATCACACGAAATCCAGCGGTTCCTCTCCTCTTCAAAGGCCTTTGTTTTACAGCCTCGGCACAGAGGTTATCAGCAGGGCAGCGGCAATAGTGTGTATAATAGACCTACTTACACTGCCTGATAAGATGCATTGAGAGTCTGAGAGGCTGTCAATAAAAGCAGGGAATCGGTGTGTTTTTTCAGGCTTTGAATTACATCACATCAATGTGACAGCGGCACCATTTTTCGACGCGGACTTGTCTGCCAATATAAACCGTGGAAGAATTGTTTGGGTTCCTGTCTGTGGGTTTCTACGAGTGACCCTGTCTGGGTGATTAAATGGCTCCGTGCTGCAGGTTTCAGCGCCATCATCCCTGGCTGGATCAGAAGGTTATACACACAGCCGCGTACAGTAGATATTGATGTCGTCAATAAAAGTGTCTTGGAGTTATGTCAGCTGACTAGACGCTCCAAGGTTAAGCGGTGTTAAGCACACCTTCTCCTCCTCGTTAGACACTGTTTGTCTCAGTGTCAATCGCGCCATATGTCAGCCTCTTTTATGTTTGCTTGTTCGCTCGCAATGACAACTTTTCTTGCTCCCGCCGCTGCACAGCCCTCCTCCCCTCCGCAACATACACATCTAATCGTAGGTCACCCTCACGGTTCGGCGTGTGTTGAACCAAGGAGCGCTGGTGGGGAGGAGGGGTTGGGTTGGGGGCATCGGCTATCGCTAATCGCTCGCGCTGTGGCTAACGGTAGCGCTGTGGAAGCAGTAGCCTCGCAGCCGTGTGATCTCCAGCTAACCTTGCCCACGGGCCTCTTTTGTCTGCACGCCGCACACGCCTGGCTCCATCCTCTCTCTGTTATTGAGCGGGTGGAGGGGGTGGGGAGGGGGGCTTAATCAATGGCGAATCGCTGGCACTGTTCTCAGGACAGTGACCGAAGCCCAGTCTGTTGGCCCCCTTTTGCCTCCCTTCCACCGAACTCCCCCCTTTCTCCTGCCTCCCTCAACCGGTCCTCCACCCCTCAGTCGCCGCCCCCTCCAACCCCTCCTGTCTGATTGACACTTGAAAGGTGGCCGAGGACGGGGCCGGAGGCGATGTTCCACGCTCTGGAACCCTCCGTGCAGGGGAACAGCTGGTGACATCTGCAGAGAGGCCCACAAAAGGCAGTTGAAAGCGTGCAATCGCGCCCCCTCCTTCTCTTCTTCCCTTGTCTCCCTCACTCTCTCCTTCTCTGTCTCCCCCCTCTCACCCTCTGTCTCTCTAACCCTGCTCGTTCTGTCTCTTTCATTCTCTCTGCTCCTGTCTCCCCCTCTCTCTCTGCCTCAGATGTCCCCTCTATCTCCTAAGAGCTGGCCCTTTTGTCTAAAGCAGTGATACAGGCACCCAAGCGCCTTTGAAAAGCATGCTTTAAACTTGAAGAGCTTACGTTGGAGCATGTGTGTCTGAGCAAAAAGAAAGAGAGGGGACAGAGAATAAGGGGAAAAAAAGGGAGGGGGACAGAAAGTGAACGCTTGTATGTTGTACAACAGCAAAACAGAAACACTTTCCTCTCTTTTAAATAAACTCCCTCTAGTCATTTCATTTATTTATCTGTCTGCTTCTTCACTGAGAATTCACCCAGTGTCTCTGCGTTTGATCTTCTTACATGGAAAACTATCGGCTGTATTGATATCCACGTGCACACGCCCAGTTAAAAGCTGCCTTTTAAGAGGGCCCCATTGTCCCTGTTCAATGGCATTACCCCGGCTCAGCTCACAGTGAGTGCTTGGGAAGCGGAAGGGGGTATCGACTCCCGTTAAAAGAATCCAAACGCGTTCACTGACGAGACACACATCGCCCACAGGAATGTCAAACTTCCGACCCGTTCCCCGCTCCCTCCCTCTCCATCTTTCTCTCTCATCACTCCATTTCTCTGTCCTAGAGTCAAAGGCTAACTCTGTGCTATCTGTCCTCTAGTGAGTGTTTTGCTCTTAAATGGAGGTAATCGGTTTTTAATTCATGTATAAACTTTTTGTCAGCTGAATTCCTGCAGCTGTCGTATGCATTCAAACAATTTGCCGTTTCTGTATATTTTCACATCATTAGCCAAACAAATTCACACAAAAAAGTTGACTGGCTTTTCCACCTGGCCACACCCCACACTTCCGGCCTCCATCTCCACCTCCTCTCCTCCTCTAAGAATGTAAAGGAGAGGTCAAAAGGTCGGCGTGCTCCAGGTATCAATATTTCAGAGCTGTGTGAATCCCTCCTTTCAGGGAGCCGGCCTCGCTGACTGAAGGTATCTTCAGGACCCAGGGGCCGGCTGACGGATGAGCACAAAGCGCCCGTCAAGCTCCGAGCAGCGCCGCGGCTCGCACGGTCCGCGTTATGTGTGTGTGTTTGTGTGCATGTGAGCGTGTGTTGTGTGTGTGGAAGCGGAAGGCTCGGGCAGCTCCCCCGCGGTCTCCTTTGTTGGGCTAACCTGCTGTTTGAATGGAGCGGGAGCTGTGAGTGACAGAGGAAAGTGTAGCTGGCGGTAAAGTGAGATATTGACCTCTCAATCGCCATGGAGGGCGAGCTGGGGGGAGTAAAGCGGTCAACGCTTGTGTGTGAATGTACAGCGTGCGTCTGCAAAAGGCGCGCAGAGCCTTTAAATACGTCGGTCGAGGAAGGAAACTGGGAAGTGTAGATTTCTTTGATTTCTTTTGTGTGTGTACATAAAACTTGTCTGTGAGTGTTTGAAAGGTGAACTGTCCCTGTCAGGTGAAGTGGCGCTGCACCCAGCTAGCTGGCCTAGCTGCTCAGTAACATGAAACAAGATTCCCCCCAATGATAATATTCAGTTTCAGCTCTGCCAGCGCGTCCTGTCTGCCCCTGTCCAGAGCCCCTCCAAGACAAAGGGGGAAGGAGCCTGGCGGGGGAACAGTAGCTTCTTGTTATTATGACATGTGGTAACATGAACTCCTTGGAAGACTTCTCCTGTCATCCCGGCCTGAGGTCCTCTTTATTCCACAGGCAGGGGATGTGGAGGTCACGACCTCCCGGACAGATTATGTTGGAACATGCCAAGCTGTGTTGAAACTGACTTGAATAAGTTTATTGGCTAAGCCGGTGACGGCCCTTTGTGCCGACTCCCTTGGGAGGCTGAATACAGATTAGTCCATGGATTGACTATTCACATAAGATTGTACTCAGTTTTATCTCGCGTCACACTTCTCACTGTCCTTACTTTAGCTTGAGGAATTCTTGCACTAAAATCAGAGGATTGCATGATTTCACATCTCATTTGCAGATTTTTTTCTTTCATTCTTGTCTTTGTTTTTTTTTTCCAGATAACTGAAGGTTTTTTCCTTTCTGATTTATGATGTGACAGAGATTCACCAGGGTTAGATGTATGCAAGTTTAATCAGTGACATAATATGTCAAGCTTTTAATTATCACCTTTGAAAGTGAAACTCTTTAAAATATTATGGATAAAATTCATTCTACGCTTCATGTAGCAGCTATGGTGTCTTATTGATAAACTGCAACACCTCCTGCACTTAATAGTTGATTAATGGCACCTGTTGGAAACTAAGTAAAAAAGAAACCCTCTAACTCTCTCACTTTCTGCATGTCTAGGTGCAGCCATCCCCATCTTTCCCTCCTTCATACCACATTTGTTTTATGCAGAAAATTTGGTGACATAAGGTGACAAAATGAGCATTTGTTTCGATGTTTATGTGACATAATGGCTTTTGATCGTTTGCCTCTGAGGTCATGGAAACCCTGCCTAAAAACATGTGACCCTCTTTTCTCCTACAGGTCAGTCTGCGAGACAAAAAGTAGCAGTGACACTCGGCCTCTGACAGAACCCTGCTATTTTTAAAATCTTGTTTGTTGCACTATTAATATTCTCACACTGTAGTCCGTGGCGGGGTTCAAAGGCGCACACCACGGCCTAGGAGATGACAAGTCTGCTGTGGCACTGAGCGAGCCAAAAGAGTGACAGCAACGTGGCCGCTCTCTCTTGTTAACGAAATAAATAAATGTGCTCTGAAAAGCCAATAAGCGGCAGGCGGGAAGCGGAGCCAAGGATCGCTGCGTCAAAAACAACCGCTCCAGCCATTAATCTCTCTAACTCTCTTAGCCCCCCTTCTCACTTTCTCTCTCCCTCTCTCCTCTGAGAGAATTACTGCCATAGATGTATAATTCACGGTGGTTTGGCTTTAGAAGGCAGCGGTTCTGTTGGAAAACACGGTGACAGCCAAGTTAGCGCACCCTCTCATTCAACTCAGCCACCTGTTCACAAGGGAGGGGGCAGAGAGAGACGCTTGATTTATATTTCATCTTTCCTCCCAGTCTAATGACTTTGTTGCGCAGTCGGGGCTGGAAATCGTCTCATGTATTAAAGATGACAACTTAAAGGAATCCTAAAGCCCTGACATGATTGAGCACTTAGGCAGACACTTTTGCTTGTAGTTTAGATTGCTTGTGTCAAGTTTAACTTGTCAGCTTCCTATTCCCAAGATCAACTCATCATTTCAAGTCCAATCAGTGTCATCAAGTTTAAAAGAATGGCAAAACTTTATGCGTTTATGTGTATTAAACTCTGATGAACATTTCGGTCTCTCTCCTCAAAGCAGTTTTCATTCAAACAGTATTATTTCTTCCTCAATCAAGAGAACTCAAACACATTTTCACGATGAGTTGATACTATGTGTTTGTTGGTGGATGCATGCGTACCTGTGTCAGTGTGGCTGTGCACGTGCGTGCCCATGTCGGTGCCATTTATTAGCATGGCGTGATTGTTGGAGGTGAGGAGGAATAACAAGTTAGAGCTTTGGCAGCCACACACTCTCGCCCATCTGCGCGGCCCCTGCATCAGTCTCAGGGTTTCCTCGCCGATGATGAGGGCTGTCAGGGGCTTTTTAACCTCCTAACTGCTGCTCCCCACCGGCCCTAATCACACATTAATGACATCAGGAGGACCCCGGGGCTGGCCGCGTTGCTGCCTGCGCAGACAGAGTACTGATGAAGAGGGCAATTACCGACCAGCAAATAGCATAACCTCCACTGATCTGTACAGGGGTTATGGGCTATTAGCGCGCAGGTTACGCTCAAAAGATACAGCAGAGGCTTAAGAAAGGATCTGGTGCTGAGAGTAATTGGGGAGGTGTGTGTGCGTGCACGTGTGTGTTGGAGAGAAGGGAGGTTCATGCATTAAGAGTGCAATTTTATTATTCTTATTGAAAAGCAGTTTTCAGTCACCTTTTTTTTCGCATTTCTTCCTGGTTCTGAGGCCAAAGTCTCACCTTTGACAAACAAGTGTGTGATTACTGATTACTATGCACAAGGAGTCTAGCTGTGAAGCACCTCTGAGTGGGAAAACTATTCATATTTCATCAAAATGTCTTTGATTTCTGCCAGACACACACACACACACACTTGCCCCTTCACACACGCACACACTCACGCTGCGCTCTCAGTCCTGTCCGTTTCCTTGCTCGGAGATGAGTGAGAGTGTTTGTATGAAATATTAACAGGCCATTTGCTCCTCTGCTCCTCTGTTTGAGAGCTGGATGTTGGCCCTGTGTCTCTGGTCCCTCTTTGAGGCCATCTGTTGGGTACGGGCACCAGGGAGGTTTCCGGGAGGGGGCCCTGTCACCCAGGCAGGCCAGCCCAGAAAGCGGCACCGCCCTGGGGATCGATACACCCGACCTGCTGGGTGACGGAGCATCAAAGCTCTCCAACCTGCCAGATCACTGTACATGCTACGAGGGCCACTGATATGTAAACGCTTCTGCTTACCATCGGGCCCCCGGGGGAGCCACCGCAGTCTTTGTGCCACTTCTGAGGGGATGTTTTCAGTGCAGTTTATGTGCTATTTATGTTAACCTTTGTAGAACGGCGGTTTGGTCACACAGCCCTTGACAAAATGCCCAGGATCTCTTTGGAGAGGCTTCCTTTAAAGGCCGCTTCCCTTGTTTGAAAAACCACTTAGGAGATTTTTGTTCTCTCACAATTTTTATTTACTTTAAATTCAAATTAAGAGTTCATTTCAGAGGTATGTGGAGCAAGCTTAAAGATGTCCCTGAAAATTGACAAATTAATTGTCCACAGTGTAAAGATACATAATCACCAGCTTTTCCGTAACAACTGGCATTAAACGGAAAACTAATCACAAAGGCGTGTCAATAATTACAGCGACTGTGTTTTCTTCCTATGCCGTAATTGTAGCATTTCATAGAGACACTTCCCTCTCACGGCATCAATCAAATACGCTTTGGAGAAGTATATACAATGTGTGTGTGTGTGTGTGTGTGTGTGTGTGTGTTTGTTGACATTTGATGTCCTTGTTTTGGGTAATGGATTTGTCCCTGGCAGAGAGAGGGGCTGGGCCAGAGGCAGTCTTATGAGGCCCCTGGGTTAAGGAGGCTGCATTAGCCCACTGCTAACTGATTACTGATCAGACAGCTGGTGCACACACACACATGCATGGACATGCCTGCGTGCATACATATGTGCAAACACACACGTACATATAAATGCATGTGCACACGCACTCACAACTGCGCTATTATCGTAATTAAATGCTCCTGAAATTAAAACGCGCTAATGTAAATGGCGAGAAACAAACAATGAAAAGTAATTTTATGAGGCTTCAAGAAGCTCCTGTGTTATTTCTTTGCATAGTAATGCTGGCAAAATAGATTTTAGTTGATTTAGTAATCACTTACTTATTTTAAATTGCATTAAATGCATTGCATTG
This sequence comes from Holacanthus passer, assembly GCA_025331565.1. NCBI lineage: Eukaryota > Metazoa > Chordata > Actinopteri > Pomacanthidae > Holacanthus > Holacanthus passer. The sequence continues at coordinate 3,959,737 of JAFREQ010000034.1, forward strand.
ACCTAAATAAGCCCTGCAGGAGGATATGACAAAGAGCAAAGATTAGATTTGTGATATAAAGAGATGGATTAGCATTAGCATGGGGGTATCATCATTACACTCATCTGCATTCTGGACCAACACTGGCCATCTCTCAGGCAGAGCAGTCACACACACACACACACACAACACCAGAACTTGTTTTAGTTATGCAGCACGCGCGCACACACATCCATCTACACAAACTCTCTCTCAGCCATACACACCACGTCTTGGCCCTTGTCTGGCTGGCCGGCGTGTGCCAGGACACCGGTGCCATGAGTGTCCATGTGTGACGCTGGCAGCACCTGGGGCCTCACAATAAAAATACAGCCATCATCAGAGGTCTTATTCACAGACCAGCACACCGTTACCTCTCAAACACAAGGAGCGCCCGCTGCGATCCTCTGGACTCAATCTCTGAATCCAAACAGCATCAGATCTGTGCTTCACCGACAGTAAACTTGATGATTTTTACATCAAGAAATATAGAATCTAAAATCTGACTTTACTTAAACATAATGCACTGCTCTGTTATGTACTAATGCAGCCAGTGTTATAGCTTTAGGGCCAAGGATTTGAAAAACTCTTTATCCATAAAGATGGCACCCTATTACTGCGCACTGTGAACTACATTAAAGAGGCTGGATAGCCGAAGCACTAAAGCCACAAATGGCTCGTGGAAGTGTGACACAACGGAGAAGAATAGATTTGATAGTGTGTTAATGGACGATTTTAGAGTTGGATTACACCCCATGGGAGCAGCTATACTCTATAGTGTATGCTCACAATAAGGCTCAAAGGCTCTCTCTCACACACACACTCAAACAACACACACAAGTATTTTGTTGCTAAAAAATTGGGAAACAATTATTACAATTTGGATTGGATTTAATTTCTAGAGAGATTTAGATTTGTGTGTGTGTCAAGGTTTGCTGAGCAGAGAGGGAGGGACAAATGCTGCGTATCTGCATATGTGTGTGTGTGAGAGAGAAAGAGAGAGAGAGAGACCGTATGCAATGGTTAAATAAGGCAGACTGAGGTGTTAACATCATTATTGCACATTTCCTCCCATGAAATAAAGCATTGTTTCCTCTGCTGGCATCACGATGGGAATACCATAATCCCAGATTAAATAGGATGGGTTAGCAGACACACAGCAACACACAATGAGCCTTTTGTGTTTGTGTGTATTTGCGTGTGTGTGTGTATGTGTGTAAAGCGTTATTGTTTACTGTACAGCTTAAACACCTGCGGGAGGGGGACAAACGTTCTCATGCATGCACTTTTGCAATGTGCGGCTCTGAATTCAGCACCGACGGCATCCTCAAATCTGGACACATGGTCACAAAACAAGTGTCATATGGCGTTTTATTAAAATGATTTGTGACATGAAAGAGCTGCAAGTTGTCACATTTTCCTGCCAATGTGTACATTTTCTCATGACTCAAATATTCCTGCTAGCACAGCCTAAAAATACAGCGATAAATATCCAAAGACTGAGCAGATTGAGTATTATTCAGTATTATCCTCCATGTCCGCTCCATATGATGGAGATTTAACTTAACCGGGTCCGTATGGGGTCTCCCAGGCCGTGCGCAGGGGCTAAGGCCCCCTCTAAAACTCTTATAGTTCTTGGTCAGTCATGCAAGAGAATCTGTGGGTCACAGAGCGGGCTGGAAAAAAGCAGCTCACAAGTTGCTCACTGTGACAGATGTCCTCTGGAAGATTTCTCCATCTCGTTCTGCCCCCTCCCACCCTCTCCACCTCCATCACCCATCCCTCCCACCCGACCTCTCTTGGTGCTTCTAAGCTGGGAGCGAGCAGCGAGAGGTGATCCTGGCCTGCTTAACCTACTTCCCAAGACCTTGCTCTTAAAATGGCTGCGAGCATGTATTAGGGATGTGCATCTCCGTCGCTGAGGCCGATGTGATGCTCATATCGATGCATGGTCCAAAATCCAAAACATTAAAGACAGATGTGAAGCAACTACCAATGCGATACGATTCACCCCTATAGCAATACACAACACAATTTGATTCAACACAATGGGAGTCAACGTGATATGATGTGATTCAATGCCATGCAAAAGAATATGATGCTATGCCATTCAGAATGGTGTATGGTAACTTTACTTCACATATTTGTTTCTCTTGTACTGCAACTAAGTAAGCATCTCATTGATGCGGTTTCTTTTCAACCTCTAAAAACACATGGCCTATTTTTGCAAAAAAAAAAAAAAGTCTGACAAAAGATAACATAAAACAGACAGGTCTTTCATAATTGCTTTCAAATGTAAAAAAATCATCTCTGATTTTTTCTCAAATTTTCAGTTTTTCTTGTGAGACTTTTTTTGACCAAAGCAGGTAAGACAACTTGAAAAGTCCTCTTTTCTGTCACTCCAGCTGCAGCTTTCAGGGGTTGGGAGCCAAAAAAAGTTTAAAAGAATTCATTACTTTTTGAAGAGCATTTAAAACACTTGTATGTTACAATTATTTTTAGTTATGTCAGCACACAGTGCCATGAAGGTATTTCAATAGTTCAAACCTGGTAGAAAAAAACTTTTTAAAAAATTCTAAATTAACCTGATTCTAAATTAACAAAAATTAATAATACCTGTTTGATACATACAAAATGATTTTAAAAGACCCTTTGCACGATTTCTATCAATGCAGCATTTAGGTGTGTTTACGAGTACAAAGCTGAGAAAGAACAAAAAATCGCATCAAGGATCATTTCAAGAATAATTAACGTAATGACATTTTCTAAAAGCCCGGTCAGCAGTAAAACAGGTTGCACCACGTAAAATGAATGCCTCATTTGTGCTATGTAGAAGCATTTTTCATAAAGAGCTTAGATGTGTAAAGCTAAAGTCGCCCTGGCTCCACTCAGACACAGTGTCCCCATCACAAAGGTTGGATTAGGGACCTTGCAGTAACTAACTCTTCCATGTCATTTGGTGTTAGACAAAGATCAATCAGTCAGATGAAGGGAGGGAGTCTTTAGATAAAGAGAAATTAAACAGAGGGAGGGAGCAGCGAAGGGAGGAGGGAGTCTCTTAAATAAAGAGAAATTAAACAGATGAAGGGGATGGTGTCTTTAAATACCGCTCAGCCACTGTACGGCCTCCCTCATCCTTTAATGTAATGAGAAGAGGTGGAATAAAAAGGCTTGGCCCTAGGATGAAAAGGTGATGGCTGGTTTTTTATTCTTCTTTTTTTCCTGAGTGGTGAAAGCCTTATCCTAATGTAGATTAGATGTTAAATCTGACAGAAGGGTGAAGCTTCGGTTAGAGTCTGTTCACCTCATTTCACTTGGCCCGGCCGAGGGAGATTTTGTGATGTTCTCATAAAGACGAAAAGCGAAAAGAAAGAAAACATTGTGTGTGTGCGACTTGACTCTAAACTCGTGATCTTTTTCTTGCACAGGCTTCCAAAAACTGTGCCTTTGTCATTTCTGAAGAAAGAAAATGGGGTTTTAATTTGTCACAAAGTGGCAGAGATATATTCTACATGCAACACACGTCACATGTACACACACACACACACACACACACTTTGAAGTGTATCACAATGTCCGTCGTCTCCTCTGCACTGAATTTGAGGATAAATATCATTTGTTGGTCAAGCAGGTCATTAGTGAGTGACAGAGAAGAAAAAATCTGTGTGTGCATGCGTGCGTGTGTGTGTGTGTGTATTTTCTCTGTAATAATAATCCCTATGAAATCCAGATTTCTCAATCCGGTAGCTCAAGCTGACACTTTAAATAAAATCATTCTAATCCCACATGGTAAGAGAAATGAAAATGAGGAGATTAACATGAAGGGAGGAGGGGGGTAGCGCCCTTCTCCCCCTCTGTCTCTCACCCTCATCCCTCTCTCTTTCTCTCTCATACTTGAACCCCTGTTTCTTCCTCCATTGAGACTGTCCTCTGTCCCATCATGCTCGAGCTGAGAGAGATATAGAGAGACTTTATGGCAAGTGAGGTTTTAGTCATCAATTTTATTTTGTGTGGGGAATGTTTAGATAGTGTCCATTGGAGTGTGTGTGTGTGTGTGCGTGTGTGTGTGTGTGTGTTCTACCAGGGGAATACAATAATTGGACATGGGTAGGACCACTGATCCAATCAGATGATGGGGAATGATCGCTCTCTCTCAAACAGTCATACCCTCCTACAAAACACACACACACGGTTCATTCACACATATAGAGTCATGAATGGGTGGAGTTTAAATATGTCAAGAGTTTAAAGTGTTTTCCATTCACACTAAACCCATACTTTTCTTCCCTGTCACTCTATGAAGAAAAAGATACAAGATACCCGTTGCAGGTAAAACTGGACACAAGCAGCATGGAAACAAATATTTCTTCTTCCTTATTTTTGTAGTTGGGGGAAAAGTAGTTTTAACTCGTTAAAGTGGACAACACACAGGTAGACTGTGATTAGAAATGCAATCCTTCCAATTCTGTGTGAACAACAAATTCTTACACTTCTAACACAACAGAAACGAACGATCAGAAACCATTTTCTTTGCCAATCTATGCTACAAGCTGCAAGAAAAACAACAAGAAACAGAGGAAAACAGCTAAATTAATAATGGATGCAGAAACATAGGCAACAAAGGAATGTAAAGAAGAGGCCCCAGAAAATGATATATGCTCCCAGCTTCTGCTTAATATCCCAAAAACACTCATGCATGAGATTTTATGAGCTTTTTTAAAAGCCAAACCACAGACTTTAGGCCTTAAAGCATAATTTCACTTTGCTACAGTTTGGGTCCTATTTTTGTAAATGTCATTACTATTGGTCACAAAAGCATTATGGTCACCATGTTGATTGAGATCTTAGAACAAGGAAAGAAGAAACATGAGCAGTGCAATGATGAGTATCAGGTAGTATCGTAACATCTGCCCCCTTAAACCTTCTCTACTATACCTGACATAGTGGAGCATTTAGAAGCTAAAGAGCTAAAGATTTGTCTCAGGAAGTGGTAGAGACCAAACACAGAGCTAAAAGTGAATACTGGACTTTAATTTGTCAGGTGGACAGAAACATGACTAATTAATGCTAATGCTGCTCTGTGTCTGATGGATGTGCTAATAATTTTGTATATACTAATAAATTTGTATAATAATCTGGCTGAAATGTCGGCTTGTTTACAACCTGTATGTTTCTTGCCCCCTTAGACTTTATTATAGCAATGTCGCAAATCTCTGGAAATACTTAAGCATGTAAAATGTCATTACAACTGATAGAAATGATGATAAAATGAGTCAGTGACAAAAAATGAAAGTGCATGTAATGGGCCACAAACTCTGTAAGACATGAAATGAGAAAGAAGACGCCATAAATATTTCTCTAACAGCCTGTAATTAAACTGTAAATCAGGTCTTTTTTCTGGATTGCCACTTGTACTGCTGATGTTTGACAAATGCGTGTTGGCATCTACACCCCATTACCCGTAAAAAGCTCAGCAGAAGGTCCTCAGTTTGGTTAGCGAACACTTCACAATCACTGTTTTTACGGCTTAATCCAGCTCTTGTCCTCGTCCTTCCTGTTTCCTCCTCTCTTTTTATCTCTCCATCTCTCTGTCGACCTTCCTCCACTCTCTCTCTCTCGCTCTGTCGCCTCACCTCCATCTCAGCTTTTCATTTAGACGTTCCCCTCCGACGCCGCATTTCTCTCCTCGCTTTTTTGTTAACCCTCTCCCACACACACTTTATCTCCACATGATTCATTTGCCCTCTCTCTATCTCTCTGACTGTCCTCACAATCTCTCCCTCCATCCACCCCCATCTATATCCATCTCTTAAGCACACCCTTTTTTCTCCTTCTCTCCTCCATCTCCACCGCCATCCCTTCCTTTTAAAGGATAATCTTCAGCTAAGTGGACAGCACTTCGCTCTCTCTCGTTCCCTCTTAAGTGACCATCCGATAATCTCAGGATTCTCTGTTGAACCCCCACACAGAGGGAGAGTGGACGGATCAGAAAGCCCAGAATGGAAGTCCTAAACTGGGTCAAGAAAAGGCCAGTGCCTGGGTCCTCTGGGGCTGATGGGACCAGAGCGGGATGGAGAAACGGCTGATGCCAAGCAAAGTTGGAGAGAGATCATCAGAGCAGATGGACATCATCTCTCTATCCTTTTATCTGTCCATCTTGATCTCTCTCTTCAAGGCTGCGGGGCCTTGACTTTGAGACAAAAAATAGAAAAATAAGAACTGATCTGTTTGTTTAGAGTGCTGATAAAAAGACATCACTTGGCTGATATGAGGATTTGATGGTGGGGTTTTTTTTTATCTGGACGCACAAAAGGGGCTGAAACGAGGGAGGTAAGATGCATTCACATCATCGGGGTCTGTTAAAGGACACTGGATGCACACACGCGTCAAACATACACACACATATGCAGAGGTTGTGCTGACTGTACAAGATTCATCGCACCTCCTTACTGGAGAGAAAAGAAGCCCTGAGTCAGGTTACACACACACATACACACACGTACTTGTTTTTTCTTTTCTTCCGCTGTCCTCTTCACGGGTCAGCGGGTGAATAAAGCCGCTGTCACTTTCCTTTGGGAGGCGTCATTGACAGGCAGGCTGACCACGATAAACTTCCGCACAGGAAGAGGAGATTCCTGCAAGGAAAAGGCCAGGAGGATCAGGAATGGCCCCGGGCATCACTTGTCCTTTGGCTTCGCTAAAGACACTGAAAACAGCAGTGTGTGTGTGTGTGTGTGTGTGTGTGTATATGAGGGAAGTTAGGGATAGGGGTGAGTTATAAAACTATCATCGTGCCACTTAAACAGAGTAAAAGAATCGTAGGATTGTACTGTAGATCCTGAATCAAAAACTAACGAGCTGGTCTGATCATAACACGTTACAAAAATGATAAAAGTATAAGCAAAGTAACTTTGTCTAGTTTCCCTTTGATTTTATATGATAACCACTTTATTGCAACTTGTGAAAATTTTCTAAAGAGTGAACTTTTGTTGTTCAAGAAATTTGGTTAACCCTTAAACAGGCGACACTTCTTTGTGCATAAGCCCCAAAATATATCGGTTACTGTTCTTTAATAGAGAATAGAGACAATGTTAACCTGCTGATGTTATGCAGGTGCAATGTTTAACATGTTCACCATCTTAGTTTGATGTGTCAACATGCTAACATTAATGATTCCCACAAAAGGACAAACAAAAATTTTGACTTGATGATGCCAGTTCGCACAGTTCAAAGGTCATGACAGGGTGTTTTATTTCGCTTAATTTTATCTCTATTCTATCTCTGTTTACTGAGGAATTGTGAGTATTTGTGTGTTCAAAGGATCTGAAGTTTTAAAAGGTTGAGTGAGGATTTAAACTCTAAAATCATAAGCTGAAAAATACACTGTGATTATATGGAAGAATTGAACTATCCATGACCAAAGCAAGAAAACTGATGCACACATATATTTTAATTTCCTCAAATAGTGACATTACTTGTAGCAAACTATGATTCCTACAAGAGATAACAGACAAATTGCTGAACTTTTCAAATAACTGCAGATAACTCAAAATCAAATAACACTTACACTAAAACCTCTACAGTATATTTTAAAGATCATGAACTTCAGATCATGTATTTTGCAAAATAGGATAAAACCACTTTGCATTTTTAATTTAGAGAAATTCTCCTCTAAACTGGATTTTTCCTTCATCCCACAGGTACTTTCCCTGCTGTGTAAAACACAAACCACACCTTGAGACACACAAAGTCCACCTCAGGACATTCACAGAACGGAGGAGGGGACGTTATTCTTGGAGCCGTTATTCATACCAACAGAACAAAAGAGACGACGTCCTATTATGGGACTCTCCTTTGTCCTAACACTGGATCACTACTGGCACAGGTGCCACTGTGGCTCATTTATAGCCAGGTTAGTCCATGGTTAAGGCATGGAGCTGTGGTGTGGCATTAACACACACACACACACACACACACACACACACACACACACAATATACTGTACACACACACATACGCACGCAACTGAGTGAAAGAAGCTGCGTATGGGTGTATAAACAGGAGATTACTCCACTGACTCTTCTAGGAACTGTCCAATGAGTCCATGTGTCTGTTGGCTAAAGCCTACACAATGTGCGTGCGTGTATGTGAGTCTGTCTGTGTGTGTGTAAGACAGAGAGAGGGAGAGTTTTGTGCATGCATGGATTGGTGAATATTTGAGTTTTTTGTTGGTGTACCTCATGGTCCTGACCAGTATGCATATGAGTAAATATTTCACTTCGACTGTATGTTATGGTAATGAATGCAGTGTATGATTGCTCATGTGTGTGTGTGTGTTTGAGTGCAACAGTGAGATCTTTTATCTCTACAACAATGATGCCACAAATAGGCACATGCCTCGCTATTCTTGTCCTCTCAAGGCTCCTCTGGCGTTCTGGTGGATGTACCCAGGCATACAAGGGGTTAGGGAGAGATTTGGACCTGGTGTGTGTGTGTGTGTGCATGTGTGGACCCGTATTACTCATGTTGTGTGGTCATAAATCTGTGAGCACACTCACATTGTGGGGACAAAACACAAGTCCCCATAATGTAAATCATTAAATTTTTTGGTGAAGACTGTCAAGGTTATGGTAAGGTTTAGGTTAAGGTTAAGGTTAAGGTTTAGGTAAGGTTTAGCATTGGGCAAGTAGTTGCTATGGTTAGACTAAGTCTCCAGGAAATGAATGTAAGTCAATGTAATATCAACTTTCCAACATCTGAAACATGTGTCTCCTTTCTCAAACAAAAAGGCTTTTTAAATTAAAACACACTGTTGCATATCAGTGAATTCATTGGCAATTCTGAGCCTTTTGCTTAGAAATTTAATCTTAGAGGAAGTAATCATTTATGTGATTGCATGCCAAGCAACATGCAGGAGGGTTTTTCTTTTCCAAAGTGGGTTTTGTCTGCTTTTGTCTATATTAAGACCTTCAAGTGGAATGCCAAGAACCAAATGCCGGGCTGGACTGTTTGCTCAGCTTCTCCCTCCGCAGCAGTAAAAATCAAGGGAAATAATCAGCAGATAACCCAACACTCCACACATTCTTTATCCTTTGTTCGCTTTTATGTCTCTGTTGGGTGGTGAGGGGGTTTAATGCTCTATTATGAGCCTGTACACTTGGACCTCTCCTTTTCTTTCCAGAAACATTATACTTCCTCCAGAGGGGGTCATGATGGAAAGGTGCACCTTCTCAGCCAAATTCGGCACACCCTGAGGTAAATGGAGCGGAGGGAGCCGATTGGCCCACAGCACCTGAACCAAGCCGGCACACGACAGGATGAGGGTGTCGGCATCCTCCTGTTAAACGCTTGCTTCCTGCTGTTTTTGCTGTTTCTCTTTCTCCTTTTTTTCTTTCTCTCATCCCGTTCTTCAAGCAGGAAGTCATTGGAATGGAAAAAGAGTTAAATGAAGATGGGAGGAGGGGGGTGGGTTGTTGTTCCAAACAAGCAAAGCCCTGCCCCAAAACGTCCACTGCAACAGCTAAAAATTCCTAAACATAGACAAGTTAGTCAGAAGAGGAGGAGGAACAATGGCAGGGATGAGGTGAGGGATGAGATGGAGGAAGGGAGGAGGAGGAGGGGAGATGAGGGCATGGGGGGGGGTCTTCTCTAGGGTCGTGCTCGGAGGGCGTCGGGCAGCACGAGAGGCAGGATGTTATGGTTTATTCAGCCCAGGAGTGGGGGCGACGTGGACAAGGTGTGCCTTGCCCTCAGCACCAGCCTCAGCGTGATTTATAGCGGCGCTGGCAGACGCCTCTGTCCACGGGGAAGTCTTTGAAAATGCCGGGAGTAATTTGCATGAATGTAGGCCTGTGCATATACACAGCATGTACTTGAGCGTGCACTTGTGTGTAGCTTTTTTTGTGTGTGTGTGAATTCACTTGTATACATGAGCGCTTTATAGGCTGCTGGTTTTTAACCTGTGGTTGGAGCCTGTTCATGCATGGCCCAACAGAGGATAGATGGTCAAGCTACTCTGATTAATTACAAGCTACACACATACATTACAAGCTATATAAAATCGCCTGGATCCTATAGGCAACGTAGAGAACTGTCACGAGAAGAGTATGGTGAGTGACACTAAAAACTAAATACACGGTGATAGAAAAAGTATTCAGGTCCTTTACTTCAATACAAATACTCAATTACAAGTTGAAGTCATGCATTCAAAAACTTAATTAAAAGGGTGCTAATATGAAAGCGTACTTAAAGTAGTATTAGTTCCCCCGCTGCCTTAAAAATGTGATTTTACTGAGCTTTGGTTGAATAATTACTTCAAAGTCATCTTATGAGTTTCGAAAATGCAAAACCACCTGAGTTAAATGAACTTGAGGAAACAGGTTCGATAAGCACAAGATTTTAAGTTGAATCAACAACTGTTCAGTCACACAAGAAATTTTACAGTCGGAGTCAGTTCTTCATTTACCACAAAGAACTTATAGCTGCAGTGACTCCTGTTGGAGACACTTTTTTTTTTACCAGTAAGTACAAAGACAACATTTAAACTGTGCCCAGCGACCTTTTTATATTGTAAGCATAAAGGGTTTAGAGACTGAATTCTATACTAACCTTCATCGTGGTTCGCACTGTTTTCATTTCTACATACAGTTTATTACAGACACAGAGCAAGTTTCCATCGTCTCTGTTTTCATCAAACTACAAAAAAGGTCTCTGTAGAGCTTTAATTGTCAGATAATGCATGTTGGGAAGTCTGCTAATATACTTTCATATTTCACTAGAAGCTTAATGAGTTGAGTGAACTTTCAGCAGAAGTTCTGTTCTGATGCTGTCTGAAAATAACAACAGAAACTTTCAGGTGAATTAACGTGGAATTAATAAAATATATATAGGCGGTAAAAAGTACAAAATCTCCCTCTAAAATGTATGAGTATAAAAGTAAAGATTCAAGTCATTCCTTTTCAATCATCAAGTAACCAGAAAACAACAATCTGCGTCTGTGTGTGTTTACAGGCCAATTATAACAGCGTTACCCTCCTCCTGACCTCCCCTGAGGCGGCCGAATCTCCTCTGGTGTGAAAGGTCGGCAAGGGGTCAAGAGAGGTCACCAGCGAAAGGCCCCTGTGGTGTGGAGGGCCCAAAACATCCACACTGGAGGGGGGGGTCAAAGGTTACGCAGATACATAAAGCAGACAAAAGGGTGCCAACAGGTACAAGACGTGTGAATGTCCACTGCTGTAACAGGAGAGCCGACTGTTGCAGAGAGCTAAACTTATAACTGGAGACTAATGCGTGTGGTGAGAGAGGCACTTTAAAGCTACTTAAGCCTTGTACATGTCACTTCATACCCTATAGACGCCTCTCTTTATGGTATTTGGGGAAGTGCAGAAAGGCTGAAGCGCAGGTAACTGATCACTAATTACTCTTAATTGCCTCAGTCAGCCAGAGAAAGCTTTGCTGCGTGAGTGTCCGTGTGCCCGTTAAACAACCATATAGTCATAGAAGCCATTAAAACCTCATTAACCTGCGTTTTATTTGAAGCCCCCTGCCCCCGTCCATCATACCCCTAATGTATTTTCCGTGAGGTCTTTTTTTTTAACCTTCAGATTTAATTTAGCTACTCTTTGATTTTACGACTCGCCTCTGTTATTGTAGGATATCTTCTCCTTTCCTTGTAATTTTATTTTATGGCATGGAGTGAGTGGAGCACAATGCACCCCCCGGGGAGGACCACTTACCTCCAAGCCAACAAATATAATTACAGCTGATCAGAGGAGTGAAAACAGACCGCCGCTTATCTGCCACAGCCTGTGTGTGTGTCTGTCTGTGTTTCTTTTTTTAGGTGATGGCTTTGGAAATCAGAAAAGAAAAAAACCTGCACCCTCTTATGCCAAACTCCATTGAAAAATATGTAAATTTGTGATGTTTTCTTTGTGGACAAACAATCCCTGGATTACTTAAAAACAATTAAGACAGCAAATGAATCATTGAAATTCATTCTTAAATTCGGCACTCATTAATGACCCATTTAATCTAATTACAACTTACATGACTGTTAACCTTTTTTTGTCTTGAGCATCTATCTAGACCGCCTGCACCGTGGGGCGGTAGCGAGCAGTTGTGGGCAAAATCTAAAAGTTGAGCCTCATGTCAAATTGATCCAATCAAGATAACTTGGATGTGTGCCAGATGTAGCCTACCAATAGAGCACACATTGTCAAAAAACAATTCGGGCCATATTTAACAAAATATGCAACCCAAGCAGGGTCGCATTAAAATTGTCACATTGTTGAATGGAGTTTGGCGTGGGTTTTCTCAAAGCACCCAGAGAACCAGCTGTGACCCCCTGAAGTAAACAGCTAAAGTCCTTTCCTGTTTGCCAAGTAGGCCTAAAGTCCTCTGCTCCATGTTGACAGGTGAGAGTTCATAGGAGCAAAGTTGGTCCCAATGGAGCTGCCAGCCTGACTGTGTAACCCCCAAGAAATGGTGTGTGTGTGTGTGTGTGTGTGTCAGACAGAGGGAGAGATAAACAGGGAGAGTTGCTGAGGGGCCTCTTTGACTTTGAGAGGCATAAGCCCTTATTTCATGGTGCCATTGTTTGTTTTAAGGACGTCAGGCTTAATACAGTTCCAGGCGATTTCCCAGCATGTCTGTGCGCCCAAGCACCTCCAAGGCGCTCTGCGTGCGTGTGTGTGCGCCGCTCACACGCACGCCCTCCATCCCTGTTGACTTTAGTCTAACCTCTTTCATAGGCAGTGATTTTTAAAATTTGTGCACTTTCAAGGTTGCTCCTAAGACAGACTGCATTAACTCAGAGTTTGCAGAATTTAGTGCAATTTTCTGCAGAAGAAAAATCAAATATGAGGCTAATTTCTAGGATTTTGCACATGATTAAGATTAATTATGATGTTTAGAATATATGTGCGGTTTTAATGAGTTTGACTGCAGCCACATTCCCATCAGCCTCACTGAGCAGCATTCTTTTAATTGCCTATTATTTCCATTATTGCAGGCCAGATATAGAGCCTTATTTAATATTAGAGCAAACAGGTTATTTATGAAAGGATTTTTTTAATATCAAGTGTTGCATTTTAACACTGGGACTGTGAGGACCAAGTGTGTGTGGTCCAGAGAGAATGTGCACATAAATGTAAAATCTTATATATGAGGGTACAGTACAGTTTCATTTCACATATTATTGTTAGTGATTATTTATCATTAGGTCACTCACTGTTTGCTTTGTGTATGTTTCCTTTTTTTTTCTTTACATTGTGTCACACATTTGCTTCTGCAACAATGGTCAATACTCATTCATGCAAATAAAGCATATTTGAGCAGGAATGTGTGTGTGTGTCTATAATATGCAGTGTGTCTCATTGAATGCATAAAAACAGGCCACAGAGGATGAATAACCTCTCTCTCTCTCTCTCATCACTGTGCCATCTATCACATTCCTATAACAGCCAAGAAGTAATATCACCAATCATAGCATCCATGTAAATTTCAGTCATTTCACTACAGGCGTTTCTTGTGATGCGTTCAGGTCACGCAGGCTCCAGTTTTTCGAAATGGGTTTTGCCTTGACAGCAGGAAAAAGTGACACACATATTTTCCTCCAGCATCCTCATCCTTGATGGTGGAAGCTGAATACATTAAGAGGTGGACATGAGGCCCAACTGTAGGGACTGTAGAGGCTCTGAGAGTCAGACGCCTACTCACTTATTACACTGGGACAAATCCTGCATCCTCCTCTCCTCTCCTCTCCTCTCCTCTCCTCTGTCCTGTCTGCTAAACCTTTTTATTCAGGGACCCTGAGACCTCTCCGGAACAAAACAGCTTTTAGTGCTACCATCTCTCTCTGCTTGTGTTTTCACAAATAGCTCTCCATCCCTCTCTCTCTCTCTCTTATTTCTCTAAAAAAAAAAAAAAAAATCTGTCTGTGAAAAGAAATGGAGCTGTTGCAGGAGCTCATCAAGTCATTATCTGATTAATGCCATTTTATAACCTGCTGCTGCTCAAGAGATTGCTTCTCCTCCAGAGTAATATCCATTCTTTTTTTTATAATAATAATGATTCATGTAACTTAAAATTCAGGAAACCTCAGTTTGCTGGTTTTCAATTTGCTTCAAAAATAAAACAAAGAACCCTATAATAATAATAATGATAATAAAAATAATAATAATATTAGTAATAATAATAATGATAATAGAAAGACAGTTGATCCATCCTTGATCCAAATTAATGCTGAGGAAAAAAATAGTACTCTTTAAATACTCTCTCTTTCCCTTCTCACACTCTTTATCACTTAATTGTGGTCAGAAATGTGATTTTAAAAAGCACCTTTATAACACCTCTGGGGGAAATATAGTTTTCACTGCCTCCCTCCTCTAATAAATATGTCAACAAATGCAGCCATCAGTGCGCAATGCCAGTGCGCATTATCAGTCTTGGGCATCGAGGTGTGTCGAACCCAAAAGTGAGTTTGGAATAAATGCACGGTTTGATCCACCTGGAACGAGCCGCGATAAGAGCAGCACCAGTTTCCTCTACACCTCATCCCAGTCTTCCTTTTCCAAACACGCGCTTCTTTAATGTCCCGGCCTGTTTTTCCAGCCTGCGCTGCGCACCGACGGCACCCAGGGGAGCCGAGGCCAGAGCAGCCACAGGCCAGCGAGGGGAGCAGGAGGGGAGCAGGGGGGGAGAGCAGGGGGCCGGGACACCTGCTCTGGAAAAGACACTCCAGACACTAAAGTTTGCTGACTTGGTTGCAATTCGTTTGGTCCTAAAAAACACTTGCTTGCGGCATGGAAAAGAGACTCGCCTTTTCCTTTTTGGCACCCGACAGAGGAGCCAATATGGAAAATAAGATTTATGGTTAGAAGAGCTTTGGGATCCTGTTTGTGCAGAGGATAAAAAAAGAAGATTATGTGCGCAATGAATGAAAATGTGCAGGAAAGAAAACAGGCTGGTGTGATAAGAATAATGCATGAACAACTTTTTCTTTAGGGCTCCAACAAATAGACGAACATAATTCACTGATAATAATATTAATAATAAGAAAACATTTTTTATCCGTTCGATAAGAAATTAATTTGCAGGCAATTTTGCTTAAAACAAGGCTTTTTCTAAAAGCAGAAATGGATGGATGGTGAAATGGATGTGAGCTGTTTTATACATCATTAGAGTCGATGGGAAAAAAATTCTCTCACGCAAAGATTAATTTCAAAGGCGCAAAAAAAATCCCTAAATAATATTGCGAAACAATTTGTGCACACACCTGTTGTGAAGGTTGAAAATATTTGCACACAAACTGCAGCGTAATTATAAGGTATCTAATTTGCACTAAAGCAGGAGGATGAGGATCATTTCAGAAATGAGACAAACGGGTTTTTCTGCGCATAAGATCAGATGTCAGTGTCCGCAGGGTTCAGCCTTACAGGTGGTTTCAAATGGAGAGAGGGGAAAAAAATGTAATAATTCATTTAAAATGTTTGAATTTGCAAACGCAAATGTGGATTTTTGTTTTCATGCACCACAGGTTTTACTTGATAATCACCTGTGATGACGGTGCAGTACTTTACGCACGGGGCATGTTTCAGTGACAGACGCTTCATGATGATACTCGGCTCTTCACAAAGACACGTTCATCCCTCCTCAGATATTGGCTTCCCCGGATAATGTGAATTCCAAAGCAAAGCTCGGAGCCTCTGTGGCCGCTTTGCTTGTTCATAAATCAGACTTTTTTTTTGCTGCGACCAATGAGAAAACCGTGCGCGCAAAATATCTCCGCATGCCTCTCCAAATACCCAAGTGACCCGCTGCTGTTATTCCCTTTGAGAATACGAAAATAGATGCTGGTGTTTTAAAATATAAACCTCGTTAAAGACATATTAAAAGATCAAATTTCAAAGTGGGGGATCATTTTTAAAAGATGCGTTTTAATAGACTCTCAAACATGCATTAAAACAAAAGATGGGGGAAAAAAAGTTGTAAAACAGGCTGATTTTAAAGCCACGAGGAAGAAACATTTGCATCAAAACAAAATCTGCATTAACAATCAATTTAAAGCTGCATTCATCTTAAAACAGTTTTTTATGCGTAAAATAAATCCATCCACAACCAGAAGATAATCACAAACAAATCAGCTCCTTTATGCATTTTCTCAACTGTTATTATAGTGAACTTTTAAAAAAAAAGTTATTATAATTGAGCCTTAGAATAAAAGTCATAATAAGATGCAGATGTGTTTTATTCAGGTGTAGTGTGTGATTCTTACTCGCGCAGTCGATAGAGATTAGTAAAGACTGCTGTTTCCTCTTTTTCCTCTCTCTCTCTCTCTCTTTAGTCGCATGTCAAGTCCCGTTTTTGTGGTCAAGTTCAGTGCGCTGTTCTCCGGACCGGACGGACGCTTCTTATTGGTAGGCTGGGGCGGTTACATCACGCCGCTCGTGACGCGCACGTCTTCCTGTTTCCTTCAGCCGCGTCTTAAAGTGAATCTTTAGTGGCGGAGGAGCGCACCAGCATCCAGTCCTGTCTGCATCCAGTGCGCCTCGGAGACGCACACACGCAGCCTCTCTCTCTCTCGCTCTCTCTCTCATGCGCTCTCTCTATGTCTCTCACTCTTTCAGCCACAGCAGAGGATAGAGGGAGAAGACCGACGCGCGAGAGCTCTTTTCATCTCCCGTGTTTTTTTCCATTCCTTGCGCACGCGACTTTGTTCTTCCATCTCTGAGAAAAATATTCTTCATATCCCAGCATCCACCTGTGCTCCGCGTTTTATTCTCTGCTTTATTTTTTTTTTGTGCCGTAGGAGTTCAGCTTGTCCCCCCTCTTCATCTAAAGGGTAAGTAACCTTGTCCTCGGATACCTCCCTCTCTCTGCGTTGCTCGCGCGCGGTGGGCGGAAAAAAAACACAAATAAACAAATCATTAACGAGGGGGAAATTTTTTATTCTGCCGATCAACAGCTAATCATATCTATAGGAGGTTGTTTGCTGTGTTTTCGTCCCCCTTCATGTTGATGTGTGGTAAGAGTTGCATGTTTTTTTTGTTGTTGTTGTTGTTTTGGTGAGGATGATTTGTGGCCCAACCTTCCTCATCCAAAGCGGAGATCAAGTTGATTTGCAACTTTGAGAAGTAAGTTTGAGAAGAGTTGGCAGAACATGAGTGGATTTTATAGGTAAACTGAGATTTATATGTATTTGATGTGTCCAAACCGTGAATTAGCTGTTGCCTCATATTGTCTTTGTCCTGTGGGTTAGATCTTATTTTACTAGTTTTTATAGGCTCTAAATCCTCATGTGGGCGTTTTTGGAGCTTGTCACTTGTGCAGTTTTATGAATTTGGTTTTTGGCACAGTTGTGAGAAAACGCAGCCGGTTTATTGTTGTACGTGTCCGCAACTGTGTCTCTCAGGTCTTAATCTGTCCACTGGTATCACTTTTAACATCTTATAGCATAAATGTTGTTGAACTTCAAGTTTAACTCTTAAAAGTTGCGGAAACTTTACGTTTTATTTTAATTCAGATCAAGTTTCAAACCTGAACTTCACTCATTATTTTGCACTTTTGTTTCTTGCGAGCTAAAAGTTTAAAGGTTCACGGTATAAGGTCTCCAGGGATGAAACAATGCGGTGAAGATGTATAAAAGTTGGAGTGAACATCTACAGTTTGTTGTTCTTAGCTGGAAATTGTTGAAAGGTTGTTTTTTTTTATGAGAGAGAGAGAGAGAGTGCGCATGGGCAATGGGAGACAGGTGCGCCGTTGGAAAAGACAGGTGCTGGTGACTATTTCAAGCTCATTGTTAAGATCCTGAGGCGATCAAGTTTTTTTTTTCTTGGAGATGTATCACCTCCTGTCTGAACTGCTGGATATGGCTGTCAAGACTTGGGCCAAAGCCATTAATCAAAGGGCTGTATTATAGAATACTGGTGTTACTTCAATGGGAGGAAACATTTACCTGTTATTCTGGCTAATTTGGACTTTTACACTCTTGTCTTGTGATTTTACAAAATGACAATTTACAAACTGCTTTTCAGAGCGAGACACCAGCCACTGCTTGTCACTTGTGTCTAACAAAGCCAGCAGCAAAGTTGTGTGTGTGTGTGAGGCTAAGTGTTAAGAAAGAAGCCTTTCTTTTTTTTTTTTTTTAAATGGCTTTTCACATGCAGCGATAATGTAAAGATGATACAGTTTCTTTTAGGTAAAGCAGGCAAATAATCAGAAAAAAAGAAAATGTTTTTAAATGTCACTGGAGTTCAGTTTTCCCTCTTGTTTGCCACCACTTACACTGAAACTGAGTCTTCAAATTAGATTGTCTCTGAATGACTTTTGTCTTAGAATATTATAGCAAAATTAAGCACAGATCTGAATCAGTCATTTTTATATATACAATTATAATATCTTCAGTCTACTTTGCAGATCTATCTTAAAGTGTACCTAAATCAGTGTAACATTTGAGTATATTTGTAACTTGTGAAATTAAATTCAAGGAAAGAATACTGTATGTGTTTGTAATATTTTTGTTGTAGTTAATTATTTTTTAATGAGTCTCTGTGAGTCTTAATATGGGCTGATGTTTTCTCGAAGAGTGTAAAAAGAAAAATGTAAATTGTTGCACCACTTTTATGCTGCTAAGAAAACTTTGTCAAAATTATAAATGTACCAATCTCACACATATTTTAATTTTTAAAAGAGAGCCACACATATTAAATTGTTTCTGATAATATCACTAGATTTGAGATTGGATGCATCTGATGTCGCTCTGACTAAGACACTGCCACGGCTGCTTACATAGCATTATTGATGCAGGCCTGTACTGACAAAACGCTTTGCTTTCAGAGGGGCATTAGGGTTTTTGTAAGAGCGCTTTAAGTTACTCCTTGCCAGGGTTGACCCTTGTGACCTATTCATTTGAGCAGAATTAACTGCCCTTGCCAGATGAAAAGACAAACAAAAAACGCAGAAGTGAGCTCACGCTGGCACCAAAATCAATAGGCCTATTTTGTGTTTCTTTTATGTGTCACTCTCCCCATTGCTTAAGATATGATGGCCATATTGATTAATGCGGACACAGGACTTGAATTTTAAAATTACACAATGTGCGAACATGGTTTAAAATGACAATATTTTGTTGAACTGACCGAACGATATCTCTCTTACTAAAGAGGATTTAGTAACGTGTATATAAAGACATGTACAATGTGCACTGCCTTCCTTTGTACGCCACATTTTTCCCTCTTAACCTTATTTCTTTTTATTTTATTTAGTGAATTAATAGCTCCTGTGTTGGCTCAAGCCGCACAAAAATGGAAATGAGGACAAGTACTTAAGTAATTATCATAATTTTATGCAGCTTTGTGTTCCGTGGGAACTGGTTCAGTGTCGCGCGGCGTGTAACAGGGGACAGGATAAAATGTAGGACTTTGCCCTGGAATGTCGAGCCAAGGCCTAATTCTGACCCCATCTTGCCTGTTCTCTTTACCCCTCTGTCACTGATCCTTACTGCCTAAATCTAGTCATGGATGTCTCTGTCCTCGTAGAAACACATTGGTTTGAGACAAAACTCTTCAGTTTATATGCATAATGTCGGCTAATTCAATTAATAGATTTTGATTATTTGAGTATCAAACTTATACACTTTTCTGTCCAATGTAGATTTAGATTTAAAACTGAAGTGTTCGAGGAAATGTCCTGCCCGAGTGAGGGAGTGATTAAGATTCTGTAAATATTTTTTTCACTTTGATGAGTCATGCATCTGTGAATTTTTGTCCACAGGTACTCAAAGGCTTTGATCCTAGAGGACTGGGTTTGTGGGATATGGCCCAATAGCAGCAGCCCGTGATGCCGGACCATGACAGCGACTCCCTCCTGAACAGACAGACCAAGCGAAGACGTGTGGACATTGGTGTTAAGAGGACCGTGGGCAGCACAGCCTCCTCCACAGCAGCAGCCACAACAGCAACCACTGATAACATTGCCCGCGCCAAAGCAGCCATTTTCAGTGCCATGAACTCTCTGAGCTCCCACTCTCACCACGGATCAGACACCGACTCCATGGAGTGCTCTGTAGTGCAGCCACATGGTGGGCCTGGCGTTGTATCAGCCAGCGACAGTGAGTCCAAGTCCAATGTACTCCGAAAGCTTCTGAAGAGGGCCAACTCATACGAGGACACCATGATGCCCTTCCCTGGAACCACCATTATCTCCCAGCTTCTCAAGAATAACATGGCTAAAAATGGAGGAGGACCCGAGAGAGGAGAAAGAGGGGACAGAGGTGATAGAGGGGATGCTGGCTTCCCCGGATCAGGGCTCTCCAATGCAAGCTCAGATGCTCCCCAGGAGGATGCCTGCAGTAACTCCTCCCAGGACAGCACCCCTCAGGAGTGCTTGTCACCGTTTGGCCGTCCTCCTGGCCTGGCCACCTTTGACATCGAACGTCTCAATGATGAACACCTGCGTGCCAAGCGAGCCCGTGTAGAGAACATTATACGTGGTATGAGCCACTCGCCCAGCGTGGTGGTACCTGCTGCTTCCCGTCATGAGCGTGACCATGAGATGGATGGAGAAAGGGAGATGGAGCTAGACTGCCCACCCCCTCAGTCTCAGCAGCAGGCCCCCAGCAGTCCACGGGGAGGCGAGGTGTGCAGCAGTAGCAGCCGAGAGAACAAGCGTAAGCAGCGTCTGCCTCAGCAGC
Source organism: Holacanthus passer (assembly GCA_025331565.1). Taxonomy (NCBI): domain Eukaryota; kingdom Metazoa; phylum Chordata; class Actinopteri; family Pomacanthidae; genus Holacanthus; species Holacanthus passer. The sequence goes on from JAFREQ010000034.1 coordinate 3,980,444, forward strand.
AACAGCAGAGCTTCACCCAGCTGGTGTGCCAGAGGAAGGAACAGAAGCAGGAGGAACGACGGCAACTGAAGCTGCAGCTGGAGGACATGCAGAAACAGTTACGCCAGCTGCAAGAGAAGTTCTTTCAGATCTATGACTCAACCGACGACTCAGAACACAATGACCTCCACAACGACCTCCACAATGACATAGGAAACATGTCTGAGGACAGCCCAACCCGGTCTGACACCGGTGGCGATGACCGGGGTGGAGATGATTTGCGCTCTGACAATGAGATGTCTGACCTAGACCCGGGTCACTTCCTGGACAGAGCGCGAGCATTGCTTCAGGAGCAGGCCCTGCTGGCGGACGGAGAGAAGCCAAGAAGAGAGGGGCTTGGCCGGAGCAAAGCACAGGGAGGTCCAGGCTCCTCCATGCATGCTGAAGGTAAACAGCTGGCAGAAACACTGAAGCAGGAACTCAACTCAGCCATGACCCAGGTGGTGGACACAGTGGTAAAAGTGTTTGCCAAGCCTCCACGCCCTACACCCCAGCAGGCCTTCCCCCCACTTTCCATACCTCCTGAAAGATTCCCCACTGTTGTCAATGGAGACAACCCCAACTTCCACACCGCCAACCAGAGGCTGCAGTGCTTCGGCGATGTCATCATTCCCAATCCACTAGACTCCTTTGCCAGCATGCCCGGGATGCCAGGTGCCACCAATGACCAAACCGAGGCGCTGCCCTTAGTAGTGAGGAAGACTCCCAGTGAGCACCACCACCAGTCCTCAGCTGTGGGTGCTCATGGCGGGCACCACCACCCCGTTCTTCACCCCTCCTCGCTCTCTGCCTCCATGGGCTTCAGCCCCCCATCCTTTAGACACCCCTTTCCACTGCCTCTCATGGGCTACCCTTTCCAGAGCCCCCTCGGTGCACCCACAGGTGGCTACACAGGAAAGGACCGTTCCTCGCCAGACTCCATGGACCTGTCCCGGGAGACCACCAGCCTGAGGACCAAGATGTCATCAGGTCACCACCTCGGGCACCACCATCGCTCTTGTTCACCAGCGCACCCTGGCAGCACAGCCGAGGGACTCTCCCTGTCCCTCATCAAGTCCGAGTGTGGCGACCTCCAGGACATGGCTGACATCTCACCCTACTCAGGCAGCAATGTATCCTTCAAGAAAGATTTGCTTTCTTGGTGGTGTGTGAGAGAGTGTGTGTTTTGAGGGGGGTTAAAGGCAATTAGAAGTGAATGTGTGTGACAGTGACTCCGATGTTTTAATTCTACACAATCCAGTTGAGACCGGCTCATGCCTGTGTAAGCCAGGAAAAATTTGATTTCAGGTGGTAATTCCCTGCAGACAGGTGCGAAGCATTGCATCTAAACCACAAAGAGTTAAAAATCAAAAATCTTTTTTAGCCTGTTTGAAACTAGCCTAAGAATCTGAGAAATTGTTGATGAATCACTTTTCCTCCCACTGCTGTTCTCTTCTCCATTGTACTGCCTTGTTGTATTTATTTTTATACTCATACCTCTTCCTTCTAACAGCACCGTACAGCCTTTTCTTCCATTTTCAATCCTAAGTGCTTTAAAAGCTTTCTTGTCACATATCACTTACTCACAAAGATTAGGTCCCCATGACATTTACTGCCCCAATTCCTTTTATAAAAAAAATGGCCTGAAAGAACAAGGAGGGAGATAGCGTCCCGAGACTTGGCACACAATGGTGTTATATAGCCTCCCTTATAGTTTAACCCCAGTGTGCCCCAATCATGCCCTACGGATAAAGAGGCTATCCCCTATGGGAGGCTCAAATTGAGTCCCCCGGGGACTCGGGACTAATAGCTTAAACAGATACATTCAGTCCCTTCTCTGTTTCCCCTATACCTCCTTAGTCCCTAAGTATTCAACACCCCTTAACCCTTATGAAAGTTTGATTCGTGTCACGCTGGATGTCCTTAGAAAGCTTTGTCTTCAAGTCATTAACATTCATTACATGCTTAAGAAATTAATCCAACAGCTTTTTACCTGTTGGGGCTTTATTAGTTAAGTGAATATGTATATTTAACACTTTGGATGCCTTGTTTTTGCTGGTGTACCTGAGAGCCGAGCCTTTTTCGAGCGTGTGTGTGTGTGTCTTTTGTGTGTGTGTGTGTGTGTGTGCATGTCACAAAAGGTTCGCCTGAGGACTGAGTAAAGATGTATATTTATGATTGCTTGTGTTTTCTCTTGTGTTCCTCTTATCATCCATCGCTGTTGTAAAAAGCCCACAATCATTGTCGTTTCTTTTCTCTTTTTTTCATTTCATAAAGATCTGTCAACAGCCCGGGGGGCCCTTCGGCTGTTGCTTGGCAGCCAAATACTTCTTTTTTTGTTTTCCCTCCCTGCAAACCCCCCTCCTCCCTGTCTTTTCTTTGAAGCGGACGTTAACAGGTGTTTGCAGCGAGCTGTTTATCTTTCATTACCTCGCCTTGTCTTGTCTTCTGACCCAAGGGTGAACGCTTTCCAGAGATCCATAATCCTTTGCTTCTACGCGCTCCCGATGGAGGGATGAAAAGAGAAAAGGGAGAGAGAGACATACAGAGACTGAGAGAAAGTAGAAAACAATCAAACAATAACCACATATGCCAGATGCTGTGGCTTTCATTGTAGCATTTATAAATTCAGGGCATTAACAGATGTACTCCTCTAAATGGAAAGAATAGGCAGAACAACATGTCCACATGTGTTGTTTTATTTTTGATTCCACAGGCTTAGGAACAAAGTTTGGCATTTACAAGATATAGTTTTGTACATTTTTTTTCCTTTTTGTCTGGCGTTTATTTGCATTTACAGCTGGTTCCATTGATGTAGATTTTTTGATATTCCTGTAGCGTTCTTGTTTCTTTTTTTTCGGAGCCTCAGAAGCCAGAGACAGCTTGTCAGACATTTTGCGAGGTGTGTTCAAGTTCACCAGCTCTCGGCAGCGTTATGGAGCAGATGGCTGCTATCAATTTCCTCATTTGTTCTCAGTCCGACTCCAAATATTCTTGTCCTTACACCTGGAATTAGGAAGTGGAGCAGCTATTTTCCTCTCATGACTTTGGGCTTTGGGGAAGTGTTGTGAGAATGATGATGTCTTGTCAGATGTGGCAGGCGAACAGTGGGCCAGCTGGTATGAGTGCACCATCATGACAAAATAATAGCCTTGCACGCCACCCCTAAGTCCAATCACAATTACATTTGCAAGCTGTGAGTGAATTGGAGATGAAAATGCCTCATCAGGAGATATGAAGCTTCTTAATTGTCGTCTGAAGGGAGGTGATATTGTGTTTATGGCTGGAGAGGTAAAACCTTGACGTCTTTGTTTTAAAATAATTTTTAATTTCAGTGATAAGGGGAAAGCGATGCTAATCCTAATTGAAAAAGCAAAAACAAATTAATCCAAGTGTAAGTGCACAGCTTTCACAGCAAATAAATCCCACCTTGCCTTACTGAAAAAGAGCTCTCTTTTTCCCTCTCTCCCTCTCTCTGTCTGAGGATCCATTGTATCCCCTCCACTTGGAGCAGATGGTGTAGTGTGGAGAGTGAAGTGCTGCTCTTTTGGCCAGGCCTGACAGAGTAACACCAGTCTGCCAGGGTTTCCCCCGCAAGACCCTCGCTGCGTATACAACTAACTCTCCCTCTCTCCCTCTCTCTCACTGAATCAGACAAAGTAGACAGGGTCTTTAAGGAGCCAACCCAGTGTGGTTCAGCATTTGCTGGCTTTGCTGTGTAACCCTGAGGCCAAGGGCAATCCAATCTAGCAGCTGATGCCTTCTTGCCGCTCTATAGTTACAGCTACATCTGGACACTTGACTGATTTTAACGATCACAGCCGCCCCTGCAGATTATAAATAATGTCGAGCAATGTATTTTGTCCACTCAAGTGTAAACAGTCTTCATGAAAACTTAGGGTCTTCTGTGTAATTTAAAGCCGTGTCTTGCTTCTGCTTGATGAAAACCCTTGTTGAAACGGCCTGAGGTTTTAACATGCAGCCCGCCCCCCATCCCCGTTCCCTTTTCAATGTCTTATCCTCCAGATTGATATTATCAGATGCATTATACGGCCGTTAATTCACCATGGAAATGGCTTGGGCCGTTCGGTGGCGCAGATGTGTTTCAGTCCCCCCATCACTGGCTGTGTCCAAAGCCTCAGAGCCCCTCTTCTCCTTCTCCTCCTCCTTCTTTTGCTCCTCCAAGGGTTTGGCAGCGGCAGAGAGGCTGGGGGGTAGGGGTGGAGCAGAGGGAGGAGGAGGGGGATGTAATTGAAGGTTGGAACCATGCTATCCCTCAAGGTGCCCCCACCAGCCCATCTCCATCCTCTCTGCTGTTCAATCCAGGCGATCCATTAGGAAGACAAGGCCTCTGACATGTATTTGAATATGGCAAATGTGAGGGGTAAGAAGGTTTTTCATGTTGCTTGGGCTGGTGTTTGGGACTATCTCCTAGACCTTGTTTTGTCACTGATATGAAGCCAGCATCAGACAGTCATATTCAGGCTTGGCATGTGTTGTCGCCAAGCCATTAGGCCTTCTTGCCCGTCACTGGCGTTAACTGCTGTCTTTGTCTGTGATATGCAAATGTCTCCTTTTTTCTTCTTCCTTTTTTTGGGTGGAGGTTAGCGTGGGGTGTAGGCAAAGGCGTTTGCTTACTTTGACTGTGAAATGAGGCTCCTTATGTAAAAGCATCGGCTGTAGTGCTGGCCAGCGTTTTATTTACCGTGACACTCTCACACCTGATACGGACGATGCTAATTGCAAGCAAATGGTTTTGCCTTGGTGCACTGTCTTCACCCCCCCCCCTCCAAAGCAACCATGCATTTATGCCTGGAAGGAAATTTGGTTACCCATCATCCAAGTGACGATTTCTTGCCAATCTTACTGCCAATTATTAGCACACACATATTGCATTTGTGATAATATCAGTAGCTACATGTGCTTGATCTACCATAAGTTGTTTCCCTCCAAACAGCTGTTAATGTCCTTAACGGCAGCTATTTTCAGATCCAAGAGGGTCTCTCTCCCAATCATCTGAAGAAAGCCAAGCTCATGTTTTTCTACACCCGCTACCCGAGCTCTAATATGCTCAAGATGTTCTTCTCTGATGTCAAGGTAAGTCCACACATGCTCCTCCTCTTCAGTACTTTTAGTTTACAACCTTTGCCAATATCTTCCTTTTTAACTTTCATACACACTTCCTGTTAAGCATTTCAAACTCATTTGTTGCTGGCCCTGCGTGTAACAAGTGTAAAAACCGATAACCCTCTGTTGCGTCTGCTTTCTCGTTTCTGTTTTTTGCCGCATTTCTCTCTTTTACATTTGTCAGCTCACCTGCTATAAAAGGGGAAGTTTGATTTGTTATTTGTGATTTGCCAGCTTCAGTTGCTGAGAACAGTGTGCGCTTGTCTGTCTTGAAATGAGGCCCTTTCCCTTGCTAAGTTATGGTTTTATGCAAAAGATGAAAGAAGAGGAAGTTGAATGGGTTTACATGAGGGAGCTGGAGAGCCTATGAGTATTCTAAAGATAAAGAGCGGGATGAGTAATGGAGGGGTGGAGAGGGCAGAGAGGAGGATGGAGCCTAGAGACGGAGGAGTGGTTATCTGAGCAGGTGTAGGGAGGATGGTTTGATAGAGGGAGGGGAGAAGAGAAAGAATCGGTTTAGGGAACATGGCAAGGATGAGCGTTGGCTCCGCTGGGAGTTTAATGAAGGAAATTTGGAAAACAAAGCACAATATGTAAGCTGCACAAAAGAACAAGAAGAAGAACACAATGGCCGTTGTAGTGTGCACGACCGAGTTTGTTTGTTTTTTTGTGTGTGCGCCCCTCTCGGACCATACGGAGTGGTAAACACTGTGACATATCCAGGCCATCTTATTCAAATCAGTAGATAAAGGTCCCCTTTTTTCCCAGCTGCCCCCTCTTAGATGCCATCGCCACTAACCATGACTCGAGGGTCGCATGAATTTTCTCTAAGCACGTTATTGGTCAGGTTAAAACGTACACGTTTAGGCAGGTAAATGTTGATTTGTTACAAAACCTCAATACTAAAGCAGCCCACTGATTTGACATTGGTGTTATTTGCTTTTGAACAATTGCAGCAACCATTAAAGATTTCAGTCACTGACTAATCATTCCCGATGAGGTGGCCTCTTCATGAATGGCCTCATCAGCTACTTAAACAAGGTCAAGATAGTTAAGGGGATTATGAGTCACATTGGTTTGTTTTTGTTTTCGGTAGAGGACAATGGACTCAAGCTGTAAGTTTGCAGACATGTATGGGAATGAGACTGACTATCTAATTAGATTCAGCCAGCGCGGCCTCTTAGCGAGTGGGTGTCCTCAAACATGAGTCTTGAAGGCTAATAAGGTCTCGACTAATCAGGTCTTGACTGTCAAGAACCTAATGAACGTGGGAAGTGGGACGCCCTCATGACTTGGGGACGCTGTAGCTGTTGTTCCCCTTGATTAAGCTCCTTTTAAGACTATTGTGACTTTTTTTTGACTTTTGGTGTTTCTGAAATGTTTTGACAGATGGGCCATAATACCATTGTTGGTGCTACTAATGACAGCCTATAGTATCATCCCACTAGCTTTAAGACGTCTCATTATTAATGCAGATATTGTTTTGATGGATCGTGAACAATTATGACAGATTAATGAACAGATTAAATAAAGATATTCAGTCAATTAATAAAGTCAGCTAAAGTTCTTGCCTTTGTAAAGACATACAGTGTGTGGATGTGCTGTATATTAATTATAGGCTGTTTGGGCCTTGATGTATTCATTGCACCTGTACATTTTTTTCATTTCTAAGCAAACACAACCTGACACACACACACCTTGCTTTCTTTGTATCTCTCTGTGGCTCTTTTAGCAACAAGCCTCAGTATTTGGGCCAGTCATGTGCTGTGAGTAGCGGAGGTCAGGAGGGTTTTCCCTTTTCTATATGTCATTCCTTCTCTTTTCTTTTTTTTCGCTGATGGTGTGGCATGGTATGTGCGCCTCGGCGGGGCCGGGGAGAAAGAAAAGCCAGCCGCTGGATTTGAGTCGCCGCAGTAACAAAAGCCCGCTTTCCAGGGCCGCTTTTTGTGTGCAGTCAGCCAATAGGCAGCCGGAGATTATCTCCCACAATTCACCCCTGCGAAAACAGGAAACGTTGGAAAGCCCTGATGACTGTGAAGGGGCTTACGAGAGAGAGAGAGAGAGAGAGAGATAGAAAGAGAGAGAGAGAGAGGCCCGTACAGGCTTCTCTGTCTTTCTGCTCTCCTCTCCGGTTGTTCTGGATGTAGCTTAGCACTCTGAGGTCATCCGTGTGCTTTCTGCTCCATTGTTGACCACTATGTCAGGGAAAGTGTTGGCGAGAGACTCACTTTGGCTTTTCATCCAAATGCTTTTCAGCCAAACGTTTTCATCCTAAACCAAAAGACAAAACTGTAAAACCAATTTCATTTGACGTATTAATAAATTCACTGATGTGTGTGCAGACGTTTGGGACTGACAGTCAAAGTGGCTGAATACTTCTGGCAGGCGACTAATATAGTTTAGACCAAGGATACTTGAGTGTTTTCCTATTCTGGACTTAAGTATGCGCCTGTGCATGAGCTGAACATGTGTGTGTGTGTGCCACTTTCTATCTTGTGCTGTTAGCACTAAGCGCTGACCTTTCACAGGCTCTTGAGTGTGAGTGTGAGAAACACGCTCTCGCTGTCTCTCTCTCATCTGCCTCTCAGCCAGGCACACACACACACACACACACAATTATACACACTTATATGAACGCAGTGCGTCGACACACACACACTCTTTCCTCGTTGCATCTCATGTCTGTGCTGGCTGACCCCTGCCAGCTCTGATTAAGGAGCTGCAGTGATGTGCTCCTTTGAACCAATTCCCTCCTTTTACGCTGAACACACTCGTCCTTAGCCGCTATCAGGGGTCCTCTGTCCCCCACCAGCAACCTAATGAACCAAGACTGCTGGAAGCTGCGGGGGGGACTTGCCAAAATCCAGTCCCTGAGTGTGCTGGGAGCAGCTGAAGCAGATATAATATAATTTAGTGCATTTACCTGCATGTACAGTAAATATTGTATGTTTTGTGAGCTCCGTGCTGCGATCGAGCCACAGTTCAGCTCAGCTGCACGAGCCCTAATACATCTTCCCCTGCGCTGTCGGTATAATAAAGTAATCCTTGTCCAAAGTGACAAATCTATCCGTCACTGGGCTGCGGTGACACCAAAGGTCTCCTGCATGAGCGATGGTAACTCTTTCACTGACTTTAATCTCAGTATGTAGCGCTCGATCTCGCACGCGCCTCAGACGCTTGCACGCACACATGCTCGCACAGATCGACAACCAATTCACTAATGTCACACAGCTTATAAGACTTGTCGGGATCTTACACACAAGGAAATGGTTTATACTAAACCGACAACTTCGGTGAAATAGTGTTTTTGTGCTCTGTCACACTCCGGCTGTCTGCTACATTGTGTGTGTTTAAGAATAGCCCCGTGCAGCCGATGTATTTGTAAGTGTCAGTAGTTTGTTTGTTTGACACTCCGATGTCACGACCCCAGCTTGCTGACTGCTCACGTTCCGACCCTCTGCCCCCCCCACCAGCAAAGCGCCTTTGTCCGACAGCACTGACCTGCACCCGTCCTCCTCTCCTCCCTGCCCCCCCTCCCTCCCTCATTTCCCCATTTATGCTCACCCTGCACTTTACGACAGCCACCATGCCACCCCTCCTCTCCCCCCTACATACACCCTCCAAAACCCCTGCCAAACAATGTCAAGCGGACTTATTCTTTTCCACTCTGCCATTATGTCATCTGCTGATCATTCCAGAAAGGCACGGCGCTCTCCTTTAGCCCCCGTCCCACCTTGGTCCAACTCTTTCCCAGCTCCTGATTCGCCAACTTTGCCTGCCTGTCTATCCGTCCTGTCGCCTCGCCCTCCCATCTTCGTGCACTCGCTTGCGTTTGACTGCCAACCCAGATCGCGAAGAGTGTGTGTGCATGTTTGTGCGTGTCTGTGTGTTGTCGAACAATAGCCAGGGCCTAATCTCCATGTCAAAACCGCTCTGCCTCCCCAGCGAGCAGTCCGCTCAGCGTTTAGTAGCGTTTTGTCCCCCCATTCTTCCAGCACCACAAAAAGAGCAGAGGGGAGGGAGGAGTGAAGGCCTGTGTGTGTGTGTTTTTGTGTGTGTGGACGGGTGTGGGTGATGGTTAGGGGTATCAAGCATTTCACAGGCTAGAATTTTGAATTTGTGAGATGTAATTTCTGGGAGTGACTGAGAAAAGAAAACATTTTTTCTCTGTTTTTATGGGTTTGATCAGAGTTTCAACGGGGCATTTCAGTGTGACCAGGCTATCCTGAGCCCCCGAGGTCCTTATCTGGTGGTTTGAATGTTTAGACAGTGTGTTTTCACTTCTGAGACCAGGCGGAAAAAGAGCCGGGACCAGCCGAGGCTCTTAATAGGTTTACCTCGTCCTATTGAATCCAGCCGAGCGGCACAGATCAGATAGCCACAGTCTTCTCCGCAACGCTTATCATCTCTGTCTTTTTCTTTCTCTTTCTTTTTTTTTGCTCTTTTTCTTCTCCTTTCCTTCTGCCTGGGAGGTGCGGAGAGGGGAGGAGAATCGGGGTGTAATTGGTGAACGGGGTTAAGTACATGTTTGAGCCCCCTGCGGGCCAGGGCGCTTCAGATGATGACTTAATCGTTTTTCTGGTCAATTATGTGTTTGCGGTCTCGCGTCCCCCCCTCCCCCTTCCACCTCTCCCTCCACTCTCAGGGTTATGATAGGGGGGAGGTCTGCTCCCAGTAGGGAAGATGAACCACACACACACACACACACACACACACACACACACACACTCTCCTGCTCTCTCTTTTCTCTCCCCCCCTCCTTGCTAGCTGTCTTACTTAATGTCTCTATTATCTTCCTTCACTCCATGACCTATGTTCTTTCTCACTCTCGTCTTTTATCTTTCCTCTCTCGGTTTCTTCCCAGTCTTTTAAGATATCGCCTCACGTCTCGACTCCCTGATGTGAAATGGCACGCTGTCATCCTTACACTTCGTCTTCTCACTCATACTCAAATCCAATGGCTTAATAGGGTTTAGACATGACAGCTTTCCCTCTACGCCTCTTGCATTAAGAATATTTACAGATCCCAGTGATTTCCACTTATTATATCTTTGGATTTCAAGTGATATTTGACTTTATATATACAGTGCTAATGCCTCCTCCTCTCTCGTTCCAGTTTAACCGCTGCATAACCTCCCAGCTGATTAAGTGGTTCAGCAACTTCAGGGAGTTCTACTACATCCAGATGGAGAAGTTTGCCCGCCAGTCCATCAACGACGGAGTCACCGGCACCGAGGAGTTGAGCGTCAGCCGCGACTGCGAGCTCTTCCGAGCCCTCAACATGCACTACAACAAGGCCAATGACTTCGAGGTAAACACCGACACTTTCAGCAGTTTATAATGCAGACCGAATCGTAAAGAAGCGGTATGTTCTGAGCGAGGGGAGGAGCTGAGAGCGGACCATATCAAAAAACGTTGAATTTCACCCGATACCTCGTGATGCAGACGGGTAGTGTGACACCATCTCACTGTGTCCTCTCTGACACCGCCTCGTTGTGACTGTTCTCAATGCTGAGTTCAAGTCTCTTATACATCCTGCCGCACTCGCTACACTGCACAGTAATATACATCGCTGCTATCCTGTGAAAACCATTGCTAGAATAGTCTAATCATCAGGTTTGTGACAATGCCTTTCAGTTTATCTGTAAAATCCACAAATTTGTGGTGATAGGTGAATTTCACTGGACAGCAATAATATGAAGAAAATATTATTTTCTAAAGCGTGCAGGCTTCAGTCATACAGAGATGTGAGGAACTCTCATCCAATGAGGAAGAAACCTTATAGACACCTCGCTCATTTTGCCTCTTCCTCAGTGTTAATTTCCCCTCAGTGGTTCTCAGTGTGTGTGTGTGTGTGTGTGTGTGTGTGTGTATGCGTGTGTGTGTGTGTCTGAGAAACCACATTTTACTTCCCTGTCCTCATTTACCTATCATCTGTGGTGAGGTGTTTATGCGTGTGTGTCTTCCAGTGTATTGTAATCATAAATTCTCATCAGGCAACTTCACCTTTACTACATTTCATTTCTCCCACTTCCTCCTTTAGCCACCGTTTGTGTGTGTGTGTGTGTGTGTGTGTAAAAGTGTGTGAAACGTTTCAGGATCGCCAGCGCTCTCTCAATGTCAGCTGACAATAGACCTTTAAAAGGCTTGTGTTAAGAAGGACCTGGAGTGATCTGGGTTTGTGTGTGTGTGTTAGAGGGAGTCTGTGTGTGTTGGTGTATGTGTGTGAGTGTTTTGTTGTTGCTGCATTTCCCAGTGTCCTGTTCACCTCGAAGGGTACAGCCGTCCCTTGGACCGGCCTGGCATGCTGGCAAAGCACTTCTCCAGTGTGTGTGTGTGTGTGTGTATGTGTGTATGTGTGTGTGTGTGTGTGTCACTTTGAGGGGGGAAAAAATCTCACTGTTATCAAGGTTAAGCGTCCTACTGTTTTAGTGAGAGGAAGGGGAGAGAAAGAGGGGGAGAGGGGGAAGAGGGAGATGGATAGATAGGGGATAGAGGGTGAGAGCTCAGAGACAAAGGAGAGAGCGATGAAGGGAGGGAAGGAGAAAGGGAATCGAGGGGAAAGGAAAGGGGAGAAAGAAGGGTAGAAGGAAAGAGGGGGGAAAGAGAGATGACGTGCAGGAGAGAAGTGCCCTTGCGAGCAGTGGGAGTTTTGCAGCGCTCACATTTAAAGTGCTTCACTCTCTTTCTCTCTGTTTACGTCTATCTCGCTCTGCCGTTATTTGTCCACTGGGGCTCCTGTGTGTGCACCCAAACACACACACACACACACACACACACACTTCCCCACATCCATCTTCAGCCCTCTTAAGGGAGGCTTTGAAAGACTCTGGCAGGCAGAAGCACTTGTATATATGAGGTCTCAATAAGCCCCAAGTCCATCAGAGCAAAGCACAAAAAAATGACACGATTCCTCCTCTTCAGCTGCTCATGACGGGTGCAGGAATGATTTGTTTAGCCACTGGGGAGTAAGTTGAAATCAAGAAGATGGTGTGTGTGAAATGGGTGCAGCAAAGTTTGGATTCTTACACCACCAACGTGTAAAAGCGAATCACAGTAAGGAGTTAAAGGATAATAATATATTTTTTAGTTTGTTCTAATCATTTAGGTTTCATTTTTCCTGATCCTGGAATCAGGACTTACTTTCCCTCAAAGGCTTGTTTCTGTTTTCATATCAAATTTTGCTCTGCTTATGGTAAATCACCTGACACTCACAACAGGAAATGGAAGTCCCTGATGAGAAATAATATCCCAAAAACACACAGCTTCATAACACTTGATATTTATATATATATGACCTTGTTTAGAGCCCATGTTGTTTGTCAGAACAAAAATTAAAGATCCCCTTATTTAGCTTTCCAAACTCACAACTGTCCCTCATTGAATAATCCTAAATCTATGATCATGCACATATTGTTCAGTTCAAAAGCTTCACTGCTGGATACAAGATGTCTCGCGCTTCACTGAAAAGTCCATCCTCAGTGTGTGTGCGAGTTTCCACATCACACTTCTGTAAGCTGCCTACCACAATCGGCTTCCAGATATCACAAAATCAAGCTTGTTATACTCAGATTGAAGGCGGACAGAGAAACTCTCCCCCTTTAGCAGATCCATTTAAAAACGGACTAGTGTCAAACTGCACATGCATCATTCTGCAAAAGCACAGACAAGTGAAGAAACAATAAGCAAAGCACAGTGGAGTGACTTCAATTCAGCATATCTGAGCCTGAAAAATAAGTAAATGTTGAAACTACATGTATTGCAGAGCAGCTGGGTCAAATGTAAACTGGACGGATTTCACTTTAAAGAAACTAAAGAGATCCAAATGAGGGTTTCTGTGGCTGACATGACCTGTCACAGAAAACCTCAGACAGAACAACCTCTAGAAAGAGAGTGCAAATATCCTAAGAAAAAAAAAGTTTCCACGCAACGAAAATGCCTGACATCTTCCCCCCCCGACAATCCCCTTCATTCTGAGTCATATCTCAGACAAAACTATCATTCTTCTCCTGGCACCAGGAAGCTACTGTTGAAACAGGCTTAAGGGGAACAGCCTATTTGCATACATAAATGTGAAAATTTGCAAGAAGACAGACAGAGAGGAAAAGAGTGAGAGAGGCCAGGTGAATAAGTCTTCTGTTGGCCGAGGAGCTGCAGCAGTGCAGGAGGGAGGGAAGGTGTTTTGCATATTAAGGTTTTTTTTTGCTGGGCAGGTGTCTGAGAGATACAGGAGCTGATTAGAGTTTAGCACAAGGAAAATTTGCCCAGCCATGCAAATTCTAACCCCCCTGACAAACCAACCGCCTTGGTGAGCACGAAGACTCTGCGTGTAAGTGTTTGTGTGTGGCTTTTTGGTGTGTGTGTGTATGTGGGGGTGTTATTTGTGTGTATGACCGTGTGTGTTTGTGAGTGCGGGTGCGTGGGTTGTGTGTTTTTTTGCTGTTTGATGTTTGTGTGGGAATGGTGTGTTTGTGTGTGTTATGCATGTGCACGGACACATTTGTTATGTTTTTCCGTCTTAAATGTGCGTGTGTGTGTGTGTGAGTGTGTGTGTGTGTGAGTCATAGAGGTAACATGGAGATGGAAATGTACTGGATGTGTATCAGGATGCCCCCAAGGCCCTTTTCTGTGGATCTCTCCCCTTTCTCCTCCACCTCCTCCTCCTCTTCCTCCCCTACCTGCCTGCACCACCACTTGAAACAGGAGCCTACGCAGATTCAGCATGCGCACACACACACACACACACACACAAACACACACAGAGTGAGTTTTCCCTTTGCCAGATTCTGCATCATCAAAGTTCCATCCACCTTGGTGGCGTCTTTGGAATGAATATGTCCTCTGTTTCAGTGATCACACACGCACACACACACAGACACACATAGACACACACACACACACACACGTCTGTGGCCTTTCTTGTTTGATGCTAATCTGCTCTGTCACTGTGCTGGCCTAATACGCTCCCCATCTCCCTCCCAGCTCCTCTTTTGTCGCGATTGTTTCCCCTTTTCCTTTCATATCCCTCCTCCCTCGCTCCCTCTCGTCGTTCTCTCTTCCTTCTGTTGCCTCTCTCCTTTCATTCTTTCATCCTCCTCTTTTGCATGTCTTCCGTTACCCCCCACCCCCCTCGCTTTTTCCCCCATTAGGAAGTTTTAATGGCATAATTGTCACATTCCTTCTGGCACAATGAACACCAGCGGTAATTAAAGAGCTTGCCGTTAATTACCTAGACCCCGGCTCTACTTTCCTCTTTTCTCAGCCCCCCTCCTGATCCCCTCTCTTCTTCTCTTTCTTCTCTGCTTCTCATTCGCTCTGTCCATCGCCATCAAAGTCTTCCGAAAACACACTCGGCCTCCCAAAGCCTTGACTTTGAGCGAGCAGCGCTTTCATCTGAGGACTCAAGTGAAAATTCTCGCTTAGTGTCCTTTTCCTTTTACTTTGCAGCCCCCTCTGTCTGTTTTTGAACCCCCAATGACAACACACATCATCTTTCATAAGACAGGAATGTGTGTGACCTGGTAATGGGTTAGAGACAGAGGGAGGGAGGGAGAGAGGGAAAGAGGTGGGGTCTGATAAAGAGGCAGTTTTATGATGGCTCTGGGAAACTCTCAGATTTCCATAAGACAGACTGGGCCAAGTTTCCTCTGTCAGTGACCACTCCTCCCACAGAGGACACGCACACACACTCACGCAAACACTCATACATACACACACCTCAGCATTTAAAAGAGGAAGTCCCTATGATCTCTATGCGAGGGAGGTACCAGCGGTGAGAAGCCTTCGTCGGCACACACACACTGGTATCATGTGTCCTCCCTTATCAGCTGCTCTTTCTCCTATTAGAAAGATGTCTCACTGCTTTTGTCCCTCTTCCTCTTTTGTCTGTCCATCCGTCTGTCATCCCTCTATTTGAATTGATAACGCCCATCCACGGACGCACACTCATCCACTGTGATTTGACCAAAAAGTGACCAAATAATGAGAGACGGTTTGACTTTTTCGCTCCTCTTCCTCCCTCACATGTGGCCTCTGCCTCCTCCCCTCTATTATCCTCTCTTTCTCCTTTTTTTCCTCCCTCTGTCTCCCTCCTTCCCCGCTCTCTCGGTGTCTCTCCAACTCTCCATCCATTACCAGAGCCACAGAGAGCTGAGAGCAGATGCTGTCTGTCCAACCGCCGTGCCCCATAGCATTGTGTGCTTCACCTCTCCTTCCCCCCTCACTCCCTCGTTCCTCCTCTTCACGTCCCTCTCGGGGCTCCATTTGTTCTCCACCCAGAGAGGCTAATGTCTGTTTTCTCCTCCTCCTCCTCCTGCTGCTTTTCCCCTCCCTGTCTCCCTTACACCTCTTCATTCCTGTTCTTTTTTTTGGGTTTTCTCACCACGTTGTGCATGGTGTGTGTGTGGGGTGTGTCTTTGACCGGGGTCTGACCTCAGGGAATTTGAGGTGAAAAGGTCATGCCCGTTGCACTGGATGCAAAGATACAGAGACACACAGATACAGATACAAACATACGTAAGTAAAAAGCACACGGTTGCACACAGGTGTGGTGTTTTCAGTAAACGGCTCTAGGGGTCTCTTTGAAGAGCGATTGAAGACAAAAAGAGGTAGAAGATAGAGAAGAGAGATGAAAAGCTGGCTGTATAGATTTAGGTTCAGAGCTGCCAAAAATACAACCGATACAATTTGCCAGTGGGTTTGTGCAAACTACACACACACACACACACACACCTCTAACCTGCTTTCTCCCCCTCACATCTACACCATCTACTGTCATTCCCCTAATCTCTCTCACTCCCATTGAGAAAAGGTTCAAGTGCAACAAACTCTCCTACATGTGCATTTATCATGGGTGCACTTTAAGGCTGTACGGCGTCATATACAGCAACAAATAATGAGCGGAGTCCTTGCTGTCCTTGTATACCCATGTGTAATCGTATGTGTGTGTGTGTGTGTATTTGCACCTGATTTTCCCACCACAGCAAGCAGACACACCAGCTTTCGTTTTCTACAGAAATGGTACAATTAAGGCAGTAATGATGACCTGAGGAGAGGAACCGTCTTATGCGCTAATATTTATCATGAGTAACATGAACCGAATCACAGATGTGATAGATGATGGATACAGAATGAGACATAGAGGTCAACGACAGTCCTAACTTTGTGCTGCTGATAGGCTTGAATGGTCAGTCTACCCAAATTTTAAAAAAGCATATGTCTTCACAGAATCTCTTCACCGAATTATCCACCTGTCAGATTTCTTCTGCCACCTTAGTACAATGAAGGTGAACGAGTGGTGCTCACAGTATTACAAAATTAAAAACAGTTATCAGTGTCCCTGATAACCTACAGAACACTGTCAACAATTTTCATTCAAACTACTTTCTAACACAGAAATAAAAAAAAAAAATCGCTGACAGCGTGTTCTGGAGCTAAATCAAAGCAAATATTGCAGAAACAATCTAAAAGGCCAGATACAACTAGAAGTTAGTGATAAAAATGTGTTTTATGTGGGTGAACCAACCCTTTAAAGAGAGACTCCAACAACACTAAGTTCACTTTACAAACATATCTACCAAAGATCTTTAAAAAAAGATCCAAACAAATCTGATATGATTTGACATTACCGCTGTGATGTGAGCCTCATTTACGACTTGTCTTGGCTTTTTAGTTCCCTTAGTGGGAAGAGTTAGGGAAAGAAAAGAATAGAGAGCAGGATCATCTGCTTCTCAGTGAATAGCCGGGGGCTATTGAGGGCCCCCGTTTGACGTAGCCTGACAGGTCTTTTCTTCACCGCGTGCTGTGTGTGCGCTCGGATGTGTGCGTGTGTATGTGAGAATAAGCCACTTTATTCTGTGCACTGATTAAATGACCAGAGCTGTGTGTAGAGCCTGGGGCACCAGGGGTGGCAAGGAATCACTTAAACATAAAGAACTACATGATCCCCCTTCTCCTTCTCTCACCTGCTCACACACACACACACACACACACACAAACACATATCCTCTCACTGTGTTCGTCCAACACTTGACTCTCCCTCCTCCCACCAGTCCTCCCCTCCTCCTCCTCCTCCTCTTCCTCCCTTCTTCTCCTCTCTCCTTCTGTCCCTGGTCACCTTGTGAGGGGCAGCCTGCTCTGTGGCACAGCTGCTGATTATGTCATTATTTCTGGACCATTTTGGTCTCCCTCCGTGTGTGTGTGTGTGTGTGTGTGTGTGTGTGAGACTAATGAAGCGTGGCAAAGGGACTCATGCCAAAATGACCAGGGCGTGCATCAGAGCTGCAGATGTGTCAAAGCAACCCCCCCCCAATTCAAACACACACGCACACACGCACACACATACACACTTCCCATTTCCCTTGCTGATGCCAAACTCTCCCTCCTTCAATCCAATCTGCAGTTTATTATTTTTCTTTCTTCTCCTGCCATCTTGTTCTCTCACTTGCCCTTCCTTCCTCTCTCCTTCTATCCATCCATCTTCCATCCTCCCTCCTTCGCTGCAACTCCTTGCTCTCCATCCTTTATTGTTTGCCCGCCCACCCACACCCTCCTTCCTCCTACCCTTCTATTCTTCCCCTCCCTCCCTCCCTCTGTTCTCCTCCTCTCCAGATGTCCTGTTCCTATCTTCCAGACTCCCTTGCTCCTTTCTTTCCCTTCTGCCTCCTGCTCTCTCGGTCTTGCTGAGCCGGGTTGACTTCCTGACCTCCAGAGGCCCTGTTACAGCGCTCCATGACCCCCCCCTTCGTTTAGGTTGCTTTCTTTCAGCCTGTGTCTGCCATACAAGCCCAGACGATGAATTTTTAAAGTCTCTAAACAAGGGCTTGAACTGTGATTTCTGGCTTCCCCTGCTGCTTGCAATTCTTCTGAGTACAGATTATTTTTCTGTCTGTTGTCTGCGTCTGTTGTTCGGCTTGATATAAAGCTAGCGCCCTCGCCACAACCCCCAATTTCTATGAAGCAAGGGCAAGAGAGGGGATGGCAAGAGGGGAGGAAAGACGTGTCAAAGAGGCCCTGATATGAATTCTCAGCCTGTGTGTGTGTGTGTGTGTGTGTGTGTAGGGGTGGGTGTTGAGGCAAGTAATGGTGGAGGGAGGAGCGAGGAAGATGGGATAGGAGAGCAACTTCATCAGTGACCCTGTCCTGTCCTTGACTCCCCGGCTGAGGTGCACCTTGAGAAGAGCCCATGTGACGCTAGCGCTCATGCTCACATACGTATACAGACCAGACAGCAAGACACACACACACACACATACACACACACGTATAACAGCCCCTCAAGGCTCCATGTTCTCAAGGCTATCAGCGCAGTGAGGGTGGCTGGTGTTTGCTCAGCTTTGAGGCCTGTTTCCCGTCCCAGTAGCCGCGTAAGCACGGAGAAAAACGCACACTTCACAGATGACAGATTTGTGGACTTGAGGGGAAAATTCAGGAAAAGATTGAGAAAATGAAGAAAATGAAGCGCTCGAGAAGGAAACGATCAAACGAAGGATCCACTGCGTCTCTGCCCGTTCTTTTTCCTCGCTAGTTGGCTGGACTCTTCAGCCATGGCACAGTCTTATCAGCAGGAGAGGGGGTTGGAACAAGCGTAGTGAGGGGTAGGAAGAAAGGGGACATGGGTTGTGTTTGCCTAAAGTGACAGTGTGGGCCAAGGGCTTATCAAGGCCTTTGTAGATTATTGATCAGAGCAGATACGTGAGGCACAGGGGCCTATGTGTGAGTGTGTGTTCGAGGTTCGGGAAGCTCTGGCTTGACTCACTGAAATGTCACAGCTCAACTTCAGTTTCAACTCCTGTTTTTCGCTGTCAGCAGAAGTGAGAATTTTCTTAAGATACAGTCATTACACATGACGCCAGATGACCCCATCTATGCCTTTCAGTGCATTACAAAACCTATAAATGCCCTGTCTCACACACACACACACACACACACACACACACACACACACACACAAACACACGAACAAATACAATGACAAAAAGCATGGGAAGTGTTGGTATTCCCAGGCTGAGCTGGGGTTAGGAATTAACCTGGCTGGCAGCGGGGGCTCCTGTTGTGTCCCTGCATTTCATCCTTCAAGGCTACAGCTCGCTAGCACACACACTCACTCACACACACAGCCTTATCTTCCAGGGTCTTGTCTTGTTTGGCCAACACTGTGCAAATAGAAGGTGCAATACATCTCCTGACAGTTCCCAAAAGCAAGGGGCAGAAACAACGTTGGCCAAACAAACAGCCAACCCTGAATCACCGAGAGAGGGGAGATTTCTCAGGCTTTACCGAAACACATTCAAAGACACGCACACACACGGACTTGCGCGCAGCGTGTGTAACCATAGCCTAGCCTTTATTGGAGGGCTTGAGCCTCTGGCTACCTTTTTAAACGTTTGTCTAAGCAGTCTTAAGACAGGGGCCGCTGCTGGAGTGAATAGCTCCCAGCAAGCCGTCCACAGGCTCCTATTGTCCTCCGTCATATTTTATTATCTCATCAAAAAGCAGGAAATCCGATTCCCTCTCTCTGAAAAAGAGCTTATCCCTCTGTCTCAAAGCAACCTGTCACGAGAGAGGGAGATGGAGAGAGGTGGAGAGAATGGGGGAGAGAGTTGTGGGAGAGAGGAGGGGAGTCAGTGAATGAGAGTGATTAACTGCCTCATCGCTGCCTCTTGTTGGAGAAGTCTCTCTTTTTTTCTTTCTCTATTTCTTCTATTTTTCTTTCTATCTTTCTTTCTCTTTGATAGGCATTTACCAACACACGTCCCAATGCAAAGGTTAGGAAAGCATGGGTATGAGAGTCCATTTTTTTCTCTATTTGCTGATCCTTCTTTCCTCTCCGTCTTCCTCCTTTCATATTGTGTTACACATCAGTAGAAGGAAAGCTTTTGTTTTTCTGGACCCCCCACAACACACATTTCCATCCTCTCCATCTTTCTCGCAGCTTCTCTCAGAACGAAACTTTATTTTTCCAGATGTCCAAATGATTTTATCAGCAGAAAGTGCGTGTGACACATGAAGAGGTCAACATTTGCCCTAGTCCTCTCTGGTTCAGACTCATCCACACTAAATTTGAAGATGCTGTTCGTTATTCTAATGTTCATATGACACTAATCAAATCTCTATGTCATGACTGCAAAGCCGTCTACAAATGCAGATTACACACACAGCTGTCCCATGTCATTGTCTGCATTGACATTAAAAACAAGTGATCGCAGAAAAAGTTAGGCAGAAAGTGTTTTAAATTCACAGCCACTGACCATGACTGAGTCAGCTTATGTCATTATTCTCCAAAAGCACAGTTTTCAAAAACACTAGCCAAACAGAAAAAGGTGTGTTATATATGTGGCATAGTGTGGACGCACTCTCAGTCACCTTGTTTTCCTTTCCAGGCGTCATTCCACACACGCAACCCTCCATCCATCGCTCTAGACTCTTTTTTTCCTGTTTCTCTCCCTCCCTCCCTCCCTCTCTCCTCCCCTCTTTGTACATCTGTCCTTTAATTTTGGGCTCTGCTGAGAAGTTGTTAAAAAGCCCTATGAAATATGTATGAAGGATTGTGAGCCACGCGATTGGCCCCATTTACCGGACAGCCGAGCGAATGAACGGCCACACTGGATAATCCCCCACAATGCCTCTGGAACAAAGGCCCAACAGCTGACCCTAGAGAGAGAGATGAAGAGGGGGGAGAGTGAGGGGGGGAGTGAGTGGGACAAGGGAGGGGTTGCAAACAGTTAAGGCTCACTGCTGGTCAGGAGGCAGCTTGCTCACATACACAACTCACACGTACTCGCAAAACAAAGGCTTGCGGGACAGGAATAACTCCCTCTGTTCTGTCGCTCCGCTCTCTCTCCTTAGACTCTTCTCAGCCCCTCCTTCTCTTTGCCATCTCCCTCTCCCTCCCTCCCGTTCTCACTCTCTCGCTCTCTCAGTCAAGAGGATCTGAAATACCAATACCCTTTTCTCCTTGACATTGCTTTCTCCTTGCAGTCAGCGTTTTGCTGTCCTTTTATAGTCAAAACGTCAGGAGAAATTCCATGCAGGAATATTCTTAGTAATGCGGCACTCCCTGCGTCTAACAGCTAGGGCAGCGGCCCGTTAGCCAGGTCTTTTGGGAAAAAGGTGCGCATGCCCACACAGACACTTAACAATGCACACACACAACGTTGCCCTCGCACCGGGGTCATTGTGCCAGTATTTCATAGACGACAGCAGTCCAAACAATGAATTATATCCACTTCTATCACACCAGAGGGGAATTCAATATTTGGGGAATTGGGTTAGCTTGTGTGTTTTCTCTCTCTCTCTCTCTCTCTCTCTGCCAAACACACACACACAGCATACAGGCTCCTTATTCACGACTCACCTTTTCACTCGAGCAGTGGACAGAGATATGCACACACACCAGACACACGGGCATCTTAGCCTCCATTCATCACCCCGAGGGGGGCGGGTGGCTGTCCCATGTGTGTATAAGTGTGTGTGTGTGTGTGTGTGTGTGTGTGTGTGAAGAGGCATGCCTGTGTGTTTGACTGTGTGTGTGTGTGTGTGTGTGTGTGTGTGTGTGTGTGTACACATGTCCGCCTATGTGTGTGTGTTCCAGTGGCCACTAACCTTGCTGTGTCCTGACACTCCTGATGAGTATCTGCAGGACACTGGAGGAGAGGAGCGGAGCGGAGTACGCACTGTCAGGCATTTGGGCAAGCTGCTGTATATGTGTGTGTGCGCGTGTGTGAGACAGTGTGAGCTTGTGTGTGTGTGAGCATCAAGGGAGGCGGGCAGGGAGACAGTCAGCATTATCCAAGCAGGTGACCCCTGAAGGCTGCGTCGCCCTGGAGCTTTGAGTCGAGGAAAGAGACTCAGCCAAATACACCAGGGTAGCTAGTGTGTTAGTGTGTGTGTGCATGTGTGTGTGCGTGGCAAGCATTATGTAGAGCTCAGTAACAGTACAGGATGTGTCATCTCCTTGGCACAAGGAGGTGTGTGCACTGGTGTGTGTGCTCACGCCTGCATGAGAGAGTGTGTGTGTGTGTGTGTGTGTGTGTGTGTGTGACAGAGTGTTGGCTTGGGGGAAGGTGTCACAGATCTTTGCCAGACTAATCATCTCCATGGTGTCGGTGAGCGCTGCTGTCAGGGACACTAAAGAGGCGGCGTGTCTCCCCGTTCCCAAAGCGTTTAGTACTTCCTCTTTCGCCAGCACCTCTCCGCCGCTCTTCACTCAGCTCCGCTTTCTTGTTTGGTCACAGATTTACAGTAGGACTCATAAAGATGTCACGCTCACCGTGTTGTGGGGAGGGAAGTGGGAGGTGTGAGAAACCTGAGAATTCACAAGAAGTGACTTTTCTCAGGCTGACGCCTCAATTGGCTTTTAAGGAAGTACATACTCAAGAGGAAGGAGATTTATGGTTTTACATCCACTGTGAAAATATGAACATACTGCATCATGCAAGGGAGGAGATGGCAGTGTTGAGCATAATGTAAGCACACACTGCTGTAAAATGACAGCGCTGTGAAGGAGAAGGAGGAGTTCGTTTGGGTTCATTTTCTGTACAGACAATTGTGACTGGCAGCCACTTCGAAAGAGCTCTCCTGGTTCATCAGAACAAAAGATGAGCAACTGTGTTTGGAAATCGCTGATTCTTTGATGAAACAGCAAAGGCACATGCCTGAATACATAAAAAAAGTAAGCAGAGAAGTTCATCCCAACTCCCAAAAAGCACTGCAGTACCATCTAATCGCTGAGCTAAAAATTATGTTGTATGCATCATTAACAGTGAGCAGAAGCTTAAGTTACGCAGTGATACAACTTTCTGCAATTTATCACTCTCAAGCTTTGAGTCAATTTAAGATGATTTTGGCAACTGCGACAGTGTTTTGTTCATATTTGTAACCACAAATCCCTCTGAATGTGACACATTTCTGATTCATTCCCCTGACTGGCAACTGCAGCTAAGGCTTGTGGGTATTGTAGTGCTTAGATGTATCCACTATATCAATCTGAACATAGAACATATTATTCCAGAAATTGAGGCTTAAAAAATGAAATGGTGGCCATAATATAAACCTATAGTGCCTCTGAGTTATCAGTGGCATTCCTGTGTTTCTATGCTATGATAAATTAAGGAAAAGAAAATTTAAGAAAATGTTAAAATGGGAATTTACAGCCAGAAAAAAATACTTTAGGAGTTATCATAATGCCAGATGCAGGGTCTTCTTATTTCTTCTTTTTACATTTTCTGGACACTCAATTTGGATTCTGCTCTTACACATTATACTTTAAAATGTGCTTTAAAATGTTGACTTGCAGACTGAGTAGCGCTCAGAATTTCTGGTCTCTGAAATCATAATGAAATAGACAAATTTCTTTCCTTCCTGTGTCTGTAAAGGTCCCTGATCGCTTCCTGGAGGTGGCCGAGATCACACTGAGGGAGTTCTTCAACGCCATTGTGGCCGGCAAAGACGTGGACCCGTCCTGGAAGAAGGCCATCTACAAGGTCATCTGCAAACTGGACAGCGAGGTCCCCGAGGTCTTCAAGTCCCCCAACTGTCTCCAAGAGCTTCTACACGAGTAAATTTCTCCTCCTCCTCCTCGCTCGACGCTTTGCGCTTTTTTTATTTTCTCTGATTTCATAGAATTTCAAAATGATACTCTTGTTTTTTTTTCCTTTTCCCCAACTTTACTTTTGATTTCCTGTTTTTTATTTTTTAAATTTTTGAATGTATGAAAGTTATGAAGTAGCATTCCCAATCTGAAGCCTCTGTGGCAGTTCCTAAATGACCTAGCTATTGTGTTGTTGTTCTTATATGATAATTATCATGATGGTTATAATTTGTTTTGTTTTTCTATGATTCTGAACTGAAGAGACTCTAATCTTATTGGGTGTTTTTTGGACCGTGTGAACCCTCATCCGTTTTGGCCTGTTTTATGATCAACACTAACTAAGTCCTCAGTGTGTGGAAGGAGTTCCCATTTACACAACTAAGAACGTAGGCTGGGTCCCCTAAAGACTTTACTCATGGCACCCAGGGGTGTCCCTCCAATCCAGTGGGTGTCCAAATGAACTGTCCCCGCGGAGTGGGTGCCCAATAGACTCTGCTACTGAAGATCACACACACACATGCACACAAAAACAAGGCCTAGTTAGGTTATTGACTGGACTAAGACTGGACTCGTGGTACTGGTCTGTACTAGTCTGTGGGACTTGGACTGGTTTCAAATAGCTACTGAGCTCTACCATGTTTTGAAGTGTGTTTTCCCTGCAAGTAGGGCATTGTGTTTATTGGCTGTACATTATTATTTTGATTATTATTATTATTGTTGTTGTTTATGATTATTATTATTTGTCATCACTGCTTGCTGAAGATTGGCACTTCAAGATTTGTTTGTCCCTTGATGCCGTTGCAGAAAAAAATAAATTATTGCTATTAATATTATTCCACAAGAGTTTAGATTCTGAAATATTTTACCCCCCATTTCCCATCCTTCTCCTTACTCTTGTTATGTTTGTCCATCTCTGAAGTGGACTTTGGTTTTGTTTATTTGTTAAGTCTTTTTGGTGGTCGGGGTCTGGGGCAACTTGCCTGGAAAGTGTTTGGATTTGGGGTTTTAATGGAGGGCCATCGGAGTGAGCTTCTCTATAGTATACTGTAGTGATTAGCCTGTCCTGTACAGGACCAGTCTGGCAACAATACTAGAGAAGAAGTTAGGCTGCAGAACATGAAGTAAACGGTGCAGAAGTATAGAAATATGCAGAAGAAGTGTGGCCGTTTGGTGCGTGATTTGCTGTTTCTAAACGGCTAAATTTCCATAGCCACTCCAGCTTTGATAACTAAACTGCTCCCACTAAACAAGCCATTTGTTCAGCTATCAAATAAATCTGATTGGTCTAATTATCCGTTCAGAATTGGTGAACATACACAATAATAACTGCATAGTTCTTTGCCTTTTTATAGCACTGTTCACTGAATAGCTCATGTGTGAGATGAAGTCACCTGTTTATACGACAGGCTTTTATTGTGATTAGCCTATACAAGGTGTAAATTACATTATGAAGTTATTTCAATAGCAGTTGATACTTGAATATATCAGAATACTGTGGCAATCTAAAGTACAGTGTCGCTGAAACAATAGATAATTGAATACATACGAATAGAAGCATCGCAGAGAGGAAGATAATTCGCGGAGGACAGAGAGAGAGGTGAATATAAGCTGAAACACTGGCATTCATTAATTCTGCTTCAAGTGGAACTTCCCCCACAAACAACACACACACACACACACACACACACTGCTCCTTCCCTCCACGTTCACCTGCCTTTGAGTGATCTAGCTCCTCTCTCATTGCAACAATACGAGGTCAGAGGTGAGCACTCACCCCAGGGGTAGATGGAAAAGCTCTCAGCACTACAAAGAGCGGGGACAAAGGCACAGAGCGAGGAGCGACACACACCTGAAACCCTCTACTATGTCCCTCCGTCCCAAACTGGCAGCTTTTAAGACCCAAAGTGAGATTCTGTTGAAGCCGCTGTGCCCAGTTTGTTCAACGCCATTCCTTTAACTTTTTAGCTGAGATTCTAATCCCAGATTTTCCACTTGAGTTGTACACGTATATATCTAGGATTTTATTAAATTTATCCGCCCTCTCAGGCTTTTAAGAATTAAGAAGCAGGTAGCGTTAGCTCCCCTTTTGATGAGGTAAGTTTGAAGCAATGAGAGGACTTAAACGCTTTGTAGAGTGCGTGCGAGCTTGCTGTTGATCTCACCTTGGTGACATTAGCTTATAGTGTGTGCCTGTGTGTGTGTGTGTGTGTGTGTATGTGTGTGCGTGTGTTTGTGTGTGTGTGTCACAAAAGATCAAAAGGGGCAGGTTGCTTAACCTGCTGACTTGTCTAAGCGAGACAAAGCGCCTGACAAAAGGAGGCAGAGAAAGACGGAGAGCTACTCCCTTCATTATGTCCCCCCCTCTCCTCCTCCTCCTCCTCCCCGGACAGTGTTCTTCTTAAGATCCGGAGCCCTGAGAGAGCGAGTCGGACATATTTCTCACTGAAGGATGGGCTAGGCCCTGCATGTCTCAAGAGTCTCAAAGCACCAGCCAAGGGCTCTAAAGCGCCACAAAACAAAGGAGAAGGGAAAGGACACTTTTATCTGATGCACAGATTATTATCACTCTCCACCCTCCCCCTTTCCTGCAACCCCGCCCTAAAGTTAAAGAGTTCCTGCGCCTAAAAAGATTAATTCAGGATAATGAAGACTTATGTGCAAAAAACAAAATGGATTAGCAAGACCTTAATAGCGCGTTGAGAATATTTTTGTCAAGTTTTCCTTTTCTGGGGATGTTTGATTTTAAGGATAACATTATTGAAATACATATATAGCCTTTTTTAAGAATTGTAAAATTTAAATCTATGGGAAAAAAAATATATACAATAGTGGAAGTTCTTCGGACGGCACTGTTAGAAATTGTTTCATAAAAGAAAGCTTGAGGGTATTTTTAGTGACAGCTTTGTTTAAATCTGTATTCTGAATAAGTGAGTCGTTGGTAGATTAGGAGCAATAGTTGTAGGTTTTTTGCAGGTTTTGTGACCACTTTTTCTTTTAGTTTCTTTACCTTTTTTTGTATTGTGCTGAATGGCTGTCTTCTTGAGATCTGAAAAATAAACTTGGAATATGTTTTCAGAGTATGAAATATTGTTGTTGCTACTGTAAATACTGTCGGGATGAAACAAAGAATAGCTGTACAGTTTTTTCTATTATCACTCAGAGTGCTAGAGAGGGGTGAGAGTGGTTTAAAAAAAGAAGGGTGGAATAAAAAAAAGAGGGATGACCCATCCTCTCTCTCTAACTGGACTCGTAACCACTCTTCCAAAAAAACCCACAGAGGAGAGGTTTTGGTTGTTGTTTTTTTTCCCTGCCATGCCTTTAACGGGGGTCTGTTTCCCGTCGGCAGTGCCCTTGAAGTTGCACCAGCATCCGTTTCTTTAATTTTTTGCTGACAGAAAGATGCATTTGGCTGGTAATGATGATGTCACATAGAGGCCCGTTGGCAGTCCCGGTCTCGTCCAAAAACGAGGGCAGGGCTCCCGCCAACGTAGCTCTAGATTTGACCCGGGAGAGAGACAGGAACTCATTGTCATCAGAAGAGTAGTGTCATGGAGGGGGCACATGTTGTACAGTAACAGTTTAATAAAAAAAGAGACTGCAGACAGAAGAAAAAAGTGATTTATACCCTTTTTTACCGGGTTCAAACGGTTGGAAAAAGTTTGGACTTTCTGTGGAATTTCTGTAGGCTTTGCATCGTGTGTGTGTGTGTGTGTGTGTGTGTGTGCGCGCGTGTGTGTGTAGATGTATACACGTGCGTGTCTGTGTGAGAGAAAAGACCGATTATGAGAACCTGTGAACCAGTGAGTGACACAATTCTCAACACTGTGGCCCCTCCCCCACCCCTGGGAGTACCATCCTGACATGTAAATGATTCTCATTAAGCGTTGGCAACGTGTGTTTGGTGTGTGTGTGTGTGTGTGTGTGTGTGTGTGTTGCGACAATTTCCTCTGATCTGTTTTCTGACCTGTTTGAAAGGGGTTTTTGTTTCTCGATGCTTTCAGTAGTAATTCTTTTTTTATTATTATTACATTGCTCCTCTTTTTTTGTAAATATCAATGATGTGGACTTACAGTGATAAATACTGCCTTTGTGTAACTTAGCAATATGTTATGTAAATAGTGTTTTGTTGATGCTTTTTGTATGACATTATTATTCGATTCTAGTGCAGTAATTCCAACTGGAACGGCCATGTTTCAAATACAGTCTGAATAGTTACACACAGGTTGTAAAATTAAACTCATGACATGGCTGTTTTTTTCTGTTATTGGTGTCTATTTGTCTTGCAGATTTTGTGTAATTTATTGGTTTAATTTATCCTAATTTATTTGATGTTATTTTCTTTTGTTTTTTTCAAACAGGGAAGGCTGTACTGCATTTCATTGAGTAGAACCCACTTTAAAGATTTTAATCCTTATCTACCGAAATTTTACAAATTAGTATTCTAGCATTCAATTGAGAGAAATGACAAAATGGAGATCTTGGCAGCTAAATGGAAATGGACAGTTTAAAAAAAAAAAAAAAAAAAAAGGTTGTCATGTTTTGTTCCAGGACAGGGCCGAGGGTGGGCTGGAAAAGCTGAAACTAGTTTGAAGCAGTTTTGTATTTTCTCTTGAGATTTTTTTCCCCTGTATTGCTTTGGCCCAGCCCAAAAAACAACCAGTAGTCAAATTGCCTTTCGTGCCTTCACCCTCTATGAACTGAATGTATGTGCAGTATATATGCAAGCTTGTGCAAAATGAATAAAAAATGGAAATAAAAATGAAAAAGAGAGTAGAAAACGTCTGCTGTTTATGGTTTATTTATATCACCTGCTACATGATAAAAACTGTATCTTGTTTGTGTGTGTGTGATGGGTGGGAGAAAGTGATTTAAGTTATATAACGATACGGTATTGCCTTGCTATTTCCTATCTTGATTATGACCTATTTTAGTGCATCACTGACTACAATGTATGTATTTACTGTATAGATACTGTGTCCTGTTTGAGTGATTCAGTGCTGCTCTGCTCTCTGAGTGATTCAATGCACTAATGAGGGGTTTGGCAGCGGAGCACCAACCTCCCAGCATAGTTTTCACCACAGATGCCGCCTCATCGGGCTAAATGCAACAATCGCCATACGCAGGGATACGCATGGACACGCACACACACACACACACACACACACCCAGTGAAGTTTTTAACCTACAGCACCAACGCTGAATAAAGGCATCAACTACAACATTTGTGGAAATACATACAGGTGCATGAAAGATTTCCTAAATTAAGAACACTTAATAAATGCTCAGATAAAAGTCCAAGAGAACAGCAGAAAGAAACTCGGAATTTGGGTTTGTTCTCACTACAGCTGCAACTAATGATTATTTTCATTATCAAATTAACCTGACAATTGCAAAAAAAAAAAATCCTGTGACAAATGCCTATTTTAATTTTCCACAGACTAAGGAAATGTCTTCAAATTGCTTAGTTTATTCAAACAAGAGTCCAAAACGTAAAGATATTGTGTTTACTATCAGATATGAATAAAGAAAATGCATCAAATCCTCACAATTTGAGAAACTGGAACCACCAACTAAAAAGATTGATTACCATAATAATTGCAGATTAATTATCTGTCGATCAAGTAATTGATTCATCAACTAATTGAAGCAGCTCTGATTGTAACCAATTAATTGTGAACGTAATGTAAAAATTGGATGTGACATATTTTTTTATAAAAGAAAATGCTCACACGTTCACACATATTTCACATTTTTTGTGCTTATTCTATTTGCTGATGAGTTCGGGAGTCTTTTAAGAAAAATATAAGAGTATTTTAAAAAGGCTTGGAGTGTTCTCTCTGCGTCATTTTGCTGTTTTCTTATCATGACCTCTGTTGTACTTTCCACCACGCCTGCCCGTTGCTCTGTTCCTTTTCTTCCTTTTGTTCTTGCCTGACTGCTTTTCACTCTTTTTGCTTTGATGCTCACTTTTGGAGTTGCTTCTTTTGTGTCTTTCTTGCTTGCTTGCTTTTATTCTTTTTTTTTTTCTCTGGCTCCCGTGTTCCTTTTCCCTCTTGTCCTCCGCCTGCCTCCCTCCGCTTGCCTTAACCGGAGGCTACAGCTCCTTAGGTTGGGCTGAGACAGCATCTTTGTACAACACCGACCGTCTGCTCTGTAATCAAATACCATCTGTCGCTACATCTGAAGACTCACTCTCTCGCTTCCTCCATCACACACACACACGCATGCACGCATGTAGGCACACACATGCACACACACGCACACACACCACATCTGTGCCTCCCACTCTTGAACAATGTGTGTGTGCGCTTTTAATGTACAATGACCCGTGTACTTACAATCATTCCACCTGATTCATTCTTGGCCTGCAGGGAGGAAGTCACTGGAGTCACTTTCACCACTTCCTGTTTTTTCCACCTCTCCCGCAGAGGGTTCAAAGGTCATTGTCTTCAGGTATATCCATGTTTGTTCTGTGGCTCTGTGTGTCAGCAAGACCTTGGCTGCTGTATCACACAGGAGATAGTGGACTTTAGTTCCTCAGTCTTAGATCAACGGCCCACTATCTCAAAGGCTGCCAGCCTTTCCCAATGTTTGTCCAATGTTTGTCCCTGCTCCGGCACAGAAAACGTTGACACAGTCCCCAAGGTCCCTCTCCAAGTCCCCCCTCCCTCCGTGGTCGCCTGTTATCACACACTCAGGTTCAAGAACATTTTCTGTTTGGTGTTAAGAGTGTGGGGTTTTTTTAGCTGAAATTGTTTTCTTCACGCATTTCTTTTAGTGGAAGGTGTGTTTGAGTGGAGGATTCACAGCACGCCAACCCAACAACAAACAGAGAATTGTTTGGTAAAGATCACCACACACATGCACTGATGTAACTCCCCATGCTAAGGAAGCTTTGTGACGAAGAAACACAAGGACTCAGGACCTCATTTCGATTTCTTCCCTGTGCGATCCTCCTACCAGCGACCAAAATGAGCTGTCCGCCGTTTGAACCGTTTTGACACCTACACCTGCAAAATGACTGTGGGCTTGAAACTAAAGCAGCAGAATACGACTGAAGTTTTTTCTTCATCAGAGATTTTCTGTTCAGAGAGGATGGTAATCTGTATGTATGTGTGCATCTCCTTTTACTTGGTTAACGGTGCATTTATTGAATCATTGCACCTAGAATCAGCGGTGGAATGTAACTAAGTACATTTACTCAAGTACTGTACTTAAGTACAAATTTGAGGGACTCATACTTTACTTGTGTATTTCTATTTTATGAAACTATTTCTACTCCACAACATCTCAGAGACAAATACTGTACTACGTTTTTTTGACAGCTGTAGTTACTCTTTACTTTTCAGATTACAATTTTTCATACCTTCCTGTCCAGTGAATAACACGTATCTTCAAATGTGTGGTTTCTGAGTGTTTGTGATGACGTCAAGGATTAAATGTTGATTTAAGGGTGGTGAGTAAATAAACTAACCCTCTTGAATTAGCTGGGAAATGTATCATCACAAAGCAACACTACAAACATAAGATCATCATATACAATATGACACATTGCTGTAGAGTTAACTACCAGCAGTATATAAAGTAGTTAATACTAGCACAACAATAAATATCTACAGCAGTAAAATGCAACATACACATTAATGCAGCAGTAATATTCATCCAGAAACATCAGATATAATATATAAAACACTGACAGGGACCATTTTACTGCACCATTTTTTGGTACTTAAAGTAAATTTTGCTGTTAATATTTACATTCTTTTACTTAAGTAAGGTTTTGAATGCAGACCTTTTACTTGTAGTGGAGTATTTTCACAGTGTGGCATTAGTACTTTTACTCAAGTAAAAGATCAGATTACTTCTTCAACCACCACCTAGAGTTAAACTTGTCGCACAAAAATGATTCCAGCTTCAATCAGCAACCATGAAAACAGATTTCCACATTGCACAGATTGATGGATTCATTGTGCATGTGTCAGTAATTATACACTGGATTTCATCTTGTGTGGACGGCGCAGCACACTGGTCTCAGTCTGCTCCAGAGCCACTGGCACAGTGTGGGATTCACTCTGGGTTGCCCACATTTGGCATCAGTGATGGGGACACCTAGTGGTCAGTGTGTGCAGCTCCCACTCTGTGTGTGTTGTTACTGACGTCTTCATAACATCCTTATGCATTTTTGCCCATTGTTGAGTTCTATTTGTTCTTATATATGATCTTTTGGTTAATTTGTTCTTTCTTCTTCTACCCCCTCCATCTTTTCCATCTCCACATCACTTGCATGTGTGTGTGTATTTGTTTTGTGAAATTGGAAGATTCCAGTTGGACAGATCATTGTGCCCCCTTTTCCTCTCTCTCTCTCTCTCTCTCTCTCTGGAAGGCTCCAACGCAACTGGAGCCTCGGAGGCTCAAGAGAGGAGCCTGGGAAAGGAGGAACAAAGGGCCGTCCGTCTGCAGCCATCACCACTCCGCACCTCCTCCTCCTCTTCCCCCCCGTTCTTCCCTCCCTTGGTCCCCTCGCCTCTCTTCCCTCTCCCCACTGGCCAGCGCCCCAAATTAAGACTTCAGACAAGAAAATGGGCTCACTAAAAAAGGGAGAGAAAGCGAGTGAAAGAGAGAGAGAAGGAAGTCCATAACAAGCCAAGAGGAGCAGAGCGACAAAGCCTCTGTTGTTGGATGGCAGGGCCCCTCTGTCGCTCTGCGAGGAACTGTCACTGTGTCAACTTGGACCCCTTGTTGCGAGTAACACAAACACAAACCATAATGAACACACACACAAAACATACACACACAGGCAGAAACATGCTGCAGAGGACACCGCTCACACACTCGCTGAAAAAGGCGGCGTGAGCGTACAGTGTGTAAACTCACGTACAAAAGCACATACAAATCATGCCAAGAACATACTGATACTCCAAAATTAGTATAGACAGTATAGGTGAGAAGGCAGCAGGGGTGAATCCCCACAGCACATCTTCATTTTGACTGCCAAGAAAGGTGAGGCGGAGGGGGGGGCAAAATGAGGAGGGAGGAACTTCCCTTAAAAATGAATGAAAAGTGAAGGTTTGTGAATGAGGGTACATGTGAGAACATGAGTTGAAGGTAGACAAAGGCAGAGTAAGTGATAAATAAGTGATCTATGGAGGCCCCCAGGGGCACCCGCCTCTTATAGGGTCTTATGAAGTGGGCACACACACACACAAAACACAGCAGCGAGGCCTGTGCTTGGTAAATTTCTCAAAGAAAGATCAAAGAACTGCAGGTGCCTTTAACACATAACCTTCCCTCTTTTCAAGAGTGAAAGTGGCCACGGCGTGTGTGTGTGTACGTGTGTGTGCTCACATAACAGTGCATTGGGGGCAGAGATACAGACTGAACTGGTTTGGCTTCTTCCAGTCTAAACTGGGTCTAGTGGGTCCAAGACAGATGGCACTCAGGGCAAAGCCGGTCTGGGCTCTCTGTCTCTCTTTCTCTCTCCCACACACAAACACACATCTCTTTTAATAGCCATTATTGGCATCCTTTGCCTCTTCCAGATCCCTGAATCAGAAATCACAGAGGCCCATTATATTTCCTATTGACCCATTTGGCAAGATGGTGGGAGCATCGAGTGCTGGATTAAATCGAAAGCAGTTTATAATCCAGTAATTCTAATGTTTTAATTACTTAGATGAACAGGAGGTGTTTGAGCAAAGGCTAATCTCTGAGACATAAGGGGGAGAGAGAGGGAGAGAGAGGCGGGAAGAGATTTGTCTTTCTCCGTTGCAACACACACACATGTGCTTACTCGTGGAATATTAGCGGCGTATTAAAGTTTATCACCTGTTATCAACACAGATTAAAAGATTCACAGACTTAATAATTCATATTAAGGTGAGGCCCAAAGAGCGGAGGTGCGAAACAATTACCGAGCTTAGATGTCACTGTGTATCGGTATGTCATTTACATTTGTTCTTATTTTGATGTCATATTCACAATGTTCTGGTTTTGAAAAATTGGTTTTTTGTTTTTTTCCTGAAGACCGGCTGTATCTTGAGTGACATCCATGGCTGTAACAGATCCCACAATTGTCTTTGATAGCCACCCCTCCCGTCAATCAGGCTGTAGGACAAAGGCTGCTAAACCAAGGCTGATGACCTCATGCCTGGGGTCTGCTCCATACCGAAGGGGTCTTAACACCGTTCAACTTGCCTTTTGTGTCTGGGGCCGTTTTTCAGACGCTGCTGAGTACCCAGAATCGCCTCGCACTATCTCTCGAGGCCCGGGATGCACGCGCGCACACAAACACATGCGTCGCTGAGCCAGGAGTGAGCCTTAAGACAAGGGGTGACAACCGGGACAGCTGCAGGGGCTGGAAGCCAGTCTTAGCCCCCACCACCACCTCCCATACCGCCTCCAGCCAGCCAAACAAGCCATTGTTTCTGGCCAGGGCCTTTGGTATTTCATTTGTCATGAAATGGATATGGACACGGGACGACCATGAGGCTCTTTCTCCAAAAAAGAAGCTGCTACTGCTGCTGCTGTGGCTGGTAACTGGTAACTCCCCTCATCCTTAACCTTCTCGTAGAGCTTGCCCCAAGCACCCTGCTCTGAACTAATAATAAATCTGCTTTTTCCGAGGTAGAGATGTAGGTAGGGGGGTGGTCCAAAGGGTATTGTGGTGTAAGAAGAAAGAAAAAGAGAAAGAGTGAGAGTGTGGGAGGCAGGGAGGGAGGTTAGCTTAGGTGCCAATCTGTTTTTGTCATCCTTTATGATCTTCATTTTCTCAGGTTTCCCAGTAGACATTAGGCAGGTTAGGCCTGTGAGCCAGGTAGGTCATCAATGTCCCGCTCAGCTGTTGTCAATCTCAGCTGAGAATGAGTATGGTTTTGTGGGTATTATGACAGAGGGGCTATATCAGCCTCTCAATAATTGGCCAACCTTTACACGTTCACATGGCTGCTCGATGCTAAGCTGCTGGCGCATGCCATGTCTTAGAGCAACTTTCAACACATAGTTAACGGCGTCAAGGAGGAACTGACAACATACAGCTGCGCATCTCGTGGCATTTCTGAAAACACTAAAGACGCGAAGGTGCTCATCACCTTCGCAGCTCCATCATCTTTAAGTACCCAAGACCAAAAGAGTTCATGAGCATAAAAACAATACCCCTCTATCTCGGTCAAGGGCATTCCTTGGCACAACAATAGGACCATCTCCTCCCCCGTATTTTCCTTTCCTCCCCTCCCTCCTCATTCTCCAGCCCCTCCATCAAAGAGCATTCCAGCTCCAGAGCCCCCTAAGCCCTTCACTCTGGGCCTGTCCATGTGACACGGCACGCAGACAGTCATCTTTAAGAATTGATTCACTCTGGTATCCAAAGCCTATGGAGCCTGGCTGCCAAGATACCCAGCATAGGCGCCACTCATGGGGTCCAGGTACACAACAGCTGCTCCCTAACAATAAAGGCAAAAAAATGGGAGGCACTCAGGGGGAAGATGCAGCCCTAACCTCCCTCTCAAGCCTGAACTGGTCACCTTGAGCCAGTTGTTGCCTGCCTGCCTGCCTTCAGAGACGACAAAGGATTGGGTCCAACTTTGGGATGAGGGTGGTGGAAGGGGGTGGCTATTGAAATAAAATCGCAATAAAAATGGAGAGAGAGGGGGGCACAGGATGAAAGGGGACAGGGGAAATATTTTTCCCTTCCTTGGAAGAAGGGAGCAGTCACGGCTGCTCTACCAAGATGGTACCAAGCGACACATGGAAGACCATAAATAAGGCAATGGCATGTTGTTTTCTTCTGAGGTACATTGTGTAGTCGCCTGGAGGTCAAGTCAAGGAGATGTAAGCCCATCCCAGAAACCTCACACACACACGAGGAAGTAAGACTGGGTATGTCGTGATACTCCAGAGAGAGATCACAAATCATACAGAAGGAGACAGGGGAGATATTACCTCACCTGAAGTGTTTCCATAAACTCCAGTGTACCAAAGCCTTGGGAAGTGGTATCACTATTCAAGCAGGTCCTGACCCACACACACTGTGATTTATGATGATACAATCTAGCACATCATCCATCAAAGGAGATTAAATGAGGCTGTGTATATAGTAATTCCACCCTCCGAAATTATGTATACTGTTGAGCCACTGGTCTAAAAACTAAGACACAGATTCCAGGATGGTTTAGGAAACAGGAGCCAAAGTTAAGGAAAAACGCAAAGGCAGGAGACAGAAAAGAGAAAGAGGAAGCAGAGACAGAGGGAGGGAGATGAGGACAGAGAGGAACTTGGCATCATTAGTCTTCCTGTTAAAACGGAAAGGCAGAAGAGGGAAAGGGAGAGCGATGGAGAGACAGGGGGAATTTACCAAAGCAGCTCAGGAGGGCCCTCATTACGATATTAAACAAGATTTAATAAGTGAGAGTGATTTGATGAGGTGATTATCCTGGCCCATTAATCAAGCAGGCTTCTGGCCTCGCTGTAATATGGCCCATCTTTCCCCCTGTACCAAAGCCTCTTTAGACGCTGAGCTCCTTACTGCACTAACGCCGCTTCAGAAACAACACCAAGCCAAAAAAAAAAGGCATATTACGTCTCATCTCTCAAGCCTGCGGGTATTTTCGATGCTCGCTCATCCCTCCACCTCCCTGCCCGCTCTTCTGGTGCATCTGGTAAATTGAACTCCTTAACATCTGGGTCAGAATCTAAAGTCTTATCAGAGGGAGCTAAGAGTGATAACTGGCAATGATATCGAGAAAGCATCTGTTGGCTTTAAGACTTTTGGTTGGAGAACAGAAGGAACTTGTACGGATTTCGCTGGATTGTTGGGTTTTGTAAGGGAAGCGTGTGTGTGTGTGTGTGTGTGGGTAAATGTGTGTGGATGGGCTGAATCATAGAATGCTTCTTAGGAAAATGAGGCACAAGCTGCATCAGGACATGAGCGAGCGAGCACAGTCTGCTGTTTATGCTCAACCAGGTCAAAACAGAGTAATAAGCCTGGCAGACCATGCGAACCAGACCCTCTAGGGCTGCAAGTAGGTTTATCAATTAATCGTTTTGAGTATAAAATGTGAAAAATAGTCCAATATAAATAGCCCACAATTTCCCAGAGCCCAAAATGGCATCTTCAAATTGCTTTTTTTTTGTTGCACAAACAGTCCAAATCCCATAAGATGGTGAATTTACAATAACATGAAACAGAAAAGAAGAAAATCCTCACATTTTTCAGGCTGGAATCAGCACGTTTGACATCTGTGCTTGATAAGTAGCTTAAACAATTAATCCATTATAAAAATAGTTGGCAATTAATTTTCTGTCAATTGACTTTTAGCCTTAATACCATCATTTCTGTATATTGAAGAGTAGGATATGTAATGCAATGAACAGCAGCTTTTGCCAGAGAAGATTGGTCCACTTTGGTACACTTACTTGGTCACTTACAAAAACTGCTTTTAGGATGTTTAGTAAAATTAGTTCATTTATACGGTACAACATCTGTCTCCCTGTCCTTCAGGCAATGGTATTTGATTTTCTGTCAGTTGCACTTGTTTTAAGCCACTGTGGAGATAATGTCTCATAACCATTCTCCCACTGCGTTGCAGACAAAGTCTGCAGAGTTTTTACTTGATGTTTACGACTTTGCCTTCCAGTGCCACAAGCTGACAGAGATCACGCAGAAACAAAGTAAACGACTTGAACCAGGGGTTTTCCAAGTCTGAGACTGTGGGCTTCCCCTCAGACAAAGCTTGGAAAAAGGCGTCCCCTCACCTCCCCTTAGTTTATTTGCTTAGTTTCACACAGTTCCTAGATGCCTTTGGGATCATGATTATGTTATTTAATCCAATAGACACTCAGCAATTGAGGAAAGAGAGTCTAATATTGCTGCTTGTCATAATTTCAATCTACACTAAATGCATAAAAAAGGTCTGCCCTGAGGCATTTATTAGTTTCTGACTCTGGGAAAGTGGGAAAAACAGTAAAATCCCCCAAACTACTGTATTTCTCTTTGACCAAATCATACACATTTTGTCTATTCAATGTGCTCTCCTCCTCCTGATAACTAATCTAATAACAAATGTGATCTTCCATTCACTGAGGCCCCTGGGGAGGCCCGCCTCCCCCTTTGAAAACCTCTGGCTTAAACAGATAAATCGAAGTTTGTTTTACAGGTGTGCAACTTCCTCCTTAAGCAAAATAGGTTTTATATCAAGTGCTGTCTTTATATTATCCATTCCCTTCATGCTGCCATGTTTGTGTAATACTTGCCTTGGGGTGAAGCCGAGGGATCACACAATTTACAAGTTGCAACTTGGGCATCGAGTGGCATTCAACAGCATATTTAAAAGAGTCGTTGTCTCACCTTTATAAGTCTGAAATGCAACATTTTGCTGTTTAGTCCCAGGACGCAGCTACAGATCTGTGCAGGAAGCAAAATGCATCATTTTCCGTGCACTAAAGAGGAGTGAGGCCAAACCGACAAGAGCTGAAACAATGAGTTGCTTAATTGATCAGTCGAGAGACAGAAAATTAATTGGCAATTGTTTTGATCATGGAGCAATGGCTTCACTCATTCTTCAAGCAAAAATTCCACTCTTTTCTCATATATAATAGTAAATGGAGAGCTTTGGGTTATGGACTGTTGGTTTGATAAAACAAGAAATTTGAAGGCATCACATTGTGATTGTGATGTGCATTTTTCACTATTTCCTGCCCTTTTATAGACAAAGACATTAATAATCTAAGTGAGAAAATAATCAGCAGACTACTCAGTAATGAAAAAAATCACTGATTGGCGCCCTGTCCAGACTCAAGCTTTCATGAACTGACGACAGATTGAATCACTATTGTGCTACTTTGATGAAAGGAAGAAGGGAGATGGACTTTAACACACAGTATGTGAGAAACCTTTTGATTATCACTATAAAAGTCTACAACAGGTAAATCCTATCATTAGAGCACAACAATAAGACATCCTGCACACACATCTGGGTATAAAGCAATATCGTTTTCTCCTCACAGTGGAGTAAATCATACCTTGAGGGCAACTATGTGCCTTCAATACTTTAACCTTCAGTGGGCACGCTGACTGAACAAGTCCAGTCCGGCACAGCTCCGATCCACATATTTATAAGATATAATTTATCGTGTGGAATGATATGATAGAGCAATTGAGTCAAAGACAAGCAGTTAAATATAGCCTCAAGAGTGGGAGAGAATAGGTATTACAAAGACAGCCAGCCCCCCCAAAACATTTTAAAAGCTCAAGTGGAAGAAGATTACCTTAAAGCAGGCATGGGACGGAGCTTTTTCTGGGAACTGCCTGAGAGTATTAATACAATAAGCACAGAAAATATAATACAAGAATGTTTTTATCAACGTAATCCGGAGAGATGAGGCCGAACCAACCTGGAAAATAATCCCAAGGAGAAGGTCCCCTGGTTATCGGTCATCTGGGACACACACACACACACACACACACACACACACACACACACACACACACACTTATGGAGACACACTCACACACACTGTCTCGTCCTCGCTTCAAATAATCGACAGATAATCTTCAAGAGGATGTTGTCTCATCTTTACTGGAACATCCCCAGCAGCAGTGAGGGTCCAGAGGTTAAGCTATCGATGAGAGGTCAGCTTGTTAATTTTTCTATTAATGTGACATGATATCTCTGACATGATACTCTGTCATTGTTTGGACACTGGAAAGGTTATTTGTTGGCTGAGATCCTATATTTGATTTAGGCTGAATTTATCTCATCCAGTGCCTTTCTTTGCAATTTAAAAATAAACCAAAGCACTATATAAGTCACTCAAGAGGTCCCTTAACCTAACACAGTGAAGCTGCATTTCACTACAAACAGATGGAATCAACTTCCTGCTGATTTTAAATGTGCCCCAACTTTAACCACTTTCAAATTTAAACGAAAACTCTCCTGCACTATTTTTTCCTTTATTACAATTTTTGGAAACTTATTGCAATGAAACTGCATCTATATTTGTATTTCTCTCTTATTTCATTTTACTCTATATTTTATTTTTATCTTTATCATGCATTTAATATAATGTTCTAAATCACTTTTCTCTTTATTTGAAAGGTACAAATTCACTTGTCTTGCCATTATGATAAAACAGATAAAAATGATAAAGCAAATAAAGCTGTTTAACTGTCAGTGAGGAACACCTCGAGGGAAGAACGTAAGAGTTTACTTGAAGGACAGATACAGAATTTGGTAGCTGACACTGATGGCTGTAAGACAATGTCGCCTTGGTGAGTAACTTTCTCTCTCTCCCTCTCTCTCTCCCCCTCCATGTATCTAAGCAGCATAATTTGAGTAAATGACAGGGGAACATCTGCTGTGCATAAGAGAGAGGCCAACACTTTAACATGCAGATGTCTCTCTCCATCTGCATTAATTCAATAATTACCGCAATGGAGGGAGGGGAAAAAATCTTTTTTTATAGCTTAAGACAATGTTATCTGTGCCAGTTGGTATGGGGAGGGCAAAAGGGAGGTGGGGGGGGTGAATGAGAGTGTGTGTGTGTGTGTGTGGGTATGTGTGCATGTGCTGCTGGAGGTTTGTGAGAGGAGGGGTAGATTATTACACCATTTAGCCAGAGCAAGCTGTCACATTGCGGAGAATCTCACTAATTCCATTGTGCCCTTGGTGAGTCACTGACAGACTCCAAGTGACCGGTGATGCCTCAACGCCACCACTTGGTCACCGGACAACCGACCTGCTCCACTCAGGATGTAACTGCGTGTGTCTTTTGTTGTATGTGCGCGCGCCAGATGACCAACCTGTGTATTTTAATGTCTGTAAGCATGTGAGTGTGAACATGAGGGTGTGCTTGCAACCATGTCGCAACTACACAAGCAACCTGCTTCACACTAGTGTGTGTGTGTGTGTGTGTGTGTGTGTGAGAGAGAGTGAGAGAGAGAGAGAGAGAGAGAGAGAGAGAGAGAGAGAGAGAGAGAGGTTACGGTACAGTGCAGGCCATCGGCCGAGCTTCCTGATTCCCCAATTAAAGGGAATTTGAGGCACAGCAGCAACACCAGAGAATGACAGGTCAAGGCTTCGACATACTACTAAATCAGTCCTTGTGACATTTAAAATGTCAGGCAATCATATTTTGGCTGGCACAATCAATTACAGAGAAAATATTGGGCCAAAGAGAGCATTAACATGTAATGTTTCCATTCAACTAGAGCTAATTATTTTATCAAAAGGTAGGTTCCAATATCTCATTTTCATCAAAAGCATTTATAAAGCAATCAGACAAATCTGATTATAATGCCCTTGCTGATGAATGGAAGAGATTAAATGTGGAAAATTATTTTAATAATTTACTTTCTGCACATTAAAGACACTCATAGCGCTATAACCATGAGTTTCATTCAAATCATTTTCCTGGAAATTAAAAACAAAGAAAAATCCTAATTGTGCCACAGCAGTAGCAGGTTGTACAATAGACAAATATTTGTTCCAGGAAAAAGAATATCAATGCACTAACAACCTGAAGGCACATAACCTCTCACACAAAAGGTCACACTGTCAATAAGTGGCTTACAGACACACACAAACAATTAAAGGATGTATCACTGTACATATACAATTACACACATAAATAAACATACAACCTGACATAATACCCATGAGCATGCACACACTTGCTCGTACAGCCGCAGTCACACACACACATCTGACTCCTCCATGCCTGCTAAACTTAGGGACAAAGGAAAATATCTGTATACTTAGCAGGCCAACTTCCTTTGATTGCAGCAGTGCTGCTGTAGGAAACAATGCACAGGCACTATTAATACACCAAGGAGAAAGAGAATTCCTCTTAGAGGAAAGCTCAAAGGAGCCACCAGCCAGGCTATTTACAGACTGACTGACTGATTGAATGACTGACTGCACTATACTTACTGTAGTCTCTGCATCTTGTCTTACTCGACTCCTTTTTTCTGCAAGGACTCCGACATGCTGACACATACAGTAGATCGTGCATTAGAGAGGCAGTGGTACATATTATTGCAGACTTTCTTTTATACATT
This sequence comes from Holacanthus passer, assembly GCA_025331565.1. Taxonomy (NCBI): domain Eukaryota; kingdom Metazoa; phylum Chordata; class Actinopteri; family Pomacanthidae; genus Holacanthus; species Holacanthus passer. The sequence goes on from JAFREQ010000034.1 coordinate 4,022,230, forward strand.
TTGCTGACTATACTGGTTATGAAAGTTTCAGTGTACGGATATCACATTGAAGCAAGTGCATGTGGAATGTAACAGATCTCTTCCACTGCTGTATCACATCCACACGCCTGTGACATTTGACTGGTGGTAAATAGCTGCCCGGCCACACTTATGATCGCCTCTCCTTTCTAAAAGTGCCCAGTTAAAGAGCATCAAATCCCCACTCGCTAAACCCACACAAGCCCAACCTTCATTAGCATAGCTAACAAACTCCCTGAAAGAGCAACAGTGAAGGGAGAGAACAATGGCAGTCTATTAAAGGGGGAGATGGTGGGGGTGAGAAGAGGAGAGGAGGGGGGAAGCTATTGTTCTGGTCTTATTTAGCCCTCGGTGTCACCCTGCAACTGTTGTCACATCTAAGTTTAGCCGGACGGCTGAAGAGGACAGTGAAGAGAAGGAGGAGGGAAGGCAGGCAGTGGAGGAGAGAAGGATGGAGGACAGAGGGAGGGCGGACAGGGAGAGACGGTGTAAGGAAGAGGGGAGGATGAAGGGTGGAGGATAAAATGGATGCAAATGGAAGATGGAAAGAATGCAGAGTGAAGTGATGTCAGTCTCTGTAACCCACAAATGTTCATATAATGCAAGTGAAACTCAAGTCTCAAGGCTTAACACCAATACAGCTATTGTCTGTGCATATTAATTATATCCTCTTACATGCAATTAATATGGGTATATACAGTGTAAACTGCAACTGTGACTTTAAAACACATTTGTCTATTTCAATTGACAAGTAACAGCTTCAATGTTTTAAAACTATAGTTTCAGCTGACCAAAGAACAAAGGTAGTATTGCTCTTTTGAGTAATACAGTAAGCAAACCTCTTTTAAAATCTGTCTCATAAGCTACTTGAATGAAGTTTACAAGCAGCCAGGATTCAGAATCAGATAAAGTTGAGTCTTCTTTAGGACTGAAACTAACAATCATTATAATAATTATAATTCCCCACAGGCCACTGGTGACAACTGCAAATATCTTGCTTTATCTGACCGACAGTCCCAAACCAAAACATATTCAGTTTACTATCATGTATGACAAAGATAAGCCTCACATTTGGGAAACAGAAACCAGCAGATTAAAAAAAATGACTATACTCATACTCATGAATAAAATGATTTTAAAATCGTGGAAAACAACAACATAACAACCGATTTAACTGGTTTCCGTGTGTATGAGTGTGTGTGAATGGTTATGGCTCCTGATGAACAAGGGGCACCTTCCATGGCAGTGTATGAATGTGTGTGTCAATGGGTGAACGTTGGCTTGTTGTAGACCACCTTAAATGGTCAGTAAGACTAGAAAATTGCAATATAAATGCAGTACATTCAGTCCACTTCATATTTCAATCATACAAATGTATACACTAGATGATGATGATGAGATGATGAGTCAAGATGCCACCACACACTTACCATTTCTAACATATGATTTCAGAATGGTGATTCCAGGGACTTCCAGGGGTCTCACAGAAAGTGTTCAGAGCAGCCTCAAGTCAGAAACACCCCTGTGATTGTCAGGTGTGACAGTGGGTGAATCAGGCCCAAAATCTGGCCAAATACTCTCTAGCGAGCATCAACACTCTTTGAGAGAGTCAAAGTATTATTAACGAGTCAAAGTTAACTCAAGCCAAAATTAGATGAACTACAAGTTATGTAAAGTTGATTCAGTGTAGCTGAGTCAACAAGTGCTGGAACCAGATGTATCCTGAAGAGGCCAGGACCAAACATTTCTCCTCTCCCTACTCTGAAGCTCTTTTTGAATTTCCCATTGAGTCAGTAAAAAAACTGTAGCACAGAGACATACAAATGGAGATTTCTGGTCTGTGTGTGCATGTGGTGTGTGTGTGTACTGAGGAAACAGAAACAGCAGTGTCGGCGTTTGAAAGGCATGAGAGCAAACCAGACTACAAATAGATGACCAAAGGAGCCAAAAGAAGAGATGAGGCAAGACCCAAGGAGAAAGAAAGAGGGAGACAGAGGAGGGAAGGGGGAGACAGATTAGCCCAGCTGTCTGCTCATAAAGCGGCCGAGGGGTGAGGCGCTAAGCCCTCGAGTGAAAGCAGAGCTTAGGTGGGTGACACAGGGCAGTGGACCCCACTCAGCCCACAGTGGCCTACAGCGTAGGGCCTGAGCCAAAGCAAAGACACATGGATAAACAGTGGGAGATGAGGCTCCGCGCCTGCAAAGCCCACAGGGCTAAGACGGCCGAGCAGGCGAGCAGGCAGGCAGGCGTCACATTCCCCCCCAGCCAGGAGTGGAGACAGGGGGGTTAAGGCTTAAGGCTTGGCTCCCTAACTGGCTGACAAGGGACAAGGCAGGATGCTAGACACTGTCTCAGTCAGTGAGTTCATCAGAAGGAATGTGGATTAAATGTATCGCCTGGGCTCAGCTCAGGAGAATAAAGGAACGATAAAACAGGGTCTTGGCATGCGCCCCCCCCCAAACACAGGCCAGACTTATCAATTACTCTGTGCCCACTCTTTCCACTGGACGCAAACACACAGCAGCGTCCATCTCTCAAGCCGTGCCCTGCTGATGACCCCTAGTTAGCGCAGCAGCCTGGGAACGATGCGATGACAACGTCATGAGTATAAAGTGAGGAGGCCTCCATCCACCACTACTGCAACAACAAAAGTAGCAAAGGTCTTTAACAGCGCTGGATTTCACACGCAACCCTCATCCACGACCTCATGGCACAGAGGCATTAGCAGCTGCCGTTTTACGAGGTCCTGATGTGACAATGTACCGCGTATATCCATCAGCAGTATGGCCATAAGTTATACATACAGTGTCTTCTCCGGGTGTTAAAAGCAGCAGGAGTGCTTATGTAGTTTGATCCTTGAAGAGGTGCAGGGTGAAGAGAGCTCTGATAATGTGCGGATAAATTATGAGACAGTAAATCTAACGGCTGCGCACAGTGAATGGACCCAATAGCAGGACTGCTAGCAGGCAGAGCAGGTGAAAGCAATCAATTGTTTACTACTCAGAGTTCAGCAACAAGTAGGAGACAGCGAGGACAAGCAAAGCAGGCAAGAGGCAGGCAGGTGGAACAGGAACGAAGGCTGGAACATTAAGACTGGGGGCACATTAGATGATCTGGCAAACGACTGGGGAAAGAGGACAGGTGTGTGTGCAGGAGAGCGAGTGAGCGAATGGAGAACAGGTGTGCTGGTGACTCAGGGGATCAGGTGACTGGGAATGGTGAGAAAACACTGAGGGCAACTACAGGGCAGGTGGGGAATGGCAGGAATCTCAAATGGCATGAGAGGTTAACGACTGGGAAAAATAGGAAAAGGAGCGAAAATGTGCAAAAATGGCTAAACAGAGATAAGTGTTGTGAGAAAAAGTGTAAATTTGTGGTAAGCCTTTGAACACTGCCTTCCTTAGAAAGCTTATTAATAAAAAAAAACAAATAATAATACTGATACTGCAAACCATTACATGTTCACATGAATTTTCTTTCTTGCCTTGATTTGTACAAACACCACTCTTTATTGTCTGTACAGTATGGTGCCCCCTGTTGAGGTACTATGGTCCTGTGTCTGCCGGCCATGGCCTGCTTTGGTTTACAGCATCATTTGCTGAACTGAAGACCTTTTCTTTACTTATGTAGTTTGTAACTTTTAATACAAGTCACTTGCTCTGAGAAGAAGGCAGGGAAACACCGCTACACTACATTAACCTTTCACATGTAGAATTTGAGTTATTTAGCAACTGAAGATGTCCACAATTAATTTTCACAGCTCCGTTATGAAGAAAAGAGAGAAACCTTCCAGGATAAGAGTGCACACAAGAAAACTTAAACCTAAAAGGCAGCCCTGTCTCTGGCATTAGTCCGGACATAGTCACCTGTAAAATATATTCATTACAAATCAATCCATTATTTTATCTTAAATAATCAATCATTTGGTTGGTCTATAAGTAATGTCAGATTACTTATAGACCAATGTAATATAATGTCAGAAAGTAGTGAAAAAATATGAAAAAAGGATGTTTGGCTTTTTCAGTTGAAAAATAGCTGCAACCAATTAGAGTGTTGAATGAAGATGAAATTTAAAATAACTGGTGTTTAAAACAACTTACTCTGAACCAATACAGATGTTATGGTGGGAGTTTGTAAGACAAAAAGAAGACCAGAACTTATCTCTCAGACAGGTCAGGCTGACTGTACCTATTTAAAACCTCTGTCCTGTCTCTTTCCTGTCCTGTCTCTTATTCTGTTGATTTTCCGTAACAGGGTTTCCTTGAGAACTAAATCTACTTTAGGATTTATTGTTTCTTATTATTTCTCGTCATTGGAAATTATAATCCTTTGACCTAATCCCCCTCTCCCTCCCTCTCTTTCAGATCATATTCATCAAGATCATCCCCTCTGACAAAGCAAGAAATCAGCACAGTAGGGAGGTCTAAAGAGAGCGCGTACTAAAACAGGGGGTTTCTTCCTAATCAAATCAGGTTCCTCTGATGTAATCAAGACGAGACGCCAAAGACGACGACATAATCTCCCAGGGACATGCCTCCCTTGCTTGCGCGTTATTAAAAAATGAGGAGGAACAAATCTTTAGATTGAAAGACTGGAAAAATGGAATTATAATAAATCGGGGGAAACTGGGGCAAGGTTGGATAAAGCCTTCAGATACAGATGAGGGACAAATCTTCACAGTGGTTTGTGCTTGTATGTGTTTGTGTGTGTTTGTGTGTGTGTGTGTGTGTGTGTGTGTGTGTGTGTGAGAGAGAGAGAGAGAGAGCAGGCATCCGTGTGTGTAACGTGTTTGCATGGTTGCTTATGAATATTTTCAATTTACTCAAGATCAAGTCCCTGACCTGAGCTCTCCCTCTCTACCTCTGTGTAAAAAATCACGAGTGCTGGTCGTTCCACCAGAACTCACTCAGTGTTGTTGGATAATCTGTCTGTGTCTGAGGTGACTGCTGGACTGTGATGCATCATGGGGCTTCTCAATGACTGGAGGGTGCACTTACAATTAACACCCACATGATGGCACAATATGACAAAAGTGGACACCAGCTAGGAACTTGAAGGCTCTTTCTATTATTCTGACTGGTCTGATCTCCATAATGAACAAAGCACTGCATATAATGTTTCATGTAATGAAGACCAGTGTTGTTACAGCTGAATATTTGACTTTGTGAATTAAGTTGGTGAACTGAGCTACAAAATGCACAGTTGCCACGACACATAGAATGTAATTGTACTATAGAGAAGGAATCAACTGTCACAACATTTTCAGCTTTCCCCACCAGGTGGCCTTACTGAGCTGCAGGAAAAAGTACCAACACTATGGAGATGAACTGTAGGCTATCCATATGTGCGTTGGTGTTTTACAACCTAAACATTATTTGGTATGTGCATCAAAATGTTCAGGTAGATGATGAGTTGTATGTCATCTCTTGTCCTCTGTCCCTTCCTTTCTTGTCATCTCTGTACTGTCCACTCTCTAATAAAGGTATAAAATGCAACCAAAAGCCTCCACATTGCATCGTGACGCATTATAACAACAAGAAATTACAACTACAACCGTACTTTAAAAGTTTAAGCAAAGTTGCTAATCATTGTATGCACAGCAGCAACGGCAGCAAATAATGATTATTTTCATCATCAATCAATCTGTTTTCTGATACAAAAGAATTATGACACTATGACACCATAATGTACACTGTGTGACCATATAACACTGTCTATCATCAAAGCCATGCCATGTGTCTGTCCTGTTCATATGTCTGGGTGTATAAGGCCATTGTTTAAAGTACTGCCATAGGAATCATCATAAATGTAATAATTATTCATCAGGTTTTATAATTTGCAGCGTTAACCAAAGATAGACATTAATGTCTAGTGTTCCCCAACAACAATTTCTCAAAAGACTTTCCTGGCACTTCACTGAATTATGATAGATAGATAGATAGATAGATAGATAGATAGATAGATAGATAGATAGTACAAAGCATGTAGGACACAGGCACATACTGAATACTAAAAATATTGAACATAAGAAATATTCACAGATTTAATCACTTATGGTGACATCAAAAGATATCAAGGCATAAAAAACACTTGACTTGCATGCACTTATAAACAAGGCCCTCAGTATAATGACTCATTGTACAGCACAGATGAAGAAATGCTCACATGTGACCAGCAGACCTGCACAGGCTCATTCACACACCATCAACAGGTGACTGAACAAACAATCGTGCTAAATTACTGAAACAATTCAAAGCCCCTGCAGAGTATTTCCCTGCAACTGTGTCCATGTAAACAACACCAATAACACAACAGCACTGCAAACAAGGCAAACAAGCAAAGGTACATAGCGTAACCTCATAGTCAAATACACACAGACAATCAGAGAGACACAGTTAACCATCTGAAAAACAGTGAGCAAAGAGACAGGCAGATTTCCAAATGTTCAATCTGAGGTTGTTTTATCTTGAAGTCAAAACCCTGAAAATATTGAGTTTACAGACAAATATAATAAAGAAAAGCAGCAGGTTTTTGTGCAACTGATACCTGAGAGTGTGGCATAAATTATTAATGGATTATTAAAATAGTTGCCACTTATTTTTCTATCAACTGACAAACTGTTTGAGGCAGTAGGGAACGTGCTTAACTTACTTGTTCAATCTAGTGCAACTAACAACTATTTTCAATTTCAAATAATGTGAATTGTTTTCTGTTGTCTGTTTGCTCTTTTAAAATGTTGAATAAAATAGTGAATCACCAAAGAGACAGGCAGATATATAAAAAGGCAGAAAGAGGGTGGACTTGTCTGACTTACATTATTTTTCTTGAGGTCCATCCTTTAATGGAGATAAGGTGGTGAACATCCATGTCTTGTCCTCTTCTCTTTTCATCACTGCTAACAAATATTATAAAAACACTGTTAGCTAGCAAATATGATTATCAAATCCGGAAAACAAGCTAACTCTGCCATGTGTTTAATTCACAAACAGTCCAACTGCATTTCCCCCAATCCATGCTAACTAGCTAGTCCACAAAAATACAGCGGCTAATGTCATTAGCAAAACTCTCCAAATTGCTTCATTTAAATCATGTTAGCTAACTTTCTATTGTTTATTACGAGGCCAGAGTATAACTGGCTTCAAAATTCACATAATATAAGAGTTTATGACTAGAGACACACTCACTATTTCTCGGTAGCATGACAGAGATTTGATTGTTTGATGCTACTTTTCAAATCAACTCCACTTAAACTGACAGCGTCGTTGACATGTATCAGCCGCTAGAGGCGCTGTTTCACTCATTTGAATAAACTTTATGAAAAGTTGGAAAAACAACAAATGAATTGTAAAATTGAGCGTTTTAATTAAAATGACAGTGATAACTTGCTGTTTTGGAGGAGGGAGAGAGTTCTCTTTAGTTCCTGAGAGAAAAGACTTGCATTTTCAAGATGATCATATTCTAATTTAAAAGTAGTAAAATAACTTGGGTGAAATCAATTATTGTGACGAAAGTAGATGTTTTTTTCTCTCACAATAAAACGTGTTGTAGTGTTTTCTTTTCGTGAATCAGTCCCTGAGCTCAGTCTGAGTCTGTGGATGCCAGGATGGACTATTATTGGGAGGGTGACGCCCCGGGCCTTCATCGCTTCCTCCTCTGCCGGTGGGGCTTCCGAGCCAAGAGTCCCTCTGGAGGCAGAGACAGAGGCAGCATGACGGGCAGCATCGAGGGGCTGGAGAGGTTTGACAGTCCGGGCAAAGGACGAGGTCTGCGGGTGACCAGAGCCTTCAAGGTGGGAGAGCTGCTGTTTTCCAGCCAGGCTTACTCTTATGTGCTGTCAGTGAAGGAGAGAGGCTGCTACTGTGAGTGCTGCTTCACCAGGTAAATCACTGATCACCTGTCACATGATCAATCTCATCTGATCACTTTTACCTGTGTCAGACACTTTGTGATGAGATCATGAGGCTGCACATCCTACAACACCTCATCTCATATGTTTTATTTCCCATTAGAATAAATTTAAGATCTAATCCTTTTAACTGCAAACTACATTCTTCTTTTTTTTTTTTCTAACAAATCAGTCCATTACTGATTTGTCTTAATAAGTACTGACCGCCTCACAATCCCATAAGGCTATTTGTCATAAAAATGTCACTCCATAAAATCTATTTTTAGTGATGTGGCTCATCTTTCTGAATGGTGCTTCATGTATATCCTGTTCCACATGTCCTCATATCCTCTATGGCCTCCATATGAATGCTGAACACAGGGAATATGTTTTGTGGCCTCGGTGGCATCATGATTGCATGATACAGTGTCTCTTAACCCCTCATTGTAGTTGTGATTAATGAATGGGTTATGAATTTAAAATAATATATCTGGCGATCTGTTGTGCAGAAACATACCATTTTATCATATGTAAATAATTTAGTATGGTAATCATAAATACAAGTTCATATATTCTCCTGAGAACGTTTCACACAGCATCATTAGTTAAAGATAAATCGTGCTCTCTAACATCTTTGTCATTCAGCTCTTGATTGCATGATTGATTGATTATAATCTAATCTAAATGTCTAATAATTTTCTTTGTCCTGTTGTCTACAGGTTAGTATAGATGCAAGTGTTTGCACTGTGCACACACACACACACACACACATCTATATTTAACATTAAAAAATGAGTTATTGTCTGTACGGCTCTGAATGATGTAAAATCAGTGTTCTATTCGGGAAGGTTCTGTGACATTTATTTGCACGATTTATGCAGAAGCTACCATAATTTGTCCCCTCAAATGATTTTGAAATAGTGAGAGATGTGTGCTGCTTGTGTGTAAGCCCTGTTTAATGATCTCCCTTTAAACTGATGTGAAAAGTTGCAGAAGTCTAATTATCTGCACAATCAGGTGACAAAAATTAGATGTTAAATGATCTGTTCAAACTCTAGTTCTGACCTCCTGAAGCAATCCATTCTAACCTACTTTTAACATAACCTTAGTCTTGCAGAAATAGAGCTTGGCCTTGTTCATATCGGGACATCTCTCCATCTTGGCAAGGGTAGAGGGAACCTGTATATATTGTATATATTGTTTTATCATAAAGGATCAAAGATGTTTGATACAGCTCACTTTAACTGGTCACTGTATGTAGAATACAGTTCAGACTCTGTATGATTGTAAAAATCAATCGTCATGGTGAAACTCAGGGTGACACCTGTACTTTACATCAAGTAGCATGCTCCCAGCTTTAGCCTATCATGTTCACCACCCCACAAACCAGCTTGCATGATTCGGTGTGACCACCAACAGTAAGTGTCTGGAAAAGAAATTTGGGTGGACTTATGGAGTGCTTTACTGTTTCAGTGTGGTGGAGAGACAGCTGGTCCGTCATAAGGTCAGCTCTATTAATACCACAGAATGTTTTAAAGCCCTTCATTGCTATCAGTTACGACAGGCCACGAGCAACTGCTGCTTCTTGTCTCAGAGCAATGGAGCAAGATGTTGAAATCCACATACACACTCACACACTCAAGCACTTAGATACTCACATACAGCTCAGTGCTCCACTATACCTATAAACTGCCTGGCATTTAAATGTTGTTTGTTTGTGTGCCTGGTAAAGTTAATTATAAGTAAATACTGTTTGCTGTAAGCTAATAGATTTTTGTCACTTATAGGAAAGAAGGCTTGGCAAGATGTGGGAAGTGCAAGAAAGCCTTTTACTGCAATGTGAAATGTCAGGTAGGAAAACAGCTGGGGGAGGGACAAAATGGCTCTCTAATGTAATGTCTCCTGTGTAAGTGGCTAATGGATGAGGACACGGTTTAAGATAATGGACCCTATATTGTAGCTCAGAGCTCCAAACTATTACAGTGTATTTCCTTTGCGATGGCTCCTGTGTGCAGGAACACAAGCAGAGTCACCTGAGGAATGAACATATTTACAGCTGGACGTCCTGACACTTTTGTCAGGAGTGCAATATCTCTACAACTATTCCAGGGATTTACAGTAAATGATGTAGACATTAATGGTTCTTTTAATCTGAATGATTTAGGTGATCTTTGGCTCTTCATCTCGCACTACCAACACGTTAAAGTTCATGTTTATGGCCTTCACTCTAACAGCAGTATGCAGCTCTAAGTGCAACTGAGGCTGATAAAATGCAGCTTAGGCTGTTTAACGTTGAGATAAGTCTGAGTCTGAGATGGCCCAGAATAGCTGCTGTGGAGAGGATGAACCCTTGTGTTTTAGATGACAATATGTCCTGTCTGTTCTAAGAACTTCTTTCCTGTTTTTCATCCATCTTGTAGTTAAGTTCTCTGATGTATAAAGAGCATACTGCAGCCATGGGAGTGGAAATAAACTTTCAGTCTAGTTTCTGATATGGTTTGATTCCATAATGTCAGTTTAACTTGTTTGAATAGGTGTTACTTTAATTAAAATCTAAGGAAGTTACATTGAAAAGGAGATAGTCAATGGGAGTTTTCTATGTCCTGCAGTTTCCTTCCTCAGGTGAATGTTACTGAGCTGAAGCTGAAGTGTGAAATGATTTTTGTAATAAACTTGCCCCGTTGATAAAAATGAACTCAGACAGAGAGGTGGACAGACCAGTCAGCAAATGGGTTTGTTTTCAAATGAAGGGTTAAACAGCGAGGTAACATTGCATTAACACAGTGTGGAGTCACATTCCACCGTGCTGCTTAATGCTTCAGCTGGTAGAGGAGCTCAGGCACCAGATATGCCAAATGTTAGGCCTTTGGCTGTGCTGGGACCTAAAACTGTAAATAGCTGAATCAGCATTAAACTAAAACAGGGATACTCAGCTTGATTTTCCCAGGGGCAAAATGACAGGAGGTCAGGGGTCAGTGAACTGGATTGACACCAGGCCTCTATGACAGCTGCGTTTTAGTTGTAAATACATTGGTTGCATTTGATTTAACATTAAACATAATTGGAATCTCTTCCATCTTGCAACCACTCAAATGTTGGAATGATTCATGAGCATAAACCATAAACATAAACTGCTCCTACCAAGGACAGAATAAGAAAACTATTTTAGCGTGAAATACACATTTGTGGTATCAGAATGATCCTCAGTTCTGCTTCACTTTTGCTTCTCTTCAGCTAATAGTTGTTTTCCCCTGCAGAGCCCAACATCTGATCCTGCTGCAAAAATGAAAGGCAAAAATCAGCCTTCTCTCTGTTAATAGCGGCCTCATTTATCACATCATACAAAACTGGCATATCTGTCCAAACAAACAAAAAAATTCCCAGCGTGAATCAATTTATTTTCGGCAGGTCACCCAGCACCCTATCAGAGGCCATGAGTTGAGTATCACTGAACTCCAGTGTTCCTCTTTTGTATGCTTATGTAATATTTGCGTGTGTTGTGTTGTAGAAAGGGGACTGGGCCATGCACAAGCTGGAGTGCTCTGCAATGACTGCATTCGGAGAGAACTGGTGCCCGTCGGAGATGTCCCGCCTGGTGGCCCGGATCCTCGCCAAGAAGGTTGGTACAGTTAATAAAAGACGCAGTGTCCTTCTGGAGTGTTGTCTGGCAGCTCATTGAGGTCATTTTTGTTCATCATGCCTGTTTTCCACAGAAAACGCAGAAAGAAAGATGTGTTTCTGAGAAGATCTTGCAAATAGGAGAGATGCAATCACGTGAGTTATTGCTCCTATAACACACAGGTTTTTGTTTGTGATTTGACTTTTATTGTTCTTTGGGGACAACCTGTATAAACTTGAGACAAATAAAGTATATCTATCTATCTATCTATCTATCTATCTATTAGCTGGAAGACGTCTGTGCAGATTCAGTGTAAAGTTTTCAGAGAGTCTGAGTCTGTACTTCAGTCCTAAGTGTCCCTAGATGTCCCTCTTAAAAAAGCACCACCCATTCAGATTAGAGAGAAACAGCCATGGGCTCCCATATGTATTTATAACCTATAGCTGTGGGTGGAAAGGCCATTTGACAACATAACACGTGTAACAACTTGAACGGGAAGCAGGAGCACTTTAGACTAACACACACTGTGCTGACTGCATGAGTGTCAACGGAAGTCAAACGATGTTGGTTAGTTAATTATATTAATTCATAGTTGAGGTTCAGTTCAAAATAATGAAAAGGTATATTATATATAACCATTTGCAGCATGTGGTGTATGTGGCATAAAAACTGTCCATCATGTGAGTGCTATAAATCTGTGGAGTACTTTTTTTTAATAACAAACCATTAGAAAGAAAAAAGTGTTTCTACACATATTGGCAAGCTCATAATTTCCACTTTTAGGCCACAACGAACAATCCTAAAGGCGGGAAAGACACAATGGCAGGAAGTAAAGGCAACTAAAACACCTGAGGAAAGATTCAAAATAAAATAGGAAATAACTAAACTAACAAACCACAATAATGATATAATGACCTAAGGTATGTTCTGTCGCTGTCAGTGGTGTTTTCCTAGTTTTATATTAAAAGTATTGCTAAAAAGTTTGCATGCTGCTCTAGGTAAATACAAGTTGCAAAAATACATATTTCATCAGTCAAATCGACCTGTCTTCCTGTAACAGACGTGGAGGATGAGGATAATGACAAGAGGGAGATGCATGAGGCAGATGCCGCTGGACTGCATCGATTTTACTCCAAACATCTGGAAATACCCGAACATAAGGACCTGCTCACACTCTTCTCCCAGGTACTACACACACACACACACACACACACACACATACACACACACACACACATACACACACACGGATTTAAATTGTTTTCCTTCTGGCTTTTATTCAACAGGTTGCCTGTAATGGTTTCACTGTAGAGGATGATGAACTGTCCCACATGGGGACCGCAGTCTACCCAGAGTAAGAAGGAAAACTCACATGCATACATTCATTCTGTACTGTTTCAACAACACACAAAGATACAGGATATTACACAGTACATTCATACATACAGTGATTTACTCTCAACGTACCAGCCATTGGCATCTTGGGATATTTTTTAGTTCCTTCATTATATTTTGGGACATTAGTCATTTTGTTAGGATTCAAATAATTGTTAATAAAAACAAACAAACAAAAAAAACCCAACAATAGTTAAATGCACACACACGCTATATTATTCCATGACTGCTGAATGACACATCTGACTCTTTGTTTAGGTTTCAAAGTTATTCAGAGCAGCATGTAACATGTCCGAAGAAGCCAAACTGTCACTTCCTGGCAGGACAACTTTCCTTGTCCAGTTGGCCGTTTGGTGGTAAAACTGTCTCCCTGCTGTGTGTGAGGCTGCTGAAGGTGAATTTGCCCGCTCAGCTCATTTTTAAGCTATTTCCAGCCTGACACCCAGGTTATAGGAAGGTCGTTAACATACTTCAGGGACACTCGAGACCTCTCTGTAAGTGCAGTTGTAGCATAGTGTTAATACCACTGAAAATAATTATGTCACTGTTATGTCATTGCTACAAGCAATAATAAGTTGGCCCTTTTCTCACTGCATCCATCGTAAGCTGGGTTTTTATTCTTATTTGGTTTTCTCCCTGTCTGTCTGTCTGTCTGTCTCTCCACAGTGTGGCACTGATAAACCACAGCTGTCTTCCCAGCGTCATCGTCACATACAACGGCACCTTGGCTGATGTTCGGGCGGTGCAGGACATGAAGCCTGGAGATGAAGTGAGGAGAGGCGACAGCTGCCATTAGAGGGGGTTGGGTCCAGTTTTGGGTTGTTGTTTTTTTTTTCAAGTGTGTGTGTGGAAAAGGCAGCCGTGCTGATTACAAGAGGGCAGAGTGTGTGTTGTCAGTCTGCACCAAAACCAAAGAAGATTCACTTATTATTTAGCCTATTAGGAAAGGTCAGTGTTTTATGTTTAAATAACTCTTCATCTTCCAGTAATATATAGTAAGTAAATTAAGTTTGACTTGACTTTGAAGTAATAGTTCAACGTTTTGGAAATACACTTATTCACTTTCTGGCCAAGAGTTGGATAAGAATATAGATCCCACCATTGGGACTACACATTCTTTGCACGGGTCATATCCTCCCCAAAGCTGAGAAAACACCAATCTGTCTCCCCCAGTATACAGTAGAAAATATGTAAAATATGTCCTCCTTCTATGAACCCTGTCAATGGATCCATCTCTTGTTATTTCCTATTTATTTCCATTTGTTAATGAAAACATAATTGTCTGACCCCCCCAGCTGTTATTGCACCCATGGTGTGTGTGTGTACAGTATATAAGATAAGATAAAACCTCAACAGGTGATGAAAACCCTGTGGAGAATATAGATGAGACAGTATCTTAAAAATGGAAAAACCTTGAAGACTTTGACATTAGGATTACGAGATTAAAAGTCAGGAGTGTGAAGGCTTTGGCGTGAGCGGAGTGCGACATAACTGCTGACGACATAACTGCAGGTCGATGACAGTTTAGGTGTCAGTGTGTCAGGGCAGCATTGTTGAAGAGGGGAGGCAGGCTTATTCTTAGAGCTATCTGGCAGCAAATTGAGACATTCGAACAAGAGGAGAAATGTGAAGGATGCAGAGGTGCATTATTTTGGATTCTCATGTTCTTCCTCTAGGTGGTCATCAGCTACATCGACCTCCTCTATCCGACAGACGACCGCAACAACAGGCTGAGAGACTCCTATCACTTCACCTGTGAGTGCCAGGAATGTAAAAGCAAGTCCAAGGTGAGACGCCGTACGAAGAGCTGAGTGAAAAAAGTGAGGTGATATTTCAGATAACAAACCCAAGCAGGGATCATTTTGGTAGTGTGTCACACAGGTCTTTCAACTGCCATTGTAATTCACATGTAGTTTAGAAAGTTTAGAAACGGCACTTCATAGTTTGGTTGACTATCGTGCTTGTGTGTCCCGTCTCCGCCTCCAGGACAAGGTGAAGTTGAAAGTGCGTAAGCGGAGTGACCCCATCGAGCCAGAGGTCATCAACAACATGGTGCGCTACGCCAGGAAAACCATCAGAGAGTTTCGGGCCTTCAAACACATAAAAAATATCCTTTAATGCCACTAAATAAAACTCTCTCTTGTGAGAACCCAAAACATCTGATTGTATGATCAGAAACCCTTTGACATTTTAGCCATGTGTTGATGCAGCCTTGACTCGGTGGCACCCCCTAGTGAGCTGCTGGAGATGTGTGAAAACAGCCTGGAGGAGATGGGAGCCGTCTTCGATGATTCCAACGTCTACATGCTCCACATGATGTACCAGGCCATGGGGGTTTGCCTCTACATGCAAGACATAGACGAAGCTGTCAGATACGGAGAGAAGATCGTCAAACATTACAGGTACTGAGAAATGCTGAAACCTCAAAAACACACATCAGCATGCAGGTCAGAAATCACAGATTGTAGCAGTGGGTCATTCTTTCATTTAAGTCAGTTTGCACTTAAATATAGCACCAGAGTGTCCCTTTCACTGAGACCACATGTAAATACACAACAGCTGCTCGTGAATTACATCATGGGAAATGTAGGTCCTTTGGAGTTTGACCCAAACTAGGAACTAAAAGTCAGGATTTCTCTGCCTCTGTTGATTTAATTTTACTTTTTTAAAATCTGTGTATTGCAAGTCCACCAACTTCACAGTCCAAAGTCCAATAATAAGTTATTTTTTTTACATTTTTCTGCTATACTATACTATATCTACTTTGAATATCAAAAAGTTTGTCTAAAAGGAAATTAGGGCTCTTCTTTTGATATCACTAACATTTTGCTTATGTTCATGCCATCTCTTTCCAATGCAGCAAGCTGTATCCAGCCTACTCGCTGAACGTGTCCTCCATGTACCTGAAGATGGGCAGACTGTACATGGGTCTGGATAGGCAGTCAGTGGGTGTCAGCGTTCTCAAGAAGGTAACACGACCTGCTGAGCTTTTACATCCGACTCTCATGCTCATATACAGCAGCTACAAAGCAGTTTTAAACAAGTGAACAACAGCAAATACTTCTCTGGCAAAATCATGCACAAAAATCATCGACATAACCAATGTTTTAATTTAACTAATGAAGCCTTTTACCTCACGTTAAATACTAAACACAAGCAGCCATTCAACAATTTTAGTTGAATAAAATTTGGTCTGAAATTTGAATAGGAAACTGTCTAATAGATTAGAAATTTGACCCAGCTTTCAGTATTTGATAGTTTTCAATACAATGATACAGACACATTTCAGTTTGTACGAGAGTAGTGAGGTTCAGTATATCCAGACGTAGAAATCATAATATGTAAAATGTTGTAAAACTGTATTTGTTTGTGTGTTTTCACAGGCAATGGCCATAATGGAGGTGACTCATGGGAAGAATCACTTCTACTTGACAGAGTTGCGCAAAGAGATGCTACAAAAATGAAAAGGAATGGAAGAAATGATGTAACGTGGATGATCCCTAAGGACTGCATACACTCCTTTGATTAGGAGCTTTACAGAACTGAAGGCACTTTCTACTCTTTTTTGGTACTGAAGCAAAAACAGAGGGCATTCATATTTTTGGAGGTTGAACTTTTTACATCAGTGTTATGTGTGCAAGAACCGATTCGTTTGTTGAATGCTGAATAGTTTTGTACCAGAACGTATTCAATGTTCAGTTGTGTGAAAGTCTGACAATGTGAAAGATGCTTTTTAGTCATGTTGACTGTAATGTGATTGAGAATTCATGACTTCCTATTTGTTTTGGCTTTTGACTGACGCGTCCACGCAACAAAATCCCTGTCAGCTGCCTGCGAGAGAATCCCTCTCCAACACACACACAGCATCACCAGCTAAAACAAAATGATTAACAAATTCCAAAAATAAATCAATTTGTGGCCTCAGTCTTAAAGAAAATAAGGCTTTATTGCATAATAAGCAAGTACGACAGCTTCATACATGTCTGGGGAGAGAAAAACAAAAGACTTGATGCACTGAAAACGCATATACAAAACATATGTACACATACTTTGAAAGGTATTTGAGAGTTTTGCCAAAAAAAAAAAAAAAAAAAAATGAAGGGGAAAAATTAAATATAAACAAACAGTGGAATGCCGTGTGAGAAAATACTGTCACAAAGAGAACAGAAGTGCAACAAAACACTTATATGTCAAGAGAGCATAAAGCTTATACTTACTTGAGAATATATACATTGAAATATAAAAACGCATGCATAGTTTATTATGTCGCGGTATTTTTAGGGTACCAAGTCAAAAAAAAGAAAACTATATAAAACATTTGTAGAAATCTTTTCTCACATGTCCATTATGTACAGTTACTTTGGACATGGCTGGCTTTGTATTCAGAAAAATAAAAAAAGTATATTTAATGTAACATGTAAAAGGAAATTCTTCAGAATGTAATTTTATAAACAGGATCCAGGAACATGGCCAAATAATAATTATTGGGTTTGGATCAGATTATTAGAAACGGAAAGTCACTTTTATACTAATATCCTTCAAAAATAAATCAAGACATCAGCATTCTCCCACTCCCCAATCTTTACCTGAGAGTCAGGTAAATGATATGAAATGTTACTGATGTTCTTATAACAAAATGCAAACTATTAAATACTGATTTAAAGATTTCATCTTTGGAGGTAAAAAAAAACAGGAATTTTGTTTAACAAACCCATCCAAGACCCTAAAACAAGGATAGGGGTGTCTCCTTGTTTCACGGTTCAATAAGGCACAATCATACTGCATATACAGTATTTGTTGTATAAGGACACAATTCTCTATTGACTGCATATGCAAACAGTGAAATTATATTTATAAATTATCTCCAATTCATTCAGACTCTTGAAATGCTTTTAGGCAAGAAATGTGATAAGACACATTTGATTGCAAGAAGTTGTGATTCAAGTAACTGTGAAAATGTACTTTGTGTTTGTGTGTGTTTGAATGCGGAAGAAGGATCTTAATAAAAATGTATCAAATGAGGCAACTCCACAAGGAAAATGGGAGTGATCCTTTTGACATTGACAAGTTTTTCTGGAAAATACAGTAAAAATTAAGACAAGTTCAAAAGATGAGAAAAAACTGACAGGGAAAGGATGAAGACGCTTGTCAATGCTCCTCCATTCAAAGGTGACCTTAATCTTGATAGAAATAAATAAAAACATTTGTTACAATGTTGAAGTAAATATTTGCTGTATTAATCAATACTCTGTTAAAAATAAATGAACTTTTTAGAACAGTGATTTAAAGAATACTTTTGTTTGGCGAACTCTTTCAGAGTATAGGAAATAGTAATAATACTGCTGCCACCTACTGTTCATGCAGCATAGTGCCATTTCTAACAATGGCTAAATAATGAAGGAGAAATGTAGCAGGCAGGCAATACATCCAGACTCCATCCAGAGATTTCTCTAGAAATATCTTGAGAAATCTCAAGAACACAGACAAACACATTCACACCTGCAGGTAAAACAAGCTGCTTATTCACCTGACCTGCAGAAGGACCAGGTCCAAGAATAAAACCCAGGGGAGAAAAAAAAACATCTGAATACACTGATTAGGAGAAATGGTTGTCAATTTCTGTACAGGCCTACACGAATCCTTTCCTCCCTTCTGATGAGTTTGTATGAAAATTCACTAGAATTCCACATAGAAAACTCATGAATCTCTATCTGCTTCCAACCAGCTATCAGTTATACTGTGTCTGTTGTACAGTCCTCGTGCTAATTTGAAGTACCGTTGTCGTTATCTGGTGCCATTCTGCAACGTTGTGGAAGGTCAAAGGTCAGGATCCCGGGCTCAGATGAGGCGGGAGTTCTTGAGGAACTGGATGAGGACCTGGTAGACAAACTTGTACTGGGAGATGGTCTGCACCATCAGCATCCTCTGCTGCCTCAGCCCTGACAACATGGTGGGAACCTCCACTGGCTGAAGGGGAGGAAGGAGGAGACAGATAGTAATTAAAAAATGAGAGCCGAGAACTTTCACTGAGTGAAACAATAAAAGGGATTTACCTTGTCTACATACTCTGATTAGAAAGTTTATAATGTTTTGCAAATGTGGTGCATCTTCTAAACAACTCTACTTCCAATGTTTTTTAAGTCAAACAGTAAAATAAAATAAAAAACCTACGTATGACGACACAGTTCCACTGTTTTTCATCCAACAATTAAACTGTATCAATTCAGGTGATACTTGTGATACACTCTGATTCCAAAAAAGGTGGAAAACATAAATAAAAACTGAATAATTTTCAAACAAACTGTGTTTACTGACAACAGTTTTACTCAGTGTTCCTGAACCCATGTATTAATCTCCTTTATACAACCATGTGTTTGACAAAGTGTTGAACCTCTCTCTATCCTTGCTTGTGAACGACTGAGTCTTTCCAGGATGAACCTTTCATGCCCAATCATGACACTATCACCTGTTACCAATGAACCTGTTTACCTGTGGACTGATCCAAACAGGTGTTTTTGGATCAGTCCACAACTTTCACAGTCTTTTGTTGCTCCTGTCTCAACTTGTTTGAAATGCGTTGCTGTCATAAAATTCAGAATAAGCAGATATTTACAAAAATCAGTTGATGAGGTCAAACATTAAATATACTGTCTTTGTACTGATTTCAGTTGTGTATATGTGGGAAAGAACTTTTTTGGAATTGGGAGTTGCATCCATACATCCTGTCAAATAAAAGCAGTGATCCTAAAAATGACACAAACTTAATCACAGTCCAGTCAGACTCTTGGATTTGCCGTCCTGATCTGACATGCTCACTGTCCACCCACCTCATTGTGCTCCAGGCAGCTGATCATGAGCTCAGTGAGGATGACCACTCCGGTGCGACCCACCCCTGCGCTGCAGTGCACCACCACAGGTGGATTGAGGCTCTTTGAGGTGTCCAGCATGGAGTTAGTGTGTCTCCTCACAGACTGGATCTCCTCCAGGTAGGCTGCAGGAACGAAGAAGACAAAGGTAAGATGTGGGCACTGCATCTGCAAATTTGTTGAATGTGGTTCACTGCTTTTGTTATATAATTGCATCTTTCCAGAGTGTGTGGCTTCTTCAAAGGAATTGCAATTACACGTAATTGCTTTCCTGAAGTGAGTTAGATAAGAATATCCATTCCTTTAATTTGATGTTAAAAAATGAAGGAAGGTGATTGTTTCACTTCCTGTTGAAATTCACACAAACTGATGATGACAATGACGACACAGTCCCACTCACAGAGGAATCCCTGGACATATTCAGGACAGCCCTGCTCAGGCCAGTCAGTGTACTGCAGGTGCCAGACCGTCCTCTCCTGGCCAGACAGCAGGTGTTTGACCTTTAACCCCGTGGTGGCGTAGCAGCCTGAGTCGGTGCGGAATTTGGTGGTCACCTTGAACTTGCCGTGAGTGGCTGAGTTGTGTTTGGAGCCCAGTTTGGGCCAGTAGCGGTGACTCTTGGACCTGCCACCCTCCTGATTGGAGGATGAGAATGATTGGAGGGAAGGAGAAAAGAGAAGAAGGGGATGAGGAAAAACAGACGTACACCATGAGCTCTGACATAAACACAAAGACACACACACTCTCACTGTCGTCCTATTTCTCACACACAGACAGGCGCCAGCTGTCGGACGCTGAAAAATATCCACATCTGCGTCTGCTGTGTGTGTGTGTGTGTGTGTGTGTGGGTGTGTGTGTGCGTGCGTGTGTGTGCGTGTACCTCCTCGGCAGTAACCATGGCGATGACGTTGACCCCCTGCTCCCAGACCATCTGCCAGAAGTCGGCACAGGTGTTGGCTAGCGGGCCCTGGGTGGCGATGTAGTGCCACTCCTCCCCTCTGATCATCACCTGGGAAAACACACATAAAGAATCAATTAGTGCACAGTGACTGCCGTGCAAACAAGAATCAGCCTCCACATGGGTAAACAAACAAATGTACTTACTAACAACCAAATTTAAATTCAATAAACACTCACACATAAGCCAGAATTTATACTTTAGAAATGTGAGCAGCTTATTTACACACACTGACAGTAATCTCATCTACCACCGGGGGGCAGTATAAACACCATTTTCATCCATAGTTTGAGCCCTTTCCCTCATTTATAAAACCACCAACCCCTCTTCTTTAGCTTTCTTGTGCTTGCCCTCATTAATAATCATCACACAGCACTGAAAAACCTCCCATCTTCAACACATTCCTGCCACACAGACTTCACAGTGCCATTACGTAATGAGCGTGTCCCAGCTAATTCCTCAGGCCACCTCGTGACTGTAAACACTGTATTAAGAGATGGAAGGGGGAATAAACAGGCCCTTTTGTTCTGTTGCAGCTACCTTAAATGACGGGGGAAGTAAGAGGGTTACGCCGTGATAGGCAGCGACTCAGTGCCGCTTTGGTGCTCGCACCCGCGCCGGCCTGCAGTTACACCAAATGCAAACTCATGCATACACACCAGCTTGTGCGCACACACTGTTTTGCATGAATAGAGGGGCTAGTGAGAACAGCTCAGGTTGACTTAAGAGGGTTTTGGAGTTTGGACCACATTCTTTGGGAATTCCACGAGCTCTGCGAGCTTAAAGACCCAAACAGCCTTCAACAGCTGCCTTTCATCCTTTCCTCCGAGCCGTTAGCTGCTTAGGAATGACCACAACAAAGACTAGCAGAGAGCTGAATGTGTATGAGTTTGTGAACTTTGTTTTAATTTATGTCGTATGATGTGGGTGTTGCAAAGCACATTGAGACTGCAACTGTGATTAAGAGCCAAACACATAAACTTGAATCTTATAAAACACTTTGTGAAATATTCTATTACTAAATTTGACAATTTAATTCTTTTCCTTTATATTAGTTGACACTGAAAACTGACAGGCGATAAAGTCAGATTGAAAATCCAGGCTGTCACAATGACACAGTAAACATCAAATGTTTTGCGATGTTATCTATCTATAGGTGTGTTTCCATCCACCTGTTTTAGATTTGCCTGAACATACACTGAAAAAGTTGGTGGATCAATAAAAGCAAAATTCACAGCAATCGACTGTTTATCTCGATGAACCAATGTACCCTTTCACAACAGTAGTGGATGTAAATGCACAGTTTCTCATTTTCTTATGACTTTTCTTATGTTTTCTTGAAATTCTGCTTTTTGAGCTACATTTGGTTGGAACCCTGGCTAATTCATAATGAATACTGTTGCTGTCTGATAAAACCTTTATTCAAATTTTTTTTTCTAAATTTTCAGATACACTGAACAATCATGTGTTCTTTTATAAATTGGCTAATTAAGCCCTATTTCCTGAAGAATGTAGTGTGACAAAGCCCAAGAAAAGGGTCTTTTGTTAGTTGTTAAACACAGTGAAAGCATCACATCAGTTACATAAAAGTTTGGATTACAGACAGTGGTGTGCTGTGATCATCCCTAATCATCATCCTTTTTAAATTTGTACCCGTGACCACTTGAGCGCACCTTGATATGTGAGGCATTGATGTAGCCCGTGTTGTTCTCCTTGTTCGGTACGAGCTCGACCCGATTCTCTTCGTAGGGAACGACGTCACGAAAGCGGTTGCGCTCTGTGTTTTCGGGCAGGGTCGCCGTGGTGAGAACACAGTCCGCCCTCTTCTTGGGAACCTGCTCGTACTCTGTGAAGACCCGCTCCTCTTCCAGCTTCAACTCCAAGTTCTTACACTGGAGAGACAGAGAGAGAAAGAAAGAGAGACGAATGGGCTGTTAGTCATTGAATTCCGAGCAACACATCATTCAGAGGTTTCTCTTTCAGTCCTCAAGGGGCTTTTATTCGTTTACATTCCACCATACCTAAGAGACTATTCAGACCAGGAGAATCCAGAAATCTCATTAGAATATACGTCCACATTTCTGAACCCTCGTCATCGCTCACAGCTGAATACTGACTTCAATATGAGGGAACTCAAAGTATGCATAATGCATCAACACAGCTGTAAAAGAGCAGAATATGAAGCGGTAGAATTCATCCTGGTGGGGGTCCGTGTTTATTAGGCCAGTCATGTTTGAGAGGGCAGCGTCTCTGTCTGTCTCTCTCTCGCTCTCTTTCTATCACTCTTTCTGTGTGGCTCGGTCGCCCGCTCTCTCGGGTCACATTCTTAACATACCGACGGGCCTAGAGGCGATAAGCACCGCCATGCCACGCGTTCCACAGCCCACTTAGGGCTTGCCCCCGTTAGCTTAGCAACAGTCGGGACAAAAGGCTGGGTTTCACACCTCCGCCCTCAAAAGGGAGCCAACAGACAGTATTTGTGAAAGGAAATGCATTAAATAGTGTGATCAGGGATTGTCTTTTCAGTTTTACAGTGACAATCTGTAGCCGAGCTTCCTTTATCACTCCCAACAGGTGAGGAATCACAAAAAAATTTTAAGTTTAAGTTTATAGTAAAATTTGGGCCTGGAGGTTTTTTGAGTTCACCAATCGAATGAAAAGACTCTAAATCCAGAATAGCAGCAGTTACATAATTGTGGTGTGATTATATTTTCAGTCTGAAATTTTTGTCCCTTTTGAGCACTTGTGAGTGAAAAAGAAACTCTAAAAAGCTTGTTTTGTATCGGCTGTACCATAAAATTACAAGAATTTATATGAATAAACCTATAATTTTCACATTATAATGCATCCCAGAGGACCCGAAGCAGATGGCCGCCCACCCAGAACCCAGTTCTGCTCCAAGTTTCTGCCTGTTAGAAGGGAGTTTTTCCTTGCCACCTTTACCAAGTGCTTGCTCATGATGGAAATTGTTGGGTCTCAGTAAATAAAAATGAATAAGAGTACAGTCTAGACCTGCTCTACATGAAAAGCGCCCTGAGATAACTTGTGTTGTGATTTGGCACAATATGAATAAAACTGAATTGAACTGAATTTGGGCAGGCCATGCCATCATCATCTATCAGTCAATAGCACATACTATCTGACAAACAAGCAAAAAAAGCATTTGCCAGATCTTTCAAAAATACTTCCTGATAGTTGAAGACATGAAATCCTAAAAACTCCAGATATATTTTGTATAGTAGGAGAGAACATCTTACCCGTTCGTCGGTGGCAGCCTTGGCACCATCTTCTGCTGGACTCTCCGGGACAGGCATTCGGGCCACGTAGAGGCCGTTGAGGGCGGCCATCATCAGCGGCCTCTTCATGGAGTCCACGGACATCTTCTGCCTCTCCAGCGTCTTCAAGAGAGAAGAGAATCCCGGAGTCACGGTCACAGGTACCGGCAGCATTGCAAGATTGACTGACCTGCACTGGCCTCAAAACGGCGAGCGCGCACATGTGGAGAAGTGGGTGGGGAGAGTCTGACGTGTGTGCGCATGTGTGTCCGGTTTGTAGGGCAAACCTGGCCGTACCAATCCCCTTGTATTCGGTCCAAAGGTGTGAACTAACAAGCCTCGTATGCAAAGCCTATTAAGAGTAGACTTGCAGCTTCTTATCCATCTCACTTCAGCCTCAACTTATTTTTGATGCTTTCATCCTCCTTTTGTCCTTCCTCACATATTTTTCATTCTTTTAGTCCTTTGTTTTTTCCCACCTACCTCTTTGGCTTCCCTTTCCTTGCAGAACACACGCTCCCTCTGTCACCCTGTCTACCACACTCTGCCAAACTCTGACCCACATTGCACAGTCCCTCCTTCCTCCACGGATTACCTCTCCTAATCTCTGATGCTATTAAACCTCCAGGACAGCTCCACCCTTCACCTCTCCATCTCCTCCATCCCCTGTGAGACAGTCAAAACAACAGCTTGAGGGTCACTTGGGGTACCCTCTAGGTATGAGATAAACCAGCTGGCATATATGAGGAGCAACAACATTTGGAGATCGAAATAGGCTGAAATATTATTGGAGGTCACTCTTGAACAGAGAGGTTTATCGCAGCTAAGTGAGGCGATTAAATGATTTAACTTATACCTGGACTCTGGTGTTGTGTCAAATGTTTGTGCCTCAACAGAGAGCCGACCTACACAGAAACAGCCAACCCAAAGAATAATCTGGGGGATTTATAAGGGTTTTAGCTGCCTGGGGGGACTCAGAGCCTAGTGCTACCCTCTCAGGTGCTGAACCCCGGATTACTGCTAATCAGGAGCTATGAAACTAGCTAGCAAACAACAGACTGAAATATTTAAAACTGCACAAGTAATGTGGGTTTTTTTGGTCCAGAATTTAAAGTTAATGTTGATGGATTTTATATGTCATGACCCCTTGTTTAAAGCTGTGATTCATACCACTTCCTTATACAGCACATGACATGATCATGCCTGTTATTGATACATGTTTATGTTAATTAATGCAATTTATGCCCATGCACTGCAATATTTTCATATAATAATAGAGTAGAACTAACATTTTTTTCATGGATTTCATTAATCAACCTGTTGATCATTTTGCATAATCAACTTACTTAATTGCTTTAATCTAAATATGATCAATCACAATTAGTCTGAGCTCAAGCCAATATTTTCAAATTCAGCCCAAAACTCAATTTGATCAGATTGCAAAAGTTGAAGTAATGAATGTACATCTTACCCTCTGAGCGATTTCCCTCTCCACTATGCTGTCTTCTAAGGAGAACATCTCTGACACCGGCCTCTCTTTGACTGGCTCCTTCCTCACCCGCTCCTTCACACTGGTCAGATCCGGTTCTGAAATGGATGGACCTAAAACCGCTCCATTCACCCCACCCTGGTCCCCTCGGGTCAGTGTCCCACCACCACCTGCACCACTACCAGCTCCAGGCCCACTAGGACTCTGCCCATTTTTGAGCACTCGGCCCTGGGCTTGGTTTGGGTCCATTGGTCCCTGGTTGCTCTGGGGTCCTTGATTGTGGTTGTGGTGGTGAGTGTGGTTGTGATTGTGGGCGTGGGTGCGGATTTGAGCATTGCTAGGAGGTCTCGGAGGACCAGGGTACTCTGGAGGGGGTTTGTTGGGCAGCTTGGCCAGAGCAGCCTGGAGCTGAGCGCTGATGCTGATGTCCTCATTGAGACCTGGGATTTGAACATCCAGCTCAGGCCTCTCCTCTTCCTCTTCCTCCTCCTCTTCACTCTCACTACTGTGTATGAGCATGGTAGCATTGGAGAGAGTCTTTTGATGCTGGTAGGCCACTGGCCCAGGTGGCGCTACAGAGGCCTCAGGTGCTTTCTGGGCAGGTATCTGCATGGGCAGCTCCTGTGGCTGCTGAGGAGGAGGTTGAGGCTGCGGTTGAGGTTGTGGTTGCGGGGTTTGAGGCTGGGGCTGAGGAATGGACTGAGGCTGAGGGGGCATCACGTGTTCTCTGAGAGTATTCCTCCGATGAAGGGGCGCATTCATGCCCTTCATCACCATGCCCTCCATCCCTCCTCCTCCACCTCCTCTCATGCTGCTGATCACCTCCATGCTGTGTCTCTTGCCCAGGGTGGAGCGGTGCTTTGCAGCTGCTGTTAGCGGCTCACTAACCTCCTGCAGGGACTGGTGCACCACGGCCGAGCTGTCCGGCTGGAAGGTCTTGACCGACAGCTGCACCATGCGGGTAACCAGCTCTGGACTGCTGCCCCCGATGCAGCGGTGACGGTGGCTGGCGAGGTCCGGGGTGCTGGTGGCCGGGCGGAAGGAGCTGGAGGGGTAAGGTGGAGGAGGGCGCGACATGTGGTTTCTCAGCATGTTAGCTGTAGCTGCATAGCTTCCCGCGTTGTTCCCCGCTTGTTTAGTATTCGCCAGCTCAGGTGTGCTGACAGTGTGAGAGATGGAGCTTCCTACACCTCCAACCCCACCACTGCCTCCACCTCCGTTAACGCAGGGTGAATGACAGGGGCCCTGGCTGCTGGCTGGTCCTCCCTGATGAGGGCCATGGGACACAGGTTTACTGTAGCTGATCTGCAAGGTGAATATTCACAGAAAAAACAGTGTGAGATGTAGAAAAGAGGAAGAAATACAAAAAAAAAAAAAAATCAAACAAAGAGCATCCACCTCTACCTGTGGTGTGTACGGTCCTGGGCTGGGCCCCAGGCCATGATAAGGGCCCCTCTCCCTCATCTCTGGCTGGCTATACACCAGAGCCTCAGGCTGGCGGTAAGCACACGCGTTACTGATGTTCAGACTGCGCAGTGATTGGCTGTGAAGGTCATGATGAGCGGGGAGCATGCGCCGCTTCTGCCGCATGACAGCATCATACTCAGGTGTGGGCCGGTAGGACGGAGCGATGATGGCGCTGTGGCGGTGGCTGGGGATGTAGTCAGGGCGCATGAGCTCACTGCCAGGGATGCTGAGGTTGGAGGACATTGGCGAAGGTGGGACAAAGGTCTGGGAATGATTGAGGGAGCTCAAGCTGGGGCTGCTGTACATGCTTCCATTGGGAACAGTGCCGTTACGGAAGGGGAAGTCCACCGGGCAGCGGTCCAGACTGGTCTCTGACTTGTAGTAAGGGTCGTCATGGAAGATACTGTCTGAAGATCAAAAGAGAGAGAAAGAAATACTGAAATAGCAGGTTTAATTTTTATAGATTTGGGATTTTTTGTGTGGTGTGTCTTTCTGCATCTCTACAAACAGTTGGTGGAGTTGTATGCATCAGCTTTCCCCAAAATATAGCAAGTAATAGAGAATACAGAATGATGAACCAAAGTATGTAAATTAAATGAAATCAGAAAAAAAATGATATGATATTGTTTTTCAATTGTTTTTAATTCCTCAAGTTTGTCCTTTAGACTGGGGGTGCCCAAACCTTTTCCAACTCAATGGTGGGTCACAGGCCAAAAGCAAACATCTATTGTACTATTGATGCAAAATGGTACTATGATCCCAAGTTCACTTAATTGACTGACTTCCTGAGCAAAGTATCACTCTGCTAAATGTGCTCAGATTATGAGAAATACTCACTAAGGATCCTACATATTTCATGAATATCTTTACTTCACCCGAAACCTTTGGTGGACCAAATCGAACCTTATGGTTGGCCAACTTTGGCACGCAGACCAAAAGTGAAGGCTTTTTGTTTATTGGTTTTAGCTGTTGATGAACAGAACTTGTGGTACCTTCAAGGTGTTTTTGTTGTGGCAAAAATGATGATTGTTTTTGGTCTGGTTGTCCTGCGGTACCAACCACAGTGGGAAAAAAATTGTGAAAATGTCCTCCTAGTAGTCGTAGTACAAACTTGGAACAGGACAGATTTGGGATATTTTCTTCCTACCACATTGAAGGAGACAGTGGTATGCATGTTATTCCTCTTTATTCAACAAACAGAGCATTCTCTCGTGTGAAACTATTTCAAGCCCACAAGCAGGCAGACATACATAATCTCCATCCACACAAGCGCACTGTGATGCCTGAGGTCACACTACAGAATCACACCCACGCAGCGCAGCACACCCAGAATGTTTTTCCACTCGCTCTGTTTTACTGTGGGGCCGACATGAGTGAAGCTCCTCGGATTTAAAAGCAGACCAAGTGTGTGAACAAGTCAATGAAAGAGCGAAGCACAAATGAGGTCACCGCTCGGCATCCCAAACGTTGGGCTCTAATTGGCTGGGAGATCGTTAAAATACAAATGGGATGTGAGTCACAGGCCTGATGGGAAAGACACAATTAGCTCCATTCAAATGCTGCAGTTATTATCAGTGAAGCGAAAATCATAAATCACACTATGGTCAAAGCAGTGAGTTAGAGGGGTTGAAAGTTATTTTAAAAGTGTTTGCGTGTGAAATCTGTGTTTTTACCTTGAGAGCTCTGTGTGTCTTGATAATGCTCTCCATACTGGGAATGCATCGACTGGAAGTTACAGGACTGGGGCCGTGGCTGAATGAAGAAATACAGTGAAGAAGAAAGCGATTAAATGTTATACTCCATTACGTTATGCATATCATCATGATCTGGACAAACAACCTATAAATGTAACATTGCAATCTTTCCTAATTAATAATGACATTCAATAGGTTTCATTTTCTTGGCATTCAATTTCTTTCTGGCTTACATCTAAACAACAGGTGACTGTGACCGACCCAGATCTACTTTAGGGCTGCGGACCTGTCAAACGCCAATGCCTGCGGTTCTCCAGACAGACATCTGAGCACTCCAGTGGACTGCCTGAACAGCTATTGTGCCACATTTAGCCTAGCCATTGTCTGGCCAGCAGGGAGGGAGACGCACAAATCACTGCCTTCATTGTCGCACCGGAAATCAGACCAAGCAACACCCTTGCAAACTTTCCAACAACACCCACCACACCACCAACGCACGTTAAAACCAAGGCTCCATGGCACAATTAAGAGCTGCCCTGAGTGGGAGAGCAGGGTCAAATCTCTAACCACAGCCGTTTCTGTCCTCCCTACCAAAATTCTCCCTCTGTCTCCTGGCTTCTCGTCCCATTTATAAAAGGCCAGAGGCAATAATAAACACGACTGTGTCAAACCACTGAGCCATATTAAACCAAGCAAATGATTCTGACGGTACCAGAGATATGCGGTGGGTCCAGGTGGGTCTCCTCCTGATTGGTGCAGGTGAGTGAGTGGGCCTGAAGAGAAATATTGGGTGACAACATAAGCACAACACAATTTGTTTTTGGTGTTACATTTTTTTTACATAAATTTCAAATGGTTGGTGAACTCTTTTTTAAAAGTTAAATGGCAGATAATACTGGATATGTAAGCATTTTAATGGCCTTCAGCTGGCTGAAGTGGCCTTGAGACTCACTCTGCACAGATTTTGTTCTGTTTGTAGAATTTGTGTCTGGCCGTGAAAAGACGAGCGATGTACTTGGCCATTTCCATGTCCTCCTGCAGATACGCACAAAGAGAGAAAAAAACATTCATATTTAAAATTAACACAGTTGTATTTATAGAAACTCGAGCGAATTCGCCCCTGTATTTGTCTCTGTGCAGGGATATCAGGGAATGTGTTTGTGCTTTTTTTTTTTGTTTAACTTCCCACTGGAAACCTTGTGTGAAGCATGTGTGTATGTGCTGAGGCCACCTGACAGACACAACACTCACCATGTGAAAAATGATGGTGTCGTCTCTGCTCGTTATCTCCACTGTGATGGCTGACTTGTTGTGTGCGATGGTGCCGATGTCCTTCCACCTGTCACATGCACAAAATGCACACAAGGATTGAATTTTCCCACAAAAAATTCATTCATTTATTTGTATTATCAACACTATCTCATGATCACAGATGGGGTCAAAATTCATACAGGGCTACAAAAATAGATGCATAGAGGGGGGGAAACTTACTTGTGGAGCATGATGGATCTGCCATTTCTGTGTTTGACAAACACCCCAATAAAGGACACACCAATGAAAATGTCGTTGGTGTAGTTGTCCTGTGGAAGAATTAATATAACATCGTAAAATCTTTTACAATCAAAGAAACTGGCTACTCTGTAGAGCAGTGGGTGTCTGTGTAGGAGGCTGGGGGTGAAACAGTATTTATCTACCTTAGCAGGAAAGCTCTCCTGGCCAAAGCCGTCCAGTTTCTCCACCTCCTTGATGTACAGCAGCTCCGCTTCAGCAGTCTGCATTCGACTGGAAAGCACAGACACCAGGCACTAAGTATCTCACTGTCCCAATTTTTCTTTCTTTCTTTTTCATATGTACACATGCACACACTAGCATAAAACAAAGCTGACAGTACCAGTGACTCTTGTGCTCCTCTGCGACTTTCTGGGTCCAGTCCTCCAGCACCTCATCTCCATTAGGCCAGTTCTGAGAGGAGGAGGAGAAAAGGAGAAGAAAAGAAAGGGATGATGAGAGAGGATTAATGATATAGAGATGGCCAGTCGAACAAGAAAAAGTGAACCATCTGGTCAATGACCTTAACTCATTAAAACACAGTTTTGCAGCTAAACTGTGTTTAGCTGTGTAACGATGAGCATCACACAGCTGGAAATGTAACAGAGTTAAATTGTGTTTCCTTAATGTACTGGAATACTTTTATTATCCACTAGATCTTTATCTCAGCACTTACTGTCACTCAGATTCTTGCTTGTTCTTTTTCTGTTTTCTGTCTGTCAACCAGGTATGCAGAGGGAGGAGGAACACAGGTGACACAAGAATGTGTGCCTTCAGGCAACACAGAGAGAGACACACACTTATATTTGTGTTTGAGGACTCACCACTGGGAAGAGAACGTACTCCCTGAGGAAGTCCTGAGACTTGAACCCAGTGAAGTCTCCAAAGTCAGCTAGAAAACATAAAACACACATTTATTTATCATCTTTTGGCAAAAAACAATGTCATACCTTTTTCGTGTACATGAATGTATAATGCAGTGTTTTTAAGTATTGTGTTAAGATTTTAGAGATTGTAAATACACAATGCTTTTGTTATAAAAATTTTTACAATTTGTTGAAACCAAAGCCAATGTATGTCTTGTTCCAAGTAACATATTTTGATATCAAGGCTGTTGTTAAAACTTTGCTACACTTTTTAATGTAGCTACTGTTTTTTAAGTGTTGTATAATGATTAGGAAGAAATTTGCAGAATTGTCACATCAGGGAGCCAGTATATTTTTGCTAACAGTCTTCAGTGTAACCAGAAACTACTTCTTAGCTAAATTAGTACCTGATTTGTTTCATTCTCACTCCTCGTATGCTGAAGAATTTGTGCACCTTATTGTTAAATGTTAGAAAAATAAATGTCTAAAGCACACCAGTAATATCCCCTCCTGCACACCATCACCACAACATGCTCGGGCATCCAGATCAGGTCTCCGAGTGCATCTTATGTACTGTTCTGCTGTCTGTCGCACAAAAGGAAGTGCAGCGCAGGATCTACGTCTCCTGACAGATAAGGGTCTTCCTGATGCTGCTAAGGCCAACCTTGGAACGAGCGATAAGCCAACTGTCTGTTTACATTCCCCCCCGAGACACAGACAGCACCCAGGAACAAGACTGAGGAGATGGAGTGTGTATGTGTGTGTGTCCAGACTGATACCATAGGAACTCAAGTGGACTGGGCTCTCCCAGTGGTATGCAGCCATATTAGGTAGTGAAGTCAAGATGACCTGAGAAAGTGTGAGTTTGTGCTCGCTCGTTCTCTCTTGTGCTGCCTGTCTCCCTCTGGTAGATTATTCACATGGGATGTTTGTTCATGCACGTGTGTGTGTGTGTGTCTTACCTTGTACTGCTAGGCCAGCTAGTCTGATCCCCTGCTCCACCGAGCAGTGGAGACGTCCATCCAACACCTCCTTCTTCACCTGCAGGTAATACTGATACCTGGAAGGAAAGAAAACACAAAGAAAGCATTATTCAGGTGCTATAAGCTCCTATTTAAGTAGTTGACTAGTTGACATTATTGTTCAACAACAATAGGAGGGATTGCTATGAATTTTGATACACACACTTGTGTCCACCTCAGAATGATTTGTAGGTCAGGTCAAAAGTGTAAAAATTGTAAACTAATGACAATGCCATCAGTTTTGTGTTTAGTGCTATTGTTTAGTGTTAGAGTCTTGTTCTGACTCTATAATACAGCCTTTCTAAACAGCTAAACTGTACAAAAAATCTGACTAAGTGGGTGGTAGTTTTCAGAAACTCACCAGAGTTTGGTTGGTGGTTAATGTTATTTTTCCAACTAGCCACACTGTCTCTGAACACCACTTATATAAAATCGACTTGGAAAACATGATGGGGTTCAGTTCAACACATTCATCCAAAGAAAGTAAGAAGAGCTGCACTCCTGGCGTTGCACATTAGCAACTGAGCGATTGCAAACATCCACTGAGACACCACAGAGAGACATATTCTTCTGCTTCTGGTTTGTGCAACAGAAAGTATGCGTCAAGAAAGTATTGGCAACAGCACGAGCTGGTTAAAACAATGCCAGAGAAGTCTGTTGCAGAATCCGAGCGAGGAATGAGTGAATCACCTCTATTTGAAATACCAGTGACTCATTTCTGACTTGAGAGGAATGCCAAATGTATACCAGCAGGAGCCAAACAATATGGTTTATAGGTCTGTAAATTTACAAGTATGCTACACGGAGCTGACGTTAATCAGGACTTAGTTTAATCTTACGTAGGACCGACACAAGTGGGACAAAAGTATTATAATTGCTGTGTGAATGTGAGGTTTTGTGCAGTGGTGGCTTTGCCAAGTGTAAGCTGATATGATGACACTGTTGTGAGATTGTTGAGGCCTCACATAACGTGGTAAAAGTCCCAAAACCGAGAGGCCGAAATACACCGAGCTAGTTAAGTTCTCTGAGCTCCTTTTGTCCACTTTTAGCTGTGGTCCAGCTGGATGTTTGTCTTTTGAAGAACGGAGCGGCCACACAGGAGGAAAGAGAGGACTGTCAGGGCGACCGGGCTCGGCTGCCTAGGAACTCGCGCACCGTTTCCTGTTTGACCGCAGGCCGAGTCGCTCCAACGCAGGCTGTGAGACACCTTTTCTGACGCGCACGCGCAGCCAGAAAGACTGAAGAGTGGAAGCGTACATCAGACGTCTATGTGGAAACCACTGAGCTATACATGCTTAGTCATTCACTCTCAAACACACACACTATTTAGAATTGATTGCTCAATTTTCTTCCCTCCTCATTCATTCATTAGCTCCATCTCTACTCTGAATTTACCCTCACAGTTTTCATGCCCTCCTTCACCCCCTCATGTGTTTCATGTTCATATTCTTCTTCACATTCTCTCCCCCACTTCTTTCCTCCTTTTCTTTTTTGAGCTCCACTCGGCATACTCCCGGGCCTATAATCTGACCCCGCCCTCCTCCCTCACCCTGTCATTACACCCGTTGGCTAAGCTGCCATTCAGTTCCCGTGGCAACCCTCTAATTAGCCAACCCCAACCGCCGCGGCTGCATCGGGGGGAGGAGGAGCTTGATGCGGTCTGGAGGGGGGGGAGGAGCATCGCGGGACACAAAACCCTTCAAATGACTGCGGACTTTGTTTTTACAAACTCTCCATGTTTTCCCAGCGCTCTCCGTATGGGGTCTGGGGAAATGTTGAGGTTGACAGTGGTTGGTTCTCATTCTGAGGTTCAATGGTAACAACATGATGGTGTTTATGCATATGCGAGGCCAGCGGTGAAGAGGCGGACGGTAAACTGTTAAAATAACTATGAACAAGTGAAAGCATGACAGTGAAAGGCAGTCAAGGGAAGTCTCAGAGAGCCACGAATGAAAGAGCCGCAGAACAGTGAAAACATGAAAGAGCCTTGGATCAGTGGTTCCCAACATTTTCTGCTTTTGGCCTTTAAGACAAACCTTTGTTTACTTGTGAATCCTGTACACAAGTTGCACATGTGTGCATGTTGTGACCACTTCATTTTTGTTTTATTTGAATACTTTTCAGGGGCCCAAAGAGGTAAAATAACCAGTAATTCATGACAAAATATGCCAATGAATAAACCCAATGAACACAATTCTCTGTATAGTAGCAAAACTATGACAACAGCTGCAACAATTAGTCGATTAGTCAATTAGTTGATTGAAAGAAAATTAATCATCAACTATTTAATTAATCAAGCAAAAATATCAAACATTTGTTGGTTCTAGCTTGTTGAAAGTAAGGATTTGCAGCTATTCTTTGTCCTTTATGATAAAGTAAATGAAGGTTTTGGAGTGTTTATTGGACCAAAGAAGCAATTTGAAGACGTCACTTTGGGCTCTGAGATATTGTGATGAACATTTTTCACAACTTTTTGACATTTTATAGACAAACAATTAAAATAATCTGCAGATTGATCGATAATGATGGATAGTTGCAGCCCTAACTAGGACTGGGCAACATCACCTAAAATCCATATGAAACTACATTTTTAATATTTGTTTCAGTGTAATCACATTCTGGCCGCACTGACTATTTCTCCTGAGCCTACAACTACGTACATGTCCACAAAGACATCATTATGGCTGCACGCACCTGGCACATATGTCAGCATGACATCACTATGCTGTAATAACAGGTGAACATACATACATAGACATGAGGCAGAGCTTTCCTCACTGAGAGCTACTTGTGACTTCCACCATGGCAGAGTGCTCTGCTGGCACTCCAGGCAGCCACACAGGCACAAAGAGCCCTTTATATGCCCACGCATGTTCAAGCCCCGCTCAAGACACGCTGCCAGATGTCCAAGTGGCCTGGACAACAAGCCTGCGAGCATGTGTGCATGCATGCATGAATGTGTATGTGTGTACGTATGCCTCCTCCGCCCCCTCCACCTCTGCAGTGGTGTGACCCTGACCACCCCCTCAACCCTGGATGGGTCCAGACGGCTTGTGTGTGGGAGGCAGGAGGATTTCGCTTTGAAATGTGTTGAATCAGCAAGGGGCACAACAGAGTACAGCTGTGTGTGTGTCTGTGTGTACACGTGTGTGTGTGTGTTAGTGATAACTAGCTGAACAAAGCTAGGATTTCAAGGCTGTTGGTGCTGTTAGCCTTGGGGGCTCCTGAGGCCAGTTGGCCTCGCTCCGGTCAACAGCTCTCTGTTTAGGTTCCTCACTTTCTCTCTCTGGGCCACTTTGCCCCCTCCTTCACATCAGTGAGACAGAAGGAACAGAAGGCTTCAACCACACACACCTTCTGCAAGATGTGTGTAGCTTTTCAGAAAGAAAAAAGAAAAATGTGGTGCAGGATATCTAGTTACAAGTGAGTAATATATAGGAGGTAGTATGGGATTAGTGCAAAAAGCAGTTCAGGGGTCGAACACAGAGCAGCAGACTGTGGATGATATACAAACACACAAGCACACAAAGATTTCTGTCTCTATACAAATAAAACAAGGAAGTCAAAAACACTCCCAACAACTTGCTTATGTCCAGTATTGTGATTGATGCATTTCTCTGATTTAAATTCTCGAATTGAGAAGCAAAACATTTAAAAAGAAAAACATGTTTGAAGTTTTCACAATGACATAATCTGACTATACAGCAATAACTGCAACTATGAGGATACACTGGTGTCACAGTAAACAGTGTTTACATGGGCTCCAACTATCTTGTATTAATTAATTACATTGACTTCCATTTATTTTCTGCAGATTTACCCTAACCTAACCTTAACCCAAGTCTTTACCCTAATATTTCATGATTTACGTTATGGGGACTTGTGTTTTGTCCCCATATGGAAGGCGAGTCCCCACAATGTGACTGTGTCAACAGATTTATGTCCCCACAACATGAGTAATACACGTCGGCACACAGACAGACATAGTTGAGCCCCCTGATCTGGGTAATTTTCACAGCTGCATGGAGGGAGGAAGAGAGGGAAGGAGAAACAGATGAATGGATGGACGGGAAGAGAGGGAGATCTAGTATCAGGTTACACATCAGTCAAACACTCAACTTCAAAGACCTGACCACATGATAAAACTCACATTACTTTCTCAGTAAATCTCATTTACTCAGACGAGACGGAGTCAACACTCTTTATGGTCTTTATGGTTTCTGGCAACAACTTGCGATGAATTTGTTTATAAAAATCCATTATAATTTTTTTCTTACGGTCTGATTGCTGTCAAAGTGAACAGAAAAAAAAAAGTATTTTAAACCAATGACCCACATCTCAGTCGGTAACAAATTTAACTACATATATTTTAAGGTCAAAAAGCAGGATGCAATATTCTAATTTTGAAAGCAACTTTCCCTCAAAATGGGTTTTGTGAAACAGTAAATCACAGCACAAATGCCCCAAAAACCAAATCCACTCACTCATACTGTTTTTACACACAAGCACAAACATACTTTTCTATGCGGACACATAAATATGTATAAGTTCCAGCACAAACACATGCGGGCAGGGAGCTAAAACCACATAAATAACAAGGTACAAACCCAAAGCAAAGTCTCGCTGGCAAACTTTTACTTTCTCTGTCCCCATTTGTCTTCTTCTTTGCCTCTGTCATTCTTTCTCTGAACCCTGCCCTTCCCCCTCTTCCTTCATCAGACCAGGTGTGGAGAAAAAAAACAAAGATCTGCTTCACTGGATCTGACCCAAATCAAACGTAAGTCAATAAATTATCTAGGCTTTAAAAAAAGGGGGGGATGTCATTTGTAACTGTTGTTATTCTCACACTGATTGATGGAGTTTTCAAAGGAACATAGAGACAGTGAAAACATGCTTTTAAGATACGGTACACCCCTGATTAGGTCTGGGTAATAAAAAATGTGTTTGAACTTCATCAGAAAAGTTGTAAGGATTGTTTTCAATTTGATGTGAAGAGAAAAAAAAAGCATGGGGCTTTTAGAAAAGTTTGCCTCGGGGAGCGTGTATGTTCTTACAATGTGCTGTATTGTGACTAACTCTTCTGACAGGGCTGCAGCTGGCTCCTGAGAGGATTCTTGGGGGAGTGCGCGAGGTGTGTGAGGTGAGAGAGTGTGTGTGTGTGTGTGTGTGCGAGCATGTGTGTGTAAGTGTGTGTTTTGTATACCAGACATCCCCCACCCCCCTTTTACCCCCAGCACTTCTGCTGGGAGGAATGTGTGGTCCGCCTCCTACGCTGGACGGCTGTGCCAACATTCCTGACTGAACAGAAAAGGAGAAAGAGGGAGAGAGAGAGAAAAAAAAAAGGAGGACGAAGCGACCGAGAGAGAGATTAAAAATGTGGGACCAGAGATGTGGAGATCAGATCTTGATAAAGGAGTAGGGGTGACACTATGTACAGGGATTGTCAGAGAAAGAGAGGGGGCTTGAGAAACAGAGGTGACCATTGTTCCTTAAATTGCCCCTAAGGCCCCATCATAACCCCTTCAACCCCATAACCCCCATACACACACACACACACACACACACACACACACACACACACACACACACACACACACACACACACCACAAAAGCCCGCAGGGGTTTCCTGGAATACCGTCCCTTTACCAGAGCAGATCCTGGCTTCTGTATAACGAACCTGCAGGCACACACATACACACTCCAGTTTCTCTATCACACACACACACACACACACACACACACACACAGTGAGTTTATCAGATCACTAAAACAGGATGATTTCAATGTCTAGTCATGCCTTTCAAAAATAGCCAGGAAATTCATCAGTGCAAATGGTTCTCACACACACACACACACCTTAAAACTAACTCTGGCGTCAAAACGTCAAGCTGTGACCTGCAATCGACCTTTCCCACATCCAGCGAAGCAGAAGCCGCAAATTCACCAGCTCAGTGCGAGTCAGACCTGCAGAGTGTGTGTGTGTGAGACTGAGAAGGAATCTGAGATGGCAGACTGTCCACTACACACTGACCCCTGGATGCCCTTTTCACAGCTAGTTGAAGGTGCTCATTCACACTCTCTCTTACACACACACGTACTGTGGCATTAGGAGAAAATGGCTGCTGTTGTTAAATATACCTCAGCCTGACAATCAGACTGACGTGACATCAATCTGGTGGATGTTACTCTAATCTCATCAATCTCAAGCAGGGAGCCTCATTCTTAATCCCACCTGCTTAGCTGTGATTGGTTGCCTGTTCCTCCAACCTGTGCAAACACTCATCAGTGGGAACGTAGCTGAACAAATCAGTGATGTGGGCAACGATTCATACTGTAAGTGGTGTTTGAGGACTCTTTACCTGGTGGCTTCTTGCTCCAGCCGGGAAACACTGGGCACGTAGAACATGACCCCGAAGAAGAGCAGGGGCTCATTGCCAAACTTGTCCAGCTGCTTCTTGAGGGGCTTCTCCAGCTCCACCCAGCGATGGGCCGGGGCCTGGGTCTTTCCCTGGAACCACAGCCCGAAGTAATGGGTCTAGAGAGACGGAGAGAGGATCAGTGTGGCTGATGAAGGAAAAGGAAACAGGACAAGAAGGATGGAGGTGGGACGAGGAGGAAGCAAAAAGGAGAAGATGAGCTGGATGGAGAGAGTAATAGGTGGAGGAAATGACTCAGAGAGACCGAAGGGAGATGGAGGAAATGGCGGTAAATGGAAAAGACAAAGTATTAGGATGGGAAATGGGGGTTTGTAGGAATGGGAAATTGCAAATTAGTTAAGAAATACATTGGGGACAACTGAGGAGAGCAGAGAGGGGATTCATAAGGAGCTGAAATACGACAAGCACATATTTTTCCTTCAAATCTGATCAAACCTTTGACGTCAGCAGCATAACTCTATTAAGCATAAATATTAGACATGAGCCATCACCAGTAAGATTGCCCTGCCCCAAAATGAAAACAAAGCCTCTCGGCCATTATTTTATCTAGACGTTCATATGCTGTTTGAAAATGAAACACAATTCAGCTATAAATACAACATCCAGGAACAACGACAAAGGCCTTTTCAAGCGATATGATCAACTCATTTAAAGTGGTGAATTCTCAGCAAATTTCATCTAAAACATGTGGCTCAAACAAGAGTGAGCGGTTCAGCAGATGAGCTGCAACCAGTCTAGACAGCGCAGGATCAGCCATTACCTCAACTTTGAGCTACTTATTTCCTTTGGGCCGGTTTCTTCACATTTGATGTATGACATTCTAGATACGTGTTGTAAATCTTAAAGAACCCTGTTTACAAGGATCTGGGGCAGGTTTCAACATGGTGAGATTTGCAACATGAGATCATTTCCTGTCACGTTTCACTAATCAAAACAAACACCATACTTGCAAATACCACCCCTGCAATTTGGGAGAGACAGTCATTTGTGAAACATGACACTCCAACCATTTGTGTGTAAGCATTGCTCACAAATGGCTTTTTGTGAAACGGCCCCTGACCTGGATCAGTCTCCTAAATAAAGATCAACAAGTGTGTCAAACTAATTCACAGTTTAGCCTAGTTTAGTTAGCTAATTGGTGACCACGTAATTCTTAAAACACAATGATATTTAATTGGCTTTGTGTGTGTCATTCATATGACGAACAGGTAAGCACACCTGTTTTGTCTGCATGGTTCGACTCTGCTGTAATGAAAGTCATAAAGCTGCACGCTGCAGCTGCAAGGGCACAAACACTCCTTCATCACATGCAAACAGACACACGCTCAAGGCCTCAGGCGCGGCAATAAAGAAGAACACAACACATTCAGATGGACGCACGCATACACACACAGCATCCTGAGATAGCGTGCATGCATGGGGGCAGACGGCGGCTGAAGCCGAGGCGTCACAACGTCTTATTTATAACATCGCTGACACCTGGCAAATACCACAACACTATGTGAGTACGCACAAGTGCACCGCCCCTCTCTCTCACACTTTGTCAGCAGCTCCAGCAGGCGCACACACACAGTTGAACACACGTATTCATCAAACTCCATCAGTCATCAATCAAGCAGACACATTCTCTCTCTGATGTGCAAACAAACTGGCCTGTCACACACAAAGCAACTCCACATGACAAACAATAAACCCCATGCAAAGCGACACACATCTAGCTTGTAATGACAACAAGCAGCAGAC
Organism: Holacanthus passer; assembly: GCA_025331565.1. Taxonomy (NCBI): domain Eukaryota; kingdom Metazoa; phylum Chordata; class Actinopteri; family Pomacanthidae; genus Holacanthus; species Holacanthus passer. The sequence continues at coordinate 4,062,513 of JAFREQ010000034.1, forward strand.
ACATGGCCAGAGGGAAGTGGATGTATTTGCTCCCTGGTACAACCCAGATTCCAGAAAAGTTGGGACACTGTGTAAAACATAAATTAAGCAGTTTGACCTCATCAACTTCATCGATTTTTGTAAATATCTGCTCATTCTGAATTTGATGGCAGCAACATGTTTCAAACAAGTTGGGACAGGAGCAAAACACCTGTTTGGATCATTCCACAGGTAAACAGGTTCATTGGTAACAGGTGATAGTATCATGATTGGGTATGAAAGGGGCATCCTGGAAAGACTCAGTCGTTCACAAGCAGGGATGGAGAGAGGTTGAAACCACTGTCAGTCAGTGTTTGCAAATTTATTCACGTTTTACACAGCGTCCCAACAGTTTTGGAATCTGGGTTGTATGAGTCTACCTGTGTGAGTGCAGAGCAAGGTGATGGTTAAACCTTGATCAAGGGAAATGTAAAGAATATTGGGGACCAGAAGAAAAGGGAGGAGAGAAAACACAGAGAGAGAGCATGGACAGGAGGGGTGAAATGGGACAGGGGGATGAGCAGGATCTCTTTCTTCTGCAGTGAAAAGAGGACAGAGGTAGCCACGCTTCGTTAGAGACAGACAAGGACCCTGCAGGAGAGAGACAGCAGAGGGCAGGGAGACACACACAGGGTGTGGGGAGAGACACGTGGCCATAACACACACACACACACACACACACACACACACACACACACACACACACACACACACACTGACAATGCATTCATAAATGTGTGCAAGTATGGAAAGTTTTGCTTGTTTTTTCCTGTGTATCCTTGATACGGTAGATTACCAAATTGGTGGGTGATATGAAAATATATATATATATAATATTATATGAGATGGTCTCTTGTCAGAAATATTGCCATATAGTTTAAACCATTGCAGCTCTCCCTTTATATATGTGGATTAGAGCATTATGTCAATAATGTTGTACATCAAAAAGCATGACTATTTATAGCAATTTCTACTTCATATCAAATTTGATGAAGTACTTGGATGAGTCAGGATATTTTTTTCTGAATGAGCCAAAAAATGACATACATACAAAAACATATGAAAATATGAATATGTTGCAATATAAATTCACATGTACAGTGTTTTTTTTAAACTAATAATAATATATAGTATCTGTTGAAGGTTACATTAGCTGATTTTTTATTCCGACATTCAATACCTTTATAATTACATCATTTGTATGCCTTCAAAGAGTTCAATGTGTCCCTCAGAATTAGTTTCCTGGTGCGGTGAAAAACAGAAACAGCACTTTAACACTAAAACTATTCATTAAAACCTCAATATGTGTATGCACCAGCAGTTCCTCCTTTTGCCTTTATGAGTTCAAATAAAGTCTCAATCTCAGAATTTCTACAGACGCATTTAAATAAAGCCACAAAACATGAAAAAAAATCAACCTTTACAACATGCTTGCACTAGGGTCACATAATAAAAAAACTTCTCCTCACCTCCCGGAGCTCCAGCCTTTGGGCCACCGCCTCCAGACATTCCTGTCCTGTGCTATCCACCGACAGAGTGCATTCAATCACAGTGCTGTCCAGCAGGCGAATCCGTGTCACAAAGTAGTTCTTGCTCAGGACGTTGTAGCGCCGTGTGCGCCGCAGCTTCAGCCGGAAGGGCATGGCTGGCTGGAGGTCACGGCTGAGTCAAAGGTCAAAAGTCACTTTGGGAGCAAGCAAGCGGAGAGAGGGGTGGGCGGGCTCTATGACCTGGCCGCTGCCCTCCTCACTCTCGCACGACGCCAGCCACACCACCGGGTGGAGAGATGCACCCTGGCAAGGCGCTGGCCCATTCCCAAAGATGTCCAGAGAGGAGGAGGAGGACGATGAGGAGGAGGAGGATGAACGGGTGCTGCAGGGAGAGATGAAAAAGAGAAGGTTGGTCAAGAGCAAGAAACTTTTAGATTGTTTCGTGGCTTCTTTTCAAACTTATACTCTCACATTTCATCCCACAGGAGTGCAAAAAAACTACAGAGTGCTCTAATCAGCAAACATTCATCCTATGATATCACACCCTCCCAACACCATATTTACACCATATTATCATCCTGCCTCCCTCCCATAAACAAGCAGAAACAAAAAACAGACGAGGCAAGCAGAATCACCGGCGATAACAGCAGTGGCGGCGGCAGCGGTGATGTTAGCAGAGTCAGGAATCGCACGGTAGCAGACAGCTTTATCCTATAGTTATGGCAGCTGCGCTCGCTCCAGCCCCATGAGGCCCAGCGTCGGGCAAAGCCGGGAGACAGAGGCAGAGATGTAAGGCTATGGATGAATGGACATCAAACGGCCGAGCGCAGACATCCATCTGAACCCAGCAGCTGGCTTTGAGGAACTAATGGAGCTTCTAAGTCTCATATCTGCTTGTGTGGGAGGCCTTTCCTTTCCTTTTTATCTCCCCTCTAACTCTCTCTCTGCCCGGCTGCAGCACAGTGCCAGACATTGTAGTGTACAGTGCAGCAGTGTGCAAGATCACACACTCATGTGCTTCCAAACACACAGTTTTTGTCATTTACAGCCACCAAACAGAAAATGTGAATTCATGTTGTCAGTGAGAAGCTCATAAAAGTGTGAATTACTGCAACAGAAGTGCAACATTATAAGGAAGACAAGCCAACACACACACACACACACACACACACACACACACACACTGTGGTTTTAAGGTTGAGACAGGTCTTTGGGGAACACTTTGAACACATCTCTGGGTTAGTCATCAGTTCTTAGCTTTCATGTCTGTGATGAGGAAAGAGCTTTGAAGTAGGGCACGACACACAAACACAAGTATATTTACTATATATATATATACATACCTGTAATATATACTGTACGCAACACTGAGAGGCAAACCTGACAAACTTCACACAGGTTAAACCCAGCTTTAATTTGGGTGATTTAGCCACCGAGTGATTCCTTTTACGAAATAATGCCAGTGTTGTCAACAGGAATTAATTCAAATAGCTAAAAGCAGTGTCATTTCAAGGGTGGTGGCCACTTTGTAGTCTTGTTAGACAGGAACTAGAGCACAAAACCAAGGGAAAAAAAGGCTCCACACCTCCTAAGCAGGGAAAGAACAACCTTTGCTCCATGAGAAAAAACCATGGGAAATGCAAATTCTAAAAAAAACAGCGGAAAAGCACATTAAAAATATGGAGACAAAACAGAAAAATGCATGAAAATAAAAAGAACAAAACAGAATCAGAAGAAAGAAAAGACCAAAATACAGCACGACAATGCTCCAGTGATCAGGAGAGGAGAAAAGGGGGGAGGAGGAGAGGTAGGAGGAGGAGTAGAGAGGGAGTGGATGTGTTGCTTCTTGTCCTGGGCTCTGGCAATGTGCTGTTGATAGTCAGCTTGGACCCCGGCCCAGATTCCTCTCTGCTCTGACTGGAAAAACAGAGCACACCTGACACAAGTATGCACCACAAGGAAGGAAAGTGTGTGTCCATGTGTGTGTGTGACAAGGCTGAGTGAGCGGGAGAGAAAGACACAAGGGGGAGGTTGTCTTGAATGAGAGGGCGAGAAGCTACAAACTGCTGACTTACAGCCGTGTTGTTTGGGACGAATTGAATCACACTTGCTTCACGCTTGTCTTTTGTAACAGCCGTGCCCCTCTGGGAGCCGTAACACATTCCTTACTCCTGAATCCATCCGAGACAGCTCACTGTAGTGTGGCATCATCTGATTCGTGTGGTATTTTTTTTTTTTTTTTTTTTTTTTTTGGGGCGATCATGCCAACACACACGTACGGAGCTAGAAAGCCACAGCAAGTGAATAATTGGGCTACAATGGGTGAGTAAATCAGCTTAGCTTTGGGATATGTGGCCACCGTGACCCCAGTCGTCACCACAGCACCCTCTGACCCCCCCCCCCTCGCTCCTCTGGCTTGGGTTTAAGGGAAGTGACATCACAGGTTAACGGTAAAACCTCCCCAAAATGCCTCAAGAAATGTTCCCAAGCACACAGGCCCCGCGAGATCACTGTCAACAAGTGTACAGACGCAGATAAACACGCAAATAAAGACACATACTTTCACTGTGTAGTGTACAAACATAGACATGCATGAACAGGGAACACCACAAATGCAAACACACATACAGGATCGCACACACACACACACACACCAGGTTCTTCAGAGGTTAGCCAAAGGACCAGACAGCAGTTAGTGCAACTCTAAACTAGTAATCAGTGGCATGGTTGGGAGTGTGTGGTTGAGTAAAGCCAGACAGACAGACAGACAATAGCTTGGGACCGAAGCCACTCCTCGACACACACACACACACACACACGCACACACACAAAAACGCTGCTTCAACGCCGCTACAGCAGCATTCTCTCCCAACCGTCGTGTTTATTTCCAGCGTGCAAAAACAGCGTATACGTTTATGAATTTGCACATTGTAATTTTGTGGCATGGAGAAAACGAGAGGGAAAACTGAGGGAAGAGGGTTGTTTTTCTTTTTCAGGGTAGCAAGCGTTCGGCTAAATATATATGAAACCATTCCCATCTTTTGTTGTGTTTCTTTCTTTATCCCGCTAGACTGGTGTGGTGAGGGGCAATAAGGTGAAAAAAAAATCTTTTTTTCTGTGTGTGTTTAAAACCACTTTACCACAAGTATATTCTTTCTTAAGCACTGTTTGCAGATGCATTCTTTTCATGAATCAATAAAGATGAAAGATCTTTAGAGTGCCGGAACGGCTGAGTCTGACCTCACAGACCTGTATACTTTAAGCTTTAATCTTACTCCCAAGACAGTGAAGCATTGCTCTGTCAGCCTGGCGTCAGATTAATCTTTATCAAACATTTTTGTGCTTGTGCTTCACAAAAGGTCAGCACAACAACTTTAAACAATGGCTGATTGATTATTCCCAGCATGCTGTGAAGTGTGTAGCTTGTGATCTGAAATGCCTGATTTGACACAAACAGAAGTCAGCATGTTGACTGACCATTCGCCAAAACCTTCCCCCAAACTGAGATTGTCTATCTTGGCTTAACGTAACGACAAGGCCTGTCGAGCTTTGGATTTCTGCACATGCCGAAGCGGTGTGTGCAGTTTTGTAGCATATTTATATGAGAAAACAGTTTCCGCCCACAGCACAATCTGACTGGTTACACATCACACATCTGAAGGGTGCTTCAGACGTGACCCTGACCCTCTGGCGATGGATTAAGAAGGGCTTTTCTTCTTATGAAAGTAACACCAATGTTCAGACAAAAGTATGTCAACCAACTGATCAGAAGACCTTTAAAAAAAAGTGCTATTCACCACTAATATGTTCACTGTGTAGTATTTTCCCATTGTGTGGAAGCTTGTCCTCGATATTATTATATCAGTTTTCCTGGAGAAGATGACGTGTCCAACCAACTCATGGAGCTTCCAACCATTATTACTGTAAATTTTGTAATGTGCAATACGGGAATGGAAATCTGGACAGGTGCAGCAATAGTAACTAATGGGGTCAATGTCATCTATATACAGCTAGAAAAATAATCTAAAATCTCTTTTTTTTTTTTTTTAAATGTTGACACAGGTTTCCCCCTCAGGCCGTGATGTTTTGCTGCTAGTCACCTCTCAGGTGTGGATTCAGCACACAGAGGCCACCTGAGAATTATAGCTCAACCAAAACAAGCTGTGACAAACACCACAGGCAGCTGGGCGGCATTACACAACCCAGCCACAAGCAGACAGTTGCTCATCTGCAGGCCGAACACCGCTGGAAATCATAACGGACACCTGAAACGCCTAATTTCACTTTAATGATCACTTTAGCACAAAGACGTGTCGTAGAGATAACTCTTCCCAAGCATCTGCAGGTCTGGCTGCTGCGTGTGATCCATTTTCTTTCTCTCTCAGGGCAGAGCCGTCTGTCGCTTTGCTCCATTCACATCCACACAATAGCGGGAACAAAACAGCACTTTGTCGCCTACTGCTAAGACCATTAGACACAGGCCGCCAAGAGCTGAGGACGCAAGTGTAGCGTGTGTAACTCAATCAATCTGATCTCTTGTTGCTTGTCTCTGTCTGAAATGCCACCCCACCCACCACCACCTCCACCTCCACCCCTCCGGTTACACATGAGCGCTGTAGCAAAACAAACGGGTTAAGTGCTTCACAGCTCGTAACTGCTCTTCCTCCGGCGGACTCTTTTTACAGTTTGGTCTACGAGCCTCAATCAGGCCCGGATCGCATATCAGAGGAGTGCAAATCAAGTAGTATTTACAGGTTATGTGCTCAGGATGCTTGTTCTGACAATGAAAACAAATGTTTAACTCCTGCTATTGTTGAATAATCTCTCAGCTTTTTTTGTGGTGAATTGATTAATACAGGCCTGCAACTGATGATAATTTTCATCATTGATTTATCTGCAAATGAGTTTCTCGATTAATTGTTTTGATCTGTAAAAATGTCACAAAATAAAGAAAAATTTCCATCATCAAAATGTCTTTAAGTTGCTAGTTTTGTCAAATAACAGTCAAAAACCTAAATATATTCAATTTACAATGGTGAAAGTAGCAAATCCTCACATTTAAGAAGGTACAATTTTTGCTTTATAAATGATAAATGAACGGTTAGGAAATTTGTTTATTAATTTTCTGTCAGTTCAGTCTGAAACATAAAGATAAAGCGATTTTCCATGATATAATCACCAAATTTTAACATTTAAGAAGCAGGAACTGGAAAATGTTCAGCTTTTCTGCTTGGTGACATAAATGACATAAAGATAAACCCACAATCAAAATTCTTGTTGATTAATCAAGAGGATTTTTCTACCACGTGTCTAAGAACTATTGTCCTATCTGGTAACTAAACCATCTGTTACTCTGTGCAGCGCTGAAACACAACAATTTGTAAAATAGCCTACTATTACACCAACGTCTGCTCCAAAACAGCCAGATTTGGTCTGATGTTTCCTAAAATCTTCTTAGGACTCTGATCCTCTTTTGTCCCACTGGCTCACCGTGGAGCTACTGAGATGTTTTGGGGAAACACGGTTCCACACACATTCCTGGACGCATACAACCAAAGTTTATCAGAGTAACAGAGCTACTGAGGGCTGACCCTGGATCAGACTTCAGCATCCTGAAACATAAACTGTGTTGTTTTTGCTATATGAAAAAAGCACATACAGTAAATGAACATGCATGCACACTATACAGTAATGGTTCTCCCAGCTCGCCTAGGGGGCACAGGGGGACACACCAACAGGGCCCACTTTGTTATCTGACACTTTGTGTGTGGGGGGGACAGAGAGAGTGTGTGTGTTCGTGTGTGTATACTTTCATGAACGGAAAAAAAATAGAGTTGGTTTTGCTTTTACATTTTCTCAACTTAAAGGAACTTAAATATGCATTCCACAATATATACTGCATGCACGCACACACACAGCCCTGCATGCACGCACACAAACACATACACACACACACACACACACACACACACACACACACACACAAATACTGTCTGCCACATACAAACATTAGCAGCTGCAAACAGATGGTGGAGCCAGGCGGCCAGACAGTGTGTTTCTAACAAGCGCATCTGCTTTTTCACTTTCCATCTCTCTCCCTCTCTCTCTGTCTCTCTCTCTGTCTCTCTCTAGCACCATCTCTACTGACAAAGACACACACTTAAACACACGCATGCACACATTGTCTCTACTATATGAGAGCTCAGCAGCGGTGACGAACACAAAGTTGGGTGTTCGCACAGAGGTGACGTCCAGACAGTGAAGTAGTCGGTAGTTTTACACACTCTTTCCCATCCTGTATCCCCCTCTATCTCACACACACGCTGGCTAAGGGTGGAAATCATGAAAGCTACAAATTAAACAAGATGCAGAAATGTGAAAAATATATGTATTACTGAGAGCAGATTCCTATATCTTTTTTGCATGTAAGCTTTGCTCAAAAAGACAGGATGTAAATGTTCTGTTCTGTGAATAACTTCTATGCAACATCAGGTCCTATTTGAAAATTGCATGCATTTAGGATTGACCTGGAAAGACCCACAATATCTTCCATTTGCCAACAATAATTATCCTGAAATTTGGATTTAAGGTGCATGCACAGATGCAAAGTGTATTGCAAAATCCTTGTAGCATCCTGTGCAATAAGATGTATCTGTCCACATTTTTGCAGCTGAACACACTTTCTTACAAATGCTAATTTTTCAACATCTGCTGCTTTGTAGTTATTGTTTGGACTGAGTAATGACTGTAGACAGATGAAGGAGACGTGATAATGTGGGACAACTGTGCACAAACAAAATCATTACAAATCTCCAAAATCTAAACAGATGCTGCTTTGAGAAGACAGACTATCAGCTGTGGACTGTAAATTTAGGAGGATTATCAAAAGAACAAACTCTACTTGGGCTCCATAAAATGATTCATTGTGGGATTTTCAAGCTCCACGTTATTTATACTGAGTGTCTGACAGCACACATACCCCCAAATATCATAAAACCAAAGCAGCGAATTAACAGAAATATGAGTTAGCAGGCTGCAGCACGGTGCCACAGTTGACAGTAATAGATAGGGAATGCCCAGTGTTTCAGGCTGGCACAGCCATCTAAACACTGTCACTAGAACATGAAGAGGGGGGAGGATCAAAGAGGGAGGCAGCTTAACACTGGCCAGAGACTGGTTTTCCAAACCAACAATGACGTAGCGCTGCCGACTCATCCTGTGGCAGCGAAATCTGAGGATTGATGGCAAAGAGGCAAGAGAGAGGTTGGAGATATGATTGAAAAGAAAGAGTGCAGTGTGTGTACGTGTGTGTGTGTGTGTGTGTGTGTGTGTGTGTGTGTGTGTGTGTGCGTGCGTGTGTGTGTGTGTGTGTGTGTGTGTGTGTTGTCAAAATGCACACAAAGCGTTTGTGCTTCCCAGCAGCCGAATGAGAAAGCAATGGTTTTAGATAAGTGAGGATATGGAGAGGAGGGCAGAAAGGGAAGGAGAGGTGTGACACTGATGTTCCTCTGGCTCTTATCGTGTTGGTACAGTTGGTCAGGAGAAGAGGGGGGAGGACGGGAGTGAGATGAGGGAAGGAATGAGTAAACATGGACAGCGAGGCTGATAGCGGTGGCTCCCCACCTCAACAACAGAAACATGGGAGCATCAGCTGTCTGCCACCGTGTCTGTTCCAGCCAAACCACGATGCTGTTCACATTTTCCATGCCCCCCCTCCTCCTGGGAACCACATCACACTCACACAACTCCACACACACACACACATGCTCAATCACCAGAAAGCCACCGAGTGTTTTCTCACAGCTGAACCCTAAGGCACTAACACTAACAGGGAGCTCGGCAGCACTGGGTTTACAGGCCTGTGAAAGCTGCAACACTTTGGGGTTTGCTACTGCGAACATCCGGCTGTATCTAACAGACATCACAACTGCCAGGGGAGGAAAACTCACACGTTTTAAACCAGAGATCAAATGGAAAATGTTGGCTCAATCACAAACACACTTCCTCACCAAACACCCTGAAAAACATGCATGTTACATGTACAGTCAGGTCACATCACATGAAGAGTCACACTAAATATCAGGTCTGATCAGAGAGAGGGGGCGTCTGACCTGCCGTGTGGGGGCGGGGACAGCAGTGATTGACACCTCACCCGTAGCACCTGGAAGGTGCCTAAGGTGGAGTGTGGGAGAGTTGAGCAGGTCGCAGCACGCTGTCTGCTCTGTTGTTGTCTGCTGGGCTGCCGCAGAGCGCAGCACTTACACAACTCACACGTCGCCTGACAAAAGCATCTCTCGCCACACAAACACACGTATGTCATATTCATAAACGCATAACATTTCATTTTATTACATGACCATCATAAGGAATAACTGCATTTAGAGATGCAACTAATGACTAGTTTCATTAGCAATTAATCTGTTCTCAATTCATCCATTAATCATTTAGTCAATAAAATGTCAGGATATGGTGAAACATGCCCATTACAATTTCCTACAGCCCAAGGTGAAATCCTCAGGTTGCTTTGTCCAACTGACAGTCGAGAATATATTTATGATGATGAAAGCAGACAATCCTGGAGCTGGAACCACAACATTTCTGGCAGTTTGCTTTGTAAATGACTTCGATTAATTAATTGTCAGTCAGTCAGATTAATGGACTAACTGCTTCAAAACTAAAGCACATCTCTTAACATGAAAAAATACATGTTAAAGGGACAGAATGATGGCTTAGGATGACATTAAGCGCGATAAATTTATAATCTTTATCATTGATTTAGCCTTATTTTGCATCGCAACTTCATAGATTTTGAGAAAGAGGTCACAGCCTTGTCTCATGTTTTCATTCTGCCCCTGCATCAGAGCTCTGCAGAATAACAAGAAAAACCACAAGATGAGTTTGAAGGAATTCTGTACATTTTCTTTGCCTTCAGTTAAACTTCTGCAACAAAAACAATATCTTTTTCCTCCCTCTTTCTCTTCCTGTGCTACAGCAAGAGCACTTGACCAAAATTACAGGTATGTTTGCCCCACATAGCAATCAAATGGCCTTTAGCCTCCAATGACCACTGGCTACACAAACAATGGCCACTTTTCCTTTTTACATGCAGCCTCACATTATGCTGTAAACACCTATTATAATCGTGCCATGCTGACCTTAAACAAACCATGCCTGTGGGACTTGGCCTTAACTTTTCAGGAGCACATAGAAACTTTCCTTTTGTTTGCAAATATGACGGAAGGATACGGAGGAGGCCAGAAAACATGCTTCTATGGAGGCAATCAGAAACATCTATTAGATATTTAACCACCTTCTGTCTGAATGAGCCTGAACAGAAGCTGATGAGAAGCGTGGATGGAGGCTACAACTTTGACTTTTGGTCCTTTAAATTCTCCAGGAGTGTTTTAAAAATGCTGTGTACTCCCAAGCCACTTGCTCTGGCACCATATAATTTACACAGCATGCCTTTGAGCTTATAAAGACAGCCAGATGTGTGTGTGTGTGTGTATGGCCTACGCCTCCTGCAGCTATGCTATATTTGCCTTTACAGAACTCTCCCCATTTTTACAGTAATGCCGCTAGTCCAAGGTGCATGTCCAAACACATCTTTTTACATACTCTCACACAAACATGCATGCACACACAGGGTGAGAGGAGGGACGTGCACTCTCTCTCTCTCACACACACACCATGTCATCCAAGTTCATCATGTAAAAGTAATGCATGTGCAGCTCTCATACTGTGCACATTCAAGTTAAAGCCTACAAGGTTTCCAGTGTACAAAGGTTATTTCTAGGTGCAATAATAAAATATAAGCTATAATTCAGGAGGTCAATTTGCATCCAAGAAAGATGCCCAAACTGGATCCTAGGTCCTAGATCGTGGGGGGGGTCCTGCAGAGGGGGTCCTTTAAACCAAGTGTAAGTTCAGTGTTAACTCATTAAGATCTGATTGGAGGTGTAGCCAATTTTTTCCAGTCATCTACAGAAGAAGGATTTGGGGTCTCTATCTGTCTGTATGTTAATGTATGTTTATCTGGTGGAGGGTGAGGAAGTGGGGGGGGATATTTGGGATCCCCTGCCTGCCCCTACGTGGCCAAGCCATTTGGCCTACATTTGAACACAACTGATGGAGACTTTATAATAGTTTTCCTCTACTTTTAGACGCTTTTAGAAACAATACTCAAACTCTCCTGATGAAGTTTTTCTCGGGATTAAAACTCACCTTTGATCCTGAGCTACATGCTGTTTTTTTTTTCCTGCTGGAGAAAACTCTGCTTTACTCGACGGCGTTGAACCTCGCAGCAAACAATAATCCTCTTTCAGTTTTATTTCTTTTTAAATGACTTTAAATTCCCGTTTGGAAAAACAAAATCTCGAGAGATTCTTGAATCATATGAGGGAAACTTTTCTGAAGAAAAAGGTCGCAGATTCAGCCGCAAAAAAATCCTGGAGCTGCTTCAACTCGCCCAAGTTTTTTTGTCTGTTTTCAGAGAACAAAAAGTATTAAAAGAGTCACGAAAGCTTCTCCAACTTGGTCCTGAACAACACCGACGTGGTCTTCTTCTCTCAGGACTCAGTATGTTTATAGTAATGGTCCCTTTAGTCCCTTTAGTCCAATGGAGGCGTTCAGGACAGGGGGAGAGAGGAGCACATGCTGCGTTCACAGGCTGCGCAAAGTATCGGAATCACGAGCGTTGAGTTGAACAGCAGCGGTTTCTCACAGGGGGACAAAACAAATCCAAGGAGGTCACCAGATGATTGAAATGATATTAAAGCAGAAAAAGATATTTATGCTGCAACAAATTATCTAAGTTAATGTTACATAATAGCTTTGCTATACTCTTTGTGTTTTTTGTGAATTACAGGACAATTTGAACTCACATGATAATTGAAATAAAACCAGAGGGGGGGAAAAAATGCAAGAAGACATTTTTGTTTTTTTAAGCAAAACGCACACACTTGTGTAAAAAATGGCTGAGGAAAAAATTAGATTTGATATGTTTAACAGCAATTTACAATAGTTTGACATTTTGAGTAATGGCCTTATTTGTTTTATTACTGAGAGTTGGATGTGCAGCTGTTAGCTTAGCCTAGCACAAAAACCTGAAACACAGGGAAACAGCTTGACTCATAACCCACAGATAAAACACAATTTTATTTATATTTACACTTTGGTTTCTGTGCAGATTATTCTAAAAATACATAATAGTGAGTTTAACAGGTGGTGGTGAGTGAATTTCCTTTGACAGAGCTCGGCTAACTGTTTGCCCCTGTTTCCAGTCTTTGTGCTAAGCTAAGCTAACTAGCTGCTAGCTGTAACTTCATATTTACTTTACAGACTTGAATGAGAGTGATATCGATGTTTTCATCTAACTCTCACGAGAGAGTAAAAAATAAAAGTATTTATCAAAATGTCTCACTATTCATTTAAAAAACCCTTTTTTTATATGTTTACACTATAAACATCAGAAGAAAATTAGCACCATGTTTGTTCAAGGGTCAAAAGAAAGCAACAAAAAATATTGTGTTCTTGACTGAAATAATTGAAAAGTGCAACTAAATGTCACATACAAACAGATATAAAAAACATATACACATATGCATACAAACATACATACGTTCAGACACACAGACGCGCGCGCACACACACGCAGACATGCATCCATACATGCAGACATACAGTAGAGCTGAGCGGTCTCAGCCGGGGCAGGGACCTGAAGGCAGCAGTGGGTCCAGATGCCGTCCCCCTTTGCTCTGACATCAGACTGGAGGAATGTGAGGAATGCAGGGCTCCTGGGAGAAGAAGTCCTCCTCGTTTAATGGTTTTCCAGGGGCCACAGAGGTGACTAAATGTCGAACAAAGGAGGTCCCCTCACATATTTATGTCGCCCCCTTTTTTGCCTTTTGGCCGGGGATGAGTTAGAGCCTCGCAGGGGCAATTTATTTGCATAAGCTACATTTTTACAACATGGAGACTTGAGGCTGTGTAGAAGTCACACAATATATGAGCTTATATAGGAGCTTTCCCCAAGCAAGACACCTCACATACATTTTTTTTTATATTTCCCTCTTTCAACCCCGGGAGACACCATATAATGACATTTTCTGATTTATATTTCAATATTTATTTTATAATTCTATACATATATTCTCACAACATGATGTTTCTTTTTCAAGACTTCTCCACTCTGCAAGGAAAAGCATTGTGGTGCAGACATTGTAAAGCCCCTGGTTTAATTAAATTTAACCATCCTTTAAAAACCTATAAGAAAAATGTTAAGTTCTCAGTATTTTAAAACCCTCATATTCCCAGAAGCATTACCACGGACATGATTTCTGTGTGTGGCTCCGTCCCTGTGGAAATAATATTGTTTGTCACTGACATCTTGTATATAAGGTCGTATAACATTTGTTCCCCTATGTTTCCCTCTTTATGTTCCATCCTGCTACCTTAAACCACCCCAAACAAGTCAAACTTTCTTATTTAATATAGTTCCTCTGCTGCAATATACTGTCACCCACTTGCTGTCATGCTGTTATGAGCCCTTGTGAGTTGGGTCCACAGTGATCTCATTATATCTTTTCAAAGCAAACTCTATAAATACCACAGCAAATGATTAAACCCAGTATCCTACACGGATATCACAGGAACACTTAATGGTACCACAGGAGAGAATGAAATACAGGAAATAAGATTACCGTCCAGAGCCTTACGAGTTTATTAAACAGGTATTAAAGTGATCTTCTGTTTGGGATGAGTGTGGGTTCAACATGAGAAAAAAATAAAGGGTTATATATAACTGTAATTGCACTGGATTATTGTAGTCCTCTGAAAATTATACACTCGATGTCATTTTTGTATGTTTACATGTGTGTTTCTAATTTATTGTGGATTTGCATTGTCAAGGCTCAAGCATTAAGTGAAAATAACAATTTAACTCTGAGCAGAAGAAAGGAAATCCTGACTTATTTGTGACCAAATTGCAGCCTCTTGTGGCTAAAATGCAACTTACAGCAGCAGCAAAAATGACTGCAGGGTGTCACTTACAAACATGTCTTCAAAAAGTTACAAAAATAAAGAGTAAAAACAAAAAACAAATTGTTTAAATAGCAAAAATTTAAACCTATAGATTAATTCTATACCTTACAATAATTGCTGTACAAAACAATAATCTAAGCAAGTATTTGCCCTGCCAAATGTTTGTTCCTGCTTAAATTATCATTCAAATGGAAACACATATTGCATTAATTTGGCGCTACCAAAATTGTTGTACAACCAGTGCAGGCTGCAGTATTTGCCACATTACCTTGTGGTCTCTTATGTGATGTGATAACATGGGACTTCTCTCTTTGGGAAAGCAATTCTTGCAAGGATTTAATGGCAGTAATTAGATTTTATAACTGGGATGTTAGCACGCCTCTTCAGTATCACATGTATTTTGCTAAATTACTGGCAGATGAAGGAGACAGTCCTTCTCTTTACAGGCAACTTTCACTCTAAATATAATAATACAGCATAATAATACAAGTTTTATCCTGAATCAAAGGACTGTAGTGTCACATTTGTGCAGGCAGGAAATCAAGAGGCAGGACCCAAATGCAGACACCAGAAGCAGAGCTGACACAGTTCAATTCACAGGCAAAGACTTAGAAACAGCAGAAGAACAAAATACTAGGGAAAGACTGGAACACTTGACACAAGGTACAAAGAAAAACTGGTACAAATAGAAGGGAACACAAGTTAAATACACTTAACATAGGAAGCAGGGTGGGATATCACATGAACTGTTTTTAAAATCAATTTTTTTAGAGAGTTATTGTTATAGTCTGCATCAGTGCCAGATCATTTTGGACCACATCATCAGGATATCAGCCATTGTATTTAAAAAGGTAGCTGCAAACAACTTAGCTTGTGAATAGAGGACTTTTCAAATGGAGCAGCTTCAGTGGAGATGAACAAGAGAGACAGTGTAAGATTTCAGCAACTTGAGACTTTCACCAATGACACATGGAGAAATGAATCACAGAGTTGGCAAAGAAAGGCCTCGATCTCACAACAAAAAGGAAAAGTACAAGCCCTGTAAATAACATTAAGCAAATGGATGATGCATAAGCCTAAAAGTATCCATGAATTCTTAATTTGTTCTTTTTGAATAGGATACAGCGGGGTGGGTCAACTATCAGCTCCAACAACATGTTTTTTATTTTCTATTTTGGAAAAAGGCAGAGGACTGTGCTTCCTGAGACATCCTGTGGGAGATGCTGTGGGAGTGTAAAACACCGGCTGCTTTTTACGAGACCTTCAGTCCTTTTTACATCCAGTGTGAGTTATGTTCTCCTTCATTGACATTAAATAGGGTTTCAGACTCCGCATGGAGCACAAGTCGTTCCTTGTTACGAATGTGTTTACACTTATAGTGGACATTTAGACATTAGAAACCGTCCTGTTAAGCATGATTAAAATGTTTGACTGCTTGGATCACCAGCAGCTGTTTGCCTCATTGTGTTTTGCATGGTTTTAATTTGCTTTCTCGTTGAGCTCATTGTTATGGGCAAAGTTGCTGTGCACTTTATTATTTTGCCATGTCGGATACTGCACACTGTGGGAAAACTCTGATTTTGTCTTTCTGGTTTCTTTAAGTGTTTTTTTTCCTGATAAACCTTTCTGAGTAATTTAGCTCTGCCTGCGTCATTGGTCTACAAGTTGATAAGCTAGATGAATTAGGTGTCCCTGCTTTGTATTTTCAACATAAGACATATTTATGATGAAGAGCTGTATAAATAATAATATAATAAACCTATAAAGAGTCCAAACCACACTTAATAAAGTACCCAGTCACTATGAGTGACTATGAGTCAAAATGCCTGGATGGACTGTTTTCAAGTATTTTCAAGAAGCTATATCTAAAACATGTAAATTGTATATATGTAAAGTATGATAAAGAAGACAGGTGAGCTGGGGAAAAAAATTAAAAATAAAATGCATAATAAATAATACGTAAACCACAAATTATGCCACCTTAACACACTGGCGCTGTTACCATTAACAACTGGTGCAGTTCATTACTTTTATATTACTTTACATGTAATGACATTATCACTGCTGCTCTAAAATGAGAAAGAGAGGATGTTGTTTGCATGGAGGTCCAAAGGAACAGAGAGTTAACGCCTGTTTCCTCAAGTATTTATTAGTATCCGCAACATCAAATCTGGCTTGGACAGCAGTTGGTTTGCATCCTGTTGTCTTAGTATGTTCATTAAAAGGATTTCTTTGTGCAGTTTGGTATTGGCTCAAAAAATATGGAAGCATGAACCATGAACAATGTGTGTTGTATGATTTCAGATCAAATGACACAGAAGCATTTGAGTGATAATTGAATTTATTAAGTTGTTTATATAGACGTCAGATTGGCTTTTTGTCTCAGTCAGTTCAGACATGATCGTAATTAATGGTCAGTTGACCTAATTTCACATGGCCTGGTTTGACCTTCCAGATCTGCTGTCTCTCTCTGACGCATCAGTACACCTCAGTATAAATAACCTACCAGTAATAACTGTGTGCAACAAGGTTTTCACTCAAACATTCAAGCACTTCAGCAGGTGATTTTCCTGATTGGCACCTCCCCTCGTGTTTAAGTGTTTTGTTTGAATGAAAATCTAAAGTGCAGCTTTCAATGACATCAATCAGCTCCAGACCTGCAGGGACCCCAGGAGCCCCGGGTTCAACGTGTGTCCATTCTTTGAACAAATAATTTGATTAAATGCAGATCTGTTCCGAACTAAAAAAAGAACTGAACTTAGTTTCAAAGTCCTTCACAATCAAGTGAGAAAAGTAAAAGAGCCATTAAAGAGTAAAATTCATTCATAGTAATTATTGCAGAGATGAATGAATAAAAGGATGAAGAGTGTAAAGGTGTTTGCGGGTTATAATCGTCCTGTCACACTAAAAATGAGTGGAACCTTTTTACAAGACAGATATTCTATAAACTAAAACACTGCACACGTCTACAACCGAGTGTTATCTGTGAAGTGTTTGCTTGCTGTATGTGATGAAGTCCATCAGTCCGCCTGAGGCATCCTCACAACTGGCTCAAAGCCAGAGCTGCTCTCCTCTGAAGCCCCTTTGTTGGGATTTGTCGGTGTGAAGAAGTTCATCCTGGGACACAAAAAACTTGTACGCGTGGGTTCTGATACAAGCCGGCATGTCTTTAGGTGCTTTAAAACGTGTTGAGAGGCAGATACTGTTTACTCACTGAGGCCACGGCCAGAGTAAGTGGGTACTTTGGAAAACACACATCTCTCTTTGTTTCCTTCTTTCATCCACACTAAGTCAACGTTTCCCGCCCACAAACAACTCACCTTTTCTAAAATGCTCTTCCAAGCTGACAACTTTATAAAAACACTTGCCTCACACGATAGAGCGGTTGGACAAAATGCAGCTTTTCATACAATCTGACATTTTACAACCTACTGCAGCATGCGAACATGACTTCTCACTTCCTTTTTGCTTGAGTGTCTTCTTTGAACCTCAGCTTCTTCCTCCTCCGACGCAAGGGAGGAATCGAGGCATCACACATTTGCCAAATGGGACATTCCTCCTCGCTCCGGCAATATTTTGAAGCGACGTCAGCCTGCTCGTGACGCACAGTTGCATAACCTGACACTGAGCTTGTCATGGATTGTTCTGGATAATGAGAAAAGCTGCAAATACCTCACATAACGTCTGTAATTGGTTTGGAAAAGGTTAAAGGTAAAAAAAAGTCTATCCATTTCAAGCGTAGATGGCCTATTACAGGACTAACAACCTATATGGTTGATGTAATTTCTGACTCTGCAGCTTTGGGGGGGGAATAATTGGACTCTCCTCCTCTCTATGACTGTGCTGAGATGCACTTGGAAATGAACAGAGGACATCACAAATAGAAGACGCCTGGCTGACTAATGACTAAACAGTAAAAAGGTGGCATGGTATTTTTATGATTCATTTATTATATAAATCACAAACATCAAATAATTGGAGCAAAATGGGAGCAATGAGGCTACATCTGATACAGAAATAGGGAAATTAATATGTTAAAAAAAAATACACAAACAAAAAGCATTGCACGAATATGTTACATGATTTTGTGTGTTTTTGTTTTGTTCTTTGTTTGTTGGTTGTTTTTTGCATTTTGATTGTCTTGGTAATTCTTAGAAACTCCAGTCAGGATAATCTATACTAATCTAGAGCCCAATCCCAGCCTAACCCTAAGCATTTGTTTAAAACTAATCTAGTAATATTCAATCTTTTTCTTATCAAATTCCACGAAAAGGTCATGACCTGTGCAACCAAAATCTGAAATGCGTAGCTTATTCCTCCGTGCCATAGACCTCCGTTGTCCTAAAATCATGTCACCTGCAGCAGAGGAAATTTGAAGAAAGTGTAATCACTCCATTTCTGTGGCTTGTCACCTCCCAGCCCACAACATAATTAGATATTTCAAGCTATGGATAAGCTTAAAGAGTACAAAAATGAAGCAAAACATCGACAAAGGAGTCCACCAGTTCTTGTCGATTTCAACAAGACAGCACCTCTGAGAGCTTCTTGGGAACGCACATCATGTGGCCTGTTCTCCTCTATGTGTTTGTCCATCGTGTACTGGTGGAACATCAGCTGAGTAAAATCCCCCTGGAATCCAGTCAAAATGTTTTCAACGTGTACATGAAATAATGTAATAAAACATATGCATGTGATAAAATCCAACAATAAAGTCGAAGGTGTCCTGCTGTTTTAGTGTAAGCTTTCAGGGTGATATCAGTGAGGGTGGAGCTGCATCTGAAACATAAACAGCATTTGTTACCCTAACCCTAAAGATAAATCTCCATTTGGGTGGACAAAGCCTCGGTAAAGTAAAAAATACTGCCAAGGGTTCCCAGATTTCTAATAATGAATAACTTTCTTTACACTATTAAAATTGCATCATGCTAAAGTATTTTATCTGACTTGTATTATTCTCATTCTCAAATCACTTTTATTGTGAGAGAAACCAGCAGGATCACTGTCGTCATTGTTTGGCCTCAGTAAACAGTTTCTCAATCCAGTCGTAAAATACAATTTCGAAGTACTTTTTTCGTTTTGTACTTTACTTTGCACTTTTTACTTCAATGCATTTGTAGTTAACAGCTACTCTAAAAAATGTTACATAAAAAAAAACATGTGAAGACACCTTGTAAAAAACATTAGAAATTAGGTTTTGTGCACATGACAACATGCTGATCTGATTTTTATGGGAGACGTGTGCTGACTGGTTTGTGGGCGGTCAGAGCTGTGAGGGGCTTTTGTACCGAGCTCTGGTCATATGAGCTTTTTTATTTCTCCTGTTATTGGCCTAACATTCATTCAAAGACAAATAAATGTACCTTATATTGTCCTACATATGAGGTTACTTATGTTGAAAGTCAAATAGACCCTTTTACAAACTGTTGTAAAATGTCATTGACAATATTCCAAACAGACTTATTTGAAGTTTGGGAGGGGTAGTGCTGCATACAAAGTACTGTCAATCACCCATATGGAGCATAATGCAAATCCACTATATCTAACCAGCTGAGGTCTCTGAGACCCCAGACATACAATAATGCATCATATCAAGGTATTAAACCAATGTTATGTTGGTTTTTGAGCTTTTAAAGAGGGTCCAGAAACAAGTATTAACTTTACAGTAAAACTAAAAGATATATACTAGTCCAGTGGTCCTGGTTAAAGTGTATGTACTTGTACTTTTCCTTACTTTTCCTGAATGCAAAAAAGCAAAATATCAAAGCCAAAATAGGACCAACCACTGTTTTCGTGCATCACATTGTTTTTTGAACAAACATCATAGATAATTTAGATCACGTTTCAAGTTTCAATTCAATGTACTGACCTCACAACACACACTCATTTACAGCATGAGGTCATGTTTTGAATTTAATGTTGTGTGAACATTTCATGTATCTCAACACTATATATTAAGACAATTATTTGCGGGAACATTAATATTTACTGCTCAGAGCAGCAAATGAGCCATATGTCTTCCCCACCTGCATCTGCAAAGGTGAGATCTGAAAATATAAATCTTGTGCTTTCTTTAATCCCTCTGCAGATTGACGAGATGATAATACTTGTATACATGGCAGTTGGTTAAATGGCAGAGTCTTTATCAGGGAGTGATTCACAGCCTGCGCAGCCTTATCTGGGGGTTGTATCATTATTAAGCAACATCAACAGGGAGCTGAAATACACTCGTAAGTGCTGTTGGAATGCATCATCTCCATTTGTTTTTAACCTTTATTTATCCACGGAAGAGGTGGCTTAGCACGCATGCTCTTTTTTATCTCACCATTCACGTCCAGTAATGACTCAAATTCACAAACAGGAGCCCACCAGAACAAACACCACCTGCAGAGGGAGGCCACACGGAGGTTCAGTGGGTTTAATCTATATGGGCTTTGGCACTTGCTGCTGAGGGAGAAGAGAGAATCACTCTCACTTCAGATTGCCGACATTCTTAATTCTTATTTTTCACTATCATTTTAGCCATCACCAACACTAACCATCATCATGTTTCAAAATTTTACTTTTACTCTATTTCATTATAATTTTAAGCTAATTTCCGATTAGTCTCGGTCACTGCAGGATTGCGTAAAGCATCATCTGCTTCGCCTACTGCTGACAAAGACATCTGTTATTTGTGCTGCAACAAAAGACCTTTTTTAAAAAAAAGTAATGTTTCTTAATGTGTAGTTCCAGCAGCACCTTTTGCACAAGTGTGCGATGATGATATCCAGAAAATCTATCTGCAAAATGCTGCAAGTAAAATGTTCTTATAGAGGTAATATTTAAGGGTAAAAATGTGGCATTGAAAGAGTGAATTTTAAGTTTTAATCTATCTTGACACGTCATGTTATTCAGAACATAATAAAATGTAAGAGAACTCAAGAACAATAAGATATAGCAAGAGTTCAATAATCTCCCCGGGAAGTGAACATGAGGACGGGCTAGGATATCACACAGCGAGCAACTACTCTGAAGTGTAAATAAGGATCAGTTGGAGACAGAAAGGCATTTGATTTTTGTATTTCCAGGAAGGGCGGAGGAGCAGGGTCATTCAAGTCATGGGTCATTAGAGGTTTCATAAGCCTGCTTGTGCAACATGACATCACCTAAAGATAAAGGGTCGACTAGGGAGTAACATTTTTCCCAGAGGAGATACACTCCCATTCTAAGGTGCTTTTGAATATTGTTTGTCATTAGAGAACATTAATACATGCTTTGCACAAAACACAACGTCTCTCTGTTTCATCAGAATTAGTTCCTCTGTTATTGATTATCAAATTAAAAAACCCAACATTTTCTCACAAATGTTCATTATTCTGTTGATCTCTGCACCATCCCGCTTTGGAAAGCACCCTTTATTCTCTTCAATGCAGCAGTGTTTCTTTATCACTTCACCAAACCTCATAACTCTCTATGATTTGCTGGGTCTGCTGCTCCTCTGTTTTTTGTTGCAGACCTGCACTGTCAGACAAAGGTTTTATAGTCAAAGGAATGTGGATCATATGTCATAATTCGTCACTTTGAGACAATTCAGGGAATGTATTTGATTTGCTGGAATAGAAAAACATATTGTTTCAAATAAGAGCATTTTGAGTAACCTTTTGAACAACAAAGCAAAAATTTCTTTTCTTTTGAGTCATTGCATTTCTGGGAACATTCTGGTATTGCTTGTTGTTTTTTTTATGTGACTCACTTTGCATGTCAAAGCAATAGGTGGTCTTTATTGTCCAGGAGGGGGGAAGTTGTTTCCACAGCTTGCACATGCTTGTGTCTCATATACAGATACATGCAAAAACATACAATGAAAGCATGGTCACATATGCACATACACAGTACATTAATGCCCTAACAAATACACGTATACACGTGTGGCACCTTTGCAGTGTCTTTGCATGAGGCAGTACTTTTGGAGCAGGGCATTGCAGATGTGTCTGATCTGGTGCTTGTGGATCTGGGTCTGGTGCTGCATGTTGACTGAAGTTTGATTGTATTTATGTGCTGCTACATTAACTTTGAATGCCCATGAGTGATTTCTTCTAAGGGAGACAATAAAGGCTTTCTTAGTCTTGTGAATCTTAATATATCTGTACTTACATGCCCTTGCAGAAGTAAATTTACTGTATCTATCTTTACGTAGTTGAATTTAATTTAACTGCTATGGCAAAAGGGGAAAAAAAACTTCCTTCAGTTTTATTGGATAAGATAATAATACACTATGTTCAAATAACAGAAGTAGTTGGGATCACTGAAAAGAGGCAGTTAATTTAGAATAAATTACAGCATGATTCGTGTTTTTAATATGCATTCACACAATTTAATCAGAAAATAGCTTTATTACTTTACATGTGCTGCTTTGCACCAGTTTACAGATTTGCAGGAAGCAAACAGGTACCTTGCTATTTCAACATTTTATCAATTTTATTGGCAAATACTGATCTGCGTTCACTGACAAACTGCATTCAATTCTTACTTTATAATTATCATCATTATTTAGTCACCTTGTCCTCTTAAAGACATGTTGAAGGCAGGTTGAATGAACATATTTTGAGATCACTGCAAAAAGGCTAGTTTTCAAAAAACAAACAAAATAGAGTGTGTATTATGAAAGGAAAGTGATTAATCAGTGTCTCTTACAGCTCCTCTAGTCCTCCATCAAACTCCTGTTATTGTGTGTGCCTCGTCCTTGTGTGTGATTCCTTTAAGCTGTGTGCCTGCAGTAAACAGAAGGCTGAACGTGTATGGCACCGGCATCTAAGAGGTGAAAGGAAAGTGATTTTCTTTTCAACAGCCCAGCCTTTCATAAAGCACTGTGTGTGTGTGTGTGTGTGTGTGTGTGTGTGTTTGTGTGTTTGTGTCTCCATTCAAGGTGTAGTCATGACGTGCGACCAGTGAGTCAGGTCTTCCTAATGAAGTTTCCACACAGGGATACATGCACACCTTGTGAAAAAGAGGCGCAGAAAAACGATCCACTCAGTCAAATTGATTAACACACTTCACCGTGGCTCACCAGCCTTTTTCAAAGGATGATGCTCTCGACGATTAGCGCTGACCTTTGAGGGATTTAAGAGACATTGACAGGAGTCCCCCAATGATAATTTGTTTTTATCAGTGTATGATTAGGTAAATGCATTAAGAAATTAACTTTAACATCCTAATAATCCCACTTTAAGGAGATTTTGAAGTAAGATTTCAACCCAACCAGAGGAAGAAGCAGGAGGAGGAAGATGAAGGCAGCAAGTTAGCAACTAGTTCACTAATGCTTCACCTGTTGTCTGGTGACGTGAGCTGCACCATTGATTAAACAGTGTGTGGGTGGCCTTTACACCAACCATACACACAAACACACACAAATGCACACTCCTCCCCATGCAGAGAGGAACGCGAGACCCTTTACCTCAATCACACCCTGAGGCCTTGAGACTCCGAGCTCCATACCTCGTGCTTCTATAAAAAGAGCTTTCCTCCTCTAAGGAAGCAACAGCAGACCCTCTCCTACTGAGCATTTCATCACAGAGCAGAGAGAAAGCAGAAGAGGAGGAGAGGGATCACAGTTAAGAGTCGCCACTCTGGAAAATCTGTGGACAAACGGAGGGAGAAAAACAAGAAGAGAGGGGGAAAAAGCATTTGGAAAAGGTAAAACAGTTTCCTGAACTTGTTTTGTGGCTTCTTCTGGATGAAAATTGTGTCTGATTGTTGTTAGCCTCTTGTTTTCCTGAACGAATGAGCGCCGTTGCACTGATTAAAAACACTCACTGGCTGATTGATTCAGGATTTTCTGACATTTTCTGACATGCACAGCTGCATTTTGTTCTGTAAATGATCAAGTGGTTTTATGCTTCATAGTTCCACCTCAGCTTTTTGCAGAATAGGCATAGTTGTGTTAGGTGACATTTGAATTGCTTTCCATTAACACATGACTAATCTGACTAACTTACCCTTTAAATAACTCTATATACAGTATCATCAACACATATGGTTTCAATCTATTTTGATTGCAGCTCTTCTTTTGTCAGAGTATCTCTGTGGAGAGCAGGGCTCAGCTGAGTGAGTCATACTGTAGGAAGAGTGAAGACGAGTCTCTGCCAGAGTTACAAAGACGATGGCCCACCAAGGAGTCACTCCTTAGGATAATAGAGAAGGGAGGGAGAAATAACAAGATGCAATTTCCCAACAAAGGAAAGAAAATGAACTCATCTCCTGTTAGACATTTTGTGCACCAAGATGAAAAAAGGTGGAAGAAGGAGGGTGGGATTTTCTGAAGCAGCTTTAAAATGTTAGTAAGTGTGAAACTGGGAATCAGAAAATCAGCAAGATGATTTATTGGTCAGTGCTAAATCTTTGAGTTCAGTTTAATTTTTCTCTTTTCTGACTAAATGGTTTGGCATGGGAAGAGAGAGAATAGGAAGAGAAGAAGTGATAATGAAGACAGCAACAAAGAGATGAATGGAGGCGTTTGCTTGTTGGAGATGCATCATAAAGGAAGTTTTTCAGTGCCGTCATCTGTTAAAGAAATTACTCTCCTCATCACTTAAGGGTGAATATATTGTCTCTGAAATGAGTGGGACCTACATGAAAGCAGCCTCCTACAATATGTTTCCCTGCATGCGTCCACGTACTGTATGTGCATTGCTCACTGTCCTTGAAGTGGCACAAAGGCAACGTTTGCTGCCCACTTACCTCACAAAGCGACTTTGAGTCATTTCCCCTCAGTGACCTTTTCGATTCTTGGCTGCAGATCTCTCTATTAATGTTAAATAAGCGCAGTATGGCTGAGTACATTCAAAACCGATTCACTGAAGCAATGAGTACTAAATTACTACCATCATCATTGTTGTGCGCCCTTGAACAGCTATAAAGGGGGTGTTAGATGACTTTTTTCTATTTTTTCTTCAGGCAGGTTAAATTTTGAGCATCATGGAAAATGGATATCATCACAGTTTAGGGACTGTATGGAAATGATTGCAGTTGGGAGCAGGGGGAAAACTTTATATTTGTCTGCTTAAAAAAAAAAAAAAGTAAAACCATCTCCTGGGCTATTAACCCTTAAGTGGATTTAGGAAAAAAAATGCATATCTGAAATCAATTTCAGGTTAATATATTAATGTGCAAGTATCTTCCCCTTTCAAAGGTGTAATCATGACATCTAGTTTGCACACAAAAATTTGCTTACGGCACAACCAAACACCCGAACAACTGCGATCTGATTTGATGCTGCATGAAAGTATTTTTCCATTCAGAAGCTCACAGTGGCTATTTGTCTTGTTTCTCTACTCCCTTGCAAAGATGCATGATTGATGAACAAATGGAGACAAAAAAGCAGAGCTGCTTCTAAATGAGAGCCCCCCGTGTTTCATTAACAGAATGCTTTTATTGTGAAAATCTTCAGTTAGCATTAACAGTAATACAACTGTGATATGGCTGAAGGAGGGTGAACAGCAAACGTTGAGGCCGATGAGATATAATGATGCACGCTTGCATGCATCCGTCCTTAGGATGAGACGTTCAGGGGTTCTCCAGCGTCCAATCTAGGTCTCTCCGTATGATTGATTGATTAATAGATATGATTGTGGTATGTAACTATTTAATATCCGTTTTCTTTTAACAGTAAATCTACCAAGATAAAGATCAGACAAAATCTGAATCTCGAGCAGGAAAACTATAAAAACCCTGACCTGCTTTCCCTTCTGCAAAAAGAAAAATATCAAATTCTTGCCCTTTTTGAACTCTACCTCCCCCTAATCATTTTCACACAGTCCCTTAGTGTTAAAAACAATAAACCTTAATCGAGCCTCTTTTGAGAAGGGAGTCCGCTGTCACATTTTCTAACACGTTCATTACCCACCACTTTTGAGTAAGATTGATGTGCCACTGATAAACAAGGCCATCTGTGACAATACGCATGATGTTGGCTGGAAGGGGAGTGTTGATGAATGATATTTGAACCCGCAGTTATTATTCAACTGTGACATGCACAGCCACAAATCCAATCTTAAAGATGGTTTTGTTACATAAGGAAGGGAGGAAAGCATTATGCAAGTGCAATGATCAGGAGACTTGTGCTGGATTTGTGCACAAAAGTGGCAATTTCTTCCTATGTAGGTATGATTGAGTGAATATATGAGCCCGCCGGGAATTATCTTATTGAAGCCTTTTCTATGTTTTGCCTCACTTTGGTTTCTGTCCTCCACAGCACACTGAAGATGGTGTGTCTATGTTGGTTGTTAGTGGTGGTGATGGCATATGTGTTTGTCCCTGGGTCTGGCTCGGTGTGCTGGGACAGCTCCATCTGCAAAGATCTGAGCAACAAGGCGAGGATACTGGTGGGTACACCATCACACACTGTTATCATTTTCTGTTTCTATTTCTTCTCCCAGCTGCGATCAATAGGCACAACAAGGCAACTCAATTATTGCAACACATTTCGCACATGGTCATTCAAAGCAGTTTAAATAGGACACCAACAAAACAAAAACACTAGCTCACTAAAAAACAGAATAAAAAGTCAAGAAAATAAAATAGTTCACATTTGTCTTTAGAACCAGCAGTTGACAAAGTAATCTTTCTTTCTCCTAAATGTCCATTTAGTTGCTGTTTTCCAAATCTTTTGATGTTCAACTTTTAAGCCAACATGAACAAGAAGGAAAATTAGAAATGAAACATCTACAATTTAGTAACAACAGAGCAAACTTCATCTGCTCAGAAAGATCTTGTGATGTGATTGAAAGTTCCAGAACAACTACTAAAGGGACCTTGACACAGGATACTTATGTGACAAACAAATAATATTGAAACAATATTGAAAATCAATTTCGTAAGTCATTTTTCCAGCAAATATGCCCAAAGCTCTGATTCCTGCTTCTCAAATTCGAAGGTTTGAACCAACAAACTTTCAGTCTTGGAGCCAAAGTCTAAAGTCTATTATTCCAGTTTTATCTTTAAGTTATTGATGGAAATTTTCGCACATTGGTCGTCTCAATGGATGAATTCAGAGAGTATCATTTGGTGAGTCAGATATGTAAATTCAAGTGTCATCTGCATAATTATGATCGGAAACTTTGTTGTCTGGCATAATTTAAGTATGAAAGCAATAAAATGCTCATTTGTGTGTCATCATCAACTCTTCTAGCTCGAAATGACTCATAGAGAGTGTGTTTAAAAATGTTTGCTGGTGTCTCCACACAGGACTGTATTCACCTCTGCATGTCTGTGACCCAGACTGAATTACCAGACCTCAGTGGATTGGGCTTGAAGGTTAACGATGACGATGACCTCTTACTCAGCGCCCTTCTGACCAACATGGTCCCTGAAAACAAGATATCAAAGTCAGACCTGAAAGCCCACAACGACCAGCGACGCTCCTACTCGATGGAGCATTTCCGCTGGGGCAAACCCACCGGGCGTAAACGCCGGCCTGTGAAGGTTTTCGCCTCTTCTCTGGAGGGAGGGGGCTCCTCCGAGGGCAGTTTCCTCCCTCAGACTCGCAGGCAGCTGAGCAGTATCGAGGATGACCTGAACGGAGAAAGTCACAACCAGGGATTGCTGAGTGCAAGGGTCAAGACGCACGTCCAGCTGAGCCCGCAGGAGAGAAAAGACGGGACCTATCGGATGAGTCACTTCAGATGGGGGAGCCCGCCCGTCTCTAAACGTAACGGCAGCCTTATGAAAACGTTGGAGGAGAAACCTCAAAGGCAGCTGGCCAAGCTCTTCAGGAACATTATAGTGAAGGATGTGCAGAGGATAATGGGCTGAATGGAGGATGGAGAAGAGGAGGAGAGGCCGGGAAAGAGTCTAATAGCCATTGCATGTTCGTACCCGCAGGTCTTAATTTTAAATTACAGAAACTTGTTACTATCATTAGCATGTTGTTGAATGTCTTTTCTGGACCAAAGGTTTGTCTCATTAAAACTAAAGATAAGAAACAAGGCAGTTTTATGCTGAATAAAAACAATGATGCACCCACAGACGGCCTTGACCTTCTTGGTCTGACTCGACAGCTTTCTTAGGAGTATTTTTTGTTGTGCAGGATGTCATTGATCCAAATGTTTTATAAAAGGAAGTGAACAGAGAATAAGGGTCCAGGGTGAAGGAGAGTATTTAAAAAAAAACTATTCAGTTTATTTACAGAGTGGTGTCTTTTTGTAAACTAATATATTAAAGCTCATTCTATTTGTGGCAAACAATAATGGTAGTTGATTTAATTTACTAAGCACAGACTGATAAAAACATTACATCTGAAAATAACTACGTTAGAATTTTACTGGTAACAGATGGAGAAAACTGATTACTTATAGCTCACATACAGGAGACAAAAACTTTTGTTATAATAATTCCTAATACTATAAGAAATGAGAGTTGGTAGAATAAACTCCATCCAACATCAACTTAAGATTGCAGATATTAGGACGAGCCACAATTTGCAGCTGAGGCCGACGGGAATGTCATTACTTTTGCAGGTTATTTCCTCAGAAAACAAAGCATTGGACAAATGGTGTTCTTGACTTGATGAGGGCAGCAGATGAAAAGTCAGGGAATCAAAGTCAATCCTCTGAACATGGCACTCTGTTTATAATTTTGCAATAATTCTTTTCAATTTATTCTCAAGTTTTGGAATATTTATTTCAATGCCACAGAACTTGAGATCAAAATTGTGCAATCGTGTGTGAAAGCACTTTGAGTACTGTTGAAAGAACTTCTCAGCTCCTTCCTACTGTGCTGAACGATGCAACTGACTGAGCGCTCAAACTTAACCAGGCATCTGTGTTTGCATTCAAACCTCTTGAGTCAGCAGTTCTTACCCTGCTCGCTGGGTCTCAGGCAGATCACATTGCAAAACAACATTCTTCTTCATCACTATCATCCAGAATAACAACAACAGAATAAAATCAGAAACAGAACAGATCCCGTTGCGGTTACAGACAAATTTATTGTACAACACAGCAACATCACTAGCATGCAAAGTCAGGTATGACACTCATAAGGCATTTTCTCCATGTAAAAGCTGCCTTTGTCACTAGGTAATCCAGTTTTTAAAGTGCAAAGTTCACAGAATGAATAGATTTGACCTACAGCACTACGTTGTAAACAGATCTATTAACCAGACATGTAATGGCAAAAGTAAGATTGGATTACAGTCAGTTAATATTACATTACGCTATGACGACAAGCACACTGGTAGATTTACAGGTCTTCACTGCGAAGTTGCAAGAATGCTGAAAAGACAATTTTACACGGTGTCACTGGAAGGTTTAGACAGCTGCACGTTGCTCTTAGATAGCTTGCTCTTCACAAACGTGGTGGAAAGAGTCACTGGACGAAAACTGTAAACTGTGTTTGAAGAGTTTGGTCAGGGGGAATGACGACAGAGACGTGCGTCTGCATGAATGTTCATAGAGACGCGTGAACAAATACACTCACTCACACACACACCTGCACTGACAAAGATGGTAGACAATCTGATACACTGGCATGTGTGGGCGTAAATATACATACAGAGGACATTATATTGTAAAAAATGACAAAACAACCAACTGGACTGTAAGACATGACAATCAGGGACAAACCAGACTTTTACATTAAACAAGATGGCTGCAACACGTTTGACGCCCGATGCAGTTAATTCACAGAAGCAGGAGCGGGAGGGGGCGGCCTCTTACAACATCACAAAACTGACCCGGCACAGCATCACGACAACAACAGAAGGTACAATTTAAAACACACTAAAGGATGTGCTACCAACGGTTGGGCCGAGTCAGCCAGGCCAGTGCCAAATTATTGCCATTATACTTTATTTTCATACCTGTGTGTGTGTATATGTGCACACATGCACACAAAAAAATGGCTTTTAGGCTTATTTGAGTCTTGCTGAATGAGACGGACGCACTGCTCGGAGGCTGCAGCAGCAGCGGCAGTGTGGCGTAAAAACAGAGTGCAGACTCGTTCCAGAAAGACTGAGACAGACTGAGGATTGTAATGATAATACAGGTCACGAGTGTGGTGCTAAAATCTGTCTCAAAATCTGTGGCTAGAAATGAAGCGCAACCTTTTTTCTTCTAAGATTCTATCAGATGGGCTCTTTAATACTTTATCAGATAACATTCAGACTCCACTAGTGTGAACTACTGGTAGTTCAGACCCTTGTCGATACGCCATTTTGATTTCATGTGATGCTCGTTAATTATCTGACAGCAAGATTTTAACACGAGTATCTGAATACTAGCTAAGTCGCTTCCTCCTTTATCTACGGACACAATCAGTGCAGTGGCAGTCTAAAATTATTATTAATATACAGGATATATACACACACAAAAACATCCCTACTCTGTACATCAGCTTTAAGATTTATATATTTCTCTGTATGTACACATTTGTATGGAAAGGAGAAAAATAAAAGATTCTTAATTATTTAGTGTTTGATCTGGTAAACAAAATGGTAAACACTTCAGACGTTTCATCTGGACATGACTGTGGCGCTGTGTGTGTGTTTTTGTGTATGTTTTAGCTTGAGTCACCTGTAAGGCACACTCACCTTGGGAGGACTGCAAACAGATCCACAGTTGTCTTTCAT
This sequence comes from Holacanthus passer, assembly GCA_025331565.1. NCBI lineage: Eukaryota > Metazoa > Chordata > Actinopteri > Pomacanthidae > Holacanthus > Holacanthus passer. The sequence continues at coordinate 4,093,665 of JAFREQ010000034.1, forward strand.
TAAAAGTACGGATAAAAATAAAATATTAATTAGGAAAATAATTAACTAGGTGCACGAAATAAATGCCCGTCGTTAAATAAAAAGCACTTTTGGCTAACACTAAAAAGGCAAAACGAAAAATGGTACAGAATTAAACACTGCAGATATGATGATGAGAACTGAGTAACATGGGAGGTGGAGAAGGAATAGTTTTGTGTAGTGCGCATCGATCCATATTTCATCCAAACATACACAAAAATACACTGACGAGTAGATTAAAATGCATCTAACAAACATACGCTCTTCGTGGCTGTAAAATTAACAAACAATATAACAAATAAGACATAAAATGAAATGAGGAATAAATAAAATTGGTCAATCTAATTTGTGATCAAGGGTAGTATGGCACCCTGTAAGGGACAAACAGGTCAAATGAATTGCAGTGCTATTAAAAGTGTCCAGTTACAGGGCATGCAATGAGTCAATTCATTCTAAAGCCAATGGAATAACTTTCAGTCTGTCACTTAATTTGTCCTCACAGTTCTTGGCAATTTCTAATTTGAAAATCCAACCAGTGGAGTTTCTACAGACATCTAAAGTAAACTGAGGGGAGTAAATGAAATTAAAGTTTGTTTTACTGCTGCATGTTTTGACGTTTTGGCTGCGTTCAGGGGAAAAAGAATTGTTAGTTAAGTTAATCAGGAAGTGGCTTGTTCTGTAGTTGGCTTCAAGCAACTGTAGTTTTCTCCTCATCCACTGTGGATGTTTGATTTCATGATCGAGATGTTTTTACAGTGAGGATCAGTTGTCCCTCCCTCCCCAAAATCCCTTTCCCATCCATCCAACTTTGCTGTGGACTTTGTGGTCTAGTACACACAAAGGTCAGGAAATTTCATCTCGTAGATGGGGACAGATCGACTCTGGCTTTGGCCGTAACCTGATGAAATGGTTCCAGATGGGCTGGGAGGGGGTCTGAATGAGAAGAGCAAACAGTCATTATCATCATTCACAAGAAGTCACCATCACCCTATATCAAACATTATTTATCAAACAATAAATCACTATAAATATCCCAGAAGCATCATCTCTTACCTGATTGTAATCTCAAAGATCTGATTGAGTTTGCTCTGCAGTAGTGTGGCCTAGAAGGGACAAAAATATCACATGAGAGAAAGTTGAAACCAGAAAAATACAAGTTTGAAAAACAGTATTGATAAAAGAAAACTGTTTGTTGTACCCTGGCACCGCAGTGGGCAGCTATCTCCTCGAAGGGGGCCTTCTGAAACTTCTCCACCACTTGTCTCCTCCGCTCCCTCTCCTGCTCCTCCATACCCACACTATCCACTGGAGGGAGTCACAAACCATATTTAAATTTCAACAATGCATTATGCTGCAGTGTAGTGTGTACTAATATAGTACATAGTGGTATAATACTCAAACCACAGAAGGTGATAGGTGAGAGGACATACCAATGGCATTTTTCAGGGTTTCAAATGTGATCTCCTCTGCTGGTGTCCTCTGCAGAACAGAACAAGAAAAAAAAGAGGCATGATGCTATAATAGAAAATATAAAATGTTGCAAAGGTAATATATCTTGAGAGGTGAAAAGCTCATTGTTGAAATGTTTTTCATGCAAGTTAAACTGTTGTAAATGCTTTTTGCCTTTACCTCCTCTTTCTCTGGACTGTTTCGGGACTCCACCTCCACCTGCAGTGAGATGGTCTCCCCAATACTCTTTCTCTTGGACAGACGGTCCTCATCTGGAAAGAAAGGGCAGATTCTTTCTTTTCCTTCATTTTAAATAGAAAATTCTTAACAAAATAATACTAAAACATGTCAAATTGCAAATTTTGATGCATTTATTCGATATATAAAAACTGAGTAAACCCAAATAGAAAAAAACTGAGACAGTTTGTAAAAGTGAACCCAAAAGGTTGCCAAAGTTTGAGAAGGATTGCCCCTCAACTCAATGATCTTGGCTCGAGCCCCAGAGCTGTCCTGATGGAGTGTCCCTCGACCAAACACTAAATCCCCACCAGCTCCTGGGGAGTAGTTCAGCTCTGGATTTCTATACAGGAATCAAGCTCCCCAAAGTTGTAACACACTGGCAGGTCAATAAACATCATCATTGTGTGTCATTATATATTTAGACAGAGAAGCACATTAGTCATGGTAAGAATTCCTCCACTTTGCCACAGTTGACTTTTAAACTCAACAAGAGATGTATTGTGTGAGCTCCTTACCAGTATACTGGGGGACATAAGGCGTAGCCAGTCTCTCTGTGTTATAACCACTTCCTCCAAGGACCTCAGTGATCTTCGACTGGAGGAACAAAACATCCCCTTCTACCTTCTCCAGTGAAGAAGGCAGCCTAAGAAGAAAGAGATTATTTTTTATATATAGTAATAGGAAAGTTGACAGCCATTATTGCTTGTTTAAATATCAAATTGAATGTTTGTTTAAAGTAATGTTGGAAGAATTGAATGTGGCTGGTACATACTTAGGATTATCAATGAAGACATCCTCAGGCAAAAGGTAGGGGCTCTCTTTCTGTCTCACCTCAATCACCTGAAGGGCAGAGGACAAATGGCAGTTTGTTAAAACAGGTTCTTGGTATTGAATCACAAACACATAAACACACAAAGAGGCTCGGACCCAGACCTCGTGTATGTGCTGGCAGAAGGCTGGGACGGTGGTGAGCTGGCAGATGAGGTTGAGGTAGGCGGCGGCGAGGGCGTGAACAGCACAGCGGTTAAAGACAGGCAGAGCCTCGTCAGTGGACAGAGCCAGGTCCTGCACGGGAAACACAGACCGTCAGTAATGTTCCCTGGACCTTAAAGCACCCTGTCTGAACAAATAACTTCTAAAATATCTTTGCACTCAGATAGGTTTTATGACTCTTGGACTGTGCCTACATCTTAATCTTGTCTTGTTATATTGCTATTTCTATGTTTAATTTATAGCTTGTTTCACCATTCATCTTTAAAAAGGTCTTTCTGGTTTTATCTCCTTTACTGAGTTGGCAGATAACCGTGTCTGGGAGTAATGACAAATGCCACAATTGATTCCAAACAAAATACATAAACAAGTAAATATAACACATTATGTGCATCAGTACCTGCAAGGCAAGAGCCAGGCGAATGAGGTCCACCACCACCTCTTCATTAGCCAGCTCCACGCTGAGTAGACCCAGCAGAGCAAAGAGGGTCTCGTAGTGCTGCCGCCCGCTGCTCTGCTCCTTACAGCCCAGGTAGATGTGTCGGTACAGCTGCTGGCCGTGCTGTGAGGAGGACGCACAAGGAGGAGGATGAGTCAGACGAAAGACAGACAGAGAGGGTGCTCGAGAGCTTAACCACTCTGGATTTTTGAGTGGAAATATTTATATGTTCAAAACCTTTTTCATGAATAAGTTGTCCTGTCTGGAACACTTGTCAACTTTGAGCTTGAGCACAGAAATGTCTGAGATGATGCTGCACAGAAAGGAGACACAATGATTAACACAGTCACTGACTAACTGTCGCTGAAGTACAGCTAAACTCCAACACATTACTACGTAGGCCCCTTAACAAATACGCAAACCTGCAGACACAGACCCACACACCTTATGTTGGAGAACTTGGGCGTGTTGTCATGCCTGTCGATGAGACTGAGAAGGATTCGGAGCACCAGGAGCCGGACCTCTGGATCCTCTGTTAAAGAGAAGGACAGCAGTGGCTCCAGGAAAGAGCTGGGAAGCGCTGTCAGCATGTTGGTGGTCTGGAAGCCTGCAGTCACCTGAAAGATTGATGAACAAGCAATTAAATGTTTACAATGTCCCAAAACATGAAGAAAATTCATGTTCAATTCAAGCACAGTGAGGTTGTAGCTGTTGGTCTTTATAGCTTGCAATCTACAAATCATTTCAAAAGACGTAATCAGAGGGCTCAGCAGGTACATACATCTAACTGACATCGAAGTCATTATTATATCTGAGGAACGCTGCATTTCTGAAGTCTGTGGATAAAGTCTATAAAGCCACTGACTGAGCAGCAATGAGATGTTAATCTGTCGCAGCCGCTCTGATGTTTCATGTTGTTGACATGAATTAAGATCAAATGCACATGTTGAGGGACAGGGATACTCTTCTGGTTTGGATTGGATTGATTGACCTCCTGCTAGTCCAGCTCACAACCTGGATGGATGGATTGGTGCTTTCATAAGCGCATATTTAGGGTTGGTAAAAACGACATCACCAGAGAAGCAGCCTTGCAAACGTTCCTTAGATCATCGAAAAACAAATGTGAAACCGTGCAGACAAACTAAATGATGAAAGAATATCAAGAGGATGAGAGAATTCTTAGGCCATAAGACTCCTGCCAAAACACACATGGATGGTGGAAAATGATTTTCTCAAGAGCTGTATGGTGAGATAAAGTTTGACAGACAACAGCTGCTGAGAAGTGAAGTGCCACCCTGACTAACTGGACTTAATTGACTTCTTGTCTACAGTTACATCACTGTGATAAACACAGCTCTGGCATTATTATATTAACTCCTTTCTGAACATGATGTAATGCACTAGTTCAAAAGGACAGACTCTCACAAATCTATTCTCTCATTTTCACAACTGGTGATCGTTACCATCTGTGTTTGCGCCTCCTGCTTCAAACCCATATTTGCGAACATTCTAAGTTAATAATAATGCAAGGTTGAAAACATACCTGAACCAAGGACTTAAGTAACATAACTTGAATCATCCTGGTACCCTCAGGCCTGGAGATGAAAGCAAATGAAGATGCCCTTTAATTCACCAACCTTCCAGTCTTAACAGATTTGTTTACAAAGTACTGATGACTGATGGATGCAATAAGGTAAGACAGAGAATTACATAAACACATACAGCATTCAGGTATGACCAACCAGTGTCCATGTATTTGTCCTGTTCTGTACAAATGTGTTTGTGGGATTTGTGAGTAACTTACCCAGAGCCTGTGGAGGGCAGAGCTGGGTGAATACCAGGGACAGGGATCTTGCCCATGATGAAGAGCATGACCTCTGACCTCTGGTATGTTGGTAGAGTGTTGGCAAATGAACCTGAAAGAGATGGAAAGAAAGGACACAGAGATGAGCATTAGATGGATGAGAGGAGGAAGTGAAGTAAAAAAGAAATCAAATCTACTCTGTAGAAAACTCACACATACACGCACAGGCATAAAAAACAAGCACAAGTGAGATAAACGTGAGCACCACAGACAAACTGATCCAGTCCAGGAACCCGTCTTGCAAAGCCTCCCACACATACACACTCTCTCTCTCTCACAGACAAACACACAGTCTCACCAATGGTCCTGATGACAGCTTCCTGCAGCTGCCTCTCCTCGTGGGCTTTGATAATCTTGGTGCCTATGTTGGTGCTGCCGTCATAGGAGCCGGTCAACTCGTAGTCCACACTCAGACGGAGCTGCCGCAGCAGGGTGTTAAACACCTCCAACACTGTGGGACCTGCATACACAAACATAGCACCTGTCATACAAGAAATGCAACTCAAAGTGCTTTACATAAAAAAAGAAATAGAATAAACATAAACACAGGGATGAAGATTGAATGTAAAATATAATGTGCCGGCATGCCAGCCAATGCCTTAGTGTGTATACTGTTTGTACAATATGTGTGTGTAGTGCGTCAGTCCTCACCAACAGAGCCGCTGGCTGCGATGGCAGCTGCCTCCAGCAAAACCTCCACTATCCCTGCTCGCACTGTGGCTGAATTCTTGCTGTTTGCATCCAGGTGGCCGAGAAGCTGCTGGATTACCAAGTGAGAGTGCTGGGACTAAGAAGGAAGGAGAGAAGGAATGAATGAATGAAACCAGAATGGAAAAACAAGAAAACCGTAGGAAGGAAGAGAGAGAAATAGAAGTGGTAGTAAACTGGTAAATCACAGTGAGTCATTCAACGAGGTAGGAAAACTAAAAGCTCCGGAGATGAAACACATCACTGACTTGCAGTTTTCATTCAGGTCCAAATTAAAGAAGGAGACGAAGGCTTGACATGCAAAATCTTTAAACATCTCTAATTTGCTAAGCTATTTTTAGCTGTAAATCAGTGACAATTCCATGTGTACACACTGGAGCATGTTTCTACTTTGTGCTTCTAAATCATGTAATAACCACCTAAAAGAGCAAAGACATAACATTGCACTGTGTAAATCACACAAACCTGGACCTGGATTTGAGGTCAATGGAGTGAAAGAGAGAAAAAAAGGGGGTGGGGAAGAGGTCTTTGTGGGTATATAGGTACTGTATCACTCACCTGGATGGAGTACATGATGATTTTGAAGCAGCGCACCGCAAAGGTCTTTCCCTCCCATAGAGAGTGGTTATCTAAGTGCCTGAGGAAGCACAGACAGCAGGAGAGGGAGGGACATAATTATATACTGCCGGTAGTGATGGAGACAAGCAAAGACAGACAGATAGAGAGCAAACTGATGGTTCCCCAAAGAGACTCCATATGTATTTTTTTACATTTAAGAATGATGTAACCTTCACAAAAACACATAGGAGCACAGTATGAATGCACAGTCAAACATGTATTGAGATGTACTGCAATATTTACAGTACACAATCAATAATTAAAGAATTTAGAGACACGTCAGCATTTAACTCGTTGTTGAATGTATTCAAGATGTTGATATATGATGCAAAAAGTGCAATTAGGTGACAAAAACAAACCCAATCAATAATAACGATCAGGATCACAACATCCATTAAACACAAGATCATTACTATTGAACAGTTGGTCGAACTGCGGAGTCCTTATACACATACAGACAGAGAGGTGGGGACAGACTGATATAAAGTATGAAACAGAAGACAGGGATGGATGGCCGAGAGCTGCTGTCACACAGCACATGACAAGTGAGACAAATTGAAGGGAAAATCGAGACAAAAGTGAGAGAAAAATGGATTAAGAGATCAAAAGAAATAAAAATGTAATATATAACTGCACAAGAAAATGGTAACCAGAGTTGCACACAGATGGATTCTGGAGTTAAAATTAAAAAAAAAAAATAAAGGCACTATACGCTGACAAGTCTGAAAGTCCTCTGTGCATTCTTGAAATGTTCTTGGGGAAAAAAAGCGACTTTGTATTTCTGCTGGCTTTTCATGCTATTATCTGCGTCAGCTTTAAAATCTGGCTGCCAGAAAAATTGTACAATTATAAAAATGTGTTGCAATCCTGCAAGTACATGATACATGCATAAATATTGGCTGATATATTTTATCTACAGTATCCCTCAGCAGAGCTCTGAACTCATTTAGCTTTAACTTTTCATAAAAAAATTAACCTTATGGTCAGACTGCTCCTCACATCCTACCAACAAATTCAGAGAAATAGAGAGCAGGAAGGATTACAAATACTGGCTGAGATGCAGGGAATGAAGCCAAGAGAGGCAAAGAAAGGATGGATACACAACAAACACAAAATTAAAAGTCAACTCAATCCAGAAATGAACAGGCGTTAATGCCGCATGAAGTGAAAGGAAATGGCTGAGACAACACCAACAGTAGAGCTGAACTGATTCAAAAATGAGTGAGATGGAGAACGCAGGAATCTGGATAGACAGAAGAACAAATAAAATGACAGAAGCCACAAAGGACCAGGCTCAGACACATCCAAACTTGAAAAAAAAAAAAACATCATAAAAGATGACCTTAGAAGCAGGACAAAGCTGCGATAAAGCAGGGAAACTGCAATGTCATGTCAGAAAAGCACTACAACTGTAATAAAATTACAGCCTTGCAAGGCAGACCTCAACATAAATGCAGTAATATACAATTTAAATGTCCCACATGCAAATCATGCACTCATATCTAGTCAGAAACAACTATGTAACCTTGTATTGACCTTGTCGCGCCCCCTCGGGGCCAATCAGCACACAGATAAAAATGCTGCAAAATAGCGCTGAGATGCATCCTTCCTTCAGGTTTGGTCAATACGTCAACAGCGAATCACAAAAACAGGACAGATCTTGTGTGCAGGAGAGTTTGCAGGGTGACTTCACTCACATCAGCACGGGTGTGACGGCATTCTTGATGTTGCCATAGGCGGCTCGTCCCAGGAGCTCCCTGAAGCAGCGCTCCGTCAGCTCCACCGGGCTTTCCTTCTCCTTCTCCGACGCCTGCAGCGGAGAGGGGGAGCGGCTGGCAGAGAGCGAGGCAGGTGAGAAAGCAGAAAGAGAAAGAGAGGAAAGAGCAGGGGAGGAGGCGAGGAGATTGAGGGAGGGAGGGGAGGACGAGTCAGGAGGGGGAGAGAGCGAGAGAGAGAACAGTGGCAAGAGTTTGAAATCAATTTGATTCAATAACACCAACATTCCTACAAAGGCTTTTTTTTTTTTTTAACACAAAAACACTCTCTAGACTGCTGTGTCACTGCAGCCTTCACTCCTGAGGTGACTTTTCCCTCTGCAGTTTGTCTGCAGTGAAAATAAAGTGACTGTGTTGGCCGTCATGCGTGTACACACACATGTTATCACCATGGGGGTCATGTCTGTGTCTAAGTTCGTATATGTGTGCATGTGTGTGTGGGCACTCACACCAGCTCCAGCCTTTCTTTGTTCTCATGCATAGTTAAAACCTCCACCATAACTCTATCTTTGTCATGACTAGCCTCGGGTGGTCCACCAATGATGACATTATTTATTAACAGCCTAACTCTTTCATCTCGCCTGCTGCTGCTGCTGTGGAGGAAATATGACTTCCTGCCTCTCAGTGGCTCCTCTTAACTTCACTCAAATCCAAAAATGAAAACAGCAAAGTCAAGAAGAAAATACAGGATTAATGCACCAGTTTAACTTTGAGGGCACACATTTAAATGAAGCCATTTTCTTTTAGTGCTGTAAATGCTGCAAACTTGAATTCTAAGCTTCTGTTGTTGAAAGGTTTAGCATTTGTCCAGCCGCTCTCATTGACCCACGTCCAATTGAAAAGTGCATCGAAAAAAACACCCACAGGAGACTTAATTTGAGGTCAGCCTAATAGCCTCTCACTGCACAATTCTGCCTAATGATTTGGAAACTCGCAAGGAAACGTTTGGCATGAGGATCATCATCTCAAAGCTTACTTGGCTACTGCAATCTGACCTCATATCTGCTTTCATCAAACACTTCGCAGAGGCTGTTCTGGAGTGTGTAAAAGGCATGTTCAAGGTGAAGATCATTTCTGTTAATATTTTCTGCTCAGGCAATACCTGGAGGAAAATTGCTTGGCAAACACAAAGCGTTTGCAGGCACCTTCGCACAGCATTAAAACCAATCAATCATGCATGAGAGAGAGAATGATTTGGGTATCTCCAGAAATACACATGCAGAAATTAGTCTCAACTATCAGAAGACTTTGCTGTGCCCAAAGTTGATCTTTAAATGAACTTGTACATGTGCACGGGGATTAATGTAGAGAGAAATGTACCATCTGTGACTTTAATTAGACTCTGTACTGACTGCTGTGGATTTTACGGCTGGTAATGACTGGCTAAACTCAGTGTGGGGAGGAATGGAGGAGGCACAGCGGGGGCAGGCCTCATAACACACACAGAGCGAAGGGAAGCCGAGAGGGAGATGTGTCTCTCTGTTGGAGTGTGTCTGTCTGTCTCTTTCTCGTCCATCTGTCTCTCTCTTTCAACAACATCCCCATTTCCATCACTCTACCTTCCAATTTCTTCTCTCTGCCCTCCCCCTTTGCTCCCCTAACCTTCAGATGTCGGCATTGACGTCAAAGTGCATTTCAGTGAGCAGAATACTGCCAAGAGAGGGAGGCTCAGACTCCACTTCTCCCTCTCGCTCTCTCTGAACCTCTAGCTCTCAATGCTTACTCCATTCTCCTCCCATTGCACTAATTCTGTTCATGCTCTGCCCCCTTTCTCCTTCAGAGCTGTCACTGGGTTCACTCAGTGATGACAATGATGATGAATGACATGGGTGATGGCTGACTAAGATTGCCAGGACAAATATGGCCGAACGAAAGACAAACAGCACCAGTCCGCCACAATGCGACAGCTCTGGACTGTGTGACCAGGGCACAGCAGGTCGACACTGATGCATTTTGGGTCATCAACTTTCTAACCCACATGTTGGCACAGCCTAGCCTGTTGTGTGAGGATGACACAGTGACAGCTGTGCCATATTTACGTGCTCTAAAATGCAGTGAGGAGGTAACTAAAAATGCTAATACAGTCTAATCTAATATTTAAAATAGGCAGTTTTAGTAGGTAATATCTTCCATCCATTTCCACATTAAATATGATCATCTCATAAGCCACATGAAGGAAATCCTGAGTGAGGGAAAAAATACTGCAGGCAAGTGATGAAGCGATCTCCAAAAAATGGGATATGCATAAATTATCTGGATATTATAATGGAGATTTAAAGAAGAAAGGAAATTTCCAGTAAATATTTGTAAGCAATCAGTTGACATTTTCTATTTGAACACTAACCTCTCTGTCCGCTCTCCGCTCTGCAGGTTGAAAAGCAGCGAGGGGACGATCTTGTCCATGTGTTGAGGGTCCCATATGTTGGCCTGGAGCTCATCATTCACAGTCTTCCTCACCACGCCCTGCAGGCCCTTGATACCTGCCATGCGGATCCTGCAGGAAACAGTCACAGACACAGACAGACTTGGACTGGTAAGTGCATCTATAAATGGATGATTATATTTAGGAAATGATATTTTTGTCTAGTCTTCAGTCTGTGTCCCTCTGTGTTTGGCTGCTACCCTTTAATTCTGCAAAGCTATATTTAACTGTTCAAAGCTGTCACTTTTGTGTATTTACAGATGAAAAAGATGACAACATCACTTTTAAAGGATTTGTTTAAGGAGGTGATAAAAATGTCCAGAGGCAGCAGTAGTCTAAAAAAATGACTCCCTAAAGTAGTCTAAAAACAGCAGTTGCTGAATAATTCTGCTTCTGGTGCAATCAAGCATCTGTCCACTCACTTGGTGCGGATGTCAGGGTCCTCAAAGCTAGAGTGGCACATCTCGCTGAAACGTGACACAAAGAAGTCATAGCTGCGGTGGTACGACGGTGTATCCTCTTCTATGTTGGCAAACTTCACGAACTGAGAAAGGAGGAAGAAAAATGCATTTTCACGTCAAACCGAATCTCTACCACCTTCGAGGTTTGCAGTAATAAGTCTGCTCCTCAAAAGCCCCAGTTTATTAAGAGTGTATTTCAATTTGATTAAACACTCTTTAATGAAATAACTGCAAATACCCGTGGTGAATATCTCCTAAATTAAAGTCAAACCGCAGCACCATAACATCTCATTAAGAGTGAACAGCACAGGGCAGAGGGGGGCTCTCCCACTGGGCCAGAAAATGTCACCATTTTAACATGCTGACATTAAGCTTCACAACACTCTCCAATTAATAAATTATGGACTGAATTTCTTTAGAATCAAAACAGAAAGGACACTACCTGAAGCAAGAATTATATAATGAACATTCAGTAGAGCTGGTAATTAAAGCACAGAAGTTCCCCTTTCAAAAATGCAGGCTGGATTAGTGCAGCAACCCAGAATGGAAGGATAAAAAGAGGAGTTCATGTAGAAAATGAACATCTAAAAGAAGCCCCTTGTGAATCTATTTCCTGGTACAAAATGAGTGTTTGTAGTGGTTTTGAAATTAAATGAAGTACCCTTGAGCAAATTAAATGAAGTGAACCCATACAATAACAGCTCTTGTGAAGCTGCTCAACTGGTGCAGTAAATTGCAGCAGCAGTTGATACCTTGAAGCTGCTGCTACAGGGTATCAATGCATCAACTCTGTCTCTGCGGAAACAAACTCTCTATCTGATGGAAAGCTTCAATAATGGGCTCCAAAACCACAAGCGATGGAGAGCTGAGATTACAAAGTCTTTTGCTGCAACCAAAGTCCTGTCTGTCGCAGAGCCATCTATATGAGTAATGGCAAGTTGACCGAAACACTAACACAAGCACTGATGTGCTGAAGAGCTAGCTTGTGTGCGAAAGGGCTCTGCAGTACAAGGTTTTAGGTCAGTGAAACAGCGTGTGGAAAACCTGGCCGGGCCTTGAGTCCTGTGGTGATAAAACTCTAATCCGCTCCTTTCACCTCTCTGTGACACTGATGAGCCGCAGTTCACACAAAGGAAAGATGTTATGTCTGTCTTCACAATGTTCAAGAACAGGCACAAGATTAAAATGAGCACATACTGCAAAATTTCACTACTATTGATAAACTGCACAATTAATTATGCAGTAAGACCTTGCATTTGTCCTAAATACTCGGGAGTGTGTGTGCAAGGGAGATTGATAGTATGAAGATTATGAGCGAGAGGCCACCATGTCTCGTCAATCTGTGTAGATGACTGCAGAGCTTTGCCAGCGTGGTCTGCAGCTAATCTGATTGCCTCTATATGTCCTCTGCTGACCCGGGCGACAGCGCTGATAGCTGCTCTCCACATCAGAGGATGCTCATCACTCACACTCGCTCTGCCCACCACTCTCCGGCTGAGCTCGGCTCTTCCTCAAATAATAACGCAGTATTCCTCTCAAGGTTAAGGTCTTTTACTTCGCGCCACAACATGAGGAAAGTAAATACTGCCTGTCAACTTCTGATTAGATAATGCCTCTAAATCCACTGAAATGGGCCAAATCTGGTGCAACAGAAAAGCTTAGAAACTAAGGCACATTAGCTGCACATTAGTGACCAACAATTCGAGGATGTGGGTATTTATCTAAATTTATACCAGTAAAAGAAGCTGTCTTAGCTTTATATTTTTTTTTATGAGTAATCGCTGATGGCTAGGCAAAGTATTTTTGCTTATTAAATTCAATTAAATTATATTTACAACACAAAATTGTCTGTGTTTGGCTTCTGCAGTAAATTGAAACTGTGCTTCCTTCAAAAAACTATCTTAAATGCAATCATAGACACCAATTTACACAAAGCTGGACAGTGTATTTACACTCTCACTGAATGCAACGACTACATTTCAAGACTTACAAAGTTAAATACATCACTTGATTTGCTTATTCTAATGTTTACCACAAAGCAAAGCAATATAGTCCTAGATAAACAAAATGCAAATTATCATGAGGAGGAACGAAACCACAAGGTTTTATGATGTGCAGGTGTTTTTGCTCTTTCAGATCTGAAAACTATAAAACATCTGATGGACTTAATAATAGTGACATAATGGAAACTCACAGAGTTGGTTCCTAGGATCTGCAGGCTGGGTTTGTCTGACTCTAGCAGCTTTCGCACCATCTTGAGGAAACTCTCCACAAACAGGTTGATGCTCTGACAGTGGCAAGCCATCAGCAGCTGGTCCAGGGCCTCCATGGCTATGCATACATACCTGAAGAGGAGGGGAAAGAGACACATAAACATCTGGATGGCACCATTAGCCTGTAGGTAAATATAATCTGTGTCTGGATACTATATAAGGATAATATATATTATAAATGTCTGACGGCACACAGCAACTGAAATCAAAATGTAATAAGCTCTGCCATACCATCTCTATATACTTGCACATTGAGCACATTTCAGCTGCCAAGTGTAAATGTAATCTGTGCAGGCTGTTTGCATTGGCGAGAATCATCACAGTGCGTCTTAGTCATGAGTCATAAAAGACTAAAACTTCTTTGGCACATAAAGTAAGTACAGAGTGTACAGAAACATCGCCAGTGACCATACAGCAGTCACGATGTTTTTGTTAAAAACAGACCAGCCTGCCTCGCAGACTACGTCAATACAAATTTTTCTCAAGATTTTATCTTTTAGGTGTAATACACGAAATGTGCAAACAATATTTGTCAGGCCAAAGACAGCTGAATTTTTTTTTCAAGAGACTATTTTGAATGGCGATCGACTGGTGATGCTAACCCGTATCTGTGACGGGCCACATCCCTTGACAATCTCTCAGACAGGTAGGCTCCGATACGGTCGAGCTTCTCTGGAGCTGACAGGGCATAGAATGTCAGCTTCTCCATGTTGGCCTTCACCAGCCCATCCTATGGGGAGACAGAGGGAGACAGAGAGTAGGAAAACAAGACAGAGAAAACAAGAACGTTTTAGGGTCTTATTCACATGGTTTGTTCACTTTCAGGTGAGATGATTTGAGATGTACATGAGGCTGGTGTGTCCACACCAATAATATGTGTAGTGAAGTGTGTACTCCTCAAAACCAAACTTTAAGAGTAGAACTAGATAACTAAGTTTCACCTCCTTCTTTCCCCCTTGACCTACTTCACTGCTCTTCAGCCTGGTCAGGGGGAGGAGGGAGCTAAAAACATCTATAGTCCATTGAGACTCCATTTACATTCAAACAGGAGCCAAAACAAGCAGTCACCAAAAGAACAGAAGGGCAAACACTGTTTTCTTCCTGTTAAATGGTAGGGTTTGATAAGATTGAGACATGAGGACTGGTAGAATCTGTTATACACTCTGCAGTACACTGCACATAGCTATGCAAGTCAAAGAGACTCTAAAAATACTAACTGTTATACACGGACAGAACATCATTCATCATTTACAAAGAAACCTAGCAAGACACTATTTGTGAAACAGCTTAATCAGACCCAATCTGACGATCCCTTAATGATAACTCGCTCTCCCCCGTATCAAAGAGCTGATTGGTTTAGATGTTAGATCAGTAAGAAACAACATTTAAATGAACTTCATTTTGATTATATTAGTCGGATATTGCTCTAAGATTGATTCTATTAGTAGAATAAGTGACTTATCAGAGAAGCTGAAATTACAAGTATTTCTTATAGAATGTGTATTATCTATGATAGTTCTTGTCGATACAATATGTTTGAATAGTTTCATTTTATAACTTTGTATTAAATTGGTACTGGCAGTGACAGGGTGTGAGTGTTTCTGTGACTTCCTCTACAGACTGAAGGTTACTGGAAACTGTCAGTCTTGACTGCAGCTGTTTGTCACTGCCCACTGCTGTCACCGCCTGCTCGAGGGGCAGTTTATCTCAAACAAGCCTGATGTCTTCCATTAACAAGGCCTATTACCATACATGCTGGAGAGTGCAAGCAGCACTGCTGGTCAAGTATGTTGCTGAAGTTGAAGCTTCTACTGTAGCTTTGTGTCCACAGCATCAATCGTGCATTTTCACAGCAGATATTTTGACATGTTATAGCAGGAAACACACAGGTGTAATTAACAACATTAACAATGGTTGCCTCATTCGATTGAAGATTTTCCAGTTCCTTGGTCTTCTTATTGTGCATGCCAGCTCATTAGCAATGCTTCCTGGAACACCTAAATGAAATGGGGGCCTCATTAATGTTGTGTTTTTCCTGCAAGGACAAGTCAAAATGTCAAAATGCTGTAGAAAACTCCTCTCCTCAGAGGCTTTGGAGAGGCACAGGTCGACAGCTCTGCTTCGGTCTGCTTCTCTAAAACATCCTGTGGCTGGAATCCATTATCGATCACACAGCCAGAATATTGCAGCTGGCTATAAAACAACACAGTTGAAAAGCTGATTTCTGGCTTTTGTTCATTAGAGTCAATCATCATAGACTCACAGTGCAGGACTCTGTAGAGTGTTAACAGAGTAATTCAAGAAATGTCTGAGAGACTGTTTATAGTCTCTTCCCTGCCAATCCATTCGTAACCAGTCCAGTTTAAACTAGTAATTTAATTTAGTAAATATTGTGAGGAGATTTTGTGCATGCATGAGACACACATACACACAGAAAAAACATATTTAAGCACCTTACCACTAATTATATGTGAGAAACACTGAAATACAGTAAACATGTCCACACAGTGTGACACAATTTGAGTAAATGTTGTCAGAAGCCTTCATTATTCCCAAGCTGCTGGGATACAGTTAGTTACAGTCATAGCAGCTTGGAGCCAAACTTAGAAGCCATTTTTGAGACTACAATGAGCAGGTGCACCTGAACACACACACCAAACAGGGAAATGAGGTCTGTGTGTACTAGTATGGCCCGTGTATTGCAGTTTTGGCCACAGATCCAATAGGTAAAGTGGGTTACTGCAGTAGCACAGAGACACTCATGAAAAGTTTCTTCTGCAACAAATCAGCTCCTTCTTCTCCAAATTTAATTCTCTTTATGAGTCATCTGTATCAGATCTCTGTTCGAGAAATCCGAGAACAGAAGCAAAGATGGGGTCTGTGGTTTGATACCGACAGCTTTGAAGAAGATAGTTAGGTATGGAGGCGGTTCTCATCACATCTACCTCACTCTTCCCAAGTCTAAGACAATATCATAACATGGTGTTTATATTTGCCTACCAAGGGACTGCAAATGGAAAGTTTCCAGCTAAATCTGGTACAGCAGATTTTTTCTCACAATTTCTTCTCACATTTTTGAAATATGTGTTCTGTTTCGCACTGTTCTTGTATAAATTAAACTTATTAACCAAGTTGTTTATATAACAATTACCTTACCAATAATGGACCAAATGCATCAGAAAGATACAGACAATTTCTATATAAAATCATACAGAAGAGAGGGGAATAGTTACCAACTTCAGACAAGAAGCATAACTGTTTGGGTTAGGAAAGTCATGGCTAAATCAATAGAATGTGTCACTTGAGCTTCTTACCTCTGGGTCTTCTGGGAAGATGTTGTCTACCAGTCTCTTGTACCGGGGCCTGAGTGCCCCGCAACAGCCACAAACCCCTGAAGAAGACAAGAGACAAGGAGGGAGGAAAAAAACAAAAGAGAGAGAGGGTTAATTAGACTGGTGCAGTGTGACTGAGGGAAAATGCAATAAAAACAAGGAGAATGAAAAACAAGTAAACATGTATTCTTTTCTAGCACTACTTGTCTTTGTTCTGCGTACATGAAAAACACAGTGCCTATGTAAGAAGGTATGTCTTAAATCAGCCACTTGTTTCAAAGGTAAGTTTAGAGACACTACACAATGTAGCTGGGTTAAAATGGCTGTACAGTTAATAGAAGTTTTGGTACTGATTACTCATTCAGTGACCACTGGGACACTAATAAATCAACAACTTGTGATATACAGTCATTCTAAGGCAGCAACGTGAAATGACACATCAACAATATACTGTATCACCCCAGAGATAGTGGTGGAAAATGAAGGAGGACAGATTATGCATTTGGGATTTTCCCTTTCCTTTAGTTTTTATATAGTTTTTTAGTGCATGTAAAAGGTCTGAAAAGTTATAAAGCCACAGTCCACACCAAAGGGAGTTCCTGTCTCCCACCGAAAATACTGTTCCTGAACTGCCAGAAATGTCTCTGTTATAGTCCAGCATCTGAGAATATCAAGACCCAGTGGATTAACTTTATTTTGACAGAAATGTACCCACAACAACTAGACAACTCTTGGTCTGCTGTTGTTATCAACGAGGACCAGTACAAGAGGAAGAGCTAAGCAAGGGAGCTGCTCTGTTGTTGGCTGCACAGACCAGCACAAATCGCTACATCATCCCACAGCTTCAGAGGACAGAAGAGCTGACTGGATAAAGTTGTTTTGTGATGGAAATGTGACAGGAATGTCCCCACAACGACTGAATTGTGAATTCTAATCCCCAAAATAAAATTCTGAAACTAAAAGTGAGCATAATACGGCCTCTTTAAGTGCTAAACAGTGAGTCATAAAAAAATTAATGTGTAGCTGTAACAACTGTCAAATTAATTTGTCAGCAAGGAAAACACACCTGCAGTGCAAATAATGATGATGGGTAAGCTAAACATACATAAATCTAAACTTAAATTTATTACTGTAGGTGCAGTGGTCAATCCTGCTGTGGAGAATTTACTAGGGAGGGAGACAGACTAGCACAGATCCTCAATAACTTCCATTGAACCAGAGCAAAAAAACATAGAAAGCATTGCAAAAAACTGCATATTCAAATACCCTGCAAGAATACCAAAGTTGCCAAATGTTGAATTAAAATCAATAATTCCAGTGCTGGTGTGATGCCATCATTCAAACCGCCAAGTCCAAGATTAAAAACATGAAGACATGTTCATCTTCTGGTAAACAGAAGCTTGGCTAAGCGAAGGTAATTCTGCGCAAAGAGCAAAGCCAGATATGGAAAGAATGTGGTCAGAAGACAATTACAGTCACAACAATGTTGCTCAACACACACACACACACACACACACACACACACACACACACAATAATATCAAGATAGCCTTGAAGAGAAAGGTGCAACACACTGAACAGTGATTTTTCTGACTTTGCATTGAGGAGAAAGCAGGCAGCAAAGAGAGCTGGATTCTGATTGGTTGAGTGAATTCAGCAGTGGTGAGTCATAAGGGGACTCTGGGAGACTGAAGAAATGGGGGGGAAAGGGATAAACTCCAAAAACCCAAAATGAACAATTGAACCCTTCATACAGCTGTGCATAAGAATGTTTGCCTTCCTGTTTACGTCAAACAAGTATATATGAGTTTAGGGGTCATGAAAGCTAATAAAAAAAGCAGGTCATTGTGGTGTCAGCAATGCCGTAAAGTATAATGAAGGATTTGAGCCTGACACTTCAACACAAGTCACATAAAAGCGAAACAATCTGCAAAGAAACAGCTTTTCTTCTTTCCTTCCTTTCTCCCTCTTAACGTCATTTTCCTTCCTTCTATTCTCCCAAAGGAAAAATGTTTCATTATTCATTATTTACTGTTATACAGACTAAAGCTTTTTTTTTTTTTTTTGCTGATCTGGCACTAAAACCCCATTCTGAGAGCACACTGACCAGACATTAACTAGATTACCAGTTGCCCAAATTGCAACCCTCTACCTCACAGCAAGCTCTATCCAACATATGGTAGATTCTTCCTGACAACAAGAAGGCACACTTTATCTTTTTAATGCACCACCAGACACATATAGGAGCTCTTTAACCAACTACAGAAACAGCCAGCGATAAGATTTATACCTTGTGATGAACACCGTCTCAGCCTCCTACAGGGACTAAACTGCCCAAACCAGCTGTCAACTAGTGCTACACCTGCTACAAATCACAAAATCCTTTTTCTCAATACAAAATGCAACCAACTGGACACATTTCACACAGACGATGGAGGCAATCAGCTGCCACGTGCCTGACTCATAAATGCAAATGGGCAAGATGAGCCCGGGTATAAAACCACATCGAAAAACAACCACACACAACAACACAGTTTCCTGCGCAATACAGTCGATTTCCCGGTAATACACAACCACAATAAACACAGACCACTTGAAATAAAGTAAGGATGAAGTACAAACACCCACACAGTACAAAGACCCCACACAAAACACTTTGCTGCAATTAACAATTATTTTCATTATCGATTAATCTGCCAACAACTCCCTTGAATCAATTAATTATTCAGTCTATAAAATGTCTGAAAATATTAAAAATGCCCATTAAACCTTCCTAGAGCTCAAGGTGTCTTGTTGTTTTATCCAAACCAACCAAAACTTACAGATATTCACTTGAATATCACACACAAACCAAAGCTGCAAATCCTCACATTTGAGAAGCTGGTACCAGCAATTTTTTGCAGCATTTTGCTTGAAAAATGTCTTTGATAATCGATTTCTGTCAATCTTTCACTAATCTTTTCAGCTCTATATTATATTGCCTGAATGTCATGTCCACCTATTTCCCTGTTTGATATTTTGTATGAATGTGACTGTAGCTCCATTAAGTAAACTTGATTAAAATGAGGAATCGCGTGCTTAAGCTTAATATTTTGGTTCATTCCCAACATGCCATTTGGGATTCAGTGTCTTGTCCAAGGACACTTCAACATGTGGACAGGAGGAGCTAGGGACTGAACCACCAGCCCTGTGATTAGTGGGCGACCTGCTCTACCTACCTGAGCCACAGGCACTCCCTCATCTAGGCCACGTTCCTACATTCACGAGCCTTTCCGTTATGTTATCAGTGACCTGCACCTGGGAGGAGGGCAGTCAGCACAGGCGGGACGTCCTTGAAAAGCTTTTAATAGAGTGAATGGCATCTTTAGTGTTTTGAGCTCTTAAAAGTCTGTCTGTTCTCTAAAAGTTCTCCTGAAGCCCACAGCAGGAGCTCAGGCTTATCTCTGAGAGCTGGGTGTCTATTCATAGTGCTTCTCCTCTCTACTCCATCACTTCAAACACTAATGAGGCCTCTGCACCCCACCCACCCTCTCTTCCTCCCTCCCTCTGTCCCTTCCTCCTGCACCCGCCCAACCTCCCCCTATCACCACCCTCTCTCATCGTCGCTGCATTGGCCCGGGGCCTGAGTGTAGGAGTCGTCGATGAATTAATGAAAATGCAGCAGGTCCCAAGTGTAGATAGGAAAGGGTGGAGGACAAAGAGCAACAGAGACACAGGCAGCGAAAGAGAAAAGAGACAGAGATGGACGTGTAATGGGGGAGGTGGATTGTGATGCACTGAATGAGTCACAGATTAGTGCTACTTATTGCATCTTCTCTGTCCAGTGCAAATCTGTCCTGTCCTCTCTGTCAGCAGTAGAGGGGAGGGATTTTTTGGAAGGAGCAGAGAGACATAACATAGGAAAAGCTTTTGTTTTGTTTTTACAAGGAAAACTTCAGTAGTGCTATTGTGCAAAAAATCTACAATAATTATTTACAGCTCAGTGGGTGTAGTAATTTACATATTTTTCCATACTCCTGTGGTGAACTGTAGGTATCTGCATTTTCTATAACATTTGGTTGTAAGCAAGTTCTTTTCATAGGTAAATGTTTTTTCAGTTTGTTGTGTGAAAGTTGCTGCTGTTGGTTTTAGGCCAGCTGATTCCAATACATGCAGTGTTAATGAGGATTTGACTACACATCTGAACAGTTTTTTAAGACAAAAGATACTGGACAAGACAAGACTTTCAGAAGCTTGATGAAAAGTAGTTGATGTGTTGAGGTAGCTGGAAGTGGTACATATTGGACATTACAATAATAAATGTTACAGGACTGCAACTAGTGATTTTTTTTCCTGATCAACTGATCCAACAGTTGTTGTTTTTGTTTGATTAACTGATTAAGTGACAGACACTCATTAATTTCCAAGACCTCGAGAGGACGTCTTCAAATTGCTTGTTCCAAAACCCAGTGACATTCAGTTTAAATTATATGAAAAGGAGAAAAGCAGCAAATTTTTGCTTAAAATTGTGTTGACAAAATTGAATCAATTTAGTTTGTAAACTCTAAAATGTACCTGCCATGATTTGAAACATTACATATTCTGCTTCCAATGTGCTTATGACTTAAATGTGCAACAACACCATGTTTCTATTGGAAATTACTGCAGCTGCTTCACTGCCACTCCAAGACAATACTGCATAGTTTGTGTAAAAATACAGAGTTGTTTCATGTTTCTGGTGTTGGTAATGGTGGGTTAGTGTGGAAAAAGCTATGAGAGAGGTGGGTGGACAAGAATTTGGATGACAGCGGTGAAAAAGCACACATAGGGGGTCTCACGACATCCGCCCACTCTGTATGGCAAGCTGACAACACATTTAGGGGCTGGACACCCGGAGCTCCTCCGCGTCTCCACATACACTGACACATAAGCCCACACACGAACATGCTTGCGCACACACCGAGGAGGACAACCAGGAACAATGAATTACTGGTTGTTGTTAGACGGAACAAGACAAGAGAGAAGGCATCTCTGCAGCCTGGTGCACCAGAGTTTGGGAACTTAAGCCTGTTCCCTTACCTGTTTTACTGAATGGATGCTAAGCAACACACACATGCAGAATGAATTTACATGTGCATTTGTGTACACATGTGAGGGGTCTCCACCCCTCAAATTACCACAGAGAGGAGGCAGCCAATCACAATACTATTTTTATCCCCCTAACAATGGGCTGGTACATTAACAGATTACACTCTCCATTTCCCCCAGGATGTCAGCTTAACGTTTCCACTTTAGGGTGAGAGAGGGAGAGATAGCGAGAGGGGAGAAAAAAAATTGTGTGCTGAAGTGAGAAAAATAGGGGCAAACAAAATAATACACAGCTCTGACAGACATGTTCATGCATGATAATACCAAAAAAAAAAGTAATCTGCACACTTGCACAAGCATGGCCAAGTGTTAATAGGAGCACTGCTCTGTGGGCCGCACATGTCAGCAGTGGACATTTGCACACCACAAGCAAAACATGTTCTGCATTAACATCTGAGACAAAGGGAATTTATCTATAGGAATATAATAGACAAACTCATTACAAAAACACACACACACAAGGTAGTGTGTGAAGTAGCCCAGCGCATCTTGCAGTGTCAAATCTGCACCTGCTGTCCCAAAGCCTCTCTGTTGTTCCCAAAGTCACGTGGCTGACAAGAGAGGGTAAATATAGTCCTGATGCCCTGCAAGGAGAATATTAAACACACTCTGGATCTGTGTGTGCCTGTGTGTGCATATTTGCGCAGTTGAGAAAGAGACAGAACCATCAATACACATTTAGACCTCACCTTCACCTGGGGTCATGCAGAGCACTGGTTTTACAGGCCCCACTCACAGGCACATATACAAACACAGAGAAGCAAACAGTTTACACTCTGTTGCTATACACACATATACCTCTGCAAAATACATGACACTTCTGATGATGGTTACAAAGCATGCTGCCCTTCAGGGGTGTTCTTACATAAGAGGGAAAGGGGGGAGACAGACCAAGTACTGCTATTTTTACATCAGCAAACAAGGAAGGACAAATCATTCTTAAACAGTGGATTCACACAGTGAAATGCAAGCGCACAGCCGAATCTACAAACACGCAGCGAGGACAAGACAAGAGGCGAGGAGAGTGTAAGCAAATAATGAATAATGAGCAATGCTGATTCAACGGCCAACCAATATGCACATGAGCTTGCCGCTCAATGAGCTGAGGAGAGGTGGTGAGTGTACTGGAGAAGAGGCTGATAGCATTACAGAAAGCGTGACTAAGAGTAAGAAATGTGAATTTCTGCCACTAAGTCATGCAGAAAATGAGAGCTATTCAAATTCATTGCATATATAACAACATGAATCTATCCCTCCGCTCTGTTTGTCGTGATGAGCCCTACCTACGAGAATCTATCTTGAGGCTATTGACATGCATACACACTGTGCACACACCTTGCAGAGGCACATCATATACATTTTTTTCCAGCCATGAATCCATGTGCACTAACCCAGATTCAAAGCAAACATTTGATCCAGTGTGGGTGGCAGCGAACACGGTTGGTATAATGCGACCAACATACTGAGGAACAGACCCAGCTGCCTCCAAATCCTTGTGACACAAGACTGATCCGACACGCCATGAATCACAGTCAAACAGGCGCAGGAACTGGGCTATGAGGGATTCAAGCTCAGAGCACCATTTCCATACAGTAGCCCACCACAGCATCAGCACTGCACGGCAAAGTCTAACCTAGCTGCCTAACTTGATCTTTCAGTGTGTTGATAATTCATTAGCCTACAAATTTCCATCAATAGTCTGCAAACTCAAAGCAAAGCTGACTACATTTTTAATTAGTGCTAATCAATGAGCCATATATCAACATGTCCCACTAACACCAGAGCTACAGTCAACAATAACACCAAGGGCATTTTCTCATGTTGTGAACATTTCACAGAAAAGTATCCTAAATATTAACTTTTAAAAGCACATATATTACTTTTTCTGTCTTCAGGGATGCATGAATTTATCATGTGCTGCCTAAAATACTGAGGAACCATGAAAACCAGGGCAAGAAAATTAAACATCTGTACAGTGAGCTTCATAAACATCTCACAGACAACAACAGTTAGCTGAATATGTTGCAAGCGCTGCGATCACAATCATCAAATACAACAGCAGGAAACAATTAGTAAAAAGTAAGTAAGCTAAAATAATTACCAATAATAAACATCTTCAAAGCGGTGTCTCCTTGCAAGCCAACACTGTAATTTAATAGAGTGGTTTCCTCACAAGAGTCCAAGTTCCCATAATGTGTTTATGGGAGACCATACTCTCTATTGACAGTCACAACCTATGACAAAAAATATAAGAGGAAATGTGTTTGCAGAATGTAGGAAAACTGGCTTAACGTTGGATGCTTCACATAACTCACATGCTTACACAGCCTGGAAAACATACACAAATACACAATGGAGGAGTGATTGTTATTCTTACCGTACATCGATCGTGATTTTGGAGTCGCTCACTACAGAAGCTCGTGTTTCCTTAATGCAGCTCCAGTCGCTCATACAGACACACTGCTGTGCCAAGAGGCACTGAAAACGAACAAACACGCATACACACACACACTCTCTGGGATAAATGCCTGCACGTGTGCTTGGAGCTAAAATGCGCACCGTGATTGGTGCAGAGCCTGGCTCGATGCAATGAATTACACACTCTCTCCCTGCCGTGCAGACACGCACGCACGCACACACAAAGGCATACACACACGTGCACAAAAGGGGGCTGAAAGGCAACGTCAGAGAGAAGCGTGCCGTGATGACCTTGGATTTTCCCCGTTTGTCTTCTGCAACAGCGCTCCGTCTAAAGGCGGTAGTGCAGATTTCACATGTAGGCGCACATACAAACACACCCACCTCACTTATAGTCATTTCTCTCAGTTGCAGAGAAAGAAAGAGATAAAGGGGGGGAGTCAGAGAGAATAAGAGAGAATTGTACACCACAGGGATAGAAAGGAAGAAGACCTCCCACCCACGCAATCTCCTTTTCTCCCTCTCTCCACCCCCTGTCAGCATCACTCTTTCCCTCCTCTCCGTCATTAATCTTCCCATGCCTCCTTCTTTACTTACTTTTAGTTTTCCTTCTATGCTTATGCAACTTTCTACCACATTTCCTTCCATTTTCTAGCCTAATACCAACATGTCTGTTTTTTCCCCTTTGTTCATTTTGTCAGTGTTGCAAACAAACTTTTTGCTCCAACATCCACAATGGCTGCCCTGTGGATACCGCAAACAAACCAGCCATTTATGTTATAATCAGTCTTTTTTTTTTAATGCCATTAAACTGCAGAAAATGTGTGATTATATAACCGTGTTTACTGATATTTGCATTCTTAATAATGTGTAGAAATGCAAAACTGTGAAATGGCCAAGATGTCACTGTTTACTCATTATCTTCCAGGTTTCATTTTCCAAAATCAGGCATAAATAAAATACTTTTCAGCAGCTGGCTCGCCTCTCCAATGGCAAAGATTCTTGCTTGCACATGAATGCACCATATGAGGAAACCTTTCAAATCAATTCAAGCTTTTATCAACATTACCACAGAGCCATAACTGTGACGAAAATAAAGCCAGATATGATGCTCACATAACTGTCTTTAATGTACGAGCTTGGAGTGAAAGCATAAACATGATGGTGCCACAGTGCAAAAGCATGAAGGAACGCTTGAAATTAAATGCATGCATACTCAACCTATTTGGTTCACATTTTTCTATTATTCCGAAACAAGTTTAAAGATAACATTGGACGAATTTTCAAGACCGACTATCAGCATTTAAAGAGGTTTTGGAAACAACTAAAATAGAACCAGCTTATACAGCGTAAGAAAGCCAAGATCCATTATAAAGCTTGATTTTGCAATTACCAAAAGTGCTCAGCTGTCATTGATTGAACAAGGAGAAGAGAGTGGGCTACATCAGGAACGTTTCAATAAATTAAAGACGATGCCCTCAATTGGGCAACTAATAGTAGATTCGATCAAAGCTGTTCATTTTTGAGCTCATCCTTACACTGTGTGATGCAATCATTCATTGCAGCGTGGAGCAGGTATGTTTGCGATACATAAACACCTCTCTACTCTTACTGTGAATTTCATCAGGGGTACTGTGTGATATCACTTTAATCCTCATAGTCAGTTACAATCAAGCTTTGTTTTCCTCCTCCTCACATGCCAGAAATTCTTATTGCTGCCATGATCAGCAATATCCCCTGTGGAGCTACGTATATGCATCTCTTTCTGATGGAAGAGCAACTTTCCTCTTATCCAAAGGAGAGCATTTCCTGATGTAAGATTTTATGAATCAGTCAATTTTAAGGCAGATAGTAAAAAAATAAGGAATGAATGAAATTCCCCTTTAAACAACACTGTTCAACAACAACTTGTGCCAAGCACCAATCACAGCCAGTGTTCCTTTTGATGTTGGCCTACTCTAGTGCTCAAGTACCATCTACAAACTATGAAATGAGCTGAATCAATTTTATGGGACAGGAGGCAGCTCAGAGCAAGTCAAACAGTAATTTCCATTTGCAACATGACATATTTCTGTCAGGCATCATGGAACCATCAGGAAGAAAACAACTTTTCAGTGAAAATAATTCTCTGTTCATGCCACTTAGAAACAGAGATGGAGCCAGAGGAGAGAACAGAGGCGATGCTGTTGTCACTTACCCTTGCCAATGCGATGGTCCAGAAGGGTACGACAGTCCAGTGCCAGCCTCTGAGAGGCCGGGACATCAGGCGCAGGCAAGGGCATGGCAGGCAAACAAATGCACAACAGCTCACAAACACACACACACTCAATCACACACTAGCTCTTTCATAGACACAGAAATCCTTCTAACAAAGCCAAAAACATGCACACAATGCTACAACCAGCAGACTAAATTATCTTAAAACCTTTGTGTTTTTTTAACTTTTAAAAAATAAGCCAATATTTAATATGTTTAATATTAAGCCAATACTCAAAAACTGCACTCAGTGTCACAATGTCTTGGCAGATAACTTAAATGCATAATTCTACTCACTCACATGCATCCACTGCTCAGTTTGGCTACCATAAACTTTAAACACATGCACACACAAACATACTCTTTTCCTCAGTCAAGCCTGAAGACAAAAGCCAACTCCAACTTCTGTGTAAAGTTTCACACTCCAGCGAACTCACAAATTCCCTGCTGAACACCAACTCGCATGTCCCTGTCTTGAGGCTTCAGAGTAATTTATATTAGTACATAGACAGATTGACCGCATTAACGAAGAGATTAGTGATTAGTCCTTCAACAGCAGCTCTGCTCTCTGTGTGCTCCTCTCTCATTAATAAACATCTCACTGACACAATGGACCTCACTATCCACCCGAAGTCTCTCTCTGGGCGAGAGAGACCGGGAGACACAGAGAGAGGAGGGTGGGGAGAAGAGGCAGGGAGAGAGGGGCTCTGTGGGACAACCATTCAGTCAGTGGGCTTGAGCTTCCAGGAATGTGGCCATCAGCAGATGCCAACACGGGCAAAATGTCTGGTGAGTGATTTCTGTGCAACTCACATATGAGACACATCACATACAAACAACACACACACACACACAGTAATTTTTCTCTCACCAAAAAATTTCAGTCAGCAGTGATCATGTAACTAGTTTTAATTTCCTTCAATTTCCTGCATTTAGCTGTTGCAGGGTCGTGATTGTGTCTTCAGGCAGAGAACAGGTGCATAATAGTTTGGTGTTGCCCACCTGTCATGTTGAATGTTGGTCAAAGGCGGCGCTGCTCCTCCAGGTTCACAGTGGCGGGGAGATGTGCGGCACGTCAGCCCAGAACAGAGTCTCCACCGGCGCTTCGAAAATCAGGAAAGCCGCCGGATTGTCTTTGGCCTGTGGATGTTATAGTTTGCCCAAATTAGCCGGTGCGCTCATATATAATGCTGAACATGTAGATAGGAAGAAGAAGTTTTTAACGTTTACCTGACTAATGACAAGAAAATAATATAATATTTTATTACACCCGGACAAAAAAAATCATGCTTCAGTGTAAATTAATGTAAAGCTAATGTTAGCAATGCTAGCTGTGACAGGTTTTCAAGCTGACTTTATCTTCTCGTGATAGCGTAAGTGTTTTGACACTTTTCCTTGACTTCGATCGGGTTTAAACACTTAAACATAACTTGAGGTTATCAAATCAAACAAGGCTAACTCATATTATCCAAAGCTAGCAACTGTCTGTGCTAGCATGCTAACGTTAGCTAACGCGCTCATCTGAACAGCGTTAATTAGTGTCAGCACCCTTTACTCACCATGAAGTGAAGGGAATTAAAATCCTTAAAATGTGTAGCATGCGGACAGTTAACATCAAACACCTTGACTGAAGTTAAACTCTGTCAGGACACCAGACACTGAGTCAGACCAGCCTTCCTGTTGTGTAGCTGTCAGCTGTGTCTGAGACAACCCACCACTGGAGTCAATGAGCTTCACTGATGTTTGAGCACATGAAGCTCAGGATGTGTCCCTGCATGTTGATCACCAGATAAATATTGGAAAAATAAACAGCGTATCATACAAATATTTGTCCTGATGTCTGACCAAGTAGATGCTTTAATTTAACAGCTTTATGATTATATTGTGATAATGTATTTTGAATATAATATAATATAATATAATACTGATGTTGATTGTTGTTGATTTTCTATAGATCTCCTAGTTTCCAAAGCAGTGCTAATGTTTTGTTGCCATACTTTCAGAGGAATCATATCAACATATGCTTGGACACTGTGTGCCAGGATGTATGTGTAGATATTCAAATAAGGGTTGAATCTCATCCAAGAAGCATCTTGAATGAGAAGTGAAACATCTTCATGCGTCTACAATCAAGTCCAGTTGCCTTCGATTCAAAAATGAAAATGTTTCATCCTGTAGCTCCACTTTCTCTTTATGTGTCAGGGACAACATATATATATAATCCCTGATGATATGTCTCAATTTATCAAGAAGTATAACAGAATTAGTCGTCCAGACCTGTGAATTGCTGCCTACATCTCTGATTTGTTCAGCAATGCAAGATTGAATGAAAATGAAGGGCTGGTGATACAAAAAGGCAATTCAGTCCAACTATCAGTCTGTAATAGAATTTATCAAAACATTTTAAAATCTGTACCTTGGGAGCTGAATCAGTGGATGGGACACTTTGCTTTTGTAACAAGTCTACTTTCTACCAGTTGGTGACAGCAGTGAGTCAAAACAGTCTGATAGGAGCCTGTTAGGTTATGAGCAAAACAGTCTGCAATTTCTGAGATTATTATTTCACCTAAAGACAGATTCATTGCAACAAAATTACCTAAACTTAAGTATTTTCTGGACAATATGTCATAATCGGTGTACATGCCATGTCATGTTATCTGCCACCATTTTTGAAGCCTGCCAGTCATGGACCTCTTAGTCTCTAATTCCCAGGGTCTCTTAACCCCACTAAGCCATCAGATCCCTGAGTCTTTCATGTGACAGTATTTTTGTCCTCCTCTGTGTCGTGCCGCTGGCGTTTCTATCTGTTCAGCCCCATTAGATGCTAGTTGGTGTGGGACCCCTTTTAAATGGGATAATACCACCTTAGTGTTGAGCTAATGATGCTTAGGCTAAAGATCAAAACATAGGGGTCAGGGAGGTTGTCATGTCAAGATATACTTGTCACTGCATAGAGCAAGAGTAGAAAATGAAATGCAGAACCTTGCAGAAAATGTGAACCTCACAAAAGCTGACAAGTATTTCAAGGTGGTTGCATGGATGGATTACCGGACTGCAATACTGGGAACATGCACAGGAGCTCGATGTTCAGACAGGTTAAGGGCTCAGTCAAAATCCTATTGAAACACTAAAGGAATAGCCATTTACTCTGAAGATGTCGTCGCCTTCAAAAAGAGCAATTTCTCCTGCAGGGTAATAAGGACTTTTTTGCTAAGTGCTCCTTACTATCACCATGCCATATGGGTGGTATCCACCTTTGGGGGTGGGGGTTGCTCATTAGGAGGAAGGGTCTCTTAGGTGTTTGTGCACAGGGGCCTATTGTCTCATGTTGGATTGTAAATCTTTTTGATGTAACATATTCAAGATCTTGTGGGGCAGGAATTGCCAAATTGTCAGTAGGAAAGTGTTTCAGCACAATCTCCGCTTTGGTTTGCATTTCACTTTGACCCTTAGTGACCTGTATGCGTCTTTGCTTTCAAGAGCTTTGTGCCACTGCCAAAAAAAGCTAGCAGGCATTCACCATCCAACTGTAGTCTTGTGCCACACACACAAATGCTTACACAGCACTTTAGCTATACACCAGCAACAGACGCAAATAGACCTCTGTGTCCGACATGAGTGAAAAGTTTGGCGAGCACGTAGGCCGCAAGGTGTATGAGGATCAGCTGATTAGTGGACAGCCAAAGCGGTTAGTCTTAATACTAATTAGCTTCTGGGCTTTTACCCTTAGCAGACTAATTCATCCTAACTCCTCCCTCAGGCGGACACAAGTTCACAGGCACTCCAAATAGAGTCACTAAATAAAAATGTAAACTGATTGTGAACAGTAGATTCACAAGAATTGCTCTTAATGAACACCAAAGCAGCGTTATATGAGAATGATCTACACTGATTTACTCATTCCCTCTCAGTGTTTCTGTAAGATTGACCTCTCATTAAGCAATTTCAGGTGTGTTATTGAATGTGTGCCAAGTGTCAGAGAACTATGCTGATGTGGCAGCAGCTATAGTAGAACTAATTGCCTTAGACCTATTTTTAGACGTACGGTAATCAGCAAGAAAGGTCTGAGCTACGCAGTTACGGGCAGGGGGACAGATGGGAACTCATTAGATCAGCCTTAGGGGCCTTGTGCCTTGCATGGACACAATTAGCAAAGCAAGTCGCAAAAACTTTAACCAGCTTACAACCATGAGGGACCACAGACTTGCTGATGCTATCAGCCCCTGTGAGTCATTAATACTGAGGTCTGATTGTCTGTTTCAACACACCTGTTGTTCTGCTGATATTTTCCTTTGTTTGTCTGTGTCTGATTCTACCAGTTTCTTTACATTGTTGATAGACAGGAATAATGTATCTTGCTGTTATGTCATGTTTAGAACAGTAAACAAAAGTGTGCTATTAACAGGTAAATTCTTATTTTTGTAAATATATGCTTATTCTGAATTTGGTATCAGCAACACTTTTCAAACAAGCTGAACTCCATAAAGCTGGTGTCGGTAAACACAGTTTGTTTGCAAATGACTGCATTCTGTTTTATTTATTTACATTATAGTGCCCAATACAACATGCAAAAATGCATTTATTTTTCAGCAAGGAATCAAAATATTTACTTCAAAATGTTGGGCAGATGGATGCATAATAGCCTCTCACACTTTCCTTAGAAACACACAAATTTAAATGCTTAATAAATGCAGTTTCATTAGCATCCATTTGCTGTTGAACTGCCTCGGGGTGCTGTTTCCAGGTGGGAGATGATTCATCTTCCTTGTTTTCACAGTCCGCCTGGTATTTGTAGGCTTTCAGGTCCGTTTTTTAACTGTTCACCCTTAGGTCTCTAATTGCACATTTGCATACTGACATAACCAAGAGCTTGAAGGCAAAATAGAGGCAGCAACTCTGCTTTCAGTCTCTATGATGCCATCCTTGGGAGTAGAGTAAATGAAAAAGAGAGGAAATGAAAAGCACTGATCGTGATGCTATTTAACTGCCAACTCCACTTTTAAAGTTGATAGTAGATATGGATGACTTGGCCAAAGGTTGAGAGCATTGTGTTTCTCTTGGCATTGTCTTGGTGGCAATGATCTCAGCTTTACAGGCCAGTGAGAGTGGCTGCTGACTAAGTAATCCTCTTTGCAGTCCTCACTCCTGCAGCTCTGCTTCGTGGCAGTTGTTGACTTCATTACAAACAGTCCAGGTGGTGACCTACAATCCTGCCACTGCCACTGCACAAATCTTGGCTGGACCTCTTTATCCCTCTCTCTTCATCAGTTTTGCACACTTCATCACAGTGGGGACTACTTCAAGTTTCATTTTCCCTTTCATGGATTATGCCTTAATTTTCAGATCTGTATCTGATTTCTGTACGATGGAAAAAGTGGATTATGACGTGCTGGCTGGACACGTATGGCAAAGACTGGACATGAGGGGAGGATACACGATATGTAAAACAATACAGGTCAGTTTTGGAACTGTTTGCAACTTTTGTTTGTCAGACCAAGACTAAATATGTTAATCTGACAATAAAATTGTTCTTGATATGACAAGTGTTACTAAAGTTTTGACCTCTTTTCCTTCTCCACGCAGCTTGAAACTCAATTCTACACCACTCTATCATACAAGGAGCCTAAATTCAAAGAGTGCACACATTAAGTTGTAGTAAATATATTTGTATATTATTACTATATATTTTTAATCTTGAGTATTACAATTGTAATAAGAACAAATGATCCTTCAGCGGAGAAACTTTAATGCTCACTGTTTGTGTGATCAACAAGTTGATAAAATTAAGTTCTCCCATATTATTGCATTCACTCAAAGGGTGAATATTTTCAGCTGGCATAATGACAAAAATGCCTTAATTAAAAATGTCACTCTTCTAATGTGAAGTGTTTATCATATCCAGTCTGTGCAGCATGGATACATGGTGAGACTCAGACTGGTGACAGTGGACTGTGAGTGGGTGGGATGGCAGCATGCAGAGCCAGAAGGACCTGGAGGAGTTTAACTCTGGGCATTAACCAGCTCAGGTCTAAATCTGGCCACCAGATAATTTGTTGGAAAGCTGCCTTTCCTCTGGCACACACTGTGTCAACACGTGGAGCTTGGAGCCTCTTTCCAACATGCTGAATGAGTGCAGCTGAACCAGTTCTCCACATGAATCATAGTTTTAAAAAGGGTTTCAACATTAAAGATGCTTTAACGTTGTTCCTTTTAGAAAGTGCAGACAAGTTTATAGGGATACATATGGCCCCAGTGGTGGATCATAACAGGAGCCACAAATGCTTTAAGATCAATTGTAGAATATTCACACACAAAATAGCATTTAAATCAGAATTAATTTAATTCAGCTTTCACGCTCAGTATACACTACTGTATATAGTATCAGCATGGAAGATGCTGGGATGATGCAGTGGTAACAAAGGAGGAGGATAAACTGTCATCTCAAACCAACAATAATCACAAAGGAAACAGTAATATGAACTGAAAGGTGTCATAGATTTTCCAGTAAAATTATAAATCTTAAATGTATATAATACAAAATATTTTCTAAAAAGGTGGGTTCAAGTTAAAATCACTCTACAGCACAGAGATGCAACCATGGCACCCACAATCACTGCATGCTTGGCCAATTCTCACATTGGCCTAAACTCCAGCAATTTAATATAACACTTCCATAAAGATGGAATGACACAGTGAAAAAAAGAATGATCAAAATTGAAGCAGCAGAGGTCGAGATATTGTGACCTTTAGTCCCTACTATGGTGCAAGCTCCAGAAATATTAGAAATCACTGTCATGCCCTTTAAAAATAAATTTCCATTATGTTGATAATGTGAGAAAAACATGTTGTGGCCTGAAGCAAGTCTTGCTCATCACTAACCATCTTTGTTTTTTCACCTCTAACATCATCTCCAGGCTGCTCCCTCCTCCTGATCTGAGAGCAACAGATGAGGTCAGCCAAGGTCATCAGCATGGTCACCTTCGCAGAGACAACACAGGTCTCCCTATGGAGCTGCGTGAGCCGAACTGCCTGACTGCCACCCTGTCCCCCGGGCTGCGGCGGAAAAAGATGCTGTGGCAGAACGCTGTAAAACACATCATTATCCAGCAGGAGCTCAACGCCCAGGTGACTGGACTGATTATCCCACAGTCATCAGTGGATTTGTTGCATCCAGATGAGACTGCCGTTTGTAATGTTTTATTTTTATTGTTTGTACATATTCCTCAATAAGATTACGAGGACTGTGTGTACTGACAGAGACTTGTGTCTGCATTAACAGCATGAACATGAATTATCAGTGCAGAATGAGTCCAGACCACACGTGCAGTAATGAAGAATTCAATTAATTTAACTGGCCAGTTCACCTGTTGTAAACTCCTTTGTACAATCATGTGTTTGACAAAGTGGTGAACCTCTCTCCATCCTTGCTTGTGAACGACTGAGTCTTTCCAGGATGAACCTTTCATACCCAATCATGATACTATCACCTGTTACCAATGAACCTGTTTACCTGTGGAATGATCCAAACAGGTGTTTTTGGATCAGTCCACAACTTTCACAGTCTTTTGTTGCTCCTGTCCCAACTTGTTTGAAACGTGTTGCTGCCATCAAATTCAGAGGTCAAACATTAAGTATATTTTCTTAGTACTGTTTTCAATTGAGTATATGTCAAAAAGGATTAGCAAATTATTACATCTGTTTTATCTGTGTTTTATGTCCCAACTTTTTTCGGAATCGGGGTTGTAAAAAAACAAACAAAAAAAACCCCTACTTTATGGTGCCATGCCAATAGTTTTGGTTTTATTCAATTTCAATTAAAAATGTGATTTGTTAATGCTCTGAGAACCACAAATGAAATTCTGGTTGCTTCAGTAAACATCTGATTTCCTGTCATGTTTGATAGGTGGGTGTGGAACCAGCACGGAAAATCTTCGTGACGGATGCCTACATGGAGGAGATCAACAAACAAATCCGAAACAAGGCCTCACGAGGGGTCACAAAACGCCGCTCGTCCTCGTTCAGAGTGCACCCTTCCCGTGGTTCCACCAGCACACACAACAGTTTCAGGGGTTCTTTCAACGACTACGCCAGCGATGCCGACTTCTTTCTGCACTGGCGCCACACAGTTCGGGGGGTCTACATACCCACCCTGAGGCACACCTTCAAGTCTCGAGACCTGGAGAAACTCTACCAGCAACACTACTCCCACCAAAGACGCAACTCTCTGGCCATCACCAATGTCATCGATGCAGTGGCCAAGCTCCATGTCCTGGTTCTGTACCTGGCTCTGGCCCCCGAGGCGGCCACAGACACTCTGCGCGGCTGTCTGACAGGCATCTTCATGGTGTTAGCTATCGCACTGTGCATCATGGTGTTAACCTGCAAAGACGCCATGTCCCCGCAGTGGCTTCACTACGCTGGCCTAGTCAGCTGGCTGTCACAGACCACGCAGGTGCTGGGAGGACTGGTGTACGGACTGGAAAAAGACCCTTCGTGGTACGTTTTGTTCACATTGTTCGCCACATACACGCTGCTGCCGTTACCTCTGCTGTGGGCCATGTGCGCCGGCTCCCTGACCTCAGTCCTGCACCTTCTGGTGGAGGTCGTGCGCCACTACAATGACTCTGTGCTTTTGAGAAAGGTGAGAAAATAAACTGACTAATAATAAACTTTTGATATGTTTTGAAAAACATTGTCCTCAGAAAAAAATCATAGAGTGTTAAGGGCATAAATGTTACTAGTATACTATAAAGTTTTAGTTCAATTCATTCCTGATAAAGTTTAAAGTAAGTTTTTCTGGGCAGCCTCATACGTCTTTATATCGGTTTTATGTTCCAGATCTGAATACACTAAAGATACCTGCACTGTTTAATACAACACAGATTGATAATATAATGTCTGTCTATGTATGTGTAAGATTTCTCTCATGAGTGCATATTATGCAGAACAAGTCATGTTTTTATCCATGTACTGGACTGGATTTTACTGATACGGAATGTACTCTAAGTCCATATTTTACATCTATTAGTGACAACAGCTTTCTTGTTATTTTCACAATGATTACTCCCATCTACAGCCCCAGATATTGTCTCAGAAGAAGAAAGACTTTATTGTCTCCCTTTGGAGAAATTTATCTTGGGAATTCAAAGTAGACATAGCAGCACACATGCACATTCAATCTCCAGTCAATATGCAACCAGATCCACAAACACTAGAGCATAGACATCAAGAACACTGAACGATTTTCTACACCAAAATACTGCACAGATGCCATACAAGCCTACTAAACATGCAAAATTTTCTTCTCACATCCCTCAAGTTAATAAGACTTTTTCCTTTTTTTCCTCTACTTTGCTCACATGCAGTTTGGTTAAAATCAATTGTATGAATGCGAAATCTCTGTTGGACGCAGGTGTTTGCCAAAGGCCTGCTGTACCTGGGTATGAACACAGCTGGCTTGTTCATCCACTACCTGACAGACCACGCTCAGAGACAGGTTTTCCTGGAGACACGTCGCTGCATCGAGGGTCGCCTCAAACTAGAGCAAGAGAACCAGAGACAGGTACAGTGACATGCTGTATTATGACCATGATTGACTGTGATCTAAACTGTCTTTACCAATATTTATCATTCAAATGATAAAACAGTGCATCCAAAAATTCTCAGTGTATTTGTTGTTTTTATTCTTGTTATTATTCTGCCACTCAGGAGCGTCTGGTGCTGTCCATCCTGCCTCGCTTTGTTGCCTTGGAAATGATCGCCGACATGAGCTCTTTGGAAGATGAACTCAATCCTCACGAGTTTCACAAGATCTATATCCACCAGTACAAAGATGTCAGGTACGCACGCGCGCGCACACACACACACACACACACACACACACACACACACACACACTCAACTGGTCTTGAGTCTAGTGTACATCCCCAATTTGGACATAAGCGAACCCACACACACATACTAGTACTTAGGTCACTTTCACATGGATTTAGATTAATTTCCTGGAGGCTTTGTTTAATCTTTGAGATTAAGATCTCCTTTCCAAGAGAAAGAAGAAACGCTCACAAGAACGCAATCAGCAAACAGAACCAGCACAACTACACAATAAACAGGGAGTTATTAGAAACAGTTACAAGAATCGCAAAAAACGTCAGATAGTAAAGCTTTAAAATCTCTAAGGGGAATTCAGGACTCTAGTTTGAGGCCAATTTGTGGTTCATTCCATGTAAAAGGTGCATAGTACAACCACGATTCCAAAAAAAAGTTGGGATGCTGTGTAAAATATAGATAAGACAGAATGTGATAACTTGCTAAACCTTTTTGGCATAAACTCAATTGAAAATGACACAAAGGCAATGTATTTAATGTTTGACCTCATACACCTACTTATTCAGAATTCGATACCTGCCTTTTCAAATTGCAAGCTTTTTTCCACTCAGTCTTGCGTGCGTTCACTGGAACCAAACAGTTCAAAGGAATTTCTGTTCCAATTTAAACAACTTTCTCTCCCTCCTCTCTGCAGCATCCTTTTTGCAGACATCAAGGGCTTCACTCTGTTGTCGATGAACCTGTCGGCGCAGGATCTGGTCCGAACCCTCAACGAGCTCTTTGGACGCTTTGACCGACTGGCAGATGTGAGAATCTGAGCTCTTTTTTTTGCAATAACATATATTCGGCACAACTTCTCTTCTATCAACAATTTATTTTACCTCTTCCCTGGTGTCTTGTCTCGTCTTTGTCACAGGAGCACCACTGCCTGCGGATAAAGATACTGGGAGACTGTTACTACTGTGTGTCAGGGGTCCCTGAGCCGCAGCGTGCCCATGCCCGTCACTGTGTTGAGATGGGCCTGGCGATGATCAACACCATACGGTGAGTCTTAACTCGCTGGACTTTTTGGGGGGTTATCATGCAAAACAATGATCAATGTTAAAGATTAACAACTCTTGGTCACTCCCACCAACACCAGGTATGTGCAGAAGCAGCTGAACTTTGACATGGACATGAGGATCGGGATCCACTCGGGCTCCGTCCTGTGTGGGGTGCTGGGCCTGCAGAAGTGGCAGTTTGATGTCTGGTCCTGGGACGTGGGCATTGCCAACATGCTGGAGGCTGGGGGGATACCAGGGTGAGTGGTCTCTGCCTGTACCAGCAACCGGTAGAGTAGGCCTTTGATGAACCATGTTTGATCTCAGTCTGGTTGTGCCTTGCAATAAGGTGCATTTGCTCTCTTGTCCCAGTTTTCAACAGGGATCCACATTGAATCACAGCAAAGTGTGCAAACCCAAACTTTGGTTTTCTACACTAGATGATATGACAGACTGCAGGCAAATGATTCATTCCTTCTCAAGAGCATTTGTACATCTCTGCTAATTTTCTCTGCTTCTATTCTCTCTCATGCAGTCGCATCCACATCTCAAGGGCGACTCTGGACTGTCTGGAAGGCACCTACAAGACAGAAGATGGTCATGGACGTGACAGGAACGAGTTTCTGCTCAAACACAACATCGACACTTTCCTCATCTGCCCGCAGGAGGAGAGGAATAAAGTTAACCATACCGAGCCCCCCAAAGTCCAGAAAACAAATCGAACATGGAACCCAGAGATGCCCTTTGGGAACGTCATTGACATGAACAGTGTAGGTGCAGGGACGCAAAATTATTGTTGGCTTTAAGTAATAAAAGGTTTCAATGCTAATAATACATTTCTGTCTTCACTTCACCAGCCCCGACCTGATTCCTCTCACACCATCATGTTCTTTGTCTGCAGATCCTGGCCTCCTTTACAAACGGCTCCGTGCCCAACATATGGCAATCCACGTCCAAGGAGATTAACAAGCGTATCAAACATGCCATTGAGGTTCGAAGCAGTGAGCGTATGCACAGGGAACACATCACTCCGCTCACCCTGGTGTTCAAAGACACACACATCGAGGACAAGGTGAGCAGGTGTCACCGGTTCAGAGGCTGTTTGGTAGGAGGAGTTAATGCTGCAGAGTAAATGAGGTTGACTCTGATCTTTTGGTTTTGGTTGGTCCAGTTCTCCCAGATGAGAGATGAAATGTTCAACTCCAACCTGGTCTGCTCCTTCATCATGCTCCTCTTTCTCATGGCTGCCCAGACCCTCATTCCTGCCCCCAGGTAGGAAGACACCAGCAATTTCAAAGTTCAATTTCAATGTCCAAGGTCAATGATATCTACCTGGACATTTTCCCTGTATAGCAACAACAACGAGGTCAAATAAACTTAGAGAGAACATGACATGACACTAGATGATCTTTCATGTTTTCAGCACTTTAATAGCAGATAAGTTTTGAATTGCAGCTTTAAGATATAATGTGTTCTTCATTAAAAAGATCTAAAGAACCTGAACAATCAAAACAGTAAATTTTGCTTTTTCTAACAGAAAATATCAGCATTCAAACACGTGTTGGTTTAAGGTTGCAAAAGATTTACTGGTCTGTTTGTCTGATTTTAAAGCTACAAGTAGGATTTGAAGTTTTTCACTTTGCTGCCATCTGGAATGAAATGTTATTTGAAGTTCATCCCACTTTTTTCTTAATTCCACCTTGTAAACCACAGATTAACATTTCCACTTCTTCACTCACTTCCTTCCTCTCCCTCTCATCCTCTCCTCTGCAGGCTGTTCCCAGTCGTCCTCCAGTTCTCAGTCTTCCTGCTCGTCTACATGCTGCTGCTGCTGTTGGCCCTAGCTGAAGAGTTCAAGTGGGCCCCTACCGCACTGCAACACTTCTGCTGCTGGATCCATGAAAACAACAGTGCCCGTAACCTCCTCACCCTCACTGCCATCATCATCAACTTCAGCTTGGTCTCTACTGACATGGTGAGAGTGAACAACGCAGACTTTTATATATGAAATGAAATCTTTTCCCTGCCACAGCTTTTCCTTTGTATAGTCTGTCTGGACTATTTGTGCCTACTCCTATTTGACCTTGCAAATTGCATGAATGTTAGTGAATCCAGTGGAATGCACAGTTAGTCGCTCTTATCATATCTCCCACTGTTATTTGTACAATCCTCCCTTAAATGTGTATCCATAAAATAGAGAGGTTCACTTCCCTGCTGACATGTAAAGTGTGCATCAGATGACAAGCAAATTACACTTCAAGGTGCTGAAATGTTTTTAGTATGTGTAAAAGAGAAGAAAG
Source organism: Holacanthus passer (assembly GCA_025331565.1). Lineage (NCBI taxonomy): Eukaryota > Metazoa > Chordata > Actinopteri > Pomacanthidae > Holacanthus > Holacanthus passer. Next base: position 4,133,223 of record JAFREQ010000034.1, read on the forward strand.
AAATGTGTATCTGTTTCTTTCTTTCAGTATTTTTGTCAGTTGTGAAAGGTTTTATGTGATTTGTATGTTGGGTGTCCAGGTCTGGTGCATTCTCACAGACACAGGAGAGGCTGATGTAACGGCCTCACGTCCGCTCACCGTCTGCACTTACCCCGAGGTAAGACAATATCATCACACACATTTGGTCTCATGTTAAATAAAATGTCACATGTACTGTATTGACTTCAAGAAAGTGATGTCATGAAAATGCATTGGGCTCTTCGTCTGTCTCCTCAGTTCTTTGTCTTGAGCGGCGTGATCGCCATGGTGACCTGTGCCGTGTTCCTGCGTCTCAACTCTCTGCTGAAGCTGGCGGTGCTGCTGCTGGCGGTGGCCGTCTACTCCTACCTCATCCACCTGGCCTTCCTCACGCTCACACGCCATGATGTGCTGCACAGGTTAGCGCCGGCTCAGGCTGTGGTCACACAATGACTTTAATGTTCAATGTTTAGAATTGTTTTACTTCCTCTGTCTACTACTATTGTGCTGAACATTTTTAGATCTCTGTGTTCGACCTCTGTTCGTGCACAGGTCTCACTATGTCAGGAGAAAAGGAATTTCCATCCTCCTCATGGTCATGTTTATTGTTGCTGTCTTCTACAATGGACGGCAGGTACTGTCAGGCTTCCCCCTTTTAATCATGCTGCTGTTTAGTTTAGTTTGCTCGTAGTATTTTTAATTGCATTTTGGATATTTGTTCTCTTGAGACCAATTCTGTTGACTGCCAAACTGAGTAGGTGTGTAAAGGAGTGTGTGACCTCCTGTCCTTTCCTTTTAAGTGGGAGGCCACTGCCAGACTGGACTTCCTGTGGCGTCTGCAGGCCCAACAGGAAGTGGAGGACATGAGGGAATTACGAGAACACAACGAGTGTCTCCTGCACAACATCCTGCCCGTGCACGTGGCGCGACATTTTCTGGACCGGAGCAAGAATGATGAGGTCAGCCTCTTCATACACAGGGTTTTTTTCAATTTGGCCTTCATTGCTTTTATCAGGGGGACACAAAAATATAGGGACAATAATCCAAGTGTATTTAAAATTTAGATTTTTTAAAATTCTGAATGGACTATGATGAATTGATAAAATCTAATTAAAATGGCAAATTACTTAAATCTAATTTAGGAAGCCAAAACCTGATGAAGAACATGATGAAGAGGTGAAAAACATGTTATATAGAAGGGGAGTTGAACAACCTCATTTTAATTTTAAATGCAATGAAAAGTGGACTGTTATTTACCGAGTGCTTTCACACATTTGTAGTTTATTGAGATTTACTGTTTTAGGCTTTTAAGAATACCCAGTCAAGATAAAAGTGTACGACTGTATTGTCTTTTCAGGAGCTTTACTCCCAGTCCTATGATGAAGTCGGCGTCATGTTTGCCTCCATCGCTGGCTTCAATGAGTACTTTGAGCAGAAAGAGATCAAACATGAGGGAGTGGACTGCCTCCGACTTCTGAATGAGATCATCGCTGGCTTTGATGAGGTGAGAATGGGACTGGAAATTTCCGGGTGATAAAAGCATTGAAAATAAGTCATCCTTCAAATTTAGTATGGAGACATTTTAATGGAGGACCTGCTGCTGACAAATGGGATTGTTACCTATTGCATAAATCAGCAGCTATATAAGAGTTTGATGTGTAACTCTAATGTTTCTTCTACCAAGCTGCTGGAGGAGTCGTACTTCCACTATGTGGAGAAGATAAAGACCATTGGGAGCTGCTACATGGCTGCCTCTGGCTTAGCTCCAGACAGACAGGTGGGAGATTTTTGTTTTGATGACATTTACCCTTGCATCATTTATTCTCCTCTCTGTCTCTCTGTATCTAAGCATCCGTCTATCTCTGTCTCTCTCAGGCATCGATGAATGAATGGAATCACCTGAGTGAGCTGGTTTTGTTTGCATTGGCAATGCAAGAGACCTTGAAAGAGATTAACAGGCACTCTGCCAAAAACTTCCAGCTGCGTGTGGGTAAGTGGCTGACCTCCACACACACACACACACACACACACACACAATCACACAATCTCACATAAGCAATGTATGGTCAATAGACAAACTGATAATTAATGATTTGTCAGGCATTGCACACGGGCCGGTGGTGGCAGGGGTGATCGGTGCCACCAAGCCGCAGTATGACATCTGGGGGTCAACAGTGAACCTGGCCAGCCGCATGGACAGCACAGGTGTGAGCGGACGCATCCAGGTACCCGAGGCCACGCGCAGGATCCTGGCAGAATGGGGCTTCGTCTTGGAGCTACGTGGAGAAATCTTTGTCAAGGGGGTGAGTGGCTGAAGGACAGAGACTGGTTTTGTTGGTCCTGTTGCTCATGGTGGTTCCAGCCATCCTTAAACATAAGTAGAATGAAATGGAGAACTGTTCGGGTGCCCAGCATTTTGTATTATTATCACATAATCTAAATACTCAAGTAAAGCACAAGTACTTTAAAATTGAACTTAAGTACAGTTCTTGAGTAAATGTTACATTTCCCCATTGCTTACATATTCTGTTTAAAGACAAAATGAAATAAGCTGTGTACACTCACACGGGTGTCTCCTGTTAATTTGACTAATTAGACCTTAAACTGCCTGAACACATACAGGCTGTTCTCGATGGATTGGCATCTTTCATGACTATGTTGTGTTACACCTTTGTGCAAGAAGTGAGAAGTTCCAGTTTTATTCATTTGTAGATAAATCACAGGTGTAAATGATAAAAAATAATGATGGCTGGATTTCATTTAGCTGCTTCAGTTTCAGGGATCTGGCACTGTGTCTGCTGGCTCACTGTCACACCGTCATGATTTACTGGGCCTCTTGAATATAATCGAGCTATTATTAATGTTATTAGTAACACATGTGCAACTCAAAATGTCTGCTTTGAAAACAGTCTAATACCCAGAACTTCCCTATATAGATATATAAATATATCTAAAGTTTGATATGCATTTTTTGCAGCTGACATTTTTTAATGACATAACAGGAAAAACACTAGAAATTACATGGGTTTTAAGTGATCAGTGCCATCCTAGTCATTTTAGATCCCAGTGATACAGCATGCACAATACTTGGACCCTGAAACTGGCAGACCTGAAACCAAATGAGTTGTTATTAATGTTATTAGTTACACCAGCTTTTTAAAAATACCTGCCATGAAGACTACTAGTTCAACACATTTGCAGTAGAACCTCAGAAAAGTCTGATCAGTCAGAATAGCTGGAAACACCTGTGTCAGAGATGAGGGGTGGACGGCTTTAAACAGCAATTACTTATGAGCACAACAGTAGAAATGAACTCTACTTAGTACAAGAGGACAATAAAACAAGGGGGACATCTGCTGGTGAAAGGAAACAACAGACAGAGAATTGCATTACTGTTCAGGAAGGGGACAGAAGTGCATGAGATGTGTAGATATGAATGCACTGTAACCATATTAGTGTGAGGGGTCTTGGTAATAATAACCTTGAGGGTTGTTGACAAGGCATCGCCACACTTTGTGACCTCTGTTATCATTGCAGGTGAGCGAGTGTCAGGGCAAAGTCCGCACCTATTTCATCAGCACCATGCGTAGCAAGAGGGCCAACATTGGAACAGATGGCCACTTGGGGGGGCGGACAGGAGGACGCATGACGCTGGCAGGAGTGGTGTTTGGTCTGGTCCAGGCCAGGCACAAGGAGAAGATGAGAGAGACCAACGGGGGGTTCGGTCTGACTCCCTGCACCCTTCAATGCTGAGGGGACTTTTAAGGTCAGATGACTGCAGGTGGAGGAGGACACAGTCCAGCCATATTGTTTCTACTGGTTTACAGACTTATTGTCTTGTCTTTCATACTTTGCCATAACTAAATTAGCTGCACACAGAGAGAGAGAGGGTGTAGCTCTCAGTCACAGGGTCCAAATCCGATAAGAGCCTTTGTTTGACTGTGTCCTCCTCGTCTTTCCCGTCTTCTGAAAAAGAAATATTAAAGGTTTTGAGCTGTATTGTGCTTTATAGGGGAACTCATCCATGGGCAGATTTCACATAGAGAGGTGTGTTAGAAACTGTCCCACTGCATCTTGCCATATCTACACATTATACACACTGTTTTCAGTTCATTTTGAATCAAAAGCCAACATGTCTCTCTTTTTTTTGGCTTGGATAATCCACAAACAAGTCCTCAGACCTCTAAGCCAAAACACAGAATACCTCAAAACAACCAGCTTAACCTCTCATAGACTACCAATGGCCTATACAACTCCACTAGTGTTTTTTTTTTTTTTTTTCTTTTTACTGTGTTATCTTGCATCATTCCTGCAGTTTTGTTCAACATATTTTGTATTATGAGTTGATGCATTATTAATACCAAGCCACTGCTATTCAAGCTTTTCCGAATATCTGTTTTAGTGGAACTCCTATCACTGTATTTCACTCTTTCAACAGCAAACACAAGTTACATTCTTTATGAATCAATTGCCGCTTGGTTTTATATTGACTTTCTTTTCTGTGTGTCTGCATGCAGCTCCCACTGGACTATTATTTATTGTCTAGCTTTCATGTCATCATCGCAATGTTGCTCTGGATTTCTGAGATTTTTGTCAAACATCTGAATGTGACAAATCCCACCATGGCCAATTCAATTTTGCCTCAGTCCACAACTGCTCTTACTTCCGTTACTTAACTGCAGTTATATTTCCAGTGTGGCAGTAAAACTCAAAAGAGAGATGATGTTTATCTGTTGAACTAACCTTTATGCCAAAACCACCTCTCACATCACTCCTCTTCATGTATACGAAAGACACAGAAGGTTGTTTTGATGTGTAATAATGATGTAATGATACTTTATATTGTAGGCCTGATACTTATTGTCACTGTCATATAAAAAAAACATTGTTTCTGTTTTATTATGTGTGTTTTTTTTACATTTCAACTGAAGGATGACAAGCTCCTCTGTGGGACTTCCTGAAGACTTTATACACTTATTGGGCACATAAAACATTTTCAAAATCTCAAAACAATATATATATATGTTAATCCATGATAAAAATCTAGAAATGTAACAGAATGTCCTCATCTGTATATATTGTATAGCTCTGATTTATATGTTTGAAAACATCACCAGGCTGGGCAGGTTTGGCATTCTGGAAATGTAAAGTGTAACAGGAAACCGGTCTGTTATTTGAGCTATGTTATGTTTGTTTTTTCATAATTTTTACAAAAACCTTTAATAGTCTACATTTTCTGCTAATAAAACCAGCAATGACAACAAATCTGATGATGATTTTAATTATGCACGAGTCATTCTGATGCATTCAAGCAGCTGAGTTTCCCCTATGCAATGTGCATTAACACATAATTTACATTTTGTTGGTGTAAAGTAAGGGTTTAAGTCACTTTACCGTCAGTGTGTCTGGATTTCACCTTAAAGATTGTGTATAACGTATAGAAAAGTAAAAACATGTGACCTCCAGTAGAAACTGTGTGATAACATGAGAAGCAACCAAGAAGCTGGATGATTTTTACTGCACAATTACAGGATTTTAAAGAAGCAGAAGAAAGATCCTTTGTGTTCCAGCCGAGCAGATCAGCCCATCCACTAAAGCCTGTCTTCACATGCTGAGTGAAGCAACAAAGGCAAAATCAGGCCTGGGTATGTTAGAGGTTAGACTACAGATATACAGAAATGAAATGAAGGCAAAGTGTGAAGAAACTGGGGTCATTATTATTATTATTATTATTGTTATTGTTATTTAAAGCACATAGTGATAATTGAACTGCACTAATAAGATTATGAATTTTCTTCCATTTTGTTTATTACCATAAACTGAAAGTGAAAATCTAAAATAGATCGTTCTGTAAAAAACAAAACTAATCTGCCTCCTTCCAGTCAGCGTCTGATCGATTTCTCTTCACTCCATTAGTTCTGGCTGCGACTCGCGCGGGTCTTCTAGGGGCAACTCCTCGATTGTCTATTGTGAAAGATGAATCACTCTGCAGTTGGAAAAATTGGTTCATCTTGGGCGATTAACCTCTATGTTCTTAGTTAAGATTTTTCTGGAGCAGATATAGAAGGAAAAAATAACTGCTGCGCAAACAAACCCATCTTGTGTCTAATAGCCCAACAAGTATAATAATAATAATAACAATAACAACAATGTGTGTGTTTATACGATGTATGTTGCTTTGAGTTGTGCTGAGTCTTCATTGTCCATTATATATGTGACTCAAGTGACTGAATAGTTTATGGATGAGGATTTGCAGGGCACCAATGCACATCCACGACCCTGACCTGTACTACCAATTATGATGCACATTTATTATCATTTATAAATTTAATTTTTCACGATTCCCAACATGTAATTTCTTTTAATATTTTGCCAAGACAAACTGCTGTCTACATTGTACATTTGGATAATAATAAATAAAGAGATTCTGATTTAAATAAAAGTTATTTAAAAAGTTATTATCGAATGTATATGTTCAGTGTTAATCCCTTCTTCAGAGAGCAGCTGATGATGTGGTGAAGTTTTTGGTATCAGGAAACAGCGGCGGAGTGAGAGCTCTTCCTCTGTGTGCAGACACGCGGGCTTCTCCTCTCTGCCGCCGCTGCGTTGATTGTTGTGGCTCCTCTTCATCATCATCATCATCCGGAGAAAGTTCAGCCTCTTGTTCAGCAGTGATATTGAAGAAGCATGGCGGACTCTCAGGAGGACAAGCTCTACAAAGCCGAATACGCCAAAAGCGGCCGCGCTTCGTGCAAGAAATGCAAAGAAAACATCGCCAAAGACTCTCTGAGGATGGCCATCATGGTGCAGGTAACCGAGCGGCGTCCGACACGAACAAACCGGCTCTGAACGCTGCCTTCACCCCACCACAGCTTTTGTTTATTAGCTGGTTTAATATGCTAACATACCCACTAATAATCGGCTTACATGAGAATGAGAATATGCTGTTTAAAGTGGGGTTTCAGCCATGCTATGTTAGGCCCTCGTTAGCATCTAAATGGCTGACATTTTCTATGGAGTCTTGTTCACAAAGAGCCTTTTCTTAATGTCGGATTGTCCCACTCATGCCTCCATGAAAAGTGAGGTTCACTCGTATGTTTTGATCGAAGCGTGCTAACGATATCTGAGTGAGCATCTACAGCAGGAGTCAAAAATCACAACAGCATCATTGAAGCATGTAAAGTGTGTCTGCAGCCCCACAGAGATTTAATTAACTAAGAGGCTCACAAAGCTCCTGATGCCTCCTTATTCATGGCCTGTGGAGCAGATCCAGATATTCAATCACCTGACTTTTCTCTGTGAGGATCAGTCAAACTGGATCAGTCTGTTTATGCAAGTCAGCAGGAGCACATGGTTATGACATTTTAATGCATGGTCACATATCAGTACATGTAATTACAGAGGATCTGGATTTGTTGTCAAGACTAAAATGGTCTCATATATTTTGAGAGTGTTGAGTTGAGAGTGTTGTGTCATGTTCATAGTGCCCAACCCACGTGGACAACAATGAAACGTGTCAGGCAAATACACAATACCTTACATATATATAACACATAACATTACATTGCAAACAAAATATTCTTTACTCTCCCCAAACTCTACAAATAAAATGTGCCACTCAAAGTTTCTTCCCCACAACTCAAGTTTTTTTTTCTTTTTTCAATGATCCAACCATTTAACATGAAGGGCATCATATTAGAAACTTAAACCATCATAATAAAACAGACAGTGAGATTTAGACTGCCACAAGGAATAATCTGCTCTGGGCATCACAAATATGTAATCTGTTCTGTAAAATAAAAAGTAAATGAATCACACAAACTAAAGATTTTACCTCCAGTAATGTCCATGAAAATTGTCTGTTCTGCAGTAGGATCATCTCACATTTATGTCATGCCATATTCGCTGTAAACATATTTCATCCACTGAATCTCCCCTGTTTGTTCTTTGTCCGGCAGTCGCCCATGTTTGATGGGAAGGTCCCCCACTGGCACCACTTCTCGTGCTTCTGGCAGCGAGCAGCAGCTCAGTCCACCGGTGACATTGCTGGGTATTCTGACCTCCGCTGGGAGGACCAGGAGAAGGTCAAGAAGGCCATTGAAAGTGGTGGAGCAGCAGGAGGTGAGTACTGGACTTCAGTTGAGCAGCCGAATCTGTTATATGCAGGTTGATTAGCATACATAACTTTAACATTTTACATAGAGACATACCTGTGGACTGTAGTATCTCAAAGAAGTTTGACATATATTTGCCTCCCGGTGTTCACAACTAAAATATATGCTGCCTGTCATGTGTTAAAATAAACTTCTGTTGTATTTGTTTTTGCTACTTGGTTAGTCTTGGTTGACTTGAAAATTAAAATTGGATGTCTTCCTTCTTGCAGGAAAAGGCGAACAGAAGAGTGGCGCTAAAGGAGAGAAGACACTAAATGACTTTGCGGTTGAATACGCCAAGTCAAACCGCAGCACATGCAAAGGCTGTGAGCAGAAAATAGAAAAGGTTAGCAGCCACTTTCATTTGCACACAGGAAAACTGTTGTTCAAATGTAACAATTACTAGTAACTAATATAAATATATTCCATATACGTATATGATAATAAATGTTTGATCAAGTAGGTTCCTTTGTGTCTCACTGAGTCTGTGATATTCTGGCCTCCCCTTCAGGATCAGATCCGTGTGTCCAAGAAAACTGTGGACCCAGAGAAGCCCCAGCTGGGTCTGATTGACCGCTGGTACCACACCGCATGTTTCGTGAGCCGCAGGGAGGAACTGCTCTTCAAGCCTGAGTACAACGCCGCCCAGCTGAAGGGATTCAACGCACTGAGGGCAGAAGACAAGGAGGAACTTAAGAAGAGGCTCCCTGCTGTCAAAACTGAAGGGTGAGACAAAGATGAAGGAATGTGCAATATTCTTTTTGTGTTGCTGGCATTAGAGCTCAAGCCTGGTCAGGTCCGGTCTGTCACCTCTCTGTCATCACCACTGGCTACATTTGAAACCTCTCTGTCTCCCACCGTCCTGCAGCACAAGAATATTGCTTTGAAAGTGTCCCTGAACGCTGTCATCGTGTATGCGTACAGGAAGGGGTTGACAGCGGAGTTTGCATGTGACAGGATGATGGCAGTGAGCAGCAGCTCTAGCGGCACAGGGCAGTGGGGGCAGAGCAGCAGGAAGCAGTTGATTATGTGGAGCGGGATCCAGCAGATCGTGAAGAGGAAAAGAACCAGAAAAAGGGACGTAGCTGTCTTCATCTCTCGCCGCATGCTGGCTGTGGCCCTCATTTGTCCCTCCCCTCTGCCGTTCTGCTCAGACGCGATGCGCCTCACCTGCTGCTTGACCGTGGCAAAAATCTGGGCGTAGATTAGAAACATGATCACCAAGGGGGTCAGCACACAAGCAAAGAAGTTGAAATAGACCATGTAGGTCATGTCCACCACCAAGACAAAGAAGCAATAGCCTAAATCAGGGGGCGTCTTGTGCCAGCCCATGAGAGGCACAAGCCCGATGAGAAAAGCCAACAGCCATGTGGTCAGGATCACCAGCACAGCGTTGCGAGACGTCATCAGGACCTGGTAGCGGAAGGGCATGAAGATGGCCACGTAGCGCTCCACAGCCACCGCCAGCAGGCTGAAGATGGAGCTCTGGGTGAACATGATTAAAACACTCAGCATGAGCAAACACAGGTAGAGATTGTGACGTGGCAAACCAATGTCAGTCAGGATGGCACAGGGAATGGCAATGGCGCCCACGCAGATGTCGGCGACCGCAAGCGAGACCAGGAAGTAGTTGGTGACGGTGCGTAACTTGCGGTTGAGGCCCACGGCGGCACAGACCAGCAAATTGCCGGCAGTGGAGAGAAAGGCGATGACGAGCTCAGCCGCCATGTAAGGCACGTTGGGGGAGATCACCGGATCAGCGGGTGGAGGCGAAGGAGAAGTTAGGGAGGAGGAAGGAATGGAGGAGTTCTGGAAAGTCAAAGACAGGTGGGAGGAGTTTCTAGTTTGGAAAGTGTAGAGGTTCAAGAGTGCAGTGCTGTTCTCCATGGTCGTCCTAAAGGGAGAAATAAGACTCAAGTTAGAAGTCAAGCTTAACTGGTGATGAAATGCAAGGAAGCAATAAAATTACTCACCAATCTACAGCAGGATGGTTCTTTTTAAAACAAGTGTTATTTCTCAAGCAACTAAAGACTCTATCGATTGATTCTATTCATTACTCCGCCAGCAGCCGCCCTGATAATCGGCCCCTGTCCTCACATTAAAGATCACATGCACACTTCTGTTCGAACAAATCTGGAGGATGCTGTTTTAAATAATTCCCTCCCTCCCTCTTGATGTCAGCTGTTGTCTGATAAGGGATCCTGAGTGCTACAGGATGGTCATTAACTGATATGTGTGATATGTGTGGGGAGTCCAATAAATGTTTCTTATGGGCAGGGTGGATGATATCAGCTCGGACACCTGGGAATGTGGAGACATGTACCTGCCTGTGTTTGTGTATTCATTACCTGATGGAGCCCTAATGAATTTGTCTAATGAATAAAGGTGTCTGACTCAGGCTTGTTTTCCAAATCTTGGCTATTTTCCAGTATCCCTTTTGGCCTCATTTAGGAAGTTAATTTGAATGTTCTTTTGTCCTCTTTTTTTTCTTTGTCTGTGCCAAATTACTGAAAGAAAAAAGAGTTGTTGGAGGAAGCTATTTTGAACTTCTGTTTATTCATACAGGAAGCGTAAAGCTGATGAGGTGGATGGAGTGTCGAAGAAACAGAAGAAGGAGGAAGAGGATGAGAAGAAGAAGCTGGAGGAGCAGTTGAAGGTACCTTTCTTATTTTGGAATAAACATCATGTTATGTTTGGTGACCATGTTTTTATTAAGTGACTCTGTGTGTGACTTTTTTTGTACATCTGCAGAACCAAAGCCAGCTGATTTGGGGAATCAAGGACAAGCTGAAGAAGTTTTGTTCCACTAACGATATGAAGGAGCTGCTGATTGCAAATAGCCAGGAGGTTCCTTCTGGAGAGTCCAATGTAAGCAAACCTCCTCTTAAATCACTCCCACTAAAATTGATTTCCAATCATATTTATTAAAATGACTTTTGTATTATTGGTTACAAATGTCATTTAGCCATGATTTTTTTATATCTTTTAATTAAATTATCAGACCAATTTTTTGTTTAGTACTTGGTAACTAGCTGATGGAGAAAGTGAGTTGTTTAATCTTTGTATATAGAACATATAAAAGACTGTAACTGCCCCTGTAACAGTTACCATGACCTGCTTGTATGTGTTGTTTAACTCACAGGTTTTAGACTCCCTGGCTGACGGCATGGCTTTTGGTGCCCTTGAGGCCTGCAAGGAGTGCAAGGGCCAGCTGGTGTTTAAGGGTGATGCTTATTACTGTACAGGGGACATCTCAGCCTGGACAAAGTGTGTGTTCAAAACCGCAACGCCCATACGCAAAGACTGGGTCATCCCCAAGGTAGGTCACCTCATTTCAGGGCTTCTTTATATAGTATAAATTACCATGCTGAATCACCAGGCGGTGGATAAAAAATAGGATATCTATGAAAAGACCAAGAAAATACCACATTTTATTATTTTTCCCTACATGGAATATTCTGGCTTTCTCATTTTAGGAATTCCATGAAGTTGCCTTCCTGAAAAAATTCAAGTTCAAGCGAAAGGACAGGGTTTACCCCAAGGAGGCTCCCGCCCAAAGCCTGACCGCAGCCAAATCAGAACCTTTGGCGAGTGCATCCAGTGCCCCGACTGAGCGACTGCCAGAGAGAGCGCCTGCAGGTTAGTGAAGAAACCTGAACACTCAATCATTATAAGTACTTCCATACAGTGGTATTTTAATGTTGTAATATTTATGCCCATAGACAAACCTCTCACTGGTATGAAACTTTTGGCTGTGGGCAAGCTGTCCAAAAACAAGGATGATCTAAAGGCAGCCGTAGAGGAGATGGGCGGAAAGATTACTGGCACAGCCAATAAGGCCTCTGTATGCCTGAGCACCAAGAGTGAGTAACCAATCAAAAAGTGAAGAATTTGGGAATATGGTGTCATCTTCATAACATGTAATGCAACAATTGCCATTTCTGTAACTCCCTGTCTTTATCACTTCCTCATGTTTTCACAGAGGAGGTGGAGAAGATGAGTAAGAAAATGGAGGAAGTGAGGGATGCTGGCGTGCGCGTGGTCTCTGAGGATTTCCTCACAGACATCAAGTCATCAGGGAAAGCCCTCCAGGAGCTGGTCTCCCTGCACGCCATCTCACCCTGGGGCGCAGAGGTCAAAGTCGAGACTCAGGCCCCGTCTGTGGCCTCCAAGTCTGGAGCGCTGGCCACCAAGAGCACCGGCAGGGTGAAGGAGGAGGAGGAAGGTAAAGCATATTTGTTGTTGTTATTAATGCATGTGCTTATAGATGTTTTTGTAAATATTATGTCATGTTTTAGAGCAATGATTCATTGAGACTTGCTTATATATTATAGGACTTTAAGGCTCTTTGCATCTGCACTATTATAGGTGGCAGCAAATCCAAGAAGATGAAACTGACAGTGAAAGGAGGAGCTGCAGTGGATCCAGATTCAGGTAGTCATGAGTACCCTGCTTTGTTTTTTTTTCTGTCCTTTTTTTTTATTAGATCTTCTGATTTTAACTGATGATTTCGATTTTCTTAGGTCTGGAGAACAGCGCTCATGTCCTGGAGCAGAGTGGGAAGATGTACAGCGCGACACTGGGTCTTGTGGACATTGTCAGAGGCACCAACTCCTACTATAAACTGCAGCTGTTGGAGGATGACGTACAGAAGCGGTCAGTGTTGCTGCAGAAAATCGTTTCACTTCTGTTTTGTAGTGTAGTGGTTATTTAAAGGTACTCTTAGGTAAATTAATGAGGCGTTAGATCGTCTTAGCCTGCTAGCTGCAGTGATGTGATATCGTTTGTTTTTTAATTAATAATTGTGTTACCCTTTCTCCGTGTATGTGCAGGTACTGGGTGTTCAGGTCATGGGGCAGAGTGGGCACCACCATCGGAGGCAACAAGCTGGACAAGTTCCACGACAAGAACTCTGCCATGGACAACTTCCTGGGCGTCTACAAAGAGAAGACAGGCAACGACTGGGGCACCTCCAACTTCACCAAATATCCCAATAAGTTCTACCCTCTGGAGATCGATTATGGACAGGTACACACAACACACACATACTCAGATAAAGGAGATGTCTTACAGTATGTTTTCTGTATCTGACTGGATTTAGTTTTTCTCTTTGGTGTTGGTGTTTGACTACAGGATGAGGAAGCGGTAAAGAGGTTGACTGCCACCGCTGGCACCAAGTCTAAGCTCGCTAAACCTGTCCAGGAGTTAATCAAGACCATCTTTGATGTGGAGAGCATGAAGAAGGCCATGGTGGAGTTTGAGGTAAGACTTGTGGCTGCGTAGGTGTGACAAAGAAACCACATTAGACAGATCTAGGTTGTTACAGTGTGTATTATATCACATCTTCTGGCAATGTGGAGTTTCTCCTGAGAAGCTATTTTTTATCATTTGATACAAGGGAGTGAAATATGATGATATATGTGACTTTGCACTGCTTATATTACCAAAGCCAGCACCATCAGTCTTGTCATGTCATGTCTACACTTACACTAAAGAGGAGCTGCAGAAAAAGGATTTTTTTTTTTTTTTTTTTTTTTTTTTGCAAGGAAGCACATACACATATAGCTTTTCTCTCCTTTTCTGTTTTCAGATTGACCTTCAGAAGATGCCCCTCGGAAAGCTGAGCAAGAGGCAGATCCAGAGTGCCTATGCTCTTCTAACTGAAGTACAGCAGGTCAGTAACCAACAACCCTTCCTGCTGGATTGTCTCACTATTCACCTTTCGATTGTGGTTACTCTTTATAGGACTCTGTGACTATGTTGGTCTTTTTTTTTTTTTTTTTTAAATAGGCTGTGTCAGACTCTCTGCCTGAGGCCCAGATACTGGATCTCTCCAACCGCTTCTATACCCTGATTCCTCACGACTTTGGTATGAAGAAACCTCCACTGCTCAACAACCTGGACTACATTCAAGTAAGGACATAATTCTGTATCCTGCTGTGTAGTTTTCTCTCATTATAGATGGATGAAGTTCAAATGTATCTAATAAAATCCACATGCATCACTGTTCAGGCTAAAGTTCAGATGCTGGACAACCTGTTGGATATTGAAGTGGCATACAGTCTGCTCAGAGGAGGGGCCCAGGACAATGAGAACGATCCCATCGACATTAACTATGAGAAACTCAAAACCAAGATTGAGGTGAGGAGTCCTGTGTGCAAGACTATATATTTTTCCCCTTTGTCCTCTAAGAATAATGCACAGTCTGGTCATTGTATGAAGGATTATGCTTGGAAAGATTATAATATGCTTTAAATCTGTTATTTCACAGGTTGTTGACAAGACTACAGATGAGGCTGAGATCATTATGCAATATGTTAAGAACACTCACGCTGCTACACACAACACTTACACACTGGAAGTGCAAGAGGTAAGTCATTATTAGCGTGACAACCGCTTCATTTGAATATCATGTTGCTTAGTTTGTATAATTGTTTGTTTATAATGACTGATTCTATCACAAACTTTGTCAGTTCTCCTGTGTACCTTGGTTGTCCAGCATAAACTACCATCTAACTGTTTCCTGACCTTTTCCCATCTTTTAGATCTTCAAAATTGGTCGTGAAGGAGAGCGCCAACGGTTCCGTCCCTTCGAGGAGCTACACAATCGCCAGCTACTGTGGCACGGTTCTCGCGCCACCAACTACGCTGGTATCTTGTCTCAGGGTCTTCGCATTGCCCCTCCAGAAGCCCCAGTGGTAAGTTTTCTTTGGGAGGGGGACCAATTGCAACACCTCTTCTTGTTCTCATACCTTTGCTTTCCTAAATTCTGTTCTGTTTTCAGTTGGTTTTCCTCCTCTTCCGTCCGGTATTACATTGCTGCTTTGCTTCATTTTCTCTAGACTGGTTACATGTTCGGCAAAGGTGTGTACTTTGCCGACATGGTGTCCAAGAGTGCAAACTACTGTCACACCTCACAGTCAGACCCTGTTGGCCTCCTTCTGCTGGCCGAGGTTGCACTCGGCAACATGTAAGTGACCATCTGAGTTAACTGAAAAATGTCTAAGTATCAATCTTTTCTTATGCTTCAAAAATATATGATGTCATTGTAAATAAAACGTGTCTTGTTTTTTTCAAGGCATGAATTGAAGAAGGCCTCCCACATTACAAAATTACCCAAAGGCAAGCACAGTGTTAAAGGTGAGAACCCTTTATATATTTTATTTTGACTTTTTTGTGAAAATTGAAATTTATCTATTTGAATTTCACTACTGTACTGGAAACTGGTGGCATTTTGTTCCTATATTGAGTAAAGATGATGATATTAATTATAGTAATTTTATAATTGAAGTCACAGGATGGTAGTGTGGTAGGACATTTGCTAACTCAAGTGCTTCTTGTTAATAATACATAGAGGTTGGGTTTGTTTTCCTCTTCAAACGTTTAATCATTAACTCTTTTTTTTTTCCTCGCAGGTTTGGGTAGAACTGCCCCTGATCCAAGTGCTGCTGTCACTTTAGACGGGGTGCAAGTGCCTCTGGGAAAAGGAACCCACACAAACATTGATGACACAAGTCTACTGTACAACGAGTATCCTTTAACACTGACCACCTGGTTTATGAGTCTGATAATCATTTTGCCAAATGACCCCACATTTTCCCTACTTTGCTATATAATTGATTATTTAATAGTTTATAAAAAAGTGAGTCAAAGACTTAATCAGTACATATTATTCTTGATAATCAATAAACTGACTCAAATCTGTAAACACATGTTTGTGAAGGCTCAGCTTTCATTGCTGTGCTTTCGATTTTACTCTTAGATCGAACTTGAATAACTGTTTGATATGTGTGAAGGGTTCTTTTCTAACCTGATCATCATGTCAATCAGGCCCCAACTGTGTTTCATACCTGGATGAATTGAGCTGTTCTGACATGAACAGACACATAAATCATTGACTCACTGACTGCTGGTGGTAGCTACTGACTGTTGACTTTAAGACAGGACAAAAATAAAAACAGGAATTGAAACCTCTGCTTGGTGCTTGTCCTAACCAAAGTCTTTCGCAAAAACACTACAGGGCCTTTGCTTCATGATCTCTTACCTCAGATCATCAATTTTTGTTCACCTCCCATGTCTGTAATTTGTATGACTTTTCCTCTTATTCCGAGGTGTTGGTCATATTATCTGTATGGTCTTTGTTTTCCTTAACCGCTGCTCCTCCAGGTACATTGTGTACGACGTAGCGCAGATCAACCTGAAGTATCTCCTGAAGATCAAGTTTAACTACCAGACGTCCCTGTGGTGAGAGGGACTGTTTCCGAACCCTCCTTCAGTGAAAACAAAGACCACTGTTGCCTCCAAACGCCCGGGCTTCATTCTCTGCAACAGAAGATGTTTGGCAAAGGAGCGATGCCATGCTACGCTTTACAATGGTCATTGGAAATCTCTAGTCACTTTATTGCTTTTTCATCAGGTCTACTAGCTGGCAGCCTTCCTTAATAATGCATTAGGTACTTAAATACCTACTTCAGACTTACTCATAACACAGACAACAGTCAACATAGTGGTTGAAGCACATATTACATAGAAAGGTTTTGGTTTAGTGTTGAACATCAGAAAAAGTAGTTTTCTGTCCCACATGGTAATCCTGAATTGCAGAGGGATTTCTTCATTCTTTAAAAAACCTGTAGTTAATAAGGTGTACTACTGCAACTTTAGAAGTTTTAAGTTGTAAACAATCTGCAGACACACACAAACCAATCTTCATGTTTAGGGTTCCCAGTAACATAGCCACTAAGATGAACCTTTTGCAGACTGTTGTGTTCAAAGATACTGTATGAGGTTTGATATGTATATATTTCTTTTGTCGTTTGTCTCTCAAGCTGTCTTCCTTGCCTAATATGAAAAAAAAATAAACAATGTGATCAGTGTTTACGCGTTCTGTAAAAGAGACGACTGCCATAGTATGTGGTACACTTTTTCTTAGTGTTTTTCTCGCTTACCTCAAAACAAAATTAAACATTGCGTTCTCAACATTTCATGCCTTTGCTTTTTTTGAAACTTTTTTACACTATGCATCAGCTCTGATTTCAGTGTGAGAATAAATCTAAGTTTGCATGTTCAGGTTTTCAATGAGATTCTTGATTTATGTCCTTTAGGGTCTTGTCTTGGTGGGTCAAAGGTCAGTATCGGTTTCTGATAAACACTCCAGGAGCTATAAAGACTAAACAGGATGCATGTGCTTGAAGTTGGGTGCTGCAGGACATTTAACCCTCCTGCCTACATGGACAGAAATAGAGTATTTACTGACCTAATTCCTCATTTGAAAGAGGCTTGCGATTTTCCATTTATATAATGTGCATGGTTTCTGGTGATTGTGTATGCCTGCAGGTAAAAGCTTTGACATTTAAACTCAAATAAAGCATCAACCTTCTCCTCAGAAGAATGAATGAAATGAAAGAAACTGAAGCTGAAGTGCAGTATGAAACAATGGATGGATGCTGACTGGCTTCCAGTTTTGTACGTGAAACACTTTTCCAAACATTTCCTGCGACATTTTGCACAAAAAGTTGGATTCATATTAAGTGCACGCAATTGTGCGCATGCATATAAAACACAAAGTGATCATCTGTCAATTATAGTATTTATATTTCTTAAATCGCCCTCCAGATCGCGTCCCGACCCAGAATGCATTTTGACAAGGTCTTTGAAAAAGCGGCGCGGCTAATTCAAGATGGCGGAGATGGACCAGCTGTTAGACGAGAGTGAGTAACAACACAAATTCAAGGAGTTTTATATTACAAACACGCAGCGGCCCAGTAGTGATAAAATAAATAATTGGTGATAAACTGCTATCGTTGTCCGTGTGATGGGTATCGTAAGTTTCGGGCGGAGTTCATAAAGTCGTTTTTAGACGCAAAGAGATGCCGGTGTGCCCAAGTCAGCTAACGCTTGTTAGCAGCAGAGGCTAACCAGAGCTAATGTTGGGAGTTGAGCAAGTTACTTTAGCTCAACTGGGTAAACAAATAACGTTAGCTTAGCCGTGAGCTAACGTCTGCTAGCTTTAGACCGCAAGCACCAATAACAAAAGGACTGCTATAACGTCTCTAATGCCAAAGTACACAAGCTAGCTGCTAGCTAGCTATCTGTTTTCCTGGGTATAGTTTTTCCTTATGTTTAACGTTCGTTAGCGCCGGTAACGTTAACATGTTAACGCTTTATGAAGCATTTTGACAAGCTGTTAAAGGGGAACTGGCGAACTTATTTGGCTATTAACAGCTTAAAGGCTCGTTTCAGTCGATGTGAGCGTAGTTAAATGTAACTAAATATCATGTCCGGAGTGTAACGTTAGCTTGTTTAGCCCGGTTGGTTGAGATAATGTTTCCAGCTGATGTTGTGTCTGACAGATCAAACCGGGGGTTAAGGCCTAACTCAGTGCGTTAGCTTCATCCAACTTCACTGAACCTGCTGTCAGTGTTTAAAGGACGGTCTAACAGATGTCAGTCATTTTCTTTTATAGCTACAATCAACGCAGTTATATTAACTTAAAACTGAACTCCTGAACTCCTTTTTTTTAATCACGGTGACATGTTCAGAAAATGTTTACAGCATTTTATATTATTAATATTATTGATAGGATATTGATTGATGTATCCCCATTTCTCCTCTTCCTCAGGCTCTTCAGCAGAGGCACTTGTCAGTCTAAAAGGTATGTGAGCAGTATTTTTAGCTCTCTGTCTTTTTGCACATTTATTCTTGGTACTGATTTTAAGTGCATTGCAATCTATTGGAAACTGGAGTCAAATTTCTTGTGTGCTGAAACATACTTGGCCCGTTTTGATCTATGCCACAAGTTTCCTGATTAAAAGTGTCATTAGATAACACTTTTATATAGTATAACGTGACAAGCTTTCAGTGACAACCCACACTACCTTATATTTGTGGCTGATACATTCTGGGACAAAATGTGGTAGTGTGTGTGCAGTTTTGTCCCCATGTTGGCAAAGATAAGTTTTGTGTTAGGACTATTTTATTATCCATTCTAATCTCACTTGAAAATTAATTAAATCTTCTGTGATTTAAGGGTAGCTTTCAGTCTGACATTTGATAATGAGTAGGTCTTACAGGGGGCTTGTGTCTGGTGTCAATGCACTATTTTCAATAAATGCATTCATTTTTTTACTTTTATTATAGAGGGAAGTTTGTCCAACACTCTGAATGAAAAAAACAGCTTCCCAAGAGCTCACAACACCAGGGGACGACATTCCTCCCTCACGATGGACACGGTGAGCATCATGGTGTTAGTTTAAAGGTTAGGTTAGGTGGTCAGGTTTAAATTTGTGAAAAGTTGGTTAATATGCAATTAAGCACAACACAAACACACACCTTACACAAACTACCATACTTTGTAATTAACCGATCTCAGACATTGTATAAAGTAAAACTGCAGGGTTAATGTATTGCATTTGTGTTACACGTGTTAGAAATTCTAATGCAATCTTTTTTGCTCCCCCCCCCCCCATATACATGCAAAATATTTTTGAACCTCTGCCCTCGTATACTGTACGTATGTTTTGACTCCTTTTGGCTTGTGAATGAAAATAATCTCAGAAACCTTCACTGGTTTGAAGGCATGAAAATAACCAACTTGGTATTTTCTAGTACAGGATTAATGGTCTATAGTTCCAATGTTTCATCTGCAAATTATTGAAGAGACATAGTAGGATAAATCTAAATCTATTGATTTTATTCATAGTTTTACTACTTAAAATGGGTACATTCTTCAAATGTGGAAATGCAGATTTGGAAGGAATATGCATTCTGCGTGCAACTGGTTTGTACGTGGTCTAGTGTCAAATATGGTTTTGTACTGCAGTTTGCACTGAAATAAAGTAGTAGACAGTATTTTTGTATGTCAGTGGTGCTGTTTGGGACCTATCTGGAAACACTTGTCCCACACTTCAGGAGGTGATGTAGAAAGTACTGCAACCCAGTCAGCGCAGAGCAACATGTGGCAGTGTCCTTAAGGTGGATATTTTAATCTCACCAGAAAATTCTCTGTGTCATAGTGGTATCTTATGCTCTCTCTGGGTGTTGCATTGATTAAACACACACACACACACTACTCTGCAAATACATCAATTTGCACCAGAATAATGCACACAAATATTTGTGCCTGGAACATCATTGGCACTCTTCATGAAGTCCTGCCACATTTGTCATTTCAGCCCACACGGAGCTCTAAGAGGAGCCGTTTGTTTCGGGAGGACGATGAGCAGCCCCAGCAGCGTCTCCCTTCCAGATCCCCTCGGAGGAGCCAAAGGGTCACCACCACACCACAGGTAAAGACTGCACACCATGACAGTTAAGTCAGCGGGCAGTCAATGGCTATCCTCATTGACTACAGTATGTCAACATTTCCAGTAGCTGCTTTAGACTCAGGCTAAAAAACACAATGAACATGGTGAGGCTGCCAGACCCTGCAAGAGATCTGCCACTTCATAGAAAATTAATTGGAGGCGACCCATAGCTTCCTGTGTTCTGTGTTTTTACTCTAAGTCTTCCTGTGGTTTGTTTGTAGTAAGCTTTTAATGTGAAGCACTAAGTGTTTTGTTTGCATTGGCAGTAGTAGTTTTTTAAAAGAGCAATAACACCACCATCAGACAACAATGAGGCTGATAAGGTGTTAGATAAAGTGTGGTATGGAATAAAACTTGACTCCATACTGCTGCCTCTCGTTTGTTAAAAAGGAGCTACAAAGCCAGTGAGGTCAACTAGGCTTCTAAAAATGGTGCTTTCTCACTAGTTGCCTGTTTGACCACACATATTGATCCACTCACATTATATTGAGGATTTTATAGCTTAGTTGCAGGAACAAGCAGTTGCCGATGTGCCTGTGAGGGAATAATAAGTGGTAAATCTTTATAGCTGCCTTGCATGGTGGAAGAATAAATGGAAATTTGTTTATGATAATTCTGCTCAAGATGTTTGTTGACTTTATTTTATTATTCTTCAGAATACATCATGTACCTGTATGTGGAATGACTGTTGTTTTAATGTTTTTCTTTACAGAAATTTTCTAATGTGGTGACACCAGATAAAAAGGCATCCCAGAAAATAGGGCTGAGATTAAGAAACCTCCTTAAACTACCCAAAGCTCACAAATGGTGCATCTATGAATGGTTCTATTCCAATATCGACAGGTAAAATCTCACTTTCACCTTTAGAAGACAACAATTACTTTTAATGAATTGTAGTTGTTTAACAATGTTTAAACTTTTTGATCGTCTGTATTAAACATGGCTTGAGAGGTCAGCAGCAAATGGAAGGCGACACAATCTTATGTTGTGTATTTCTCTCCCAAAAATGTTTTCACCTTGTTTTCTTTTCCAGACCTCTCTTTGAGGGTGACAATGAATTCTGCCTTTGTCTCAAGGAGTCTTTCCCCAACCTGAAAACAAGAAAGTTAACAAGGGTTGAGTGGGGAACAATCAGGAGACTAATGGGAAAACCTCGCCGGTATGCAATAGTCTTTAAGATTTGTGCATCTACACACCATTTTTATTCATCATGTTTGTCTTCATTTTTGTCAGACATTTTAAAGTCTGTGAAATTGTTTTCTGTCTGTTTTTTTTTGTCATTTCCTCAAACAAAGACTTAAAAGAAGCACTGTGCTTTGTTGTCCAATCCAGGTGTTCGTCAGCATTCTTTTCTGAGGAGCGGACAGCGCTGAGACAGAAGAGGCAGAAGATGCGCCTGCTGCAGCAAAGAAAACTGTCTGATGTGTCAAACTGCAAAGACCTTCCAGATGAAATCCCCCTGCCACTCATCATAGGAACCAAAGTCACTGGTAAGATGGCTAAAATAAAAACAAAACAATCAGCAGTTACAACAGCCAGACAGGCCTCATTAAATGTTAGGTTGTCATCATTGCAGTCAGATGACCTGCAAGGCAACCCAAGTTACATTTTTAGTATTTGCCTGATGTCCTGTCAAAAAACAGAAGACATTTTTATCCTGAACTGATGACAAAAATTTCAAGCAACCAATAGTAAGGAGCGTAGGACAAGTCATTTTCTGACTGTGTGTTGATCAAATAAGAAAACCATTAAGAGTGAAAAGCCTTAATACAGTGACTGCATCATCATGTGTAAATTAGCTGTTGTGAAAATTCAAACCCAATAGCGCAAGTAAGGATGTCCCACACAGATCTGTTCATTATTACCAGTATGGATTCTGATTTGGTTTGTTTGCTTTTTGTACCACAGCTCGACTCCGAGGCGTCCATGATGGGTTGTTCACAGGGCAGATCGATGCAGTGGACACCAGCGCTGCCACCTATCGCGTCACCTTTGACCGCAGTGGCCTGGGAACACACACTGTGCCTGACTACGAAGTCCTGGTAAGAGATAAAAGTGTTGGTCTTTATTAATACCACTCGCACCTTACTACAAAGTATAATGAAGTGTCATTAAGAATTGCAAAATAAGGGTAGAGCATTTACCATGTATCAAGGCTGAGTCCTTGCTGCAGTGGCCCAGGTTTGATTTCTCTCTCTTTCTCTCCCCTGTCTCGCTACAGCTGTCACTCTCACAAATATAGCAGAAATGCCAAAAAATAACTGAGCAAAAAGAATTGTAAAATAAGAAACTTTCAAAATACCAAGATGTACAATAGTTCTAATAAAGGTGATGGTTGTGTTTTCCAGAGCAATGAGCCCAATGAGACCATGCCCATCTCAGCTTTTGCTCAGAAGCATCGGACAACACGCTACATGCAGAACCTCATGACTCCACCTAGAGGGCCTTACCCGTCCGCTACCACTCCTGTCCTCATGGTACTGTAAACCTTCTTCTGATGTCAGATGTACATGTGCTGCGTCATCCCATGTCCCCGGTGTCTCACAGTTGTTAGTGTTATTTGATACAGCTTTAAATCTGCTTTGGCTCAACAGCTACTTGACCAGGCAGCCACTAATACTTAGATGGTTTTGTTGAACGTATATAGTACAAGCAGACTATAAATGTATGCATGCAAAAGTATATTTATGTATTTGTATATATATATTTATATTTATGTATCAGTGGATTTACTGTATAAGGTCAGTTCAGACAGTGTCACATTAAATCAAGGTATCATAGAAAAAAGAACTAATCAGTATTCTATTGCAGAAAATCTTTAAAAGTAAATTACTTGTTATTTTAAATTACAGTGTCTGTCATAAATAAGTTTGAACTTTATTCATAAGAAAATAGAAAGGAATCAATTGAAAGCACATCAGTGTTAAAACAGTGGGCATCCTGTTGCAACTACAGCTTAAGTTTTTAGAATGATTGCAAATGTCTTCTTCCAGAGTAGTCATGAAGATAAATAACTTCATTGTCCTTTTTTTTTTTTTTTTTTAAATAACAGGACAACGACCCTCTTATCAACCAATCACCATGGAGGAACAAACTGTCCGGTGCTGAGGGGGATACTCTGGGAGGATTTCCTGTCAAGTTCCTTGTCCAAGTGGTAAATACTTCCTGTTAAATACTAAAACCTGACATCATAAAACTTTGTAACCCCATTTTTTAACAAATTCTTCGTCTTGTTTTTTTCCCGTGACTAGACAAGGCTGTCCAAGATCCTCATGATCAAGAAAGAGCACATCAAGCACTTGAAAGAAATGAACACAGAGGCAGAGAAACTGGTACAGTCATCATTTCAAAAATTTCACTTGCATCAAAACCTATGAAATGTTTTTGAGACATGTGCATCCAGTCTGACTAAAACTGTGATTGTGCTTTTGTGTTCAGAAGTCGTACTCGATGCCTATCAACTTAGACTTCCAGAAGCGATATGCTACCACAGTGCTTGAGCTTGAACAGCTCAATAAAGATCTCAACAAGGTGCTTCATGAAGTTCAGCAGTTCTGCTGTGAGGTAAGTCAATACATACATACACTTCAATCCCATCATGAATTATTGCCCCTGAGGTTAAGTACAGCACTTGTTTGTTTTGTGATATTTCTAGCATCTCACTTTAGAGTCTCGTTTAAGATGTGACTCTCCAATGTGTCTGTCCAGCTTGCTCCAGATCAGGGCATGGTTCCAGCCGACCATCCCACAGAGCTGCGGCGGCGTTGTGAAGAAGAGGCCCAACAAATGGTGCAGCTGAGCAACTCGACCAAGGATGGACAGCAGAGCGTGACAAACCCCAACCTCACACACCTCATCTCCCGTCTCACGGCTCTGCTGCTACAGATCAAGGTAGAGGATATAAAATCTCTGAGCTGACACTGAGCTAACATATGTCAGGGGGACAGTGGATGCATGCCGTGTGTTTCTCTGTGATTTTTTTCAGTGAGCTCATGTTGCAACATATTTATTCATGGCACAAATTTGGCAGCAACATCAATGCACTCATGAGTCTGTTGTCAACTTCCTTAAAATAACTTTTTGTATGCTGATTACTCAATTTTGCCTCTTGTTACAGTGTCTGGCAGATGGAGGAGACCTGAATTCATTTGAGTTTAAATCTCTAACAGACTCCCTTAATGACATCAAGGCATCTATTGATCCCTCCAACCTCAGGTAAAAAGACCTTTCACAGTTTTCTAACTACACTTCTTTAGTTACACTACATGCAGTGATCTAATGCCATGTCATCACCTTTCAGTCAGCCTCAAAGTACTGAACATGTCTTTAACCATTGTCTTTCCTGTATTTCCAGTTGCTTCCAGAATAATGTTGAGATCCATGTGGCACACATCCAGAGTGGCCTTAGTCAGCTGGGCAACCTGCATGCATTTGCTGCCAACAACACCAACGCAGTCTGAGCTCCTGCATCATCCACAGCACACACTAGGTGTGGGCCATTTTAATGTGGTCTTTTTTGAGATGGTGTTTTCACCTGAACTGTTAAAAGACTGCAAACAAACAGCTCCAGTGGATGTTGTGGACCACCACCATGCGATCTGAATTTGGATGTCCCGGTGAAACGAGTCGGAGTTCAGCCCAGACTCCCAAAGCTTACGGGAGGGAGGATGTCATACGTATTTTACCCACCCATTTTATTGTATGAAAATGTTGGTGCACCCAATTGAACACAAACCTTAAAGAGTCTTAAACTGTTGCCACAAATCCACATCTCCAAATTCAATGGTTATTTATTGGTTTCATGTGCCAAACATTGATTCTTACAGTTTTTATAGTCCATATTTATTTATTTTTGAGTAGGTGTGTATGGTTATGAAACAATATTTTGCTATCTCTCAACTTTCCCCCTGTACGTGTTGTGTTCTGTTGCTCCACTGATGGTAAGCACAGGGAGGCTAAAGAATGTTTTATAAAAATTGTTTATTGTAGATAATTGTACAATATCTCTGATTATTAGGACTATCGTCAACATTTCTGCTGTGTATTCAGAAATGGCTTTTATAATTTTGTGTGCACTGAAAAGAGATTTTGGTATTTTTATAAAGGAGAACTCTGGGGTTTTGATGCCTTTTACTCCCTAAGATGATCTTAGCATTTCCATATTTGGCATGGCTGTTGCTGCACCCCCCCCATCCCACACACTCACACTAAGCCTGCATCACTGATGTAGCCTCTAAAAATTCAAGTCAACAGTTTTTCCTAGAGAATCTCCTTTTTCAGTTTTGTAAAGTTGTATATCAGAGTGCCTCAGGGCAATTGTATATAAATGTTTCCGTCTTTTTATATTAAACGAAATATTGCAAAGCAGCATTTGGTCTTCTAGCTTTAGTCTTTATTACCAGAAGAAACCGGTTGACAGTTTTCTTTCTTTACAATCAACAGTTTTATTACTATTTACAATAAATACAAATTTTCCTTTCACACTACCTCTTATGATACATGTAGCTTTGTTTTATACAGCAGCTCTTATGATACATGTAGCTGTCTTTACAGCAGCTCTTATTATACATGTAGCTTTCTTTACATCAGCTCTGATGACACATCACAAAAAACCACCAAAGCCAGCCATGGCCTCATTTTCCCAGTCAGAGTCTGAGTCTGTAAAGTCCTGTGCCTCTGTGGCATGGATCGGGGAGAAGTGACTGAATCTGTCCCCTGCGGTCCTCACGTGTGGATACTGGATTTGGCATCCGTTATCCTTTGGTGATGACCTGCTGAAGCTATTCTGGGTTGGGATGGGAGGGATCACGACCTTCATCTCTGGTCCAATAGTCTTGTTAGGTGGGAAGTTGTCATATTCCACCAGAACCTTGGGACCCTGGTTGCTGGTCATGTTGGCGTCGATCTTGGGATGATGCTCATTCTCCTTGGGACACAGATGGACGTTGCAGCAGGGGACGTTAACACTCAGCTCGTGCCTTGGCATCTGCTCGGGCTTCACTCTGGTTCCCTCCTTGTCGTAGATGCAGGAGACAGATGTGTGTTCGTAGCTGCTGGGTTTGCTGGGTAAACTGGTTCTGTGAGCATCGTCTGTGTTTTGATGCATTGTGGGTCTGAAACTGTCCTCCAGGCCAAATCCTCCTATCCTGTGTGCCTCAGCTCCATGATTGTTGTCATATACTGGAGGAGAACAAAAAAATGAAGCAATTAGTTCTGAAATGAAAAAAACTACACTGGAGAAAATAGTTTTCAAGCAACTAATTCTACTTTAAATCAAGTGTCTTCAGTAACAAATATGACTTAAATGCAGGGACTAAAAATTATTTTAGAGCTGAAAAAAGCTTGAAAAAAGTGGAACTGAACCCAGAAGAAAAAAATTGACCATTATAACTAATTTAATTTAATTTAACTAATTACCTTTCTCTGGTCCCATCCTGCTCTGGAGCTGGCTGAAGGGAGCAGCTGCTGGTGTGTTGACCTTCATGGACACTGATGAGCCAACCTGGCGACGAGACTTGGCCCTTCTGTTCTGAAACCACACCTGGAATATGCAGGGAAACACAAGTGAGCACAACTGAACCCATGTCGAGGAAACATTGACACTGAATATCTGCGATGGGATTATTTAATGTACCTGAATCCTGGACTCTGGCAGGCCGGTCAGAGCCTCCAGTCTCTCCCGCAGGTAGATGTCAGGATATTTAGTGTCTGAATAAACTTTCTCCAACACCTCGATTTGCTGCTGGGTGAAGTTGGTCCTCTTCCTCCTGTGGGTCAGTATTGCCACACATTTCTCAGCCCTCGGTGCAGAGTTTGCAGAGCTGAAGTAGTCTGACGCTCCATACTCTGAAAAGACAACACAATGTTTAGTTACAAAGTCAGATGAGCATGCGTAATGGAAACACGACCTCAGACCTGTGCGTAAATTACGCACGGCGCATGCACGCATCCATCCACCGACCTGAGTTCACCATGCTGCCCATCTGCAGAGCTCCTTCATGATACATCTGGAAATGACTCAGATCCCCGACACGCATATTCCCACGAACAGAAGACATGATCCCACTCTTACTCCCAGCGGCTGACTGAGCTGGAGACCTGTGCGCTCTCCGGGGTTTAAATCCTCCCGGCGATCAAAGGTGCAGGTGTGAATGGGGCGACCATCAGCTCCGGCTGGCACTGCAGCGGCCGCGCAGCCGCTTCAGACGTCTGCAGGCCGCCGGAGGTGTGAGGACGTCACACCTGGGCCGGTGCGGCACCCGCAGGCCTCAAAGGACCTGTAATGGAATCTGCATGCTCAATACACATCGGCAGTGAAAACATTTATCCGCTTTGGAATGGATGAAGCAATAATGGACCTGTAGCCTTCAAAGAGTCGGAAACTGCCATTTCCTCAATTGGTCAGAGCCTCATAAGGGTTCATGCTTGATGACACAGATAATCTGAGGGCAAACTTCCTATTATTGTGCATTATTTAGCAAAACATATAAACACATTTCCACATATTTCAACACCTGATTGTGAGATTCATTGGCCATTTACCTATGTCCTGTATGTATGAGGTATTTGCAGACTTAATGAGATATATGATACAGACTATGTACATTTAATATAGAGGAAAGACACAAAATGATCTGCAAACCTGCATGTGTGTGCAAACCTGAATTATGTCATATATGTTTGTGCCTGGCTGAAGGTATTTGCAGACATAATGAAATATATGATGCTGAGTATATATATTAAGCACAGCAGAAAGACACTAAATAAAAGTATGATCTGCAAATCTGCATGTGCAACCATTATGTATGCCTGGATATATTTCCCAAACTATTGGAATTGTGTCAAATATGTTTGTACCTGCCTGAAGCTTCAGTGGTGCATTTCTAATGTATTTCTACATTTAACATTTAGAGTTTGAGCAACTACATGTGCAGGTTACCCCATGAGGATTACTAGTACCTGTGAGTATGGATTGTGATATGGAGTCATTGTATTTCCACACTTGGTTATGTTTTTTCACGATTGAACTTTACTACCATCTACTGGATTTTAAGATGTGTGGCAGTTATTCCCACAGGGACAGTTGCTCTGTCTTGCAACGTTAATGATAGTGAAAAATAATTCTTGTAATTCTTGAATCCGTTTCAGAATTTAATGGATTGTTCCTTGGTCTGTTATACACCCTTCCACCAAGCTGAATTAAAATCGGGCCTGTAGTTTTTCCATAATTCTGCTGACAAACAGACTGAACTGAAAATATAACCTCTTGGGTGGAGTTAGGCCCAACCAATAAATGTTCTCAAATAACTTAAAATGTGCATCATTAAAATGCATTGACATTTTCTGACTGTGGTTCTGCAACAGAGTTCTGTTTTCTTTGTGATGGTGTCTTTCCTTTAGGCTTAAATGTAAAAGAATATAACTTATGTTTTATATACATTCAGGTCTGTACAAGTCTGCTCCTTCATACTGATTTACTGAAATTATACCTCCTGCCCCCTTTCGAGTTGCAACAAAGTTAATCTCAATACACAAACCTCAGTTCAAAAGGAGTGGGCACTTGTCGGTGAGTGGGTCACCTTCATCTGGCTGAGAGGGGGATCAAGTCAAGAGGTCAGGTAGCACCACAGACTGACTAATTTGTTCACACATATTTGGACAAGATTTCAGCAATGAGCTTTTATGGTTATATGTAATCGTCCATTTTTCTATGTCAGGGGGATTTTTTGTACATACTTGGGCAATTATATGCTCAGTTTTATAAATCATTTTTAATGACTTTGGGTGTGGGGTGACGTGATTATTGCAATATAAAGTTATAAAGTGCCAGACTTTTTACTGCACCCTCATTAATATGATTTATGGGATATAGCTGTAATTGGGTTAAAGTCATAGGGGAGTAGATCACATTTTTGGCTCACTGAGTCTAAGTTTGCACCATGCAAAGAGATTGGAAGAGATGTGTAGCATGAACCAAAAAACAGGTTTTCTCTGGTTATTTTCTTGTTGATCTCTGTGGGAAAATGACTTGACAGCCATTGTGTCATTTCACATGCACAGCAGCACTTATTGATCTCTGTACTTTGACACATACAGCATTGTTCAGGTAGGATGTGCTTGTTGGTAAAGACATTCACAGCTCACAGGTTGCTTTGTCTGAGGGCCCTAATTGGGTATTGCCTGTGTGCACAGACCAGATTGCTATGCTAAAATCAGGCTGTTGAAGTTCCTGATCTTTTGTAATGGGCAATGACAGGTTTTCTGAAAACTATCTGCAGATCATGAAATGAAGAGTAGATGCCTTGTACATTCATCTGTGGCTACAAAGCTCTTCAGTCGTGGCTAATGAAATTATGAATTCAGCATTGCAAGTGCAGAGGAGTAATGTGCTTTTAGTGTTTGTATTTAGTCTGGATTTTCAGCTGGCGGCCCATGACAGAACATTTTCAAAAACAGTTCTCAGTTGATTGAACCTGATATGTTGCTGTTAACAGACTGTACTTCCAAACATCAAACAGTAAAAACCCTTTACTGGATTTCTACTGGCCATTCCCAGCTGACTCTGTAGACACAAACAAAAGCATTCACACCTTTAAAGTCTGACCACAATTTGACCTGACCACTATACATTTAAGTGCAGACAGACAGGTAAATTATCTTCACAAGTTTGCAGGTATATGTTAAAATGTCAGCTGTCTTATGGGCCTTTGTTTTGAGTTTGGTCTTTGTGTATTTGAGAGATGTTTTGAGGAACTATGGTACATTTATAGCTTCCTAATAGAAATGTGTGCTCAGTGTAAAGGTGCATTAATATGATCACAGGCAGTAGTTGAGTGTGATGATTGGTGTTTATGCATCTTATACGCACAAAATTATGAATATTAAGATAAGATAATTCTTTATTGATCGCCCAGAGGGGAAATTCAGGATTACTGCAATAAAGTGTATTTATATTAGAGGTGAGTCAAAAAATTACCAGAGCCAATACATGAACAATCAGTATGAGCTTATTGAAGATGAACTGGCAATGGTTTAATAAGATGCCAAAGATATGTTTGATGATGATGATGATGAACATGAGTTTTAAGATAAGATAAACCTTTATTTGTCCCACAGTGGGGAAATTTACAAGGAAAACTATCTATTTCTGTGCCCTAGACTTCACAGTTACACAGTTAAAGGTCAGGACTAGTCTAAATACATTACAGATTGAACTTTTATTTTTCTTATATGTTTTATGTATTTCATTGTGTTTGATGAGGTTTATTCTGCATGTGTTTCATCTTACCCTCCTGAACAATAAAGCTTATTCTGATTTAAAAGGTAGTGGCATTTCAATTAGATCAATTTTGTAACATATGACCAGTTATAAAATTAAGATGATAGAGCGAATGTCTGAATTGATTTATGTATTTATGAATAATTGGCTTATTTTTTCCCCTTTGTTTTTGGTCGTCATATTAAACATCAAACAGTCATTGGACATCTGTATTTTTTAAAACATTATTTATTATAGAAATGCACATATTCAGTGCATTTCCAGCCTATTGTACATCATCAAATTTGAAGACATACACTACAGCCAATTTGTATTGCTTTTTACTATTACTATTACATATAGTGGTGCTGTAACATTAGCATTCATCAAATAAATGACAAAAATAGCCATTTGCTTTGTGAACATGTGATTTTCCGAGTATAATGAACAAAAACAACAAAAAAATATTTATGTCATTATCATTCATTCATAACTATTCATGTTTTTCTCAAAATAAAACAAAATCTAAAATATTCTGTTTTATAATGTCCAAAGTGCTAAATAAATAATTTCTGTAAATAATTATCTTAAAGCTTCGTCATTATTTAGATACATCGGGAAAAAAATTATCCCGGAACTTCCGCTAAGTCTAACCGGAAGTAGGTACGTGGCCGCTTCAGCTGACAGTCTACATGATGGCGACAGAGGTTCAGAGCGGCGACCTCGATAGTGCGACTTCCAGCCGGCTCGAAGTTTCCATCGATGGCCTCACCCTCAGTCCGGACCCGGAGGGCGAGCAGGGCCAGGTCGACGAGCCGGACCCCAGCCCCGCGGAGCCCGGGACCGACACGCCGGGCGCCGCTGGAGGCGAAGATGGAGAGACGGGCAAATCTGCCATAGAGAGGAAATGGGGCTTTCCTCTGCAGGAGCTGTACGGAATGGGCCTTAAGTTCTTCAAAGGTATTTTACGTTTTCTTCCAATCGTCCAGCTTTAACGTTTAAAAACAGCTGAACCGTTGAATTGTGGGACGAACCGCTCGCTGGTCGCTGAGGTTAGCAGCTAGCTAACGTTAGCAGTTAGCTGTCACCGCCGGGGCTGCTGCTGCTGCTGTCAGCCGCAACATTACAGTAGCTAACTAAGCTAACGAGTAGCTAATATAGCTAGTTAGCTGGTTGTTAAAGGGTAAAACAAGCACTTCTGAGGAGTCCATTTGTGTCTGTGTGTCTCACTCCTGTGTATCGTTAGCTGCCTTTGGGTTTGGCCAAAATAAGCTGGTTGAGCCTGTAATATGAAGTCTCCATCAACTAATGTAAGAGTTGTGAGAATCTGTCCACCCTGACTGAATGATGAGTTGTTAAACACGCCCTGTCCTGACTCTGCTGCAGCTGAGGGGAGCCTGCATGTCAGCTGCTGCTCACACAGATCTGCCTCTGCTGACAGGATCCTGCTGAGCCCGAGGACTTAGTTAGTGCTGAGGATAAAACTGCTCCATAGTCTGTCTTTA
Organism: Holacanthus passer; assembly: GCA_025331565.1. Taxonomy (NCBI): domain Eukaryota; kingdom Metazoa; phylum Chordata; class Actinopteri; family Pomacanthidae; genus Holacanthus; species Holacanthus passer. The sequence continues at coordinate 4,165,459 of JAFREQ010000034.1, forward strand.
AAAGCAGTGCTGCCTGAAGTGCTTACATTGTTGTGTGGCCACTATCCTGTTTTACAGCCTAACTACCTCCTTAGATCCACACCACTCCCCACTGCTGCCCACTCCAACAGGAACTCCATGAAGCAAGTGGATTAGCTGCACTTGTATTTGTATTTCCATTCATACAAGCCTGAAGGCTATTTTACCTGGACAGTTTGAATTAATAGCATCACCTTTAAGACACCTTTGACATCAGTGTCATCTCCAAAATGCTTTGCTCCTGGAAGACAGCTTGAAAAATATATTGTTGCAACGCACAACCGGCTATAACATCTATTTTAAGTTTCAACATCAAAGCCTCATCTCAGTTCTGTCAGTCTCACTCAGTAATGCTGCCAAAATAGCACAGTCTGTTTAATGTGTAACTGTCTTTAAGATCAAACATGTCATCCTTTGGCGAAATGTATGAAATAATTATTCAGTATATCCTGCTCTGTGTGACTCACCTTGCCTTTACATGAGGTCCACAGAGTTGTTTCCTTGCAGACATCCTGAACACGTTTAAGCAATTGCATTTGTACTATTGTTATTAGAGCAAAGTGCTGGTAATGACTGTGCAAACAGGTTTGGTTGGGCCTGGCTGTCCGCTACAACTGTGTGATAGTAATCTGTTCAATGTATTTCTAGTCAGTTGAGGGTTGGGTCTGATTGCGTAACTTGTATACATAAATCTGATTCTCGCCTCGCCTTGGATTAAATTGATTTCAATAGGAATTTAAAAGTGCCATGTGGTTGTTATTAAGTTGGTGATCATGGTTTTTGAAAAGGAGAACAGCTACAGTCAACAGAGTGGCTGTTCTATACTCTATAGTCTTTGAACAAGGATGTGATACCCTATATGCCACTGCTGTTTCTACTACCATGTTGTACACAAAGGTGTATTGTAGTATTCACCAGCACATTTTTTACCACAGGACATAAAAGACAAATACCTGTAAATGCAAACTCATTTGCTTCCACATTGCTGCTCTCAGATAAAGATGGCAAGGCCTTCCACCCAACCTATGAGGAGAAGCTTCGACTGGTGGCTCTACACAAACAGGTGTTACTGGGACCTTATAATCCTGACGCCTCCCCAGAGGTTGGCTTCTTTGATGTCCTGGGCAACGACCGCAGGTAACACCAGCAGACATCTGTAAGCGCGTGTGCATGTGACCTTTGAACTCTAGTAGACATTCCACTGGTTTTGCTGTATTTCAGGAAATGCACCCTTCCATTCACTGATGAGCTAATATATTAATAATATTTCTAAGTTATATATAAAAGTTTGGTCAATTTCACTGCCACACACTTACTATTTCAAATTTATTAAAGGTTCAGTAATTGCACATTTAAATGATAAATATGGTTATGATTGTAAAAAAAGGAAAGAACAAAGAAAGAAACAATAGTTTTCCAGTGCTACAGATTATAAACCTTCCTTGTTTAGTTTGTGTAAAACAATAAGATCTAAATGAATAAAAAAAAAAAAACCTTGTTGACTGAGCCCAGTTTGCCCAGCTGCCTGTATTATCTATCTTCACCTCTGTTCTTGCTCTGTGCAGAAAAGAGTGGGCCTCCCTGGGTAACATGGAGAGGGAGGAAGCCATGGTGGAGTTCGTCAAGCTGCTGAACAAGTGCTGCAACCTCTTTGCTCCCTACGTCACCTCACACAGGATCGAAAAGGAGGAACAGGAGAGGAAAAGGTAAGGAGCTCAACTTCATTTCCCTCGAGAGAGATCCCTCTGCCCCGGTGTCTAAATACAGACTCTCTTTCAGTTTGTCCTATATGCAACCAGCAAAAGTGTGCAGAAGCAGGGGAAATATTGTGCATTTATTGACTGACGATGCATGAAATGTTTAAATAAATTGAACCATTTGTATCATTTATGATATCCGTCATTGTTTTGCTCTGCCCCAGGAAAGAAGAAGAGGAGCGTCAGCGGCAGGAGGAAGAGGAGAGGGAGCGACAAAGGCAGGAGGAGGAGAGACGGAGGCTCGAGGAGGAGGAGAGAATGAGGAGAGAGGAAGAGGAAAGGAGACAGGCAGAGGAGGAGAGGCTACGGGTTGAGCAGCAGAAGTATGTGTGTCTGTATCATTGTGTGTGTGTGTTGCATAACGTGCTTCCAATATATTGATTTGACTTCAGCATGACTTCGATCATCACGCTCCTCTGACAGTGCTATCTGCAGGGCTATTGTCCTTTCAGCTCTGAGCAGGGCAGTCAGGACACTTTATCGGGGTCAGTTCCTCTTTGTTTCCTGTATTTCCTTCCTCACCAACTCTTCTCCTGTGTTCTATGTCCCAGACAACAGATAATGGCGGCACTGAATGCACAGACAGCAGTGCAGTTCCAGCAGTATGCTGCTCAGCAGTACCCCAACAGCCCTGAGCAACAGCTAGGCCTCATCCGACAGCTCCAGGAGCAGCACTACCAGCAGTACATGCAGCAGCTCTACCAGGTCCAGCTGGCCCAACAACAGGTAGCATATAACACCAGTAGAAGGATAGAGTATCGTTGATTGGTTTTTAGTTTTAGATAGAAAAGCTTACTTTTGGGCAGCTGTTAACAGTGCTCTGGTGTGATGACACCAATGGTTAAGAGGAATAAAAGTCGATTTCATTTGCATAGCACATTCCATACATGGGTAAACTCACACACACACACACACACACACACATACTACTACTACTACTACTACTACTACGACTATTACTACCAAACTGATACTACCAACTATTACTACCTAGTACCAAAAACTACCAGTGTTTTATGAGTGCTTTTAAATGAATGTATAGTTGCAGCAGATCTCAGGTCATCAGGCAGTTTGTTCCAGAGAATGGCACCAAAAGAAAAAGAAAAAAATGTGGAAAACATCCACGACATAAGCTGTTTAAAATCTAAAAGAATTGAATCTACTCATACGCTTTGTGATGATGTACTACAGTAAAGCCTTTGGTATGCAGAAAAGTCCTTGAGCCACATTACAGTTTCAGAGACTCAGTTTAAAAATGTTGACAAAAGATGTGGAAAAATATGTAAAGCTCCTCAAGCAGTCATGGTGCATTATGATGAGTGCAGTATTGAGCGAACTCATCAGGATAGCAATTTTAACCATAATGGTGCAGCCTTACATGCATATAAATGTAATTCATATGAGAGCAAGATTCTGTGCTCTTTCCCCCACATTTTAGAAAACTAGCATTGTTTTTTTTGTGTACCTAGTTTGATTTTCAATGTCGTGGCTCAGTGTTGTCTTCCTTTCGTCGCAGGCGGCCTTACAGAAGCAGCAGCAGCAGGCTGATTTGATGCTGCAGGGCACTCTGGAATCTAGCAGCTTCAACAGTGGTGAAGCCATCCCCGCCTCAGCAGCAGGACCACTGTGTGCAGCTTCACCACCGGCTGGAGATGAAGCCCCCACCGTCAATGGAGGCCAGTCAGACTCGTACTCGGAGAGCATGGACCGGGAGCCAGAGCCCGAGCCGGCGGAGGAGGTCTCAGAGAATGGGCCTTTATTAGGTTGGTGGGCTGTAGATGTGCTTGTCTTGTGTATGTATATATATATATAAACAAAAAGTACTGGAGTTGATTTCATGCAGATAGAATCTACATTTTCCTTCTTGTGCAGTGAATTGCTACAGGGCAGAGGGGCTCTCTGTCAAACAAGCAAAGCTTCATACCAAATCTGAAACCTGATTCTTATCTCCTGTGTCCTTGTTGATGTGACCTGGAGGGCAGAGAGGAGAAGAGCTGGAACAAGTGATACATGATAGTCTGCTGGTTTAGGTGTCATCCAGCTACACATTTTGCTTACAGAAGAGAAAGTACTCAGACCAGAAGCAAACAAGGCCTTGGTAGAATTCCAAAACACACATCCTGAAAGAAAATGACACTGGCCTGCTGTTTTGAGGAAAGATGACTCTGCCATTGGTCACATGTACACATGCATGCTCTCTCTCTTTTCTCTCTGACACACATGCATAAACTGACAACATTGGTGGCCTGATAGTTGAGATAGTTTTGCATTCAGTCTGTGTATGCTGGTGGGAAGTCACTTATTAGGAAATGAAATGTGACAGTTCTTCCCTAAAGGGAACAATGCATGAGCAGATTGTGTGGTGTATTTTTACAACAGGTTGTAAAAAGTCTCTTGTCCTCTGATCACAGCAGACTCCCCACCAGTCATAGCTGCTCCCTCCATGTGGACACGGCCACAGATCAAGGACTTCAAGGAGAAAATCCGGCAGGACGCCGACAGCGTGATCACAGTGGGGCGTGGCGAGGTGGTGACGGTGCGAGTGCCCACCCACGAGGAGGGCTCTTACCTGTTCTGGGAGTTTGCCACAGACTATTATGACATCGGCTTCGGGGTGTTCTTTGAGTGGACGGATGCTGCCTCTGCTTCAGTCAGTGTGCACGTGTCTGAGTCCAGCGATGAGGACGAGGATGAAGAAGGTGAGGTGTGGGTGGGAAGCCTGCAGTGCTTCTGGTATTCTCAGGTGTTGCAGCCATGCTGGAGCAACCTGTGGTGGTGATTGTTTAAAAAAAAAAAAAAAAAAAAACAGCTTCTGGAGAAAACATCTGTTTAAAGAGTCTGTTTTACTTAATTGTGTTTTGTGGGGGTGTAGGTTCTCTTACCATAATGTGTTCGTAATTTATATAAACAGAAAATATGCTACACAGGCTGTTTTTTCCAAGAATTGAAAATGGAACTTTGCTGACTGGACATAACCAGAACATATGTTTTCCCCTTTTGATCTTTGCCATTTGCTGTGGACACCATATACCACATACGCTGCTATTTAATGACATTTCAAGTCATGGTGGTCATTTAATGTTCCATCTTTGCCACAGAAGGAGTGGCTTTGAGAAGGAATGTCTGTTTTCTTGAATTATTTGCCTACACCATAGTTAAACATCTCATAGTTCTCCCTGGGGCAGAAGAAGCCATGCTTGTGTTCTTTGGTGGCACCAGAGTAATGTTGTGAATAGAAATGAATTTTCACAATATGTTCATAAGATATAAGGCAATATTGTGCAGTGGAATTTTCATGGTTATGTGAACTGTACAGATTAGCTGTAGGAGCCGTTGTGTATTTATACTTAGTGTTACAACACTGTTTGTATGTTAGTATGCAAGTAATGTGACCCTATAAGTGAGAGACTCAGATATCCAATGAGGTTCATGATGGTGTAAAATTAGACCATATTAGTGTATATGGCATTATATTTGTGCCTGAGTGCACAATGAGAATTTCTGAGCAAAGAAAAAACTATGTTGAGCACAGAATAGATTTTAGTTTGCTCAAATTGAATAATTAAATCACTCATGATTCTAATTATTCTGCAAATATAGTTTCCCAGGTATAATTTATGTGCTTACAAAAAATTATTTTCAGTGCTCAAAATGCCCCATTGTGTGCTTTGAGGGTTGTGACACAAATATAACCCCTACAACACTCATAGCTATTTAGGTTAATGACAGCATTGCGTAATTATAGTGAAGATGAGACTCGATTCCCTCCTGCTTATTTTATCTTGATACATTGTTTTTGTGCCCCCAGGTGATCCTCCCAACGAAGAGGAGAAGGCGAAGAAGGAGGCAGGGAAGCCGCAGGTGGATGAGATTGTGCCGGTGTACCGGCGGGACTGTCACGAAGAGGTGTACGCCGGCAGCCACCAGTACCCCGGCCGCGGAGTCTACCTGCTCAAATTTGACAACTCCTATTCACTCTGGCGCTCCAAGAGTGTTTACTACAGAGTCTACTACACCAGATAAGCCTGAATACAGACACAGGGGGAGCCAAGGAGTGTGTACGTTTGTATGTGTGTATGTGTAGGTGGAGATTTGTGTGATGGCAGCCTATATGTGTGTGTGTGTGTGTGTGTGTGAGCGAGAACGCGATACCAGAGCTATTCTGGACAAAACCACCAGAGGGTGACAGAGAGACACATCTGGAGCCCAAGTTTGGAGATTGGACTAATATGTATGTTCTGTATGTGTGTGCGTGTCCCAAGATACACCCATGTTAGAGCCTGTCATCGAGCATTTGGAAGAGGAGTGTGTATTCCTGTTGTATATTCACCACCTGTACCTTGCTGCGCTCACACAGACCAAGCTGTAGGACTTTGCTCTCATATTGTATTTCACCACTTTTCACCCTGGGCTCCTCTTCGGTCACCACCCCAGCCCAACACTGTCCAACGTGGCCTTGTGGCTGCTTCTGCCCTGAGTGAGGCTTTCATGACCATGAAGGGAAACCTGGCGAGTCCAGCACTCTGTGAGAGCCAACTGTTTGGTGGCGATGCTGGTTGTTTATCCCACAAGAACACAATGTTGAAAATTATATTGCAAATGTACTTCATAACACTATGTTTTCTGTTCCACGGAGAGCTTCTGGTCTTTGCCAAGTCTCACACACACACAGTGCACAGAAACTTAATCATCATTTTTGTTGTAAAACAGTAGTCCGTTATTCTCTTCCCAATCCACCGTGCATATATGACAGGATGTTTAGTGCAAACAGTGCTCTTTTTTTTTTGCTTATTCCCACACAGAAACAGTCTGTCTTTCACCTTTTATTTCTTGATACAATCTGATCAACAGAATGCACCAGGAGTAGTGTTTTTTTACGGAGTCTGCTGGCCAAATTTATGAAGGATGGGCAAGAAGTCATTCCATTTAGGGTTTAGGGTGAACTCCAAATGAAGTGTTAAAAGAAGTGAGTATAAGACAATATGCACATGGAAATATGAGCTGGAAATGTGAGCCTTCTGCCTTTATAAAGTCAAGCATGTCAGTGTATCATACAGGATAAGAAGTTTAAAAACAAATTACTTAATACATATTTGCTCTCCCTTTCTCCTACAGATATTTGTTTTATCTGTGTGATGCCGTTTCAGTTTGTTCCACCTTCAGGCAGTTGCTTCAGTCCTTCTTTACAGCAGTGTCCCTGTTTCTAAGGTTGAACTACATGATTGATTAAATTATCTACTGCCCTTTGCTCATCAATTCTTTGAGAGAATCAAGAAAAAAGGAGCTAGTATTAGCTGGGAGGCTTTTTGTGTTTATCCCTCTGTGTGTTCTGAGATGCTGTACTCAGTCCTGACACACAAGTACAATAAAAATGTTTTGGGGGTCACAATGCATTGTTACATCTGAGCAGCTCTCTGAAAACAAAAATCCATTGAACAGAATACAGTGTTGGTGTTTTTTTTTTCTTTCTGGTATGGATTAACTCAAATTGTCATCTCAAATAAGTTATCGTCAATAAACTGAGATAAAGTAGACTTATTTTTGTGTCCTGGGTGACGTGGTTGCTTACTAACTCGGTTATGACATCTGAGTGTATTCAACTTTTTTTTTAAGTTAATTTGTTGCCATAATTTAGATTGATTGTTGTTCAGTTCCACATTGCATATGCGACCTTTGTGTACCAACCACAAAGGTGCATTATGGGAAATGTGTTCAGTAGGCATCATTGTGTTTCACTCGTTCACTCACTGAGCTGTATTTGTACATTTTTATGTGTGTGTGCAACCAAACGGAAAGACAGGCGGAATAACTTGCAAGTTGAGTAACCCTCCAATGTCCCTGCTGAGTGTCAGTTCATCATATTATTTAATTAATGGCCACACCCGCCTCTTATCCATTCATTGATTTATGTAACAAAATGTCACTACTTATGGCTTAACCAAGCCGTAAAAGTTTAAGAAAGTTCCCATGTGTTCTGAAGTGTGATGTTTGTTTTTCTTAAGTTTCTTATTGCTCACCAAATGGTTTGAGCTGACTTGTTCAAGCCTTGTATGTAAATAATTCTATAAATGAGTTTATGTGTGGGTTTTTCAATGTGGAAGAAGGCTATGGTTTCTGAGAATCAATGCACTGTAAAATATGGTGAATGAGATATATGTATACATTTTACCCCGAATGAAAGTCCAAAACTTGTAGGAGGCATAAAAACTGTATTGCTATTGACAGACAGACAGACAGAAAAGCTCATTTTTTTGTATTGTTTTGACTTGTTTGGATCTCTTATGAGTTACAAGATCTTTTTGGGCATATATTTAATCTTGATTAAACTTATGTTCATCTCTAGAATTGGATAGTTTGTCTGCTTTTCTATTTTCATTATTTTAATTTTATATGATCAAACTTTCAACAGACCTTTTTCTCAGAAGACATTTTGACATAAAACACATGTAATTAATAACATTAATTAAGGCTGCTGTGGCTTATTGAGACATTTAAATGGAATTGAGCCAGTTTCATTAGATCCACTTGTGCTCTAGTTGCTATTACAAGTCAAATGTCTACTGTGAAAAAGTCTTAAACCTGCTACTAAGTGGGAGTCGTCATTTAGTTTCGGAAGATAACATTCAAACAGAAGAAGGGAGCAAAGTGTGGACACCAAAAATGGCCTTGGAACAACAAAACAGTATTAGCTTGTTCCTTTTTTCCACCAGTGGTGAATGTGTCATCCTCATGCTGCTTTCCTGTCAAACACATTTTGTGCTGAGGGAAGGACAAAGGAGGATGTTACTCGTGTACGGGACAATCTGTGTTTTCCACAGGGGATGTCTCTATGTTCAGGGTTAAGGGACAGCTGCATCAGCTCCAATACTGGGCAACCTGTTAAACTATTGCTGTGTACATACCAGCAGGGGAGGAATGGAAACACTGGAATGTCACATCCCTTGAAGTTGCTGTGTTCACTTGAAGACACCAGAGGGCACATTAAATACTCCAGAGACACTTTTTGCCAACTGTGACATTGTTTGGTCAGACTTTCAAAAGAATCCACTGAACTAAAGCCGAGCTGGGTGAATGGTCGGCTATCAGTGATGAGAGTTTGCTCTTTGGAATTTAAAGAGGAACGATGGGAACGCCAGGCGGTGGACGGGACACGGGCCCCGGACAAACATCCCTTGTAAACACACAGAGGACATAAATCAGAGACAAGTGTCCAGAGAATGTGTTGTCCAGAGGTTATTTTAAAAGGGATGAGCAAACAGCTGACATATCCTTTGTCTTGTCAGATAACTGTACATGCACATTTTATTTTAGATAGTGTTTGCTTAACGTTGTCAGGAGCCTTTTGTGGGTCAATGCTAAAATATCAGAAAACAAAAAGAGTCACCGGATAATAACAATAATAGCAACACACTCAAGATTGTTTTTGCTGTTAGCTGTGAATACATGTTAATTTATTCTAACAGGTAATTTTAAAGTCATTATTTCTCAATTTAATTATGTATTAAGAATTGAAGTAAATATTAGTATGATGGGTTTTCGGGGTTCAGTCATGGGTTAACAGAGCTGAGGCCTTCTGCCTTTGGTTTAGTGTGACATTATTAAGCTATTTCATGTGGAAAGACCTTTTAAATTCATTCAAAGTACATTAACTCACCCGAGCCTATTAACTGAAATTGTCCTCTAAATTAAACTGAATTAAAGAAATTAATGGTTAGGAATTTGCCTCTTTTTTATTCCCTCTATTGCCATGAAATGAGTAAAAGTTAATGATTAAGTCATAACGGCTCATTGTGCCTGAATAAAATAGAAATTTCACCTCATACTTTGTTATAGTGCCAGTTTGGATAAATCCAGTCCAGGTTTTTCTTCAAACCGAGGCAGGTAAACCGTCCGCTGCAGCCTGTGTGGCTCCGGTTCCAGCAGCCACAGGTGGCTGTAGTAGTCTCCGGGTTTTCGCTCGTACCCTCTCCCTACTTTTCCTTGTGTGTTTTTTCTTTTCAGTCTGGTTGAATTTGAATCGACTTTAGGAGGCAACGTCTCCAGTTTACAGCAGCTCAAAGTCCCCTGCTTGGAAACACACACAAAATATGGCGGGATTTGAAGGATTACACAGCCTCTCACGTTACATCAACCACGGGAAGACAAACGGACTAAAACTGTGAGTTATTTTTGAACAGTTATATGAAATAAAGATGCCGTTTCATCAGCGGAGCATCGAGCCGCGACACGCTAGCAGACTGTCGGCTAGAGATGATAGCTGGACCCCGGTGGAAGAAAACGGGAGGCGGAGGCTGAGAAAGCCGGTGTTGTTTTCCTCTCTGGATGAAGTTAGCTGTCACACACTGACCAGCATTATCCACCAACTTTCCGATCTCTCCCGGCATGCCAGCGACATCTTCCTGGGCATCGAGGTGGAGGCGGGGATGGTGTTCAGGAGGTCGTGCAGGATCCAGGGACGCCTGCAAAGTCTGCAGGGAGAAATCCATAAGTTGGATCCCAAGAAGATCAAAATCCGTGAGTTTGCATTGATGCTGACTTGTTGCCACTTTATATCCCATTAGCACTATTGTAGAGAAGTCTGTAAACTTCTAATTGGCACCCACACACTTGTATGTATTCTAAATGTACATTGCACTTGTAGGAATATGATAAAATATATGTATGTTTTCATCTGATCTCACATGTTTCTACTTTTGCATGTCTCTCATAAGATATTCATTCATACATAGAGATGGAGATCAGGTCCAAGGTCACATTTTGTCCACTGAAGTGACCAGAGTCACCTTAGATGCATGGCTTTCTCTATCTTGATTCAGACTCATGTTAATAGGAGCTGTTAGGTCCTGTCAGAAATGATGGATCTCTCTCAATGCACTCGCCATCTGTGTTCAGGTCTTCAAAGGACACAGAGATCACAGGCGGCCCCTGCAAACCCATTTCATCTGGCTGTTCTGTGCATGTAAACAAAGTTGGGCGACGCAAAGATAAATGGAAAATCAATTTCCTTTGCTGCAGCCTGCGTTAACTTTGGTGATTTGTTTTGCTCCCCTTGTAAATCAGCCTCCTGTAGTCTCACACCGGTTACATATTAACTCAGACTTTGGCTCATACTGTGGTGACTGTGTCAGCTGAAAGAGATTGATAGATAGGCCTGTCATTTTGTCTGCTCTGATACACACCTGTAGTAGAGCCTTTCACCACTGCTTCCTATTTAATAGGTTGTTATGGGGTGCAGTATATAAACATTGTGGTTAAGGGATCATATATCCCATTGATTCCCTTTATGGCCTCTTCGTTGATCTAATTTGCCTCTGAAATATGTTGCAAAGTAGAGTCAGAGGAGGAGCCCGAATTCCTCTAACCACTGGTGAAAGAGGAGGATTTAAGTTCTGAGTCATTAGCTTTTGTTTCCTTTTTACTGTCCTTCTTCCTATCTACTCACCCTGTGCTGGATCAGACTGTGACTCACGCTCTCTTTTTCTCACACGCACATTCAAACACTGGTTGAAATGATGCCGAGCAGACAGTTCCCAGACACAAACAAATGCGATGTATGATGAGCAATGGATTGAAGACACACACAGACTGATAGTCCATCAGTCTGTGGTCAGGGGGCACCTGTTACATGACATGCAACTAATCCCCTGTGTTATCGCCTGATGTGACTCTACTGCTCCTATCATCCGTACCTGTTGAAGTTTTGATGCAGTCATAGGTGGGGCTGGGAGTTCCTTTTTAAACTTAAATTCCATTTGGGCCGTCTCAGTCATTCAGTGAAGGTGTGAGAGAGTAGACTGGAATGCTGTGTTATACTTGCAATCTGTATTTGGCAGCTCCCACATCGCCCCAAGGCCGGCACCGGATGTACAGAAGCACTGAATTCAGATTCATGACTCTTAACTCTTTCCACACAAGCAAACACCTGTTTTTAAAATATGTCCTGTGAAGCGCCCTCCAGCATTACTGCAGCAAGAGAGTAATGGATTTGGATATGTCGTCATACAGAAGAGCCGGTGGAGTTGTTTTGAATGGATGAATGAAAATGGATGCAGAAGCAAGTCATCTATTGACAAGTGTTTCTCATTCTCCTCTTACTCATCGCTTCTTGTAGTTTTACCGTAAGATTTGATGAGACCAGGCCCAATGTATTACAGAATTATATCATCTGTAATTGTGACCTCTCACTTCGTTGTCTTCAACTACTGTGGGTAAGGATTCCTACTCTAACCTCAGGTCGGAGATGGATCATATTACTGGTGAGGGGCATAAAGAGGGGCTCCTATACGTTGTGAGTGTGTGTGTGTGTATAGTGTCTCATCTCGCTGTTTGTCCGCCTAAGCAGTCAAATCATCAGGGGCAGTTTGAACAGGGCAACACGATAGGCAAATAGGATCTTCCTCCCTGTGTGTATTTTGACTGCCTCACTGTTAATCCATTTGTGCAGAAGCGCCGGTCACCAGGTCGGAGGTCACTCTCTCCGGCCTCGGAGGGGAACACCTGACACTCCAGAGTCAAGAGTTTAAACAAAGTCTGGTTTGGTTGGCTTGGGTGACTGCTGCAGGCCAACAAGGGTCAGCTCAGCTACTGCCACACCCTGATCTGTTATTGACATTAAGATGACTGTGACAAGACAATTTCATTCAGACAAGGATAATGGAACAAGAGCACACTGTGTACAATCCCAAGGTGCACCCATGGTGACATCATGCTGCCTGTGAATATGAGAAGATAATTATAGGCGTTGATGAACATTTGCAGCTAAGAGGACAAGTTTTATAGTTAAATCCAAATAAAACAACTTAAGAACATTTGTAGAAATGTTTGTAGCTACAGTATAGCTGATGCTAAAGCTAAAAAGCTTTCAGATAAACCCTGGATGACCCTGCTATTGTGTACATGGTAGTGAAAAGGAGTAAGGAACCTTAGTAATTTCTGATCATTGCATGTCAGACTCTGTGATGGGAGTCTGATTAAGTCTATGCCAGACAGTCCAATATCAGTTTTTAGACATGTCACTGTACAGCGAATGCCTGTTGAATCACAGAGCTACAATTTAAATTTGCGTCACCCATTGCAGGGTGCGCTCATGCTTTGAAAATAGCCAAAACCTAAACAAGCTTTGGCCATAGTGTTGACACTTTTGTGCATTGAAAAACCTCAAAAGAGGAGCAAGAGGAGGAGAGTAGGACTGAGGGAAAGGAGGGCAGCTTGAGAGGCAGATTTGGCATAGTGAGCTTTAGGAAAATATATTTTTAGCAGTAGCATTATACTAGTTTGCCAGAGTGTTTTACATAATTTCATGTCATATCCTGATTTTTTTTTTTTTTTTTTTTTTTTTTTACACATGGGTTGTAGCAACAGACACATAGTTTGGTCCCTTTTGATGCAGCACGCCACTGATTGCCAATCTAAGACCAATGCTTTTTGATGACTAAACATTTCACCATGTTTCTCTCTCAGCTTTTTCCTGGTACAGCCCAAAATTGCAAATTGTAAAAGGACTTGACTTATCAGCCTCACCCACTGACACGTCACAACTTTGATTCAAGTCAACTGTGTTAAACACCAAGTCTCCTCAGCCAAATATAGCACTGGGTTGAATGGGGAGTTCGCTGTTTCAATGATGAAAGTAGGTCGAACTAGTGAAGGTTAATTGGAGTCAGAAGAGACCGAGGGCCTCCCTGTCAGATATCTTGGTACCCACCAGCTACCTGCTGCTGCGGGGCTCTGAAATAGACGCACACTGAGCCGGAGAAGACAATCCAAACCGGACACATGTTTCCAGCTGACTTGTTAATGTCCACAGTTAATTTTCCTGTCACAGACACACAGACAAACAGCCTGTGCATTCCTCCCCACATCCCTCAGTTATTTATAGATGTATGTCTTTGCCCAGTGATCTTTCATCTGTAGCATGCTATCGTGTTTAGTGTGTTGTTGCTGCGTTCAAGTGCTTCTCAAGGATTTGTGCTTGTGTGCATAGATGCGCACACACTTGGCCTGTCTGGTGATGGACATTTTGGCTCAGGGTGTCATCCCACTGGCTATAAGTGTTTGTGCATAAACATTGCTACCCGGTAATGACGATAATGACAGTGGTGCTAAACAGCTTGAATGAGATCCAACTTGTGCCCCTTATCACATGACAAAGAATAACAAGGCGCAGTCACGCCTAGATAAACTAATTGCTGTTTATCTTTTTTTTTGATCGTCTTTTCCTGTTTGCCACACACACACACACACACTCCCAGTTTATCCCACCTCAATTCCCCCTAGTCACTATTCACTCCGGCTTGCCATGGTCTCCTCCATTCATTGACAGAGAGCAGTCATTACGCACCCAGAATCCACAAGTCAGTTCCCACAGGGTTCGTTCCAGCCAAAGGAGCCTGGCCTGGTTCTGGGGGTCGACCTGGTCCCATGAGGAACAAAAGAGACGGGTCGGGAGGGATGAAGAAAGAGGAAAAAGTGAGAGAAAAATAGGGGAAAAAGAGTGGGAAAGTTCTGTAGCATTCCAGGAAGCGGAGGGATATTGCCATTGAACTGCGTCTGACTTGGACTGTGTGAATGTGTGTGTATACGTGCAGCCGCCCTCTCTCACGCCTCCGTGCAGAAACGCAGCCCCGCCGAGGGCACAGAGGAGTGTTAGGGAGTGAAAACGCAAAGGGGAAAAGAGGGAGAGATGACTGATGAATCGCAAGTATTGTACCGAAGCCTCTCTTGTGCATTTGTCTTTGTGCATCTATACACGCATGTCCTTCTCTCAGCTGTCTGTTAGCGTTACCATAAAATACTTGTTGATCATCACATCCAGTGTCCTGACTCCAGCTGCCTCTACTTAGCGCTGTCCTACAGTTCTTCTGCTTAATAAAACTAAATATGTCAGAGATAGATTTGCTCTTGATGGTATGAGACTGTGAAGTTAATAAGAAAATGGCTAAATTTAGCGTTGAGCATCTGTGTGTGTGTATGTGTGTGCGGTTTGAGCGGTGGTGTTAAGCCTATGTGGACTGCGAGGAGGTCGGTGAATACCAGATCACTCTATGGTGTATGCTAGTTTATTTTATCAATTATTTCATGCCATGCTCATCTGTTATTCACCTTTCATGTCTGAGTTCACGGCTGTATTTCATGGTTGCTTTTGCACATAGTAGGTCATGGTCATGGTCAGGCTTCCGATTTACTCATATAAAGAGGTTGATGCAGGAAATATCTACTACTTTATATCTACTTGCAACCAATGAAAGAACCGATGCCCTTCTCTGAATCTGTACCTCTACTCGTCCACTAACATATCCTTGAATCAGCAATGCGTGGCTCAGACACAGCTTGGCACACAACAGTATAAAATCAAGATTTAATCACGGCTGTCCACACACACGTGCCACCTTCACACGCTCAGACGAGCCAGATGCTGAACTTGAAGTTTGGCAAGTTGGCCGTTGTGGGTGTTGCAGGCTAATCCAGGGTTTAACCAGCCAGCGTGGAGATGAGCAAGATTTAATTCCCACTGTGGTGACCTCCGCTAGGAAGAGGATCCTCCTTCTTCTGGATGGTTGTACATTTGTAGATGCACACAAATGCTCACAAGCACACCCCCTTTAAAATCATAGAGCTAAAACTGTAGGAATGTTGAATATATATGATGTACAGTATATGCACATTTGCTTTTATTTGCTTGCTGATTTGACATTGGCTGCATTACAACAGATTCATTATATTACTGTACATAATGAAGAATGGTGCTGTCGAAGAGTTCAAGCCGTGGTCATGGTCCAGATTTCACACAGCTATTGTTTTGTAGAAAAAGTATTGCTAATAGCCAGATGTTCAGGTCCAATTATATTTCCTCTGGAGAGCCAAATGAGAGCTAAACTGCCAGCAGAGCTTAGGTAAAATCTGCGTAGAACAAATGAGCCTGTGCTCGACTTTGTTCCCCCGCTTTTGACTAGGCAAATTAAAAATAACCAAATATGGCTCCAGAGAGATTGTATGTTCTTATGCAACGTCTGACAAACAAACTTTCACAGCTTGCGTTGCGTGTGTGTGACTGTTTAGGAGTCTATGCACAGATGTGACATGATGTTTCAGCATATTCCATTGTCAGTCACTCTCCCTTTTCTGCCTCGGCTTTCCCTCCCTCCTTCCTCTGTTTAACAGTCTCTTCCTCTCCCCCCCCCCTCGCTCCCTGTCCTATATTCCTCTCCCTCTCTCTCTTCCTGTTGTTTCATATGGCTTCCAGACCTCTCCTCTCTCATCTCTGTCCATCCTCTGCACTTTGATGTCAGCCCTCATGCTGCAACGCTGACCACAACAAAGACGAGGGCCCTGCTCGCCTGTCATCTTTCCCCTGCTCTTTGTCTCTCTTATGTTTTTGTCTCGCTCCGCACATCTCTCTTTTCTTGTCTTTCTACCTTTTTACTCTTCCTCCATCTTTTTAAAAATCGTTTTAAATGCGTTTGATAGTCATGATTGTCAGATATCAACTTTTTGTTACAGCTCCAGTCATGTGTTAGGGCGTTCGGTGGATTGGTCATAAACCTTTCTTCTGCTTGCATGTGCACTCGAACAATATACAGTAATTACACATCTGTCACAGCCTGGTGAGTGTGAATAACCAGATTAAGGTAATACTCCAGTTGATTATAGTTATTATCATATACCCTGATTCCAAAAAAGTTGGGATGCTGTGAACATAATGATCTGAAGCACTTACGTCCCACTTAAAACTTATTTTTATTAACTCATGAACCTGCATTTTCACATTTGGCCTTTTCCCTCTAGCCTGCTTATTGTATGTTCAGGTTTTTCATGACAGTTATCCATTGGACCTACAACACAATAGCAACTACTGTATGGATGCCATTGATATACCCCTTTCATACAAAACAGGGTCTTGGGAAAAACCCATATGTGTTGGTATGAATGGATTCAGCACAGGGTCTCATGTGGGTGGTTATAGTAACTGTACTATACATAGTACTATAGCAAGCCTGTTGGAGTGTTTCATAACTTTTCATAAGGTGACAGAAGAATCAAAAGAGATCCTGTAAAGCTACGCAACAACCACTTTTGATGGCAGGATTGAAGACATCCTGTCTAATATTACAGTTTAGCAGTGATGTGCATGGCAGGTGGACAGACAAGACAGACACACAGACAGTACATAATGACATAGTGCAGCAGGTGGGAGCTCATCTTACAGGAACATAAAGGCTATTGTTAATACCGCATCTGCACTTTACTGCGCTCAAGGCCTGGAAACACACTGCACGCACTCATACATGCACACATACACTCGGGCTCTACGGACGCCGCAGGAAAAATAAACAGGGATTTTCTGCCACATCTGTCACTCGTGCCACTTAGCCAACGCACACACACGGAAAAAACACAGCTACGCACATGCACACGAACGCAGCCAGGGTAGCCATCCTCTCAATTTGAAGCTGCAGAGCTGTAGCAGCAAATCATACTGGAAATATCAACATACACCTGCAGAATATAGAGCACAGCGAGCCAGGGCTTCCTCTGAATCTGGCTAAATGAAACAGTTGAATTTGGGATCCAAACTGAACATTTGCACTTAGAATCTAGTCGTGGGGAGATGAGGCCGCTGCGGCTATATTTGTATCGGCGGATAATTCCTCTGAAGCAGCTGTTGGTTGGCTCTTTTCAGGCATATTTTTAGTCACGTAAACATCACACAACTTGGATTTCGTCAGCTGAATAAACAAGCCGAGTGACAAATGTGTGATCAAGGTTGCGTCTGAGGCAAGCAGACACAATGTTTGATATTTGAGAGAACTCCTAGAATTTGTTTATTCTGCCATGTGCATTATGCAACTTATCGCTCTGCTAATGATGTGATGGAAAAATCCCAGATTTGAGTCAGCTGGACGTGTGTGTAGACTATCAGCAGTGTTAGTGTAAATGGCGGTGGTGTGAGACAGGGCGTTATGTCACTGTTGTGTGAGAGTTGTGTTTATTATTGCCCCAGGGATTCTGTTAAGACTGATTGGTCACTACGGGGGTTGCAGATTATCACCAGCTCAATACATGTACTCTTTACATTTGAACCTGGATTCTTTTGTCCAATAATCCAGTAATTGTTGTGATAATGTTGACAATCATTACAATTAACTATAATGATAAATTGTAAAGTTGCACTTGTTTGTGTTTTCAAAAGCTTTATTTCCTGTCTTGGCCGCCTCCCTGCCCTCTGTGTGTATGTTTGTGTCAGAGAATGGCGACACCAATCTGTTGTCCTCGATTCCTTCCAACGGTCAAATGGTCCATTGTCAACATGTTGACCTAGGTTATTATATATGCTGTTTATACATACCCCACCCCCTGCTGCACAACTGTGTTATGTATGCTTAGCACTTGCAATACACATACATGCATACAGTTTACAGTATGTGGCTTTGGTTGTTTCAGTTTGCAGTTGTGAATGTCAACACAGGTCTCTTTTGTATGCTCTGCACTATGACCTCTAAACTAAAGAGAATTTGCAATGAACAAATAAAATAGTGAAATGCAAATATGCAGTTACCTGATGGACATCTCTCGCTCTCAGTGCTCCGGCTGAATTTGGCCTGTTCTCTGTTGCACCTTTTTTTTTTGTTTAACACCCTGTTCATTCATCAGACCTGCTAATCTCTGTCTTTCTATACTGTCGAGCCTCTAAGACTCAAGACACTAGAAATAAAAGACTGAGTGTCTCTGCTCCTGTCAGCTGTGTTGTTTTAGTCAAGTGTTTCCTCCTTGTCTTTCTCTCACTGTCTCACTGTCTCTCTTTTTTGTTGAGTCACTCCTGATTCAGTTTAGTTCAATACAACATTGTTAAATTGTCATGTGATGATGTGTCATCGCAAAGACATTAGAACGTTTCAGCATATGTTAATTTTTGTTAGGTTTAATCAAGTAATTTTAAGTGTCTCTTTTCATTCTGTTTTTCCGACACACACACACACCCGTGCCAAGAATTTGAGTCAATTTATTTACTGTGCTAATTTGTCTATTAATTACTCAAAACAAATAGGCCATAAAGTGACGTTTTTGTCTCTCCCTCCGTTGCCTGAAGCAGATTCTTGGCTCGTCATCCATCGAGCTCTGTCTCACAAGGACGCTGCGTGGCGTATGCACATGTGCGTCGGAGAAAGCGTCTGTCACTGTGAAGTATGACATACTCTGCACAGGAATCCCCATTGACTACTGAATCTTCCTCTGCAGCCGCTCTAGCTGTCAGCCTCGTCCACAGAGATCTCATTGTGTGTGTGTGTTTTTGTGTGTATGTGCGCACTTCGACTTACTTGTCCTCCTTAAATCTTCCATCCATCAGTATTTCCCCTGATGCACAGGCGTCTACTGCTCAAGTACTGTTTACTTGGCCTGTTCTTGTCTGTGTGTCCCTGTCATCCACCTCTCCATCCCCATATGCTGCATTTGTCTTCTACCACCCTCTGAATCACAGGAGAATTTTAAAACACTCTCTCTTCTCTTTCCCTCTCCTCTGTGTTGATGAGTGCAGACATCAGTGCAGACAAATCCAAACCACTTGTTGCATAATCAACATCTCCTCTGCACCATGCTGAACACGCATATACAGCGTCACACATGCAAAATGCCACGAAGGTAGCGGGAGTGCTTTGACGGTTGTGATGCAGCCTATTAAACGTAAAAGTTGCCTGCAGGATAAAATAGGTTCAAGGACTGGTTGCGGCATGTGCACAAACACACACATCATCGCTCAAGCAGAACAACAACTTGGATAAACACACACACGCACACAAGTCAGTAGCACTGAAGCGGTATTTTGGGATCATCATTATGCTTTTCAATAAATGTCAGGAGTTTATTCATCAGAACGACTAAGAAAACAACACTAAGGGTTCAATATGTTCTTTTTAAAGGGGAAATGATGACTCATCTTTTGGGCACAATTCACCAAATCTGTTTCACTAAATTCAAATTTTAGCTTCTGCATGACTATTAGTAGCCTTTGTCTCATGGAAACAACTCACCTGCAAACCAAGGAAATTTGGTTGTAATTAAGCACAGGCTCACAGGAACAAATGGCTTTGATTGGCTTGATTAGATGAAAATCATTTAGAGTTTCATAAGTCAGTTATTAACAGATGTTACAGTCAGATAAATTTGCCATGAACACAAATAATAGGCTTGGTTAACCAATGTTGCAAAGTGAGGAAACTCATGTCAACCATTTTTGATTAGGGGCCGAATATTAACCTACTATAAAATACCATTAAAATATGTTTATATGTGATCGGATACAGCTATATTTATGTACAGTATCTGTGTAACTGAAGAGGGAAACAAACCTGCAATTGTTCAAAAACACACGTAACTACATCATTAGCATGTTTAAACATACAAAGCAGCATGTAAAGATGTGCTGTCATGGAAATGTAAGAAAACCCAACTTCCACAATTCAGTACGGCCGTTGATGCCAACAAATGTGTTGCGACATTGGTGTATTAATAACGTACTGCATGAGTGTGCGTCACGATTAACTGATATATTTACTTAATCCACCCTCATTTGTGCGGGTCAACTGTTGACTAATGTCCAGTAAATGTTCGTTTGAAAGTTGCCACACATCTACACACTCATCCTGAAATCCCACACATATGTATGTTATAGTGCTCCCCTAAACATCCAGCTGTTTTGTGTGTGTGTGTGTGTGTGTGCATGCGCGTGCTCAACAGAACAAGAGAGCACATTGAGAGAAGCCCTGCCATGCCACACAGTGAGAGGGGATTTTCGGAGTCAGTGATGGGGATTATGAGGAATATGATTTCATACAGCTACAGAATGGTTAATCTCCTTAAGCCCTGCTGGAGTCTGCACGCCCATTCCTGTTACTGCCCAGTGAGGGAGGCAACAGGAGAACGCACGATGGGAAACAACCTGAGTGTGTGTGTGTTTGTACATGTGTCTTTACCTGTTGGTTTAGAAGTAAGACGGGTGCGGAGACATGCAATTATGGATATCAGTAATTACTCGCTGCTTGCCTGTTACGTAATTGTTGACATTTGTACTTTTTTTTTTTATAATATAAAAATGAGTCATTTTAATCCACGTGGTGCTGTGAGTGAGTGCTGTTCACATACGATGGCCACGGTGCCATTTAGCTGCTGCTGTTGTTGGCTCGACTTTCCTTCTGTCCCAGACGTTGAGGTTTTGTGCTGGCCTGCGGATTTTCATATTATAAATATAAACCTGCATTTTTCCTGCCCAAAAAACCAAAAACAAATGTGGCGCCTGCCTCCAAAGTGTCTTGATCAAAGTTTTTCAGCAACTCTTGTTTAGGGAGTGAAAGTGTTGGGATTCGAATGGTCACAAACATGCATGTCTACTCTGGAGGCTACTGCCAGCTTGTGTCCGGGTGTGTTGACTCAGCTGTGTTTTTGACCTTCTCGTTCTGTGTGTGTGTGTGTGTGTGTGTGGAAGGAGACTGAGGGTGTGTGTGTGTGTTGAGTGAGCTCTGGCCATTATAGCTGTTTGATTAGGTGTGTTCTCTCGCCCCAGGTTCTTTTTTCACAAAAGGTTTCAGATGCTCGCTGATGTCGGCTCAGCAAAACTTTCCATGTGTGGGCAACACACACCCGTGCATTCATTTTTATTATTATTATTTTTTTGTACGGGGGGAAAGTTTAATTCAAGTTGCCATTTCATAATAGACCATTCAATCCTTGCTTGGATCTATATTGATGGGACTTTAACCACTGCACCTTCTAATATAGAACCTGTTTCAAAATATTGAGACTTCTGTCATTGTCAATCACATAATAGACAAAGATGAAGTCAAATGTGGTAAAACTGAGCTGTAAAATACAGTAAAAAATATTACTTAAAGCTGCAACTAATGATTCATTTTATTCATAGTTCATCTGCTGATTATTTTGTTAACCGTTGTTGATTGTTAACATCTTGAAATAGAGTCTTTTTTTCCAATGAACAGCCAACACATTTTCTCACATAAGTCAAAGTTTAACAGAATATCACCACAATTGAGAAGCTGGAACTGGAATATTTTGCCTAAAAAAATAACTTAATCAAAATTAATTCATTATTTTGCCAGTTAATTGTCTGCCAATTGACTGATTATTGTATAATCGTTTCAGCTTCATAAATTAACATGATAATAGCTGTCATGTCAGTAATCCATACCAATGCAAGAAAATTGAACTGGATCAACAGAATCCACAGAGATATGAGCTGTTGTACGTCAGATATTTAGGCTTTGAGGCTCATGCCAGAAAGTGCCAGCATGCAGACGGATAAATGTAGTTTTGCACTTGCACTCTTGTAGATCAGATGATGACTATCATTCTGAAATGATCTGAGAGCATCTGCTCCAGCTGTAGGATATGAAGGGTCTTGTGCAGCGACGCCGGTGTATCAGGTAACTATTACTGTGCAGCTGTCAGCGGTGTCATCTGGGCTGAAACAGTTGTAGGGCAGTTTCACTCCAGTTGGATCCACGGCTGTTTGTCGAGGATCAGGTTCCTACCTCAGAGCGATGGGCATTTTGTCCATGTGTGTTTCAAGTTGCACTGTTTCCACTGTAATTGTATGTAGTCACGGTGCTCGGGGTGTAATTTTAGTCCAACTCCTCGCTTTGTTTTGCTTCTATTTATCCAAGTTATGGTTCCGGCACAAGTTGTGGTGGGAAATGTTGTTTTTTGAGTACATCTCTAACAGTAAGACATGACAGCCGTTGGTTTCTATTTATTTATAAAGCCCTTACTGGTAACATGCCATCATACGGCACTTCCTTTAAAACATCCCATTACTATTTCACAATCACTACTGACCCCTTCAAGTTCTTGGGTAATGCTTGAATTCCGTGTGCAAACACTGAATTTGGAAAAACTGCTTTTAGTTTTTCTGCTTTACGCACAAAATTTTACAACACACATTGAAATGATCATACACTACTCTGCTCTTATGTTTGTGTGTAATTATTCCGTTTTAACTCTCAACATCATTGGAAGTGGAACCTTCAGTCATTCTTTAAGATTTAAAGGGTTTAAGGTTGAATGAATGAATGATAAGCCTGGATTTATTTGGGTGATTATGTGCATATACCTGAATATCAGACCAGTCACATGATCTGTACTTTAAAAAACACTTTTATCTCAAGTCGTATGATCATCATAAACACTGATTCTTCCCATCTGTCTCCCTCCCCTAAATGCACGAAGGCGTCCTTAACTGTCTCTCTCCCTCCGTCTCTCTCTCTCACACACACACACACTCACACACTCACACAGTCAAACATAATTCCTTCGTTTGATCCGTTAACCTCAATGAGGCCCACAGCAGCTAACAAGGCGGCACCACATAAAAGAACCCTCCCCCAAGCGCCCATCAACCCCAACAATGTGCCCCTACTGTCTCCTAGAATCGAGCTGAGTTCACCCCGTCAGCTGCGTCTCCTACTGTCGGGGCCTCACCTCCACTCCACCCCCCGACCTCCTGGGACTGTTGGAAAAACTTGGTCTAGAGGCCCAAAGGTCCTGGAAGAAGATGGGGTAGGAAGGCAGGTTAATCAGCCCAGTGAGGGCTCTTGGCCGTGGGGAGCAGAGGTCCTCTGGGCCCCCGGAGGTCTCGAGATGAGACTGAGGGTCTTTGTTGTGCGAAGACCGAGGCAGTGATGAGTGGTCTGGATGGAAATGTCAGCTCCCCTAGGGCTGCGAGGAAAAGAGAAATCCATCAATCTTTCTCTTTTATCAATCATTTATGAATAAGTCTGGTCTTTGTGCTGTGTCCTGCAATCTTTTCACCAGATTTTCCATTTTGTCTTTCATGTTCTCTTCTCTTCCACTGTCTGTCTTTATTTTTCTCTCTTTCTCATCAGCTGCTTCTCATATACATAACGTAAAAATAAGGAAACACGACACTGAGACCTCCACCCTCCATAGACACAACTGTTGAACAAAACCTAAGAGTAATGTTTCATTAATGGTTATTAATGTTTATGGAAATTTAGGGCAATTTGACAAATACAAACTTTCACAACTGCAGAAAATGTTTGCTGTTACATCTGTAGATGGAGTTAACAGAACCTGTCAGAGAAATGTTCAAACCACATTTTTGTGCTCCTGTAAATCATTAGATACAGCAAAGAAAATCACTGCATGGTGGAACCAATAAGTGGCTCTATCTTGGATCCTGTCCCCAGTTGGCTTCATTGACCTTTGATGCTAATTAATCTTATCACAACTGTTATCTCAGTCTTTTTTATTAACAAAGAACAACAAGCAGGTTTCTAATTCATCATTGCTGACTATTGTTTTTAAAGATGACAAACGTCACTGGTAGAGCTGGAACAATTAGTCGATGAGTTGATGGATGGAAAAGTAATGTAACTGTTCCAGTAATCCCACTGCTTTGTTCATCGATTAAAAGTTTCAGTCATTTTTCAAGCAAAAATGTCATTTGCTGGTTCAGGCTTCTTAAATATAAGGACTTAAGAACTGCTTTATGATAGTAAATGACAAATGGACTGGTGATTGGATAAAACAAGCAAGATGTCACTTTGTGCTCTGGGAAATTGTGATGAAATTTTATAGACTGAATGATTAATCGTAAAAGTAATTGGCAGGTTAGTCGATAATGAAAATAGTTGCATCTCTAGTGACTGGTGGCATATTATAGCAGCTGTAACTAATTATGTTTGATTGTATAACAAGGCAAACTCTAACTGTAACACAGCCAAATTAAACCGAGCTGATGTAGTCTCCATAAACTGGTCTCTGTACCAAACAAAGATTATTTGTGAGAGAATAAAGAAACATCCGTCTGTAACGCCACTGTTTGATCCGAGTGAGTGGGGACCCTGCTTTAGAGAAATAACCTTGCTGATCACATCATGATAATTTCAGCATAATGTCCCATTTAAACTCGTATCAACAATTTAAGCTTATCAGTGTAGTAGCTGTGAGCCAGGACTCGCTTGTTTTTGGAGCAACTAGTAGGCTGAAGCTTTTCTTTCAGTGTGCCAGATGTATTCAGATTGCAGCTACAGGTTAAATGTAGCCAACAAAAGGTCCTTATAAATCTTACAGATGTATAACTTTGGTAACTTTTATTGTTGAAAGCCAAACCATAGTATGTTCAGGGATTAGAAAGGATTCGTCTTCAGTAAGTGGATTCAATATTGGATTCTTGATAAAATGCTATGCTTATATATTTTACACAGAATACATAGTTCATTGAAATGTTTTCTTATTTCCTTTTTGTTCATTTTCATTTGACATAACTTCCAAACCCCAGTCAGTCTAACTGTGGTATTTAGCTCATTGCATTTCCTCCACCCCCTTTCTCTCTTTATCCATCTCTTCTCAAAGTGTTTTTTTGGACCAATGCGTGTGCTGTTGAGGCTGACAAGTCAGACAGGACTATACACAACAGTGAGAGGAAAATAGAGGCTAATTCCCTTTGGCAGACCTGCACAGTTAAAATCACACACACCGATATACACACACACGGGTTCTTGGCCGGTCTTGAGGCCTCCCAGTGAGCTGACCGTTCTGCAACAGTCACAAGTCAGTGGCTCAGGAGAAAGAGGGCGAGCAGAGAAAGGGAGGGAGCGGAAAGGAGATGATAAGATGGAGGAGCTGAGAAGGTCAGAGAGGATAATGTACCTATAGAGGTGTTGGAGACTGGGGCTGGAGTAAAGATTACTTTTGGACTGTATTTGATTTCATCAACAGTATTGCCATTGTTTGTCATTATATTTATCTTTATGTCTTTAGCTAATTTTTTAATGCACTGTGTAAAGATGAACAAGCACGTCAGAGTGTGAAAGCTGAACAATGTGACTCGGTGAAAATCTGACTCTGCATCTCAGTTATTTGAAAAGCCTGCAAATGTATCTGAAATACTATAATTTTCAGGTCAAGTTTGTGATTTACAGTTTTTGGAAAA
Source organism: Holacanthus passer (assembly GCA_025331565.1). Classification (NCBI taxonomy): domain Eukaryota; kingdom Metazoa; phylum Chordata; class Actinopteri; family Pomacanthidae; genus Holacanthus; species Holacanthus passer. Next base: position 4,191,196 of record JAFREQ010000034.1, read on the forward strand.
ATACTGAATGTGTCCCAAAGCGTCACTTCAGCCCCTCTGTTGTTGCTCTTCATGCTATTTGTGGCCCAGAATAATATTTTTTCTATTCAGAGACGTGACATTGCAAATGAGTAGGAAAGGGGGAGAGATCCAGAGAAGGAAAGTGAAGAGGTCGGGAGGGGAAGGGACAGGATGAAGGGAGAGAGGGAAGAAAGGAGAGGGGGAGTTTATGGTAAACAGCCACTAACAACATAACTGGGTGTCCTAATTGGGCAGGGAGGAGTGTGTGTGTGTGTGTGTCTGTGTGTGTGTGTTAGACAGTGAGAGACTCTCCAGGAAAACAGCTGTCTGTGTGGCTTCTTAAAGCTGGGGGCACTAGGTCGGACGAAGCCCCCTTAACCAGCCAGGCAGTCGAACCACACACACACACACACACACACACCCTCTTGTCTCCTCACCATATGGGATCCCAACCCAGTAGGCCTTTCATGTGGTTGCGGGCTGGGGAAGGGATGGGAGGGGAGGCAATTTCAGGAGCAGGGAGGTGACACACGAGGTCTAAACAGTTCTCCTCTTCCACTCCTCCTCGCCTCATCCCTTTGTTTCTGCTCGATTCTTGCACAAGTCGGGGTGCATATTTTTTTTTCTGGGGTTTGAGGCAATCAAGCGGTTTGCGGCTTGGGTTCAACCCCAATAGTTTTCCGTTCTCTGCCAAAGTTTGGGCGTAGTGCTTTGGGTGTAGTTGACTAAGCTTTGCCACATGTGCACTTAAGCAATTAAAGGTTGCACCCCAATATTTTGTGAAAGGCTTTCATTGCCCTCTCACTCAAAACACTAGTGTAATACAATTGGATAGACATTGGCTAATACTGTCATTAATCATGCAGTGTCTAAATGTGTTGAAAATACATCTATAAAGAGAACATAGCCCGAGAATAAAGCCTCACTCTCGTTCTCATTTCACACTAACAGACTCTTTTGAATCATGTGTCCAGCTACAAAGTCCAGTTTTACAGTGATGCGTTTTGCTGCCCTTCCCGTTTTCAACCTCTCTCTCTCTCTCTCTTCTCGTTTAATCTCTCCTCCCCATCACCCAGTCGCACACAGAAGCCCATTGTATGAGCTCATGTCTACTGCATAGCATGGCACAGACAGCCTGAAATGTAGTAACACCATAAGTCACACACACACACACACACACACACACACACACACACACCAGTTTGCTCTCAGTGGCTGGTTTTTCCTTGTGGGTCACTGGGACACTGTAAATGGAATCAGGTCACATTTTCATATACCCATGTTGAAAGATGGATGTAGACTGTAGTATCACTGTAGCAGACGTGGTGTCAGATTTCCAAACTTTGCACACAAACACACATGTTTACCTTGGTATGAATATCATATTTAGTTTCTGCACAAGGATCTTTTTTTCCTCATGTGTGTGAGTGTGAGATCTTTTGTCGCCCTCCAGCTCTCTCTCCCTGCTCTCCTCATTTCAGTTTATGAGTTTGTTCACTTGCTTCACGCCCTCTTCTTTAATTTGTTTGGCTTCCTGTTGATGTTTATGGCGAAGATGACCCTGATAATGACAGAGAAGGACTCAATATTATGGCCAACATTAAGAAACAGTGATTAATCCCAGTTTTACAAGAATCCCATGTAATTATTTCATTGCACTGTTTGCATATCGTGTCAACAGCATGAAGGCGCTACATGGAGATGATTAGCAACAATAAATCACAGAGGAGACTGGCAGTGTTTTTAGATTAGTTGTGTTCGCGGCCATGATGTAATCTGTGTGGTTGATTGCTTTACGGCACCAAACAGGAAGAGCACTGTTCCTCCAGCACAGCGTATTTAAAGCCGAGTTTCTCACAAAGGCGGATGTAAATAAAATAGAGCCCGATGGAAGAATGACTCCCAACATTTCTGTCATCTCGAACAAAGTGAAAGGAAAAAAAACCACTGTAATCCTGACTGGTGGGTAAAATCCAGTATCGGTCAGGGTAAAGTGTGTAAAGACTAGAGGTCAAAAACTTTACAGGGTACCTTTAAGTTGCCAATGATATATTGATATTTAAAATACTACATGGAACACTTTGACTATTATCAACTAGGGATGTCCCGATAAGGTTTTACACATTTGCATTAAATATGTGTCTGACACATTGAAATAACAGCTGTAGCCTACGTAATCCAACACACCTTATTTTCCACAAGCTGCTTGTTTCAAATACCGAAGATCCTTGTTTAAAGTATTAAGTTTCTGAGCTTAAATTATTGATGTGATATGAAACTGACAGTCAGCTAGAGAGCAGAAATTATCACACTGTTTGATTTTCTGGCTCCCTCCCCCTTGCTTGTGGTTCCTGGTGTGTTTTCTTGTGTTCCTCCTTTGCAGGCTGATTTGCAGGTAGAGATGGGCGGAGCTGTCGAGCCTGATGTCTTGCACCTAGGCAGGCGGGGCGGAGGTTGTTTAGGCTGGCTCCCCATTTTGTCTCTCTTTTGTTTAGCCATCTATCTACCCATTTTGGTTTGGTTTTCTTCTTTGTTTTGCCTCCACCACATCACACGTACACTCAACACCGCACCCACCGCTGACTTACAGACTACAGAGACTCATTTATCGTGTTGCTTTTGTCTGAAAATCCTGTTTAAATTACTTCAAACCTTGTGTGGACTCTGTCTCGCCCACTGAGCCTGGGCTGTGATAGATTTGTTGGAGCTGTGATTGTGTGGTGTTAACAGAGTGGAACTTGTTCCCTCACAACAATTAATCATGGAATTAGGATTAATTAGCAAGAGCTGATATAATCTGCTGTGGGCCACGTTTGTCATTTTAACCGGTGAAAGTGACTCTAAAATGAGAAGCTGTTCGTCCACATGAATGTTTTATACACCGCTTTTTGCAAATTGTGATTAGTGTTGCAGTTGAGTGAATCAGTGTATTTTGCCAACCTCAGTGTCTGAACTCTGGTCACTCAATGCAAACATTTTCTGCCTTCACACACTTTACTTTTTACATGGACACGCAGTGAAATGCTCGCACTTTAGATCCGGCTGTGGTAAAGTCGGCCCTGACACTACTCGGGACATCCCTTCACAACAGGCAACACTTATAATGAAATGTAATAAAATGTTGAATTCATTCATGGACACACACACACATACGCTGTCATTGCCTTCTCTTGTTGTTTTTACATGTAGCTTTTGACAAGAGCTGAGCCTCTGAGAGACGACGCAGACGGTTCCTGCTGCTACTGTGTGCTGGTGACATTTACTGATAGCACTCTGTCACTGTCTTTTCTCAGCTGCAGCCCTCCTCTGATACTGTCCAGACACACATGCACATACTGCTGCCTCATGGTGCAGCGATTCTAGTTACTCCCAGAATTAGCATCAGATATTAGACAAATTGCTTGTTATTAAATGCATGTTTGCATTTTTCTGTCTGTCCATTCCTTCATTAATCCCTTTGTGTAACCTGTGACTCAGGAATCATGGGATTCACACATGATCAAGTGTTTCTAAGCCCAATCAAACATCTTGATTGCTTCATTCTGTGGTTTTGCTGGAGCCAGACAGCAAAGCTCGTCCTCTCTGCATGTGTGTGTATTTCGCTGTCAACGCAGATCTGCGTGTGCACCTCTGGACCCCTAATTATGTTTGTGTGAGTCTGATTGAAGGCCTCGTCGACTTTTCTCATGCTGCTAATGAGTGCGAGTTTGGCATCAGACGCTGACGAGTGTGAGAAGAGATCTGGTCACATACACACACATACACACACACACACACCCTCAGTGTGAAGGCAGAGTTAAAATGCAAGACAGCCCATGTGGCAGTGTTTTCAGTCCGCCGTGTCAGTTCAGACCAAACCCATTGAACCACAGCAGCACAGCATCACTCTGTGTGTATGTGTTTGTGTGTGTGTGTTGGCCTGTTAGTGTTCATATTCAAAACACATCCTTAATGGTAGTTGGTTATTCAGCATTTTTAGAGAAGTTTTGAGGTTGTTGTGTTGTTTACTGTTTGAGTCTTATTCTTTCATTTAGCTGTTGGGCCTTTTTTCCCTCCCTTGACTTTTCATATTTTGTCTATGTGTGGGTTTTTTTTCAAGGATTTTTTTTAGGTAGAAGTAAGTGAAGAGACATAGGAAACGGGGAAGGAGGACAGGAAATGCATAAAGAATGGAAAGAAGGAGGAAATCCTCTCTCTGTGGAAATGCGTCCATGTGAGTTTGTGAATGTTGGTACCACAGTTGTGACTAACTCTCTCAGATTTTTCACACATACCGGATTGTTGTCACGTCCACTCTGCCAGACAGAAAAAAGTTGCAGTGACATGTGAGAAAAGGAGGAGTATGAAGCATTCAGATGAATGAGCTAGAAACAGGATGCCTTAAGTCGAAAGGAAATGAGGTTCTACTGGGATTTTTTTGGGTGTGAGTGAGGTTAAAATGATTTGATGGTAATTTGTATCATGAGGAAAAGATGAAAGAAAGTGAGCGTGTTGATGTGAATTTGCAGGGAAAGTAGAACGTTTTTTTTTTGTTTTTTTTTACTTTTCACTGTACCTCTCTTTTTAATGCCAGCCAGTCCACCTTAGTTTCCTTCCTCTCTCACTTGTACCTTATCTTAGTATTTAAGTTAGCCTCCACTCCCTGTCCACACTTCAGACCGTTAACCATGAACTAACCCTTTGTCAGAGATGCATTTCCCAGCATCCTGTGGGAGATGGCGCTGTCAACCCCATCCTGTTCCATTTCCTGTCCCCGTCGCCATCCTCCCCTACAACCCAGACCCTTGACCACACGCCCTCGGACCTTAGAGGAAAAATGCTCTTAATCGGACAGCTGTCACCTCCCTCAGATTGTTCCCTCTAAATGCAGCATCAGCGGCCACAGGAAGTGACACGTCTCTCACTGCTGTTTCCTGCCCAACTGGAAAAGTAGAACAGCGGTGATGAATTGGCCCACGGAAAGGGATAGTCAAAAGGTTTCCGGATGCTTTGCAAGTTATGATTAAGGCAAACAATGTGAGCAGCGGTGTGGAGAGTTGTTCACACACATGATTACCTTCTTCACTGCCTTTAAACATAATGTAGGTCAGAGGTGATTTGATACAGACTTCAAATGACGCAGGAGACACGTGTAGTTGCAGGCAACATCTCGATTTTAGTGCGTCTCTCTGATCAAGCCTGTTTCTCCTATCTTTTTTGGTTCAGTGTTGCTTTCTGAGTCTGAGTGATGTTCGCGAAAGCCCTCTATAATTGCATCAGACGGACAAAGCTCTTTGCCTGCTTGTGGACTGGAGGGGAGAGGACGAGATAAAAACTTTATTGATCCCACATAAGGGAAATTCACTTGTTAGAGCAGCTCAAAAAGCAGAAAGATAAAAATGAAGCAAGAGCAAAACCAAGATAAAAAAGGACCAAAATAAGACTATATACACTTTATACATCTTTCACTTATACAGATATGACCAAGATGGATAATTGCACCCATAATTGTATTACACACATGATACTAAAATAAATACTGTGTACAGATATAATTGCACAGAAATTGGATCCCACGGGATACAAGCATGAATTGCACAGGATAGTTGCATGGAGCAAAGTGAAAACAGTTGAGAGACGACATGGAGGAAAGCCAGAAGGGACTGAAAAAGGCCAAGACGTACAGAAAGAATGTGGTGAAAGGATGATGCAGAGACACGTGGCTAAATAGAAGGACAGCGTGTTGAAGAGGTGAAGAAATCTGCAGCTGAAGTGTTGAGGTGGAGTCTCAGGGCAAAGAGTTGAAGAGACTCCTAACACAGGACTGTTAGATGCTCCTAAACATACCTAATTAAAGACAGAGACATTTGCACATGAAACTGAGGAATCAAAGTTGGGTGGATGTTGAACTTTTATACAAAATTTCATTTGTGTGCTTGCAGCTGAAGCAGGCCATGTTCTCCTTCACCAAACGGACTCACATCAGATTAAACCTGAGCGTTCTTTAGGCTTGATTGCTCAGCAGCTAAACCCTACAAAGGACCTGTTTCAAAAGTGTGTGTGTGTGTGACTGTGCGTATGTGCCTGTGACCCCCAGCCTGATGGCTGAAAGGGGCCTGAGGACCCGTCAGAAGAGGGTGCGGGCCGCTGGCAGATAGCATCCGCATCACCGTAGCAACCTTGGTGTTTGGAGGTTAGCGGTTAGCGGCCCCCTTGAATGCCCCACTCCCCCCCTCACACACACCCCTTTCTTTGTGACAGGTTTTTCGATTGGCCAACGTGTGTGTGGGCTCTGCACGCGTGCAGCGAGGCGGTTCAGAGGTTGCAGAGTGTGTGTGTCAGTGTGTATAGTCTTTCCACTGATGTTAGCAGCGCCATGGTACTTTTGAGGGCCAAACTTTGCACTGTGTTTGTAGCAGTATAGTGATCATGCCTGTTAAAGGGATCAGGATTTGTAGCCGGAAGCAGAGGAGGAACCCGTATGCAGGTAGGCGTGTGTGATTTCAAATTATTTGTACACACTCACACGTGTTCACAACTAGAAGACTGGAAGAACAAAACAGCTGAGGGTGAGACAGGGAGCTAAAATAGGGAGGGAAATGTGTGAAGAGTGTGAATTGGAAAAGGAGAGGAGGGAGAGAGAGAGACAGAAAGCTTGTGGTAATCATCAGTATGTAGACTGTGAGCACGCTTTGTTCAGGCTGGTGGTCTGCTGGGATGACCTGCTGAAGAACAGAGCTGGGCAAAGGAGTGAATGGATGTGAATGGAGAGACAGACGGACTTGTCTCTGCAGGTGACTTTGTATTTTAGCTCTCTGATTTACAATGCATCTGTGCTGTGTGTGCTAACAGGTGATCTCAACTATTGTGTTACTGCTGATGACTGAGTTATAACAAACTGGTCTAGCTTGCTCTTTGTCTCGAAGTTTGTGCAACGTAAGGTGAGTATGCATTGTGTCATAAGTGGTGTTAATAATCTGGAGCTTGGATGTTCAGATGGACTCTAATGATTATTGAGGGCTGTTTCTTTTTCCAGCCGGCTGTGTAGCCTTTACTCCGGTCTGGACAGGATGATGATATTACAGTAACACACTGTGACTATTTTCCAGCCACCATTTAATAATTTAACCTGTATTATTGTATTATTAATTAGGGGGTTTCATATTTGGAAACACATGACACACGACACCTTCTTCCAGCAGCTTTCACACAACTTTCCATGTTGAGCAGTCTAAACAAAAGAATTAAAGTTTGTATTTCAGTTATGCATTCGTTCATTTATTAATTACTTGACAAAATTCAAAAAAGCATAAAACCTTATGTATTGAGAGCATCTTTTCTATTCAGCTCTGTATTACTTGTTGATTAAATACATCCGGCCTAACATTTCCAACATTTAACGTGTAGCTTATGTCTTATGTATAACTGTGTCAGAGCGATTTTGATTCTTGTTATTTTGAAGGCTGTAATTTTGAGATGTTGTTGAAATGTGTGGCTTTATTTTGAAAGGTTTCAAATAATTTGTCTACCTGCGAAAAAAAGAGACAAGTCTAAAATATGCTTCATAAATGAACAACTCCGTGCACTACCTGATGAACAAGTTAAAGATAAAACTTTACTGTAGTAATATTATACTTTACATTATGGAAAACACACTCTTAGGTTAAAACAATAAGGTGTGAACACAGTTTGACTGAGCAGTGGTGATTGTCTTTTGTGTAGCAGGTGGAGAGGAGCTTTTACTAATCTGTATCATGTAGCAGGTTCTTGCTCACATACACACACACACACACACACACACACACACACACACACACACACACACACACACACACACACACACACAGACACCCCTCCCTTCCCCACCACACTAACCACATATCCAAGGCGTGACTTTGCTTATTAGCAGTGTTGCAGTAGTATTCATCAACACATTTCTCTCACACTCATCGCACTCTCCTCAGTTTTTTCTATTTTAACCCACATTATCAGCCGCTCTGCATTTATTACCTTCTCCATTTCTCCCAGTGTGATTTTATTTTACCACTGCATGATGTTTTTTTAACCTTTCTTACATACAGTTTCTTTTAACAGTCTTCCATTGTCTAATTTTCTGGTCAGTTCTGTGTTTTCTTTCCCGTGTTTTTCTCCCTCGTGGAAAGTTAAGTGCAAGTAGAAATCGTGATGTAGTGGTACATGAGCTCATGGTGAACCACTGGATTCGAAACATGATGATGTGTTTTATGAATGGAAATTGAAAATGGGATTTGTAAGGCACAATTTGAAATGAACTGCAACGGCTTGAAATTAAATATGTGCCAATGAATTTAACAAAGCAAAGATTCAAACCAACCAAGAGAATGTGTTGTCACTGCTAATACTAGATTTACACTTTCTTCTGTATTATTTCTTCTTCTTTTGTACTTTATTAAGCATTTATTCAGTTATTAACCTGAAAAATTTGCATCAAATCCTTTAGACCATGTCAAAGAGTCTGTTTGTAGATGGAGGTTCAACAGTGTCCTTTCTAACATATTCTCAATTGAAAACAGTACAGAGACAATATATTTAATGTTTGACCTCATCAGCTTCATTGATTTTTGTAAATATCTGCTTATTCAGAATTTGACGGCAGCAACATGTTTCAAATAAGTTGGGACAGGAGCAACAAAAGACTGTGAAAGTTGAGGACTGATCCAAAAACACCTGTTGGATCATTCCACAGGTAAAACAGGTTCATTGGTAACAGGTGATAGTGTCATGATTGGGTATGAAAGGTTCATCCTGGAAAGACTCAGTCGTTCACAAGCAAGGATGGTCGTCGATGTTGTCGAGAAACAGTTCAGTTGCAAATGATTGCATTCTGTTTTTATTTACATTTTATGCAGCGAAACACCTTTTTTGGAATTGGGGTTGAAACAGTCGAATTGATATGTCTTTAGTCCCAGGTCTTTTATGTATCTCAGTATCAGTCACGTTGTGTCTGAAGCTCTTTCTTCATGTCCTCCCTCAGCCTCTCTCTCTCTCTGTTCCTCCTCCTCACGTCAGTCTAAATGGCCTTGGCGAGCACTGACTCATACACTGCAGTCGTGAACAGAAGGTTTTGTTGGCAAAAAAATTCTTCCTCCACTCTCTTTCTGAGAGTGTTTGGATGTCACAAGGTGTCACTGGAGGTTTTAAAGACCACGTCGATGCGTGTAAACATGAGCAGGAACACACACACACACACACACACACACACACACACACACACAAGGACGCGTCTGCTGTGACTGGTACTGAAACATGTTGCATCTCACTGCCAGTAAACCAACATTTCCTCTTTCTCCACAGACCTTATTCACAGGATATTTAAGTGCTCGTCAGCTGTATCACTTCTTTATTTTTCCAACGCCCTGACAGCTCACAGATCTATTCAAACTGCTTTTTAAATGGCGATATGTTGTAACACATACATTGACACAAAACTACAGACAGGTTCTGTAACTGATCATGAAGTGATGGCAACACTTTGATGGATTTGATTCACGTTTTCATCCTGAAAATGAAATATTTTAAATAGCTTTAATTACCAGACACCAAATTGTCCTTGCGAGTCAGTCAAGATGATGGCTCAGTCAACTCCAAACATATTTTGTCATTTCTGTTCTGCACTTTCTTACAGCTGACACACACACTGATACTGATATGTCTGCAATGTTGCTATTTTGGAACATCTAAAGTCTGTTTCTCTCTGCAAAATGATGTTTTTCCAGATCTCAATTTGAGTGTAAGGAGAGGGTGAAGAAGAAGACCTATGCCAGCACTATACAGCACTGTATATCTAGAATAGGGCTGAATGATATGCAAAAACAATATTGTGATTATTTTGATTTATGTTGAGATATGAGTCATGATTTTAGTGGGAATTTTTGCATTTAATTTTCACTGAAAAAAGGATCTTAAAATGATGATGTGATTTTTACTGGGGTCTGTACCTAACAAACTTCTTTCCTTATGTCAGGAGAATGTGATTCGTAGCACCTGTGACACAATTGACCCTTATCAAAAGTCTATGGACAACAGTGTCTGCCAAATGAAACTAATGTACTGTTATGTTTCTCTCCTCTTCTGTCCACATGGTTTCATTCTGTGACCTCTACCTGACTGCTACCCCACCCCTCTATGGCCCCACCTACTTAACCCAACAGGTAAGTGCTTTGATTTGATACTCTGATGTTATTTGATTTATTTTTTTTTGATTTACAACACAGCACAGTTTTCTGTCAAACTCCAGGTGTCATTTCAATATAATTACTTCACCTGCTGCCTTTGTTTTTAATTTCTATCTTTGTCTCTTCACTGTAAACAATTTAAGCTCCCTATCAGCTGTCAAAGTCTTATGATTTATAGATTTGTTTATGAAAGGTGTACCTTAAATAATGAGGTTGAATGAGGAGAGCTATGTTGTGTGTATGGAGTGGGTTCATTCTGCGTGCAAAGGTGTGTTTCTCAGGTAGTGGAAATGGCCCCAGGGTTGTGTCCTCATGATGTGAGAAACTGAAATAGTGCCCCGTGTACGTGTGAGATCATTAACCTCAGTGTTTTGTCAATGCCATACCATGCAGAGCCCACAGGCGCCGTCCTGTTTTCCTCTCTCCGTCTTTGTGTAACTCAAACACACACACGAATCCGCAGGCACACACACTCGGAGCGCCTTTGCTAACCACCCACAGAGACTCCGGTTCCTTCAGCTCTGCCATAAAGTGTTTTCTCACTGCAGTGCGCTGACCTGCTCTCACACCCCTGTGACCCATATCGCTTCTCTTCACACTGGTCCTCTTTCTCTCCCGCCTGTAGCTACAGCCGACTCGTCCAACCCGTCCGACCGACCGACCACTTAGATCCCAAGATTTACAAGCCATTTTTATTATTCTAACAGGAAAAAAAAATGTTGTTCTAAGGAAGGGGAACCTCCACTTCTGGGTCTCTTAAGGGTTTGTGGAGTGCAGAAAAGGTCAGAAAGGTGTTGAAAGCATCCATTTCCACACAATTTGTTGCTGTGAAATTCAGTCTGTGTATTGATCAACATCACTGTAAATGTTTGAGGTGAGATTTCAAGCGACCAGATGTTGAATTAGCCATTAAAACAAACATTAGCCACATATTATTGTGGACAGGTCACCCAGAAATGATCATCATCAAATCATCATCTGTATGAATGCTTTAAAATCTGAAACAAGCTTGGCCTTCAGAAAATGAAAGTAGGAACTGTACTAACCAGCGTGTGGTTGCTGTGTTGGCATTAGTTTTCATTTGACTGAAGATGAATTGAATACTGGTTCAAGCTTTTGAGAAGATTGGCTTTGTGTAGCATTTTGAAGATGCCAATGAGGTTGATCAATAAGCAGTGATTTTTGACAGCCAATTAAGAAAAACAATTAAAAAGCTGTTAAAGTGGAGTTGATTATCTTAATTTGTAAAGAAGTCACCTGGGTCAAAAATATTTCTCCTCTCTGTCTCTCACTGGAGAAGGCTGATATTCTGCCATAGACTTATATCTGTTGTATGTGTGTGTATGCAGATGTGGATGTGTGTTTCCAGGTGTAGGTGTGTGTGAAGGACTGTAAAGGCTCTCCTGGGGTTTCTTCTTTTAAAATGAGGTTAAACGTGTGTGTGTGTGTGTTCATATGTGTGTGTACTGTAGGCTACATTCAGACTCATCTGTGTCTCTACATGTTATTAACTCTCCTATTCTCAACTCATTACATGAGCCTTTGGGCAGGAATTAGATGAACTCTGTTCTCGCTTTCCTCCCATTCTTGTAGGAATGTAAAGTGTTCGTGGAACGCAGCATGTCTGTTTGTGGCTTTCGCGATCACCACAAAATAGAGATCAATAAATCTAGATGCCCTTAAGCATTTCTCTGTAGAAATAAATATTTGTGGTTAAATGAGCAAGAATCAAAGTTATCACGAAAATTTAATTAACCTGCAACATTAGAAGTGTGTTAAGCAACCACACAACTGTCATCGCTTATTAATTTCAAATATTGCTTAGTCCTGATTGGTGCTCGGAAGCAGCTGACATCGCTTTTTTCTAACTGAGACATGAGCTCATGATAAGTAGCTGATTGAGCTAATTCAGTCTTATCAAAATGTCAGTGACAAAAACAATTAATCCATGCAATTATTTGACCTGGAAACAAAGCCAGTTGTGAGGCAACTGTCTTTCTTGTGGGTAAACTTGCCCCTACGTCCTGGTGCTTTAATGATGGAGTGACTGATTGTCTAGACGAGTGGGAGTTGGAGAACTTGTCCCCAGAATCGCAGCGACACAGAGCGTGCCACCAACACCAGCTATATTTACACTTATGGCTGTACCCTTCACTTGACTATGTGAGTCAGTGTTAGAATACGGTCTACTGACTTTACAGCTGGACTTTTATTAAGGGTCTGAACACTGTGGAGGCTACTGGTATTATAAAGGAGTTGTTAAAACATCACTTGTCTCGCTCCACTAATGGAGGGGTGTTGCTTGAAAAAAAAAAAAAAAACAGCCGATAATTTGCCAAAGAATAGACGACGTTCCCTTCTTCTTCGCCATTTCTTGTCTTAATCTTTTTATCAGCAGCTTTGAGGGATTTTGGTTTGTATGCTGTTATTTTCACGTGTTGGCAATAGACACATCCATTTCTCTGCGTCTTCCTCCATTGGACCAGTTGGTTCATCTTCTTCTCTCCAAGCTGTTTTTGGCAGTCACCAGTGTGTCACATGTAGCCAGGACTTAATACCGGAGGGTTTTTCCTGGCTTTCACAGAGCCTGAACTGTAACCTTAGGGTGGTGGATTTTTCATGAGATTACACAAGTGAAGTCTCAACACCGCCATCATGCTTAATCTGTGAAACATTTGAAGTACACTTTATAGCTGTTTGGATATATCTTCTGTTGCTTTGGCTCTGCTCTCCAACATATTGGTAACTGCTGCTGCCAGTAACTGATTACAGTATTATACATTTTCACAATGAATGTGAGTGAACAAAAATGTTCTCATCACAAACTATTACAAAGAGTTGGCAACTAACTCAGAACTAAAGTTATTGTTATTTATCAGGTTTTCATTTGCTAGATAAGCCAAATATTTTATCCAGGAATAATCCTAAAATGTACTTTATTATATATTTTGATATCGCAGTGTGAAATTCATTGTACCTTGTTAATGGATTTTCGTCATATTGCTAATTATCACATGAGGATCAGTTTAAATGAACTTCTGAAAAATGTGTAATGTTCGTAAATTTTGTAACTATTGAGTTGCATTATGGAAATTGCATAAGGGACTGATTTTAAAGAAAAAAACTGTCCTCACAACTTAATGACGTACCAGTGCAAAATCTTTAGAGAGAATAACTTTCAAGAGTGCATACATCTAGAAAGAAACACTAAATGTACAAAGAACAAACTGACATCAGTTTATCAGCCTTTGCCAAAACAAATGTGCTGTATTTGTTGCAGTTGTTAAAATACTACTACTCTACTCAATTGAACACATTGATTTTTGTAAATATACTCTGAATTTGATGGCAGCAGCACATTTCAAACAAGTTGGGACAGGAGCAACAAAAGACTGTGAAAGTTGTGGACTTATCCAAAAACACCTGTTTGGATCATTCCACAGGTAAACAGGTTCATTGGTAACAGGTGCTCGTATCATGATTGGAGCATCCTGGAAAGATTCAGTTGTTCACAAGCAAAGGATGGAGAGAGCTTCAACACTTTGTCAAACACATGGTTGTGTAAAAGAGATTACTACATGGGCTTGGGAACACTTCATAAAACCATTGCGGGTAATTGCAGTCATTTGCAAATGATAGCATTCTGTTTTTATTTACCTTTAAACAATGTCTGGACTTTTTTGCAATCAGTCATCACTCAGTACCTGAGAAACCTTTGGACACAGTTAGAGGCCCTGGAGCAGAAGAAGCGGAACTTGAGATGCAATGAAAAAATACACAATACCTGTCTTGGATGGGGCTTCATTTCATGTATTCATTTTCTTTTGTTGGAAAAACAGTAACTGAATACTTAGTGCTGTTATGATGGGTGTAAAGTGTGTAGTTTGAGCAGATTCATCAACCAGTCCTTTGTTGTCTGCCAGCTCCAGGAGGTGGTCACTTGGCTGGATTTAAAACATGCACAGATGGACACACGCTAGTGCGAGCACGTGCAAGTCAGGACAAGTATATGCAAACACATATACAGAGATCACTGCGTGAAATGCGCACCCAGACACACAGACGCCTGTACACAGACATACACACACCTGTGAGCAGCCTCGCAGACACATGCATGCAGACAGACAGACAGGCATGAAGACCAGATATACACAACACACTCACACACACACACACACACACACACACACACAGCGGGAAAGTCCCTACTGTGCGCCGTGGGTGGGTGGCCACGACCAGTGGCCTTTGGCTTTGAGTCCGAGGTAGGCTGAGAGTTTGTGTTTCACCCCCTCAACGCTGAGACACAAAGACAGGCTGTGTTTGAGAAACGAGAGATTAGACGACGAGGAGAGAGGTCCAGAAAAAGGGGAGAAAAGACAGGGAGACATGTTGAAACTGTGATTTCTGGGATGTGTCAGCGAGATTTGAGATCAACAAACAAAGACGAGCGAGTCGAGGAGGAAGGAAACAGAGATAGATGAGACAAAGGGACGTGGAGGGATGGAGGGAGACAGATGGGGAGAAGGAAAGAGGGAGAGAAATGGAGGGTGGCCAGATGGAACTCCACTCTCAAACTTTTGACAGCTCGTGGGAGGAATATCTTTGGGGAGCTCTATTTCTGATTGGTGTGTGTGTTTGCGTACGTGCGTGTTTTGACAGTCTCGTCGCGTTCTACGGTTAATCATAGCACAGCAAATATGAACTCCCTCTTTGTTTATATTAGCCTGTGTGGGTGTGTTCCCCTCAGACGCTCTATTTTGAGGTGATCTATTGTGTGTGTGTGTTCGTCCACCATTACACTCGTGGTTTGTCTGTAATGTGCCTTGAAACCCCAGAGTGTAACGGCTGGAAGTCGGCGCTGCCAGCTGGTCTGGCCGGCAACTGCTGATCTGGATTCTGCTCTTAAATCCCTCGCTAACGGTTCGACTTGCTTTGGGAGCCGTTCTTGGATCAGAAGTAAAGAGAGTAAGCCAGCGGGGTGGAAAGAGGTTGCAGACAAGAAATGTGTATGTGTGTTTGTGTGTGTGTGTGTGTGTGTGTGTGTGTTAGTAAATGAAAGCTGGTCTCAGTCCAGCTTTTTAAAGGAGGCGTGCGCTGGGTTGATGTACTGCTATGAGCCAGGATAAGAGGGATGAGCTCGGAATAACGGACGATTTTGCGTGGTGTGTGTGTGGGTGTGTGTGTGGGTGTGTCAGACAGCTCACAGCTGTAGAGGGCAAAACGCCAGACCCACAGTCAGCCCCCTATTGTAACGGTAATGTTCAGCCCGCCGTCTGCTCAATCAGCATATTTTACTCTGTCTCTCGCTGTCTTTTTGTCTTTTGTGTCTCAATCACTTTCTCTCTCTCTCTCTCTCTCTCTGCTCGTCATTTTTCCTCTCCCTCCTCTTTTCTAACTCCCATCTCTCTTTTGCACTTCATCACTTTCTACTTTTATGTCTCCTTTTATCCCTCCACATTTGCCCTCCTCCTCCCTAAATCAGTGTTAATACCAGCACTGAGTGTTTCTGGAAGAGCTGCACACACACACACACACACACACACACACACACACACACACACACACAGGCATGATGGGCCACACACACACACACACACTCCAGTGTACTGCAAGGCTGCTGCCACTGTTACTTCACACATCCTGGTTTTTATTAGAGTTTTCCTCTCACTTGTGTGCTTGTTAAAAGACTTTATATATGTAAACACATGGCATATAATACTCACACCTCTTTGAAAGCCGTAAACTTGCACATGCCGATTAAAAAAAAAAAAAAAAAAAAAAAAAAAAAGCACCTTTGCTGGCGTCCTCCTGTCAGACACACACACACACTATCACACAAAGGGAGAGGCTTCAGCAGTAGAATGTGGCACCTGTAGTACACAGGCCCCAGTGGGGTTTTGTGGGCGCGTTGCCAGGTTGGACTCCTGGTGGGTTGCCAGGCTGGCTGTCAGCACATGAGCCGAACTTTGTCTTCGCTCCTGTCTGCCCTCTCCCCCGGGAGTCCAGCTTCATTTTGTTAAGAAATGAATCTCAAACAACAGAAAACCATGGCCTACAGTAGTTGATTTATTACAAAAAAAAGAATGATAATTATAGTGAAAAAGACAAAATTACGCAGAAGGAAGGAAAACATTCTTTTATGATGATCTCAGGATTTTACAGCAAAAATAGTCCCTTAATTTTGTAACGTTTGTATTTCTTTAACAATATAGTGTTTTGAGTCTCTCTTCTTATTTTTTTAAATGAATGATATACAGTCTTAATTTATGGCCTAGCTAATAAAAACTGAGGAATGAGACTGTCCTTTCTGCATCAGAACAAACAATCAAATACATCTGAAATACATCAATTATATGGTAAAATACATACTAAATCTGGAATATAAGCAGTTCCTATGCATGCATTCATACTCCATGAGATACAGTATGTGCTCACACTCAGTTGAGAGAGTTGAGTAAGCCGTATAGTTAGACATTAAGGCAACACGTCTTATGAATGGCTTTTCTTTAGCACTGGCTCTGCTGGAATATCACTGTGGGAGGTCGCTGTTCAACACACACGTGTGTTTTGTCAGCATGGAGCTTGCTGTTTTCACAACACTGCACATGGCTTTTACACAACAACCACACACACACACACACACACACACACACTTGCAGTCATATGTGCAGGGAAGACATAATGCACACACTTGCTTACATAGAGTATCTGCAGGAAGTGCACTCAAACCAGAATCATCTTAAAAACCAAGTGAAGTTCAAAGAGTTTATGGTGTGTGTCTGTGTGTGAGCGTGTAAATGTGTGTGCATATTGGTCCACATTGGCATTTTTACTGTGTTTGAGTTAGTATGCATGTATGAGCCTGTGCAGTAAATCTGTACATTCTTCCGTCCTGACTGGTGCTTCCCCCAAAACAGCTGCTTGTCAAACTGATGTCACCACTCGGATATGGAAGAGAGAAAAAAAACAGTCACGTGCGCACACACGCTTTCTCAACTGTCTTACCTGTGAGATTTAGAAACAGGTTCAGCCACCTGTCAGAATTATGCAAGCCCAGTTCAAATACTGTTGCAATGGAAAACATTGTGCCCAGCAGTTCATAAATACTCTCAGCAGGGAACAATTTTTGATGGTCGAACCAGACTCTCAAAGCTCTTCATCAGTTTTTTAATTTGACTTGATTAGTGGATGCTCTTTATCTGTGTGTACATGGTCTTATTTGCACAGTGATATGCATGTTTGTTGGTTTACACAGGGTGAAATACTTGTACTAATACTCGTTTCCTGCCAGGTTTCAGATTTTGTAATGTGCTTGAGAAAATCATTTTCTACGAGTCATATGTGTTAAGAGTCAAGCTGTATAGAGGCTTAAAGTAAAGGTTACATTAAGTGGATATATAACCCTAAACTTACAGTAATTCTTCTCACTTCACTTGCAAATTTTCACACATCGCCCACAGTCCTATTCTTCTATATGCTGAAATTCACCATCTGTGCATGATTTTGTGAATACCATAGTCTGCGTGAAATCTTCAATGCATATGCAAACCACATCTGGCCTCAGGTCTGCTGGAAAAGCTGCTCCACTCAGCCATGACTGATCAGGAATGCACAGACGACCGCACCCTTTCTCCCCTTCAACCACTGGATGCAGGCCTGTCGGGCGTGTGTGTGTGTGTGTGTGCATGTGTGTGAATGCCCTGCTCAGATTACCGGAGTTCATTTGTCTTGTAAGCTATAGTGCCACTCCTTTCTCAAACTTTTATTCTTTTCATGCTGCAGTATCACCTCAGTGCTCTCTTCGCCCTTTCCTTCTGTCTCTTCCTCTCTCGGTCACGCAGACTAACATAGACGAGTCGTCTCACCTTATAAATCTACAGCATGAACACAGGGAGGCTTACAAAGGCTACACATGTGAACATACTGGAAGACGTGTACTCTCCAGCCCTCATGGACTTGGCTGTTTAAACAGATGTGACTCAAACGCACGCCCAGTCTGTGCTTCCTTGTCCTTTGTCTTGACGAGGGTGCATTTATTCATAAAGTATGTGTGTGTGCAGGAAATAAATCTCTGGTTTGGTGCGCAAAAGTTGAAATACACACAGTTTGTGCACCAAACAAATGTGACTGACTTATAGCCGTACTTAAGCTTAGAGTCAGCTGCTGCTTTGGGGTCAGGGGTGAGAGGTCAAAGGTCAATACCTGCTTCACTTTCCTCTTTGTCTCTTTGGATAAACTGCACTCACACATGACTCTTAGATACACACATGTACACACACACATTCTTAATTGCATACGCACAGGAGGGGTGTGTGAGAGTGGGGCTCCCGGCTAAGTCGGCAGCTTTTACCGGAGAATAATAGAATTAAGTAACACACACACACACAGTGCTTTCTGCTGGAATAATAGATGTTGGGATAATGGAGCACGTGGCCAGAGGAATGAGGGGATTTGTCTTCAAACCAGAGTGAATTGACAAGAGTTGACTCCAGGGGTCTGGACTGGCTTAGTTGCTGTCTAAAAACTCCACACAGGACCCTCTGTGTGTGTGTGTGTGTGTGTGTGTGTGTGTGTGTGTGTGTGTGTGTCCTCCAAGGGGCTGCTCCACAGAGGCCAAATATAGGCCTTGAATGTTTGAAATAGCAGTGTTATCCCTGGCTAAAGATTGCTATCTTTGTACACACACACACACACACACACACACACACACACACACACACACACACACAAATGCACTTTATTTCCTCCAGGCCATGAGATAGTGTTGTTTACTGACTGTATTGTGATAGTTAAGTGTTCGACATGTACGTACAAACACACAGATACACAGTTTTCCGCCTCATTTAACCTTTCAATGAAGACCCAAGGCTTCACTGACCAGCACAATAGACTTTACTCCTCAGAGAAATTTCAGTCTGATGGTGTCCCCATGTGGTCAGACAGAGTAAATGCACTTCTATCAAGGCAGTTTTTAACAATGAACGTTTATCGATCATATTGAACGATAATTGTAGATATTTTTAAACAACTGTAGGTGTTAAATATTGAGACTTAAATTAGCTTAAAAAGCACATAGACATACATTAGTAACAAAATACATCCTTTATGTAAGAAATGAGCTGCAAAACTTGTAGAACTAGTACAACATGTGAATGTGAATGTAAAGAATCACAAACCTATCATGACCACAGCTATCAGTGATTTTCAGTGTTGATTAATCTGTTGATTGTTTTCTCAATTAAGTTAGAAATTAGTGGAAAATGCACATTATAATTGACCAGAATCCAAGGTGGCATCTTCCAGTTCCTTTTTTTTATTCTGACCATCAGGACCAAAACCCCAAAATATTCAGTTATTATATATGACAATGAAAAGCAGTATATTGAATGTCTGAAGCTAGAATCAGAGAATGCTGGCAAATGACTGAAACAATGATTTGCTAAATCATTTTTTGTCCATTGATTAATTGATAAATACCTTAACCTCTACAAATATTAAAATCAATCTAATAGCAAGAGTTTTTACTTATGTTTAAGAATATCCACAATAAGTCAGATACTTCAAACCTCCAGAGAGAGAGAGACTAACCATGACCACCAGAGGGCTGTTGATGGGTTGCTGACCCTATCCTGCCCCCTGGAGGTCCTGAAGTTGCTCAGCACCTAACCTGACAAAGTGACATTTTATACTGTGTGACTCACTTCTTCCTCACCCTCCTTATCTATTATCATGTGGATTAGTCACTTTCATTCTCATCTGCTTCCTCCCAGACTGCGGTTTGATCAAGGCTGAGTTACATAAGAATGTTCTTCATTTGTACTGATTGTTTGTTCGTGTGTGTGTGTGTGTTGTGTGCTGTGTGTGGGCTTGTTTCATCCATTGTACTGAGACACTCAACAATAATTATTAAGGTCAACCTCAGCCCACCCTCCCTACCTCCCATCATTCTTAGTGGCAGTTTAAGTGCATCATGCCACCATATGAGGTTGGTCTATAGACTCTGATGACCCTGTTGGGGCTCAGATGGCTAACTGAGTGAGTTGTCCTACACACTAACACACACACACACACACACACACACACACACACACACACACACACACACATACACCATCAGTACAAATGAAGACAACACATTCTTCAGTGATTTTTCAAGCAACATTTGTTGGTTCCAGCTTCTTCAATGTAACGATTTGCTGCTTCATTTATGATAGTAAATGAAGGTTTTGGACTGTTGGTTGGACAAAAGAAGCAATTTTCAACATCACTTTGGGCTCTGGGAAACTGTCCTTGCCATACCACATAAATACACATTGAAATCAAAAACAGAGCCTCTGTCAGCATGAATGACGTATCACCTCTTTGCAAACCCTCATGGGAGTCTGAAGGAGTCGCCTAAGCTCCTCTGCCTCTTGCACTCAAGTTGCCACAAAACAATTTAATGTTGCTTTTTGTTCCCTGCTCAGCACGGTGCTCTTTATTAATCCCATTAATGTAAATGAGGGCCAGAGGGCTGACAGCAAAGGACGACTGAAGGACAACTTGAGAAAATGTGCGATTTCAGATTTCCCTTTAAAGCAGTTTTGAATGGAAAGTCGTGAAAAATGCAGTCAAGTTTTTCATATTTAGCAAAGTGCATTTTAAGATTTTAAAATAGAATAGATGATTTGCAGAGAGGGATAAGATGAAGATTACATTGCATACGCGTCTGTATAAGGGAAGGACATAATGAAGAGGAGCACGATGAGGCAGTCAGACATGCTGCCAGTGGAGGTGAAGGCTAAGCCCTCAGGTTCAAAGAGAGGTCAGGGTTCAGAGTTCGTAGCAGGTCAAACAGTAGTCAGGAGTTGACAGCAGATAACATTATGTTTAGCGTTGTGTGAAGATAAGAAAAGGATGCAGCACACACACTCAAGTAGGCAGCTTAAGGATGTGATACTACGTCTAATCAATGTCTGTGTATGTCTTTTCATCAGGGCAAAACAATGAAAGTCAACATCATGTTTGTTAACGTCACTGCTCTCAGTCATTTCCTGCAGCGGGCCTCACTTTCACATGCAGTATCCACCACTATCCTTTATTTATACTATATATATATGATAAAGTAACACCAGACCTTCAGGGTTCCCATGCTCATCTGGGAACACACATTATGTTATCTTGTTGATGTTATGCATGTTGTGATAAACATTCATTTTAAATCTCATGTAAACACATTCCATACTGCAATGATAAGCTTTAAATCTTCCCAAGAAAATGCAGCTTTCAAATATCCATTAATAAGTTTAGTAAAGAAGCACTAACGTCCCAACAAATGTATTTGACAACTGTTGGTTGGCGGCTCACAGCAATGAGCAGGTCTGCAAAGTCAAAATCGTATCGTACTGAGGTATATGCAGTACGCAAATGCATGTGTACATCTTACAAGTAAGTAAGGAGAAGAGGCCCTCATTACCGAGATTCCAACACCTCCTGTAGGCACCTAACATAGGACGTAAAGTACACACACACGAACACACACTCACACACACATAGGTTGAACATACCTTCCTTGACTTCCATCACTTCCCTGGAGCTTCACCGTAATTTAAACCATGACTGACACATGCCCAACTCTGACCCTCCAACCACACCTAAACCCGAGACTAATTCTAAACAGAATTAATTTTGCATGTGATTGCAGTGAAACCAAATCAGAGAAACCGGTTGTGTTTCCAAAAAAAGACACGCTGTCTCCAATCAACAGGTTTGGCTTGAAATGTGTCCCGAAATGTGGCCTTTTCACAAAAACCACACGTACACACACACACACACACACACACACACACACACACACACACACACACACACACACACACACACACACACACACCAGCTCCCATATAACTGTCACAGTAAACGTGGGGTGCTGTCGGGTAATAAAAGCCTTCCTCTGTGGTGCAGCTGAACCCCTGTGTTTAACTGGCTCTGTGAATGTGTTGCCACTGAGACACACACTGTGAAACTGTACTTACTGGGATTTGGAGTTTGGCAGACACACTCAGCCAAGGCTTTTGTCTTTTTTTAGGAGGGAGAAAAAAGACAATTGTGGACTCTTGGTTGCACTAAATGCTACTTTTGTGTGTGTGTGTGTGCGTGCGTGCTCTCATGTGTTGCATCCAGGTACGTTTGGTTATCCACTATATTTAGCCTTTGTGTGACAGAGTCTGGTCAGTGTGTGTCGATGCCAGGCCTCTGATTTCTAATTGGATTACTCTCATGTCACCATCTCCTGTGTGTGTGTGTGTGTGTCTGAATGTCGAGCGTGTGTACGTGTGTGTGCATGCACCAAGGTGAAATTTATACTTTTCACCTTTGTGATGTTTATTTAGCAGGATATATCATTTAGTAGGCTCAGCTAAGTTCTCCTTCATTTTGAGTAAAATTACAGGATTTAGTTTTTCAGACTCAGATGTTTTATCTTTGTAATCAGAGGTTTCAAAAGACCGTCTGCATCCACGTTGTCGTCTGTAGTTGCTGTTTCTGTTTCTTTTTACCCGCTTTCTGAGATATGTCACACTGTCATAACTATCTGCTATTAAACTCTTTTTGATGCAGGAGTGTGTGAATCCAGTTTATCTTCTAAAGCCCTTTAATATGATCTGATTTCATGTAATTTAACTTTAATTATAATAGCAGCTTACATTTAGTCCATCGCTGTCTGGTCTTGTGTTTATTTCGCCTCCTGTCTCCTTTCTTATCATATGTGAGAGGAATGTCCCAAACTGGCTTTGTGACCTGTGCAGCTTGTTTAGAGTCATCATCTCTCTGCTAATCACTGCCACATGCCTCTAATGATATAATCACGTGTTGGCGCCTTGCTGTCACATACTCGCTTCCTTGATGCTACGTGTTGCTTGAAGCCTGGTGTTGAAATGATGCTGCCGCTGATGTTGTTGCGTAAACTTAACTTGTGTCCACCAGTAGAAAAATTTTATATATATAATATGAACACATGATACAGTACAGCTGCTGATATCGTGTCAATTAACATTAAAAGTTTACACCAGTCCAAAAAACACCTGTACTGAAAAACATACATATTTAAGGAATTTTGCAAGCTGTTTCATTTCTAAAGTCACAGAAACAAAAAAATGTGTTAAAATGTCCCCTGTCTCAAAGAAATAGTTCTTTATTTTAATGTTATCTCATACATTCTTAATTTTATTGTCTCATTTTGATAACTGGAGTAAAGCTGGTAATGATAAATATGCTAAAAGGCAAAATTTGTGATTCAAATTTAAATTACAGCCCACTGAAAAATTTGGAAGCATACTTTGACTAGTGATCAGCTGAGAAACACACAAAATGTAGATTTTCGATCTATAAGACAAACTCAGAATTTATAATATACTTTTACCTCAAATTTATAAGGTCAAATTAATGATTAAAAACCAAATATTTGATCATGATCTTTGTAAATACAAAATTAGGCAACAGATCAAAGTTAACCTGTCGAAGATAAACCTCGATGTTCTCTTCTGACCAGAAGCCAAACCAAAGCCGTTAACGTCCACTGCGCCACTGTCCGGTTGAACGTATTGATTCTCGTCACTGCTCTCGCTTCTCTGTGTGCAGCTTTAAGAGAATGAAAACGAGGAGATTTATGAAAGGGAAGTGAGGTGGGGGTTGAACCAGGGTGCTGACCTCTTATGATGACCTTTGACTTTTCGGTCCCCTTTGGGAGTTATGGTACTAAAACAGCTTTTCTTCCTGAAAAGAGGAAATCAATAGACTGAAGTGCTCCTGACTCTGCATCTATTTTTTGCCTTCTTGTCTTCTACGTTGACTTGTTGGTGTGAATTTGAACTGAGTTAATGATTTCCTAATCAAAGCCAGTTAACATCTTGTCTGTGCCTTTGTGACACTTTACTAACCTATTTTCATTTCATACTTTATAGGGTCTCTTTATGTCTACCTGATCCCTTTATTGCTGCAGAGTAGAGAGTTATACAGGTTAATTATTAAAGGCTCTGGCCTTATGTGTTATCAATGTGGACAAAGGTCTTGAAATATATATGTGTGCTTGTTTCATATTTGCTCATGTTTGTAAGTTACACTGGAACGTCAGCAGGCAGTTGTCCCTTTATGTAAACAGCAAGTGCTGAGATAGTAGATTTCCTCTCTAAAGGGAAAAAGAAAATGAGTTCAGGGACCTGTCAGAGCCATGGGGGTTTAAGTCTAGGTTTACACCACATCCCGTCCACAAATCTGGGATTGACTTTCAGCTGTGCAATGGATCCACAATAAAGAGTTACAGCTTCAAATCAGTGTCTAGTCAGACGCTACTTCCTCTTTTTTTCTATCTTCAGGTCTCATCAAGATTGTGCGTGTGGGAAGGAAGTGAAAGGGATTGATTACGGTTATGGGGTTGGTGTGAAACGTAGGCTTCATACACACATGCACACACATACACACACACAGTGCTGGTTTATTGTCACACCTTGGTGGTCACGCACTCCCTCTGCGGTTACACTTGGGTGGGAAAACTCCACCTCCCTAACACACTTGTAGACTTTATT
This sequence comes from Holacanthus passer, assembly GCA_025331565.1. Lineage (NCBI taxonomy): Eukaryota > Metazoa > Chordata > Actinopteri > Pomacanthidae > Holacanthus > Holacanthus passer. The sequence goes on from JAFREQ010000034.1 coordinate 4,215,950, forward strand.
TTTGTCCCCGAGGGCCTCTGTGTGCTATTTTCACCTACCTCAACTATATGTTGGGAAGCCAAGTATGTGTTGTCTATTATATTTTACAAAGGAATATGCACCAATGGAATATCTCTCATTAAATTTTGGAAAGCAAGAACCACTTCTGTGCCCTCTCTTTAATGTTTGTGTGTGTTGGTTGGGTGTTTTCATCGCCTTGTTGTTAAGTCATGTTTGGTGTTGTCTTCTTTAGATTTGCTGTTTAACCTGTTGGTTCCAGCACCTCAGGCAGAATATCAGCTACACTGATGCTATGAGTGTGTCCTTTAACAGTCTTAATGTACGGCGTATTTAAACATGCAGATGAGTGCTTAAAAAGTTTCTTGTGCACTGTTTCAGAGAAGTCTGACCCTGCAGATGTACAGTATGTTCTCACATGCAGTACTCAGTGGCTGTCCTGGTCATTTCTCCAATTCAAATTGGCATTAAAAAAGTCTTAGATGAGAAATGCAATTAGCACTGTCAGTAGCTGAGGGAGCTGAATTAAGAGAAATGCACCTGAGGGACTAGAGACGACAAAGAAAGTAAACAGAAGTGGAAAAAAGGTGTAAGAGAGGGAGATCAAGCAAAGGAGGGAGGGAGGAGTCGTTGCCATGCCGGCAAACGGATGGAGGGGAGGGGCAGAGATCAGGGATCACAGAAAACAGAGAGAAAAAGAGAGGGAGGGAAGGAAGAAGGGACGGGCGGACTCGTATTTCAGCGCCGTGGCTCCTAGGGTTGGGTGTAATCCTAACCTTAGACTCACAACACTGTCAACCCTCATAGTCAGTCACACACTTAGACTCTTGAGGGCTTGACCAAGACTGGAGTTCAGGGAGACCTCATACCTCTGCCTGCCTGTGACTCACGCTGGGTGTGAGTTCAGCAGGTGTGGGCTTCCCTTCCTGATTCTTTCTTGTGCTGATCAGCTGATTGGAGATTCAGATCCAGACGTCTGTCAACACGGGGACTTTTTTTCTTTCGCCACATCAACATACTTTGCATGCTTCTTCCTCATCCAGCAGTGACGGCAACACTCCGGGGAGCAATGTGGTCAAAACAGCCCGGAGAGAACAAAGCAGAGGGTGTCGACAAGAAGCTGGAAGAAACTCTCAGGAAACCCTGAGAGGTGGTGGCGTCTTTGCCACTGGGCATCTACACACACATAATAGAGGATCCATATTTGGAACTTGTGGCAGGAGGATTTCTTATGTGACTGTGTGTGTGTGCCAGTGTGTGACTGTGCATGTAACTTCATCAGGCTGGGAATAGACCCAGGGACGCTGAAACCTCTGAACCTCCTGGTCTGGCTTGGCGCTGAGACAGTGTGTGTCAGCTGGTGTGTGTGTGTGAGCTAACAACCGGAGATAACTCTCAAGGGCGCACATGGTCGTAAACAACAACCGCTGACTTTGCTGTGATTGAAAAGTGTCTTAATGTAATTTGGAAACCTCTCTCCACCCTGACATCCACCCCCAAGGAATATTACAGCCAACTTCCATACAAGTGTGCGTATCAGAGTGTGTGCCGCAAAAGGGTGGTGATTTTCCAGATTGCTGGATTGCCTAATTACCCCTTTGGGTTTGGGAATCGCGCCCGGAATCTCTAAACACAAAGGAAGAGAAGAAAGGAAAAGAGATGATTTAAGTCTGACTTTTGGCCTGAGAGACAGAGATTAATTGAAGGAGAAAGAGGTTGGAAGTTGAGACTGTCCTGGTCAGAGTCATGATGTGGATCTGTGCAAAGAAAGAGAAGGAAAACCGAGCTATAGCTGAACTTCCACCTGGGACTCATTTAATTCTTAACGTAGAATCTGAATAGTTGAAGCATTTTAGCATGTGTGCAGACCTGGATGCTGTATTCAGAAATGTTTGGAATGATCTGGACTTAAGGATCTACTTCTGAGGATTATTTTTCCACATTGCTTTTAAAGACATCTCAATCTACCACATCCATACTCGCTTTCCCTGAATGAGGATGAGAGGGGACAGGAGGTCCTCGTCCTTTCGTAAGGAGAAACCTGCGGGCCTGTCCCGGGCACTCAGCTGGCTCAGCGTGTCCACCCTCTCCCGCCAGAGCAGACGCATCTTCCACAGCCAGAACGAGCTCCACGCCATCCACAACCGCCAAACGCACTCGTACTCGCACACTCACCTTCACGCCGCAGACCGGGACGATGATGACGATGATGATGACTGGGTGTATCAGCCTCAACACAAAATAGGTGAGAGGGGAGAGAAGGAAAGGAAGATGGCAATGAAGAGACAATCTGTGTCTCTGCTTACTGATTCTGTTTGTTGGACATCTTTGAGTAGATGCACAACCGTCAAACCACGTGTTGTGTTTGTCTTGGCTTCACATCACAGCTTGTCACAATGCTCGGAGCTCATTTGAATGGATTCTTGTTCTCGCTCTCAAGCAGGAAGCCAGTGAATGGCTTGTTTACATGCTCAAGCAAAGCAAGAAGTGGGTCACTGTCTTTTTATGGCCCCTTGTTCTCTGCGTCCACGTCCCTGGCACTTCCTGGTTGCTGTAGGAAGTGAGCGGCAGGCGTCCGCGGTCAGTGGGGCTGTTGGGGGGGTCAAAGGGCACTTTGTGTGTGCGATAGGTAAACAGTGATGTGTCAGGCCGGAAACGGGTGATGTCACGGGCTGGGTGATGTCACAGGCTGGTGGCGATGTGAGCGCAGGGTCTGGTGCCAGAGCGTGTGTCAGACCAAGTGTGAAACCGTGAATAATATGTTGTCTTCAATAGCATTTCTAGTTAAAACTTGGACATCATCTTAACTGAGGTAAGAATGACATTAATACTTCTCTCAGTACCTCAGGGGGATTGTGTTCCCTGATTGCGCTCATTATTTATTGATCACTTCATTAGTTGTGTCTGTACATGCATGTGTGTGTATTGGGTCAGTGGTGTCAGTATGGCCTTGAGGACAATGCTTGTAACTGTAGCCCAACCTTTACCTGAAAATGGACACCGATGCTGCGCTATAGTCTCACGGCTCTCTTCATTAACCCATACTACTGTCGTCTCCAGCTGCAGTGACAGGTCTCCTTCAGTTGGACTACGGGGAAAACAAGGGCTAGTTTGACATCTATAATCATCCCTCAGTCTAATTGTGCCTGTGTTCAGATCATGGAAGTTGCTCATGGTGCATGCATGCTGTCCATGTTCATATGCACAGTTCTGTAGCAATATAGTCTGCATGTGACAATTTAAAGATGATACTGACCCCTGTTAGCACCATGATGGTGCTGTTAGTTGCCTCTTCGGAAAAAAAACAGAACAGATATATAAGAGTGGACAACCTGTGTTTTTCAGTCGACTTGAATTGTTTTCCCACTTGATCTGATTGACCACAGTATTCATGCTTGTGTGAGGACCAGAACGACCACAGCGAGACCCTTTAGAGGAAGTGGCCTCGGTCCTATCACAGACCAATTCTGAGACGGTTTTGTTTGTTTGTGGTGGGAAGGTGACCTGACCTGGATCTGACCCAGCCACAAGGCGTACTCTGCAGGTTGTAGCTTTTTGTGTTTACCAGCAAGTATAACAATGATCTGCCTCATGTGAACCTGCTGCATAGATTACAGACTTCCTTTGTCATAATGAAGCCTTCCATTGACCGCAGATTGTCTTCCTGACAGGGGAACCTGCACTATGTGAAGTCAAGTAGTTCAATCCCAACATACGCAACATTTTCACTATTACTCTATGTGTGTGTTTATTATAACATTTTTGATGCAACTATTGAAGTGGATCTTAACAATACATGGAGCTACCCGAGCATAAGTTGCCATTTTCTTGCCTCACAGGAATGTGGAGCTTGTTGCTGTTGTTGTCATTTACTGCATGTCTCAATCCTTCGCAGTCGCTCTGTCACCTCTGAACCTGCCCCTTCCCAAAACAGCTCTGGGCTGCACATGGCTGGCATGGTTTGAAGTCCTCACATTTTTCTCAAAGTCAAAGGGTAGAAGCCGCAGTCACAGTTTTGGAATGAAGCTGAAAATGTTCACCACATTATATCAGTTGGTGTAAAATTAGTGTTGATTTTTCTATCTATCTATCTGTGCATGTAAAAGCCAAAATATCATCAAGATTTAACAAATACAAGCTTCTGATGGCTCAGGCTCAGAAGGTTGAATACATATTGTAGACATTTCAAATGTAAAAGAATTAGAATTGATTAATTAAGTCCAGCAATATTATAGGGAAAGTAGAATTTTGTGCATTTTGAACAGATACAAATCGAACCTTTAATGTTTATCATTAAATTCATCGGTGTGCTCCTGAATGATTTCCACAGTGACGGACCCCTGGAAAATATGTTAAAACTGTTTGTGCATATGCAGAAAAGGTCCTTGTATCTGAGCCAAATCTTAATGCAATGTACTACAGTGTACTTCATGTTATTCCCCTGTTTGATCTGTCTATCATCCTACCTCATTTTGAATCTGTCCATCTTGTCCATGTTTGCTCCCTCATCTGTCAAACATTTGACACGTCTCATTTTAAGCTCCTCACGGTTCATTTAATAGTCTGATAGGATTGATTGTTCCTATTGATTATTCGGTAGGTAGAGTCAGGAAGCAGGTCCTTTTCAATAAATGATGATTTAGCTTTTACTTGTTAAATCTTCACTGAAGGAACAGGGGGATGTTTATCAGCACGGTTTGGAGATGGAGCGAATACACTAGAGGATGAAAGATTAACAGCAACAAAGGCTGATGTCTGTGTTCTAGTTATTTGACTACTGGACTTTTGTTTTCCAGAGGCTGATGCTGTCTTCTACAGTGCTTTTTGTCAACCTTACACACCCTCTTTTTTTCCCTTCTTTCTCTCTGTCATACATCTTTTTATAGCTAATTCTAGGCCAGAGGCAGTGTCAGAGACAGGTCAATATAAAATTACTCCATCCATAGCACACACACGCACAAGCATGCACACATACTGTACATATGCGCACCACAGAGGAAACATCTCATAAGAACACCTCTCTAGTTTGAACCTTAAGAAGTATTTATAACATCTGGATCCTGCTTCCACACGCCTGCCAGGACCCATTACAAGACACATGGGCAGCCGAGCGTCGTGCCTGTGTGTAAATATAGCCCTAAAATGAGTGCCTGCGGCTCCAAAACCTGCAATTTTGACGCAGCCTCCATCCTTGCGCTGGTTGGGTGTTTGCCCAGGTTGCCATGGTAAGGGGTGTGCGAGGGAGCGCTTCCTGGTGTGGCTCAGCTTGACCTTCCTATTGGGGCAATTCTGAACCAATCATGTGGAAGAGAGCCGTCTGTCACGCAAGCTGCTATTGGCTGGTGAAGACCTGGTGAACTTTAATTGACGTGAGGTGAATCGACACTACTGAGCTGTGACTGGGATCAGAAAAATTATTAACAGGACAACACAAAAGTTATTAAATATACTTTGTCTTGTTGACAGTTTCATAGAGCCGAATATCTGATGTACTAATAGGCTTTACTAAGGAAGATTCCTGTAGTGAGAAAAATCTGATTTAGCCTTAAACAAAGAAAAACTTCAGTATCATTTTTCATCAGCAAGATTTTCACTGGGAATTGACCATTTGATTTAGTTGTTGGTGAACAGCCTTTCCCAAACTTACTCAAACTCACAAAGCCGTTTTTGTCCCCAACGTTGCAGAAAAGTGCATCCATTCAACATATTCTTGAAGGCGTCAGTAATGTGTGTGTTGTGTTTGTATTAGTTAGTAGTAATGTGGTGAGAGTAGTGAGTGTTAATGACAATCCTCTCTCTCATTTACATTTTAAATTCATGGTTTGTTGTGTCTTCTTTGTCAGTAGTTGATAAATGTCGATGTTAGGGCAATTCATGATGTATTTTTCTGAGTTTAGGTCCAGAGGAGATGCCAAATTTCTCATTTTGGTTTGGGAACCCCTGCCATACTATATGTATAGTAATTGTGCACACTAAGTACTAAAACTAATTTCCATAGTAAATTGTTTGTGCAGTTAAGTCCAATCCATACTAACAGGGAATAATTAATGCCTACATTGAACAGCATTGAAACTGCAACCTCCAAATGTTCCTGTCAATTCAAATGTACAAAGAGAACCACAGTAGATAGAAACATGTGTAGCGAGGGAGAGAGGGTTTTGACATGCAACACAGGTCCTTCTCTAGAATATATGATATCTCTCTTAACCACCAGACCAGCAGGGTGTCCCAAAGATTAAATGCTTTTTAGTTTTATGAGATGTTCCTGGAACTGTTCCACCACCATCCAAAATGTGTCTTCCTTTCTCCTGCTGCTCAGTTGTCTTTGTGCAGAAAGTTGTAGGACACACAAATCGTGCATCTCCATACTTAGATTTAGTGAGTATTTTAGGATTGGCTTTCCTTGCGATTTCTTTTCTAATGCCCTGCAAAGAGAAAGGTTCTGATTATAAGGCCCTGAAGCCTGTAGCTGGCAACAGTGATGGAAAAGAGGTGAATCCTCGCTGTTGTTTCCTCTGTCTGTCAGTAGTTTGAACTCACTCTCCCTCTCACTGTCTCCTCTCTCTCCTCCTCCTCTGTCACACATATACACAGACACAAAATGACCTGATCAATCTCCTCAATCAAACCTATTGATCTCCCTCATGTGGCTGTATGTCTGAATCAATTGACAGGCAGGCATGATCAGGAGGACCATGCTGAGAAACAGATCAGACAGTCGGGCCCCTGAGGCGAGCTGCTGAGGCCCCTCAGTCCTTCTGAGCCTGAATCCCTGTCTGGCTGGAGATCTGGGCTTTACATGATTACTGCTTCTTATAGTATATGCTGTTTGTGTCGTGTACAGCAAGTCAACACATAAAATGAACTTGATGACTCGTTGAGATTTCTGTTGTTGGCAAGTAGCTGTGCACCGTGTTAACATGCGAGTCGGGAGATTGAGGGATTTAGTCCAATTTTATGTATCTACAGTTTGTCACTGTGGTTTCTCTTTTTTTTTTAACCTTCATTTACAAATTTAGGCCAAAAACATATTGACCCAAATATTTGCCATATACCTTGGCACACCAGTGTTCTGGCAGCCAGAGCCAGAATTGGGTCTCACATTATAAAATATTAAAATATTTACTGACTTTTTTATGACTTTATTTTGTATGATAAGGTCTTTTAGGACACAATTATCTGCATGAGATGCGAGAGGATTCACAAGAGACCAAGCTCTTGCATAAAAGTCTTGTTTGAGGGGTTTTGGACCAGCTAAGGGACGGACACATTTCCACACACACACACACACACTCTTGGCGATACACACTCATCATTATGTAGTCCATGTGTAAATCCAGATTAGCAGATGATAATTCGCTGTAGGGGAGAGATGTGATGTATAAACCAGCAAGGCCTCATTAAAAGACAGACATGGAAATCTGCTGATGTGGCCCAGAGCCCAGGGCGCACACACACACTCCTGCTGTACACAGAAATATACAGTTAACTTACAAGCACTCTTAATCTTAAAAGAACGACATATTGTTTCTAATCACCTTTTTCTCTTGTCTTTCTCTCCTATGTGCTGACAATGATGTGGTGATTTTCAGGTAAGTCAAATCCACATAACCTCCTTTTTATGTCTCTATTAGCTGATCCCAGATCAGACCTTCTGTATGCAAAGCCAGCCACACGTCGCAGTCGAGTTTTAGCCTGCATTAAATCGCCTTAACTCCTATTTCCCCCAAAAAACCAAATCTCTGACTTGCTCCACCCTCCTTTTTGTATCATATTCTATATATCCTGTTACCTTTTGTATCATGGGGCCTAATCCCTGAATGCCCTGACTCAAGGATGAAAAGGGGATGTAGAGGAAAAACAAATGATTATATTTGTGAGCATGATTTCAGTTTGTAAGGGGATAGAGGTCTAGATAGAGGGCTTACGTTGATAGGATGCACTGATGTTGTCCCAACACGATCCAGAGGTGAAATCTTATAATCCGCATATACAGGAGCTATGATGATGTCATGTGAAAGGAGATGATCTTTTTCAGTCACCTTTAGCACAAATCATGTTTCCCTCTCATATGGTGTCTCTTCTGAGATTTTATATTCTCTTACTACTGATTACCGAGGTCTGGTAGGGTTAGATTTTTCCAATTCCAGCCTCCTTCTCATCGTGTGTCTAACTGCTCAGTTCTAATCTGCGTGTGTTGTTTAGTTTTATCTCGCACAGACGCAGAGCTCACAGCTGACACAGTAACAACATGTTGTGTTTGCACTCCGGACACGATAGAAGATGTGCAGTACACCAAGATCCTGGGTGACGTTTAAGATAAGATGATGACATGATTCAACCCATATGATAGTGTTTTATTCAGAGACAAAGACTGTATTTTGGACAACAGTGGTCTGTTGGAATGCCTCTGAATACAGCCTTTATATCCTGTAGTTACAGTACAACCACCATTTAACCAGAAGCCCTTTGTGGACACGCAGTAAGGAAATGACTTGATTTTTTTATATTTTTTTCACATTTCTTCACACATGAACATGAGAGAAATTGTAATAATAAAATAAATATAAAGAATAGTAAAAAGTATATATTTTTTTAACTGTTAACTGCTTTCAAAGAGTACTTGTAACAACAAAAACTGAGATTTTGAAAGTTCTGAATCTTTTTACAGTAACTTAATCGAATTTTGAAGAGGCAGCCAAAGTAAGCAATGAATTAGCATGAATGTTCAGAAAATCAGCAAAAGAAAATACAAAGTAACGCGTCTTTCTTTCCACTGCTGTTATGGGAATATTAAGTTGGCTGCATTGAGATACAGCTCCAGTCGGGTGCCATTAAACCATTGCAAAATATGGGGCCGGAGCAAAATGACGTAATTAAAAGCGCGTGAGTCAAACCTCAAGCAAATGATCTCTGCTGCAATTTTTAGTCTCTTCAATGTAGCAGAAGTTTCACTGAAGACACTAAAAATGTGTCTCAGTCGCATGCTTCATGTGTGTTATGATGTATTTGATAAGACTGTTTCCATTCCACTTTGTCGCATTTTGCTTTTATTGATACACCTCGTTTTTCACCTCAGCCAAGCATAAATACCTCTTTTGGGATATTTCGACTTTTATTTCAAAATTTTCTGCATTTCATTTTGTTTTGTCATGTAACTATGTGCTCTTACCTAAATCATCTACATATTCCTTAGTGAAGACGACATCAGTGCTTCACAGTTCAGCAGCCTTCATATGAACGGGGGCAAACAAAAATCTTTACATGTTTTAAAATAGGGAAGAAATTCCATCTGCTTTTACAACTTCAGCTTTGTGAGAGCGGTGATTAGGCAGACCTCAAGTGTTTCTTCAGAGTCGAGGGTTTTATGGTGAATGGTAAAGTGAAAGCCATTTTGGGCAGCGCAGCATCAAATTAAGGTGGAGGTTTGATGAAGTCAGGTTTTATTGTCTGGTTAGGTGGGTCTATTCAGGGCTTTGTGTGCCTTTTAACTGTTGATTATTTCCAGGGTTGTGTTTTTGTGGCATTCTCATTTTATGCACTCTTGCAAACGGGCTCCATGTCGCTCACCCTGTCACACACACACACACACACACTAACACACCAATCAGGCTGTAATTGGTGACATCTGTTCGAGGCAGACGTGTCATAGCCTGCAAACCATATCAGGGTCTGATTAACACGTTCATAACACACACACATGCACACACTCACTCTAGTATGTTTCAGTGTTTGACGAACAGACCTAATGATGAGACATATACTTTATGATGACATACATTGCGGTAATAGTTATAAGCATGAACATGATAATTCTCAGTTAACTGTCACAATTGCTATAATTACACGAACCATTATCATGAAAGGTTACAGTGATGTGAACATGATGGCACTAAACCATGATGGATGGAGCCATAACGCCTATAAGACAGCTCATTATCTGCTTCAAGCAAAGTAATGCACACATCATATACTGCATGATTAGCAGATGTTGTGTTTGATTAATGTATGAATTAATGAAACCTGCGCACATATAAGTCAAGCGGTTACCCAGCTCAATTTATTGGTTTACAGCTGGTTTAAAGATGCTCGAACAGTTTTTACACTTTAAGCAGGAACCAACTATGTTTTTGCAGTGTAAGAAAAAGCCATTACGGAGCCTCATTGGAAATCAATTGCATTTTGCATTCAGCTATCTAGCGTGGGGTGAGCCAAACTTTGAGTTGACACATTTACTCTGTTGTCACTGTATTTTGGCACCGAACAGCCCCCATTAAAGGACACTTACGCTATAGTGCTAATTGCGTATTGATTTGTCATTGGATATTTTTGATGAGGGAGGAGCTGCAATGATTAGTCGATTAATTGCTTGGTTGATCAAGTATTTTGATAGTCGATTAAACGCTTCAGTCTTTTTTCAAGCAAGATGTCAAACATTTGCTGGTTCCAGCTTCTTAAATTTAAGGATTTGCTGCTTTTCTTTATGTCAGTAAATTTAGATTTTGGACTTGGACAAAAGAAGCAATTTGGAGAAATCGCTTTGAGCTCTTTTTCATAGTTTTTATTCCCTGTCCTTTTAGGCTTCCTTTCTAAAAATGTCTTCTTAGCCTCTTTTATAAATTAAGATTTTTTTAATCATAGTAAAATATGTAAGGGCACTCTTTTCTCAGACTGCTACTGCTGCACCACTTGATCAGGATAGAAGCAACAACCCAAAGGCAAATGTTATTTTGACTTGATAGTGTTTCCACTGTCTCTGAGTGAGTCAGTCCCGTCCGTGCGATGCTGCTGGTAATTCGGAGCGGTCAGCGTGGATGGTTTGGGGATGCACCAAGCTTGTAGCTGCTTCTGATAACAAACAGTTGAATTGTGGGGATTAAAGCGATTATATTTGATCAGCGCACAATGGATCGGCCTCAAGCCAGGGCCCCCTGCCTCACCCTGAACTGCTGACTGCCCAGATTCTCTACAATCACAATCCTCAACCAGGCTCGCGCTCTGTGTGTCTGATTTTGTTTCTATTTCAGCCCGCCCTAGTAAGAGTATAGATCATATTTAAATTAATTTATATACTAAATATATTTATATAAGCTCATGTGTTAACTTTTGTATATTAAGGACACTAATCATGGGGTGACAGCAGGTTTAAGAGTTTTAGACTGAGGCTTCTGGCTCTACACTGATGGGGGCGGAGAGATGGGGGATTGTCAGTGTGGTGGAGAGACATTCAGAGATGCAGGGGGAGAGAGAGAGAGAGAGAGAGAGGGGAAGCAGAGTGGGGGGGTCACAAAGCAGTTTCCTGCAGCGTAGAAGTTGGCCAGCCGCCACTCAGAGCGTGTGCATGTGTGTGTGAGGGGGAGAAGGAGAGGGAGGGAGATGGCGAGAGAGGCGACCGGAGAGAGGAGTGTGTGTGTCGGGATCCGTGCGTCTGTGTGTGAAGGCTTTGACCGAGCGCTGTAGAGAAGAAAGAGGGAGAGGGGGAGAGAGGAAAGGAGGGCGAGAGAGAGGGATAATCAGGAAAGAGTGAAGACCAGAGAAAGAAGCCGCTGCTTGTTTCTTGTGGATAAATGTGGAAATAAGTGAGGAGCCATGTTCTGTCTGAAAGGTAAGTGTGTGTGTGAGTGTGCATTCCGTGAATGTGTTTGCATCACTCCAGTGTGAGACTTTTCCTCCACACTTTCTGAGACAAAGAAAAGTTGACTCCATCTCTCTCCTGTGTGTGGAAAGTAATCTCTGTCACCGCGGCTTCCTCCGCACAATATCCTTCCTCATGTGTTTTTCTTTAGTGAAGGAAGAAGAAGTAAGGCTACTTCTTTCTCTTTAATCATCCCTTCCTTTCTTCTTTTTTTTCTCTCTCTGACTCGTTCAGGTTCACTGACTTTAATCCTACCTCTCTGTTTTTTTTCCTCTATGTGTTTACTTTCTGATCACTCTTCTTCTCAGTTTTTCTCGGATTCATTCTCGACTTTAAGGAACATAAAGAGGTACCAATATTTAAAGCCTTCTCTGCAGCTCGCTATATGAGCATATTTCCTTTCCTTGTGATCCAACTTGGGAGTGTATTTTAAAGAACACGACTGATGTGTGTGTGTGTGTTGTCTGCAGTAACAGCTGGCTGAGCAGCAGTTGCTGGGCTGCTGTCCTGCAGAGTGAGGCCATGTGTTGGCTATTACTTCACTGACCAGTTAAAGTGAGATAAGAGGTAAACTGGCCCCTCTTTTTACTGGCAGCCTCATTTTGCATTTTTTGTCTGTTCTCACACACTCTGGTTTCAGTGCTTGGCTATATTGCAATATACTTAATGCTCCATGTATGACTGTGTATGACTGTGTGTGACTCATACAAACACTGACTTCACCATCAGCAAAGTATTCATGATGAAGGTATGAAGTCATCCAGTCTAGAGAAATGTATGTTGATGCACAGAAGTAAGAACATCACGTTGGTATCTTGTTCTGTCATGAAGTCAATTTTTAGATTCCACGAAAGTGTTGGAAAATTCTTGGAATAAGCTTCAATCTGGCCAAGTTTGCACTTGTATTGCCCAGCAACAGTCAGCCTAAATTGTACTGGACAAATTGAACTTTTCAAATACAGGAAATCACATAATAAAGTTTGAATTTTTAAGTTGAATATGTTGGATACAATAAGAGGAAGAACAAAATGGTGCTCAGCTGTGTCTTACTAAATGCTCCTATCTCTGAGAAGAGGAAATCATTCCTCTTGCGAACTCGCTGAAATGTCTCTTTATGTAGCAGATTTAGGGCTTCCAGAAATGAGGTAATATAAACTGAACATTGCAGCTATTTGTGGCAATATCCCAGTTCATCAGCTGTACGCAGTGATTTATGCTGTCAGCTACACAGTTTCCACACTGTGCGACTCTGGTCAAATCTGGAATAGAGAGAGAGAAGCAGATGTGGGAGTTGTGTTGGAGAAAAAAAAAATTCAGTTTTGTTAGATGAAGTAATTGACCATTTTTAAACAAGATTGCCTGGTTTAACTTTGTGTGTTTGACAGTTGCGTGGTGGCAGAAATGTCTTTTCCCTTATGCATGCTCATAAGAATGAATTCTTCGCCATGTTTAACGTTTCAAAGTTGTCATACATTCGTACAAGCTGCACTTAAAGACAAAAAGCACCACTCCCAGTTTTGGATTTCCAGCTTCAACAAACATGACAAACTGACCCAAATACTGTGCACTACATTAAACACTGTGATCCAATAGATTACTCTTCATCGGTTGCCAGTTGCAGAATGTCTGCTTATGTTATGATTTAAACAAGTCCGCTCGGTTGCCAACTCTGGGGCAGATGTGACACATATTCAGCCCGTGTTCCTCCACATCCAGCTGTGACCAGAGTGGATTCTCATCTGTTTTGACTACACGCTCGCCCCCCCTCCTCTCCCGCGGTAAAGCCTTGCATTTTAGTGTAAGCCCTTTGCTGGTCGGCCAGACCACTTGGTGCGGCTTTTGGTATGTTACATAAGATATTTCTGCACTTGAGCCAGTAGAGTATGTTGAGGAGACATTAGATGGGACTGAGTAGGGATTAGCTGGGGTGATTTTTGGAAACCTCGTGCTCACTCAAATTAGAGGTTTCCTACGGCGCGAGGGGTATGTAAATGCAACATTTCTGTCCATGTTAGTGAATGTAAGCCCTGTCAAGCAAACATATTGCAGAGGTCAGTTCAGGGCAGCTCAGGCCATGTCCAATCTGGAGGAACATGTCTTTGGCTCAGTGGAACTTTGCTCCAGTGTTCCCTGGTTTTGCTTTCAACCACCCAGATGTTTAAGCGTTACAGTGGCTTCAGATGTTTTGGTTGCAGACAGCAGTTGAGGGGGAAGTGCAGATGGGTGGATCCGGCGATACACAGATGCTTCGTTGATGAAGTGTGCACTTGGACTGTATGGAGGAGCCTGAACCACCATCCAGTTTGAATTAGTTTAGTGTAATTAAGTCGTCATGTGAAGAATTTTAAGGCTTATTTAATGACTGAATGTTATTCTTCATTTGTTTGTCAAAGATGTCCAGATAGTCCATGATTTACGAAGCTTTTTAAGCCGTGGATTAGTTGAGAAAATTCATCTGCAACTATTTTGATAATTATATAATTGTTTAGGTAATTTTTCAACTAAAAATTGCAAAGATTTAGTGGCTCAAGTTCCTCAAATGTGAGCATTTACTGCTTTTTCTTATATCATTTAAAATTGAATATCTTTGGGTTTTGGACTGAGGAAATAATCATGAGATTAATCTATAATGTAAGTATTGAAAATGAAAATATGAATTTCTTACCACATCTAATTAGGCTTAGCTTTCAGCATTTGTAAGTAACTTAAGTTATAAATAACCATAAGATTCAATTTAGATCTGCTTATGTTGGCTGAGAAAGCTGCAGATTTTACTGGCAGCCTAGCTAATGCTCATGCAGCTAGAACATAAAAAAAAGAGATGAGCAGCATAAGACATGAAATGTGGATTAAATATGAATCTTTGCTGTGGCTTGCAACCAGACATTATAGCTATACAGAATTAACTTTTAACTAGTGACAGCTGATATAATCTGCTGATGGTGATGTTTGTCTTTTTAAGCAGCCGAAGTGACTCCAGCTAAAAATTATACCTGTCACCCGAATGTCCAGAACTGAGAGAGATACTGATCATATAGAGATGTCCGTGAGCATCACAACCTGCACATATGTGTGAATTGAATTCCAGGAATGTGTGTGTGTGTGTGTATGACCACACACTCTTGGAAAGACAGCAGGAGCTTGGTGTGGTTTTTCTCTGGGGCAGCTGTGTTAGATTCGGCCTACAGGGCAGTGACCCACATAGCTCTATGTCTAAACCTATATTTAACCTCAACTCCTTCATGGCATTTCACTTCATGGTACCGACACATCAGATCTGGCAGGACCTTGGATAGTGCAGTTACGGACAAAAAATGGATGAGTGATTGTGATCATGGGTTTCATTCTGAAACACTTATCTCAACTATTAAAGCAGAAACATTATATTATTGCTCTGTTTGCTTCATTTCAACATCTTGAGGATTTGCAACTAGCTTTTTTTTGTTAGTTTAAAGATTATTTTTGCATCGTGTTGGAGGAAGTTGCATAATCCAAAATCAGAGATACTTTTTGATTTTCAGGACTGATGCATAACCAAAAAAGTTGTTGACACCCTTTTTTTTTAAGCCACCCTATTTAAGTTCCTCCCTTGTTAACCTGGACCTTCAAAAAGCAAAGCACCTGTGCTGTGTATTTGGAAAGACTGTGACCTCTCGACCCATTGCTGACCCTTTGCCTTCCCTCTGGCCTTAGCGGTGGTGTTGATGGATGTTCTCACACTCAATGTGGCAGGCTGCTTATCTCCAGTGGAGGGGAAGAGAGGAGGACAGGAGAGAGGTGTTGAAATGTAGACTGCAGAATGCTGTTGTTGTGTTGTTGTTGTGTTGTCAGTCACTCAAAATGATGGCGAAGGGCTTGGCAGAAACTCGCCCGCTTTTTTGGAAACTAGTTCGACAACATCATTAGATATTAGTATGTTTGTACATGTTTGCATCTGCATCTTGATATAAGAAGGCGAGCCCAAAGTGTTCAGAGTCACAAGACATATATGGCCATTTTGAACTCAAAAATAAAAGTCTAGCTGTGTGTTACTGTTGTGTAGCAATTGCAAGCTGTGATCAATTCATATTTGCCACTGAAACTATAAATTTCAGGAACCCAGACTGATACTGGTCTTCAGTTTCAGGAAATGCTGAAGTTGAAGCAGCTGCTCTTGGGTTGGTTGGAGCTAATTTCACTTTAAGGTTTACCTGAAGTCCTGAAATCCTCATATGTTAAAGCATTTTTACATTTTTGCATTAGTAAATTACACAAACTTCTAAATTAGCATTGGACTTAGAGAAGAACATGATGACCATGATGTGGACCGCTGTAAACAAGTCAAAGTCTTGCAGCAGAGGAGGAGATTTCTGGTCTTGATAGGTAAACAATAGATGGTGAACTTCTAATGGGCTGTGAGTGAACTCCAGCGAACCTTTTGTCTTCTCAAAAGAGTTTATGAAACAATGGCTTCCTGGGAAGTTTTGAAGTTTTGGAAGATGTTTGAGTCGGTAAATAAGGGGGACTTGTATTATTGGACTGTATTTTTAGTATTAGACAAAGTTTCCAGGGACAATGCTGGAAAACTTTTGTTGTGGTTGAAGTTTGAAAAGACAATGGCTCGACTCCCTGTGGATGAGTGGATGACTTCCCAAGACACGGGACTAACTCAGCCTGCAGGTGCTCCCCTCACTCCATTCAGACCTATGTGTATCCAGGGTTACCATTGTCCCTTCCCCAAAGCCTTCCGCTTTGGCTTCCCCCACCCACACACACACGCACAGAAACACACACACACACACACACACACACACACACAAAGTCTATGTGCATGTGAGAGTGTACATACACAATGTATGCACTTTCCTAACTTCAACTCAGCATGGATGTTGCATTGTTCAGGAATTGTGCTTCACACACACACACACACACACACACACACACAAACACACACACATGCACACATATCTCCTTACTAGTAATAATCCTCATTCATGGGCAGTGGGCTGTGAGAGTCTGACCGCCGTGCATGCTGGGTCTGGGCAGGACCTGAACATTCACCGCCAGCAAAGACACACATAACATTTGTTCTGTATGTGCGTGTGCGTACACTCACACATGACTGTCACCACCACAAAATACATGTGCATGCTTGTGAAATGACAATAGTGCATGTTTGTGTGTGTGTCACTGTAGAAACACCCCCCGCTGTGATGTTGTGATGCTATTATTCGTGCAGTTCTGCATGACTCTACACCCCCTGATGCTGTTCTCTGTGTGAACTCTTTGACCCACTGTGTCTGCAGTATGTGTTCATGGATTTAGGGCAACAACAGTGTTAAGTGCAATTTAGGCCACAGTGAAAATCTTTTGGCTTGCCCAGGCTGCTACGTGTGTCCACACACTGTTTTATTTGTGTGTGTGTGCGTGTATGCAGCGGTTTGTCCATTATGTCCTGTGTGTGCGAGTGCAGTGGTTTTGGTTTTGTAATCAGCTTGTGTGCTGGCTGACTCACCACGCTGGGGAAATGATAACCATCGGTAATGGCTGTTTTAGCCTCGAGCTATCTGCTGAGGCTTTGGCAGGATAACAGCCACACACAAGCACACGCACTCTCGCACACACACACACACACACACACACACACACACACACAAAAGTTGCAATAGTTTATGCATACACTGGTGCATACACCAGGGCAGGGCTGCAATTATTTTCAAAAATATGAAAAAAAAATAGTGAAAAAATGTCCATCTCGAGCTCCCAAAGTTAAGATGACGTTTTCAAATTTCTTGTATTGTCCAACTAACAGCCCACAACTTAAAAACCAGACAATTTTTCCCATTTTTTCACAAAAATTTTACTTGAAAAAAATACTGAAATTATTATTCATTATCGTAATAGTTGCAGATTATTTTTCTGTTGAGCCACTAATCGATTAATTGACTAAGCGTTTCAGCTCTAGAGCACACTAGAGCTGTATTTTTAAGTCCATACAGAGCACTCACACTGGTGTCGTCACCGCCAGAGGGAGACATTCACATTCACAAAGTAATTCTTGCCCACTTTTAATTTCTCTCTTTTCTATATGACCTTCTGTTTGTTCGTTTTAATGTCTGCAGATCTGTCTGGTGGTTGACCCTTCATTGGTTTAATGGGCCATCACTTTAGTATCCAGTCTACAGTTTTGTCCTATCCTCTGCTGGTCTTCATCCTATTAATCTGGCCATATCAATAAGCTTAGCCCTGCCTCACAGCCAAGCTGATTAGGGATCATACACACACATACACACCCTCACCTGGCAGGTTAGTTTGATGTTTTTTAATACTTGTGACTACGCTCATCATGTTTTCATCTGTGTGTGTCTTTTTGTTTGCTGCTTATCTTTTTATCTGGTGTAAGATAATACCCCTTCAATCTGGGCCTCAGTCTCTTCTCCTCTGTTCAGCTCCAATTAAATTCATCAGAGCTTTGATACTTGTCTTCTGTCGTGTGTTTTTTTTTTAAACTGTAAAGAATTAGGTTGCCAGCCAGGTGTGGGTAAACCTGAGGCAGTGGGCTGGTATTTGCCCCACATGCTGCTTTCTTCACACTTGAGTTTGCGTCATGCGAGTCCACCAGCTGACACACAGCACGCCAAGTCTTCTTGAACTTCCACACATTCGAGCACTGGAGGTGATGAAGTTAATTATCTACAGCCTGGTGTCCATCTGTGTTTTGTGTGTGTCTGCCACAACCGGAGGCTCGGGCTGGAGGCTGGATAATCTGGGTTTACAGATTAGAACAGCAGCGTTGAGGAGCAGAGGAAAGAGGGAGGAGGAGCTGAGAGGAGGAGAGGCCGTGTGGACGCCACTGAACAATGACAGTGCTCGGCCTCAGATAGGTATAAGGAGAGGAAGGAGGATGCTCTTCGACACTGCAAACTTTTCTGAACACTCTTTTGGAAGCACCTTTTTTTATAACCTCATCTCTGATTTACTGAATGAGGCGGTCACCATCTTTGGCCATGAACTGATTTCTTGACTTTTTCTGGATTCTCTTTGACACGGTTTGTGGTGATGCTTCTGGGTCATAGCAAAAGAAAACCACAAATATTTCCAATAAGGAACTGCCCTTTGTTTTTTAAACCTCATTTTTGCATCTTTTGAAAGTTCTTGTGGCCATTTTTTGGGGGTCAGAATTCCTGTTTTTGCAAGCTGCCGGGTGTCAGCCAGATGTCGGACTGATAATCGTGCAGGATTTTTAATAGCTTTATGTTGCAATAGTTCTGTGGAATATTTGTTCTGGAGTTAAATCTTGTAATCCAACACGGTGCACAGCCTTCCTTTGTCAGGCAAATCAATGCAAGTCAATAGGACCCCCTGAGAGAGGGAGCGGAAGGACAAAAACAGTAGGAGGAGAGAGGGGAGGAGACGGAGGGGGATTGGGTCCCCCGTGGGTTGCAAAAACCTCCAAACCTCTGTCCTATCTTCCCTGAAACAGAGGGGGAGGCCTATTGAGAATTTGGGAGCAAAAGGAGGAGGTCTCCTACACACACCCTTCACAGTCACCCCTCCATCCCACCACCTCAAGTGCCTGTCCAGAGAGAGAGAGAGGGTCGTGCAAGAAGGAGGAGGAGTTGGGGGCTTTGGTCTTGGATAGAGCACGGGAGGGTGGGCGTTGGGGGGGGGGTTAGGTCTTAGCCGGGGATGATCGCATACGTGCACTGCCTCTCCTCGGAGCCGGTGGTCAACTGCTGGCACAGGGCCTGCTATGAGGACCCCCTTGGCGAAAAGCGAACTCTGTGCTCCTTCCAGCCCGCCAAGAAGATGGGGAACCTCCAGCCCCAGGCCTTCCCCAGCCCAAGGCCCGCCAGGCCGGAGGGCTGCCTGCGCAAACGTCTGCTTTCAGTGTCAAAGGTCCATCAGAGGCCGGACTCTCTCTGGACACCCAAACCTCTGCTTGGACCTGTCGCCAAAGGCTCACCGGGGAAAACACAAACCTTCCAGGATGGCAAAGGTACAGACTAGAGAGCAGAACATATTCACTGTCATGGAGTTGGTTAGTTTGGAAGTTGTGGAGTTGGAACAAACAAGAGTTTTAAAGTGTTGTCTAACTGTGTCTCTGTACTCCAGACTGTTGTTGAGATTTGGCAGTAGCTCTGTCCCCTCTCATTATAGCTGAAAACATTATGATTAGGGTTCTAGTTCTAGTCTTTAACTTTAGAGCTGGACTACCCAGGTAGCAGTCTCTGTGAGCCTCTTAGTAGAGCTTACCAGACTTAAGTTGACACCGCATTGCTGTTTTGCTACAGTAGTGATTGAGGTATCTGTCTTGGCTGCCAAACAGGCTCCTTAAGTCACCCGAACTGTTTGTGGGCATTAATTATACGCTGTGTGTCACAGTGCCAGAGAGTCACGACACATGCGGTGGAAGCTTTTCCCAAGCTGGGCTTTGTCTCTTCTTATTAGGTGATTTCCATCCCTGTGTAACTGAGTGATCTGTGCCGTCTGTCTTTGTGTGTGTATCCTTACGTGTGTGTGTGTGTGTGTGTGTGTGTTATGCTAGGTGTCCTGTGCAGCATCAATCCAGATTGTGGCTTTGTGATCTTGGACCTTTGGCCTTTGTTGCGCTGGCAAGGGTCCTCCAGGCAGGAACTGGATGACCCTCAGAGAAAGGCTTTCATGAATACTGTCACTAATGCCTTAATATGTGTTATGTTTGTGTAGGGATATTTCATTTCTGGTTTATTATATTTAATGACTACCCTGCTGTGCTTGGACTTGTGTTCGAGCATGCATTTATTCACTTCATGCACGCATGCGTTTGCATGTCAGCATAGGCTCTTTGTGTGTGCATGTTTGTCTTAATGATGCATTCTTGCATCCAGACCATGCTTCACTCTCTTTTGAGACAGTAAGCCATCATAACTCCTCTGGGTGGCCACCCCTGGGAACAAGACACAATAGCTAGCAGCTGGAGGTGATGGACCAGGCCTGCAGGGAAGTGTAACAGAGCTGACAGTGTCGGGGTGATGATGGGGCTGACTGGGTTACGGAGGTGACCCACTTTCACCCCTGCTACTCCATCAAGGAGCCATCAGGGAGACGAGAGAGAGAAGGATCTGGCACATGATCATTATGTAGTTGCAAGAAGACTCATGATATTACACTACTTGAAAGTGCTTATAATGCTAGGATCAACCAAAATTCTTGACAGAAGGTGAAGATTAAAATAAATTAACCTGAAAATCTGGACTAATCTGTACAATAAAACTTTTGTAACTTGTTTTTGTTGTTATCCCACATTCTTCTTTCTCTCTCCATCCACTTTAATAACTACTCAAAAGCTTATGCACGTCTTTCTGCATGCATGTTTATCTGAAATAGGATCACTTATTTCTGTGCGTTTAGCGTAACAATATGCTGCCAGGCGAGTGCTGCCTCCTCACGCCTGCTTTGGCTAACATGCCGTGACAGCTCAAGATGTCGCCACCATGGGTACAGTATTGTCTGGGCTCTGTAGGTTGAATCAACCTCCCAGTCGCTCTGTATTCATGCACCGCTGAACAGACGGCCCTCAAACACGCTCACATTGGAGTCTGGTCAATACGTTCATTTGTGTGCATTTGTTTCTGTCATGCCTTGAGTTTTTTTTTTTTTTATCTTCAGTGTTATCTTTTTTCTTTCCACCGGCTTCTCCCTCCTATCCTCACTGTATTTTATATCAGTTTAGTGGTGGAGCAGGTGTTCCACCGGATCCCCCATAATCCCTCTGTGGGAAGGCAGGTTCAGCTATCGACCAATCAGTGCCAACAACTCCCGAGGGAAGAGCACCTGAAGGAGGCCGGGCTTGTAGAGTAACTAGATGAGGCCAAATAAAATGGATTGGCCGCATTTACGGGGGGAAGCACTGCTGAAAATCAGTTAGGGTAATATAATTGAGGCGGTGGGACTCGGGAGAGGTTTGGTCAGGACCTCGGCTCTTTGTCACTGTCTCCCTTTCAGTGTTTCGTTCACGGAAACATAACCACATTTCATGTTTTCAAGGATATAAAACACGGGGGAGTCACTCCACAGTCGCTAAAGGTGCAGATTCAACTTTCATTAGAGCCACCCTGCATTAAAAATGTATGCAGTCATGGTACTGAAGGTAGGATGTTAGATTAAAGTGTCTAGAAAATTACATGTACATATGTATCAAAGAGGGAAAAAAAGGAGGTCTGTTTATCTGTTCCTTACTCTCATCCTCAAAAGGTTTTGAGACAGGAGACAAAAGAAGGAACAAGCTGATGGTTCTCCTCTCTTTATTTCTTCTTTCCTCTCTCTTAAACTAGTCTAGTTACTCTAAACAAGTGTCCTAAACTCTGGTTTGAGGTTGAGGTAACAGACAGGCCAGTTAACGAGTCTGACAAAACCTTGACATGTTTCTCATCCTATGCAGAAAAACATCCAGGCAACAGCTCTCTTTCCTCTCACTCTCACATTTTAGGCTTTGAGGTGAAACACCATTCATAACCACACAATGAGATTCGTTAGTTTCCCATTCAAGGCTTTAGGCCTACACTCATACACACTCAAACATAGATGAGTGAAGACAAGTACACCCCTAGTCCTGAATGTGCATGAACCCCCCCAGTAGCAGGTTGGAGGTGGCAGAACAATGGGGTAGAGAGCATGACACACAGCTTAATGAGATGGAGAAAAGAGGGGATTTCTCATACACACTCACACACTTTTGGGAATTGGGGGGTTTAGGGGTCGCTTAGGGTCGCTCAACTGTAAAATGGGTTAAGGCTCTGTTTTCCTTCAAAGCGACTCTGTCTGCCGCTCTGCCTCTCTTTCATCGATTAAGTCTTTAACCCTGGTTGTGTCTGTGCGAATGAGTGCGTGTCTGCCTGTTTTTTTCTGAATTTAAAAGCTACAGCAGTCCAATCCACATCTTCTCGCTCCACGTCTTTTTAGACATTCACTTAGTTAGGAGATAAAGGAGGCGAAGGGTAATCAGTGGGTAATAGCAGGCTGTGTGTCTAACAGATGGAGACCTCTCAGCTTGTTAAAGGCCTAATAGGTAATGGCTGGCTAGCGATTGGCTAAACAGGTGCTCTTCCATCATGTGTGACCAGCGACTAATGAAGTCATCGCGGACAAATATTGGGAGGTAATTGAGTTTTGTCTGGTTCTGCCTGCGTGTGTGCGTCTCGGTGTCTCTCTGTTCATTTGTCCAAAGACCTGAGGTGTTATTTCTGTTCTTTTTTCAATCTTTGCTGTTTAGTTGTTGTTGCTGTAGAGTTGGTGGCACACTTTTTTGTGCAGGGCTGCTTAATTAATTAATTGTTTTGTCTCAAAAATGTCAGAAAATGTTTATTATAGTTTCTGTCCAAGTCCAACAGTCCAAAACACAAATGTGTTCATAAAGTTTACCATCCCCTCAGCTAATCTTACATTTTCGAGGCTAAAACCACAGAAAGTTTGGCCTTTTTGCTTGAAAAATGATCGAAACAATCTAATGATTAAGAACATGGTTGAAAACTAATTTTGTTTCAACTCTACCAGCAGCCCAGCTCTTCCTCTGTTCTTCTGCTTGCAAAGTAAAGCACATGACTTCTTGTTCTTGCTTGTGTCTCTAAGATGTTTTAACCAACATCTCTTTTTTGGAGCTTGATGACTATTTATCTAGAAGCATTTTTTGTAAATTCAATTTCTTTCACAATGTTTTCATAAGCCCAAGATTTTTGGAGATTTAATATCATGTAATCTGATATGAAATTTGAGAATCACCATAATCAAAAGCTTCCAATAGAAAAGTGAATTCCCAATTTTGTCTTTTGGATCAGAAGCTGGAGCTGAAGATAGCGTGCATGTGGATTTTCCAGGGTGGGTTTTGTCTTTCGGTGTGCATGCATCGTTTTGCTTGACAAATTGTTGTAATAGATAATCTGGTCAGATTAATAGTGCGGGTCTGGGCTCAGCTGGCTTTTCATTTGGGAGACTGGAAGCGACTGAGGAGGAGAGAGCAGTGTTTATTTCAGGAGGGATCAGGTGTAAGGAACCCTCACAGCACCATATGTGTACAATTGAGTTTTACTTAATGTCTTGATTATCCCATCAGGACATAACAGCCAGATAATCACTTGACTCTACAGAGACATTTATCCATCTATTGACCAAATGGGTCGAACACAGGGAGCTTTGACTCAGCAGAGGATTGGCTGGTTTTGATAATAATATCTACCAAGAATAAAACTGTTCATTCTGTTTTCTTTCTTTCCATTTCTAATTCTTGTTTCCTTCTTTCTTCACTCACTCGATGAACTTCCACTTACTCTCATATGTTCAGTGTGGGGTTCTACCCCTGCTGCCTGCTCCCTGTTGACAAAGGGAGCCTCCTGGAGGTTGGGTCGGTGTATTGCACCATATTGCATCCAGAATCTGTAAGAAAAAGATGAAAATATCTCTTAATAAGAAATGCAAGATCTTTAGCTAGCATGTCTCTAGGTTCTCTCTCCCTCTTTTTGGAGGGAGCTACATGAGGAAACGATCATAGCTAACACTGCTGAGTTAAAATAAGAATATCACCTCATGGTTTGCGTGTATTCGTGTGAGTGATGAGGGAGTATTTGTGTGCATAATTACAGAAGTGAACCTTTAGGGTTCAATGCAATCAGTTAATTGGATGAATATATTTATGATTGATTGTCAGGAATACTTAGGTGTGTGTGTGCTTGTGCGTGCTTACTTGTTTGCTCTCTATCTCAAACATGTGCATGCAGTTAAGTCACGAACATCTGTCTCCCTCATTAGGAAAAAATAAAGTTCATGTTTTCATGCACACAAACAAAAAGCTGTACAAAATAAGAAAAGAAAACTCATCTGCGCTGGAAAAGCAATTCAATAACGAATGCAAGAGTTTGTCTTAACACATTCATAATGCCAGAAAACAAATGCGATTTCAAGACGTAATCTGGCCTGTGTTTGCTCAAGCAACAGCTTTTGCCCTCTTCTTTAGCCTCAGTCAGTTTAACAGTGGTCTTGTTGTTAGTAATTGAAAAATCTAATTGTGCAGGTTAAGTGTGTTTAAGCACTCCGTGGCTGCGCCAACCTCAGTCACAGCTCATTTCTTTAATGAGCGCTGCTATTAGAGGGAGCTTTTTTCCACCTCATGCTGCTTCCAGTCTGGCCCTCTGAGGTTTCTGGCCCTGTTTGCCCTACTGACCAGTCTGCTCTCTGTCTGCGCACATGGTCACATTCCTGGCTTTGACGGTATGGTTCACAAAAAGTGCAAATAAGTACATCTCCTTCAACTCAAGGAAAATGACATGAGGATCTGAAAGACGGGGTCAGTTTATTTGGGTACTAGTAATCTACAGTAATAAACTAGTGGGATCAGAGTTCTGCAACAGCTAGTTGATTCAGAGAAAATTACTTAACCATTTTGGTAATTGAATAATAATTTAGGTCATTTATTAAGCAAAATTTGTCAGAAGTGAATGTTTGCTGCACGATTCAGTTTTACAGTATATCATTGTTAATTTAATATCTTTTGGTTTTGACTGTTGGAAAAAGTAAGCAATTTTCAAGATGTCACTTTGGGCTCTGGGAAACCTTCTACATTTTTCCGTGCACTATGTAATTTACCTTTACTGGTGTCATGTAGCTCAGTGCCCTGTTCTGTTTGCATAAATGTAAAAATCAACAATTCAAAGCAAAAACAAAAGTTAACATTCTAATTTATGAGTGAAGCAAAATGTAAGTAAAACAAACGTATTAAAATAAAACACCAATAACCACAAAAGAATAATCTGGTTGCTCTGGTCAGGACACTTTGTTCCACTTGTTTCATCTTTTATCACTCTAACCCACAGATCCCCTCACTCCTCCACCATGTACCCCAGCCCCAGTCTCCCTCTGCCTGCCTTCTCTCCAGCTCCAGGCCCCTTTATGTCCCAATCAGCTGGAGGTTCCATTAAGCCTCAGAAAGCAAAGCCAAGCCTCTGAAAAGCTCATGTCCCCCCATAGAGACTGATTGTAAAAGGAGAGAGAGAAGCGAGGGAGGGGGGAGAGAGTGATTTTAAGAGCCCTCTTTAAATCCGTCTCGTTAATGAGTTGTCCTCACCATGGCAGCGTCTCTTTTTTCGAGGGTTTTCCACTCCACATGCGTAGATGGATTAGGGTTAAAGACAAAAAAAGAGGGAAAATGGAGAGAAAGAGACGCTACAGCCATTTTCTTATAAAACCTCAGCGGAGCATGCTTTGGTGACAGGGTTGCTCTAATTTTGTTTGTTTATAGTAGAAGCTACATTCCTAGACTGTCGTTAACCTTTTAGAAAGAACTGCACAGGATGACAATGGAAAACCAATTACACTTGTGTCAGTTGTTGCAAATGTTCGCCACAAGGTGGCGTTAGAGTACAGCTAAGCCAAGGGACTCATTCAGTGGATGACACTGCAGTGCTTGTAGTCCTTTAGTTTCAAAGTTGATCATCTGTGAGACATTAGTTTTAACCAATATTGAAATGATTTTACAGCACAGACATTAAAAGACTGCAGCCTGTGTGACTAAATTGATCAGATTATGGTAATTGCTAAATATAATTACTTTCCCATAGATTAATTGCCCATCAGATGCAACTCACCCATTCATCCACACCAAAAAGAGACACATGGGGTGTCACAAGGAATTTAATTTGGAATAATGGCGGTCTTAAATTTTGGGAGTATTTGATCAGGGAGCTAGTCTGGTTTCCCTCGGGGCCCATTAGGAGGACGCACTCGCTGCATCCAGGAGAGGTCTGCTCTCTCTATTAATGCCTCCATCTCTCCATTATAGCTCAGATGGGACAGAAGGGGGAGGGACGGAGAGATAGACAGGGAGAGGGAGGGGGGAGGAGAAGGGGTGGCTTATTAAAGAAGGGAGGGCGAGGAGGATAAAGGGAGGGGTGGAGTGGATTTTTTGGGGTGCTGCTTTTTTTTTTTTTCCCCAGACGAGGTCTCAACATAGGATTATCAGTGGAGGAACCCACACATAGCACACATACACACCTCTGCACGACGTATTCAAGTCTGTTTGATAAGGCAGATGAAGCCAGAGTGATTCAGTATGTGTGTGTTTTACAGATGATACTGATCCATATCATCCTATGAGCACTAAGCCTGTCCTGAGACATGTCTAACCCTCTCTATCGTAACCTGGGATTACAACTGTAATACTATAGGAGGCCTACATTAGTAGTGTAACATTTATGTATAGTGTTAATGTATGTTGATAGTGATGCAACCATATTTGAAAAATTGTACAAAGATAATAGTTTTGTTTTGAGCTCCAATGTTGGCCAATACTACAGCTTTAGCAAAGTCTGTGCCTGTGCCAGATCGAGCTATAATATCATGTAGTCTGAACCCGGTATGAGTGTTATTCCCAAGAAAGAAGTTGTCTCATATTGTTTGTTGTTGAGGATGTAGTTCACTTCAAAGGGACGGGAGTTTATTTCAGTTAATCTGCAGGACGTTCTCTAACAAAGCAACCAACACAGAGGAGATTTAAATTGGATCAATGCTGCAGGCCTGATGAGCAGAGTCAAATCCAGTCATGCAGCGTAAATGTATTGGTTAATGACAGTGATCGATGCCAGCCACCAGAGCTGGCATCCGACTTCAAATCTAACCTCCTGATCGAGCTCCTGCCTCAAGGCTGATTGTCTTGCTCGCTTCCTTAATTTACCATCATCGGTCAGTTGGTTGTATTTCTGATTGTTGATGGTGGTTTGGCATTGCAACCCCCCTCCCCTCCCCAAATGGCCTACTGTTGTTGCTGATGGGAAGTGAGGTGCGATGTGGGAAGTGGGTCAAACGGCATAGTGTCAATTTTGCTCCAGTGGTGGAGGAACTGTAGATAAACACACATGCACACATTGTAGTTGATATGGCTTTAACCCACTTCCCATTGGTACACACACACACACGCGGCTTTCCTCGCCGTGACGCAGGCTTGCCCCAGGTGGCTTGTTGCTTTGTGCCCTTGAGCTACTGGAGGCACTTAACCTAAATTAGCTCAGTCTGTCTCTGTGCCTCTGCGTCTAAATCAGACAAGACCCTCTCGTCCACAGCGCGAGCCGTGCACGAGGGTCACGGTAACAGCAGAAGACACACACTGCTGTGCACTCAAGCTTTATGTACAACAGTGTAAAACAAGGAATATTTATCACCTGTTTTTTTTTTTCACTCACGTTGATGTTTCAAGGCGTCATATTTTGCATTAGAAATTAAGCTTCCACTGCTGTTTTCTTGGTAAATCACTCTTGATTGGAGTGCCAGCTTAATGCCCTTACACTAAAATATGCAGTGAAATATTGATGCAAATTAATCATATTGTTAAAGCAAATGAAGTAATATTCCAGCTGCTACCTATTGATTGCTGTCACTGCCCCAGCTTGGACATTATTCACATCACACTTTTAATTAAGTTGTGAGGTTTATGTGAGCGGCTCGAAAGTCTGCTATTGCAAAAACACACACGCTCAAAGTGAACACAGTGGACAACCACAGGCGCAACCCTCCACACACAGTGTATCGTATCTGTGTGTTTGTGTCAGATTTATGGCTTTTTGTGTGTGAAGTTAATTGTAAAATTGGATTAATGATGGTGTGCTGTTACAAAGTAGGTGGGAGGAAAACATGCACACATACCCCACACACACACACACACACACACACACAGACCATTAGGAGAGAAGAGCAGACAACCCTGGTGTTGAAATGTAGGTCATTAAAGCAGCATGGCAGCCAACATAAGGTTGTGTGTGCCGGCATCCCTGCACGGATCTCTGTATGTGGGTGTGCGGTTACATGCTCGTATGCATATTGACTATAGGCACACACACATGTATTGTCTTATAACCCATATGTGCATGTGTGTGTCAGTAGCAGAAACAAAAACACACAAAGGATAAAGGTGCAATATAGTGAGCTCGACCTCCTTTAAGGTGCAGATTGTGATGTGTGATTAGGTCCATTGTCTAAATGCAGTAGCTTGTAGGAACAGCTGTAGGCGTCCACTCACACATGCACAATAACATGTACATCCATACATACAAAAGCATGCAGAGTGATGTCAGCCCACTGTGAGACATTTGAATGCACGGGACCAGCGAGACACACTCCAGCCTTGTGGTTATTGATGTGGCGGGTCCTCAGAGGGTCCACTGGAGTCGATATGAGTGGAGACAGTTTGGCTGGATGGTAATGGCTCTTAATGTAGTCTAGGAGCTGCCAGGGGTCCGTCTTTATGTTGCACTACTAGTGGCTGGATGGAGCTTTCCACTGGGAAATTATTTTATGATAGCATGCCAGACATATGTTACACCTGCATAGTCAGAATTTAGAATAGGAATAGCTTTGTTGAATAATTGAAAGCCATGAATTGATTTCAAGTCAAGGTCACTGAACACTGAATGACTTTCCTGTTTGCTGTCCGGCTACGGTGCTGTTCAGCTATGGCACAATGCAAACATGAAGACGATTGACTACAGTTAATCAAACAAAGTCACATAGTTATTACATAGTTATTTCATCAACTAATTGTTCAGTCTATAAAAATGTCAGTGCTCATCAAAATTCCCCAGGACCCAAAGTGACTGCTTCAAATTGCTCCTTTTGTCCAACCAACAGTCCAAAACCTTCATTTTCTTTCCATCGACTAATCATTACAGCTCTACCTCATAATGGCAGCAATCACCAAACTTATTACAGTTCATGCTAAGGGCAACATGAATGCTTGTACTAAATTTCATTACAATCCACATTTCCCTCATTGCTCTCCAAAACTACAAGCGTAGGCATCATGGTGGCTCTAAAAGTAAAGTCAGAGAATTATGAAAGTCATCAGGATACATCCTCTGGACACCACTGATATTTGTACCAGATTTCATGACCCTCCATCCAATAGTTGTTGAGACACATCTGGACCAAGTAAAAATGATGTTGGGCAACTTGATTCACAATCCAAACAGCTGGAAAACACGCATAGAAAGCTGTCCAGTCAACAGTTTCATCTTATTGTCCTGCCAACTTCAGGAGGGGTTGACAGACCAGCGGGGGTCAAACTGCATTAGATTTAAAACTCTGTTGCCAGGGGAGGGGGAATGGAAGGATTAGCCACAAATCCATCCTGACGGGGACATAAAACACCTCAAGTTAGCAACAAAGCTGCCACCCTCTCCGAAGGCACCAAAAGCTCGGGCGTACAAATCAGTCTGCTCGTAAAATAACAGCGTTTTAACTCCCTGCTCAACGGGCGTTTACATATTAAGACTGACCCGCCTTTTATTGTGTTGAAGCTGACACTGGGCTATAAAAGTTTGCTTGTGAAACGAATGTATAGGAAGGACTTATTTAACTGTTGCACACCTCCTTGTCAGTTTGTGCTCTTCCAGCTGTTATTGCCATTAGTTGTCCCGGTCTTTGTTTTTAGGCTTTTCTTAGCCGGTTCTTGTTTCGCTCCCATGCTGAGGCTCATGCACAACAGTGTTTTTCAGTCCAGATTAGACTCTAATGTGTCCATCTGCATGCTAACACAGAGCTACATATATCCACTATCTGTCCTCTCTGTCTTTCTATCTCTTTTATCCCGGCTTGAATTTCAAAAGGGGTCGGCAGCGAGCACCCAGGTCAGACGCCAGGGGAGGGAAAATTAGGCATGACCGGCGAGCCTGCTGGGCCTTTGTGCATGTTTGTGTGTCTATCTGTTTTCATTGAGTCTCTACCTGTGGATGTTTTGCATTCACACTCCATCTATCTCTCTTCTCTCGCTTCATCCATTTCCCTGCCCTCCACCCCAGACTTTTCTCTCCCGGCTGCCTTTATCTCCTCTCTCTCTCGTTTCTTTTGTCCCTCTAAACGCTGCCTTTTCTATCCCGCCTCGCATCGCTACTCAGCAAAACGGCTCCGCTTCCACCACATCAAAGAAAAACATTTTGTGGATGCGAACTCTGCTTCTCTTTCTGCGCATCCCTTTTTTGAAAGTCTTTGTGCAAAGTTTTGCTTTTGATACCATCTCCTTTTTTTTTTTCTCCCACGTTCTTCTTGCGCTTCCCTTTTGAAAGACGTTTCTCTGATTCATGCACACGTCAAGCTGTGTGAGAACAGCTACGCGGTGTTTGAACAGAAAACAGCAAATATACGTGCGTCACCACATCAAGGCCAGGATGTGCTCATACATATGCTTGTGAAGCAGAAAACGCACGCAAAGATCAGAGGCTGATTTTGTTAGTGATGGTGTGTGCAGGCTCAGGGCGTAGTTTGCGGGGTGTCACCGGGACCTGGAGGGTTTTCTCATGGATCACAAAGGAGGAGCAGCCTATAGAAGGAGGCCCCGCTGCCTTTCATTGAGAAGAATAACCCAACGTACACACGGACACACTCACAAAATGCAGCGGTTTTCATTGCTAACTCAAATCCACCCAATTTGTGCAGCTTTTTTATTTTTGAGTTGTTGTAAAATGTGCACACAGACACACAGTGAGCTGTGACTGGATTGAAATCACACGTTCTCCCATTAGCTGTGCAAGTGACACATGAAGTATTGCACTTTTCTAAATCCCTATTACACACTCACAAAAACCTTTTCACTGAAATGTTGTGAGCCACTACATTTGTCCCCCTCAGTCTGCCCACCATATTCTGCATGTAATCATGCAAATACGCTGCTGATGGGTCCATTCAAAACCACCAAAAACAAAAGCCCTGCCTTGTCAAGCCTTGACTTTCTGATGGTAAGCAGTCGGTCAAATTGAGCTGAAGAATAAAGTCTTATTGTTGGCGATCCGTGTGAAAGCAAGTTATGCAACATGTGTATGTGCATGCAGTCATTAATTAGGGCAGTTATGGGATGTGAGATTGTCTGTCTGAATATATAGGTTGTGTGTGTATGTGTGTGTTTGTGTGTGAAGGAATCCCAGCTGCTTCAATAGAGTAGGTCAGACGGAAAGACCAGAAGAGGGTTGAGGGGGAGGGAGGAGGATCGGCGTTACCCAGTAACCTCTGTCTGCCGAACAGACAGAAGTGCAACAGAAGAGAGAGGCAGACAGACAGACAGACAGACAGACAGGAGGGCTGAGAGGCAGACAGCGAGAGTTTGGTGTCAGAGAAAGGTCATTCAGCAAATTCAGGAGCTTATTCAACTCAATGTGTTTGTGATGCGCGGGAACTTTACCCCATGCTAAAACCATTAGTGGCAGAAAAACAGTTATCGCAGCTTGTTTACTCAGCCTCGCCTCTCCGTCACCTTGGTTTCAGTGTGTGTGTGTTTGTGTGTGTATTACGGTCTGGAGAGAGTTGTATTTGTTCAGGAGTGAGTTTGAAGTTTGACTTTGCTTAACTGCCTTTTTATGAGTGCTGTTGAGAGTTGTTTCCTTCTTATCCATGTTTGCCTTTTCTTATCAACATCATCGAAACATACTGTACTACTTCTTATAAGTAGTAGTAGTAAAGATGTATTTATATGAAAATCAAACGACATTACAGTTTTTAAAGAACATCTTGCATTTAGATATGGTGTATGATCATCATGCCACACTGCCCTCTCTCCCCCTCTCTCTTCCCTGATAGATTATTCATGTCTTCCTCTATAAGTCAGAGAAGACCAAAGCTGTCGGGTTCCCATTGACCCCCAGCGCTGCGCTTTCATTCACAGAGATGTAGGGATGAAAGAAAGGGGGAAGGGATGAGAGAGTGAGTATGTTGCTCTGCATGCTGTAAATTATAGATTTTCATTCACAGAAAAAGAGAGAAAGGGGGAGATGAAAGAGAAATGTGATGGAGGACATTTATTCATTTTTCAGGGTTTTTGGTACATTTCCTGTTTGAGTCATCCAAGATTTAGTTTCTAATAGTTTTTAATAATTGATACATTTTTGTAGTCACATGAAATACAAGTACCTAATATTGATACTCCCTGGTGAATACAAACCTGTACAGCTCTTTCCTGTAAATAACATGTTGTACATGTTTTTTCATATTTTAGTGTCAAATTTCTATTTTCTACTTTTGCTGCTTGGCTTGAAGTATTTGC
The DNA here is from genome assembly GCA_025331565.1 of Holacanthus passer. Classification (NCBI taxonomy): domain Eukaryota; kingdom Metazoa; phylum Chordata; class Actinopteri; family Pomacanthidae; genus Holacanthus; species Holacanthus passer. The sequence continues at coordinate 4,248,607 of JAFREQ010000034.1, forward strand.
TTGTCATCTGTCTTTATATTTTCGTACTTACTACATTTATTAATATGCACTCAGATACCAAGGCACATTCCTTGTGTGTGAAAACCTACTTGGCAGTAAACCTTTTCCATTTCTAACACAAATATGAAACATTTGTTGCAGCAGGTTTACAAAAATTGAAGATGCTTCTTTTCCCTTGTTCACATAATATAAACTAAATGTTTGGGTTTTTTTATGTTTATTCAGCTAAATAATCTCACAACATCTCTTTGGTTATTTGAGATGCTTTGGCATAATTTTGGAGAAAATGTATATTTTATTACTTGGAAATTAATTAGAAACATTAAAGAAAAGATGAGTGCTTTTTGTTCACTTAAGGTGAAGGATCCAAACTAGTGACTGTTTAAATCCCTGCACATGTTCAGTTTCAGTAGCAAGGCACACAGATGCAGAGTGTTTGCACGTGTGGAACGAGTACTTGGCCCCGTTTTTCCTCGCCTCACAGTTTCCTGCTTATCTCCACCTCGCAGGTTTTCTACCTATTAAGGCGTAGGTGTGCAAGGTCAAAGCCCGAACAAGAGAACACAAGAAACGAAAGAGAGAGGCGGGAGGAAGAGGGGGGTGAAATCAATACAGGCTAGATTACATTAGCAGTCATGAAAGCGCTCATGTCTAAAAGAAAGAGAGGAGAAGAAGGGAGAAAAGAAAATTGGGGATGAAGAGAGAAGGAGGAAAGAGACGGGGGAGAGATTTGACATTAGCAGATCAGGTAGAGTTGAGGGGTTTTAGGGGGTCAGCTTTAGCTCTCTCTTCTTAAGTCCAATTAGACAAATTAAAGCTGAGACCTGTCGGATGAAGTGTGTGTGTGTGTGTGTGTGTGTGTGTGTGTGGATGTCAGATTCAGGCACTTTGGGGATTTGAACGGATGTTTGATAGACTTTAATATTGAACGATAGAGGGAGGTGTGTGTGATTTGGGGATTGATTGAATGATAGAACTGTGGCTGGAGGGAATTGGATTTTAGTCTGGGAGTTAAAAAAACAAAAACCAAGGTGTGTATGTGAGAGAGTCTGTGTAGCTCATTACCTCTGCCAGGGTAATGGGAAGATCCAGAGGAGGTGTGAAAACCAAACGGGGAAGACGAAGAAAGGAGTCCTTCATCAATCTCTCTCCATTATTATCACATTCACCCTCGAGTCTTAATAACGTCAGACACAGCAAGACTTGTTAATTATTCACATCGCCCCCACCTGTTTCTCCATTTTCACACCGAGGGTCACCACCTTTTCACGTGCCCAAGGTTCTGGTTGTTTAACAAGAAGAGATAATCACTGTCCTGCCACAGGCCCCAATACTAATGAACATGTGTTGAGATTTTGTGTTTGAATCCTGACAGTTGCTTGATAGTGTCATCGGTTTTATCACCAATTTAAATAATTAAAACCTCACAATGTAAGCCAGTTGTAATTAGCTCAAGGAAGAATTGAATAGGAAGAATACAATACAACTGATATCATGAATTTCTATTAATGTTTTATTGATTAGTTTTTGTCAAGTATTTTGATAATCAGTTAATCGTATTTTTTTTTGATGAATCAATAATTAAAAGAATCATTAATTGCCATCCTCTTGTTATGTTTACTTGTATGTGACTTTAAGGATTATGAATAGGTTGTAAAAAGGAAAGAAAGAGCAGGAGCTCAGCTTCGGTAAAATCAGGTTGTATTAATTGCAGAACTGAGGGCTAATGTGAGTAGGATTTCTGGTTAATCAAATTCATAATAATCTCTGATGTTTGTTCTGCTCAACAAGATCTTACTCTGAGGTCCAAGCTTCATCCGCTGAGTCTGCAGCTTACAGAGTATGAACAGATGAAAGATTGATATTGTTTGGGCCGGGGGGGCGGAAGGATGTATGGACGTATGGCTGAATGGTTAGATAGCCCTAATCCTAGAGGTGGCCTAGATTAGAAGCCCTCCTTCAGCGGATAGAGTTGTTGACCTGTCTGTCACACTGTGCATGTGTGTGTGTGTGTGTGTGTGTGGACACTGTCCAGAGAACAATAGGCTCTTTAATGAGCGATGCTGCTTGGCCTCACGTCTGCATAAGTGATCCTAATACTGTACGCGTGCCAAACAGTACGAGCTACAAGCCAAACAGGCTGCTGACATGTGGACTCAGGGAGAAAGACTCTGAGACCGACGTGCTGACCTGAGATAATCCTGCGTTTACTGTCAACCTGGGTTCATATTGCTTCCAACCTGGGTTAAAAGTGAGGCTGCAACTGATGATTATTTTTATTTTTGGTCAATCTGTCAATCATTGTTTTTGAATTATCGATTTATTTTGCCCAAAAAGTAAAAAAAAAAAAAAAAAAGCAAAAACACTGCCCCTCACAATTTCTGAAAGCCTTGTTTTTTCTGAAGATATTCAAGTTACAATGATATTACCATGATACGATACCTTCCTTGATTCATTTACTACACTAATTGATTAATAGGATAATTGGTTGAAACATTTCAGCAGCCGCTTTTGATGGACTTTAACTTGACAGCTCTGTTCAGCACATATATTTCTACCCTTATTTGTATGTGTGGACCTGTGTCCGTGTCAAAGCTGATGTTAAGTTATGAACCCATTAGAGCCGTATTTTTTCCTCAACCACACGCTGAACTCTCAGGAAGAATACGACACTTACAGAGACATATTGCCTACATTGAGAGTTCCATAACTCAAGGACAAGAGCAACCTCAGATACTGTGAATAGACACTTAACAGCATACAGTAGACTGTAAACAAATATGCACGCTGACAAACCCAAAACGCACTTCAGAGCCACGCTGAAAGGTTCAGATGACCAAGGTCTAGGGGGGGAGGAGGGGGAGGGATGAGAGGGGAAGCCTTTTTAGCCACAAATTCAAGGATCATTTGCAGTCCCATTCAAGCTCTTGTTGCAGCCCCCCCCTCCATCCCTCACCACCACACACACCCCCTCCCTCCCCTCTTCAACCATTTGCGCTGAAAAGAAATACGCTCACAGAAGGAGGGGCAGCCCTGCCCTTCTGGGTGTGTGTGTGTGTGTAGGTGCGCGTTTGCATGGGTTGTGTGTGTGTGATAGATTGTGAGCGGATTGGACAATGGGAGGATTGTATGTGATCTATATTCATGTGGCACAGATTCAGTGGCCATGTGCGCACACAGCAGGCTGGGAACGATCAGACGGAGGAAGAGGGGTTGATGGAAAACATCCAGAGAGAAGAAAAAAATGTGATTTATATAAAGAAAATGAACACAAGCTTAATTTTTTTATTCTGGCGTTGGACACCTTAGAGAGCTAAATGATGGGCAGTGCTTTTAACTAATGGTGTTATGTTCTTTTACAAACCATAAAATGAGATCAAACGAGATGATCGTCAGTGTGTTTTATTGGCTCTAATGATGCTTCCTGTTTGCATTGCACTTTGCATGCAGGTGGAAGCTGCATCCTCCTGAGAAACACCTTGTGAAAAAGCTCACGTCTTGTACAAGCCAGGCTCTCCTGTAGGGGTGGCTCGTAGTTCAATTAGATGCATAAATATTCCCCAGATGGGTCTGTCGTAGTGGAGAAAACCGGCAACGTGCTGATTACTTTTGCCAGAGCAGAGCCGAGCAGAAAAGTGAGGAAAGCGTGTCGGTTCGTTCTAATAAAGCATGTTTAACTTTCAGCTATATCCTGAGTCCCGCAGAGGAAAGAAGAAAGAGAGTGTAGACAGAGAGAGAAAGACGGATGATGAGAAATAAAGGGAGAGGCAGCCAGAACTCCTTGGTAACCAAAGCACAGAGGAACAGAGGGGCCGGTCCTACACCCCTCCTGCTGTGTGTGTGTGTGTGTTTGTGTCTCCGAGGACTGGACTGCCTGAGGGAGGAGTGGTGGTGGTGAAGGGGGGAGTGGTGGACTGTGTGTGTGTGTGTGTGTGTGTGTGTGTGTGTGTTTAGAGAGCGAGATAGGGGTAGAGGCTCATTGTCAGCATAGTACACCCTCACACACACTCAAGCCGCCGTGCAGTGAGAATGTGAGCGGAGGACGCCAGCAGTCCTTCCTCCCCTCTTCTCTCTCGTATTCTCTGGATTTCTGGGGTTTTTTTGTGCCACTTTTTTTGTTAAAGAGAAAGACACTCAACCGGAATAATGGTGTTTATCGGGACCTCGTTAAAGTCTGTGATTAAATACTTCAAAAGAAAGGGTAAGATATGTTTATTCCTGTTCTATGTTGACCATCATATAAGTAGTTTGGACATGAAAAAGTAGAACAAATGAGCAGCACTTAATTAGAATTTGTCCTGTTTTGACATTTTGACAGGTTTGCAAATGTCTAAATTTCATACAGCATCAACTGATTTGAATTGAATTTGAAATCTTTTCTGTATCAAAAGTGGACACACGCCAGCTTTTAATATAATTTTAATACCACTGCTGGTTTCCTGTGGGCATGTTTCTTCTGCTGCTGCGTCTCCTGAGCCCAGAGACGACCCTCTGTTGGACCCTGTTACCAGGTGACCACCGGGCCAAGACTTCACAGAGGCGACGGCTATTAGTACTAAATGACCCGACAGTGTTTGGAAAGGTGGCAGCTGGAAACACTTAAAATCACACCCACTCTATTAGAAACAATTTTTCTGCTTCTTCCTGGAACAGTTTTGAAGTTTTTTTTTTAAATGTTTATTTAAATATCTCAGCTGATTTGAGCTCGATATCAAACCATACCAGGTGTGTGTGCCACGCATGTACAGTCGATTATGGTTAGGAGGATTAGTCAATGCTCAGAGGCTATTATTTTATCAGTGGCTGCGTATTAAGCATGTGAGGATGTTTAACAAAGACGTGGTTCATGCAGGGGAAAGCTGCTTGTGTCTGCTCTAATCTCAGGTGTATTTATAGCTGGTGTTTGTGTGTGTGCAGTCAAGGCTGAGGCGATATTGTTAATCATTAGCTCAGCGTTTTTGGACTTGTCACATCTTAACTTGCCATCTTGCACATGGCTGCACTTCGCCCCCGACCTGAGCTCCTTGCAGTCGAGAGGAGAGTGAGCTCCATGCTGAACAGAGTTCATATGTTCAGCTTTTTCATAACACACAGCGTTTTTAGACGTAGAAAGAAGTTAAATTACAATTTCATTTAGGTCTAAGGTTTAAAGCTACTACTTAACATATGACTGTCAAATGAATATCTTTTTTATCTATTTTGCCCTTTTAATGACTGTTATATCTCGAACATTGACCTGACCCTAGTCTGTGCTGACCCTTATGACAAAGTTGTATTATGCATGAAAGTCAATACCCTATTGGCTGTTTGCTGATCAGGGACCTAGTTCAGGATTAACAGAGATATTGTCAATACAATTTGATCACTGTTATTGATCACAACAGCTGATAACTCTGGTGTGTGTGTGTGTGCATACAGATGCATTTTCCAGGGATTACTGTATGCAGCCTTTAGCTCTGATGCACCTTGTAGCCCGCTTGTGTCCTTTCAGAGTTTTCAGTAGCCTGTTTGCTCTCGGCCTGTGTTTGTCGATGTGCGCAGGGAGAGCCGGGATGTCAATGGACAGAGGGATTAGTAGACTTCTGAAAGACTTTCGCGCCACAGTCCGGTGTGTGTGCGACTGTGTGTGTGTCTGTGTGTTGAGGGGCTAGAGGGTATTGTGGCACTGAAAGGCCTGATGTGGAGACTGATGCAGAGGGACAATACAGGCTTTGTGTCCATGGTCCCCATGTCCTTGGTCTCCTATAGTCTGGTTGAGGTCTATTCAAACCCCATGGTCAGAAAGGAGGGTGGGGGAGGGCTACCTGTGCTGAGTGTGTGCGGGAGAGCAAGAAATTTAGAAAGAAATTTTTTGGGTTGAGAAATGAAGTGTGTTTATTCAGCCGTACACAGCTGGGGTGTTGCTGCCTTGCTCATAGGTTTGTTGTGTTATTTTGGACTGGGTGGAACAGTGAGATTCAATCCAACTAGTTGCCTGTTTTTAACCTTTATCATTCACATTTCCACTCAGCTGTGTGTGTTTTGTGCTGTGTGTGTGTGTTTCGGTCTCGTGCTGCTCTCCAGTCCGGACTTGTGGTCAGAGAGGTTTTGCCTCGTGATGTATTTGATCGATTGTTCTGACCGGTGTAGACAACATGTGACAGTTACAGTGACACACCGTTTACATACATACACTATCCAACACACACCCTCATATGATGCACACATGTGACAAACCGTGCGTGTTTTCATCAGGCATTTGCCAATACTTCTTGGTTAGTCTTAGACAGGTATGATTATAAGAGGTTAACAGAACATTCATATTCTACATAATTTCCTGTTGCTTAGGAAAGCATGTGGTGGTTCTGCAGGATGTGTCCTGTCATCGGTGTTACACCTCAATCACTTGGTTGTAACAGCTTAAAGCAAACGAGCGCTGTTGGACTGTCTGTTACCATTTTTACACCCAAATTAGAGTGTGTAGGCAGAGTTGTTTAAATGTGCCTAAACCCACTAACATAGGCAATAGACTCCTTTCCCACTGCCAGTAGATGAGTTTGTCTTTCTGTTTTTTTTGGTTGGGTTTTTTTGGTGTGTCACATTCAATGTCACAAATGGTTCTTCAGTATTTCTTTCAAACTCAACGCTGACTGGGCGATGTCTCGATGCATGTTGGTCCCAGACTGTAAAAAACAATACTGTTCAACACGTGTCACAGCATCGAAAAAGGGGCAAAAATTTGCGTGTCCACCCAGGTGACTTTTTCCTTCACTGCTGATTGGAGCTGGAGAAATACCTGAGACTACTGCAGAGTCATTTGACCAGAGAATTAATGTCGATTGTACCCTTTCTCACTAAAGACAAAAGCCAGATGTTAGTGGGTTTTTTGTCCAGTGTGAAAGGGGTATACGTGTTGCATTTGTACATGATTAAGCATGCAACACATGCATAGGTTTGGAGGTAGCAGCACAACTGTGAAGTGTTTGGTGACAGAGTGTGTGGGGACATGAATAAACACAATGACCTCTCTGCTTTGTCGGAGAAGCAGTTAACGGCTGCTCATTCCTCAAAAAGCTGGAGAGACATTAAGGTGCCATGGGTCATCAGCAGCAGCAGCAGGACTTGGCACACAGGACTGTCTCTTATAAATCCATCCATAAAACTGTGTTCACATTAGTTGTACTCATTAGGACTCTTCACATTCACATTAGGTTGGTTTGGTCACAGAAGGTCAGTGTTGATTCCTGTCAGAGGTTATCTGTAAATCAAAGCAGTTACACTCGAACAATTTGCACTCCATTTGGACTCCACCCTATGCCTCTACCTCAGGGGCCCTCTGTCCTCCCCCGACACACACACACACACACACACACTCATGATGCATCCTACCATGGCTTATTAGCACCTGTGAAAAAGCACTCAGACAAACACTCCACACTACCAGCCCCTTTCTTGACCCGCCCCCCTCCTCTGGGCTCCTCCAGTCATCTCCCTCAGTCCCAGTCAAATGGACATGTTGTGATGGTCAGGACAGGGACAAACAGACATCAGGCTTAACTAACATGTGGCTAAATGGAGATCGTCTTACATCCACGATCACCAACTTTGGCTTGGATACGCTCACTTGGTAAGCTCTAACTTTCTGGAAGTGTGTGTGTGCGGGTTGGTTGATATTTAGACTTGTTGTTGTTTTGCTGACATTTGTATTCAGAGTGGTTCACAAAGGCAACATGGGAATGAGCCTCAATTCCTGAATCATCAGCATTGCAAGCCACCACCAGTTGTGAGGGAAACAAAGAAAAGCACATTTGATAATGCCTGACTGGGAGGAATGCTCTTGAAAATTACAAAAAGCACAGAGAACAAGGAAGAAGGGTTGTTTGTCTCTATCTTTTAAAGAAAAGGACAGTTGGATGTCTTGGCCAGCTGTGTGAGTTTATTGATTTTTAAATGGTTTTCTTGAGATGTAGCCAGCTGTTAAATAAGTGCTATTGTGAGCAGCATTGTTGTGTTGCCTTACTGTAGGGGTTTCAAAAGGTTGAAAGATATTATTTCTGAGCTGGATATCATCTGGTTAGCGCTTCCCTCCAACTTACTCTGCATCCCTCCTCCCCCTCTGACTTGTGTGGCCTCCTGCGTGATGTCTCAGATACGTGTCATGTTGTTGGTGTGTAGTCTGACGCCTCGATGCAAAGCACCTCCTTCCCCTTCCTCTTCTCCACCAAGTATAAATAAACCCCTCTACTCCTGCCTGCTCAGGACATGTTCTATAAAAATGTGATATATTTCAACTGTGTTTCTGTCTTAATGTGTCTGAATACAAACTTGCTCTTGAAGATGATGCATTAAAAGATCCTTCTGGAGCTCCACTTTAAATTTGAAATATAACTCAAGATGAACTAACTTGATCTGTGTGTCTCTGCAGCCGTGTCTAACCTGGACGAGGAGAGCAAGTGGACAGTTCACTACACGGCTCCGTGGCACCAGCAGGAGAACGTCTTCCTACCGGGCAGCAGGCCGCCCTGCGTAGAAGATCTCCACCGTCAGGCCAAAGTCAACCTCAAGACCGCCCTGAGAGGTAAGGATCATTCGAATAGGACCAGGACGTAATCACAGACAAAATCAGGGTTAGTTTTGCCACTCATGTGGAGAAAGTGATTACTGTGTGTTTGTGTTGTTTCAGATTTTTCAGATAAATATAACCTAATAAACAACCTATGAAGGGAAACAACTCCCACAGCCCTCTAAACTTTGAGAATTCATTAACCACAATTTGGTAAATCTTTAAACTTAAAAATGATCAAAACAAACATTAGAAAAGCTTGATTGATAATAGATTATGTGTATTAGGGCTGCAACTAACAATCCATTTTAATAAACAATGAATTAATCTGTAGATTGTTTTCTCGATATGTGAATTAATTAAGTCCAGTGCGATGCAAGAGTTACATTTGATGTGTCCCATGATGTGTCCCCCAATCCTGTCGCACTTACTCATGAATCAATTGTTTCAATTATAGTTCAAATAAAGCTTCTAAGTTTCTAATATTTCCAGTAGTTTTTTTATATCCATATAAGCCAAATCAACCAAATATACACACAGATCTCACTCTTTGTCTCTCGATGTTATTTGTCATGGCGTCAAGGTAAAGATCAGCTGCGTTTGCTCACAATGTTGTAAAAATGCCCAAACCTGTAATTTGAGTTTATCCAACAACACAACAGTGTGAGATCCCCTTCCTCCTGTCCGTCTAGTACAGTTAGAAGGAGACAAACACAGTGTTGTTGTCCAACAAACGAACACAGGGAGTGAAGTCACAGCCGAGTGACAACTGTTTAATATTCTCACAACAGGAAGTGGGAATACCAGTAAATACCGTCACCTGTTCTTACTGACAGTTCCTGGGAAAGTTGTGTTTTCCACCCATTTCTCAGATACCAGTTTGACAGGCAGGTGTGAGAAAAAGCAGAGCGTGGTGTGTGTGTTATGGGTGTGTATGTGTCCGTACATGGGTGGATGTGTTTACATGCGAGGGTGGCCTTGTGTGCCAGCAGATAAAAAAACTGATAAAGAGTGATAAATGGGGAGGGGCTGGTTGTAACCTGACGCATACGGTGTGTCACCTGCTTTTACACACACACACACACACACTGTAGGTTTTCTTTGTCTTTCCCATTGTTTCACCCCTGTGCTGTTGCTGCTGCCTATTACTTCCTACAGTATTGATGTCACTAGGTACGCAAACACCACCTGGGAGGTTGCATTAATTCAGCCACCCCCCCCTTTTATCCTGTCACCATCCTGTCATCCTGTCACCACCACCCAGCCCCGGGGGTTCGAACTGAAAGCCAACAGGTGTCCACTGAGAGCACCTGTCCTGTCCATTTGAGTCTTGATGTGTGTTTCAGCTCTTTAATTCCTTGTTCAGAGTGGATGTTACACACCTAGATACAACCCAGCCTTAACAAATTACATTTAGTGTTTTCTTAGTAGTTAACATTATGTCCAAATACATCAATACAGCCGTCTCTGTAACAATTACACTTCCAGAATTTACATTTGTCATAGTAAAAAGATAAAGGTATTTTATAATTTAGAGCTTCTATCAGGAGGTTAAACCCTTGTTCTCATGCACGTGTAACCAGTCACCAAATCCAGAGCCGCCAGCGTGAGCACAGCAAGGTACACGGGTACTGCTTCCTGTTCTGCAAAGCACAATAATCGATAACCAATCAGATGGCGATGTGCATCCACTCTGTTGTTCCTTTCACACTCTCACACTGCTTTCAAATTGTGTTTTAGCCACGTGGCTTTCTCAGGCGGCTGGCGAGTTACAGAAAACGTCCCAACAGGTCGAAATACATCAGGGAGGTTACGTAACAGTCGTGTGACGGTTGTCAATAATATTCCGGGAATCATGCATCAGCTGTAGAATTAGAAACGAAATGAAGGGTTTATCTTCATAATCTCATCATAATCGTTCATTCTCATCATACTCCGCTTCACATGTAGCATTGACAAATAAGTTCATGAACATTAAAACACCTATAATTGATATTTTTAAATCTGAATCTGCAGTTCTCCACCGCTTCACAGACCTTTATAGAGAGAGTGTTTCGCCGTCCAGCTGCAACTTTACTGTTTTGGTTCACTCTGAGAGCTCACAACATAGTGCAGCACTTAGCAGCTAAAGAGCCAGATATTTCCCTCTGGAGCTGGTGGAGACCAAAAACAGGGTTAAACAACGGTGAATATTGGACATAGATTGATCAGGTTGCCCAACTCATGACTCCAGATGAATGGTAATGTTGCTCCATTGAGTGCTGGATGTGTGAATATGCAACAACTTTAAGGTGTTGTATGTCAATGTGCAAAATGCTGCCCCCAAGTGGCATCAGTTATCACAGGTTTAATGAGAAGTTGCACCAGAAATACTAATATAACAATAATATATGGTGGCTCAAACAGCAAAGAAGACACAAGGTCATTGGGTCACTGACACATAACCAGGATCAAATAATATTTTAAAATGTAATTATGGTTTATTACAGGTTAATCAGGCTCCAAACAGATGTAGTTTTCCACATGTCACATTAGACCACCACATATCTGTCCTCAATATCCTTCACTCTTTATGCTCGTCCTCGCTCAAGTCACTTACAGGTCCCCTCCCTTCAGTTCTGCCTGGCAACAAGCGGCGCTCGGCTCATCAATGCTTATTTATTTTTATCAACCATCCCCAATCACGCCGCACCAATCATCTTAACAGCTCCGCTCCCCGTCATCATCCTCATTATCATGGCGCTTTCCAAATCCCTTCTTCCACACCGCTACCACATCAGCTTGTTGTTACAGTAGCTACCTTTGCCAGCCCCATTAGGATCCATTAACTGACAGTATTATACATGCACCAGCGTGTCTCTCCACAGAGACGGGCTGTAATTAGCCGTGGAGATAGATGGCACATAAAAGGGATCAAATGCAGCATCACTGAGGTGCCAGGCGAGAACTGATGGTTCACATGTGGCACTCACCAAAAGGGATTTTGAATGTGCATCACACACTGAATAAATCCCAAAGATGCAAGATAAAAGAGCAGGAAGGTTTTAATATTTGTATGCATCAGGGATAATATGCAGACAAAAAAGACATGATTGTTATATGATATACTACCAATGTTGTATAGAGAGACATGTTTAAATTTTTCATATTAAACATATTTAAATAGGAATGTTCATCCTTCTGGTTACAGGCATCAGCAAGCACACACACACAACCCTCAACTGTGTATGTAGCTGAGGCTGTAGAAGTAGCATTACATGAATATAATTAGTGATTAAAAGACTGGGGGAGGATTCATTTGTAGATATTTGCAGAGGGAGAAGGAGAGAGATGATGTGCTAAATGCCCCTTGAGGGGGGAGGGGGGGGCAGTTCTGCCATCTGTGTGTGACAGACTGAAACTGATACCCCCTCCTCTGGTTACACACACTCATTTATAAACTCTTCTTATCACACATTGGCATACACACGCTCACACACATACATCACAGCCCCATCACAGCAGGTGGTGACGGGAGGAAGTGTGAGGAGCGTTTGGCAGCATCCGACAGGGACGGCACTCACGTGACAGAGACCGGCGCATTCCAAGTCTTTGTCTATATAACATGTTCCTCTGTTTGTGCCTGTCGTGCAGAATGTGACAAGTTGAGGAAAGATGGTTTCCGGAGCTCTCAGTACTACTCTCAGGGTCCCACCTTTTCTGACCCCGCACAGTCCACCAGCAGCCTGCAGGACGACGAGGATGATGACAACGATAAGAAGGTACACACAAGCACAAACACTGCACACAAATGCACACACAACTGTCCAGGTGTCAGTACATTTTGAGTTGAGCCGATTCAGCAGCAACTCACCTCCAGTGGTTCAAACAGTGTCAGCCTGCCCTCTAGTGGTCAGACATGAAAATGCACATTTTTCTCAGTCTCCGTCTGAGTTTAGACAAGTTACTTCTAAAAAGAAAGTTATTAAATCAGTTATTGCCAACAAGTATACCCTCACTTGTTGACATTGCACTAATCAGCAACATCAGATTTTTTTTTTTGGTTTATGAGAATTAATGGTACATAGACAAATGCCAAGACTCACATTTTGTTAAGACTGTCAGCATGAATCATGAAGAAGTAAAGCTGAATTAAGGTTTAATTCACTCTGGATTATTTGCATCTTATTTTCTGACCTGTCATTTTTCAGACAAAGCTAAATACACAGAGGGAATAAACACCTACAGGCTTCTGTTGTTTCCCCATTATACTTGTCTTACCTCTGCACTTGGTGGGGCTGTTGTTTGTCTTAATGTCACAGTGCTATAGGTAAGAGGGTGAAACATGGAGAGAGAGAGAAAGAGAGGCAGAGGTGGAAAACAACTATTATTTATTGTTCTTTTTACAGGCAGACCATTAGTGTGAAGTGAAGTGTAAATGGTTTGACAGCCAGATATGCCTCCTCTCCTCACCTCTCCTCTCCCTGTGATATGAGGGTTCCTAAATGGGTCTTATTATCAGGGTCTCCTTTGTGCCCCAGAGCCCCTCGATGGCAGCCACTCGTTTCATGCCTGCCTCAACCCTTGACCTTCCTAACATGCTGTTGTTGTTCCAAACTGTCGACTCCCATCGCTCGTTATCTGTCCTTCTTTCTGCACCCTCACCGTCCTTCTCTTCAACCTGACCCCTCCTTCTCGCTGCCTTCCTATTTTCCTCTGTTTGTCCCCCCTCTCCTCTCTTCCCCCATCACTTCCTGTTGTCCCGAGGCCAGTGAGCCTAAGTTTGCCTGACAGCAGCTTCAAAAGGAGAAACAGGGCTCCTGGTTGAATCACAATGATGCCGAATAACGAGCCATGCTTACCACCAAACCATTGCTCAGATCCTTTCTTTACACCCCCACTTTCTCCCTCTGTCTGTTGCCTCCCCCTGTTTATCCATCCATCCGTGTCACATTTTTATGAAAGCTGTAATAGCCATCTTTTCCAGCCAGTCTCATGTTAGTGGCTGTCAGGATAAACAGTGATGGACATAGCGAATAATTTCTGAATGTACTCGGTAGATTCTGGACAACTTTACTCCAGCAATTTTCAAGCTCTGACCAACGAAATCACACAGATGATTTCCAACCACCTGTTTTTTTTCTATGTCGGAAAAGCTCAACCTCTTCCAGATGCAGCCTGGGAAATGTTGGGTGATGCAGTGAAAGTCTGCCCCTGGAACTGATCTGTAATCAGAACAATTTGGGATTATTTGTGTTCACTGTGCTCTTTCAACCTGCCAAAATAATTTTTCAAAATCTCAGATGGACACTGACTTAAACATTCAGCAAACTTGAAATTGCTGATTTTCCGTTGGCTAACAGCTCAATTTTAAGCCTGGATGCTGCAGTAATACGTCGTTGTCTGTTGCCTCTCGGCAGTAAATTCTGCTTCAGGACCGAGGACTGTTAGTGTGTGAACGCAGTTTAACGCACGAGTGATTCTCTCTCTTTCTCCTCGCTGCTGCTCTCATGCTTTTATCCTGCCATCTCCAGCCGCTCCGTCAGTTTACTCTGATAGATGCGAGTGTGTGTCTCTGTGTGAGTGTTTCCATTTGGGTTTGATTGCTCATGAAACATGTTTACAGCACCACAGGCTTGTAAAGGTCACAGCAATGTAATGTATTAAAGTCTGTTTGTGTGTGTCAGTATATCCCGTACAGTCTGTCACTTATAGTTATGGACAGTTTTCTATTCTCTATAATATTCTGTTCACACTCACATTTTCTTCTCTCGACGTTTTACCTTGACATTTCTCTTCATCCATCAGTGCTCTAAGTCGATGTGACAACATGTTTGTTTCCCATTGCCTTTTATTACTGCACATCGTATTTCATCCCTCTCACCTCTGTCTCCCTTTTCCTGTTTCGTCTCTCTTTCTCTCTCTGCATTTGACTCTCTTCATCCTCCCGTCTCAGTTACCTGTCACTGTTATTCTTTTTCGTTCCTTGTCTCTATTATCTTTCTCCCCTCTGCCCTGTCTCCTCTCCTCTCCTTTCACCTTTCTTTTCTTCCCATCTCTGCTCTCTTTCCCCTCCTTTTTGCTCCACTTCATGTTTTCAAGTCTTAACCCACTCTTCCTCTTTCACATGTAGTCCACAGCGTCATCAGCGGAGGACGACAAATCTCAGCTCTCTATGAGGCCTCAGACCCCGCTGGGTGAAGGAGGGGAGGGGTCCGAGGTTGACGGACAGGTGGTATGGAACAAGGCCGCCCCCCTCCCCACCCCAGAGGAGAAGATGAGGCAGACGGCCAAGGCCGTGCCCACAGACATAGTCGCCATCAACGTCACAGGTATGACCTCTTGGCAATCACAGTCGACCATTTTGTCCACATATCAACCGTTAGAGAGTAGCGACAAATCTCCATCAGTGTTGGTAGTGGAAAACAAGTGTCCTCGTCCTCTAGTTCCACATTGAGTAGCAATAGAAAGATCAAACTACTTTGAGTTTGATCTGGTCTCATTCACCCCCAGTGTCTGTTCTGTAACATTAACCTCTCACCGCCAATCACACATTTTGTTTTGTTTGACTTAAAGGAATTTTCTTTTGGACGTTTACTTGATTGCTGTTTTGCTGAGAGTCAGATGAGAAGATCAATATCAATCATCAATATCAATTTCAAACAAGAGCAAGATCTGTATAATATTTATCATTTACACCATCTTGCTATTATTTGATTAACACTAAATACAAAGTACAGCTGAGGTTGATAGGAAAACCAGTAGTTGTGCAGGTAAAAGTATTACAATGAAAACAATAAATCTTTGACTTGATGGTGGCAATAGATGAAAAGTCAGTGGATTAGCAAACTTATTATTAGCAAACTTATAAACTTATCTATTTCCCAGCCAAAAATGTCAATGTGCTGGTGTCAGTATAAGAAGGATATCTAGGGATCACCACAGTCAGTAGGACTACAAATATCTGTACAGACGTTCACGGCAATCCAGCCAATCCTTGTTGAGATATTTAAATTTGGACCAAAATATTGGACCGTCATTGACATCTGTAGAGCCACACCACCACAATGGCTAATAAAAATACCATATTAACTTGACATATCTTGTGATTTTATTGGTCTTCTCATGTAATTCTACACAAGGCAGCAAAAAGGGAACGAGCCAAACAAGCAAAATGTCAGACTCTTCCTTTAATCAACCCTCTGTGGCTGAGTGGATGCAGACTAATCAATTACAGTATCCAGTCATCCACAGAGGGAAAAACTGCATGTGTCAGTCATGGATGTCTGCCTCTCCTCCTGCACCTCTGTGTATATTCTCCTCTTCCTTCATGCTTGTTGGAGACTGACCTTCACCCTCCTTTATGCGCGTGTGAGAGAGCACTTGTGTGTGAAAATCGTTTGACAGCTTATCCGAGGGTCAAGGCTTCTCACCGACTTTATGTCAGATCACAGGGCGTTTGACAGATGAACACTCGTACGCAGCAGAACATGTTGACGCGCAATTCCCCTGTTAGCATGTCACAGCTTTCAGTGCGATCTGCCACACACAGGCCACACACATACTTATTGATGTGACATCTCATTTAGACAGTTGTGATGATCAATATACGAGGCTATAGCTTGTTTGATGCTTCACTCATAAAACATAAACTTATATCGGACAGATATCTTGTATGAGGTGTAAAAAAGATGAACAGCTGCACCAAAAATCACAGTATCAGCATCTGAATTTTGCTGTTGTCAAGGCCAATATAAGTGCGATCCCATCATCCTTTACACACTAATGAGAGTTTAATGTGCTCCTACTCCACACAAATCACTGTTGACTTCATCTCCTGCCACTTTAGATTACTGAGACAGACAGAGTAAAACGCACAGACGGAGACAGAGAGAGCGAGATCGGGGACTTTTCTGTCACTTTGAGGGCGATTGTGATGGACACTATCTGCCCTCATATCAATTTCTATTTCCCTAACGCCTGCAGGCTGTCACCAGCTCACCAAATAGCAGAAGGAAGATCAGCTCCTACTGAGATATATTGCTCTTCCTTCAGGCTAACTGGACAGAGACTGAGAAGGATATTGAGAAGAATGAAGGACTGTGTGTCAATGTGTGTTTTTTGGTTCCCTCTTGGGGACCTTTTCCGTCATAAACACCATGACCAGTAGTTCTCATGGGGACCAAAGCTTGGTCCTAATGAGGCAAAATGTCATGTCTGAAGGTCCTGGTTAAGGTTAGGGTTAGGCTGTCCACAGTGGAAGTCTGTCCTAGCAATGATAGCTGTGCAAACATGTGTGTGTGTTTGTGTGCTTGCTTCACTTCCTATCTGTCCTTTGCATGTGTTTTTGTCATAGTAGCATGATGTCTACATCTCACGCATCTTACATGCATGTTTACACTTCAGTCACTCATGTTCAGAGTTGGAAATCAACACAAACCATCAGCCAAAAATTCTAAAAATGGTTTTCTTTGCCAGACTCTTTTTGATCAGAAAATGACAAAAACATTTTCTCCCTCTCTTCTAGTGGTTTAATGCAATGTAGATACTTTTGGTTGTATCTGCCCAAGTTGATATATTTGCCTCTGAGGTTTCTGCCTCTGTCAAAACAAATGGAGGTAAATCAAATTTGTGGTGCTCACAGCATCGAACACTTACATGAAAGAATGAACAGCAACATATGAAACATGTCGATGTAGACTGAACTGTCAACAGTTTTTTTTGGTACAGAATAAATGTTTCTGTATTATAGGATTTTTTAAACCTCCAAATATTGATATCCTAATCATCCAACAGTCAGGCTATAGTTTTCAGAGGATCTACTTTTTAGTCTCAATGAAAACTGTTCATAATGTAACAGAGACATGCTTTCTGTCAACAGATTTGCTGTTGCACTTTTAAAAAAGCAATTTTTCAATGCTATGAGCATTCATTTTCACTGTATTGGGGTGGCACCCGAAAATGTAAAAGAGATATCTCAAAACCTGGGCACATAAAACCAAAACTATCCACATGGCTCGATACCACTAGAGGGAGGAGAGAAAATGTTTCTTCATATTTTGGTTGAACTGACCCTTTCCCCTGATGTTGCATGTTCAACTGAAAAAAAAAATGCATGTTGTTGAGTTTGTTCCTTCCAACTAACTTCTGTTTGCCTGTGTGTCCGCCTGCCTTGCTCTCGCCCTCCCGGCTACCAGGGGCAGTGTTTGACCGCCAGGCGAGCATCCGGCGCTCCCTCATTAACACTGACACCGTGTCCCGCCGGCCCAAGAAGGTCAAACGCAGAAAGACTATATCAGGTCTGCCTGACAACATCAACCAGGAGCTAGGTATGGATCACTGTGGGGCAATATGATGCCCTCTACTGACCACAGACCTGTACCAACACTCTGGACACGCATTCTTCATTATTTCACTGCTTCTTATAACCTTACTCGCTATGGGTTTATCACGAACATCTGTATACAGTGAGTGGAGAATGAACTCACCCTACCAGTTTTGTTCTGAGTAAGTCACACTGAGAGGGAGAAAATGACACATGCAAGTCCACAGTGTTGGATCAAGGCCGTGCAGTTCAGTTTTTTTCTTCTCCACTGCCAGGAACCAGTTATGAAAATCCTTTTCAGTAGTTTTGTGGTTTGAATTTTGCCCTTTTTCCTCCTCTAGAAACTTTTGCCTTCGTAGAATCTCATTTTAGACTTTGCCAGTTGGAAAATCATGTCACATAGGAGAAGTTAAGTGCAGGGTTTGCCATTCTTAAGCACATATTGTGCCATAATCCTTCAGGGTCAACGTTCTGCAGCCCCTTTTCTGTGAATTGTGTGTGTGTTAATTATGTGTCTCTGTGTGTGCCTTAATCCTGGAGCCATATTGATAATCTTTGCATGTGTCCCACGTGTGTCTTACTTACCAGCATGTACTGATTATGAGACAATGGACGATGATCACCTAAAAAGCCCCACAACACCATCATTTTCAGAACACATGATCCTCAAACCCTCCAAACAAGACGAGGGCTAAATAACAAATGTGAAGGTTCCCTACCATTAGTTACTCTGTTGAGCTGGGTGTTAAGCGAGCACTAAGCTCGCTAAGCTGACACTGTGCTGATGCCACCGCATGGGTGATGTTTATTTACACGTCTCTGAGCTGTAGCATGGCAGCAGTGTTTAAGGAGAATGTCATTTCTCTGTGCGATAAGATCACCAGGGCTGATAGGAAAAGAGCTTTAAAGTCTGGTTAGTGCCCAGCTGACGACAGCCTCTGAATGTCATGATTACTGGGTCGGGGTAATTGTCCCAGTGCTTCATCCCTCCCTCTCCATGCACTAGAGCTGCCTGCGAAGTAGACCTGCAGCTTAATCTATCGCAGCAGCAGCAGCAGCCAAGCTGTCACTCCAGCTTTTAGCAAAGGAGGAAGAGAGTGTATCTGTGGTTTAGAGAGAGCGAGAAGGGGGAGAGAGAGAGAGAGAAGAAAGGACGCACAAGTGTGTATGTTTTGGGGGACGAGCATCAACAGGAGAGCCACCACAGATGGGAGACACACTAGACATCCTCTCTGGTTTTACAACTCATTCTTCAAATTGTTTGTTTACTAGCCGGTATGTTCGTTGTGTGTGTGTCTTTGTGATAGCTGCCTTTCTGTGTGTCCTTGTCTCTAAATCTATACGCATATTCTGTGTGTTCGCTCCTGTATGACAGTGCATGACCATGTCAACACTGTGTATGTGTGCACATGTGTCTTTGCGTCCATGTGCTGTATGTGTTTGTTTCTTTGTTGGCTGCCTCGTATCTTACCAGCTGTCTGTCCTGGACCCCAGCGGACTATTCGCTTTTCTATCAGACTGAGCCAGAGCCATAATAGGAGGGGAAGCATAGCAGGGAGTCTGTCTTCACTCACATCCTTTCCTCCTTAATGAAGAAGACCAGAAGTTATTAACGCATGAGACAGGGATACAGCAAATCAAATTAATTAGCTTCCTGTGACCACAGTTTATTGACAGTGCAGCCAAAGGAGAAGAAGGCATTGTGGCTGTTATAACGAGGATAGAGAAAGGTAGTGGAGCAAGAAGAGAAAACGAGAGATATTTTGAATAATCGTGTGTTTATCTTATTTTCTTTCTTCCTTTGACAGCAGCAAAAGGACACGGCGGAGATCTCCGGCCACATTCCATGTTCATCCCGGGACAGTACTCCACCTTGGGCAGAGTCGTGGGCATCAACTCAACGCTCCGACGTTCACACACCAGAGACTCCAGCTGCCAGACAGAAGAAGTGAAGATTGTGCCGCCATCCATGAGAAGAATTCGGGCCCAGAGAGGACAGGGAATCGCTGCTCAAATGGCCGGCATTTCTGCCTCCTCCTCAACAGGAAGTATATCCATCTCCAGTAGCGACAGCTCCGGGATCTTGATGCTGCCACATCACTTTAACGGAGATCCTTCCCGTTTTCACAGTCTGCCCCGACAGGGCGCCAGGGTGTCCCTCAGTGCTGACCCCATCTACAGCAGCACCCCCATAAAGTCAGAAGGGCAAACTACACCTCAGAGGCAGATTGGAAAACTTCAGGTTGACGACACAGTGGTGCACATGAGAAACGCCCCAAGGACAGGCACACTGCCCAGGCCCAAGTCTCAGGAGCTGAGGGGGACACAGGGTAATGATTGGGGTGGCGGTCCAGCATGTGTTGTCTCCCCACATGCTGCCTATTCCACCTCACTCATTCCTAATGCCACTCTGTCTAGCTCCTCTGAGGTCATTACCCTCAACACCTCTGGACAGCTCTCCCATTCCCCAACCTCAGCTTACCCCACAACTCGGCCACTCAGTTTGGCTTCCTCCACCAACACTGACCCACTGATCTCCAGTCCAGCAGCCTTCACCCACAGCTCCACCTGTCCAGCCTTGGCCACTTCTACCCCCACTCGTGCACCACAGGATGGTGGTCTGACAGTTGCAGCACCTGCTAGCGAGTCAGGGCACTCGGACAGCAGCGTACACAGCCACAGCACCTTGGCCCCCACGCCGCCATCCTGTCAGACAGAGGAGCAGTGGATCTATGACACACCAGAAAATGTGGTGGTTCCACACCGCACTCTGACCTCCAGCTGCTCCACTCCTATAAACCAGCTGTACAGCAGCTTGGACCTCTCCTCCAGGACCACCACTGACTCCAGCTCCCTCTATTCCCAAGACAACGATGGATACTACACCTCCATGCACATGGACTCTGGCCTGCGCTCTCGCAGCCACGGCAGCGGGCATGGTGCAGCAGCTGGACGAGCCACCAGGCATAGCATGTACGAATGCCGCGAGATGGCCAATCAGGAAGACTCTGGAAGCTTGTACAGCGATCGGTCTCTGTCTCGCAGCATCTCCCTGCGCAAGTCCAAGAAGCCTCCACTGCCCCCAGCTCGTACAGACTCTCTTAGACGCAAACCTGGCGCGAAAAAACCAGTGGGAGGCGTTAGCGCCATCAGCGGCGTTAACGAGGCAAATGGAGCCATGCTCAACGAGACTCTAATTGCCAGCTTGCAGCAGAGCCTACAGATGGGGCTGAGAGGGGGGAAAGGAAAAGGGGCCTCACCTTCTTCACCCTCTCACAGCCCGAGCAGCGACTACGATGACCCTTGGTTGCTGCGACCACGCAGTCAGAGTAGCATCAGTGCAGGCAGCTCTGCAGCGTCGCTAGCAGCTAACGCAAACTGTGGAGGTGTGTCCAATGTGTACTCACTGTGCCATGTGACGCCTGCTCACAGCGAGACCAGCAGCTTGCGCTCAGACTATGCAGATTCCTGGGGCTACTACATGGACTACCCTCATAACCACGGAGACCAGAGGGCTCAGACTCCTCCGGCCCATACTGCAGATAACATGTCGGCTGGCACTCACCCGGGAGAATTACATAACGGAGGTGAGATTCACAACAACAGCCAGGCACCTGGAGCTCCAGGACAGGAGGGAGAGGTGGCAGTGAAGCCCAAATTGTCCACCTCCTCACCGGACAGGGTGCACAGACTAACCTCCCCATCCAGCGGCTACTCTAGCCAGTCCAACACCCCCACAGCTGGAACCCCAGTGCCCTCGTTCGTCAGGTCCATGTCTCCCTCAGGCAGCCGGCCAAAGCCCAAAGTGCCAGAGAGGAAATCATCTCTCCTCTCCTCTGTATCCATGTCCTCCTCATCCACCTCCCTCTCCTCTAACACCTCTGACTCACTCAAAAGCTCTGGACCACCTCCTCCACCACCTCCACCACTGCTCCTGTCCTCCTCAGCTCCCAACACCCCTCTCAGCCCACCTCCACCCTTCCCTCCCCCTCTACCGCCAAGTTCCACTGCAGGCACTCCTCTGCTGGGTCCCCCACTACCAACCACTCCACAGGGTGCAACTCTGAGCCCACCCCCTGCCTGCTCCACCTCCCCAGAATTCCCTCCTCCTCCATCCCCTGAAATGCTAATCCCCCCCAGTTCATCCTTCAATGGGAGCTTCAGTCCTCCCCCTCCACCTCCCCCTCCTGTCCCCTCCATGGGGCCCCCTCCACCTCCTCCACTGCCTGCTTTTGTCCCACCTTCCTCCTCCCCATCTTTTGTAAAGGCGGTGAAGGATGCTCCTAAACCAGCTCTTCCCAACAGCCCCGCAAATTCATCTAAGCCCCTGATCACCCCGTTTGCACTGCAGAGTGTTCAGCTTCGCTCTGTTAAACGGCCAGAGAAGGAGATTAACAGCAAATCAGACCACACCAAGGCTCAGGAAACAGGGGTGGACCTCCTTCAGGGTCTAAAGCCCCAGACCCTGGAGAAGACTCGCTCCCTGGAGCATCCCACTGTGTTCCCTCTGTCAAACTACTCCCCAGAAGAAGATTTACGTAACTCCTCACCCTCGCCTGTGTCAAAGCTCTTAGAAGAGTTGTCCTTAGACTGCAGCATCACAGATTACACATCAGATAGCGCTGTCATAAATGGAAAAGACGAGGATCAGAGTTACTTTCTCATGAATGGAACAGAAAAAGTTGAAGAGCGGGAATTGTTGCCCAGTCCCCCACGGAGCTCCCAAAACTCTCCTGTCAAACAGAAGCCCCCAGCAGTCTCCAAGAAACCCAAAATCTCTTTTGTCCCACCATTTAGCTCCCAGCAAATCAGCGAACAGGTTGTATCTCAGCATGAGGACACAACAAGCCTGTCACAAACAGAAGACCAAGTAGATGCGCTGCTAAGACAAAAAGAAGAGGAGAACGAGAGTAAAAGTGAGCAACAGGAGGAAGAAGAAACTTCAGAGAGCTCCAAGCCTCTGGCAGAGAGCAGTGAAACATCCACAGTAAGCCGGGATGAGTCCCATATCTCTGCTTCTGACAGCCAGGAGACGAGTCTCGACCATGGACCGTGCACCAATGGTGAGGCTCATGAAGAGGAGGAGGAGGAGGAGGAGGAGGAGGAGGGAGATGGAACAAGTAGCACGACTGGATCCATCAGCTCCAAGGAGGACGACACTGGTGAGTCTGACTGAAATTAATTTTGAGGTGGTTTTAATTTATAATGCTTTTTTCCCCACACAAAGTAGAAACATGCAGAATTTGAGACTAGTTTTAGATGGTGTCACTCAAAACCATTTACTTATCAGTTAAGCCCATTAACAAAATCCTATATGGTTCGTAGTGCTGCTGCCTGCGAGCTGTGTGGCCAGCTCTTCAGGCAGCTGTAAAAAATCATTTTGCCCTCGGAAGCAAAGGATCCAAACTTAAAACCACAAGCTTTAAAAGGTTTGAAAACTGTGAAAATAGCGCAGGAGAGACGGCTTATCTCTGGGACAGCACTGCTGCAGCCTCTTGAATTCATGCTCCCTCACTCTTCTACTCATCCTTCTATATTTCATATGCAGAGATCTCTTGTGGTTACTGTCCCTTCGCTTTTCCCGCATTGCTATTTTTCTCTGCCCCCCCACCACCACACACCTCAGCCTCCACTGTCTACTCGACTCCTCTCCACCATCCATCCTTATTTCCAAATATCCATTTTTGCCTCTCTGCTTCTCCCTCTTCTTTACTGTTAATCTCTCGTCCTCAGTCAGCCCCTCTCTCTGTCCTGCTCTCTATCCATCCCTTCTTCTCTCTCTCCGAGGTAAGGGAGGGGGCAAAAGTCCCAAGGGAGATGCTTTTTTCGTGGTTGGAGGAAGAGGGGGAGGGGCTGCATCGTATCAGAGGGGAGGGGAACAGATCGGGTAAGGGGATGAAGGGGAGGATGGGGAGAGCGTAAAGTGAGACAGCCTGCAGCGGCTCAGGCAGTCGAAGCGCAGACGTGAACGCGGAGGTTGAGAGGAGGAGGAGGAGGAGGAGAAAAGAGGCTAAACTAGAAGAGAAGAAAAGAGAGGAGAGGAAATCTAGAGACAATAAGAGAATGTAAGAAGACAGTCCGGCACCTCCTCCGTGCCACTTCAGACTTTATAGGCAGCCAGGTTAATGCGATGGGATGCTGGATTCATGTGTGTGTTGTCCTGAGTAAACCTGAAGTGTGTGCTCTCCTGTAACTGTGTGTGTGTGTAACTTGTGTGTCTCAGGTGAGGTGTTCGAC
This sequence comes from Holacanthus passer, assembly GCA_025331565.1. NCBI lineage: Eukaryota > Metazoa > Chordata > Actinopteri > Pomacanthidae > Holacanthus > Holacanthus passer. The sequence goes on from JAFREQ010000034.1 coordinate 4,272,690, forward strand.
TCCAGTACGGCTGAATCGTCTCCGGCCCCGTCAGCCAACGGGGCCTCCAAGGAGAACATGGTGACCCCGACTCCCTCGCGGGCCCGAACCACTGAGGACCTCTTCGCCGCCATTCACAGGTACCACGATGCATTTATGCCTGTTGTCACTCCTTCGTTTACTATTACTCCAACTTCTTTGCTCTTCACCAATATCATTTATTCCACTGAGATTGAGTTTATATTTCCTCTTGCACTCCGTCATTTCGTTTTCTGTTTGTTTCTCTCTCCATCTTTCTCCGTCAGCATCTCATTCCCTCTTTCTCACCCCCTCATAAACCACAACGTATCACAACTCCAAGCTCCTTCTCCCCCTTCATCCATCAAACCATAATTTTTCCTTTTCCGTCTCCATCCCCCTCCTCTCCTCCACCTCTCCCTGCCCTCTACCTCTCAGTCATAACTTTACCCAGCACTGTCCCATCTGCAAGCACACACATCTGTCAGATAGCTGGCCTCTGGAGTCTTCCAGCCCAGGAGAGTGGCTTTTTCTGTTCCTGGTCACTGATTCAGGAAGCAGAATGAGTCAGTAGTCAAATGTTTATCGAGGCATCTGTGTTAGTGTACTAACATTAGCGTTGCACATTCTCAGCCGGAGAAAAAAAGGCGGCTGCTTCATCCATTATTTAAATACTCAACACCCTCCGGTCCTAATCTAGGTTAGAGGCCACCGGAGAGATTTCTTTCCTTTCTTGCTCTGCACTCTCTGACATATATTGCATACATGCTCCCGTGCTTCAAAGGCAGCACACACATAAATTTCTCATGCAGCCCGCCAGTTTGTGTTTCACGGTCACGTGCAGAGGCAGTCGGAGTTCTCTTGAGCATCACAGGATTTCATTTCACGGGATTTTATTTCTGCTGGCAACAGATTGTCGATGTATTTATGGTGCGAGCGTCACATGTGCAAATGCGATTTATTGTGCAGTTTAATTAGACGTGAAGATTGTGTAAGCATGTGTGCGTGAACCAAGATGGAATGCAATGGAAGTGTGTTTGTTTACCAGTTGCTTTCCTGGTCTCCTCCTCCATTGCACCTCCTTAGTATAGAACATATAGAATAATTTTACAGATTTTTAATAAGTGGGAAGTGATGACAGACGAAGTGAGAGGAATCAACAGCTGCAAAGGAAAAAGGAATTAACTCACATAATCACAGGCACAGATTAAGAGTTAATTTGTTTTGAAATACGGAGAGATGGATATTAAATTCAAAAATGTGGATGTGAGTACAATGTGTGTGCAATCCTTCAAATTTTGTTTTTGATAGCAACTAACTGTTCCTTCTTGACCTCTGACACATTGCCTCTCCCCTTGTCAACTGTTCAGTACCTCTAGTTTTTCACTCTGTCATTTCACTTCCTACATTCTCCACCTCCATTTTTTGAGTTTGTTTTTACACATACAATACAAATATTTCAGCTTTCCTAAATTGTTCAGGTACTAAGCTTAAAATATGAGATGACTCTGGAACCTCTGTAAATTAAACTGTAAATGAGAGATTCAACAGATAAGAGGCCTGAGTTATTTTGAGTGGAATAATTGTGGAATTGCTGATTGTAGGAAAACAGTTCATGAAAATATGAGTGAAGGGTCCTGTTCAAAGAAGTGCATACAAATAAAGCAATCTGTGGTTGGTTGACTTGATAAACACTGTTGATGCCTGACCGGTAAAACAAGGAGTAAGACGAGTGAGTTTAATGTACACAATCAATGATTCTTAATGCTTGTTTCTGAAGATGAAAAATAGGAACATGTTTACTGGGATGAGTACTCGCCCAGACTGTGTTACAATAATATACATATAGATAAACCAGAATTAAATGGGTAAAGAGTTCAGTGTTTATCAGAGGTCGGACTTTTCCCAAAACACTTTTTGCAATTTTAGTTGTAACTCTGCTAATATGTTTTTTTCCAAAATAGAGTTATACACCCAGAAACCATGTATCAATAGTGCTGTTATCAATATCAGTATTTTAAATTTTTAGATTTAATGGCTGGCAGGCAGCCATTAAATCCTAACCCAATATCCTAGTATAGATTAAAAATATGGCCCAAGGACCGATCCTTCAGGTACACCTTAAGTAATATCACAAAAAGAAGAATATTATTTTCAAACAACTTAAGGCAACTTGAAAACCTGAGCAACGCAGATTTTTTTACTACAGGATGGAAAAGTTGAAGAAGAATGAGACAAAGATGTACAGAATCAAAAGCTTTTGATAAGTCTTTTGCTCTATCTCTCTCTGGGAAAACAGGAAATGATTAAAATCTTGAATGAAATGCAACCGCAGCAGAAAACACAACTTGTCCGGAGGGAGATCCTCCAAACCAAACGTAATACAGCAGAGAGAGAGAAATCGATCTAGTAGTTGGACATGGGTCTTAAATTGCAGCCTTGTTTACCTCTATAACTGAGATCACTGCTTTTCCAGTGTGGCTGTATGTTTGTGAATTTCTCAAACCCCGAGTTTTGGTATGGAGCCGTCGTGGTTGACTGAATTCAGGTGTGTGAGTGTTGGCACGTGTGAATGTGTGTGAGAAAAGTCTTATGTAATGCTGATGGGCTAATGTGGTGAGGGAGCTCACAGGGGACGACGCTAGATGGAGGTTGAATTTAGGGCACAGACATATTTTGCCGTCTGCCTGAAACAGAGAGCAGACGGAGATTCTCTCACAAACCATTTCTGTCCTCTTGTTCTGCCTCTCCGTTGACCTTCACAAGTACATTCTCCACAGGTTATTTGTCCTTTATGAAAGAATTTCTTTTCTATAGATCTAATCTGAGGATTAAGGATTTTCTCTCACTGCATCCTTCACTGCTCTCTTTACTTTTAGCATCAAATCGCTCTCCCTTATCACACAATCTGTATTTTTCATGCCTTTAATCATCTCTGTCTCCCCTCTCCTCCTCTCTCCCTCCTTGTGCAGAGGGGGCATGCAGTGGGTGGGTGCATCCTTTCTAGAGAGGTGCGAAGTGGCAAGTAGCCCCTCCCTTTAATTAGCAAGCCTTGTTTCTGCCATCGCGGTGATGCTACCTTTGGATTAGCAACAGTAATCCCGCAGTGCAAACCCTTGGACCACAGATTAATAAGGCTGTTTTCCTGCTACTTCTAATCCCCTGTATTCTGTCAGTTGCAGCTTTATTGCTACGCTTTGGCGCAGGACTTATAGACAGTGAAGGCTGAGCGGTGCAATCAGCCACTCTGATACCCCCTGCTGAGTGGAGGCTGAACTGTCCTTGCGTGATTAAAACCGCTTTGGGCACTTTTCCCAGTTTGTGTTTTTGATTCATTTCATTGTGCCGCGTCTGAGCTTTCCTGCAGAGTTGCAGCGTCTGCAGCTTCTCTTGTAAAAACTCATCGGAATCTGTAATAAAAATGTTAAAAACCCCCTCTTTCTTTTTCTGTGCATCCACGCCACTCAATGCTCCTTATTGTTTTATTTCTTTAAGAGTCGTGCTGTGACGCGTGATTGCTGGGGGCAGTGCTGACATATGGCAATTTGGGACAAAGATTTGAGGCGTGTAGGCCAAGTATTTTAAGTGCAATCCTTTTTTTTTAGCACAGAAACAATCACAGGACTGAGCTGAGCGGTCCACAAAAGGCTGCTTTCTGCTCAGTTGTATGAAATCCCATATGCTGCAGCCTCATTTTAATTTGAATAATTGGATTGGATGTCATTATTTCCTGACAAAACTGCCCCCAACTCTTGCATTTCTTTTTCTTGCTCTTCCATCAGTTCAACATTTAATTGCTCTTCAATTATTTTACTTTTCACAAACTCATTAATCTCGCTTGAACTCACTCACTCTGCAGAATTTCTACACATGTCATTAATCAAGTTATCCATGTCTTACCCTAGGTCAAAGCGCAAGGTCCTAGGTCGCAGGGAGTCTGAGGAGGACAAGTCCCGGGCTGGGAGCCATCCACAGTCTCCACCCGTCACCCCCACAAGCATGTCCCCAGGGACGGTGTCCTCCTTGCCTCGCCAGACAGGCTCCATCCAGCGCAACCTCCGCAAGTCCTCCACCAGCAGCGACACCTTCAAGGCCCTGCTCCTGAAGAAGGGCAGCCGCTCAGAGACCAGCTTCAGGATGTCTGCTGCGGAGATGCTTCGCTCCACCGACCCTCGCTTCCAGAGGACACGCTCAGAGTTGGAGTCAGACCTCCCTGCAGCTTCCCCCTCCTCACCGATGGCACCGCACAGCCCCCTAACCTCCCCTGGCCGTGGCAAGAGGGCGACAGAGGAATGGAACCGCTACGAGGCCTTTTCTCTGTCCTCGCCGACTTCTTCGTCTTTTTCAATGAGCGGCTTAAAGTACGGGCGCTCACGTACTCCGCCCTCTGCTGCCAGCAGCAAGTACAACGCACGGAGCCGAATCCTCAGCAGCCCAATGACAGTAATCTGTGAGCGTGAGGGGGAGCTGGCAGAGAGCGAGTACGGAGACACTGCGGAAAGTCTGTCCGGACCGGCAGCCCAGACTCTCCCGATGCTCAAAGACTCCAATGGCACTTTATCTGAAGAGAGCAGGAGTTAAAAAATCAAGGACGGCCCCTTAGATACAGGGAGCTGAACTCACTCGTCATAGCCAGGTAGGGGGACAGGAGGAGGAGCCAATAGAAGGCCCTCCAGAGACACCTTCCTGAGCCCCACCCCCTCGGCCCTGCCTCTGAGGGAGTGGACACGTCGGGTCCTCATGTGAGGTCAGAGGTGGCCCCATTATGGACCGGGCTGAACTTAGTCTGAAGTGGAGAACTGGTTCTGCTGCAGCTTTTCAAGACTCCCGATTCTCACTCTTTCCTTCGTTTGGTGACTCACCCTTTGTGTTAAAAGAATAGTTTCTTTTACGCCTGGTGTTCTTAGTTTGTTTTCCATTTGTTTTGCTGTTTTTCTTTTTACTTCATCTTGTCCTTAACACGCAGGAACCCTTTAGTTTCTTTGAATGACAAGGTTAAGATGGCAAACTAAGGTGAATTGAAGGAACTGAAAAGTCACAAGTCGTTTGCTTAACTTTGCTGCTGTGGTGCTACGTAGCTAGCCGGTTGGAAAGAGTGGAGCGTAAAGGTGTGCTGGGCGCTCGCCTTGTGAATCTCCTCAGCTTCTGCGTCTCTCCTGTTGGCTCTGGAAAGTGTTTGAGAGCACCGTGGTTTGCAAGTGTTGGCTTCAAACAGCCCTGGATATGGAAAGAACTCGAAGACGTGGCGCATCAGACGGTTCAATTTCAGCTACGGCTATCGCCAGGTTTTGCTTTCTGCTCTTGAGTCAGTGGTTTAGTTTGCAGAGCTGGTGTGTTCAGTGGTCCAGAGGAAGTGCAGAGGGCTCAGTGCTGCCTCCTAGTGATGGACAGGAAGTGAACAACAAGTTGGGTCTACAAAGGCTCAACCAAATCAGCAAATTTACTCTATAACACCAAGGCTCATAAAACCTCTATTAAATAAATTTTAGTTTGGAGATTTTGCACTGTGCGTAGATGTTTTTCTTTGTGACTTTAAAAAGTATGTTTTAAAGATGGTTTTAATAAACAAGTGATGTCATGATTTGTGTTTGGGAGTTTAGTACGAATCTATAAATGTAAAGCCAGTAATGACATTAGAAGAAAAGCTAATTTTACTGTCTGGGTCTTTTAGCGATCTGTTGGTTACCAAAGAGCTGAAAAATTAATCTGGACGTGAACACAATCGGAGAGTGTGACCGCTTGTCTAACACACACATGCATTTGGTTCAGCTGTTGCTAAGTTTGCTGAGACCTGCTAGAACCTTTTAGGGCTTAAATGATTTCTATAATGCTGTTGACCTTTCTGCTAAGTTTATCCTTTTGCAGTTATATATGGTTCTGTATATAAAAAGATAGAGAAAGGAGTTTTAAGTAACATTTCGACTTATTTTCAAAGACTTTGTACATTTTTAGAACCCTGTGTTTTCTGGAAGGGAGTGGTTTCCTTTTTTGTAGATTATTTATTTTCACATAGCAGGCTGCAGTACGGTGTCACGATCAGAGTCGACCAGCAAGGCGATGGAGGCGGGAAGAGTTGATCTAAGGGCCACATTTACTCCGCTGATCCCACCAGGCCATTTCTTTCTTTTAAAGGTGCTTCAAAGTTAGAAAAATGCAATAATGTCAATATTTATGCTTAAGCCTTCTACTGCCCTTAATCTCGAATCATGCAAAGCCCACGCTGGTGCTCGCAGCTGAGTAAATGTGGCCTCTTAAGAGTCGTAACTGAGGTGACAGGCGTGAGACTTCATAACCTCCTAACAGCCATAACACCCTGTGGTTTAATCACCTGTGACCAAAGTGTGTCTCCCAGCTCCCGCCCAGTCATGATTGAGCACTTGGGGGCCCGGGCTTGTCTCATGACGGGAAACGTCTAAATGGCAGAGAGCTTGTGAGAAAGACAGGAGGGCAGGAGATGTCGTGACGTAGTGGGAGTGGAGCTGAAGGAAGGCTGCTAACGCTCTTGTGTATGTCTGTGTAATAAAAACAAGGTGATATTTAAAGAGCAGGTCTCCGTGTCATTTTTTCTGTGTGAGTGTGTGTGTGTGTGATTCACGGCCATCTGCCAGCCCAACACCCCCAAATCACCGCCTCATTAGTGCCGTCGCAATGGCACCCACACTCGTCCGTCATCTTGAAAGCTCCAGAGGCCATTGTTCACCCCTCCTTCCCTCCCTCCTCCTCCCCATGGGGTCATCAGTTATGTCCCTTCTGGACATCCTATTAGGACGCACACTGAATCACAGGCTCAGCCCATAATAGACCTTTCCACTGACTTCAGAGCAGCGTTCAACCAGCCCAAATGTCTTACTTACAGTTCGCAGCCCACATCTTAAGAATGAATTCTGCAACCTCTCAACATTCCCTGCAGGTCCTCGCTGCCTTTTCAATGCCTCGGCACGGCGAGCGTTCGTTCTCAAGGGCGCAGAAACACTGACCGCCCCTTAGTGTTCACAATGAAGTCCCTCCACCTCCAGTTCAGCAGAGTCACCTGACGCTGCACACACGTCCATCTGGCTGTCAGACGAAAATCAATACAAACTCCTCCCAGCCATAATCACACTATTGACACTCCAGTTCTTTCCCTCTCCTGTTAAATTCAAGACCCTCCATATGGTATCCTGAACATATGAAGTGAAAAATGAAACAGATCAACTGTATTTACTTGGGCACAGTGGAGAGTCCAGGAATAGAATAGTTATCATCTGCGATTTCGGATAATTGATTAATTGAGAAAATAATACATTAATTGAGAATGAAAATTGTCATCATTTGTTGCAGCCCTGATCTCAATATTGTGCTGAACCTAAAGGCAGCCTGGAAGGAATGAAATTAATATAAAAACCCGCTTTGGAGAACAGTCGCCAGCAAAGTAAATTTATCTCACATGCAAAGCAAACACACCTACTGACACCTACAGTTTTGGCAATTAAGTCTACTTGATTTGAAATATGGGATGTGGGAAAAACTGGAACCTTTATAAAATCAAATACTTAACAATCACATGGCTTGTAAAAAAAAAAAAAAAAGCCCAAAAACATTACTTTCTTCCACTTTATCTCTGTCACCAGAAAATGAGTTTTGTCATGGAAGTATTTTTACATGTCCTCCATATCAACAGTATCCTGACTTGAGGTCTCCACCAGGCTGGAGGGCGCAGATAACATTAAAATACACCGAATAAAACCTCATTATACATTTCCTATCCGCAGCAATGTTTCACCTCACTGAGCACAGCCAATGAGATCGATCCGACTGGTGAACAACAAAGACCGTCTGTGCGTGTGGGCGCACAGGATAAAAAAAGACGTCATTTCTGCTGAGTGTCTGAACATGATATTGGGAACAATTCCGCCACAAATAAAATGAATGACTCAGCAGACGCGAACCTGACGGCGAGAGAGCGATGGAGCAAGAGGAGAAGGTGAGGGAGGATAAAGGGCGGCGTGAACTGTGGCGAGGATTTCATCCGGCTGATAAAAGGTCACGATCATCAGAGTGTGGAGGACGGTCTGAGCTGTATCCACTTCATATCAGATAAAGACGGAGAAGCATTCTGTGGTTTGTCATTCAAAGTATATTAAAAAAATCCCATCATGAAATAGAGATGACAAAAATGTAATTACACCGCGAAGATGGAGGTAATAAATGATCAGAATAATCAATCATTTGATGCTGAGTTATATTTATTACTGGTGCTATAGTACATTTTATATTCTTAAACATCATTACGGTAGAGGTAAGTAATATCTCCCATGATTCATTTATCAGTGCAGTGCTTATGTCATCGTTCCCTTACAATGTAGTTTCCCTTCTTCAGGATTAAAAAAAATGCGTAGTACATTATATTACTTTACAAATCATGACTAATATGATTTAATGTATAAAAAGAGGTAAACTCAAGATTTTAAAAAAGGCATAATGTTTATGTTAGCTTGTGTCACTCTTTGCTAATATTTACATCAAGCACCAGAAATGTTGTTGGATCCAAGTTTAAACCGTCATTAATTCAGGTCCAGATTTACTATGACTCAGTCGTTCATCATAACGAGAGTGACGGCGGTGACAGTAAGTCAGGTCTGAGATCAGATAAACTGAGATTTACCAACATTTTTTTTCAGGCAGGCAGAGTCACCTTCACAGCACGACGGCTGACTGACAACAGAAGAACGCTGCTGTTAGACTTTGCAGGTGACCCACAAAGTTAAAGGAGAGGCTTTTTTTTAAGGTCATCTTAAAACAATACCAGTATGCCTCTTGGTACATTGAAAGCATTATTGGTTTCCTCCTGCGCAGACAGGCTGCAAAGAGATGCCTTCCTCAGGTGAGTGTAAGCGACCACGGAGGAAATCCATAGTTCTCTGTAAAGATACTTTAAAAAGTTCAGCTGCAGCTAATATGAAACTTCATTCTGAATCAGACATATTAAGGAGATTTCTTTATATAAATTAGTCTCTTTTTAACAGAGTTTAATAGCTGAACAGCCGTAACACAGAGAGGAAAAAAAACGTAATTTGAAACATACTTGCTTAGCTAGACTAACTCTGTTATAGCTTCATATTGCTTCAACTATAGTGGGCATTTTTACACAAAACAAGGACCGTGGATTTTGTCCCACATCCTCAAGAAGCGACCTCTTTGCAGCCTGTATGGACAAGAGCAGCAATTACAGCAACCAATAATGCTTTTCATGGACATATTGTACAGTCATGTAAGTATTGCTTCAAGACAGACCTATCCTTTATTTCTTCAGCCTGCACGTGGCCTTTTTATATTAAAGATTTAGGTAAAAACAAAATCATCACATTATTAAAATTCATATTTGTTTTTAGCTTCAAGTATCACTGAATAAATAGCAATTAGCAATGTGCGCAAAACAAAAGCTGAAAATGAATGTATTTTCAACAAGGCACTCATTGAAAATTGAAGAGGTACTAGTGGGGTTTTTTTTTTAAACAAGATGCACCAGATGAGATAAACGTTGTACTGACTACTTGGCTCCACCTGCTGGAAATATTGTCCCACTGTATCCAGTTTTTCCTCTTGGTATATTTGTTAATTTTGGTCTCTTAGAGCTCTTGTAATCATTTGTTTGGTCTCTTTATCAAGACTTTCAGAGCATCTATCCTTTCTATACTTTTAACTTTCAGTCAAAGAAAATTAAGAAAAACAGACTAATGTTGGTTGTTAGTACAACATTTAAAACTTCCATTCTTCCATCATACATCTATAATTGTAATGATTTATTTCCCCTTTGATGTCAGTAAGCGCTGTCTGAAATTTATCAAGTGTTATCAAAAGATCAGTTAACTTTTTTTGTGGCTTTTTCACAGTTGTGGTGGGCAGAGTGTTGCGTGACCTTTAAACTTCCTACTCCGGCTCCTTCTTGAGGACCCAGACTTCGTTCCTGCGGTTGGTCAGTTTGAAGGGACTGTCGTACCCGGCTGCGTAGAACGGCTGGTCGACGTACTGGACTCCGTCTCTCTGCAGGCTTTCCAGAAGCTTCAGGAGCTCCTCGCGCTTCAGTTTCTCATTGGAGAAACCACCGTATGTCCTGGAAGAAGGGATTCAAAGTCTTCATTGGCATTAATTATGTTCTAACTGTACTATTTTTTTGTTCTGGTATCTGCAATCAGTTTGAATTATTTAGTAAAAAAAAACGGGAGAAAAACAGTTGCAGTGTCCATTTTGACACTTACACAGTATCACATGAATTTCAAATTAAATTTATAATCAATTGGCAACTCTGTTTTGCTCTACCTGACGTAAGCTGTGAACTCTTTCCTGTGCTCCACAAACACCTCCGGGTCGTTCGGCTCCGGTGGACTGTCCTGATGCTCCTCTGGGATGTAGAAGGATACGGTGAACTGAGACTCACACGCAGGTCCGGCTCCAGGGTCCACGCGGCACGACACGGGGGCCGTCATCTCCACTTTCACCTCTGAGGGACGAGTTAATTAATATTGCAGTGAAAAAAAGGAAAAACACATCCGACAGGCAGAAAATGTAAGGAAGAGCTAAATGCAGGAAGAAATGATGATTGGTCTGACATGTAATCAGGTTTGGTCGGACGCACGGATATTAAATTTTCTAAACAAACCCTCAGTTGTCGGCTGGTGAATCAAAACGTCAGTACATAATGATACCTGAACAGATGGTGGATATGTAACAACAATGTGTGGCAGATGTAGAGGATTAAACAGCGGGTGTACAGATCACACTCTCCTTCCACTGCAGACCTCCGTAGTCAACAGCACAATCTATATTCTCATAAATAAGGCTGGTGTAAACTGCTGAGTAAGACAAAAGGAGGAGTGCTGTTACAAACTGCTGAGCAAGAACTAAAGTGTACTTTATTCCATTGACTCTTGCATTTATTCATCGACTCTCTTGTATTCACACAAATTCAGCCTGCAACATTTGAGCATTATTAACCTGAATGACTCGGTTTTACCAAGTTTCATTTAATTATGTCTCTAGCTTTAACATCAAGTTTGTCAACAACACCACAAAATAAAACCTAATTAACACTTCAGCACTGACAGGTCTCAACAAAATAAAGAATATTACAAGCTTCACAAAAGAAGCTAAAGTCGCATCAGACTGTTTTTTTTTTTTTGCTTTTCACCATGTGGCATTCTAAGAACAAAATGGTGAAACTCACTGTTGCCGTTGTTGCCTTGAATATAGTTGAAGAGCCTGCGGAAGCCAGCGTTCATGGCTGCATCCCACTGCATCCCACTCAGAGTGGTGCTCACCCACTTAGTGGCATGGTAGGTTCGAATCTCATAGTCTTGTCCCTGCAAAACATGCAGACATGCATGCTGACATTGTAAGTTAATCTGTTGATTTGATCTGTTTAAAATAATCAATAACTGTCAGAAACTAGTGTTTTTACCAAAATATTGTACCACAACTCCCCACATCATAATTATTTCTATTATTATAGGCAGCAGATTTTGGTGTAACACTCATCTGCAAACTTCTTTTTTCATTTCACAATCAAATCAAGTTCAAAACTCAAAAGATACTCAATTTAAAGTGAAATAAAATGAAGAAAAGCAGAAAATTGTCACAGTGGAGAAGCTGGATCCAGCAAATGTTCAGCAGTATCAAGATGTTAACTGATTTTTTCATCAACTAACTGATAAACTAATCCTTTAGCACTACATAAAACTTTGTCAAAACAAAAAAAAATGTCTATCTAAGATCCTAGTGTCCACAATAACATCCTCAAATATATTGTTTCATCCCATCATCAGTCCCAAACCCAAAAATTCTCTATTTATGATGATATAGATCTGTTAAAGTTTTGCCTTTATGCTTGAAAAATGACTGACTTTCTACACATTTCAGCACCAACTGAACACACACATCACCTCTTTTGTCACATGGCAGTGTGATAAACAGAAGCATCAACATCAGGCCAAAGGTTTACTTTCCTTTCATAGCAGGTGATGTGGGAAACACTGACCTGTTTGTCCGCTGCTGTGAATGCAGGGTTCTGCAGTCCAGTGGAGAACAGAGCTTGTCCCACAGCTTTCAGCATGGCTGGTGTCAATGTGGTCAAAAGTGTCTGTCTGAACTTTTTCAACCACTGAAACACATCATATGTTGAGTTAGACGACATAAACCCTCAGGTTGGTCTATAACCTGCCGCATCAAGTCACGTGAGTCACTTATGCAAGTTATCCAAACACATCTTAGCTTTTTATCTTAGCCTCTGAAAACACATGTTCAGTTAACATAATAATTCATCACTTGAATGAATTCAAACTTAACGCTTTGGTTAAAACAATATCCTCGTTGTAAGCTGTGAAATTACAGCACAAAAGCAGAGAGAAATTACCTGTAGATTCAGGCGTTTCGCTCCTTCTGTCAGGTTGACGAGTGCGTTTGTTTTCATAACAGCGCTTCCGGTTACATAAAGCTGAAATCTGATTGGCTGAGCGAGCGTAATTTCAAAATAAGGGTTTCGATTTTTAACCACGTTGCTGCCACTGAATAAATAAAGAGAAAAAAGTTCAACCTTGATCCCCATTAAACATTAGTTTGTGTGTGTTTGAGCTCCACAACTTTTATGCAACAAAATGGAGCAGGATTTAGGGCTAATTGATAAAAATTACAAGTTTGAATGATGCCACAAACATATATTTTAAAGGAAAAACAATGAAAACATTTAGTGCCTCAAGGAGATTTAAGATTCTGACTGATAAGGTTAAATCAACAGTTTGACGTTTTGAGACTTGTTTTTCACTTAAGAACTTAATGAACCTTCAGTTTTCAGCCAGTTAGCTTAGCATTAAGACCGGAAGTGGTGAAACAGCTCGACTGGTTCTGACCAAAAGTGGAAAATCCATCGACAAGAACCTCTAAAGCTCATTAATTAACACATTATATCTCATTTGTTTACAGGAAAAATAAAGAGGATGTTTTGTGTTTGACTACTTCTTGGCTTCAAATATTTGACAGCAGACTCCAGGAAGTTGCTGCTTCCACAACTGGACCTGTTTGGTCTTCGTTTAAATATATAAATAAACTGGGTTTTACATTATTAGGTCATTTTGTGGCCTGATGTCAAAATCTAGATCTAATACCTTTTTTAGATGTATTGTGCTCACACTTTGCATTTTTGTAAACAAAATTGTTAATTATCACAGACTAATTGAAATACAATCACGTAGACAACACAACACTTTTATCCAGCCTAAGTTATTGTCGTTCAGACAACAGTTGAAATCAAATATCACCAGGCAGTTGAAAGCAATTTCTCAGAGGAGCATTTCCCATTTATTTACTACATTATATTTACATCATAGGGATTGATCGCTAACTTTTCAAGAAAAAAAATAACTCATTTGCAATATTTAAGAAACACACAGTCCAGGCAATATGAGGCACAATCACAAAGAGGTGTGGGAGTAGAAACAACCTAAAACCAAACAGGACTCCATCCCAAATTTTAACACACATACACACAGGTATGAATAATAAAAAGCTGCTACATCCGTAACTGACATAAATGTGGAAATGATGGTGAAGAAAAGTTCCAGCAGGATTAACATGTTTGTTGTAGTGAGGCTTCAGCTACAGTTGTGCAGGTGTGACAACAAGGAGCCTGTTGGCGTGACAGCCTGGGCAAACAGATCCTGGTTCAGATGGAGATGAAGAGCAGTCGTGTTTCGAGCAGGCGAAGAGCGAGGCAAGCGAGACTGCGTTTACACATACTGATGCATAGTTAAACATTTGTAACTCTATCTAGCATCATCCAAATCGCAGATGCATCTCTCTTGTGATGTAGGCACACGCGCAAGCAATGTATGAATGGGGAACTGTAAAAACTTCATCTACAGAGACATGCGATCAAATGTAGAGGCAACGGCAGCTTTTTGTCTCCGTGGCGTCCTATGAGGCGAGTCTCAATCATTACAATTCACAGAGCCAAGGGCAGTGGAAAAGGCAGAAAGACAGAGTGGTTTGTCAAATGTCCAAGTCCAAATGTCACCGCCAAAAATAGCAGCAAACAATCAATCACCTGAGCACCAGAACTCCAGTTACAACCTGGTGATAATTTCTCAAAGCAGCAAAATTTTGAGAAACAAGTGGGCTTTAACAATGGTCCTAAAGCAGGTTTAACTTAACTGGACAACAAAAACAGGGATTAATGAAAACTTAACTTTTTATAGTTCATTGAATAAACATGACAGCTTTGATCTATGTATTGGTAGACTTACGTATTTGGCTGCACAGTCTTTTATGAATCCTCCTTTACTGTCAAAATAAATATCAAGTAAGGCATCGTATAACCATATAATCATATAACCATTTCTAAGGCTCTATAACCTCCATAAGTTAGTGCATTCTGCGTCTAGGTTGTAGCTGCTGAAGCTCTGGGGCTCTGTGAGTCTTTCAAGGCTGGTAATTCTGGTGGACGAAGGACAAAACATCATCTTTGGACAGTTTCTCGGGGTCCATCCGCATCTGAGAATCATGAACTATCACCCCGTCAACCCAGGCCCAGAAGAGCCGCTCAGAGTGGCAAACGCTGAGGATGAAGGGAAAGAAAGGGTACAGGTCATTCATCAGTTCATCAACATCAGATATGTGATAGTTATGTTGTAAACAATTGATTCAATCAGAAATAAATTAATCAAATATGAATAGCAAAGACAGTACGTACTGGAAGGGGGCGGCGGAGTTGGGTGGCATTTCATAGGTGGACTCCTTGGTTATCTTATTATAGAAGAACTTCATCTTGGAGTTTTTACTGTATGCCATTGTCCACGGCTCTGAGGGAAGAAGAGGGAGGAGATGTGTTGGAGATATTTTGCACATTTTTATTAGACACATAAAAAAAACCAACAGTCCATGACTCTACACACATAAGTGTTTTGCCATAAGGATTGTTGAGGCTTCGACATAGTTCAAACAAATTAAATTTGCAAGAGAAGGAAATGTTTTTTTGACAATGAGCACATATACATACCACTGACAGTCTTGATGATGTAAAGGCCTGTGGGAAGGAAGTGTCGGTCATCTCTACCGGTGTAGGACAGGCGAGGGACTCCTCCTGAACTCTTTGTCACCTTCATCTCTAGTCTGGAAGAGGACGAGAAGAAAAAATATTAGACAATCCTCAATATTCAGTAAATGATTATATGAAACTTGACCTGATATTTTATAGATCACATACTGAACTATCATCCTGTCATACCTGACAAAGATTTTCTCCATTTCCTCCAGCCTGTAAACTTCCTTCACTCTGTTCGGGAAAAGACAGATGTTACATTGAAGAAGGTATTTGTGAAAAAACACATCTAATCCTTGTCCCTCATTGCAAAATACATCATCTATGAATATGCAATTTTTGTATATGTGGTATTATGCAAGTGTG
The DNA here is from genome assembly GCA_025331565.1 of Holacanthus passer. Lineage (NCBI taxonomy): Eukaryota > Metazoa > Chordata > Actinopteri > Pomacanthidae > Holacanthus > Holacanthus passer. Next base: position 4,288,120 of record JAFREQ010000034.1, read on the forward strand.
CACCCTTCCAGTTCTTTCAGTGACAATAACATCCCTGTAAATTAATTACAAAGTAGCATTTAGAACGGTTGGATTGATTAAAATAAATACCTGATAGGGTTCATGTCCGGTCTGCTGGGTTTGGCCACTGCCTTCACAAACTTCTCAGCCATCTGGATCCTGGGCATACAATAGGTATTACTCAATACAACTGCAGAAAATTATTAAAAGCGTAACAATTAGTGTCACAGATAATGCTGTCTTACCTTTGGTTGAAGTGTTTATCTCTTACATCAGTGCCATTCAGTATTAGTACATCCATCACGTGGACTGCGTTGATTCTCCTCTGAGCTTTGCCCTGAGGATCAAATATACTTTATTTATACATGGAAAACCATAACAATGAGTTGCAAATAAGGAGCTGGTTCAGGCATATTTCTAACAACGCCTATAAATACAAGGAGCAAATGATACAAGTAAGCACAACAAAACAAAAGTACTGTTATTATCTCAGCATTAACAGAAATGAAGCCAAGTTTAAAGAGATTAGAGTAGTGGCTCCCATATTTCTTCTGTTTAGCCCTTCATCTTTCCAGTCCCTCCTCTCACCTCGCCCTTCAGCTCTTGGACAATCTCCACACTTAGAAGTGTATCTCTTGGCAGCTCCAGCTTGAAATTCTCCAGTTTCCTCCAGCGCACAGGCATCTTCCCATCCCATGTGTATATCTGAGACTTCTACACAAGCCAAGGGGAAACAGACAGAACAGATAAAAAGATGAAAGCAGGTTCAATCGCAGGTTACCGTGCTTTAAAAACCCAGTCAAGCCTCCCCAGTCACCACTGTCCCTCTAGATAAAAAACAAAAACATTATGGATGAAGATTTGCCTGCCAGCTCTGTATTTTCATCTTTTCCAGGTGACAACTGAATGTGATGTCCAATTACTGTGTGTATGCCTAGATAGTAGCTGCTATCTGACATCAAATATGGAAAATGTTAAAAAAAAGAAAGAAAGAAAGAAAGAAAGAAATAATTCCTAAGACACAACACAAGTTCAAGACCTACATTTTGTCTCTTAAGACTTACCCCCAGCGCCAAAAGGAAGATCTGTTCTCCACCTCCCACAATGCACCTGTGGTCCAGGATATGACGCAACTTCTCAAGTGTGCTGGAGTTGAGAGGTGTGAGTTTACTCTGGAACGTCTCCACATCTGAATTCTGAGGTGCAACAGGTGTAAAGAGAGGCAGAAAGACAGATATTAGAATCAGCATTGTTTTATTCCCAGTGAGGTTTCTTCAATCGCAGGCGTATCAACTGACCTTAACTAGTTCATAGAATTTAGATTTTGGGTCTGAGGAAGCAGGAGTGACTCTGGCCTTGTCAGGGACCTAGAAATGGACATAAAATGTAGTTAGAGGAATGACGCAAAATAAAATTGCATTGTTCAACAAACCTTCTATTATTAGTTTGGTTTTAGTCCAACTTCAATCTTGCACATGTATCACAGTTTCTCCACTCACCCCCCAAAGTTTCAGACACTCCTTCCTAATGTCTGCTTGCCTCGGCTCTGAAAGGGTCCTAGAGAAACAAACGCAGTGTCACACAGTCAGTTAAACACCATCACACATGGCTATACTGCAACAGAGATGCATGCATAAAAGCAAGGTTACTCACGGGTCTACGACGTAGGCGTGGATCTTAGCCAAGGCCTTGATCTGGACTGCACAGAGGCTGTAGTGAGAGTCAATACAATTTCTATCAGTCACTCCATTTTAAATAAACAGATTAAGACCTTTGTGAATAAAGTGTCTCTACCTCTCATTGGAGTTGACCATAAACTGGTAGAAGTCAGTGTCTTCCTTGATGATGCTCAGGGGAACCACATCCGTGACATCGGTGTCTGTGTTCCTCAGTTGGTTCAGTTTCAAGTTGACTCTGAACATGTATTCTCTTACAGCGTCTGAACCGGGCTTAAGACCACGACACACTACATACCTGCAGACGGCAATGAGAGGGAAGAGATTTACAGATGCAAGAATTCTTTCTTGTAAGTCTAAATCAAAAATTGGCTCCATAGCAGAGAGATGGTCCCATTTCTTCTAATTGAGATGCTGCACAGTCAACTTTACCGTCCAAACTCAGATGTAATTTTGAGGAGAGTTACTAGTAAATTAATACTTTCCTTCACACAGAAAGTGTCAAATCCAAAACCAACCAACAAAACTAATTTTAAAAGTTTCTTCGAAGCAGCTGAGAGCTGAGATTCAACAACAAATCTAAAACTTTAAAAGTGGAACCAAATAGCTGACATTTTTCCAGTACTTTCCAGTGTTTTTAATGTTTTTTCTTTTTATGTCCACCCAGCCACATTATGTGTGAAAAACGCCCAAGATAGGCTACATGAACAAGTAAAAAGGGAAAAAGACCCAATGATGTGCCAAAGACCGAGAGCCAAATATGCCCCCGTGTCATATCACAAGGTCACGTAGCATACTGAGTTTTGAACTACTTTACATTGCTGCCACTTAGTTTTTCCAATCAGCACTAAAATATCAAAATGAAACAAATCTGCATTTACTGAAGTAGCTGCACAAGTAACCGCACAGATATTCTTACACATAGGGTACACTGACACACACACACATAAAGTCCCACCTCTCAGAGTTGGCAGGCCTGCTGGTGACAGGTTTGAAGAGAGAAATCCTGTCGAAGCAGAGGTAGAGCAGGTAGACCAAACCCACACTGAAGGGAGTGAAGAGGTCAAAACTCTTACAGACAAAGTGACCACCTGCAGAAGACAAAAAGTATCACTGCACTGTAGCCTGAAACTTGATACAAACACAAATACAGAAGTGTAGAATAGCATGAACATGATGAAGGTATAAGAAGGCTGAACAGAAATGCTTTCATTGGTTTCACAAAAATTTTTTGGACACAGGGAGCTGTCCGCTTTGCATGTATGCAGACTGATTAGGTGACTCCTCCCTTAACGCACATCTATAAACATACCTGTCCTGAGAGTAGAAATGGCTGTGAGGAACTGACAGAGCAGCAGCTGTTTGCTCAGGATCTCCTGGATGTTTTCCTGGCCTTCTACAGAGAAACCCTACCAAAGACCAGACCATCAAACTAAAGGTGAACCAAACATTAAAGAGCTGAAAATCTCCAACCCACCAAAAGCAGAAATCTGTGACCCCATCTTTTGTTTGATGTGTAAATTATATATTTTTACATGCTTCAAAGTAGGAGAGTAGCCACAAACATAGTCTACGGTCGGATTTGTGAAATAGTCTCACCCCGTCTGCCATGAGGAAGTGCAGCCCTCTTTTCTCTGTGCTCTCCAGGACAAAGTTTCGGAAAGCAGTTATGTTTTCTGGTCGTGTGATGTCGCCATCTCCATCCACCCCTCCCTCACCTGGGACACACGGAGGTCAAGGTTTTCACTGAATCATTCATCACCTGAGACATAACCAGTTTCTGCTCTCCCCCTGAACGTGATGTGCATGTACGTACCATAGTAAGGCTCAAACAGCTCACTCGGCGCTGCATAGAAATCTTCCAGTTTGAAGTCACAGGGTCCCTTCAACGTCATGCCAAACCCCTTGGCGTGCCAACGCCTCTTCCACAGTATGTACTCTGAAAAGCCTCCAGGCCCCGCACAGACGTCTCCAAAGTACAGAAGCTCGCCCTCGCGGTCCTTTGTCAGAGGTTTCTACATAATGAGAGAGGTTTGTCTCACCATCTGCTTATATGGGCCTGTGTGTCCTGAGCCAACAAAAGTTCAGTGCAACATATTATCAGCAGTTATTTTGACCAACTCACCCCTTGTGAATCCTTTGGGTTTGTGAACATATTGTCAAAGCAGTGGTCGATGTTGGACATTTTCATAGCAGCTCTAAATACAGGAAGACAGTAATACATTTAGCTATTTATCTGGCATTAACTACTAGGAATGGGAATACATTTACCATATCACAATGGTATTGAAATAAGCAATTAAATGCCATATAAAATACAATAATCTACTACAGTTCTTGATATCTATTCATTTGCATTGTGTGAATTGATATTATATACAAATGACATATAAAGATGTATATCAACACACACAAACACACAGCCACAGGCTTTACATCTGCCGCCATTCAAAAGCATCCATTAACTGGTAAAATGTTTTCAATGTGTGCAAAGTAATTAAGTTAAATAAAACCTCAAAAAAGCAAATGACTGAACAATATTATCCACATTGATCATTTGTCCATCCTGTTATCAATTACCTACAGACTGACCTGTTGAGGAAGATACCTCCTCTGATCATCTCGTAAGGGTTAGAGCGTGTCCGTGCTCTCCTCATCTCCTCGCCCTCCAGGTTATCAAATACAGTCTGGAAATTAAACAGACACACTGATTACACAGCTCAGACACATTACAGGATTATGATTTGGGTCCATCCAGTGAAGGTGACAATTCACACTGCTTCACACACAAAAATATCCATTTGCCACAATACAGTGAAGAAAAAGGCTTCCAAAAATCCCAACAAAGAAAACATAAGAAGACACCTAAATGTCCTAAATCTCCTCTCCTGGTTTATCACTACCTTTCACATCAGATCCAAGACAGAGCAGGCTAGTGAGCCATGGTCTTTTTCCAGGGTTAATGCCTTCTAGCTAATTGCCACCTCTGTTTAGTCAACATTTGGTATATAGTGCTGAGGTATTCTGTTATTTTGTATTTATGAGCAAAATAAAAAAGGAATTAAGATGAAACAGAATTCACCTTGCACCTTAGAAGAGTATGCAGAAGGTCTTCAGAGCAAAACTCGGTCTCATCTTCAATCTTAAGTTTTCTCTGTAAACAATCAAAAACAAGACTTAAAAAACATAATTTATACATTTGAGCCAAAACAGTATGCCTCAGTAAACACTGTGCAGGATATATATCTAAATGAGTGGCTGAAGTGTTTGGATTTACCCGTCCCAGAATCATCCAGTCCCTCAGTTCATCTGAATCTGGGATCTCTGTGGTGCATTCTGGGAACCAATCTACCTTCTCTACAGCGCTGGGCTGGACAGACGAACAAAAAAGAGATAAACATTGGAGATGTGAAACATCATCATGTGAACAGGTCATCATAATTCACACACAAGAAAAAAGTTCTCAGGAGTGTAGAAAAAGGGAAAAAACAATTGATAGTTCAATAATAGACATATAGTTCACATGATTTACAGGAAACACCACTGAAATCACTACATAGTTATTATTTACTGCTGTGTACCTCTGGTTCATCGCGCCAGTCGACATTGAGCTCCCCCTGAAAGCCTTGCAGCGTAAGACCGAGACCCCTTCTCCCTCGCTGAGTAGAAGCCTCCACAATTTCTTTGCGCCCCTGGCCAAACTTCCCCAGACCTTCACCCTCACGGAAGCCCATCTTGGCCTGAAGGTGTAAGAGGCAGGAGAGAATAATGGAGTTAGGAAAATACAGAGGAAAATACAGTTTCTTCTGAATACTAAACTGAAAATGACACAATCTTAAGAAGCTTACATGTACAATCAAAAATCATATAACACAGACTCTGTAACAGTCAACTGTTAAACATCTGTTGTGTTAGTGAGGGTTTCAATACATTACCATGAGTTTCTGCGACACACTGTTGTACATAGAGAAGCTGGAGGAGGTCTGTGTGGCGTCAGTGTCTTGGTCATCAAAGGATGATATGGAGGGCATGGAGAATCCTGGTCTGTGATCCTCCTGGTCACTGAGGGAATCATTTTGGCTAGAGTCTAGACAGGAGAAAACAACAGACACAAAGGTACAAACCAAAGTAAACAAAAAAACAAACCTCAGCAGATACAATAGTAACTACTTGACCTAATAGCCTGAGATTTGTTAGACCTACAACAAAGTATGTGGTTTCTAATATTAACTACGCCAATTTAAATATCTGTTGTTGTTTTTTTATCTAAAATCATGGCAGACATTGTTTGGAGGGGAAAATTAGTCTTCTCTACCTTGTCTGGACAACTGTGACTCTTCATCTGAGCTGCTGTCCTCACGATGCCTCTTTGGCCCATGCAGTGGTGCAGACGGCGTTTCAATTCTTCTCTTCATCGTGGCTGAAACAGAGCAGAGAGGACAATGAGAATAACATACTGTCTCTGATGGACGAAAAACAACAGTACACAGAGGATATAGGAAAAAACCAAGAACTAACTAACGTAATTCATCAACTAGAACGCGCATGCATACAGTGCTGGTTATTTATACCAAATATACCAACACCAAACATTTGCTGACTTTACAAATGAAAATTGCTTCTTATTCTTTCTCATTTACTCATTCTTTCTCAAATCATTGTTTTGTACATGCTTTTGAAACTGTTTTAAGACATGGCTTTAGGCTGTTAAATCCTGGCATTTGGTACTGGGTTGAATCTTTGCAAAATAAACAATTAATTGATCATTTTAAAAACTGTTGAGGATGAAAATAACATTAGATGGAGCTCTAGCTGCTGCATGGTTAGCAATGCATATGTCCTGAGTCACACATTCCATACATATGAGTGCTACATATATAAATAACATATGAAGAGAAGGAAAACTGATTATCAGTCATTTCAAAAGTGATCAACACTACTGTGGATATTGCCAACAATATTCTGCTCTGAACTCATAAATGTTTGGTCTAAATTGAGCAAAGTAGGAAAAAGTGCAAACTTGTTTTGTTCTTCGCTGTTTTCTGGGGTTAAAAAAGGGAAGTTGATTAATTTGAGGATTTCCCAGATAGACATGTATGTTGTATGCTTAGGCGTTGTTTAGTTTTTAGATGTTTAGGTGACTATTGTTTTCTGTCATGATCACAAGTAGGTCAAGGCAGCAAGGCCATCAAAAATGGATATGATCAAAAAGTCTTCGGATCAACACACCTATAAACAGGTCGCTTGATTATCTTGGACATCTAGTCCCAGTTAGTGTCTTTCGTTTCATTTAGAAGAGACGTAAACTGTGGCTAGTCAACATCACATCTAACACAAGTCTTGATCCTTTACGCTGGTTTAAGTGAACATTTCACTGTTACCATTTGAATATAACTTCCCTTCATATCTGAATCGTTACCTCTGTTGTTATGTTGCAGTTAGCATCAGTCAGCTATCAAAGTTTGCTAAAGTCGGCCCATGCCACAGTCCAAGATATACTTGTGCAGGAAAACACAGCTAAAGTAAGCAGACTGGCCGGTTTGTGTACGTGTGGGTGTTTTCAGTTTTCTCTGAAACGAAACTGCGTAGCTGTAGCAGCATTAGCTGTTAGCTAGCTAAATTTAGCCAGCTAGTTTTTTACCAGCTCAGAAGAAAAACTTCTCTCTTCTGTGGTGAGACTGCAGCGACAAAACGTTAATCCCGCATGTGTTTCGAGATTTCTTAGTTGGATTTTTATTTGCATGGAAACGTTTGTAATAAATAGGCTGTTTTTTGAAGTTTACATTAGCCCGCGTTCTGGTTTTAGAGAATTCAGGGGTCCTTCGCTTTCTGACGACACGTAGTAATGATGCGCGTGACGTAACGACTGTCCACACAAGTGCCTGTGTGTTTTTGTTTTTTTATTATTAATATTATTTTTATTATTATCATTATTGTTATTGTTATTATTATTATTATTATTCATTTTATTTGTGACCCTTTCTTTGATTATTTTATATTGTATCATGCTATGTACAAATGTAATGCCTGGATTTTTGTTGCTAAAATGTTGAAATAAAGAAGGAAAAGCGTATGAAATAGCAGTAACTTAATCGTTCATATTAATAATTTGACTGTAGCACGCAAGTGACTTTGCCTTGACCACAAAAATTATGTATCTACACAGTAACAACACAAGATTCTTACAGGTTGGGACCCAAGCAAGTAGTTTTCGTAAGCATTTCTTTCCTGTTTAAAAATATGTACAGCAGTAACAATTCAAATTAAACCTGCCTGTCGTTACAGTCATTTGGCCTGTGGAAGCACCACTGACACTGAAGTGACAATGGCAGCTTCACGTTAATGTGGGTGCAATTTGGATTGTCTTGTGCCTAAGAATAACATTAGTGTACATTGTGTATGTGATTAAGTGATTAGATTTTCCTTTAGTCAGTCTTGCATGTCTGTTACATTGGGCTAATCCGTTCTTGGCATGTGAGGTAAAGGATCCTGAGCTGTCCGTCAAAACAATTATTGGGCTATTTCCAGTGGCAGGTCTACTTTACAATAGTTTATGAAAATAGGCGTCTGTGCTTTCCTGTGAAAAAGAACAGCGCTCGGGAACATGTCAGCACAACCTTTGTGGCTCCAGACTGTCTGCACACTGAATGACAATCATTTTCCTCCCACAGGCTAAATGAATAATCTTTTCAATGCATTTCCGAAATGTGAGCGCTCAGCAAAAGCTACTATAGAGTTATTAAGTTTCAAGCAAACTGCTCCTCTTTTTGTGATGCAGCTTGAAGCGAACTTGTCACCACATCGCATGCCTTCATTGATGAGTCTGTCAAATCCTTCCTAGAAGAAACAGTGTCAATACCTTGTATTGGTGCCACTAAAGAGATAACAAGAGGAAGCACTGGAGCTCGGCCTCCTGACAGCTTTCAGCAGATTGAACAAAAATATTGTTAGAAGGGCCTGACCTGCACATGATACTGGAGATGGCTTCATTGACCCATTTTACTGTGCTTCTTTCATTGTAATTGTGCGTTCATAGAGCACTCAGCTTTTTATTCTGCTTCAAAAAGTGTTTTTCAATTACTTTGCTTTATTGTTTTTAGATTCTTTAAGATTGTGCTGTAAAGGTCTTGTACTTAATGCTTTTGTGTAAGTTGTTTTTTAAATGAACTATTTGTTGTTTCTCATTGCATCTTGAAGATCAGGCTTCTTTGAATATGAATATCTCCATAGAAGTCATACGGTTGTACAAAATATAAATCATAGCGAATCATTAAAATAAAAGAGCAAAGTCTGGTAATTTGCCTCTAAATCGTGCAAAGATGTGAATGTGAGTGTAAATGCGTTACCACAGACAAAGTGAGTGAATGCATGCTGGGAATAGGCCTCAGCCCCCAGCTATGACCCTGAAGAGGATTAATAAGGAATAGAAAATATATGCATTGATTATGCCTGAGATATTGTAAAACTCAGGTTCTTATATGTAAACAGAATGTTTGTTTTTGCTTTTGTTACACCTTTAGACACTCGTGCCAGCAACCTCTCTGGAATCCAATTAGCCTTTTAATTGTACCTAATTGTCTAACTGCCTCTCCGTGACCCCAGCGGACGTCATTGCAGTGTTGCTTTGTCATCCGTTGATGGGGTTGTGTGTTTCTTCCCCACATAATTGCTGGCCAATGGACTTAGAACATCTCCAACAGGTATATTAATCCACCTCAACTCCAGCAGCTCAGCTAATCCCCCGCTGACACAAATGCACGCTCACACGAAGACACACACAAACACAGCTCAACACCATGTGATCAGCTTATGTAATGAAGCCAAGGCTTTATATACCACCTATAGGGACTGCTGTCCCTCCAGGGAGATCATTACGGTGCAGGTGAGAGTCGGTGTATCTGAGTGAGGGAGCAAGGAGGGTGACACAGGGGAGAGCTGCTGCTGCTGCCACGCTCAGCTTGGTGGAGAAGATCCAGGCCAGAGACACACAGAAGGCGAAGGAGCGAAGGGATTCACAGGGGTGAAGCTGCCTAGCAGGAAGTCCTGAGGGCTGGTCGCAAAGGGGCTTTGATTGTGGTCTCAGCTGAAACACTGGAGAGAACAACAACAATGTTTTTCCGAATCCCTCGACTGACCCCTGGATACATTAGATACCTCCAGGTGCGTAAGATGCTTTAGGGCGATTTTCTACTTTAGATAGATTAATGATTAATCTTGGACATCAAGGGACGTCTGCAGTGCTGAATTCCATTAGAGCCTCTAATAACAAACAAATGTTGAACTCTCAGCCTTGCACATTTCTCTCTCTACACTGCTTCAGGAAAAAGTTGGTGTTGCATTTTGGCAAACAGAGAATTAGTTTGGCGATTGTAAACATACCAACCCTAAGATTTCTCTCAATGCCACTTTTGGTTTGCATTAACTGTTTGAGTTAAACCACCTTGTGCATGCATAAATAAAAGTTAGATTTCTATTGTCACTTCACTCCGAAAGCTCATTTCAAACCGATGCCACTGAATCATCACTGTCCACAAAGTAGCCATTTGTGTCTGTGTCATGGCAGGATTTAGAACAGAGGATTAGGGCAGCCTGTCTTTGAATGGATTTGAATCAGAGGTGCCTCAGCTCCCCAGGGTCAGGTAAATGCCCTCTAATTGGATCTCTAGTGAACTTACATGAGATCCATGTTCCCACTCACCCTGTGGGGTATTTCAGAGACCTGCAGCTGGATTTAGGAACCTACAGTGTGGCTTGTGATGGTTTTAAAAATGGACAGCGTTGAACCTCATTATCTGTGTCTCAGTTCATCAGAGTTCATGTTAGTCATTGATGAAATAGGTCGTGGTTACTCAATCGACGGTTATGGCATTTGTGCGGAGGAGTAGCTGTCATGCACTGTTATGACTTATGAAAGAAGAAACCCTCAACTTTTAATCAGCTACAAAAAGTTTATCTGAAAAATTCAATATCACCAAATTTGGAAACTCATGATTTTCAGACAAGAAAATAACTGAATTTACGTCTGACTTTAGGACACATCTTGGATTGGCTCAAATTTCTGAGATGTCTCCAAACCTGCAGAGGATTGACACACAATGACTGTATGAGCTGATCCATTATGTACTGAAACTTGGCAAAATGGAGATTGTAGTGCGGCTCTTTCCTTACGGTAAGACCATCGCTGGGATGAGACAGGTGTGTGACCAGGGTCACCTCTTTAAGGACTCTACAGCAGCCGCGGCCAGGAGGAACGCTGCTGACGTGCTGCCTCGGCCCCAGGCGATGATCGGTGGTGGTTTCTGTGGCTGTGTGGGTGGTGACCCCTGCTCTTTCTTTCAGACTCAGGCAGCCCAGACGGTGCTGCAGAGCCGGGAGGCCCCTGTGATGCCACGCATGGCCGTCCTGCTGGGCCTCATGGGAATCGGCTTGTCCGGCTACAGCTCCCGCCAACTCACACTGCACTACAAGCCATCGAGCCACCTCTTTAGATGAGACGGATGGAGGACATGCACATACACACACACACTCACACACACACACTCACACACACAAACACACACACACACTAAAGTTTGACATTTTGGGAAATCCACTTATCCCGACTAATTCTTGGCCAACAAACTCCATGAAACAGTGAATTGTTGATTTTACTCTTGGTTTCACCCAGAATGCAAATGAGTGTATTTTCCAAAATGTCTAACTTTGACATCAACATGGAAAGATGAACCCGACTGAGGGAAGTGATGCTACCAGGCTCCATGTTTCTGTTTTGGTTTTCCTCTGTGCATCCTTCTTAATATTTGTGGTTCAAGTTCAGTGTCATCCTTGTTCTTGCTTTCATTATTTTTTTTTTTGTGTGAATGATTGTTTTGCCTTAAGGCTCCATTTGTGCAGTAAAAAGTAAAAAAGTAAATTCTAGCTGTTTCAAACTACCCTTCCTTTTAAGCACAGTGCAGTTTATTTTGTCTGATGCTTCTGATGGACTTGGCTGATGTTATTCTTGAACCACAATCCCTCCCCACATGTCCCGTGCCTTATCATGGGAGTATTCAATCACCTTAATGATGTTTTAAAAATACACTAATGGTCTTTAAAGACACCTTTCTAAATGCAGCTTGAGCTTAGCTCCAAGGAATCTCTTCCAAAACTCTTCCTCTGGCATTTTGGCAATTTCCATGATGCAACGCAGAGCTCCCTCCTCTTTCGGAGGACAGCCAGCATCACAGCGTCTTGACCTGTTTGCTCTTTTTGGATGTCTTGCGTGAGACAGGAAATTGAGAGAGATATCGCACCAGAAGCAACTTCAACTCAGAGAATCAAGGCATTTATTTTTCAGTCAGATTTCACTCTTGATTCTGGAGTCGTTGAGGATGAGTTTTGGTGATATCTCTCTTCTTTGTGTGACAAAATAGCAGCAAGAAAATGCACAGAGAAAATCCAGTACAAACAGAAACATGAAATGTGTGACCTTTGATGTGTGAATAATGCTACTTTTGCACTTTTTTTGTGTACATATCTTGTACATAATCGTGTACATATCACTTTAATGCTTTATGAGATTAGTAGAAGATGACATTGGGTGCTGCCAGCCTGTGTTGTGAGCTGGACAGGGCGACATCTAGCTGGACTGACACACAGCTGTGTTGTTATCAGGAAGAGGAACCAGGACAGCCACCCTGGTACCACCTGAACCAACATGTGAATCCACCTGGATCTCTCCCTGTTGCACACCAATGTCAGACAAGACGAATGTAGATGAATGACCACTATGGTCTCTTAACATAGGTAGACTTTTTTTGGCTGTATATTTGTTGTGCACAATGTTTTGTAATGGAAAAATATGACTTTGACAGCACATGAATGTACCACCGACGAAGAATGAAAATTAGCTTTTGATGATTGTGTTCTGGTTTAACAAAAGACAGGTTAGGTCTATATATAAGATTAGCATGATGAAAGGTCACAAGGTGTGTGCAGCGATATGGTGATCCCTCACAGATCCTCTTACAATACCTGTCTTTTTTAGACCAGCTTACACTTACATATGAGAGGGGTCACTAACCCTGAAATGGAGACACGTAAGAGTGTGACAGAGCAAGGAGTGTGTTTGTCATTTGAGCTTGTGACTGCAACAGTGATTGAATAAGGGATTTCAATGATGCTTTTGAATAGTATAGCGTTGTTCATCATTTATTGTTGCTGCACAGCCAGTTTTGCTTGTTTAGCTTGTTTTTGTTTGTCCTCATTGTGGTACAAAGGAATAAAAATGTCTGAAATGCCACAATCTTATTTGAGCTTGTGTTGAAATCTACCTTAAAATTGTGTGTATCATATGTATTAATACAGATTTTCAGGGGTTTGTGCTGTCAATTAATTACATTTACACAGAGGCGCTTTCATATTATTTGCACAAGTGTATACAAGTATATATATATATAGTATAAAGGTGTATGGGTTGTGTGGTGAGTTTAATTGAGTATTGGTTGCTTTAGGCTTGTGGCGATTGGCCTTCAGATTGACCATCTGATAAATTTTTAATGATGCACTTGGTCTGTTGCTGACTTTGTCTTAACACATGTACAGCAAAGCTAGTTTTTCATGTTTGTAATTATAGAGAGAGGGAGAGAGAGAGAGAGAGAGAGAGAGAAGAGGGAGGGAGGTGGTCTCCTTCTCTTATAATAAAAACATGACAATATAACAGTACAGGTGATTACCCAGCCTTAGGTGGCGTTATTGTCAGTGATGTGAAGCATTATAAATGCGTACCAAAGCAAAAACCTTTGAACATGCATTATTTTGTATGATTGAATCACTCTGTATGCAAGAATAAATCTAAAAGATTATGAACAACTGAGCAGGTTTATGTGTCTCCTTGGACTTTTTGAAAAATACTGTGAAAAAGAAGAAATGCTTCCCTCACACACTAGATGTCAGCATAGATTTTCAGCCATTTTCTCCCTAAGGCAACAGGTCTGTCAGCTTTACTTCTCCATTATCCATCAAGGTGTGCAAATGGACACACTGTGCAGGATGTGAGAGATGGAAACGAACCCACTGACCCCAACACAAGCAGTGGTGTTTGACTAATGAACCAAATATTTTTAGAAACAAGCGGTATTGTATAAAACTCTAATGCAAACCTGCATCTGTCATCCATCGCTTCAACATTGTTTTGATGCAGAGAGCAACATTTCAGACAACTTTATCCAGCAAAGATGCTCCAGCTTCTGGGACACATTTTGAAATTTGTAACTCGCTCGTGAGGTTTGTGGTGTGTCACTCCAAAACCTGGAAATGGTTTGTTTCTTGCTGATTCACCATCGCTCAACACAGCAGGCTGATCGGTCCGTCAGACTGTCGCCTCGAGTGTTGTTAGTTAGCTGGCCTAGTTATAGATCTAAGCTGCTTTGGAAACAAGCCCAAATCTATCCCAGTAGCAGCCAGTCAGGGTTACACTTGTGCTACTCTGGGTTCAATGGGAGCTTAGAGTTGAGCTTTACGGGGAAAATGTGTGGAAATATACCAGGAACACCCAACACCTACAGTGATTAACACGGGTTTGACCGCTAGTTGGACACTTGCAAACATCAGTGTGGTTGTCAGAAGCCTTTTGTGCAGGGAAACACACCCGGTAGTCTGGGCTTTTTATCAGGTTCCCAGCCTCAGGGAGGAGAGGAGCCAGGAGTCAGGGACAGACAGACACAAGTTCTTACTCTGCCTCTCTCTGTCCAAGTTCACACATACACACACACACACACACACAGAGGTCCATTGTGTGTCTGTTTCAGTGGCTTCTCCTCAGGAGGCTCTTGTTACCGCCTCTTACAGCCAACAACAAAGAGCTGAATGTCTCTGCTACCAAAGAGATGGATGAGAGGGACCGAGGGACATATCCACAAGGTCTTTAAAACATATAAAGGCTCAGCAGTACCTGTGTGTGTATGTTCATGTGTGTGTGTGTGTCCCTAGAGGAGTGAGCGTTATGTGTCTTAGACTCTAATCTTACAGTATCATGCCTGTATTAAGTGAGAGGAAATACCAAGAGTAGCCTGATATGTGGACGATGTACAGGTGCAGCCGTGTTAGGCTCAGGTCAGTTTAGGCCTCAGGTGAATCAGTTCATGAATGTGATAAAATGGTTAGACAACAAGTGCATGCAATGCGTTTCAACCTCTCCATCTTCAGTAAACAGTCTCAGGTCAATACAAGATAAAGAAAATGAGAATAAGTTTATTACACATAGCTTTACAGGCAAGTCAGACGGTGACACGCACAGCTGTAGGCAACACTGTTAACATAGAAAAACAAGCTTTGTTCCCATGTGTCAATGCTTCTTAATGACAGTGGAGCCCAAGTTCAAGCCCCAGTGTTGTATCGAGTGAAGTGTCCTTGAGCAAGACATCGAATCCCTATTTTCTCCGGGCTGGCTCTTCTGTTGCACATTTTGACCTTTGACCTCCTTATAGAAGGGATATGAGCAGATAGAGAAATTCTCCCAGGGGTCATACAATATGTCATCGTATCAAATCATTTTTTGGAGAGGTGAAAGTTTACAGCAAAAAGTTTTGTTCAGAGTAGAATTATTACATTAATTAACAATCACGTTTCATGTTCATCTGCATTTAACAGGGCAAGAAACATAGTCAACACTACATTTCAAAATGAGTTATGAGTTACTGTGAGTTACTTCTACTTGACTAATGTTAATTCAAGTAAGAGTACCTATTCTTACTCTTGTCAATACACAGATATTTTTGTATACATTTTGTCTTTCTCTCTTTATTCACACACAAACTTAAACACACTTGTGCACATACGGTCTGGCATGATAAAGCACAATTCCTTTTTTTAGCCTGGTGGATTTATCTGTGTGTGTGTGTGTGTGTGTGTGTGTGTGTGTGTGTGTGTGTGTGTGTGTGTCCTCGGTGACACAGCACATTCGTCCTCCCTTTAAACGGCTCTTCTGTAACGGCGGAAGAGCTTAGCCTCGTTATAAATGTGTTCTCTACCTTGAGCTCGTTAAAACACCTCTTGCTGTCATGCACACACAAACACAAATACGAGCAGATGCATGCGTGTAACAAAAGCAATAAATATTAACCTATGACATTAGCTCCAGTATGTCTGCAGTTAGTTGTGTGTCTTGGCTAATTTGCAGACTGACAGGGGAAACAGCAGCTGTGTGGATGCGTGATGTTACCTGGCAGCTTGTTACCAAACACAGGAGGTGTGTATGCCAGAACACATCCGATCTATTTTAGGCCTGTGCAGAATTAATGAGGTGTGACTGAAATTACCTTGTTGTGGATGGAATTAAGAGGCTAATTACAAGTCTTTGATAATGCTTTTTTTTATAAATATCCTCCTGCAAGTATAAAACTGAAGTCAAGCTCCTTAGAAACACAGAAAGGTTTGTCATAATAACTCCATTGCACAAATGCCCGAGGGACCACTGGAAAGAAATTAAAGTTATATGCACTTCAAAGCACAACCGCATGACTGAAAGAGCACGTACTTTCCTCCAGGTCCAGTGTTAAAGTTGCACTAATGACTCAGCACTTCAAATTCACAGGTGTCCAACACTCAAACTACCTGCTCGGCAGCTTCAAGACCCCACAAGATGTTTGACTTCACTTCACCCCCAACGTTTCTGTCTCTGACCTTTGACATTTTTTGACAAAGGCTACTAGAACTAATTTAACTGAGTAAACTTCAGAGAAGTTTCTATAAAATAAGGTTTTGAGTAGGAAGCACTGCCAAAGGGGGAAGTACTCATAATAGTGATTCTTTTTGGTTTGTACAGTTCAGTGTTTATCTCTAATATTTCCTTCAATTGTTGTGCAAACATGTATAAAAGTTTAACGCCAATCTATCATTTCTCCCATCAATGATTTAATTTATTATTAACTCATTGATATCCTTTGATCCTCTGACCTTTCTTGCCTGATCTTATTGTATATTTTGGTCATTAAAAATTCAGATCAAAATTGACATTGCATGCAAAATGAGCACATACGCTTAAAATGGCGACAGTGCTTTATATTCTATAGAGCTGTTTAAAGTCGCTCTGCAGATACCGACTGTTCATTAAAGCTACGCTCAGCAGAATCTCTAAGGGACATCTTTAAGAGTTGGCCTGTGAACATAATTAAAGCTTTAATCTCTGTTCTTGGCTAACAAGTTTTGATGTGGTCCCGTGGGTTTGCACTGGACAACCCTGTGACCCGCGGATCTCATCAGATAGTTGCTGAGTCACGGTTAATCTCAGCGAGCTCCTACTGTTTGCTGTGTAATAAGAACAGGACTGAACAGAAAAGATCTCTGTTGTGGTTTTTTTAGCAATTCTTTTCATTCGTAAGTCAAAATATTGGTGGGATGTAAATTCAAAGTATAGTTTGCATGCAGTAGTTATGTGGCCTCATTGTTGCCTTCAGTCTTGATTTACTAATTTATATCAGGGAACCTAACTGTGAAAAATAATGAGACTGGCTTATTTGTCTTTTCTTAAACATGTTGTTATTTTTATTTAATTGAACCAACAATTATTAATTTTTTTTGACCACTTCAGGGCAGTGGAAGCAAACATTAACATTCATTTAGAGTCAAGAGAGTTTCTGGTCACCTGGTGAATTTGAAGCAAATATTCACTCTCTTTTAGTTCTGTTTTGGTTTCCACAACTCTTATCCATCTTTTTAGCTGCTAAATGCTCCACTATGTTCACTAACTGACTCACATTGTTTGTCTGCTGTTTGGTGCTGACCAGCAGTGGTAGAAAGTAACTAAGTACATTCACTTAACACTTAACAACAGTTTTGAGGTGATAGCATTCTGTGATCTTGGTGAAGCTCAATTAAACAATTAAAAGTTCAGCACAGACATTCTTCAGGTCTTAGATCAGCACTTTAAGCTGTACAGTACATCTGTGTCCAGGCTGGATAATCCCAGCTGTGTCTCACCATGACTGTGTGACCTCGTCAGACCTGACCCGCCGTCTCAGTGATCAGAACAGCTGATGTAAGTGTGACTTATATGTGCCTTAACAATACACATACAGTACATGCCGACACACATACAGACACAGTACATCATGAAAGGCTGTATTTGCTAAACAGGGCTGGATTAACCCCCAGGACAAAAGTTAGATGTGGGCCCTTTAGTGAGTGACCAGTAATTAGTTTGTGGTATCAGCTTTGCTTTAGGTCCAAATACTGTTCTTAAATAAACACTACTATAGTGTTAGAACATTCATTAAATCACGATTCATGGTTATTTTATTTGTCAGTCTACAACAAAGGGTTGCACAATGAAATGCTTGTTGTTGTCCCTTTATGCTGCACAAGAACAACTATTTTTATGGTGGAGTGAGGAGGATGAGTTGAGGAGAGGAAAGAGGAAAGAAGCTGAAGCGGATACTTCTGTATTGCTTGCCAGACAGCAGCAGGGTTATGGATGGTTATGGAGGGCTATGGATTCCAATGACATGGAGGGGTTTCCAATTTGTAAAAGCTGAAAGACAATCAAGAGGATTGATTAGGGACATACACATTGGAAACCAGGGCCACTTAGACTGTAAATAACCACTCTGGAGATACTGTGGGAATGTAAGTGGGTCTCAAATGAACAGTTGACCCACTGATGACCTTCAGTGTCAGAGATCATTGACTTCCCTGTTGTCAGGTGACGGACACGTCCTAACAGCCAGTCATGCGTCAGCTGGTACTGATGTAGAGTGGACACAAAATCATATAAAAGCAGTTTATATATTAAATATAAAATCATAAACATACACAAAGATACAAAGACACTGTTGTTGCTCACACCAATTGCTTTAAGTGTCGGTCTGGATTGCTGTTGTATTGGAGCATTAGATGTTAGATTTTGATTGCACACTAAATGAATAACAACTTGCACGACTAAAAACATTTTGGTCGCAAAATTGTCTGGGCTGAGAGTCATAAACTGTGAGTCTGTGTGTTTCTTTTGCGTTTTCCTGAAACTTCTAACAATCCACATTCCCCGCTGACTTACTGTATAATGTGGACATTGAAACAGGAATTTAAGGACCTTTGGATCAGGTGAGTGGTCTTAACTGGAGCTAAACTGCGGCTATTTTAAGAGGTCAGCCCACCAGCAACCAGCATAATGTGTCATTTGTTTCCTCTGGCGTCAGAGGTCTTAGAGAGAGAGAGAGAGAGAGAGAGAGAGAGAGAGAGAGAGATATTTAATTTTTAGTGAAATACACAACCACCAACTCTAAAAAAAATCTGTCTTGTGTTTATGTAATACCTTTTTCTCACATTTGCACTCATTCTCCAAACAGGAAAAACTGTATGTTATAAACATTACTGTAACACAGAGCCGTGGATTTAATTTTGTACTACAGTCTTAAAAATGAGACTAAAAAAAACCCTATGATCCAGATGTTTTCATGCCAAATACAGATTTGACAAGAACTAACTGAAGAACTGATTTAGTCCTTGAAAAAAAAGTTGTTCATTTTGAAGTTTGGGAGATAACAGAGGAGGGAGAGAGAAGAGCTTTGACCAAAATAACTCATCTTAATATTTACACACATTGTTTTAACAATGACTGAATAAAAACAAAGAATTAAACATTACTTAGATATCTTTTTTTTCCTGTATTTGTGATTTAGTTAAAAAAAAAAAAAAAAAATCAGATCCAAAATTCTTCTTCTTAAACTTTCAAGGACCCCTGCTGTAGCAAGACAATTACTAACATACAGTAGATTTACATATTATTGAGCAGCAAAAATAAATATTACATCATTTGCTGTATATCACATTTGGACAGTAATAAGTGTATGTACTCAAGTACATGTAGGTACAATTTTGAGGTAGTTGTATTGTATTAGGTAGTTCCATTTTTGGTGCTTTTATGTACTTTCTTATATAGTGACCTTACAGATTAAGACTTTATATATACTACAAACATTTAATCAAGAGATGACGAATAGTTGAGAATGAACCTGCCCGAATGAATAATAACTGATGTAATAATAATAATAATAATAATAATAATATGATGATGATGATGATGACAATGACTTAAATAGGATTTTTCTTTGTAACGGAGTATTTTACATAATTTTATTGCTACTTCTTCCACTAATGAGTGAACTGTGAATATACAGAGTCCATAAAAACAGATTTACCCATTTGCAAAATCTCACAAACTTCACTGTCAGACAACAGCCTGCAAATATCTGTGCATTTTTCCATCCTTCAGTTCATTCAGAATAAGAAAAAGCTGAATTACTTTGCATGTGTAGCTCAGTGTTTGCATTGGCCCCAGATGAGAAGCATGGCCCGCCCTGTCAGGAGCCGGATCAGAGGGGGAGGTGGGAGGAGCGACGCTCGGAGCTCCAGGTGGTCCATCGTGCGTAAAGACGCACCAAACACTGACGACACACTGAGCGTCATTAAGGAGAAAAAGCTGGACCCTCGCAGCTCCTGGCACCTTTCTCAAGGAATAATCTGTTTGCAGAGAAACTCTGCTGGATTTCACTGCTGCACAAAGAGAGAGAGAAAGAGAAAGGTGGTGCGTCGCTGTGATCTCGCCAAAAAAAGGGACAGATCAGGGTTGAGATTTTTTTTTACATTTTTTGTGGCCAAAACTTTTTCAAAAGATCAAGACGGCTTGTTTCAGAGACAAGTGGAGATATGTTCAAGAAAAGCAAGAGTAAAGTGCTGGTGGATTATGCGTCAGAGGAGGAGGACATGTCCTGGCACCATCATCACTCCTACAAGGTAATGATGGAAACAGTGCACTGATGACTGTGAGATGCGTTCACGCTCCTTAATAAACAACATTGTTAATAATCATCTGTAACTCTGCTTAAAGGCTTTATTCCACTGAGCTCACTTGAATTTTTTTTTCTTGGAGAAAGTGAAGCTGAGACAGTTTTCAAATCATTTAAATCATTTGAGAGAGACTATTTATAGTGGGTCAAATTGTTGTAAAGCAAATGATTCCTTCGATTCAACTTGCACTGCAACCCTAACCCATAACCCTGACTGAGAACCTTCACAGACAAAGCAAATGAATAATCCATTTAAAGTAGATATAAATTATCACAATGTGGCACAAACTATAATTTTATAATGAGTCTTATGATTAAAAAAAAATGCTTTTGTTGCTAAACTTCCTAAAAAGTGACCCTCATGATGTTAGATTGAGATTGTGTAGCACAGGGAGGAAGAGGAGGAGGAAGAGGAGGAGGACAAGTGCTCAAATGTCAGGCTGAGGAGGAGAGTGACAGGAAGTGCTGAGAGGTCAAACAAGAGAATATCTCATTGTCTCTGCAGGAAAAACCAAAGAACCACATCCTAACACAGAAAAAAACCTCTAAGTCACTATTATCACTGAGTGCATCAGTGACAACATAAACCCATGTTTTTAAAGCAGGAATATTATACTTATATGTACTTTAAACTACAGTAGGAAGAATTTTAGACTTAAAATTTGTGTCATCTTTGAATCTATTTGTGTCCTATAAACCTTAAATATCCAAGTTTGGACAGATAGCCGCTCACTAGTCAGCTCACCATTGTCTATTGTTGTGTTAATCTTCTGTGTTGTTGGATCCTTTGTCCACATTTCAGAGGTGAGCGTCGGTGTGTGAGGTCTAAGAGCCTCTGTATCATCTGTATCAGCACTCGCACAAGCAGCTGGGCTCTGTCAAGGTGTTGGGGGGGAGAATCCATGATAACACACACACACACACGTATGTTTATTCCTGGAGTTATTTGTAGTAGAATCATTTTTAACCTGCGGATAAGGATTTCAGTAGAATTATGTGGGACGAGTATCAGGTGTTGACTTGTAGTTGTTGAATTCCTGTCATTTTTAGTTTCACCGTAAAACCTTAAAATTTCCAGATAGATAAAAAAGTAAAACTGTAGTTTTCCTTCACAAAGGTTAGAGTCATAGAGTCAAAATAATGTTCTGTCATTGTGCTTGTTTTGTCTGTGTGATAAAATCTTCTTTTAACTGTGCGAAGAGTCAAGGCTACATGGACAGAGTTACTCAATATATATAAGGTTTCCAATGCATGGTATTACACAATTAGTATTATGTGTTAAGGTTAATGACCCTTAAAGAAATTAAAACAGAAGGTTTTTATGGGAGGTTGAACAAACACTTTATCACAATTTTCACATGTTATGGGCATGGACTTTGATTTAAACTTGACATTTTTTTAATAACACTAATGCAGTAGAATTCAATACCATAGATAAGCAAATGTACAAGGTATGATAATCTGCAATTTTCATACCACAGTATAAAGCTGCAACCGTAGACTAACATGAAAATAGGACATGTGTTACAGTGTTTGAATTAGTAAAACTGCACATTAACAAATACAGGAGGAGATGTTCATACTTTTATGATCATTATTTTTGTCAACTCAGAAGAACAATTATTTAAAAAGTTGATTTTAAAGCAGTGAGCATTGTGATAATAAACCACGTCAGATTCACTGCCTGTTTCAGTGGACTGCATTATATCATTCACTGGATGTATAAATGTGTTATTTAGCAGGCAATTGGAAACCAACCAACACTATTGCCCAGCATTTTTCATCTGTTGTTGTGATAATGTTGTGATCTGTGACCCATAGCTGGCTTTTATTGACCATTCTTAACTTACACCCTGGGAACCAACACATGTGACCTGAAGAGCTGCTTTGAGTTCAGCTTGTGAGACTCTGTTTTACAGTGGTCACCACAACTACTTTGCCCATAAGACCTGATCTGAGGCCAGGGCAGCGACTTCTCCACAGAATTCCTGGGAAAGTCATCTGGGAGGTCTCCTCGAATCACCATGGCAGTAAAGTACAGGGGTCAGGGGTCGGATCATAAAATGTCGTAAACAGCCGGGCAGTGATACAGGATGAAGGCAGGATAAAAAGTTATGATAACACAGTCTGGACATGCAGGCTTTTCCTTCCACTTATTCAAGTTGCAGTAGCTGCGCTGTCTGATCAACCAGCAGAGGCGGCGAAAGATAGATTATCTGGAGCATTTTTGCGTCATGAACACATTGCACGAATATCTGTTAGCTTTTTAAATTCTTTTGGAGAAGCCTGAAGTCACCAAAGATAAAACCTGCCTGACTGAAAGAAAAATGTCTAAGGGACTGTGAAGCTACATAAAGGGAATTTATTTAAGGGGAAAGTCAGGGTTCAAAATAGGGTTATCTATTATTCTGCTGTTCATGTTCTTGACAAATCGATGAATCGTTTGGTCTGCCAGAAAATAGCGACTGTTTCCCAGAATGCATTGTTTGCATTGTCTGACCCACAGTTCAAAACCCAAAAATATACAGTTTACGATCTTAGAACACAAAGAAAAGCCGCAAATCTTCCACTGGAGAATCTGGAAGCTGTGTGTTTCTGTCATATTTGTTTGACGAATGACGCTGAATTCACTTCTCAGAATTGCAACCAATACATTTACTGACGACTAATCAATCAATCGACTGATTGTTTCAGCTTTAGTTCAAAAAGTTCTTTATTTTGGAAATATGGCGGTGTTTTCTTTAGTTTCATGTTACAAATATTTACATT
The DNA here is from genome assembly GCA_025331565.1 of Holacanthus passer. Classification (NCBI taxonomy): domain Eukaryota; kingdom Metazoa; phylum Chordata; class Actinopteri; family Pomacanthidae; genus Holacanthus; species Holacanthus passer. Next base: position 4,311,386 of record JAFREQ010000034.1, read on the forward strand.
AGTTGATCATAATTGTTCTTTTATAAGAGTCAAAAATGTTATTTATTTTATACCTTAAGCTTCTAACTTCAGAACAACCGCAGTCTGATCTGTTGGCTGCTAACTGATCATCACTTTCTTTCACTTTCTCCACCAGCATTTAACCTGATGGTACAGGATAAATGCATGGATAAAGTCCTTCAGCCCACCTCTGATACTTCGTGTGACTCTTGTACAAAGCAGCATCTTCTCAAATCACTCGATCAAGATGTTATTCTTTCCACATAGTCAATGATGATACAACAGGTCTCTTTATTTTGTGCTTTGTTTACTCCCTGTTTTGTGGCAGAACAGCTGATTTACATGTCACGCCAATCAAATGTACAGGCAGACACAGACACAAAGAGCAGACAGACAGAGACAGACAAGCATAAAGGGATAATGCATCCATAGACACACACACGAGGAAAAAAGGGAGAGCATAAAACGCAGGATTTGAAGTTAATATCTGTCCACAGTGCTCCAGGCCAACTCCAGTACAGGCTTTGCTTTCTCACCGCTCGCTCTCTATTGAAGTTCATCGGGCAGCTGCGAGCTTGCAGGAGGTGCGTGCGCCTGTTTGTCTATGGCTTAAAGCGGTAACACACCTGAATACTTCAGTAACACCCCTCTAATTCCACCGTTGAGAGCCCTCTTTGTGAGGCGGGATCACGAGAGCGCAGATCGGGCACCGAGCACAAACTTCAGACGGCTTCACGTCTAAACCATTAGTGGCGAGGATGAGAGAAGTAAAGCCGAGTGGATCATCTATGGAAGGGTGATAGAGTTAAAACTGTGGAAATCAAACGTCTGTGAGCTTCTTGCAAGTTCAAACCAAATCATGAAAAAGGTTCATCTGAAGCTTTTTAACATTTAAAGCAATAATTTTCTTTTTCCAAAACATGATTATCACACATCTGTGCAGTGTATGTGAAGCTGCACCCAGGAGACAGTTAGCGTAGCTTAGCACAAAGACTGGAAACAGAGGGAAACAGTTAGCCTGGCTCTGTCCAATGACTGACTGCTCCTCCAGTGAAAACCACAATTTCTAACTTTTGCAACAACAGATAAGATATTGGGTTTTAATTAGTTTTTAAGCTAAAAATCTCTCAGCTGTGTAGCTTCATATTTATTTTTCTCATGTAATTCTTGTCTATAATCATAATAAGTGATAGCAAACATAATAAGTGTATTTCTCAAAATGACAAACTATTCTTTTGAATATATTTGCTCTGGTGTTTGGTGAAAGATTCCTGTTTCTGAGTCTCTGAGAATGTGGAGTATTCTTGGTGTTCAGTGGCTTTTGCAAACAACTGTTGGTACTTGAAATTCACTGTGCGTCTTTATTGCCTAGTAATCTGGCTTTTTTAAAGACAACACTGTGCTACAATTTACACAGACTCGGTCAAAGAGGGACAGACTGAGAAAAAAATGGCCCCCTGAGGTGCGAAGGCAGAACTCTTGCTTTCTGTTGTCAGAGCGTTTTTACTCTCTCCTTGAATCTCCCTTCACTCTCACCCTCTGTTCCAAGTTGTTAATGCTTTTACACTCTAACAATAGTCAGCAATCAGTGTGTGTGTGTGTGTGTGTGTGTCTTTGATCAGCTCAGGTGGCAGAGACCCAGCAGACTTTGCTCAGACACGTCCGACCACCGTTTCTCCTCCCGTCTCTCATGGAGTCCTCACATGTTAGAAGTTCTTACAGCTTTGATCATTTTACAGGAATCCTGTCTCCGCTTCAGTGATCTCGGGCTCAGCTGCACGTCTGATCGCTTCTTATTGCCCTCTTCTTGTGATTGAATGTTTTCAAGCCTCCTGGATCACATCCAAGTCAAATCACAAGCCCTTACAGGCAAAGAGCAAGTCTGTGACGGCGATTAATATCAGTCAAGATGGATTTATTAATGAGTGTCAGACTCAAGGAAATGGATCTTCATGAATGACATGATGACGTTTGTGATAACTCTTGAATAAGGTTGTTTGAGGACTGATTTTTTTAGGTGAAGTAGCCATAATCTGCAAAGTCAAAAAAAGATATATTTACATCACTATATCTCAAGACTGTGCACTTTATGTTTAAAATGACAAAACATTTGATCATTTTCTTTTCAAAGTTTTTTTTTTTTTAACAGTTTATTTCACATATCTGAAAGTCAAATGCTTTAATTCAAGGTGCGGGGCTATGAAAGACCTGCCTCTTTTATTTACCTTCTTTTTGTTCAGGGAATTTATGAGGGACTTGAATGTTTTTGCTTTTAAGTCTCATTGTCTTTTGGGAATAGGGAAGACTCTTTCATTCAGTTAGATTCAACTTTCTTGTCATTATACTCAAATACAATAAAACATATTCTTCTTAAATAAAGAGAAAACTAATAAAAAAAAATAGATAACAGTGAAAACAGAAGGTTATTTTCCAAAGTAGATAATTAATGAACATATTGTACAAGTCAAGTCTAACAGCAGTTTGGTCCAAGGCCTACAGCTCTGTGCATTCAATAATCATCATTACTATTATTAATAGCCTTACAACACTAACAATGAGCTTAACATAGAATAATAAAAACAATGACACTATAACACAAATATTATACAAAAGGATATATGAAAAATGGGAAAAAAACGCCTGGAGACTGGTGCACAATGGAACCAAAATAGCTCCTCTAGTGTCCTGTACTGTTCATGCAGCAGGTCATGAATTTGTTTTCACTCTCTTTTGTTTAAATCTGCCCTCTGAGTCCAGTGGCTTCCCCTCATCTTCCCCCCGTCCTCCATCCATCCATCCATCCATCCCCCCCTCCATCAAACACAGCCTGTTTATGTTACAGCTTTAAAAAGGGCTGCCCTCTCTTTTACAGGAAAGTCTGCACACACACGCACACACACACACACCCACACCCACACCCCTGTGCCGCAGGGATAGTGTGTGTGTGTGTGTGTTTGTTTTTGGGGGTTGCTATTTGTGTTAACTCACTCCTGGCGTATGTGTGTGTGTGTTTCAGGACAAAGACATAGAAGGAGAGGAAGAGGAGGAGGAAGCTGTCACTGCAGCATCCAAGGTAAACAGCACAACTTCGCAGCTATTTGGACGTAACACAGACGCACTATTTGCTTTCAGACTTCTACTGAATTTGCACACTATTTTACCTCTGACAGTCGCCCCCTACAGATACACACACGTCCAACATGCTCTTAGCGCCTCACACACGCAACACACACACACACAATATCTCAGTTTCAGTGTCATGAGAAACAGCCATATCCTCTGATTAACCTTATTACTCATCTGTAACACTCAGAGGCACAGGCAGCTTCTTCTTGTCAGATGACCAGAGCGTGTTTCATGGTGCAGCAGAGGACAACAGACAACTGAGGCTGCAGTGTTTATCTGTAAACAGTTTTCAGCTGTCATCGTCTGCTTTATCTTTAACCTTATCGGTTAGCTTAACGGTCTTGTTTGTTGTGATGTGTCGTGTGTGTCTGTCCTAAAACCCACAGTGTGGAACTGTGCAGGACACTGTGCAGGAATCATTCTGATTATTACAACTTCAGTTCATAGTTTTAACCATCATTTTTTTTTCTAATATTAATATTGTACCCACCAAGTTAATGGCCGAGATCTGGAAATGCTATTTTAAAAAAAAGTTTTTTAAAAAATTGGACAAACAGAAATATTATCATCCATCACAGTTTACAGACCCTCTTCCTGCTCCAGGAAGTCTTTGACCTACTGTATCTTCTCTCAGACATGTTCAGTTTGACCTACAGATAAAGTGGATTGATGATCTGGCTGAATGGTTGGCTTGTTCACAACCTGTCTGACAACCTCGTGTTTGACCTTGTTGTGATGTTACTGTATTCCCTGATCTGAGCAATGACTTTGTATGTTATCATGACCAGGAGGAGAAATTTTCGTCAGACCTCACTGTGGACGGTTTCATAGGGACGATTCTTAGGACATTATGAGACTGAAATAAATGAAAATCATACCTACATTTACAAAGAATTGAAAGTTAAGTTCAATATATAATTTTTATTATTATTGTGTTTTTGTCGTTGTGATGCTGCAGTGACTTTCTGTTAGTTGATAGTTGATTGCTCTTGATTGACAAGCCACAAAACCAATTTACACGTGGTCTGTACCAGCTAAGACATTAATGAAAGAATTTAGGAAGGTTTTCTCACAGATGTAGTAACAGCTGACTACTGATTGTTTGAAGATCAACACAGACGGGTGCCACAAAAACTGAGGTTGATAGGAAAAATTCTTTGTCATCATCCCTGTAAATAACGGCTTTATGATGTGGCCTTGAGGACAAGTGGTCTTTGTGTGTGCAGGCAACTTTATCAGCAGCTGTGTCCACTCCAAACAACGTGTGTGTGAGCGAGATTATGGGCCGTGTTCATGAGAGATATGTCTCCTGATCCGTCTCCACAATACGTCTTTACTCAAAGGTGCGGTACATACTCACAATGTGTTGTCTTTGAACTCTGGGTTCCTCCTGTATGTATAGCTACTGTAGGTGACTCAGTTCACAGGACTCATTTCATGACCTGTCCTGTTTATGAGGATACGGCTGGCTGGGCTGGAGAAGGGAAGGAAACGCAGCATTCTTTCGAGGAGCTGGGTCTTTCGGATGGGAACAATCACCCTGGAAGAAAAACAAGGCTGAAAATAGCCACAGGCTGCTCTGACACAGTGGACGGCTACAGTTCTTCCACCATGGCTTGTTTTATGCTCATATTAGGACACAAATCTTAGACATGGAGTCCTGGAAGTAGAGGTTACCTTTCAGTGTAAAAGGCTGATTCCACCTTAAGTTGGAGGAAGTTTCATTCTACTGTGTATAACAATTTTACAACATCATCAAGTACTTGCTAAACATTCCTGATTTGCAAAACACATATTTCGTAAACAGATGTCCTCAAGGACTTACTCTGTGTCATAATGTGATTCGCCTCCATGCTGGTACTGGCACAGTGGCTGTCATTTGTTAATTAGAGGATATTTAAGTTTCAGATGAAACTCAACATATTTATAGTAATTCATTTAACAGTGCTAGTATTGTATATTGAATAGTGCTGAAACAATAAGTCAGCTATAGCTGATCAATAAATCATCTAAAGGAAGATTTTGACATTTTGAGAATTATTGTCATTTACTTTCTTGCTCAGAGTTAAATGAGTTGATCCATGCTATTCTCTGTGTGGTAAAAATAAATTAACCAAAAAATTATGCATAAAATTATGTATGAATTAGTCAGACAGAGCAAGACTGGTTGTTTCCCCCCCTGCTGGCTGCAGCTTGATTTGAATGGATGAGTAGCATAGTTCCCAAAATGTCAAACTATTTTACGTCAAAAATAAATATTAAACATTTGGTAATCCCAGTTTCCTGAATGTGAGAGCTGGCTACTGTAACTGCTCTAAGATAACACTTTTGATTATCACTGGAATTCTGCTTCTCTGGGCTGCACATAGGCAAACATGCATGGACGTCTCTGGGGTACGTTTGTGTGCATGTTTGTTTTAGTCTCAATTTCAAATCCCAACACTTGAATCAACCAGTCAACTCGCTTGATGAGCAGGTCCGCATGAGGCGATTTGGGAGATGGGCGCGTCAGCTCCTCGGCAACTCTCTCCTACTTTTACCCACAACACCCTTCTCTTGTGTGGGATCACAGAGCTGTTTACATTAATTGATTAATTTAAAAAAGATTGATTGATGATGGAAATAACCATTAGATGCAGCCCTAACACCTATCATGTAGCAGAGAGACAAAAGCAAACAAAGACCGGAGATGGATCATAACCCATTAAAAGCACAGCCACCAATACTTGAAGCTACGTCTTTCACACAACCTCCAAACTTACCTTGCTGCTGTCTCTAAAAAACTGTATTGCGCCAACAATAATTGGCAATATTTCCTAATTCAAATGCCTCTTTAATCTCCCAGCTTCCATCTCTGGGGTATGGATGGAAGAATTTGGTCCAATAAGAGCTCTATTGTTCTGCCAGGCGTGGAGCTGTAGGTGAAGCTCCCCCACACAGCGAGCCCTCGCTGAGCCGCTTGGTTTACCTACTTTCTGGCCGGAGAGATTACCGGGCACTGAGCTGCTTTGGATCCAGAGGCCCGGAGGTTAATGCTGAGCAGAGCGGTGAATAGGCAGGCCTCTGTATGCGCACACATACGGAGCTGGAATTTAACTACACACACAGATACACTGAATCGGTTTTGGCGTTTGTGGTCTCTGCAAAGTTCAGCACAGCAAATCTGATCCTGGTTCACACTTGAAACAGGAAACAACGCAGAGCAAGGAGAGAGTGTCGAAATAGCTGAGATGAACATTTTTTAAACGTGATAAAAAACAGTCCAAGAAACTGGCAACGTCTCGCCCTCAGGCATGTTCATGATGACGAGAGGTGAGAGGAGGATCTGACTTTTCCTTTATCAACAACAGTGCCTGTCTCCTTGTGAGATACCAGTTAGGCTCAGCAAAGTGTTTACAGATCCCTCAAATGTCACAATGTTCTGAACATGAGCATGGATCACAAGTGGGATCAAATGTAGAGCTCGTGCAGCCCGTATAGGACAAACTGTTCTGTGTGCGTTCATGTTATCTAAACGGTGACATTCTGAAGCTTGATCTCAGACTCGGTGACAGACCTCATTGTACGTCTTCCTGTTTGGTTTGAGAAACGACCGCTTTCAAGTCCAGCTGATTGTTTGCTTGTTGTGGACGCTGTCACATCCTCCGGTCGACGGAGACGGAGAACGAAACAGGAGAGATGAAACGTCATGCGACTCCTCGATAGGTAAAAATATAGAAACAAAAGAAGCAGGGGTCCACAAGGTCACGTGCATTCAACAAATAAGGTTGCGAGCACGGAGAGTGTTTTGATAAAAGCAAAGGCAGGCACGGATGTGAGTAGGGGTAAACGTTGTGACCTTGACAATTGACATTGGGAATTCTTCCCAGGCGTGGAGTGAAACTGAGCCAAAAGTTTGTTCCATAATCGCTGTGCAGGACGGTATCTGTGCTCGGGGGCAGGGAGGAATTCTGATGTGACGGGGGAGTCCGGGGGAGTTTCACAGGGAGCGGAGGGTCTTCCACTGGAATGTGCCGTGTCTTACTGCCAAGTCGATGCCACTCAAACTCCCTCTCTCTGTGTCTCTACCTGGAGTCATAAGAGTTTTTGTTCAACAGCAATAAGAAAGTTGCCTGGTATATTTGATTGTAGGATTATAAATTTACCTTAAAGCAGTTTTTGCTTATTTGTTTCTTGCCAAGAGTTAGATGGGAGAATCAATATCAATAAAGGTATCAGAATGCACCTGCTAGTGGAATAACTTCTGGACAATAACTTGAGAAAGACATAATGTGTTAATTAATGTGGCTGAGCTGATTTGACCTGTTTCGCTTGCCTGCATGGTAAATATGAAGCTAGAGCCATATCCAGCTTCATGTATAGTAGAAAACAGCTGGTCTGGCTCTAAAACAGGAAACAGACTCCAAGAAGTCAGTTACAGTTACAAGAAATAGTAAAACCACAAGTTGTTGTTTACTTCATTTTTAGTAGGCTATAGATTGAACAAGATATAACATGGTCATTACTGATCTTAAGGTACTGGTGGGCAGATTTTTAAACCATTGGACAGGTTTCCCGTCGAGTCTCCATGTGAAACTAACCTGCTGCTGGCATAGTTCATATTGATATACGATACAGTCATGAGATCAATCTTATGTTCCAACTGATGGTTTCCAAAAATGATGAACTATTCCTAGGATGTTGCAGAAAAAAAACCTTTTGTTTCTACATGTGTGCTGTGTGATTTATGAAAAATGGATGGATGGATGTTTAGATGATTTAGGATGGAGCGGAGAGCACATTTCACTAATTCAGAGCCAATAACAGAATGTCTAAAAAAATGCACATACATCAATATGAACATAAGGCTTTTTTCCCCCTCTTTTCTTTATGAAACCACCCTCTTCTGCGAACATAACTCACTCACAAATAGGCAGAGATAGTAAGCTAACATGCAACAGATGAGGGTAATCATTTTAGCCCCGCAAGTCAAAATCAAACGCCCTCTCATCTGCTGCTTTCTGTCAGGAGGCCAAGGTGAAGAAGATCATGTCCAAGAAAGAGAGGAAGGAGAAGAAAATGTTCTCCTCCAAAGATGACGAGCACTTCTTGTTGACCGGGGTGAAGCTGGCTGACCGCAGAGGGTGAGGTTACACACACACACTTCATCATTACACACGCTACTTCAAGTACTCCATGTGTTTTTACATTGTCTTCATCGCAATGTTATTCATTAAACTTCATTTAAGTAGTTTGTTTGTTGTGGTGTCTTCAACTGCAAACTAACCTAAAATGATTACAATTTACTATCAACTTAGAACTTATAATACTCTTCAAAATGAAAAAGGAAAAACTTGACATTTTGGAAATATGTTTATGTGCTTTCTTAGTTAGATCTTCGTAAAACTCTTCCCAAACTTCCCAAAACCTCAAACCATTCCTTTAGTACATATTTTTACTTGACAAAAACTTTGAATGAAATATTCTAATGACTTTTTTGTGGTTACTTTTAATTAAATAAAACATCTAAATACTTCTTTCAGCACTGATTGTAACGACATGTTTACTGACAGCTACAAGGCTACTTTACATAAAAACTAGATTTGTACACCTGTATAATCTAATGCAATCCAAAACAACAGCTCAGCCATAAATTCAGACTTTGCAACGAAAATAATGTAATGTAAAATGCAAATGTAATTTAACTATATGTTTATTACTGAGGTTGCAGTGATGTTGGACTGCATCACACTGAAAAATGTGTTCCTCACATAAGAAAAGAAGAATATTAGAAACACATTTTCGCCACAACCTCAGTGATAAATATGGTGGAATTAATTTCTCTTTTAACAAAAGCTGGTCATTATGAGCTTTGTAAAGAAGAATATGTGGCAGCGCTGTTGTACTGGATGGCATCAGACTGTCACTAGCTATATGTAAAAAGTATGTCACATTATTCCTGGTTCACATCATTGCTCAGCTCCATTAACGGTCAAGTCTGACCACTTGTATGTGTCCGACCACTTGTATGTGTTTATATGTAAGACAAAGCTTCATCTGTCTGCAGCTATTAACATTTCAGACCTCTTGAGGAAGTGGAACGTGTACTGTATGAAGAGGAAAACCTAAATTAATCACCCGTCTATACAATGGCTTGCTGTATGGGGAAAGATATTTATAGTTAAGACGTGAGCTGTCAACTAGTTATTATTCTGTATGCTGAAATGTTGTTTTCTCTAAAGGTCTCACAAGAAAATCAAGGACGACGAGAAGGAGAAGGAAAAGAAGGACAAGCCGGAGAAGGGCCACTGTTTCTGGGAGAGCATCACAATGACCATGAGGCAGATCTCACCCACCAAAAAACTGGAGAAGACGGAGGGCTGGGAGCCGCCTTGCCTGGACAACTTGACCGAGACCGGGACAGACCAAACCCCAGAGGACAAGAGCCAGAACGGGGACTCGCCCGTGTCCTTCCCCGGCTCTCTAGGCCTCCCGTTGGAGTTGGCCTCCTGGGCGGGCCGGGGTCTGGAGGAGGACTCCTCCCGCTACGCTAACCTGTCGGACTCCAAGGATTCAACGGGCGCCGTCAGGTGGACGGCCCGCGCCAAAGTCAAGCTGGCCGGCATCAGCAGGATGAGCAGAGGGATTGTGTCAGAGAGCGCGTGGGAGGGGTTCAAATAGTTGATACCCCTCCCTCATCACCTGTGTATCAATAAAGAGGATGAAGACCTGAACCAAATATCACTGTCACTGTAGTCTAGTTCAGGACGAACCCAGTGTTAATGTCAACTGGTGTTGAGTGAGATTCTGTAGTCGAGCCCTGAACATATGAAGTCTGTCATTTTTTTGAAGACAACATGCTGTTTGTCAGTTTGATCAATGGGGTTTTTTGGCAGGACTTCACTGACATAAACGACAAATAAAAGCCTTAAACTACTGTACTATTTGAACTGTGATATCCACTGGCCTGGCTTTTAGATATTTTATATTGATAAGAAAATAAAAAGAGTGATTTTCATATAATTACATGTGAGAGAATCAATGAAGAATATGCAAACCTGCTACTGATGCTGGTTTCCACTTCCTTTTTGTCTATGCAGTCACAGCATCTGAGTGAAGAATGTCAAGCCTTAACTTATACATCAGTAATGGGCTTAAAATCTGTGCAATCATGTGTGTGTGTGTGAAATAGAGTAAGAGGAAGGAAAGAGAGTTTGTGGATGGATGTGCTTGCACAAGGTCTGTTGTTGTGTTGTGGGTATGTGGGGGTGATAAATGTTGTGGAAAAAAAAAAAAAATCAAAGCAACCCCCACAGTTTCATAGACTGATTCATGTTTAAATCTGATGCTGAATATTTATAAAACTTTTAACGATGAAAAGCCAAACTTTGTGTTTCTCAAGAAAAACAGTGACTCAGTGCATCCATCAAGTGCCTTGTATCAATACAGTGACATCATGTGTGTGTTGTAAATTTAAAACTTGACCAAATCCTCCTCTGTGCACCAACGTCTATGCCGGTGCAGGTGGGTTCACCCAGCATGCATCTGTGCCGCAACCAGCTATTGAGACACTTCCTGGTTTCCAGTTTCAAACCGGTGTCCCTGGATTTTATTGGCTTCACCAGCAGGAGCAGCACGATTGTTTGTGTGCTACATTATAAAAAGCTGGTTCTTTAATGCATATTTGTTTGTTGTATAGGACTGAAACAATGTATTTTCATTCCGTAAGTGATTTCTTTTTTAGGCGAATGAGAAAATTCATGCCACTGGTTTTTGCTTCTCTCTTCTTTGTTTAAATCTGTTTACCGGATTTGTTTGATATTTCAGCCGGAAGTGTACACAGGCCCATTTCCAGGGATGACTGCGTCCTGTATTTATTCACTAAAAGGCTCGGTCACATTTTCTCAAGCAGAATAAAGATTTAGTTTGACTGTCTGGCTCTACTTTTTTCGACAGTTTGCAGTCTGGAGTGAATCTATGCATTGATTAACCAAACTTTGCTTTCACCACCCGGATGGTTTTTGCTGATACAGTGACCAAAATATTTAATATGTTTTCATCAGTAGGCATTTAAAGTCAGCCACTTCTAAAACATACTGCTATCTAGTCATTTCATTTTCCAAAGTAATTTTTAGAAAATGTTATCTTGAACTACCCTATGAAAAATTAAGACTGGAGAATAATTGGAAGAATATTAATCATGAAACTCTGTTATGTGTTCAGTGACAAACATTTTTTCTTGCTGCTTTAGGTAAAAAAACATTTCTATCGAAATCCAAGGAAAACACCCAAATCCCAATTAGGCAAAGTCTGAAAAAGATCTTAAGTAAATAAAAGGACAAATAGTTCTCTGATGCAGTATAAAAATGAAGAAAAGAAGCAGGTTTTTAGAAATATTTAATTATTGTAGAGCTAGTTCCTGTCCCATAAAGTCATGATAGTACCATTAAGAGTATTGGAACAGAAAAGGAATATTACAAAAGTTGGAGGAAGGATACAAAACTTTTTTTCCCCATAAATACTGTTTTACATTTCCTCCGTCTGTAACTCGACATCTCTGACAAAAGCAGACTGTAAAAACTTACGACTAATGAAGTTTGACATTATTTTCTCTTGGTGCGGATGCTTCCGATTTACACAGAAAACAGCAAGAAGTCACAAAAGGACAACATACAGTTTGTAAACAGAGACTCAAACACAACATGCATTCAGTTATTGCAGGAAAATACCACTTAAACGGAACTGAGCAAAAAGCAGAATAGTTTAACTCCATTAAATAAACAATTGACACGAGTCGTCTTATTCTGCCATACTGTAAATGTTGACCTACCATAAACATGCTACAACCTCTTTTACATATAAATCTTTCATATATTCATAATACATTTTTTTCTCTGTCAGCAAAAGCCTTTTTTTGTGCAGAGGAAGGAACACCACCTCAGGTTTCTTTTATATTCTACCCATCACCAACTTTCTTACAATCAACAAACACATGTTTAATCTTCCCTATGCCTCATGGAAACACTTGTGCGTAAAGAAATGAAGACATAAAAAAGTCGTCTCTTTCAGTTGAAGCCCTTTGTATTTGAGTAAACGACATCAGGGTCTCGTGCACACTCTTGGATCGAGAGTGAGGGTCAACGGACGCTTCCCTTGAAGAACAACGCGGGGGATTCAGAACTTGAAGAGGTCGATAAAGTGCTGCGGAGAGATGGGCATGAGGCAGCTGTCAGGGTCGTTGGCTGTACATGGATGGCCACAGTCCTGGAACACATTGTTAGAAAGAAGGGGGGGTCAGGGGAGCAGATGAGCAGCTATGCATTCAGCTCACATATGGCAATTTGACATAGGACACTGGAGCCTATTGCATCAGCTGTTAGTGAGTTCAGACTTGGTGTAGTTATGATGCAAGTGGACAGTTACACATTACTGAATTAAAATGGATTTGACCAAACAAACTAGATCTTAGTAGAGATGAACCTGCAATAACTGTTGGCCACTTGGGGGCATCAAATACAAGCTCTAGGAGCAACACCCCGCACATACAAGTAGCTGAGTCGCTTGAGCCATTCTTAATATAAAAAGATTATAGCCACTCACTGCCAGGACTAACTGTTCCAAAACAAAACAAACTTGCTTGTGTAAGACTTTTAGAATGAAGACATCACAAGGTAATAAGGAGAATGGTCAACATATCTGATCCGTAAATATAAATGTGGTTTAAGTTCATGATGGAAACTGCTATAAATATGTCTCCACTTTTAAAAAATGTTTGACTTAATTATCAATAAAGGTCTGTTAGGTTGCATAATCGGATATTTCCCTCTCACTCCAAATTTCATGAATACTATTAACTCACAAACACATATATTTTTCTATTTGAACTAATTGTTGTACATACTTTTTTCTTTATATATATACTTTACACTTACCTACTTTAACAAAGGATCAGCAGTTAAGTGTAATATATTGATTCGCTTCCTAAACGTATACATTATTTAGATCTTTGCTAGTTCTAAGTTGTAATGATTGATTTAATGATTTAGTAAAGCAATAGTCTGAAACTAGCCAGTAGTTACTAAGAACATGAAAGGACTTTTAACCTGATCTATACACAAACATTTGTGTTAAACTAACTGACAGTTTTCTTTTAGACACATGCACTCAACATTGAGAGGAAAGTCCTTAAGAATGCGGTTATAGGCTATAAAGTAAAAAGTCAGCGGAAAGAGTGGCACTGTTTACTAAACACACTTTGAGCAAAACATGATGACATCTGGTGAAACAGAGAAGATTGTAAAGCTTAACACATGGAAAAAGAGAAATGATAAATCAGACCATCTGGGAAACATGAGACAAACTGGCAACAGAAGAAACACAAAGGCATGATGGGACAGAAAGTACCTTGAATAACAAAGCCAGGTGGCGATCCTGAGGGAATCAGGGAGAAGAGGCAGGAGGGAAGGGAGACAAGCAAGGAGAGGGATGCAAAGAGGGCAGAGGTTAAAAAGTACAGGGACCCAGTCAAGGAGGATTACAAGATTATGGGCAGAAAATAATCACAGGGAGAGAGGAACAGATATTAAAGGAACAGCACCATTTTACATCAAAGTTTTCCCCTGAAGTTATTCATTAAAACTCCGAAAAATGTGATCTTTGTCTTACACGTGGTTCAAGATCACATCTAGCTGAGGGAAAACAAGTCATCTATCAGACCTCTGGCCTCTACGTATACATGTATGAGCACGAGTTCACAGAATCTATTGTCGACAACAAGGATTACCATCACCAACAGTGATAATGTATTCTCATACTGTATGTGTGACTCATTTGTTCCTGTTGAATAATCAGAACATTGTTCTAAATATGGAGCTATTTCTTGACACAGGCCTCAAGTTTTAATAGTAATTTGATCTGTAATTAGTCATAGTAGAAGGAAACATCACTTTCTTTTTTTCTGAAAGCCAAACATTGACAGTATTAAGAAGGGATTTCTGTGTGCTGGAAACAGATATCAGTGTGAGACAGGCCGTGTGATTGGACCAAAGTGTCTCTGAGATTTTGAGTGTACCACACGATAATGGCTGTTTTGTCTCTTTGGTCAAGGAAATACAGTGTGTTCTGTTACAAACTTGATTTGATAAACTTTCATGTCTGATATACGTAAAGTTTAAGAGATATTAGGTCTATGAGAAACACCTCTCTCTTTGAACCATAAATGTTTAATTTTCTGTACACACACACGCTCTTGGCTTCAGCTTCTACTAAGCTACAGTTTACAACACAGGCACAAAACGCTAAATCAACCGGTTAAACCTGCACTAAACTTCGCTTGCAGTCTGATGAACAGTGGTTTGTCGTATGGTGTTTCCTCCATGACATGAATGTGGTTGCAGGTGTGTTTGTTTACCTTCCAGAAGAGGATGCTACAGTGTTTGCAGAAGTGTAAGGTGTCTCCGTACTGCTCCTTCATTGGATAATGTTTCTGCAGGGTGAAGTACATCAGTTTCCAGTCCACGTTGTCGCTCTTGCTGAGGACCAAATTTCTACAGAACTGCAATAGGATGGGAGGATGCACACGATTAAAACACCATTTAAAACACAGGGGACAGGAATGTAATTATAACTGGAACATAGGGTAATTAGATTGTCATTAACCAATCCTGAGTGGGTGTTTATACAGTATGTGTGAGACAGTGTGTGTGTGTGTGTGTGTGAGTGTGTATGTGTGTGTGTGTGTGTGTGTGTGTGTGTGTGTGTGTGAGAGAGAGAGAGAGTCAATGAGAGAGAATGAAAGAGACAGATAGCTTTGAGGAAAGTGTGGCGATTCTGCCCTCTAGTGGTCAACATGTGAACTACTTAGCTACCCTTATCTCTTTGGATGCTTAACCACAAACTACTTTTGGAAGTTTTAAGTATATTTCCTTTTAAAATAATTATTTAAGTTACCTGTTTGTCTGAGAAGTGAAAGTGGCAGAGTTTCTTCCACAGCGTCCTGTTCTCACTGAGAAAGTGCAGGGTGGGCGTGGCCTGTCCCAGGTTAATGATGTCATAGGCATCAGATAACTTGCAGAGGATCTTGTTCTGCATGTGTAGCGGCAAGTCGTTGAATGACATGCCATTGCACATTTGCTGAGGAGACAATTAAGAGCAAACAAATTAAATTCACAGCTGCACAAAAGAACTAAAGGCAAAAAAGTTCCATTCAAATAAGTGGTTTACCCCTCAGGATGATGTGTTGTTACTTATACACAGTTGAGCATTAAATAACCAGTTGTGACAGATAAGTTGTCAAAACTTCCCCTTTCATATTTCATGTTCTTCATTAGGTTCTGTTTACAAGTGGGAGCAGTAGATATATACCTAGTGCACATGTGGACATAAAGGCTTTCACATTTTTAACCTACACACCCACGCACAGACACACACAAACACAAATACACCATCTACCTTGGGGATCTGCAGGTTGTTGAGCTGCTGCTGCCATTTGAGGATGGTTTCCAGTCGGCACAACCAGATGTTGATGTTGCCTACTAGGACACACCTGCCAACATGGATGGTCAGGCTGTGCAGTGTCGAGCTCAGGTCGTGCAGCAGCTCCTTGACAAGGCGCGGATTGTACTGGTCCTCGACAACTAGTGGTGAAATTATAAAAACAATCAAAAATCACAATGTTTAAGGCAAAGCGTAGCATAATGCAACCAAATCTTTCAATGTGAATCTTTCAAAATTAATTGCTGAAAAAAAAAAAAATTTTTTTCTGACAGGCAGCTTCAGAGTACCAAAAAAAAAAAAAACAGACTGATGAAAAACACTTAACCTAAGTTTCAAATGCACTGCACTGCAGAATTTTACAGTGCATTACTTTAACATACAAGCGTCACCATATATATGTGGCAGACTAGATTTGTACTTTGCTCCAACACAAACCCATAATGACGGAGCACACTGGTCCTACTGGTTTTGTGGTTAGGCATTCAGTGCACAAACACTGCTGTGACTAAACAGTAGTCTGAGAAACAACAACATAGTCGGCTTGCTCAGAGTCTTACCATTTGGTGAGAATACTCTTACTAACCCAACAAGAGGTTAAATTAGAGTCTAGGGTGCAACGACAAGCTCTGACACCTGAAAAAGTGCTGAGAGAATGCCTGCCTGTACAATATGTCCACCGAATAAGTAATCAGTCTCACCTTTTCGTACAATCTTCTCCAGTATATTGAAGTAGTTTTTCTGAGCAGCTCCACTCAAAGAGGTCAGCTGAGACTTAGCTATTAGCTGGAACAGCTATGGGACAGAGAGAGACAGTTAAAGGAAGAGTGGGTTGTACAAGTCATACAACAGCTTCAAAAGGATTCTTAACAAATGCCTGCGATCAGTTGTCATTGCTCACTTTTGCCACATAGTTGAATCTTCTCAAGTCTTGAATGGCACTGGAAAAGTCTAGACGGTTGAGGGCTTCACCAAGCGTGCAGTATCCGTGACGCTGCGTGTTAACATAAAAATACATACACATGCAGACATATATTTTCACACTATTTCGCTGCCAATAAATCATTCATGTGAAAGTTCTAGTAACAGCTGCAGCACTCACTTCTTTCGTGCTACCTTTCTGCACGTAGATCCATTTATCCCTGAAAACAACTGGACAAGGAAAAAAAAGGAGTTAAAATAAATAATAAATAATAATTTTATAATAATCTTAGGACACGTTAACAATAATCAACTTCTTCAAACTGCTACTGTTCCTTAAGATTAAAATCAGTGGGACATGGCTACAAGGTGAAACTGTTTAGATGAACAAACATGGGAACCACATTTGGGATAATAATCTATCATAATAATATGTGACTGACAGTGTGCAGCCCCAGGACTTTGATTTATGGCACCTGGCCTCTACTATGTAAATCAATACCGAAAACACAATATTAATAATTGGAAATGATGTTGCTTTTGGTTGTGGTGAACAACATGGAGCCTAAATTAAAGATAAACATTTCATGATTACACATTACATGTGACTTTACTGAGTTGAGAAGACTCAGAGGAGACTTCACACAGTGACCTTATTCTAAGAGGAGAAAATGGACAAAATGAATAACCTGAAATTTGTGTTTGTCTGTCTGTGTTTCAACAAGTCTGACATGTCAGAGGAGTTTCAAGCTGACCTTAGCTGCTGGTCCTGCTGACAAACAGGTGTGACAGGTGAGGTATCGGGCCCTGAGGCCACATCTACAACCCTCAGTTCAAATGGCCATTCTTGACCTGCATACCAGGCTCACAGAGGTGGAGAAGGTGCTATCATCTACAGGCAGCGCTACGCAGGGCTTATGCACACCTGTCCAATCTACAACGTTTCCTTCAGTATTTAAATTGAAGTAAAGACATCGACTTTTTTTTCCAAATTTTGCCATTTTATCAACATTTTCTAATGCAATACATCAAAGGTCTTTATTCTAATAAATCTCAAACACAGCTTTCAAAATGTGATGACCACGTGACTTGTACCTTCCAGTATCTCTGCTTTTTTATGGACAAAAGGTCTTTAATTTTCATACCACAAACTCTTTCACAAAGCCAAAACAGTGATTATGTGCTGCTGAGACTCACACTGAGATTTGGTGTTATTGTTGTAGAAGTCCTTTTTCCTCTTTGTGGTGGCGAGCTCACACACATCCCCGACAAACAGATTTTCTTTGTTGTCACTGCAGAGCCTGTTTGGACAGAGGAAGCATCGTAGGAATTTGTTAATAACATTGTGTGACCAATGCACCTGAATTACAATATAATTACAAGCCGCTGTAAAGAGTCGGCTTTGCTGCAGCATCCTGGAAAAAGTCTGTGAATATTTGTTGATGTCCTCTATATCACTGTGTTGCATGACATGATGGGTCCAGAGCAGTGTAAATGCTGCAGGTTTTAGGGCCAGCAAATGTGTTAGTTAAAAATTATGAACACACGGGTCACCAGTAATTAATAGCAGTAATAGAAAGTCATTAATTCTTCTGGTAGAAAACCGCATTTTGGACAAATCAGAATAATAAGAAGGCTAAGACAGATGTGACAAGAGCCAGAATATTGAGAATGTGAAATTATGATGATTCACAGTGTCTGTTGTGATAAAGGAAACACAGATGGCAGACATATATCAGAGTCTGAGAGACAGAATCCCAGATGTGACTCAAGACAGTCTTTTCTCAGAAAACAGAGCAAAACATTATGAGATCTCTATCTGATCTGTTATTTCTGGCTGCCATTCTGGGCCTGCCCGACTGATAAGCTGCCTTGTTATTACTGATAAGATAGATTAACATTTTGGCAGCTGACCTCAACTTGATATATGTTGACATGGGAGGCTTTAATTGGCTCAACTCCAAGAGAAACCCAAGTGAAAACATGTCAAGAAAATGCTGGATACAGATTATCTATGGATGTGTGATTATGAGGGTGAGTGCACATGAATTTAAATGCTTTAATGCATTTAAAGAGTATTACTATTGTGAGACCTTGCAATCTTTTCTTCTAATGCAAACAAACAAATTGCATAAAATAAAATCATCTGTACCAAGCTCTGTTCCTTTGTAACTAGACATTCTCTAATGACCTTTAACTGACAGATCAAAGGGCTGGACCAGACTGGTAATTGACTCTCCATGCATTAATAATCCTTTGGCTGAAGTTGAGCACCCGGCTGGCAACCCTACCAACCAAGGGAGCACAATGTATGGGTCAGCTGACTGTACTGGGAAATAATACCTTTAAAATATGCTATTCGTATTGGGACTGATACCATAACTATCCCCACTACATAACAGTATTTGATACATGAATGATTAATTGTGTGTTTTCATTTATTTTAGGCCTGACCTGAATATTTGTCTTTATTTGTGGCTGTAGTTCAGGAGATAAGCATTGTCTATGTGAGAGTTGAAATTCTGCACAGTTAGACTGAAACAGCTGACAACCTTCAAAATAAGAGTATTTTTATCCCCTTTCTTCATGGATTAAAAATAGCCTTCTCCTCTGCACTATGGTTCTCATTACAGACCATGTGCCTCCTGTGATACACATGGACTTATCAGCTTCTTCCTTTCATATGCTCTTGAGGAGTTTCACCCAGAGGACTTGTAGCTATCTGGAGTTAGTCGCTTAGTTGATAGTGGAGCAACATGATCCCTCAACAGCTTCCCACCTGCAAATTTGTTCAACAAAAAGTCACATTGGGAAACTGTACATATGTTTTTACAGTGGTGGTGGTGATTTTTACACTAACTGTGCACTTCCCTCTTAAAGAGAAAATGGATGGACCATGGTGAATTAAGTCTCTGGATCTAATATAAAATCATAATCTTTTGAATTATAACAGATTGACTGTAAGGCTTTGCTCTAGAGAATTACTGAGAAGACAGTTGCAACAAGTGCCAGACACTACAACATGTCCCAGAGTACATGCAGCAGGGTATTTATTCTAATGAAAGGGCTATTATCTGTTCATGTGTTTTCATAAGCTGGAGGAACTACATATGGAGGAAAGCTGCAGAATACATCAGTCACAACCTGGGTGATTTCAACACACATTCTTCTTGGATGAAGAAACTAATTTACTTCATCCTGTAGCATAAGTGAAGGCATGGTTTTGCTTGTCTGACTGTGAAGTCAACTGATTCAGGGTGAATGAGCTCTACAGTAATCCCTCGACTCTATCCATTTATCCAATTGCACGGGCAAACACACAAACACACATGCAAGCACAGTAAGCTGTCACAGTAAATTACAAATAAGGAATGCAATAGCCAGGCTGCTTTACACAGGTTGCATGCAGAGCACCGTCCTCCAGAGAGCCAATAAAAGACATCACACAGCAACAGGAACGTTCAGAAGGATTTGGGGATATTTAAATTATATCCTGAAGTACATGAGTCAAAGGGCTGAGGGTTATGTAGCAAGTCAGCTTGAACAAGGAAGAAAACAAGCAGAGTATGTGGCTGACATTTAGCCATTACATTTCTATTATTCATTCAAAAAGCATTTATTTTGTGCTTTGTCAAGTGAAAGATCACTAAACAATCAAATAAAAAGTGACAGATAAATGATCTGTCACACAGATGGACCATGAAGCGAGGCTCAAATACTCAACTTTCCAGCACCTATTTGACACTTGAGTTTTTGCAGATAATAGGCGACAGAGGTTAAAAGATACATGATGATCTAAACTACCTCTGTAACACTGCGTACCATGCCAGCAGCCAGCAAAATGCTCTTCTTTCTTTCTGGCCTACATGTGTTTGTCTGCCAAATGTACCTCGGTTGCATGAAGTCACTGGCCTTTCTGAGTGAGGCTGCGTCTGGACAGCAGCCAAGATGAACAAATGATGTCACCAGTTATTGTCTGATGTTGTGTCCTTTGGCTTTTCACGAACAAACTGCTGACACGTTAATGTGAGGTTCTGTTCGCTGGTCGATCAATAGAAAGGGCGACACTGTGACGTAAGGGAGATATCACCAACTGGCAGCCTTAACCCTTTCAGCACCAAAAGGACATCAGCATGCTTTAGGTATCTCTTCACTTTTCAGATTTTGAACCTTGACCCTCATGAATCAGAAAGGTTGAGGACACTAACCTGAGAAAAACCTGAGTAAAGGCAACTTGAGTAAATGTTTGTTGTTGCACTTTATTATATAATTTCTTCCATTTTATTTATAAGTTATAATGCAATTGTAAGTCCATAGTTACTGCCAGTTACACCAAAAACCTCATAGATTTCACAGATTAGTTGGACTACTGTCCTGTAATAAGCTAACACCTTCACAATTCTAATGAAATGCATTTAGTAACAGACATTTTGGAGCGCAACCTAAAGTTTACATATACAGTCCATTGTAAATTTGAATGCAATTATTCACATCAAATATTACTTCATTTTTAAATAGCCTTGGTTACAAGGTAATGTATTTGAAGGTAACAAGAGACTTTAAGAGTCATGAAGAAATGCTAATCCATGTACAGTTAAATCAAAAACTAAAAAACCTAAAACTAGAACACCTCCTCCGTTCTCTCCCTGTATGTGACCACTCGTTGCCAGTTGTCGTGTGTCAAAACAGTACATGTTTCCTGCAGATAACATGGCGAGCTCTCCTGCTGGGAGGCTGCCCACAGGGGCACATGCAATACAGACCAGAAAGACTGAAATAGCAGAACTTGTTTTTAGTTCAGCGGCTTTGAGCAAACAGTGGTAATTTAAGTCTTTTAACCCACAACAGGTATCATTTGACCATTGAGTTACTCTTGAGTGCTCCTATTAGAAGAACAAGTATGTTAACATTCATCACACAACTTCAAGCAAAAGCCCCTGTGACAAGAATTGAGACATCAGGTATAATCCTGTTTCCTGAGACTTTATATTCAAACCATTCTATCATGCTGTCATTCACACAGTCAGTCAATCAAACAGCCAAAACATTAACAATTACTGAATTCCAGGGAATCGCTGGTTTTCAATTAAGACTTGGTATTATGATCCGGTTGCACGACTTGTGAGTCAGAGTGTCAGAATGTCTGCTATTGCTTTGAGGCGATAGTCAGTAGAAGAAAGTTAACTGAGTTCACTCACACACACAAACACACCCGACCTCAATACTTCACATTCTGATCTTCTCATGTCAACATCTTCCTCTATTGTGAACTTGCACATTAATTATTTTGAATATTTACAGTATATATTTTCTTTAACAGGATACACTGACAAGTTGGTCTCATGTAAAATTGCCCTCTTGAGTGTCTAAATCCAACCCTATACTCAACTCTGTCTGCTGCCATGATGTCCCTTTGGCAACAGCAGGCTGCAATTGCGGGATGCAAATTAGCTCATCAAAGACTCTCTGCTATGGCCCTGATAAGAGCTGACTGAATGTTTTTTCTTTCTGATGCTTAGTAGCTATGGCCTTATCAGTGCAATTTGGTCAAGAAGTTTGCCATTGTCCCATCTACTGACTCCTTGCCAATCTCCCTGTTTCCCTTGATCTATGAAACAATTCCACCAAAGGTCACTGGTGCAGTTTGTGCTTCAATCAATAAACAACAACCATCCGTGGTCTAAGCAGATCATTTCTAGTCACGGCAGTCTTGGTAGACCAGGGGTTTAAGACACTGACCACATAATCGCAACATACTACATCTGTTCCATGTCATAACCCAAGTCTCTCCCTCCATTTCCTGACAGCCATCTTCTGTCCTCTGTTTAATAAGAGGAAAAATCCTCTCAAAATACTTTTGAGGTATTTTGCGGAGTCAGTACTCAAAATGAGCCTTGGCAGTCAGTCAGCTGTAGTCAATCATTAGAGTCCACTTTTAAACAGAGATGCAGAGCTAATAAGATCTAATCTACTCTTGGCTATTCTGGTTTACTGTAGCAAGACCCATATAGAGAGTAATTTTGAGCTGCTTAAGTATTTTAGCAATGGATTTGTTTATGCTACTTCACATTTATTGCTGGGCTCTGAATATAACTTATACTTAGAGCCAAACGTGAAGGCATGCTATTTGCTGCTGCAGAAGGCTGGATGATATGGTTTAAATAAATATCATAGTGTGAATATGTAACATGTCTCAAGTATAAAACACTGTAATCACACTGGTGTCCAATGCAGTGAGCTGTGTTCTACTGTTAATTATATCAGACATGACTCAAATGGAAAAACTCCACTCACTCACTTTGTTAGCTTTAAATTACATTTTACTCTGAATCATGGCGGCAGAAAAGGTCACACATTATGATCATATCATCAAGATATGACACCACTAAAAGTCAGTAAATATATATATATATATATATATCAAGTTGTCATCCAGCCAATGAATACACAATGCTTATAGAAGTTAATCTAAACACTGCATAAGAGAGGGCAATTGTGTACTGAGGATCTAATAGTTTTGGATGCAGTCAGTTAAGTGTAATGTAACCCGATAAAGCACAGACTCATTAACCATATAAAGTTTGACACAGACAGAACTGGTAGAACAACAATGCAATTTCAGGTAGACATAGATGACAAAGGTGAACAAGTTATAAACTTACTCTTTCAAGTCTATCTCTCGGTTGTTATCTTCCAACTCGTGTCCATAGATGACAATCCTCTTCCAGCCATGCTCCGTCTTGGTCCAGCTCCATCCTGGTGACCTCCAGTCCTTGCCCAAGAAAGGCATTTTAGCAGGGGGGGACTGTGAGTGGGGAGAGAGTCGCTGTCAGTCCAAACACCTGGATTGTTAACAAGAAGCAGGTTTTATGGGACATAATAAGCAACTGAATACCTAATTGAAAAAAGTAGTTACATTCAAGGGGTTCAAAGATTCAGAGAAGCATTTTGAAGAGTTCAAAAATCTATAAGCAAGTTTCTCAAATTCATTTTCCCATCTTGAAATTCGAGTTAAGTCAAATATCTGGTTGCTCAAATTGGACGGTGATGGTGAAATTCAGACACCAAAAAGAAAGATTAAGGATTCAAAAGCGAACATCAATCAGACCTCTGACAGATAAGTCGAATAAATTGCATCAGCTGAAATGACCTTATGCACATTTCAAAGAGAAGAACTGAAATCACATAAGTTCAGATTTTCCAAATATTTCAATGCCATACATTTAAATTTCACCAATCATTATTTTTAAAATACAAATAAATTCAAATTATAATGGCCTTTGCTTCCATATCTTCAGACTGCAGCCTACAAACAGGCCTTCATATCAGCTGACAATAACAAGAGGACCCTCACATTTATAAATCTTGTCTATATCAAACCTGATATTACTGCTAAACACTGTCATGTATAACGGCAAACTGAGAGAAAATGCTTTAATAACACACCTGAAAACCACCATGACGCATTTAACATGAGCATTTGAAAAAATAACAGCGTTAGCAAACGATGCTTTAACGTTTAACGGTTAAAAAAATGGAGAAAAGACAAGATGACAGTCGGTTGAACGCAAAGAATCACGACAGGAATAAAATAAAGAATTTCAACAACACAGTAACAGAGTTGTGAATTTCTGCAAAACAAACCTTAAGCGACTCCTTTATGTCTGTCTCTGCTTCTGTTTCTTGTCTCTTCTGCCTGGAAATATTGACGGAAGTAAACACAGCGCGGAGGCTAGAGCCCGTCCACGCCCCCCGCTGCTCTCTGATTGGGTGAAACCTCCGTATTTATCGTGTTGCTACCCGGAGTCGCGTCGCTGATTGGCCGGTTGCAGCCGTCAGTCATATTTTTTCCTCGCCTTTGTTTTGTTGGGGTTTTGCTGCTACACGTGACAGATGACCGCGCACATGGACGTGTGTTTTGATTTTGCGATGGAGGATGGAAACAAGATCACTGGACATCTGTGTGAGTGATGATGTGGTTTGTTAAGAAACATTTCTAAAACACATGCAATTATAGTTTTAAAATGTTATGCTAATACAAAAAGCCTTCAGTTCTGACCGTATAGTTTCATCCTGCTCTGATCTGCATATACAGTGGTATCATTGTAAACTTTATTACAGAATTAGGGTTACAATATTTCTCCTTAACTGTCTTTAACACTTGTATTTATGTTTTGGGGATGCATTATTTAAAGTCTTTCAGATTGTTAGCTTTTTTTCAAGTCACAAGTCCTTTAGTGCAAGTCAAGCCAGAAGAAGTCATAATGCAGGTATTTCACGTGTCTGAGTGCTCAAATGACACAACTTCTGAGCAAGTCCTCTCAATGCACAAGCCTAATGATAAAACTCAGATTGACACCAGAGGGCTGATCTTAAATCTGAGTTTATCACATGTATGTAGGAGCCTGAATTTGTGACATCACAACTGGTTTGTAAGCCAATCGTGGTCCAACCACGTCCAGTTGTTAGACTTTTGATCAGAAAAATGTTCGCATATAGATTCAGAATTTTACAATGAAGGAGAAGAGGTAGATGTGATTTTCACTGATTGTTAATGAGACAAGTAAACTTATGTGTAAAAAACAGTATTTTATGTATCTTAAAACATTTATATATTAAAGATTTGAGGCTATGTAAAGCCAGCCTGACAGTCTTATTTTTATTATTGTTATTATTATTGTCAGAGCCGTCAAGTCTTTTATGCACGTTTACACATGTTCATGTGTGACTTGTCAGGTCTGAATAGCTGCAGCCATTAGATATTAGGCTTTGTAGGCAAAACACTATTGCAAAACCTGTTGCCTCCTCAAATTGACTCAATATAACATTGTGTCATGCATCCATCCAGAGTTGTTTACTTGTGATAATTGGGGCGTTGTTAGTATATGGGTTTACAGTGAAGTCAGAGGTTTTGTCTGACTGGCCAGATAATGAGTTGCTTAGATTATAATGCAGTAATTAGGTTCATTCTTATGGTTAGATACTGCCCCCTTTAGGTTCCATGCAGTACAGTTTTCAATCACTACAAGCAGGAGCCTATATTGTATTCCTTATTGAAATACATATATGCTATTCATACATAAAATCTATATCGATTTGCTTTCCTTTCAATTGGAACTGATTGATTAAATGAGTCATCCAACACTGTTAGTAAACATGAACAGAATCTGCACCCCAACATTTTATTGGACAAAATAAAAGGCAACATTTTGAACCAGTTCTTCATCTTCATCGGGCAAATCTGTTATCCTGCAAAAGGGTAAATACAGGTAGAGATATGCACACAACTTGTTTTAAGCAGCAATTTACATGTAAAAAAACAAGTAACAACTTTAGTTTTACAAAATTTACTTTACTTCAGTATAAAACAATGTTACACAGGCAGCAAACCCAGCTTGAACCTGGTTTGGGTAAGAGGTGGAGTGACATTACAATAATATTTCATAGTAACACTTTTACATAATAAAAATCCTAATAAAAAAAGACACCTACAAGGCAATAATGCAAACATTTTCAGTCAGTAAAAACTGGACTTTTATTCTTACTGATTCCTCAACTGAATATTAAGATTAACTTTGAGTTCTGACAACAAAACAAGTGGAGAGGGCAAGACATGACTTGCCTTGATGTGAAATACTTAGTGAGGCCTCCGGAGAAGTGAAAGGTGTGTCTGGGTGCAGCGGAGTGATGTGTATCTACTAAGACATACATACATATGTACATATATATTGTTCTGTTTTTGCGTGTGTGCGAGTGGGTCACAAGTTGAGTCGACAATAGTCTGTCCTTTGCTTTTTTTCCCCACTCATGTTACAGCCTCTGAGCTTTGATCAGCACAGAAAGTTGGCTAAAAGACAGAAAGAGAAAGTGGTGAATAGACAAAGCAGACAAGATTTGGGAGGGAAGTGGAGATACAGTTTCAACGGGTCACTGGACTTAAGCCTATCAGATTATTAGGTACATTCCTCTCACACAGCGACTGACTCATTCTTTGGCTGGAAAATAACCACATCCTAGGTGTTTTTGTTTATTTCAATGCAGTTAAATTTAATGATTTTTACCAGTTTTATTGCTGTCCATAAAAAAACACACTCTCACTTAAGAGTCTTAAGCACTTTCATGCTTGTTGTGGTCTAAAGGCTCTGCTGAGGAACATGAGAGTGAAATGTTTAATATGCAATGACATGAGTACTAAGCTTTTATTTAGAATTACTGGTACCACTTGCTAATCATAATTTACTGATGTATTATTGATCAATTTAAAGCCATTAATTAAAGATAATTTTGGGGTTGCCAGATTTTGAAAACTCCTTTTGACGGATGACCACAGTGGCTCTGGACCAAAATTCATCCATTTGTGACTGTATTAAGATAAAACAGAGAGGAAAAGCAACAGCCGAAGAATTTTTTTCACAATCTGGCAACCCAAAATATGTTCACATTAGCAGTTTTTAACTGGCTTTTAGATCATGACTAAATGATTTATTAAAGTCCACCAGTTAAATCTTAGAGTATGGCCAGTATGTTTATTAAGAAAATGAGTTAGTGAAAGTATTAAGTATTAAATTTGAAAAAAAGTACTATAACTTTAACTACTTTTGGCCAGTGGCTCATTTTTGCTCCCTGTTGTTAGAATTGAAATCAAAATACGCTTCTGGATTTGTGCATCATTGTGTGTCTTCAGTTGTGCACACATGCACATAATTTTGACCTTTAACATAGGATTGTAGTGAACTTTACAACTGTGTGATGATCTGCCAATGTAGAATGCACAGTTTGATAAAATAAAACTACAAGTAAAAATATTTTTTTACGATGAAAATGTCAGGAAAAGGTTTCGTGTTTCTGTGTGTGTGACGTGTCTCAACGTGACAGAGAACAACAGGATTTATGCGGGTTTGAACAGAAGCGTACACGCTTATTTCTGCTGAACAAACATGCAGTATGCACAGAACCAAAGGAAACACATAAGCACATAGACACACACACACATACAGTGTTTTGATGTATGTTCTGTAATAAAATGTGATAAATGGATAAAATGTATTGTCTATACAACAGTCTTTGGTAAAAAAAAAAAAAAAGGATGTAAAAGGAGTCTCAGTCAAGGTCTCTTAATCTTTTTCCAGTCTCTATAGCATTTTTACAGCTGTACAGCCATTTGATTATCCTTGCATTGCGCTCAATAACTGACGTCCCCTGACGTATCTTTTCATGCAGCTCATCCTCCAGTAGTCCGATGCTGCTTCCGCTGTTCCTGGAGAACCCGCTCTCTGATGTAGACACGCTGATGCTCCGAATCTTTATTGCAATTTCATCTGAGCGCGCTGAAAAGTTCTCCCTCCCCAAAGACTCAATAACCTCACCGCCCAGCCCGCAGTACTTGAAAAAAGCATCAAAGTCTGCAAAGTTTTTGGAGTACCTGGAGCTGATGTCAGAGTGGGAACGACTGACCCCTTTGCCAGATCTCCTTTCAAACTCGGGAACCGTCAGGAGAGCAGCAGATTTATTCACAGAGCCAGCTGTCACCTTTGTCCCAGAACCACTGTTTCCTGTGCTCTGTTGTTCTGCTACTCCATTCCTCCTCCTCTCTGATTGAGAGGTCATTTCATGTGTGCTGCATTCCTTTGCTGTTCCCTCAGGTGTGGTGATTTTTTCCTTTTTGCCCTCAGCCTCGCATTCCTTATCTGCCGCCTCAGGTAACGGAGCATTTTTCTGCACAGAGCTGAGCAGCACCTTACGTGTTATATGGTGCTTCCGGTCATTTGCCGACCCTCTCAGTAACTCACATTTCTGTCTGTAAAGCAGAAGGGAGTCGGGTCGTTTTTTGGAGCTGGACCGACGTACCTGCCCTGGCGAGCAGTCTTGTGCACCACGTGTTGCCTCTGTTGAGTTACTCCCCGTGACAAGACTCCCACCACGGTTCGAGCTCCGGTTAGAGGACCCGGTGCTACTCACAGAGGCTGATCCAAAACTGATCACTGGCTCCTGAGTCGAGTTGACCACGTGTTGACTTTTGACATATTTCAGCTTGCTTGCAGCGAGCCTCTCCACCGCGCTCATGCGTCCTTTCGTCTCACTCTCCAGTTCCATTTGCTTCCGAAGGTATTCGGGCCCCTTCTCCAGGATTTTTGTGGTATCACTGGTCGCTTCCATTTTGGTTTTAATGTAGATTCGAATCAGTTATTTCCAAAGAGTGGGTACTCCTTTAATGTGCAGTCTCTCTGGTGTTAGAGGTAAAAGATTCCATTCAAGCCTGTTCTTTGCCTGAGCACGTATCACGACGGGAGACTTCACCTTGTCTGTTCAAACACATTACCCCACCCATTCTGCGCAAGGCTAGTTTTAACCAAACACGAGCTTGTTCAAAGTACACTTGATACTATCGCAAGTGAGAACAGTGAAAACCGACACTGCTAGAGATTTTTTTTCTCTTGTCCTGGTGGAAATGTGGGCCTTTATCCTTGTTGCTCAGTACAGGACAAACTCAGAAAACTGGTTTCTGTCTTTACAAAGTACTTTCTGCTATCTTTTATAAATTCATTAACCAGAGACACTGACTAATCCTACAGGTTAGACACTCATTACAGTGTAAATTTTGTGCAATGAATGTTTGCTCCAGCCTATTCATCTTTAAATCATGCGTATGATGATGCCTTATTATTTGTCAAAGCCATCAACTTAGTATCGTGCAATTCTAAGAACCTGAAGAGGAGCAATGTTGTATGGATTATTAAGTCAAGATTTTGGTCCACATGCTAATTAAAATAATGTAACTCTGCAATGAATAGCAAATGACAGAAAAAAAATAGTTATGTATTGTATAATGTGCAATTGCACTCATTGAATTTGCTTTCAACCCATTTGAGCCCATTTCTGAACATGTGTTTTAATCTACTGACACCATAAAATAACTTTACAGTTCAGTCATTGTGGTCTGCACTACTGGACCATACTGGCTTTCTTTCATCTGTGCAATAAATACACAGATGTTGATTAAACAATAAAATAATCAGTGATACTGACAATATACATGTCTAATTTTGTATGTGTGTGGTACCATAGTGGTGAAGGAAAGCAGAAGCAGCTGGTCGAGCAAATATGCAACATGTGTATAATGAAAGCTTTCATTCATCACATAAGTGCTGCTGAATGACTGAGCAACATCTTTCCCATTTTACCACAGGCCCAGCTGAGGGTTTTCCATTGCAAAGACCTCACTCCTCCTGACAGCAACCAAGACCAATGTTACAAGAATGAATGAAAGTGAATGGTTGATTAGGTGACGTTTTCCATCCTCTCTCCTTTAATGGGTTTAAAAATAGGCTGGCTGAGAGAGAGAAAGCAGCATGAGCATGAATTTATACAAACATGTATACTTGTTTTTATAGTATTCACGTTCACGCTCAGTATACAAGTGCAACACTGGCACAACAGCATTCATCAAGTGCGTTAAATCCCTGTTGGCTCATTATAGCTGCAAGATTAAGGTTTGACCGAAATGGATGGAAATGAAAGAAAAAGAGTGAGGCCATCAAAAAAAAAAAGTGAAGAACGGACTCCCTGCTCTCTGTTTCCTTGTGTAATTGGAAACATTCACTGAACTATAATCTGAAACATCTGTGTACAAACTGAACTTAAAAGCAGCAACAAGAAGTTTTTTATTTGGTTATGAAACAGTCTCATTTTAATATTGATGTGCCTGTGTGACCTACACAACCAAACAGGACCAACAGCAAAAAGATTGGCTGTCTCTATATAGTTATATAGAAATCAGACTAAATGATTTATCACACGCCGACCAGAAGAGATGTTTACATGTTCCCAAAGTTTCACAGTAAGTAGTAGTTTAGCCAGGAAGCAGGAGGAGATTTTATCTTAGAGGATTTAATTTTTGATGTTATATTTTGTGGCAAAGAGAGAAAGAAAAGAACTGACCAAAGAACAAAAAAAGCTAAAAGGGACAACGATAGATGGGTGAAAACCTGATTGGCCAGTCAAGAGATAGAAAGAGAATTGATCCTGAACTGGCCCTTTTCCTCCTGTATAGGTATGAGATATGTCATATTATTAGGGAAGGTTTTGCTTTCCCTAATGTCCTTAACAAATTTAATATTTGTTAGTTGTAGGCTTACATGTAACATCAGTGTATGAGCAGTACTAAAACAAAGTGTACTTTGTTTCACCATCAAATATTATAGTTATAAGCTTACATAGCCACAAACAGACACATTATCATTATATCGCTCAGCTGTTTAAAAAAAGAAAAATAGTATTAGAAATAACTTCCAAAACAAATGCACCTGCTAGCCAGATCAAGTTCTTATTGGTCCCAATCAAGTTCACATCCAGTACAATCATCCAGCATGAAAAAGCGGGCACCTCTCTCCTTCTCTTTCAGAAACCAATGACCCAAAAATAGTTTATTGATTCTCCTCCTGAAGCTATTTCCTCCTATTTTTCAGTGTTAGAACATAATTACCACATGATCTGTTTTCGTGTTAAACAACACAACGAACAGTTCCCATCTGGATCTCACGGAGTTTACTAGTACTTTATTCTTCTTTGACCTGAGTCTCAATGAATCATGATCTCCCTCAGATAAATTCTAATTTTTTGAAGCGTAGTGATAAGCAGAGGTATGCCAAAGTGTCAGTGTGATTAATGATTCCAATTATGATGGAATGTAAGGATTAGGAATATGAGGTGGACATGCATGCTGCTTATAAATAATTTTTTTTTTTAGGATATAACCATGAATTTAATGGTATTTGGCTAAGCTGTCAATCCTCATGGGTGAAATACTGCACAAGTCATTCTTATACAACTTCTGCTGAGTCTAAAGTGAGTATAGAGGCTTTGTGAGGCTGTAGCCTACTTAGGCAATGCTTTGAGCTAAATGTAACATCAACATGCCAACATACTTACAGGTATAATGTTTGATATGTTCACATCTTAGTTTTGTGTGTTAACATGTGAACATTTGCTCATCAGCACGAAACACCACGTACAACCGAAGCTGATGGAAATGTCATTAGTTCTGCAAGTATTTAGTTGTACATTTTGACCTGATGATTGCACTAGATGAAAAGCTAAGGGATGACCAAAGTTATTACAGTTTATCCTGAAGGGAACATGAATGTCTGTACCAAATTTCATGTCAATCCATCCAGTAGTTGTTGAAACACACCTCAAAACCACAAATGTCAACCTCATGATAGAAGCAAGTTCAGGGAATCGCCAAAGTCAGTATCCTATGTGGATCATGAATGTCTGCAAAGTTTAATGGTAATCCATCCAGCAGTTCTTGAGATATTTCATGAAACAGCTGACAGGCCGACATTGCCATCCTTAGAGCCACATCATTTATCTGGCTAACAAGAATTGAAAAGAAACAACTGAAAATGATCATTTTCATTAAGTATTTTTCTGTTGAACAATCATTGCCAATTTGTTTTTGCATTGAATTCATGTGCAAATCAAGTATATCGAGGTTTTAACAAGCAATAAAGGTTTTAAAAATATCTGTTGAACACAGGTGCACAGACAAACGCACACACACGAACCTCCCTATCTGCCCTTTGGCACAGGGGTGCAAGAGGAAACCTGACTTCCAAAGACTCCTATGTCATCCTTTGAGATGCCGGAGTTGAAACTATGTGCAGTGGAAGTGCTTTTAATCATTGAGCATGTCTGATTGACTAGTGAAACCTGTTTCTGCTTAATTGGAAAGAAGAGAGAGAAAGCAGACTCAGGGAGGGATGAAGGGCAGCACAGTAAACACGAACACTGACGCCATTAGTCCCCCTGAGCCCTCTCACTTTTATTTAATTGTTAACTTATGCTGCGAGTTGGACAAACATATTCTACACTTTAATGTGACACTGCATCATCCGCTAATTGTGTTTTCATTGAGTCATTCATAATAATTACCATCCATCCTTGAGACGTGAATGAAACTGGCCGGCTCAATTAAAAACGGCCTGCAAATTATGAATATAATTGCTGCAGGTATCTTTTGCTTCCAGTGATTGTTTGACTGTTATGTAAAGTAACTGATAATTGGTAATTATGCATTCAGCACTAATTACCAGGAATATAAGGTCACCTCCCACTCAATTAGTCACTGTCTATTTATCACAAGCTCATCTTACTGTATCTCAGAAAACAACTGTGTTTGGAGGATTAATGCTGCAGTGTTTTTTCATGGTGCATCAAAGGTTTTAATTTCCTTTAATTTCCTCTTTCTTGTTGACCTGAGGACAGTAAGTAAATTTCCCTCAGGAGTTGATGGAGACCAAAACAGAGCCAAAAGCATGGTGAATATTGGACTGATGTTCAGGAGGTGGACAGAAAAATTTAAATTATTTCGTGTGTTAATGTGCAAAAGCTGAATATGTGCCAACAGGTTTAACATATTAACTTCAAAGGTGAAAATATGTCATTGTTAGGTTAGTGCACTACTCCCAAGTGACCAAAAATTCAAAAACAGGTTTCTCTCATCCCCTGCCATGTTTTCAGTCTCCAGGTTTCTCATTAGTTAGAAAAACTGACTCTAACCCATCTACTTAAATGCCTGTAAACTGTGGTGTCAGACTTTGATGCACCTTTAACCACACCCAACAGTGATGTCA
The DNA here is from genome assembly GCA_025331565.1 of Holacanthus passer. Classification (NCBI taxonomy): domain Eukaryota; kingdom Metazoa; phylum Chordata; class Actinopteri; family Pomacanthidae; genus Holacanthus; species Holacanthus passer. The sequence continues at coordinate 4,344,538 of JAFREQ010000034.1, forward strand.
TGCTGTACTGACACGCCCTAGAGTACACTTCAACATCGCTGCTCCCTCTTTAAAAAAAAAAAAATCCTGGTGGTTAGAAACAACCATAAATATGAGCAAGTCTAAAATAAAGTCACTAATGAAGACAAGTGACACTTATTTGAAAGTATTCAGATCATTTGGTAGCCTGTGCTAGATAATCCCTCTCTATTTAACACAAATCCAAAAGGATTTTAATTCTAAATTAGATTATCCCACCAGAAGATACATAAATTATGCAGGGCATAAACACAAGAGCTGTGCACTATGACCAATCCATTTTCTCTTCACCGAGTACATGTTGAAGTGATTTAACTCTCTCGCTGTAGTAAAAGTTACGAGACTCCAAGAGACATAAACCAGTGATAGTACAATATCGGAAAACAGCTTTTAAGTAATGAGTCCTATAGATGAAAAAAACAAACATTTAATCTCACATGACATTAACAGGGCTTTGAAGTGGGATGTTCAATGGTCCTCTTGGATCAGCTCCACAAAACACAGGCCCGGTTTTCTTAACCACTCCACATTTGTACTTGTCTTAGTTAATTTATGTCTCTATCCTGGATAATAATTTCCCTTCTATTTTAAGCCTTAATCATCGGCTTGCACGAAAAGTGGTGTTCTTGGTAACACCCTGCTAATTCCTCTATTCACATTCTACATTCCTCTTTTCTATTAACTAGTATCTGCGCTTTGCTACCTGGAAACCAGAGCTCACATGTTGTTAAGACTTTAATAACAGGACAAAATGTGGAGCAGATGAAAAGCAAACTGTGGGATGTCGAACCAGAAGAAGGCAACCAGGGAAATGGTTGTGACTGATCATAGATAAATACATATAGATACCACATTGGCTGCTGCTGTTCATTGCAAAAGGATCCAACTGCAGCACCTCAGACCTCTTTCCTAATGCAGGTATTAACGCCCCCTGCTGATCGGAGGGTGACCTTGCTAACCGGCGACTTTGGGCCAAATGGTTGCACATGGTGATGGCAGCTGTTGAAAACGTATGAACAAACAATTGCGTAAGTTAATTGCTCAGCAAGACTCAAGCAATAAACCATCAAACAAGCCAACCACTGGTAACAGATTCTGAAACCAAGCTTACTCTTTCCTAGAACTGAACATAAAAGCACCATGGATATGGCTTAGGGCTGCACAAGAGAGTAGAACACTACAAATGTAGTTGTAGTCTCATATAAATGTATGAAAAGACTGATGGTGATTGATACATATTATTTATTCTTCTTATGATAATATATATATTATTTATAAATATTTATTCCTTCTTGAAAAGAATAGAAAATTATGCACAATGCGCATTTTCAGTTTGTACAAATGTGAGGTTTTTGTTAAACAGTTTTGCAAAGGGCATGCAGAGGTATTTTTTAGCGTGCAGTAGATACACACAACAAAGGTGGAGGCTGATTGTGAGGGAGAAATAAGGCTTCATGGATTTTGCACATTGAGTTTACTGATTCCAGTTGTTTTCAGTTTGTAATTCATTTGTTGCCTTGTGAAGCTGTTGCGTAACTTACATAAAAAGTTTCTTGTGCGTGAACTTGGTAATGAAAGTTCGTTTTGACAAATAATGAAAAAGTGCCATCGGCTGTTTTTATTTGATTCCAAGATTAAGTTGATTCTCTCTGGGAATTCAGACATTCATTAAAAAACATTGAAACCATACTTTGCGAAACAGCTCGGCTTCTTTTGATGATGCTACTTTTTTTTCCCACATAGCATTTTTATAGAAAACAAGTACAGGCTGTAATCCCACATTTCTTATTGATTATATTCTGATTTTAATGTGTTTGACTGTAACTTGACGTAATACAAGGTGTAATATTTCTTCATTTCTAATATTCAAAGTTCATCAAATTTAATAGTGTCGTCTGACATGTATGTTTGCTGTAATAGGCAGCCAGGAGAACAGATTAACAATACTTCATTACATACCTACACACCTTCCTTCTTCCCTTAAAACTGTCGCATTTTCATTGTCCGGCTGTGTATCCACAGCTGTTTCAAGGAATATGCAGACAGATAAAGGTCAGTAAATATATGGTTCATTAACCTAAGTGATCCTAGAAAACCTACAACTGACTTTGAGGATCCACGGGGGAAAACAGAGCTACCCAGTGATTACTCTGGAGGTACAAAGTCCTAAATTAAAAGATATTCAGTGTCTCCCATGCCCACATGTCTGCTATGTCTTGTAATTCAGCCAGTTGAATTACTCATACAGAGCATTTTGTTTTTACTACTTGGAAATGAGAAAGACGTAATTACACATTTCCATTCCCATGCATGGACCGGGTTGGCATGGAACAGAAGGATTTAAGCTGGGATCAGTGCTGAATATAGTTATTTTCTTCATCTTCATCTACATCTGCATTTCATTGTTAAATGTGAGACTTTTTACTCTCCCGTCCACAGCTGTTTCCCTACATATAAATCACATGGACACAAACATCCTCAGACATTCCTCAGAGGGAAACATAAAAATCATTGAAACCACTGTCGTTGAAACCGTGAAAACAAATTCAAGAAGAAACAAGTTTCAGAAAAGATATTTTTTCAAAGCAGCATTTCAGGCACAAAAAAGTATAGAATCAAGCAGCCGACAATCTTTGGTCTGTCCTTTTCAATTTTTGTGCATTCTAAGCATCTCTCCACAATCTACTGGTCCACGTCAGACCGCTTGTCATCTCTTCTTCGTCAGTTCTAATAACAAATACTCCCCATCACTGGCAAAGAAGAGGACCTTAGGCTAAATACACTAGGAACAATGAGTTAATTAGTTACAGGAAGCAAACAGAGAAACAACGCAACCTTTTATTTAGGGATTTAGGACCAGAGCTAAGGACACATTTCATCGGCTGCCATGGCTCCAACTCCATTTTTAGAAATTTGTATGTTTTCTGCATCATAAACAATGAAATGACCTTACCTTAAAAGGTATAACAATTGCCAACTGTAAATTACAATGACACATCTGTGTTAACATCTGGAACTTGTGATTGTTGATCTGGTCTTACAGGCCAGATAGAGAGAGAAGAGAGATAACGACAGAGAGAGAACACAGAGTAGCACAACAGAAGTTCCACATCTCTCAATAATCACACACATCTCAACTCAATAATAATAATAATAATAATAATAACAGCTCCAGAGGCAAAAATACCTGCAGAAAGCGACTAGAGGGGAAATGTGAGAGACGAGAAAGCACAAAACTACAGGAGAGAGATGTTGTGTTAGTAACATGCATTAATAGGAAAAAAAAGAACAGATGGAGAGAGAGAGGAGGAGAGAGGAGCTCAGTGCATCATGGGAAAACCCCTGGCAGTCTAGGCCAATATAAGAGAAGGCTTTTAAGATATTCAAGTGTGGAGATTGTGTCTGTCTTCTGAACCCAAACTGGGATCTGGCTCCACAGGGTAATAGTGGTATAGGGTACTATGAGCTCTTTAAGATATGATGACGCCTGACAATTAAGAGCTTTGTAGGTTAGAAGAAGGGTTTTAAATCCTATCATGGATTTGACAGGGATCCAATGCAGAGAAGCTAATATGGGAGGAATATGATCTCTTTTCCTAGTTCTTGTCAGTACATGTGCATCAGCATTGTGGACCAGCTGGAGAGTCTTTGGAGACTTAATGGGGCAGCCTGATAATAAGGAATTGCAATAATCCAACCTAGAAGTAACAAATGCTTTAGCTAGTTTTTCTGCATCTTTTTGAGACAGAACATGTCTGCAATGCTACATAGGTGAAAAAGGCACTCCTTGAAGTTTGTTATATGTGGGACATATCCTGATCAGCGATAACTCTGAGATTCCTAACAGTGAACCATTGAGACCCTTCTTCAGTTGGGAATTAAAATGTTTTCCATAAATGTGATGTAAATGCTCACAGCTCAGAATGTTGTACAACACCCTGTAATCTGTTTGTCTGATTCTGTCTCGGTCCAGGATTTTCACATGACCTGCATATTTCGTAACATTACTCAGCAAAGCATTACTCTGAATATGGGAGCCTGAGAAGCCTATAAATAGTGAACACTGTGTCTTATTAAGGGGCCGATTGGGCTCTTATAGTCTAAGGTGCCTCAAACCTGATGATGTACATCATAAAAAGTGTGGATTTCATTAAAGGTGACCTTGATTTACACTTGTAAATGGAACAACTGCAGCCAGATCATGGCTCTAATTTCCCACATAAAGGAGGGATCTTAGAACTTTTTATATGAAATGATAAAAGGTTATTTTTCTTCCGTTAACTCTAACATTAAATCCCAATACTTCAAAGCTTGGATGGACAATAAATATAACAACAAATATAATAGTTGGCATTACAGGCCGGTGAGTCAGATTCACATGTGTTTCAAATCACCACAAAAGTGTCCTATAAAAACATGGAGGTAGTGTTTATTTGGATACGATAGAATTGTTTAAGAACAAGTCAGTGCAACAAAAATGAACGTGTCTGCATATATTATCAACAAAATGCACTCAATCATAAAAAAAATTAAAAAGGCTATTTGTTAAACAGAATGGTCCTTTCCTGAGTGTCACAGTAGATTATTACATATGTGATTGGAAGGCTATTACTGATGCATTCATTTGAAAACAGCATATATACAAATGCTAATATTTTATACAGTCTATGATACTAATGTAGTAATTATTGATGTTATAGTTCAATCTACAAAAATGCATCATATTTTAGAAATTTGACAATGACCATTATTTTTCATCCTGAAATCTTAATTTCAAAATAATTAGTAGATGTAAAAATCTTATTCACTTATTTCTTATTATCAGTATATTTCAAGTTTTACACATTTTCTCAAAAGCTTCAGGGATTTCTCTAAACTTATAGAAATATTAGATTTTAGCACTTAAAAACAACGATCATCACGTCTGGAGCATTTTCATAATAATCTTTCTGATGAGTTTTATAGATTTTCGTTCAGGCACCAGTTGGCCAACACTCGTGACGTCACACAGGACCCTTCAGAGCAACATGGCGGCCACTAGTTCGAAGTCGGTTTTGTTCGTTTGCTTGGGTAAGACAAATTACTTAACTTCAAAGAAGCTGATATAAGCCTCAGAGTGTGATCGTATGAAGCAAATATCGCACAGGACAAGTTAAACAATTTATAGCGCTTTAGTAGTTTATTTAGATGTTAGATTTACCTAAGAGCGCCAGCTAAAATGTTTCAGTTAGCTAAGTCTGTATTATATGAATGAGTTGAGTTGCGCTGTGAACTGTCACATAAACTTTTTTACTCAGTGAAAATTTGCTGCTATGCACATTTGGTGTCCAGCCAGAATGAATGTGATGGAAAACTTCAAGAATCACTGAGCGATGATGACAGCAATCAAACAGGAAACGTACTCAATCTATGTCAGGTCAGAGTCCATCACGTAATCTGACTCCTGATGATCTGCAAAGTGGTTTGAGATGTTGCTGGTGCTGTCACTGTAATGATCCAGGAAGTTTGTAGGGCTTAACTGATCTGCAATAATTTACCAGATAAAATAGGGTTTGAGTTCATAGAAAGCTTCAGTTAATGGTGTCAGGCTGTGAGAAGCCACAATGATATGTTGATAATATGAGTAAAATATTCTATCATGGTATGTAATTTTATGTGATATCACCACATATTGTGATTTAGTATATTTTCTGGAACTTTGGAAGGGTTTTGTTTGGTTATGATAAGGTACTTGACAAGTTGATGCAACAGTCCTGTAAATCATTGCTATGTAACATTCCTGCTCATTGTTTGTCCATATTCATGCCAATGGTCCAAATTAACTGCAGATAGTAAAGGAACAGCTACAGGACCTACCTGGGTATGAATAGTGAAACAGAATCTCTGATGTGTATCATCATATTGCCAAATCTTTTAATCATTACAATGTTTAAAGTCTGCATTAACAGCGCACATTGCCACAGTGTTTTCTGTTCTGCCATTAGGAACAAGTGCATCATCAGGTGCATGTGTCATCCCAGCAAGCACTCACATGGCACAGGAAAAATCAACACTCCACGAAAATGTGCCTATATTTTTTAAAATAGTACCTTACAATAGCAAATGCTGCAGCCGTGTCTTGCGTCGTGGTAGATTGCAGCTTAAGTAGCAACATTTGACGTACATGCAGTATCTCAGTGGAAATACCTGTTGGTTAGTTTTGTCTTGTGACAGCTGTTTCTCTTTGTTGATGCAGTTTGATTTTGCTTGACATACATTGTACTGATTTTTGAGTCAGTTTCCCTTGACAGTGACACAAATAAAAATGTTTTTTTTACTAGTAGACCTCCATTTGGACACAGATCATGCTATTGTGGTGTCAGACGTACTGCATAATTTTAGTAATACTACTAGTATAGTAGTTCAACTACTATTAGTGTTCAACTACTGCTACAAACATTCAAGTTTGTCATGGTGTTTGTGGTTTTGAACAGGCAATATTTGCAGATCCCCCATTGCTGAAGCCGTCTTCAGGAAGATGGCAACAGATGCTGGTGTTGTTGATGAGGTAATTAACCATTTTACATTGTACAGAGCAGTAATTATAATACAGGTCATTGCTGGCATTGGCTTAATATTACATCTACTGGCAACCATTGAGCACATCTTTAAATGACCAAACCAGTTTTGCATGTGTTAGTACATTTACTACAAATTTGGTACAACAAAACTGCATTACGACTGAACATTGATTATTGTTATTAACTGATTTTAGTGGAAAATTAATAGTTAATAGTGACAGATGAAAATAAATACCCCCAGTGATTGGGTTAATTAATAGTCATAAAATAAATTTAAAGATAATTTCATACACAGCTGGACAGTTGTGGTTGAAATGGTAAATAGAATACATTGATATAAGGTCTTAACCAGAGTAAAATAACTAAAAATAACTAATACAATGACTTAGCTGCAGCCTCTAAAGATCATGAATGAGGCCAGGATGTGTTCCTGCTGAGTCTCACTTGTAATCTTCTCCTCAAGAGTACAACATCGTCCTGTAAATGCTCTACCACCCACCTGTTCCTGAATATGAATCATTTGTGCTGTGTTACTGTTCCCCGTGCTCTGCTCTGCCAAGTGGAGGATAGACAGTGCTGCCACCTCCACCTATGAGATAGGAAACTCTCCAGACCACCGTGGTCAAGCCTGCATGAAGAAGCATGGCGTGCCCATGAGGCATGTGGCCAGGCAGGTACGACCACCCACCTCGACACCTATCTTAGCAGTAGTTAGCGCCCCCTTTTTGTTCTCTGTTGTTGCAGTGGGTCATAGACAGTGGCGCCACATCCGACTGGAATATAGGCAGCTCACCGGACGCCCGCGGTCTAGCCTGCCTAAGGAAGTATGGCATTGAGACGAGCCACAGGGCCCGACAGGTACAACCAGATGTCCCGTGGCTCCTCTCACCTCATTGATATTTGTGTGTATGAGTGTGATGTTGGTGAGATGATGCCTGCGACACACCCAGGTGCTGCTGTTGCTCTGTCACTTAGGATATGGCTAGCTCACTGAAGTTACTTTAACCCACAGCTGCATGCTAAACTCCATGTAATTGCTCTGTCGTAACAAGCACATGTTCATCTGAACTGCAGCTGAACTGAATGTATGTTTTGGCCAACATTGATGATTCAAAGTTACGCCAAATACCATAAGTGTGTGTAATAATGATTTATGTTCAGTTTTCTTTTCAAATGGTAGAACAGGAAATTAGTTTTTGTCTTTTTAATGGCACGTCTTCCAGTTTAGCCCTCTGTTTCATTGAAGATCAACTACACGGCTCGAACACACCCCCACCACAAATTAAAAACATTAATTCAAACCAAGACTCTAGCTCCGGAAAAACTGCAAGAGAAAAGCCAGACAAAGACCATTATGCTGCCATTGATGGGTGACTTGCAATTGTGCACAAATACTAACTGGTGTTATTCTCAGTGGTCCTAGTGATGCTCAAGCTTTTTGGCATATGGCCCCTTAAATTGAAGCTTTGTTGTGAGGTCTCTTTAGAGGTTCCATGTCTGTATGTGGTGGGCGGTTCAACTAAAGATTCAAATTGTTTTATTTCTATTGCCTTAATAAATTATCTACAAGCAGTCAAGTCAGTAAAACCTAACATAATTTTGATTAGCATGAAAGTGTTTTTCTGCTTTTCTAACCTGTTAATTATCTCCCAACTTCTTAGATGTTCTTGCAAATTCTTGGGTGGTCCCGACCCCGAGGTTGGAAACCACTGATCTAATATAAAATAAATCAAATTTAATATATCTTAACATTGTCTTGTGGAACAATTTGAACCGGCAAGAATATGGTTCTATTATTATGTTATAGTTTATATTATATCTTTTTATAGTTTAAGTTCAACTGTGTGCAGCAGGTTTAGCTTAAACCTCAGATAGAGTGACCTCTTGTGACACACTAGAGGACACAGCAGCTGGTTCCACTTCTACTTGTGCAGTTACAAATGTGCTTTTATTTCATGGTGGCTTTTGTACCTATTTCTACATATTTAACCATTTTGGGAACCATTTTTCCAATGCACCAAGTAATAAAGCAACTTCACTACTATAGTGTTACTATGGTGGAAATATTTTTTATATGTGTGTAATTGTCTGTGAAAATCATACAGAACATGTTGACCAGGCTTCTGACTGTATTGCTGTGCAAACTGATGGTACCCGTGGTGTGTAAGAAATATTAATAGAGCCAATCTAGCAATCATTGTATCACCTTGCAGCATATGTTTCAAATTCAGAAACATGTCTGAAATTACACCAAGATGTTTGTCCATGTCAGGCCTTCAGGCCTGAGGCTGAATTGGCTTATCCTCGGTACAACGCCTACTCCCCTGTGCCCTTAGAATACTCTTTTTATGTTGTCCTGAGAGAACTCCTGGGGTTTCACCCTGTGTTTGAGATCTGCCGTTGTGTTGGTTTGTCTTTCTGCAAACCATCAGTCAGACCCTCATCTAATCTCCTCAAAGCGGGGATGGGGAGGCTCAATCTTTGGCTTAAACCCAGCCAAATCCACACAATGAGCTTTGACAAGCTTTTGCTCTTTCCTCCTTTCCCTTATCACCCTTTTTCCTTTCTATCACTGGCTTTTGCTCCCACCCTCTATTTTTTTCCTCTTTCCCCACGATTTTTTTATGCATTGAACTTTGCTGAACCCCTGCTGCTGCCAGTATCCCAGTGAACTGGGCCAAGTGGGAGATGCTTTGTAGACCATGGTATCCCCACTTAAGCACACATGTTTATTTAATAAAGCAAACATACTCCAAAGGGATCTAAAAGATATTGTGCGAAGTATTTAATACCTTATCAGAAATCACCAATCAGATGTTAGATTTACGAGAGCTACAATTTAATGTCATACTTATCAATATGTTATCATTGAGTCAACATTTAGATAAAGTAGTTGCCAGTGTTTTAAAACTAAGACATAATCCAGAGACAGTTCAGGGTTTTTATATGGACTGTTGTTGAATAAATTGTCATAGATTATTGTGATTCTTGAAATTTAGCGCTTTTGATTTTTGACTGAGGACTTTACTTTTTATTCACTTTATTATTATTGCTGTTGTTTATATACAGTAGTATGTAATAGTGTAACTATATATATATAACCAAATATATTTAAGTATTTGGTAACACTTTACTAGAATCCCCCATTTAGCATTTATAAACTCTACACCAACATTTAATTAATGCTTTATAACACACTATGTGTAGTTTTATGCAAAACATTTGTAAGTGTTTGCTAATGTTAAGTATTTGTCAACAAATAGAATTTCATAACTCATAACTGCATTTGCTACAGTCTTTTTGCACATCAGCCTTTACTTACAAGGGTCCACAGTAGTTATAGTTGTTGACAAATACATAAAACTTATATCTGCTTACAACTACAACCCAAATTCCAAAAAAGTTGGGATGCTGTGTGAAATCAAAAACAGAATGATATGAGAATAATTTCCAAACAAACTGTGTTCACTGACAACAGTTTTGTGAAGTGTTTCTGAGCCCATGTAGTAATCTCCTTTATATAATCATGTGTTCACAAAGTGGTGAACCTCTCTCCATCCTTGCTTGTGAACGACTGAGCCTTTCCAGGATGAACCTTTCATACCCAATCATGATACTATCACCTGTTACCAATGAACCTGTTTACCTGTGGAATGATCCAAACAGGTGTTTTTGGATCAGTCCACAACTTTCAGTCTTTTGTTGCTGCTGTCTCAACTTGTTTGAAACATGTTGCTGCCATCAAATTCAGAATAAGCAGATATTTACAAAACTCCACGAAGCAGATGAAATCAAACATTAAATCTATTCTCTTTGTACTGTTTTCAATTTTAGTATATGTCACATTATCTTTTATTTATGTTTTACACAGTGTCCCAACTTCTTTGGAATTGGACTTGTACATTATAGTGTGTTATAAACCATAAAGAGTTGTGAAATACTTTTAAGAACATTTTTTTTCCTAAATATTTGAATTATTTAAGGTAAATGGGCCTTTTTCACAGCACACGTAGTAGGAAAAGCACAGGTGTTTCATGATGATTTATGAGAGCTCTGTTACACGTGTCCCAGTAAGCCGTGACAGTGAGCCAACATGCACATTAGCAGGGCCCTGAAACTGAAGCGGCTCAAAAGAATTCAGCTTCATCTTTTATTATTTACATCTGTGCTTGTGAGATATCAAAAAAAAAAAAAAAAAGGCCTATTATTGATTATTAATGTTCTGATATCTCTTCATATCTTCTCTGATCTTTATCATTGTTTGAAATAGCCGAGCATGAACTAAGCTCTGTGTGTCTCCCTGCTCATTCGTCACGTACAGTAACAGCCTCCCAGCTCGCTCGCAGCCGATATTTCTAAAATCAGACCGGGGTCTCTTGTCAGCTTAGTGAGAGGGCTCGCGTGAGCCTTTCCTTGACAGGGGATAACCACCGTTTCAGTTCGAGTGTGAAAGCACAAGGTAGACAAGAGCAGAGAGATCAACAGCCGCTGTGATTATCTCCACCACAGATTACCACCCTGTGTGTGAGAGCGAGAGAGAGAGAGAGAGAGGGTGAGAGTGTTCAAACGGAAAATGAAATGATGAGACCCTCGTGGCTGCAACCAGACACTCTGGGAATATAAACATGGATTTGAATCAGCCATAATAAACACCTGTTTATTCCTCTGCTGTTACTATACGTGAACAGCCGCAGCTGTTTATGTGATTGAATGTGTGCGTATCTCAACATCTGGAGCGTTGCAGGAGTTTTTATCCATGTCTCGTTCTTTTGTTCTTTTCTTTATCATTTGCCTCCTGCTGCTTTCGCCTCCTCCTTGACATCCCTATAAATTTACTCTCAAAACCTTTCAAAACTATTCAGGATGCTGCCTGTTTTGATTGCCGCTTGATCCATTAAATCATCACTAAGCACAGTGAATACTTTGCAAAACACCCCTCCACATTCTTATAAGCATATAGCCTATGTTTCCACTGCATGGTACGGCTCGGCTTGGCTTGACATGACTCACGTTTGGTACCTGGTACTTTTCTTGAGTTTGTTTTCCACTGTAGATAGTTTCCCCCCTCAACGTAGATGGGATTCCTACCTGATCATCAAAGTGAGGTCGCGTGAAACTGCTGTGAAATCTTTTTCAACGTGACACAAACACAGGAACAATGGAGGATATTGAAGTGTTTGTCACAGCAAAGAGACAAACTTGTTGAGATAAAGAATACGGAAAAACAAAAGACTGCTGAAAAGAACAGGAGACTTCGGAAAATCCTGCATCAGAGCACAGACGACATGAGATCTCTGATTGCTCCGTGTCACGTGATTGACTGCAGTGTTTTTATTGGTTCAGCTCATTTTAAACCTCAACTGAGTTGAAGCCAAAGAAAGTTCCAGGTACCAGGTGCTGTCCACAACCTTTGACAATGGAAAACCAAGAAAGAATGAGAAGAAGCGAAGCGAGTCGAGCCGAGCCGAACTGTACCACACAGCATTAGATCCCTTTCATAACCCAGTTTTCTGTGAGTCCAGAATCATGTCAAAGTTGTCCTTAAGATTTCAGCCCTGGTTGATTTCTAATCTCATGATGACAAATACATTACGCTTCCTGTGACTGCTTCACAATGAAAGCCACTCCGTGTTTTGCTACTTGAAGCTTTCATGTGAAGCAGCTGTAGGAAATGTTGATTCCATGTTTCCATTAGCACAAACTCAAAGGTGCCCTGGGGACTTTTCTTGTTAGGTTTGCATCATATGCATCGTTTCCTGTGAATCCTTTGTGCTTGTTGAGGCAATTGGAATTAAGCACAGGAAGCCCAGGAATGGTGGACTCAGCCAGTAACAATGAAACTTCTGTGTAGTGAGATAGTTACAGAATGTTAATACATTGGCTATTCCTCAAAAACTGCTGAACATGAATATCAAAAACATGGTTTGATTTCATGACTCAACTTCAAATGTTTATTTCAATAATCAGACTGTCTTTATTGCTGTACTGGAAATGACTTGATTTTTATTGCATGAGATTGAACCCTCTCTGAAGGACTGTAGAGAGGCTCCTCAGGCCATACTGTGTTTCCACACACAGCCAAAAGTAATATTTGTTTTGTCCTGCATTTCTCCCCACTTCCAGGTGACCAAGGATGATTTCATGAGTTTTGAATACATTCTCTGCATGGATGAGAGCAATTTGAGGTACAGTTATTTCAGCCCACAGCAGCAGTGTTTATTATTATTTCTGTGAATATGGAGACATGGTCCCTGAAAATGCTGGTGTGAAGTGTCCCGTTTTACTTTTTAATGGTTGCCTGAGATTTAAAAAAAAATGGCCTTGAAGGGGGTCAAACTGGGTTTTCCCCGCTAACTGTCTTGATTATGATTTGTCCTACTTCTTCGCATATGCACATGAAAACGGTGGTAGCATTGAGCTATAACTAACGTGTAAGTGAATGCCTCCCTTTAATGAGCAATATCCTTTCTTAAGCTCTTTCCAAAGGTCAGGGGGAGGGATATTTTTTGATACTTTGAACGTTTAGGGATCATTTTGAGATCACATGCCTATGGCAGATCTGATCTGTAAGCAGCTTACTGAGTTCTTTGGATGCCTTGTCTTTGCTCTGGGCGGTTTTTCTCCCTTTTCTCTCCCACATAATTTTTTTCGCCACAATTGTTGAGCTAACGAGACTTAGAAAATGAGACCGTGTCCTAGACAAAAGGTACTCAGTCTAGGTTTAGTTTTCTTTTAACAGATCCCATCTCATTGTTGTCAGCTTGAAAGTGTTTGTTAATTGTTTGGTGTCCTGTTTGGGTTTTCCACCTCATATCTAAGTGGCAAACAAAAAGTACTCAAATTCAATCTACAAAGAGCAGATTTGTATTCTCGTCCAGAGGTTGCATGTTAAAGCCTTCATGTGTTTCTCTTGCTTTTTCTCCTGTCTTCACAGTGAGTTGAACAGGAAAGCAAAGTTGGTAAAAACCTACAAAGCAAAGATCGAGCTCCTTGGTTCATACGACCCTCAGAAGCAGCACATCATCAAAGACCCGTATTATGTAAGTATGCAGGTAAATTCCCAGGTGGGCTGTTTTCAAGCATAACTGAGATAATTTCTCATTGTTTGGGATGATATATTGAATATTACTGTGGCAGCAGTGGTAATAGTCACAATAGATGTAACGAGTTTTGGACACATCGTTAAATTTAATGGCATCAAGTGAAGTATGCCAAAAGAATAAGTCGTTCTTATGACTTGCTGTCTGAACACATTGGAAATGAAAAGTGTTCATAGTTCACTGGGCGGCAGGGTAAAAAGCCAGCCATCATAGAGAGGGGGGAGGTGCAATGTTGTTTAAATATGGGGTAAGTGGGCACATTTTCAGACAGTCTCTCCTAGAAGTTTTTCATAGTGTTGCACTCACATGAAAGGTGGCAGCTTAACAGTTACCACTTAAAGTTAATGCTTGCAAACTACACAGTGTGAATTTGCAGCATGAGTCATCTTATCCATCTGCACCAGTTGAAAATGAACAAGTTATTTTTTTCACTTGTGTGAAGTTTAAATTTAAAGCCTCTTAAAACTTGCAGCAATCAACATTAAAGATTTGGGAGAAAAGAACATCCTTTGTTCTTGTTTATTCAGAGTTTAACCCTCAAAGATACCAAGAAATACAGAAAATCTCTCATGTCAGTTAACCCAAATAGTTTGAAATTCAGCAGAAAGGTTGTGTTCATTTATGGTCCCATCACTTAGAGTAAGAAGCTGACTGAGAACAAAGGTTTTCGGAGGCCCTTGAAGGTAAACTGGTGCATGGTCAATGTAAACTGTCAATTGTGTCTGGAAGGAACAAAGACAAATGTCATGTTCTCATCTTGCAACGGCTGAACCCCTGTTCTGAATACTATGTGTTAAAAGAAGGTTTTTTACGGACAACTAAAGAACAGGAACTGGGAGTGTTCTTTAAAAAGTGTGTTTAAAGACAGAACATACCTGTCTTCTGGTACATGTGGTTGTTGCTCGAGAGAATTTTCTCTCTATGGGGGAAAGATTGGATCGTGCCTGGCCACATTTCATGAAATAGACAGCAACAAAACAAAAGTGTAACAGTAAAACAGCAGCACTGTCATTTCCCCACTCACTCCATTTTAATAAATGTCTAACTTTTAACCGTAAAACATTTGCTATTGAACCTTTCCAGCCCAGCCCACCCCATGAATATTTTTTACACCATTGTTTGATTACTTGGACAATAAGTGATATTGGTTTGCCTTTTCACCCTCCGTGGCTTACTCGCCTGTTCCGTTCCTTACGTGCTTCCCCTGCCGTTGAAGGTCCTGCCAAGTGATTTGGACATGGGTCCTTGCCTGTTTTTCATCTTCTTGATGGTTATGAGTGAGAAAAGGCCACAGTGGGAAAAGTGGAGCGATTGAGGGTTGGGGAAAGTTTTAAATTTTTATTAGTGATGATTAGCTGTCAAAACACATTTACAAAAATCTTAACTCGGAGGGGGGCTCAGACTGTTTACACTTTAATGATGTATTTAAATAAAAACGAATACAGCTTGAATTATTCGCCATGTGGTCGTGATGACAGATGTACAACTATAGCTGTGTTGGCCTAATAATAATGTATTTGTCACCATCTGCAGTGCTGTATTTAATTTGAATGGAACCAGGGTCCCAAGGTAAAATTATAATCTAATTGAGTTAAGAGCTGGAAGAGGTTGTGATTGACACCAGTTGAAGTGACTGCGACTGTAGTCGGTTCTATTAGTTTGTCTCAGATTTTGGCCTCGAGCCCCTCTTTTCTTTCTGCGGTGAACAGCATGAGGTCGTCTTCTTGTAGCTCTGTTTGCCAGAAGAAGGAGGGACTGACTGCGCTTCAGAGTCAGTGTGGTTTGGACACTCGACAGCAGCGGATCATGCTCCCTTGCAAGAAAACCGCATGGCTTGCCAGCAAAGGGAGCCAAGAGAGACAAGACAGCCACTGTCAATGTGTCTGGATAAATGGAGACATAAGTTTTGTTGTCCGTTTAGTGTGATCACAATGACAAACTCACAGAGGCATCAAAACATCTTTCTCATCCATTTTTGTGTGTTACTACTAGACATGACTGACAGTTTATATTCATAATACACCATGAAACACTTTGAGCTTTAAAGGCCCTGAGAACCTTCTTTACAGATTACTTTTCATGGCTACCACTTAGATACCTCCAGATCAGTTAACTCAATTATAAACTTAATAGCACCACCATTTTTTTTTAGCTATGCTCGTGTAGTATGGCTCTGTGGGTGGTACCAAACTAAAATATCTTGGCAATTATTGGAGGAATTGTCATGAAACTTGCAACATATATTCAAGGTGGATCAATTCTAAGGACTTTGGTGATCCCCTCACTTTTCCTTACATTTTTGGTTGTGATGTATCTTGACAACTATTTAGATGGATATTTTTGGAATTTGGTTCAGACATTCATGGTCTTCAGAGGATGAATTGTATCAGCTTTGGTCCTTTGACTTCTGATCTAGCGCCATCACCAGGTCCACATTTCAATTTGTCCAATATTGGGGTTTATGAGCAAATGCCTGCAAAACTAATGACACTCCCATCAGCCTCAGCTAAGTTGTATGTTTGCTGTTTGGTGTTAGCATTTAGCTCAAAGCACTGCTGTGACTAACTACAGCCTCAAAGGTATTTTTCACTATTTTCTGGCATTTTTGTAATTGAATATAATGAAAATGAAAAAGTACATTCAGTGTATTTGGAGTGTGGATTGGACGGATATGAATTTCTATTCATGACAATTTAATCACATAATGTGAAGTTTGCTATAGGATTTTCCATAAAAATCCGTCAAGGTTTCAACGCTGTCAAAACATGAATTTGAAAAGTAATCTTTCACCTTTTGACTGCATATATGAAATGCTACGCTACCAAATTTGCCAATTTTTCCATTCTCACACTCAAGTGAACTGTTTAAGCCAGTTGGCAGTGTGGGACCTGTTTCCTTCACAACAACTCAACAATTTGGTATTGAGAATGCCAAGTTGAAACTAATTTATCGGTTGGGTAAGAAACTCACATTGTAACATGTTTTGTTAAAATTTATCACAGATTTGGCACTCTGTATTGACGGCTCGATATATCAGTTCTACACTTACAAAACATCAAACAGATGTATTTAATGATTCAGCTCTAAGCATGGACGAAACTTAATTTAATTTTCTCTGTTTTTTACTTTTTATTTCTCAGGGGAGCGATGAAGACTTCGAGAAGGTGTACGAACAGTGTGTACGCTGCTGCAAAGCATTTCTGGAGGTGAATGCCTAACAATATCCTGCCGTAAACGAGCTTCACTTACTGTGTCTAACTAGAAAAATCAACCAAATATGCTTTGGCTGTACCACACAAGCACTCATTAGTATAACCCTCCTGCAGATGTCAAGGAAAGAGCCAGAACACTTTGTTTCAGTGCTGTAAATGTTATTTTCATTTAGAAAGATGCTGCAAGGATGAGTTTGTTGACTGTCAATTTAGGTGATTTAATAAAACGGATGAATAAATACGACTATTGGAGGTTTGTTTGTTTTTCCCACACAATTCATTCATCTTTTCTTTTTTTAACATGCTGAAGAATTTATATGAATGAAGGTGTCCTGCAGATGATAACGCATGACCAGACGTCTCTGAGATTTACAGGTCAAAGGTCGACATGGGTCAAAGTTAATGCTAGCCTAAATGTTAAACTTCCTGGATATATTGTCAGACGTTTGGTGGTTCAGTTATTTCATTGGCGCTGCTTTTGGTTGTGTTTGAAATGCAGCTCCTTTTGACCTATTAACCCAAGATATTCTCACAAATATTAGATGTCAAGTTTATCTGATAGATATTTAAAAACAGAAATAAGTAAACAAGATCTGTTCTCACTCATTTCCCTCGAATGTTGTGTGCCACCACTTTATACTTAAATTCGGGTAATCCCATAACTGAGAGCTCATCAGTGCCAATACAAATCACCAGTCAATGCGATTAACTTGCACACGGTAGGGTTGGCATTGACAAAGGTGTGGAGCCAAAGGTTAGATGAACCGACTGGTGACCGGACAGTTTCCAGTTTGTTAGTTTGTTACCATTTTTTTTTGTTTCCTTTCTGTTTCAATGTTCCTTGTCTGTGTATTTGTTAAAGTAGCAGGGCCTTAACTGTGACAGAAGGTGCATTTGAAGCAGAACTCTTTTCTGGACTTGATAAGTTAAAAAGCAAGGTGTGGCAAAGCTGTTCCCTAATGCCAGTTAACACCAGCACCGCTAGGCATCAATTACGATACGTACCAAACAACCTGCACTAATCTACTCTAATAGCTACAAAGTTCAGAATACATCAACATTTCGGAAAATACTCTTATTGGCTTTCTTGCCGAGAGAATGGATGAGAACACCTCACGTGTCTGTACCCTATTTGTGAATCTACGTTCACAAACAGGTTAGAAAACACTCATCTGGCTCTGTCTGAAGGTAATGAAATCTGCCCACCAGCACATCTGAGGATGAAGGGACCACTAACTTCCTGGATGTGTGAGTAATTGCTCAGAACCAAGAAATGGTCTGGAAAATAATCCCTCGTAAAAGGACAAATTGTAGTTTTTACACTTTGGTTTATGTTTCAGATTAAACAAAAGACACAAGATGTTAATTAGTAAGATTAAAGGTGCTGGTAGTAGGACTTTGGTATTTTGAATAAAGCCAGATGAGCCAGTTCTCCCTTTCTTTGCTTTAGCTTCTTATGTAGTGTATTGATCTTCTCATCAAACGGTCTTTCCCAAAATGTGGGGCTTTTTCTCTAAAGGTCCTCCAGCAGTGCAGATTGTTTCTTGTTATCTAACCCAAATAAATTATGTCTTTAAACAAGTACGTGCTCCCAAAAATATTTATTATGGACCAGTTGAATCTACAAAAGGTCTGGTGTCTCAGAGACTTCTGCCTCCCCACAAATGCAACGCAGAATCATCGTGGCACTCACCGCTTATAACAAACAACATGTAAGACATTCAACAGCAACGTCTCGTCCAGAAAAAAGCATCTGAATCAGGTTTAAAAAATTAGTCGCCTCGTGGTTTAGGACACCGCAGAGGATTTTTATTGCGCGTCATCCCTTTTCTGTCTCCTTGTTTCCTGTCATCTCCGCTGTCACATAAAGGCAAAAATACAGCCCAAGAAGGGAGATAATTTAACTCACTTAACCCCAGTGTCCTCATTATGCTGGATAAATCCACAGAATGTGTTGTCAACAGAGTTCAATGTGTGGTGTTTAGATTGGAGTAATCAGGATATTGTTTGTGGAAAGAGATTTTTTTTTTAAATGTTACTTCTTTTTTTTTTTTTTTAATTATATGGCATTTTAGCTCATTTTAAATAGCATGGCAGAGAAAGACAAGGCTAATGATATGCTACAAAGATCCCCAGCCAGAATCAAACTGGCAACATCACTGATTCCCCTAAATATCATCTTTCAATGCTGTGAACCCCTCAAATGAAATTCCATTCATATTGGTTTCTGTGTGGTGGCAAAAAATACCACAGACACATATCTCTAAATACAACTAAAAACAAATATCACATTCTGGCATACTGTTCACATAAAAATGATTTTTTTTTCTTTTGCTATAACCTCTATTCCAAACAAACTCTGTGGGAACAACAGTGGGAAGTTCACCAGATCTATAGTCCCGGGACTCGGTACAGTCATGTGGTCATTTAGGGAGCGTTCCACATTTCAAAGACGTGAGAGAAAAGGCTGCACGAGACAACAAAGACCATTCATATTTGTACCAATCTTATAATTTATTTAAATATATTTCATTTATTTTTTTATATAGACGTGTGTATATATATTTTTTATAATATATTTTATAACAGCCATTTGATAAATGCCAGTCACTTTAATTTATGGTAGGTAGCTGGATTCCTCTTATGCTTTATAGTACGTTCATATTTCTCTTGTTTTACGTGGTCATGGCCTGTCGTATGTACAGTGGAACCTTATGACAACTCAAATATATAAATATAGGCTGTACCACGCTCGACCAAGATCCACAGGAGGGCTGTGACTTACAACTGCCACTTCTTTTTTTTTTAACATGTCTTGCAAAGACGCGGAGAAACGTTCATGCAATTAATAATTTAATCACAGTTCTTACTCAGTGTGAGCACAAGCGGGTGAAACTGTGCCATGACGGCCAGCCGGGGGTCTGTGAGAACTTTTTTCTGTGTGCATAGGTAGTACAGTAGAAGGGATGGGCTTCAATGAAAACACTCATTCAGAGCAAACGCAGAAAGCAGGTCGTGCTAAAAAGAGTACATTTTGATTTTGCTCTGAAATGAAAAAAAAAAAAATGCAATCCCTTTTATTTTGTCTAAGCAACTTCTTTTTGGATGGCAGCAGGAAAAAAGAGGCCCCGTGTTTGTGTTTCTCTCAGCCACTTGTTTCTCTCTTCTTCTCCACTCTTCAGTCTTGGTCTGGTTTTGTTGCTCCCTCGCGGTAACAGCCAACCATCGAGGCCCAGCCGGAGCGGTGAGTGGCAGTAATCCACGCCTTAGCAGAACAGACCTCACTGAAGGGCAGTACTGTGCCTAATATCAGTCGGGGCTGCTCAGAGTATTTTAGGTTTCCCTCTTACTGTCCAAGGCACTTTTTTCCCAAGTTTTTTTCTTCTGGAGAACTCATGTTTGGCTTCGACCTGGAAAGAAGAGGAAGTGAAGTTCAGTCTCCAACTTGGCAGCACCTGACAGATTTTCTTTTCTTTCTGAAAAGAATCACGCACAATAAATCAATAAGCTTGATTTGCCACAGATCTGCTGCTCTCGCTGCGCCGCTGCTGGGGCTCTCATGTAACACCACAGCACGCATATCACCACTGTGAACAATTGTCTCAGTGTCTCCAGACAGGAAAACATGAATCTTTACACAGTAAACTTAAACTCTTACTTGCACATAATCTTTCACTCTTGTCTGATGCAGTGGTGGGAAAAGCATTCAGATCTTTTAGTAGCAAAACTATGATGTGAAGACAATAGTTGTTTTTTTTTTAACTTAAGAATAGAAAAAACATCAATAAGTTGATTTAATTTAAGAATATCAAAAGTAAAAGTACTGATAGACTGGCCCTTTTTGGAGTTTTATATTATTGGGTTATTATTGATGTTGCATTCATAGTCAAGGTAATTTTATGCTGTTGGATAGTTTCATTTTAACAATGGATCATTTTTATAAAGTGACATATAACATCTTAATCTGCAAAGTAACCAGTACAAAAAGTACAGTATTTGAGAAAATGTGCTTTCCACCACTGCTTCGATGCATCATATATCACCTTGCAGCAGTGGGAAGTAACTAAGTACATTTAATCAAGTACTGTACTTAAGCAAAAATTTGAACTTGTACTTTACTTGAACATTTCCATTTTATGTTACATTATACGTCCACTGCTACACTTCAGAGGGAAATGAAAGTATTAAAAAAGTATTAGTAGTATTTTTTTACTCCACCACATTTATATCTGATCTATACTATAGTTACTAGCCACTTCACAAATTACAGTACTTTACAACTTTACTTCCCACATCACTGCCACTTTGTCACATAAATTTTGAAACTTGAATAACTAGCACCAGTCTGCCTGGATTCTATTTTTCATATCTCACAAGTACAACACACCAATGCACATGTCTTCTCTTTAAGCTTCGAGACGTATGTTTGAATTAGAGGTTAACATATTACAGCAGGTACCTTGTGCGTGCTACCCCTCTGTGCACTGCGGGCTGCCGGCTAGTCGCGTGAGAAGCCGCGCACATCTTTTGAAGTCTGAGAAGAAGATGAAACGAGAGATTTGCGTATGAGTGGATGCCTTTCACACGGTGCCGTGGCACTGTACTAACAAACAGAGTCATTCCTAAGTGGTGTCAGAGTGCAAGTGCAGCTTACATGCAGGTATCGTGCAGTCTCTGGTGTGGTGGTAGAGTCTGTACACATGCTTCCTGCACTTGGGGCTGAAGTAGAGCGGCCCTGAAAGAGACGAGAGAGCAGCCTGTAAGAACATTTCCAGCTCCGCAGCCACACGTGCACACATCTGTTTTTACAACCATTATGTAAGGCTATCATTCACTTTTCTGTTTTTGACTGCCTTGGCCATCCTCCCTCACATCCCATAATGCTCTGTCTCTTTCACAAAATGCCTCTGTGAATTTCTCAACACTCTTCTACGCTCGAGCACCAGTGGCACAGAAGTTTGCAATGAGGCCTCACCTGTTATATGTTTGAGGAATTTCTCCTTCTTTCTGAGATCCCGGGGGAATATGACTGTGGAGAGAGAGGAGATGGGAAAGGAAAGTTAGGTTTGACTACAACTGCTTTTAAATAGCACAGGAGACATTTGCATTTTTCTATTAAAGCCTTTTATCGTTAATTGTCCCAAGGGGCAATTCATTACAGGTGTAATGAAAAAACATAGGCCACTTTCTCACTTACCTCTGGTGGCATCTAACCACGCAGATACTTTTGGTTTAATTTTTTCCAGTTTTTGAATTATCTGCCTCGGAGATTTTTGCCTCCAATCGATTATCATTTCAGGTAAGTGTTTTGGGTCATTTGGGTGCAACAACCCTTTGATTTGATCCCTTATTAGTTCCATCAGTCTACAATGACTTTGCAATATGAATATTACACATATTCCACCAGGCTTCATCCTTCATTACATTCGAGAGCAGTGATTCTTAACTTACAGCCCGTGGGCCAGATCTGCCCCGTGATAGGATGCTTGGTGGTCCGCCGACCCTTTTCTAATCCACAATGAAAATAAATTCATTCATACTGGGAATTTCTTGTTTGTTGATACCAATTAGTCAGGGCCAAATCCGCCAGTTTCGTATGATGGGATAAATGAGGCTCTTATTAACAGAGAGAAGGCTGATTTGATGGGATCAGATGGTGAGCTCTGCAGCTCTACAAGTGTTAACTGAAGAGGAGCAAAAGTTACACAGAAATGAGGATATTTCTGATCCTGTAAATGTGTATTTCACACTAATAGAGCATAAATTGGCTCGTCATTCTGTCCTGATAGAAGCACTTTATGTTTAAGGTTCATGTTTGTGAATCATTCCAACATTTGAGTGATTGCATGATGGAAGATGCTCCAGCTATGTTTAATGTTGTAGAAACTACTTCAAATGTAACCGAAGCATTTACAACTAAAATGCACTTGCAGCTATTAAATGCATCTGATGTGTCTTCCCTTGTACCAAGTTAATTTGAAAATAAAGAATTTCAAAGATACATGAGTTATGTCTCTTTTATCCATTCATCTGATAAATATCATTAACGTGTGTTTATTCTCTGGTCACGTTGCACAAGTGGCCCCAGGTTAAACCAGCTGACCCCCCGCTGCTCTGCACATCCTCTGGGGATCTATCACGGGGCCACGCCCAGACCCCCCGGGGCCCTCACTCACCCACAGGCTTGTCCCCTCGCTCCGTTTTCAGCGTGCGGAAATCCCTCGGCTCCCCGGTGGAGCTCCGGACCCTCGGTGTCACCGGAGCTTCCGTCCTGTAGCTGTGGCGACCCTGGCTCTCCTCCACGTGCTTCACCATCTCCTCCACGCGCCTGTAGTCCTGCTGCGCGTCCCTGCCGCTCGCGGCCGCCGCCGGGGCCGCGGAGGGCGCGCACTCGCCGCTGTGGCCGGTCAGCGCGCACATCAGTAGCACCAGTCCCATGTTGACGTGCCTGCGCAGTCCGGTCATAGCTCCACGAGTGGGGGGGAGGAAAGTCACCTGCGAGAGAGAGTGAACCGGATCAAAGCGTCTGTCAGGATGATCCACATTCATGTTTTAATTAGAGACTGACAGACCTTTGCATCTGGTCCAAAAATCACGTGCTTTTGCATCATCATCAATAAATGTAAACTCATTTGACAAATGAATAAAATCACATGGAGACGCATTTTACGCACTTGATGCCAAACCAATAATCTGTGATCTCTCAAAAAAAAAAAAAAAATCCATCAACAGGCTTCACTGAAGGATATTTTACCAAGAAATCAATAAAATAATCAACAGGTTATCTGCCTGTTTCTCTTGTTGACACTTGTGTACCTTCATTTTTTTTTGCACATTCAGAGAGTTAAGAACATTTTACACAACTCACTCAGCAACATCATTTAAAAGAGTGATCAGATGTTAAAATGAATTTACCTTCAGGTCTTGATGTTTTCCAAATACTGGATGATTATTTTCCGCGCGTCCAGCAAAAAGGATGAAAAACTGTGCAACGCAACTTTGATTCTCCTTCTGTCCTGTCTGCAATATGTCCCCTTTAAAGTCCGCTTTCAGGCAGGAAACATGAAAGCCAGTTGGTCTCCTGTGATTATTCTCCGAGCATGTGGGTCATCCTGTGAAGGGAGAAAGTGGACGAACAGGCTGCAGGATCCAGGTCCCGTGTGCGTCCTCGCTCCGGCTCCGGCTCCAGCTCGGTCTCCCTGAAGTGAGGCTCACTTTTTATTCAGTCTCTCAGCCGGTGACCTGTCCCCCCCGTGGGTGACTCCACCGTGTCTCTGGTGACAGTAAGATTGGCAAAGTCCTGCTGGGTTGACTGACCATCACTTGAGCGCAGGGTGAAGTTTTCTGCCCCTCTCCTCCTCCTCCCCTCCTCTCCTTTACTCCATTTATCTGCGCAGTTACAGGAAGCCTTTTCCCCACTAATACTTCCACTGAAATTTCCAATCAGCCCAGTATAGACCGGCATCTTAGTGGAAATGCTCCCATATCCTTCTGGTGATTCTCATAACTTCATTTAGAGCCATTGCGCACTTCACATCCATCATGGGAATTGAGATACAATTACGCACCGTTTGACTCTTTTACGCACGGGATTAAAAAGTTGTTGCGCAGAAATTTCTGGTCAGAGCAAACAAATGCACGGCGGAGTTGAGCTTTACAGAAGTTTTCTTAGCTTGGGAGATTAGTTTGCACTAGTCTGCTGTGTTTGGCACACCTTTCTTTAAGTCAGGGCGCACAATTTGGCACGCCTCCCCTCCTCCAACCCCCCCACCCCTAAACCCCTAAATCTGGTTGACCAGTGTGAGAGAGTAGTTTGTTATTTTATGAAGACACAGGGGAGGGAACATGTTTCAGAAGTATGAAAGTTAATGCAGCACCATAAGTCAAAAAAGTAACACATAGTCTCATTAAAACATGACTTTAACTTTATGACAGTCTTGTGTTTCACTAGTGTCTGATCATTGCAGGCTGCTGGACAAAACCTCTGTGTTTTAACTCCAAAGTTGCTCCTGTGGTCTTGCCTGAAACCTTGGTGCTGAAAGGACAGCGCGCACTGTCACCCAGCTCCAAACCTTTCCTCCGAACAGGCGATCCTCTGAATTTTCTCAGGAGGAATGTAGTGACTTCTGTTGTGATGGCAGACAGGTTCTCTGTGCTGATTCATTTTATTGACCAAAAATTGATGACAAAAAGCAGAGCTGGTATCTGGTTTCCCTGGTGATGATTTATCTTGATCTTGAGAGACTGGAACTTTTTTTTTTTAAATGAGTAATGAGATAACTTATCCAATGACACTGCACAGCTTTGTGGCTTTGTATGAGCAGCAAATCTACCTTAAGGTTGCAGGTGAATTTTGTCGCTGTCTGATGAGCAGAAACCAGTGCATGACCGGTGATGAGCACAGCAGACATGACCTGTCAGTTTGGGATGAAAGTAATCGGAGAGGATCCTTCTGCCTGGTTCCCGGCCCATTTTTGACAGATTTACGACACGAAGAGGGGTTCAGGGTGAGAGCTGGAGCAGACCTTGACCTCTGACATGAGGACGACTTAGGTGGAATCAGTGTTCCTACACAAAACAATAAAATTTATCATTGTCATTAAGATTAGAGCCAGACTGCAATGTGCACTTAATCCACTATAATGTGACAGTTTCAGTATCTTTTGAATTACAACCAGGTGCATTTGAACATCCATGACAGCTGATATATGAGTTTCCCTATGAAAGAATGTATTCTGCTAAATCCAAACTACAAATATTGCACCATTCTGCAAACATATCGCAAATGAATATCAGGGAAAAAATAAATATTTCTTGAATTCACTGAAATGTTCTGTAATGAAAGGCAGCCGTTTCAGCAGGGGGCGTCATTCTGCAATCACTGTACATACAAATCCTCCCAGTGTTAGTGCCGTATCATGTCTCTTTGGCCAGGCTGGATTCGAGTCTTTCACATAGATGCTTAAAGTTAAAGACACGCGACAGTGCAGATCATCCACATGGGTCATATATTTCTTGTTAACCAGTTTAGAAAGAATGGCTGTTAAATTCAGTCTCACTTTCAGAAAAAAAAGGAGTAATAAATGGGTTTAAATGGCCGGTAAAGCCAAAGGAAGATTGATGTTTTCATGTTGGCGGTATTCTTTTAAATGGTCTGACAGGCAGGGGTCTAATTTTCTGGACATCATCTTCGTCTGATGTCCACCCTGAAAAGTTTGACACTTGAAGATAACTGCAGAAGGGATGACATTACTAGTTGCTTGGAAAGGCATATAACCTTTTAAACCCCCTTGTGTGACCTTTCTGAACTTTGATACAGTCACATGTGAAATTATGTCGTCCAATATGTGTGAGTCAGTGAGTCATGTTCATATGATTTTTAGCAAACCACGTGTGGTGAACCTCACAGATGGTCACTGGTTTCAACATGCTGATTTCTTCATTCTCCTTTCCCTCCTGAGCCCTGTGATATTTTTCTTCTGAAAGGCATTTGATTTAATCTCTCATCAGAGGGTGTGGTGGTTTTTCCACGAACGTGCCTCTTTCTTCCTGAATTTCTCGTCCTAGTGGAAATTTTCACTTCCTCGAGGCGTTATTCGGGGGCGCTTGTCAAAGAGTGAGGTCTCCTCTGATGCCAGTCGCAACAAAGGGTCCCCGCCTCTGCAATCAAGGATGTTGAAAATATTTTCATTTGTGTGGGTCACACAAACTGACACCGCTGACAGCTGGAGCTTTTAAACAGCTTAGTAAACCTGCCAAGATGATGATGCCATCACCAGTTCAATGGTGTGTTGGCGAGGGAAGAACAATAAGCATCAGTCATTGAAAGGGTCTGGCAATGATAATTAGATGAATGACACGCGTGCCGAGCATCAAGTTGGCCAACAGATGCAGATTCGAATCACGCGCGCTCCCCTGGAGCCACAAAAGTCTATTTACAACTTTTCTTCGACTCCAGTAGTGCTCCCCGAGAGTTTGATGTGCAAAGAGGTTGTAGTTCCCCTTGAACATGAACACACTGAGAAAAAATTCCTGAAACCCACTTTAAGGCTGGAGGAGGCTGGTTAAGTGGAAGGTGACAAATTGCAAGCAGCAGGAACGTCCAGGATCGGCGTGAGTGTTGGAGTGTTGGAGTGTATCATCCCCCCTTGTTTCATTCATATGAACAAGGCCAACTGGAAGAAGTCAAGACATGGTGTTCATTATGGGCACAGGAGAAAGGAAGGAAGTACATTTTTTAAAGAATATGTGTACGGTGAGCAGTTCTTACTGGAATGAATTGCCCATCGTGTTTGGATACAGTTCCTCTGTTTCATTTAGTGGATTGATGCAGTCAGTCATTATAAAGGCAGTTGAGCATGAAGGTTCATGCTTGATGATGGAGAAGATGTTTGACCAAAAGAGGAAAAAAACTGGCCTCCAGAATGATACATTCATGTTCTCTGATGCCTCCATCAACAGAATAATATTTTTTGTGTCTTCTAAAACTGTTGGAAAAATAATTCTGTAAAATAAACTAAACTGTAATTGAAAACCAATAAAAATACTGTGATTAAAAAAGACATAAATAATAATACTGTGAATGAAACCAGTTATGAAAAATGCCCTTATAATGCTGTAATACAAAATATGGTAACAATACTGTGAATGAAAAATACAATAAATAGTAATACTGTCAACACTTTTAAAGTAACTTACTGGCGTCCAGCCTTTTTTTTTTAACAGCGACCTTTTTACAGTGAAGTTGACTGAAACTCCTCCTGTCTGTGGTGTTGGCTGTAAGTTCTCACTTCTAATTTAGCCATCAAACAAAGTTTTAGTAAAACATCAGCCTTAATGGCCAACACTAATACTAAAAGACTGCTAAAATGCTTAAAACCTGTCATTAGAATATCTCCTAAATCACCTACAATCAGTAAAATAAGCGTTGATCGGCCAATTTGAAAGAAATCTAACAGAGAACAGAACAGATTATCAAAAGCTACTCTACACAGCTGTTTTCATTTCTGTTGGCTAACCAGTCCTCTTTTTAGATTATGACAGTGCTTGACTGTTGAGATGTGATCAGGAGTTGTAATGGGGGTCGTCTAATATTGAAGACCAACTTGAAGACTGAACAATGAAGCAGACAGCAGAGCCAACTCTAGATGTTCTGAACAAATTCTACATGCACCCGCAAACAAGTGGATTTCACAAAAGAACTTGGACACTTGGACAGTTTCATCCTTCTTGTCAAACTTGCACTTTATGCAAAATGTTTTTAATATTCACGAAACTTTAAAGCACCATTGTCTTATTTTGACAAAATGAAAAATGAGTTCATGCCGCCTGGCTGCAAAATTGCAGGTTTTCGGTTGCAGAGTTGGCTCAGATGAGCAAACAAACATTGCTTTTCTCATCCAGAGCTGCAGAACGGAGGCGATGTGAAGACACAAATGCGAATAATGCTACAAAGAGGAGGAACCGCCTCAATCAGCAGGCCTCTGCGGACGAGTAAAGGTTGGAGAAAAAAAACACATGTTTTCAGCAATCTGTGTGGGTGTGCCTGCGCAAATATCGTAGGCTGCATGTCTGAATGTGTGAGTGAAAGGAAGAATGTGTACATTATAAATCACTTTCCTGTGATGTGGAGGCAGTGGACAGATCAGGAATGGTGGTGGGCAGACTTGTGGTGGGATTCCTTAAGAACACAGTCTGCATCAAAAAACATTGGGAAAAAAATAAATAAAAGTGCCTTCTTGCTCACATATGAATGACCGCGATAACATGATGACTGATGTTGATGATGTTTCATTTTTAAAAGCGGCTTTATATTGTCACGTGACATTTAAAAGAAATGTGTGTGATCTTATATAGGAACTTACATTTTCACAATTTAAACATGTCTTTACCGAATTACAGCTATTAAATACAGTAGTTATGAATATGAAGCATCAAACCTTGGCAGTCAATGGTATCTCACCTGTGAGGATGCTGAATGCTATGTTCATCAGCTCGACTGTGCCTGTCTGCCATTTAGTGCTGGACAGTTAATGTTCATATGGCTTTTTAGAGCCTTTTCACTGCAACCAGCTGCATGCTGTAGCCAAAACCAGTGCTGGTGAAAATGTAAAAAAACAGTAAAGTCTGTGCATTGAAAAACCACAAGAATGAGCTGAACGTGGCTGCGAGGCTCCACCTAGCTGAGGGGAACTGCACAGGTGATAATTCTCTGTGGGTTTGTCAGCAGGAGACACCTTTCAGATTACACCCACTCGTTTGATCCATTTTTTTTTTAAATTATAAAAATGCAGTGCTGATTACTGCTGTGCTGTAGCAAAAATATGTGACATCCAAGAGAAAAGGCGTCGGGTGCTGAGACGGGTGAAATCAACAGTGCTTTCTCCCCCAAACCACAAGTGCACTGTGCCACATGGAATCCACCCCACTGAACAGTACATATATTAATGTCATTAGTTATTAGGGTTTCTGTTTTTAAAATGTTTTAGGTGTTGAAATCATGTCACTGGATTCGTACATGACCCTGCATGAAATGGTGGTTTCTGTGTTGCACAGTGAAATAACAATAATAATAATAATGGTCACCAGGATTTGTGCGTCATATGGGGAATCAGAATATGCGCCAAAAATAAATACATACCCAACTGCACATGCACAAATCTGTATTGAATGCAACTCCCCTTTTTATTTTAGTTTGGCCCAATTGTAATCAAAGGAATGAATTCAGAGGCGACACAGTCCTCCACGTGTTTGTTATTAGAGGTTGGAATCAAGGAAGTTAAAGTGAGAGGGCAAATAATGTTCTTTAACACTTCAGGGCTTCAGACTGTCTGTCGCTTTGTTATTATGAGGGTTTGACAGTGACCGAGCTGCGGTCAACGCAACTTGTGCAACTTCCATCTGACTGCCAACCTTGAACCATAACTAGAAAAACACATGCTCAGTTATGCTATTGTAAGGGTAATCCAGGTCAAGTCTCTCCTGTTCACATAATCAGGGATGGAAATATGCAAATCATATTCAAACACACAAACAATATTTGAATCTGCACAGTTGACAGTACCATGGAGTGAGCATGATTAATGATGCTTTAATTGCAACGTGGGAATTATTATTTCTTCTGCATCGTAGTGGACTGGCTCACTGCTCAGGAATGACACTGTAGCTGCCAGTGTAATTTGTAGTTTTGCAGTTCGCGACCGTGCCATGACTGATTTGACATCTTTATTGTGTGTCAACAAGGAGGTCGGAATAATTATTGTTTAGCCAATTAGTATGTCACACTGGCTCCACACACCCTCACTTGCTGGGACGACATGAGAAGGCAGTGTTTTTACTGTGTTGCAGCCATGCGTGATTATAAAGAAGCTGAATTCAATTTCTCTGTTGACTTCTGTAATTTGTCACCCGAGTCACACATGAAAGGATAAAAATGGAACAAATGAGTGAAGAAACCTAGTGAATGCAATAGCTTCCTTACGCATTGAACGATGAAGCAATTCATATTCTAATATGCCCTGTGATATGTGCAAATTAAAGATATGCTGTGCACTAATTATTTGGATTTGTTAAAGCAGGAAAAGCACAGATGTGAAAAATAATATTAAGTAGATTGTTTGCATTTTGCAAAATGTAAGAGCTGGAAGCTGTTAGCTGCTGCATCTCCCAGTGTGTGTGTGTGTGTGTATCATTTGAATTGTAAAAATCTGTAAAAGGCTGAATATCTTAAAAAGTACAAAAATTCTG
This sequence comes from Holacanthus passer, assembly GCA_025331565.1. NCBI lineage: Eukaryota > Metazoa > Chordata > Actinopteri > Pomacanthidae > Holacanthus > Holacanthus passer. The sequence continues at coordinate 4,375,174 of JAFREQ010000034.1, forward strand.
AATGTTCAGCCCTTTTGTCCTTAAAGCGCTGAACATTTTCTTATTTGTATGATGTCTGCAGATGAAAGTGTGCAGAAGCATTCAGAGACCAAAAAATTCCTTGAAAGAGAAATAAAGAATAAGAAAGAGCAACAAACTTATAAAAGTGTGGGAGATGTGTTCCAGCTCTCGCACTAATAATGGTTTCATTCCATTGTAATGGCTCATTAAACCATACTGGTAAGCCCTGATACTGGTAAACAGGCATCATTAATATAATTAAATATACCTGTGCTCTTCCTACTATTACAGGCCTATTATTGGGGAATGGATAGTAGGAACTTCAGGCACAAAGTCTGCTCATTTGGTTTTTGTTAGAAACTGTAAAAAAGTGGCTGCTGCTTTTAAATCAATGGGAGAGAAACTACACAGAAACAAAAGGCAGAGATTAGAAAATCGCCATTGAACGCGCACACTTTCTTCTAGGTATATTTCCACAAAATGTAAGCAAGCTCAGTCTGTTGACAACTATATAGACAGAGGAAGTTTCAAATCTTGAGTCACCATAAGTCTCATGATATCAAGAAAGCAAAATGTAAATTCATGCAAGAAGCATTCAAGCTGGACTCTAGCTGATGCAAGATGTTTTGTCGAAAAGGTGTAAATGCATCCACCTCTCCACAACTCATATGTAATGTTTATGTCCCAACTGCATCTATATACAGTACATTAGTCAGTGGTCTGTGGAAAAAGCCTCTGCAGGGTCTCTCCCCTGAGATAATGGCGGCCGAAGTAGAAATTACACTGAAATTAGCCGTTGTTTACCCTGTCTCTGCAGAGCGCCGGCCTCAGCAATTTCAGCACATACATCACTGTCTTAATGTTGTAACTCAACTGCTAAAGTGCACGAGTTATTGTTCTTAACAAACAGCTTCTAGTGCATCACCCTCACCCAAGGGGCTCGGAGAGGGGCTTACCCTGATTTGAAATGGCATGTGTTAACAGAGAGTTCAGTAGTGCAAAAACCACACTGCTCTACAGAGATGAGGGGGAAAAAAAAATAATTAAAGGGTTAGATGAGTCATCCCTCGCCATCATTTTCCAAAACGACACGAGCGCTGTCTTTTTTTACACATTCAGCACATCAGTACGTTTTTCCTCATTATTTCTATTTAAGCAAGTGATGTAATTTCACCACAGTCCCTTGGTGAGTGTAAATCTGGAGCCAGATCAAGCTCTTATTGTTCAGCTTGATTTAACTCAGCCTTAAATTAGCTTCTGCTGTTTGAAAGACAAATGTGGCAAATTGTTTCAGGAAGTGTCTTGAACAGGAAAGAGGATTTGATACATCTAGTTTCCTCTAATGCTCTCTCTCTCTCTCTCTCTCTCTCTCTCTCTTTCTCAAATCCAAATTCAAATAAGCTTTATTGGCATGAATATTAAAGTTACATTATTGCCAAAGCTAAATCACACATTGTTGAACAATGACATTACACACAAGCAAACAAATCTCTCTCTCTTTCTCTCTCTCTCTTTCTCACACACACACTTTGAGTTTCCCCACCTTAATATTATTAAGAGATGTCGAGTCATTTGGGATCCGTCTCGTGTGTTAACTTAATGACCGACTAGGATTCAGAGCTCGGCCTCCTGAATTAAATACATGACAGTTATGATTATGTTCTTCCTCGTAAAGGGATGGAGGAGTTTGATGGAGATATCTTCACATCTGGCGCATTAAGTATAAATGTGACAAAACTAAATATACCTACCTATTAAAAGCTATCTATTCATCCAGGTTTGTCTAGACGTGACATTTTCTGTCAGGGCGCAATATCCTCTTTGATTGGTGGGACAGACTTGAAATAAAAGATAGAATAAGACATTTTATCATGTAACCATAATCAGTGCAGCTCCATATTGGAGCACTCGTTTCTGTAAGTTTAATCTGTGTTTCTGACCTGACTCTGCGGCTTGAACTTATTGAACCAAAGGAGCTGAAATGCACGGTTTGCTCACGCAAAGCAGAATGAAGGGCTTATTTATGTCACAATCTGCTCCTCAGTTCCCCTTTTCAGCTCTCAGCCCTCGTCTCCAGCCATGTTTTCACTTCCCCCCAGGTCATTTACTTTCCTCTGCTCTGCCGACCTGCCATTCTCCACCTGTCCACCAGATGCCCTCAGAATTTCCCTCCTGTACTCACCTGTTCCCACTTCTCTTCAGTCTTGGGGTTTGTGATAGATGATACGTCACATCGACATTGACAGATGCCACAATGACAGATTCAAATGTAAGCACCACATGTTTTTTTACAACCTGTATATAAGATAAGATAAACCTTTATTCGTCCCACAGTGGGGAAATTTACAAAGTGGGGCAATATAAAATCAATACGTTCAATTTCACACTATGGACAAACAAGAGTGTCAAAGTTCAACGTTATGACTAAGTAGTGTGTCTTAATTCTCTGTATAATGCGCGCAACAGTATGCACTTTGTAAGGGCAGCTGCAGTCCATATTTAGAGTGAAAAGAAAAAGTATGTGATAAGGATCTTGGCTCTGCAGTTACCTTTCTCCTCCGCCCACTCCTCACCTACACCTCATTCTCTAGTCGACCATCTTGCCATTTACCATTTCACTTCCTTTGGTCCCTGTTGGACAGTTAACTTAGTTTCCATGTGCTTCATTTGTTTCTTCTGTTTTCTGTTTTTCTGTGACCTTAACTCTGGAACCTGTTTTCTGTTCCTTTGAAATCTAAAACCAGGCTGATGTGAGCTTTCGTGCCTGGTTATTGGACTCTTGTTGGCTTCTTTTGGATTTGTTTGCATGTGTTGGACTGCTTCCTCCTGGTATTGACCCTTGCCTTATGTACTCTACTTTTAAACTTATGTACTTCCACTTCCACTGATTGTATATTAAATCACTGAATTACAATATCTGCCTCTGTCGTATGCTTTTTGGTCCTTCTTTTACTACTTTGCACCCTCCTCATATAACCATCTACCAGCTCAACAATATCACTGTTTAGTGTCAATTATGGATGATTTATTTTAACATGACATTTCATGTTTTGGTTCCTTCTTAGGTCTGTTACTTTTGGCAATGGTGGAGATAGGATTTTGATTATGTTTTTGTGGCAGATTCCAGATGCCTTTTAGACTAAATTTCATGACTAATTAATCATCCACTCTTACTGGAACTCTTTATAGCCTGGGTCAAACAGGTCAAGGAGGCATATGGGTCATCATGGGTTGATTTCTTCTGTCCAAACAAAATTTTTGTGATTGTTTTTTCAGTCCTGTCACCAACATATACATTTGTCATCATAGTTGTATGTAGTAGGATAAAAGCGTCTGCTAAATGAAATTGTAGAATTGTCACTGAGATGGTTATGAGAAGTCCCGTCGGCTTGATGGGATGAGCACAAAATGCCACAAAAATATTGTGAGCATATATTATAAGATGAAGTACACGTGATTCAAATCTGTGTATTTGCACTCCAGAAACAAAGTCCGGCTTTGAAACATGCTGTGCAAGTTTGTGGCAGCTTTCTTATTTGTGGCTCTCTTTAAATGAATTTCAAACATTTTGTGAATGGCTGAAACCATTTGAGGTCATTAGGTACCTTCCCACAGATGCAGCATGATGATAAAAGGAGACCACTCTCATCCCTGTCATCCAAAAGAATAAAATATTTATTTTGGCAGCTCTTGATTATCCTGTTTTCTGGAAGAAGGTCAGGCAACACATTATCCATTCTGTTGAGTTATGTGTACTTTTTTGGAGCAGCTGCTTTCAAACGTGTGCTGAGACACAGGTTGTCACGGTGAAGGGGAAAATTACAATACAGAGAATTCTAAAGAGTACGAGAGATCGTTAAACTGACAGCAGAAAATAAAAGAAACAGAAATTGCAACAACATGGATGAGCTCACGGGTAAACCACTGTACCTGGAAAGCTTTTATTTTCTGGGCTTTTCTTCTCAGGACTGTTTATCACTTTATTCAATAATAATAAATTCAATAATAATTGTATTCAATTCCTTTCTGAATACTAATTTACATCCTCAGTGTTAAACTACATTAAAAAAGCCAGATTAGATGATCTATCATCTTTGTTGTTTGAACATGTGTCCCGTTGTCCTCTATCACGCTTCTTCTTCACAAATCTTCACAGACGTCTTGTAGAAAGTTACTTGAGGGAAACAGTGCATTGCATTGAATCAAGCAGTCAACATTTTATGCATACTGGCCCAGCCTGCCTTCAGTCGTAAAGTAATAATTTCACCATTCACCATTAATTGGAGGTCGTAATCCTCTGCTTCACGCAGTAAAGTCCTGGAACTCACATTCTCTCAGCCAACTCCAAAACCAAAACATAAGTAAGAAGGAAGTAATCTGCCTGTTTCTTTACTCTGTTCAAACAATGTTTTCTTCTGCCCTTCTATGCATAATAACTGTTATTGCGTGTTAGCTATTATCAGATTATTACCCTGTTCAGAGCCTTTGTGCGATCTTTGGGCTCAGTACCAGGTGCTGGAGCTCTTCAAGCTCTGCAGACACCTTCCTGTCTTTGACTGACACAGAACATATGTGTCTGGCACGCTATTAATAAAGATGGCTAATTATTTTTTTGCGTCCTGTATTCACCAAACTTTGAAAAGTCTCCCACATCTGTATGAAATGCAAGGACGCAAAACAGTACAGACATGACGAGCGAAAGCTGCGGCAGATAGTTTGTTGGCTTAGTAGCGGAGTCTGGCAAAACAAATGAGACAACACTGTGGAATTTGTTTGTTTAGGCAGGACGCTCCGGTGTCTTCCAATTTCCGTGAATGCAGAGTTTACTTATTTTAGTGAGTTGAAGAGAGCACAGAAAACTGTGCTGAGGTAATACCCAGTGTTTTATAAGTGAAATGCATCCCATGTCATTGAAAGTATCCTCACAGTAGCCCCTGATCTCAGCACTCTGCTCACCCCTCTCTTCTCTGTTATCCACACATGATTAGTCATGTCTCATCGTCTGATCCAACGTCTCCTGAAGGTCAACATAACGAGCCGGCCCTGCTTGAAAATCTATACTGCATCGCTCTCTCGCATCCAGGATCCAGTTGCCCGAACTCGCACTGTACGTTTGAAGGCAGAGGAGCTCTTCCCAGATGTCGTCCTCCCTGGGAGCAATTGATACTAACACACTTTTCCTGCAGGGCACCGACCACTCAGCATCACCGCCACGGGATCTAAAAGGTTGAGAGAGAGGGGGAGAAAAATAGGTTGCGTCAGCTCACTGTTTGTAAATGTTTGAGAGAATGAGAGCTTTGGAAATGGAAATTCCCCCAGGGAGAATAAATGGTATGGTTTTGTATTGGATTACATTGGAAAGTGCGGTTTCTTGAGTCAGCGTGCGTCCATATAGGTCGAGCATGGAAAATGACAAAATGTGAGAGACAAGAAACAGTTTCCAAATAGAAGCACAGCTGAAATACCCTCCGAGGAAAACATTTAGTATTAGGTTTGGTATTAGATCAGAGATAATAATTAATTCCTAGATGACTCTCGCTCTCGTGTTCAGTGTGTTCTCGAGAAAGGGCCTCACCATCGCCGTACGGAAAATGCACTTAGACATTAGTTGCTGTAGCTGCAGCCATCGTCTGGGAGCCAGTTCCTTGGAAGAACTGTAATAATTATACCATTATCTATGATGACATGTTTCCTAGATGACATGTACACAAAGGATTTGTTAAAATCCAATCAAGAAAGCTATTCCTCACATTTGTGCTCCGATGATGAGAAGCCAGCGTTTCTGGACTATTACTGAAGAAATACAAAAACATGCCAGACATTATTTACCAGATCAGGGTAATGTAATAATCCTCTGACACTCTGTACAGTCAGGCCTCCATGTGACCCTGATGGAGGGATTACAAAAAAGCAGCAAGTTATTCGTAGCCAGCCACTTCCTGAAAGGATTTTTAGCCCGCTTACATTTGACTGAGGTATTAACTATTTACAGACTACTTGCCTGTGTGTATTGTACTGTGTCCTTTCGGTTAAAGGTGCAGTACATGTGCTTTACTACACAGTAATGGGTTTAGAAAACAATCTTGAAAATTAAATGCAAGTGTGTGCCTGTGTGTGTGTGAGAGAGGGTTTTAAAAGCTCAGCTGCCTTGTCCTTTATGAAAGATCTTGGACTACACAGGCAATACTTTTTATTAGGATCTGTTGTTGATCTATTAGGATTTGCGGACAATGATAAAAAATATGGATCATCACTGCACTCATAGTTTCAGACAACAAATTGTGTAACGAATTCTACTGTCTGTATCCACAGGAATTAACCTTATCCCCAAGCTTTATAGAAAACCCGACAAACTGACCACCGTGCAATCTGTTGAGCTTTAAATTGATAATCCAGATCTGTGTGGGGTCTGAGCTATGAAAGGGAAATTGGTAAGTGCTTTGTGCGACCTGGGTCACATTTTTGTACTGCTGGCCTCTGGTCATTCACTGCATTTCTATTGGTTATGGTAACATTTTAATTTCAGTAGTGGCTCTCTGTTGTCGGGTTCAAATTAAGTTGCAAAAGCTGATGATGGGTTACAATATTTGTGTATTTGAGATTTGAGACTTGAAAGTTGAACCACTTTCATGGAAGTAACAACCTTTTTATATGGTTAAACTTTATGGATATGTAACAACCACTGTCATTCTGGTGAGGTGTTGCAGGTTAGTCATGTCAGTACATGCACAAGGAAATAATTAAGACTTCATGCACACAGTTTACACATAAGGAAATATGTTTTTAATTAGAGGCTGAATGACCAGCCGATTGATTCTGCATCATCAAGAGTTTGCAGACAGGATGTTCATTTCTTAATCTGTCTGATGTTACAGTAAACCCTCATTCCTGAGAAGTAACTGATCTTTTTCATTTGCCTATTCATGCCGCTCTGTTTTGTACCAGCTGCACTGTAAGTACACTAAGTATATTATCTGGTTTTGTTATGTGACACGAAAACAGTGACACATTTCCCATCATCCTCTTTTTTCACGGGTACCGTTCTCCCCCCTGGTCACACGGCCAGTGTGCGCTGTATTCCCGTTACATCTCCTCGTCCAGATGACAGAGCAGGATAAACTGACCTCATGCACGAAACAGGAGATCTCCTGCGGCATACTGCATACGCACAAACACAACATGTGCACAAATAGAGAAAAATTCGCACAAATCATCTTCCTTCAACAGCGATTTGCGCACAACACCGTCCTTATCTCAGACACTTGAGGCCTTTGTGCTGAGATCCATCTGGTACTGAGTTGAAATCAAAACTGACTCCTTTCAATATTTCCGGGGAAAAAGAAATAGACAAATAGCCAAGTGAAGTAAATACAAATCTGAAGGGAGACCATAAAGCAACAAACGGGAGGAGGGAAAATGTTGAGAGAGAAGCCACAAAAAAAGGAGCACTGATAGAAAACAAGATAAGGGAAAGGAGGAATGAGGACAGATGGTTTAAGGGCGTTACAGAAGCCAGGAAATCTGTCTAGAGACTCATCAGTGGACAACACCTAAATTTTGTCTGATTGTGCCCATCAGTCCTATCAGATATGACTCTTTGATATTTCCGACCCCCTGTACTTATTGTTGTTGTAGATTTACCACCCGAGATTCAGTTAAAAAAATGTTCAGCCTTAGTTTCTGTTCAACCTCGTCTTAGTTCTGCCTGTCTGTCTCAGTTCTCTCTTAGTTCTGTCAGTCCCTGCCACGCCACAGTTCTGTCACAGTTCCTGTGCTGTGTTAGTTCAGTCATGTCTGAGTTCAGCCTTTCTGCTTTAGTCCAGTCCTTCATCTTAGTTCAGTCTTTCTGTCATAGTTCATCCTTGCTTTGGTTAATCTTTGCCTTAGTTCTGTCTGTCTCAGTTCTTAGTTCCGTCAGTCTTGTCTTTGTTCCGTCAGTCTTGTCCGTCAGTCTTGTCTTAGTTGGTCTTGGTGACACTACCTGAAAATGCTCAAGACAGCACTATACACTATTTGCACAGCCTTTTGAAAACTACGGTAAAGTTACACATTATTGTATTTAGTGAGGTAACTGAGTACAAGACACTGAATACGTATGTTTCACATTTTTACTGCATATGCTCTTTGCAATTCTAATTTGTTCACAGCATTGTGCAAAAGAAAAATACACACGTATTTACAGCAAACATAAGAAACAGCCTTTGGGTAGAGCTGTGCACAACTGTGTCACAGTATTGTAGAAATGGTACACACTATGTCCTGCTCTGTTCATATATGCTAGCCAAGTGAGGGTTTATGGGATTCAGCTCTGAGTGACTGTGGAGAAGTGGCTTATCATTGGTTGCAACTAATGCTTCACACACCCCTCCTCATCAGTGAAAGCTGAGGTTCACCTGAGAGAAATGGTTCATTTTAGGAGACATTTTCAGGAAAAAATGATAAAGAAATGTATCAAATTTGTCAAAGATTTTGACAACTAGTTCAACATTTTGTATGTAATGACTCAAGCAATGAAATGACAACTATTAGTTTTATAGGGAATGACTATTCAGCATTCATAAGTGTACTTCATTTTGACTGACATGACATAAGCAAATGATAATGTTATAAAACAGCAGAGAATTGTGTGAAAGCAATTGAAGCATGTCCAAAAGCATTTGCAGTTTGTTGAAAGGAATGAGAAACTGCTACCATGATGTGCACAAATGACTAAATGTTGTGGAGGTTGAACTAACAGTTATGAGAATTTTAATTCTGATCAGAGAAATGCACCAAAGTGACTGAGAAAAACTGTAAGTTCAGTCTTTGTTTGTTCTGTCTGTCATCGTTTGTCATTGTTCACCTACTACAGTTTTACACCCAAGTCCCAGTACTTTTCCACTCACCCCACCTCTGCCTCGCCTCACCTGCTGGCCACGCCCACCTCATCATCTCACCTGTGCACCCAGCTGTTTTCAGTTACCAATCAGGACTCTATATAAGCCACTCCACTTCACTCTCACTCTCACTTTGCCAGATTGTCTTTGATTCATACCAGACTCTCTAGCAAGCCTCCTTGACCTTATTATTCTCTGTTGCCCAATCTGCCTGTCTTTGATAGACCTACCTTGTTGTATCCTGGGGTTCACTTCAGCCTTCTGTTCCTGATCTGCCTCCGTGTTCTTGTTTTTTTTTGTTGTTTGCCTGTCTTTGCGGCTGTTTGCTGTGTACCATCCTTCCGTGAGTTTGGTGTTTATCAACCAGAAGATTTAGGGTTTTTTGTTTCTAAAATAAAGGTCATTCCAAGGATCTCTGTTCATGGTGTGTTGCATTTGGGTCCTGTGTGGTCCATTTGGGTTGGGTTGTGGACTTAATGCAGATTTTCACCAACATTACTTTGTCTCTTCCTGCCTCCAGGGACTAATTTGACAGCCAGTCTATACTTTTTAAAAACCAATTTCCTTGTTACTGTGCTAATTCATTTTTTCAATACCTTTGCTTTAACTCTTCTTTATGGTATCTAATTTTTTTCATTCTTTTAATCACTATCACAAAACGTGCTGTCCAATACTATTATTACAGTTTTGCAGTTGTTCAGGTAAAAACTTGAAAGGACACCTGCTGTCTATATTAGGAGTGTGTCTAGCGAGCTCGCTGCACAGCTGTGCACCCACACCCACAGTGGGAAGATGACAACTATGCAGTAGATCATTTCATCACATGTGCTGATAAGATACCAAAGCTGTAAATTTTTTAAAAGTATCTGCGTTTTTTCAAGAATTCACTTGAAACACATATGAGACCTTGTTATCTGATAAAATGAATAAGCATTAAAAGACCTCAAAAGAACTTTGATCTTTGAAGTTTCCAAATTAACTGACTTATTAACTTAACTAATTAACTTGGTACAAGGATTGACATCAGGCCTCTATGACACATAAACTCAGCTGCATTTGAGTTCGAAATGCTTTGGTTACATTTGGACTTTATAGAACATTAAACATAGTGGGAACCTCTCCCATCATGCAATCGCTCAAATGTTGGCCCAACAAATCTGGCCCATGGGCCCTTCGTTCACTATTACTTCTATACAGTATATCTGACTCTATGTGTTACATTAGTACACATCAACTTTTTTGGGTTACATCTGGATTTACTATCTTCCACATTGCAAGTATTTCTCTACAGCATACTGTGAACTTGCACATTCCCTGGTGAATACTTTTCACATTCCTGTACAAAATGTACAGATCTTTCATTTAAATACCGTATTGTACATATTATATTTTTTCATATTTTATTGTCAATGTTCTATTCATGCTTCTGATACTGAGTATTTGCTTTAAATCTTTTTTATTTTCTACTTATGTTTATCATAATGCACCAAAATGCCAAGTCAAATTCCTCATGTGTGAAAACCTACTTGGCAACAAAACCGATTCTGAGTCGGATTCTGATGCAGCAAGATACAAGCACTTGTAAAGAGGTCACAGGTGGAAGTCATAAAGAATCAAGACAACTTCAAACTGATGTGTAAAACATAGGTACAGTATGTTGATGCAGCCAACAGGAATCACAAACACATGCCAATGCAAACACGTGATTCGCTCTGAAGGTTGAGTGCATGCTTGTTTCTTGCGTGTCCTGTCAGTGCACTGACAGCTTCTCCTTCAGTTCAGGGCTCAGAGCCATCAGAGCAACTCCTCAGCCATTCCCTTTAGATAACATACTCCAACACATTCTCAAGCTGTAAATTCACTTTTCATAGTTTTGATGAGGTCAGGTAAGATTTAATACTTTGCCTCTTTTGATGTCTTCGGCCATGAGTTCCTGTCTTGATGACTTCAATGGCCTCACTATGATTAAACTTTATTACCTCTAAACTGTCTCAGGCCTGTACAACAATTCAACCTTATAGAAATAATGTTAAGATAGATAGATAGATAAATTGACAGTCTTTTGAACCTTCATTTAACTCAGCTTCCTAATATTGAAGATATCCTCCAGGCTCCCCTAGACCACAGCACAGTACTGAAACAACACTGAGGGTTGTGATCCTGCATCCGTTTTTTTGTTTTGTTTTGTTTTTCATGACTTTTGAGAACTGTTTGTAGGGTGATTTCTCTTTCACAATGCTACCCAAAACTTTCTGGCCCCTCAGATCTTTTTTTGACATCCCTCTGGGCTCAGTTCTAGGTCTGCTTTTATTCTCATTTTTCATTCATCCCTCAGTGCAATATATTTTATCACTGTACAGATGATGTTGAAATTTGGCTAACATTGTAACAGAGAGAAGGTTGATTTTTGAGTGATGGCCTTTCAGGCTGTGCAAAGTGTTATATTATACCCATACTCATATTAGACCATTCAATTATTCACTTTTAAACTTTGCACGGTCATGTTCTACAACATATTGCTAATTTATGCATGTTGTATTAGTGATTTATTCTTTACATTTGACATTTTCATCAAGATATATTTCAAATTAAATGAAAACAATATACTGGTCAATAATTTCTGAATATTTTTTCCCCACTTGATGAGCCATCTCTTACCATCTTACTCCAGCTCCAGCCCCTGAAGGTGGAAATTTAACTCTTGTGTTTGTCCAGGAAGGAAAGAGGAGTAGAACATAGAGAATGGTGGATCATTAACAGGCATTCAGAGACACAGCCTATTCTGACCAGTCCTACTTCATTCGAATACTACACAGCAGACACAATTAGTGGTCACACATGTTGTCTTACAGAGAGTCATGTAAAGGGTGCACCGGGTGTAGAGAGTGGGAGGTTTCTTCACTCTCTATCAAGTAGATTCATGTGATACAAGTCACCTCATAAATTTCCCCGCTCTGGCAGCTCCGTCCACTCCTCAGTATCAAAGGACATCGCTGTGGTGGAAGTGTTCCACTTTGCACATGAAAGGCTGAATCAAGACATACTTAAGACAAAACACTCGTATAAGGGAGTTGACCAAAGATGCGCAATTACATTCAGGAATTTCAGGGAGTAACAGGGAGTATTTGTCTTAATGCACTTTATTTGCAGAGGAGGTAATGTGCTCTGAAACAAAGGCATCTTCAGGCAATAGATTTTCTTACTCTGAAAAATTCTGTGCATGTATGAAATACTTCCATTCTAATGCTTTGAAAAAGTTTGGACCAGAGTTTGGGTCTGTTATGTGTTTTAGCCTTCTTCTTCTTCTTGTTTACTGGAATTAGATCAGTGAGTTATTTTCAAGTCTGTTTTTGCTGTTATCACGAAAACTCTGTAAAATTTTCTGGACACCACACAACAATTTGAGATGCTTCTATTATGAACGCAACATCAAAACTAATACACTGACTATCACTGTGACTAATATATTGACTATTCTAACATGATAACACTTCAATTCTTGCCATTGTAAATAATAATAATGCTTGTCTCGCACGTATTGGCTCCTCTGGGAAATGAACTTTTGCAAGACTGTTAAAACTAGTGCACTCAACAACAAAAATCACCACTATGAGAACAATCTGTCACAAACAAATCTAACTAACTGGTCAGTGGCAATGTAAATCACTGAGTCACCACTTCAGAGTCATGAGATCTTTTTTGGGATGAGAATGAGTGAGTGGGATGGTTTAATTTTTGTGTCTCATTCATGCTCATCAAACCATTTAGTGACCTTTTTGGTCCCATGGGATGGAACCAATCCCATCAAATGAATGTTTTTGTATTGGAGGGTATCTATAGTTCTCTGTCAATAATTTCAAGGTAATATAATTATAGAATCATTTCATTGTTGCTGTATTCTTTCTGTGTTCATATGTGCATGCATTTATATGTATTTTTGAATGTTTTTTCTCTTATATGTGCTTTGTGTTTTCTGTGTTCTGTACTGATTATCAAAAACACTTTGTAAGCTGTTAAAAAAGGTGTCATAAATTAATGTGATTCTAAACCATTCAGGCCTTAATGTTCAGCAGTTTCTGTGCAACCCCAGAATCGCTGCAAATACAATCGCTGCTGTCTGTCCCGCTGGAAACCACAGTGTGTTTGGAACTGATCTTCATGAACCACATGACCACACGGCGGCGAGATCAAAGTGTCCTTCTGGGTTGTACCATTGTCAAGATGCTGAAGTGTCTTGATCCATTGGGCTGAATGTCTGACCTCCTCTGACACTGGCCAACCACCATCTCTCTCTCTCTCTCTCTCTGTCTTCAGCTACACCGACATGAGTAAACCTCAGCCAGACATTCAGCAACAGAAACCACGACGGCACCGGAAAGTAAAGAAAGCAACATTGATCTTAAACCGGCTCTGCCTTGAAAAAACAAAAATAAAAGTGATGTATGGATGTTTGATGGTGAGAGATTGCATTTTGACACCGGCCGGTGAAAATAAGAATAATACTGACACAGACGCACACAGAGTCAAAACTTCAGCACATCTGCCTAAAGGCTTGTCAAAATTTATAAGGCATCATGGACAAATGGAGCAGCACTGACGTCTGTGGCCGCACGGAGACGTAACATTCATGCAACGGAGCCACAGACACCTTCAGTATAGGAGAGAAACACTCGCTATAAATGGAACCATCCACTTGTTGAGACTTTTTTCTACCGCTATGAAATCTATAACATGTACTTTAATTTTTCATATGTATGTATTCTATGAGCTTTCTGGACTGCTTGTAATGAAAATGTCTGTTCATGCCTTAGATTGACATTTACAGCTAATGGAGTCAGACAGTTTGTCTGTCCTTACATTCGAGATAAATGCACAGGCATCATGAGAGTGCACACGCATTGACATTTTCTTTCTCTCTGGCTGTGCAGGTCTGAGTTTTAAAGCATCAGAAGATCAAGAATTCTTTGTCACAAAAACTCTTTCAGAAATACTGTAATCTATTATTTTAGCTGTTTATATATTAGTCAAAATAATCAACAAGAAAATTTGTCTTAACGTGCAGATTGGAGCTCGAGCATGATGGGATTTGAAGAGATTGAATGTTTTCTATGTTTGGCAGGTACCATGTTTTTAGTATTTACCAAAGATTCCAAAGGAAGAAGGATCTTCTTATTTTGGCTTATGGGTTTTGTTGCTCTTTCCATCCCATCACTTAACTCATATCTCAAAACACTTTTAATGGACCTTTGAAATCTGAGTGAGATATGCGCCATGCCACTCATTCATTATTACCTATATAACATATATAGGAGTTTACTCTCCAGGAAGCAGTATACAGTGCACACTCATGAATCATGATTATTTTTATGAGTCATCATTATTACCATCAGCTATAATGCTGTCTTTAATTTTCTCGTCCATCAAATGCAGCCCGTTGCATCATGGGAATGTTAAAGACTTTTTCTCCATCTGAACTGATTGTTAGATGGTCAAATAGCTTCGGAAACACCCTCACCTCACATCAGAACTTTATTTCTGATCGATTCTTCTCCGGCCCCTTAGCAGAAGGTAATGTATGTGCCATGAACATTACTTTTTTGTTGCATTGTAATATTATAATTTGGACACTTAAAGAATTATGGGAAGTCAATACAGTGCACAATGTAGTAAATGTCTTAAGAGGGCCATCTTATTGTTTTTAGATGTCATATTAATAATAATAACTGATACCTTTTCTTATATGCACAGTAAGTATCTTGAGAGTTTTCTCTGTTTGTCCTCATCCTCATTGTCTGTCACGTCATTTGACAAGTTGACATCAGAGAAGTTCTAAAACACACTGCAATGTGCTGTGGAATTCCCACTGGTGCAAACCCGATGAAATGCCCCATTATTTATGGATGAAGAGGTCGAAAAAAGGGACAAACGTTTCACTTCAGGAAGTCGGCTAAGTGGCAGCTGTTATGAGAAGATAAATAATGCAATGCAACAAGAACAAAGACTCCAGGAAGTCACTGCACCCAGCCAAGAAATAGTCCTTTGCACATAACCTCCTGTAAAATCACGCATTTATGTTTATACATTACAGCTTTTGTAAGCATTAAACAAGCAAGATGTCGTTTATTATTCATTGAGCTTTAGAGGTGCTGGTGGGTGAATTTTGCTACCTTCAGAGCTAGGCTAGCTGTTTCCCCTTGTTTCAAGTGTTTATGCTAAGCTAAGCTAACTGGCTGCAAATAAGAAAGAAAGAAAGCAAACAAGCATATTTCCCAAACTTCTTCAATTTGCTTTTGTGTCCTCACAAAATTCTCACAATTAATTATATTATAAGAAACGTTAAAAATGATAAACACAATAATGAAAACTATTCATTTGCAAACTAATTCATAAGTTAAAAATACATATAAAATCATGGCCAGACAAATGATGTTCCCCTTGCAAAATCAAATTTGATGGCGCTGCCTTACTGTCTCTACAAAACATCATCATCACCATCATCATCATCATCATCATCACTGCTGCTCAAATTCAATGAAGGACATAAGGAAATGGAAAACCTCATCTGTACCACCCACACCTTTTCACTCCATGTGAAAACGAGTGCCCACGCGTGAAACCTCAGGAGAGGCCCGGGCGAGAGCTGACTACCAGACTATCAGCAGGGAGGACAAAGTCACACAGACAAAGTGTCTGTCTGAAAACCTGTTGCCTGATGGTCTCGTTCTGCAAAGCCGACAGTCACATGTTTCACAGCCAGAACAATAAACATTTACCTTGTTTGAAAGATGTGTGCTCACATTTTTCAGACGCAAAGAGATAAAAGGAAGCTGTATGAAGTGAGAGGAGAGTAAAGGTCAGGAGCTGAACCATCACTGATGGAAGAGGATGTCATGTGATTTATTACAACCAGAAGGGAAGTGAAAATCCTC
Source organism: Holacanthus passer (assembly GCA_025331565.1). Taxonomy (NCBI): domain Eukaryota; kingdom Metazoa; phylum Chordata; class Actinopteri; family Pomacanthidae; genus Holacanthus; species Holacanthus passer. The sequence continues at coordinate 4,390,979 of JAFREQ010000034.1, forward strand.
TCTCATATTACTACCTCTAATTCAGTGAATGCCCTCATTTCATTGATTCACGAGGAAAATTAATTTTAATCTATTTTAACGATCAACAATTTAGTCAGTAAAATAAGCTGACTGACGAGCTAAACAATCTGAGAAGGAAAAACCAATACAACCCATATTGTGAGCAGACAATCACCGGCGATGAGGCAGCAGCACAGCACAGAAAGTAGTTCTGTTAATTATCAATAATTCATACAGGTTAACAAAATGCACATATGCTGTTATGCATGCTGTAAAGGTTGTTGCATGGAGAATCATTAAATGAAATTAAATGTGCTCTTAAGCCTGTTTTATTCATCAATAATGGATTACTAATGCAGGTCAGAGTGACACAGTCATACCCAGAACCACGACTGCTCAAACATTTGCATTTTTTAATCTTTGTGTTTCTTTCTCTCGGATCATGACTTCTTTTCGTTTCAGTCGGTCTGAGTCATCATATGCCGTCACAGGTTTCATAGTATTAAGAAAACCGCTTTGGCTTATCACATTAGCAATGACATCATTCCTGCTGCGTTCATTCATTTGGATTTGGAAAGAAATTTACGGTCTCCGTTTTCCCACAAATGCTATTACATTGGAAATTCTATTATAGTATCCGAGTGGGTAAAGCACACAACCAATATTTTACTTTGACTCGATGACAAAGAGCATCAGGTGCAACGTATGAGCCCCGGGCTGATAAATGGGTAAATATATTTTTCGAGGAGCGAGACAGTATCTCATCCTTACTCATTGAATATTTCTTTACAGGGAAAAAAGGTCCTGGTATTTTCTGCGTGGCCTTCGAGGTCCCAATATCCCCCTCTCATCTCTTTCATCTCCGTCTCCGGCAGGTGAACACCCTTTGTGCTTCCAGGAGGTGTCGTGGCTGTTTGCATAACCTACAACACTTTGTCATGTAGTGGGAAATTACCCTCTATGACAGAAACGTCTTTGCAGGGGAGACGTCAGGAAGAGAAAGTCTCCTCGGCCCAGATGGGAACCTCAGCAAACACGTCCGGTGACGCAAAAGAGCGTCAGCGGAGGGAAAGACAGGATTATTTTCAGACCAGAGTTTGAAAGAATCGCTTGTCGTTTGGTATCTAAAATTTAAGACGAGGAGATTGAAACGATTATGAATTCATGACAAAGATGGAAGAGGGATAGGAGGAAATATTGTGTCACCTCTCAGAGGCCCGAAATGTCTGTGCCCAGACATACCCTAGACACGTGGGTGTGATTGTCTACGTAAGTGAGTAATGTCTGTCTGATGTCTGTCTGATGGACGGGCACACTGGCCAAAGTGTAAGCCCAGTGTATTCTTGAATACGGCTGGCTCCAACCGGGGGTTAACCTGGAGAGGAAGGAAAATAAACAGAATGACTGATTGGGAGAGATTGATCCAGAGGCATTATGGGATGAAGTTAAAAGGGACGTGACCACTTTCTCAGATCCAAAGATATGTTTTTGCTGCCTGTTCCAAAGACTAAAACAGAGAAAAGAAATGTTTGTGCTTCTTAGGCCAGTCACCAGAACCTCTAATCCTCTCTACATGTTATGTGTCTTTTGTCTGTACCTGCTTGTTTATGTCTGTTTAAAATTACTTTGTCTTTTTTAATACCCTATTTCTTTGTCTGTCCTGGTCAGGTCTTCTTTACAGAACAGATCCCTGTTTTAGACAAGGCAGCATCTCAATGGTTATCAATCTACATATCTCAGCAAAACTTTTGTGACCAATTTCTCTGGAGGATCATTAAAATCAAAATGGAAAACTGAAAATGAAAGGATAAAATATGGCTATACTGTATAAGGCTATAAAGTATTCTGTATCAGATGAGGCTGGTCTATTTTTGAGAAACAAAAGAGCAATTGAAATGAACCAAATATATCAGATATCAGCAATTTGCTCAAATGTAAATGCTCAAATTGAAATGTGTCATTAAAAAGGAGACTGAAAACACACACAAGGAAATTGGAAAGTGAAAATTAGTTGAGATATACAGTAATGTTATCTTTCCAGTATCTTTCTCCAGTTTTGTCAATTACATTTTCTATATTTCATTCAGGCTCACTAAGATGTTTATTTTAATGATGCAAGGCTCATGATTCCTCACAACGCACCATAACCGCTCTGAATGGGTCATCTGTACGTGAAGATCAACATCATGACAGGTTCCTGTCGGCTAACCCCGGTGATCAGCGGGGAGCGTTCAGCTTTAATTCAGCAGATTCAGGGCAACAGTGAGGGACCTGGATGAGAAAGCACCGTGCATTACTCTTTTATAGGCCCAGGAAGAGCAGGCGTCCAGCAGTCTCCGCCTGCGGTGCAGAAGAAAAGACACATTCAGAAAGAGCATCCTGCGTTGATCTTGTTTTCTACAAACAGCCAATGATGGCGAGAGGACACGTTGGGAAATGTGGAAATTAATAGGAGAGTGACGAGATGATGGAGCACAAAATGAGTGCGTCAAACATTTTCCACCCTTTTTACATCAAGGCACTGATGCTGTATGTAGCTTGATAGATTTATAAGAGAGGGGTCAGCGCATTGACATTGACACGTTTTTTAAAACCCTTTAATTTTTGCGCTTTTGGAGACGTCGGCACATGATTGATAATCTACTTTCATTGCATAATATGATACAGACGTAATAAAAACAATTCATGCATTGGTTTTCAAATAAAACTCTTGGACCATAAATATCATAATAATAGCAAAACAATTTCCATTGACTTCAAGTTCCCATCGAGTTACAATGCAACCACTAAATATAATAGATGGTAGCTTCATCATAGTTTGCAGAGACATCCAGAAACATCCAGTGCTCCTATATTGAAATACAGCGTGGCCCCATGTGAGTTTGTGGTAATTTGATGAAACACAGCTTTATTTAGCAAAATGCACCATGTGAGCACGATATAAGCTAAAATATAGATTTCAGAAGTAGATTAGATACTATTTTATACTTACGCACAGACTGAATTACTTTTATCACATGAAGGCACTATAACATGTGTAGTATATTATTCACAGGTGATGTTTTTGTCTGGTTTTTAAACCTTTTAATTGTTGTGTTGTCGTGATTGAACATCCACTTTCATTGCTGATTTTCGCCATCGCAGAGACTGATAGATCAGATCAAAGTCTTAAAGGCCCACTTGCAAAACTGTAACTTTGTCAGGGGTGCAAAGAGGTTGGATCTAAAAATACAAAAACTGTGTATGCAAGTTATATTTTTCTAATGTGTCAAGTCCTTAAGTGATGGCACAAAAGGTGTGAAGTATTTATCAATGAGTTTGCTGCATCGTGACTTTTTCACTACAGTGTTGGTTTTAGTCTGTTCTTGCTGTGTACGATGAGTTCAGCTGGTAAAATTTTGAGCTCCTACCTCCAACAGTGAGCTCGATAAATGTGGTCCTACAGCAGCTGAAGGATCACAGGTTAGGCGACATGATAGACTCGCAGGTGGTCTGGGTGATGTTGCACTGCAGGTTTGTTGAGTATGTGGGATATATGTCTATTTATTGTTTTTTAATGCAAAACAAAACTTGCATATCGTACCATGAACTTTGCTACCGCTCGATGAAATGTGTCTGTTTGTGGCATCTTTGTCTAATTTTCACTTTTCTTGTAAAGCGAGGACGAACGTGCACTGAATTGATAGAGATTAATTAGATAAAAAGATGAATCTTTTTGACAGATGTGATACTTTCACTTAAGTGTGTTTGTGAGTACCACACAAGTTTATAATATGAGAACACAGACACATCTGCGGATAATGAACCACAGCAACCTATCTGACAACTTTAATAACGGCTCCCAGCCCTCCTCCCACCCTTGCATCTGCTTAACGTTCATGAATGGATTTTTGCACGATATAAGAGAACGGACGCCATATTTTAAAGACAACTATACCTGACATGATGTGACTGACTAGAGAGTTCATCTGTAAATGTCATCAGAGGCGAAAGTGGCAGATTTGAAGCAATGTCAAATTAGCTGGTCAGAGCCTCCTGACGTGACACATCAGACCATGCGCTGGCGATGAAGATGATGACTCACCGGTCCAGACGGATCTAGAAGACATTTCTCAGTGACAAAGAACAAAGGCTTGTGATTGTATAAATTCTACATTTTAATGGAAAACCAGACACATTGTGACCCCTCAGCTCCACCGTCGCCATCATCCTCCTCGCTCTTTCTTCATCTTCCATCCTCCTCGGACAGATGTTATCCTTTACAACACAATCAGTCACCCAAAGTGCTTCTTTTCATCTCTCACAGTGTTCAATATGTTAGTGAGAACTTGTGTGTTTTCTGGCTTGTGTCAGCGATAATTGTAATTTAATGGTCCTTTATTTGATACAAAGACTGAGCTACACACAAAGACATAAAACTCCAAATCCCTATCAAACACGGTCTCCTCACGTACAGAAAGTGAAATATGGTAGATTTGCTTTTGTGATGAATAGCACCTGGACATGAACTCATCCAGAAGTCTTCAGACGAAGATGATGAAGATGTCAAGAGAGGCAATTTAAATCCAAAGTGATTCAGTAGATCTTCATGTTTTCATCACAAATAAACAATTTCTTCATGTGAGGATCAGAAAACTCACAATTTTTGTCAGTCTTCATTAAATATGCATTTAGGCTTAAAGGATGAAGCACTAGTCCTGCAAACATTGTTGTTGTTCACCAAGTTTCCCATGAAACAAACAAACAGAAAATTCACAAGAATGATGAGTTCTCGTAAAATATTGTCAGTAAAAATTATGACATGTCGTATCAAGTTTGGCGCGCTGTTCGTCACGAAGCATTCGCACAAAATCTTTTAAGCATTAAAATTGATTTAAAGGATTTGAGTGAAGAATCTTCATTTAATCCAAATGATTGCTTTGCACTCGATCCAAAACTTCTTTTCTGTGGGGATGACAGGTCATTAGCTAAGTATCTAAGTTATACTCAACAAATCATATCGATAGTAGTATTGCTAGTATCCTGGTTTGACTCCTTTAAACCGAAGCAGTGCAGCATGTAAATTATCCATAATAAAATCTGTCAGTATCAATCAGCATTGCTAATTAACATGCATGCAAAGGAAGGATGGGGCCACCGTGTGCGGGTCCGCAGTCGAGACAACCTCAGGGTTTCATATGTGACCTGCCGCCCACAGTGCTACTGAACCCTCCCACTGGGCGTCATGGTGATTTTCTGCATTACAGCACATGGTCGGGGACGTCACCGCCGACCTCCAACACCACCTCCCCTCTCTCCATGAGGCCGATGAGTCATAGCGTGAACAGTAAGAAGGGTGGACACTAAATCAGAAATACATGTAGGCATCAGGAGTCTCTTTTGTCAAACATTTGACATCTGATCAAGATGATTTGGATGAAAGGTGGACTGGCAGGGGTTTGTAAAATGTCAGGTTCAACCTGTCTTCTCCTCCTCCCTGACAGGACTAACTATAGTCAGACAGAGGAAATGAGGCATCTCCGCCTGAGTGACAAAGTTCTTAAATTCATGCACAATAATGGGCTATGATTCATGCATTTCAGATTGGAGCTCCAAATTGGCATAAGTGACAATGGAGACACCGTCCCTGGAGTGTACACATTGTCCAGACAGACGGATATGTGTGAGAATGGACATTAACAAGCTTATTTCATTCAGCAGATCCTCCATCCACGGCTCCGTTTTTATGCGTCCAACTAGTCAGCTTCTGCTTTAGGGCCGAGCAGGACTGCATGTAAAGATGACTGTCTTCAATTTTCCTTTGATAAATACCTCACAGTTAATGACCTCATATTTTTGCGTGTTTATGTAAGAGTGTTTGCATGTGTCCACCCTTGGATTTATGACATTATGATGGGAGTCAAACACATTTGGCAGAATCTCTTTGGAGAAATATTTAACTGTACCGCAGTCTGCCTGTGTGATAAATTAGCGCTTTGCTCTATGAACTTAATATCTAAACTTTGACATCTGAAAGTCTTATATAATGACCTGTGGCCAAATGTTTTATTTACATGTCTCTGTATATGAACGTTTCGCTCTCTTGAAAAATGATCCTCGCATTTCTCTTTGTCACTCCATCTCCATCACCTCCACACCCCTGGTTCTTCTTTGGCTGCTCAGCGCTTCTTTTGTTGCGGTCTGTTGTTGGGGGTGGTTAGGGTTTGGAGTTCTGGGCACATCTGTGGGACCGAACCTTTTATCCAGATAGAATGTTAAATCAAGTCAAAGACAAGGGAACTGTTGTTGATGAATTTGTTGTGAAAAATCAAAAGGAAGGGATCACCACCAAGGCACGACATGATGATGCATGAGAGTATAAAAACTGTGGGTTTAATTAAATTTTATGGTTATGTACCTTCAAAACACTTCCAGGAAGTTCCCAAAGAGTTGCTGGAATTAACTATATAATTTGGTTGCAATTACAGGGAAACAATAGACTATGCTGATTCAGTATGTCTTCAATTAATTAATTCCAGTTAATTGCTATCTTAGTTTGGAGTCTTTTAGTCAAATATGGACAAATTTATTTACAGGCGTGCAAACAGTTCAGCATAAATTCCCAATAGTAATGAACTGCAGTTTATTTGAATTTAAATTTAAATTCCTACTTTCCCATTATTTAGAGCCATGTTATGATCCAGGAAAATCTCTTCTCAAATGATTTTGAAATCAAAGACCTGGAAAGTAAAGGGTTTCCCTGTAGTGCAGTTAAACTGACTTTCTTATAGTTTCTTGGGACCGTCAGATTCTCTGCACATTGTAGAACTTCGGAGACAAAACTCAGACATCTGGCTGAAGCAAACTCAAAGCAGCATTTGCAAATGCTATTCGTCCGACTCTGTTCGTGTGTCAGCAACAATGAGGCGGTTCATTACCGTCACATTGTAGCTGCTTGGAGTTAAACGGTAGGTCCCTGCATCCAGGACAAATTGCCTGTCGTGGTGATGTAAGGATTTCGTCGAGGATCATAGCCGATAGACTTGGCCTAGATTTCCCGATACCATCTGCAGCTTCCCATAATGCCACTGGATATCTGTTACAGAGAGGAACCAGACACTGTGGGAATGCCATTATGTGCACAAACAGGGACTGGTGAGTAAGTGGAGGAGGAATCCTGAGGTGTGCGACGCTGGTAATGATCTCACCTGAAACATAAATCTCACAATTGATTGTAGTTGAGTAATTCACTTTTCTTCATCTGGACGTCATCTGGGAAAGAGTGAACTTCAGTAATGTTTGGTTTGAGGAGTATTTGTTGCATAAAGCGATAACACCACTCAGTTTCTAAAATCAAACTTCTTAACTGCATTTTTAAATGTGCTTTGTCTCCCTCATGTACTTCTACTCACCACTATCACACACCTATCTGTTCTCTTATTTTGTTTTTCTTATATATTACATTTCGACTTGTTTTCATATGCTCAGTAAAGCATCTTGTAACTTATTTTAGAGTTCTTGCATTAAAAAGTAGTTAGAGTAAGATGATTGCTATTTAATTGAATAATTCTCAAAATAAGATCGAAGCAAATTGTTTAATTTGCATATAGTACAGAAGGGTTTTATCATAGTATACATTTGAAATTAAAAATGACCATGATATTATTGATAGATTCTAAGATGTAAAATTTGTAACCCTTTTGTCTTGTTAGAAGAAAACTGTTTCTGATTTTTTCGGAAGCTTCTCCGAAAACAGACGATGATGAACGAAGGCGATCGTCATTTATCTGGACCGCGTTGTGAAGTAATTGATACAGGTCGATCGATGACTCACTGAGTGTGAGTGAGTCACTGAGTTCAAGCCCTGTGTGGCTTTTGGTCTGAGGCCTGGAGACATATTTGATAAAGCATAAAATACATTAATAAAAGTCAAATATAATTTATATTTAGTGTTCCTCATATTGATTTTAAAATATCTATGTATATAAGAGTATGTTCTACAGTAATGACCAATCATTTTATTTTAATCCTTATTCGGCAGTACCAGGCTTTACACATCAGCAGTATGCAGAATACGTCTAATATAATACGTCTAATATAATATATATAATCACGTATATCACAGTGACTCATTCATAAGCACACACTGAGTGAGTCATCTCTCGCTCTGGATCAGTTACTCCAGCTTTCTCTTTCCCTCTCTCTCTCTCTCTCTCTCTCTTCTCTTTATTGCATTACAGAGCATGCCCCGTCACAGTGTGACTCAACCAGCTGACACATGGTGCTATAGGACGCCACCATCAGGAGAAAGTAGTTGCTTTCACTGCTCAGAGCCACAGTCTCACATTGTATTTCATCCCTCTTCCCCCGTGTAGCGTTCATAAGGTGTAAATGCTTAAAACATACTTACTACAACCCCCTGATTCCAAAGAAGTTGGGACGTTGTGCAAAATGTTAATAAAAACACAATTTGATGGTTTGCAAATCGTCTAAACCCTGTATTTAATTGACATCATACCAAATGTTGAAAATATATGCTCATTTTAAATTTGATGCCGGCAACATGTTTCAAAAAAGGTTGGCACAGGGGCACGTTCAACATTGTGTTGCATCACGTCTTCTTTTAACCAGTTTTGAAAGTTAAATGTTCTCCCATTCTTTCCTGATTGATTTGTCGTATTTTTTGTTTCATGATGCACTTGGGACTGCAGGCGGTCCAGTTTAGCACCCAGACTCTTCTATGACGTCTACTTGGCAGCATAGGTTACTCCAAAACCTGTATGTATTGTTCAGCATCAGCAGTTCTGAATCTTTTGATGATATTGTATTGTAGATGATGAAATCCCCAAATTCTTTGCAATTTTACACTGAAGAACATTATTCTGAAATTGAACTATTAGCTCACGCAGTCTCCCAGAGTGCATCTCATATGAAGGCTCCATTAACGAGTGTATTAATAGTTAATAAATGCTTGATAGCACATACATGATATCATTTTGTGATAGTCTCTTGTATTTTAAATGCAATGGCCCTCCTGTATAAGTAATATATTTTTTATATATATTACAACACCTTCCCCACAATATTGTCAAAGTAATATAACGCTATCAAACTGGTACAGTTCATTTTGGCATTAATAAGCAAAAGTGCTCTACAATTACTGATTTTTTTGGCCGCTTGGGTGCAACAGAAAAAAACTTGTGAATACAACATTGACATATCATCTCATTTCAAGTTGATCTTGTTGCTGTGATCTTGGTCTGTAGGAACTCCTGAAGGACATATCTGGCTCTGTTTGGTGCTGAGCAGGTAGCTTTTCTCCTAAAAATAGTTGCCTTGTGGCCAGACAGCCAAACAAAGAGCTGCTTGAACTTCACTGTAAAGCTGTGTAAAGCCGTGGGGAGCTGCAGATTCAGGTCATAAATCTTCATCACTTCGTCCGACCCCTTTCTCACTGTCACACAGAGAAATCCTCGAAGTTAATCTATATTCGAGCACTGCTGCCGTGCAGGAATGTGTATTCACAACTGGTAGAAGATTTGTGGAAAAGTGGTTAAAAACTGCTCTTAATTAGCATAACATTGTAATAAACACAAGATCTGGGCCAAACATCTTTATCAGTAGATTATACAAGCGCAGATGTTGAGAGCCACAGCTGGGCCCAACATAAACTGTATAGAAACAGCGAGAGAGAACATTGTTGAAGACAGCAAAAACACTGTCATCATTTCAGCTCATTTCCTCTCCGCGCTCACGATATAAACACACAGGGTCCAGGGCAGTATCTGCTCTATACAACATCTGCTTATTCACATTCTTTCATATGCAGGAAAGTATGCATTTCAGGATTAGCTGGCAGTTGGCCCGACATGCAACACAATCAAAAACATCCACGAGAAGTCAGAACTCACCAGCGTGAGTTGCGGGGGTGGCTCGGAGGTGTTCACCTGCAATACAGCTGAATTATGAGAGTTTTTCATAAATCATTTCGCATAAATCTACTACTACAACATTAGTTTAGATTCTGTGCAATGAGCGGTGAATAAAAAAATGATTTGCATTGTATATACATTAGAGCTGGGCAGTAATTCAACAACATCATTAATCATCTCTTAATATAATCATTTCGTGACATATATTGAGGAAATTAGTGATAACCAGTTACGTGTTACCAACATCTGTTACAACGTGCAATCTTGACACTACTGACATCATCCGACTCACATTTAACAATGGGCGGTTTTTAAACAGTGACCAAAACAGCAGAACCAGAGATATTTTTTTTTCTCGTCTTTTTTCACTCCAAGCATTTTTCGTCTTGTTTGTTAAAAACCTGACATCACTTTAGGCAATTTCACCAAGCTCCCTCTAGAGTCACAAAAGGCTCTGGTTTATTTCCTGTTGATGGCCACGACAAGAGTTATTAGGCTACAAACACATGCTGTGCAGCCAAACATTGTTGAAACCTACAGAACTTTATTTGAATCTCTAGCCGAGATCCCAGAGTTACCAAAGACACTGCCCCAAATATATCAGGCTTAATATACATAAAATGATGTTTGATGGAGTGTTGCATGCATCAAAAACATGTATATATGGAAACAGTATGAGTGTACATGTAATATAGCTCCAATGAAGAGATGCAACTAGATTAAATAGATAAACAGCACAATACTAAAATGATATTAAAGGAAATAAAAGCAGAATCTAGTTGTAAAGGTTTGACTTGTTTGACAAAGTTTTGAGTGCACTAAACCTTTGCGAACCTCAGCTTCAGCTCACATGCCATAATGTACTGACATGATTCATTCATGATAAGCACGTCAGTTTCTGCGCAAGAATCTCCGAGTGTTTCTTAAAGCCCTGCTATGACATTCCTACAGTTATAGAAATTGATTTCATATTGGCAACTTCAGTCAGGATTTACTGATGTGTCAGGTCAACCCCGAATGCATTAACCGTCTACTCGGTTGTGGGAATGTTTGGCAAAGGTTTCCTTTGACACAAAGCAGGATTGATGATCATGTGAAGCTCATTTCACAATGGAAATCATTCTATGTTTTTCCACTTGTCAGTTGGAAAACTTGCTAATTATGTGCTCAGACTTCATCTTATTCTTCTCTATCAATATGAATCTTGCAGCTCATGCATCACAAGGTTCAGTGAGTTTGTTAAAAGATGCTCTTCCCTAAGTTTTCTCATGATCCTTAGCACGTCAACTGTTCCCCACCTTTCGGCCTGCAGACTATAGTCAACTCCTCAACCCAGCTTTCCAACAGGTGGTTTTTCTTTTATCCGTACTGTTTTAACCCACAGGACTGCAGCTGACTGGGTGTTGTGCAATGGACTGTTTTGCACGACAAATCAGAGGAGAGAGGCCATATCTGCGAAAAATGACCTGGTGAATTTGGCTGCAACTTTAACCCCAATCCAATGAGAAGGACAATGATAGTGTTTGCTCTAATATTTTGTTTAACAGAGAAAAATTAACTTCTCAAACTTGTCTCAGTGCTTTTATACCTTTATGCGTGTGTGTGTGACACCTGCTTGTAATCAACAAAAAGAGGTCAGAGCACAACCTCTACCGCTTCATCTCTTTGGAGGACACTTCACCACCATCATTTGTCTTTTTCTCCCTGTCATCTTAGATAACTTCATGTGAATTGCAATTCAATCACTCATGTCCACACTTAATAGATCCTGACAGAATAATGGAGGCAAAGCATAGCAACATTTGCTTATTCTGAATTTGATGGCAGCAACATGTTTCAAACAAGTCGGGACAGGAGCTGCAAAAGACTGGGAAAGTTGTGGGATGATCCGAAAACACCTGTTTGGAACATTCCACAGGAAATATCTAGCGGAGGTGAAACAAACAGATCCACACACCAAGTAATTCCCATTAGAAGGATGTTAATGCTGTGACATTTCGAGCACCAGGCCCTTCATCAGACTTAAACCAGAGGATAGCAGCCATACCTGATATATATGAAGTGGGAATCATGAGAAGGATGATGATAGTGTCCATTATGTTTAACAGAGAAAAATTAACTTTTCAAACTTATCTCAGTGCCTTCATACTTCATCTGTCATTTGGACACAACTCGTGTGTGTGTGTGTGTGTGTGTGTAACAGAGACACCTGCTTGTGTTCATCATAGAGAGGTCAGAGGGCAACCTTTACTGTTTCGTCTCTTCAGAGGATGCTTCACCACCATCATTCATCTTTTCCTCCCCTTCATCTTAGATAAATTCAGTTGATGACTGGAATTCAATCACTCATGTCCACACCTAATAGAACCTGACAGATAAATGCAGGCAAAGCGTATCAACATACAGATGCATCTGGAAAAACAAAAGAGGGATTCGAATAAGATAAAACCAACGGTAAGGTTGAGGTAGGCGATCCTGTCAGCTTTCTGCAGAGATAACACGTTAAAAAAATGGAGTGAGAGTTGAGGAAAGTCTCCTGAAGAACAGATCTTATGGACAGCAGGGCCGGTCTCATGTCATTTAATCCATACTGCCCCCTAGTGGTGCATCCTCTGGCCTTTTGCAACTGTAAAGAGAGGCCACTATAAAAAAAATCAGTATTGATGTCTGCATTTTACCAGTTTTTATACATATAAGTACACTTTTCGTGTCAGTGCATATTCTCTCAGCAGCTTCTGTGTTTCCACCAGTTTGAATATTTTTTCATCACTTATTTTGCTTTGCTTTACTGTAAATTGAAAAAAATGAAAAAAAAAAAAAGACACTTCATGCAAATGAGCAAATGACTTTTGGTCCCATACATTCTCTGCATACTGTGAATTTCCCCGCTGTGGGATGAATAAAGGAATATCTTATTTTATATTCTAGACTAGTAGAGCCAAAACATGTAATACACAGATAATCTATCAAAAGTAATAAACGAATTATTTTATTAATAAAAAGGAGGAGGAAAAGTACATGTGTAAATAATAAAAATAATGACGGCTGTATTCCATTTGGCTGCTTCAGTTTCAGGGTCCTGATGTTTTTCGTGCTGACTCACTGTCATATGTCTGACTGGGAATAAAACAGAATCGCTGTCATGTTATTAGTAACATCTGTGCTTTTCCTGCTATGACAAGCCAGACTGTCCTGCTGTGAAAAAACCTTACTGGGACACCCAAAGGGTTCTTGCACAAACAGCTCCCCTCGCCCACCCCTCATGTGGAGGACTGCGCCCCCCCATTAGACCTACTGACAGGTCATGAGACCTCAGTTCCCCCTCCACCCCCCAATGCTGTGTGGGAGCTGATTCTGGGATACAAAGTCAGTTAAGCTGCACTACTTTACTTTGATGAAGTCCAGATCTCAGTAGCCTGTTGAGGGTTTGCTGAAGTAAATGCCTCAAGGATTTCCTGGGGGGTGATACCTTTTGAAATTACTCAACATCATTTATGTCATTATGTCCTAGTCTCAATCGATGGATTGATGATCGGTCATGGATTTATGCTTAACCCATAGTCTTCCTTCCACAAATAAGAATGACTGCATGACAAGAACTTATGGTACAAAGGTTCTTGAAAGTTATCTAAGTTATCATTCTTTGTGCAGTTTAATAACATTAAAACAACATTAAATGCAAAACAGTAAATGTCCTTTGGTCCTCCTAAATCTCATTGTGTACAGTATATTCAGCAGCATCTTTTCAACAGCCATCACCAAAAACAGATGTCCTGACCGACATCAATGAACAATCCTTTTACAGTTCCAAGGAGGAATTTGACCTTCTTCTCCAAAAATCAGGATTAGCACAGCTGAGACACTGATTCTTAATTCCTCCAAATGAAGCCCATTTTTGGACATTAGTAGAGGGATCAGTCATTCTTCTCTCTCTTCTCTCTGCGGGCCTTTCGCTTGAGCTGAAGTGTCTTCAGCTCAGTCATGGTGGAAAAGGTCCTGTACACCCATACCATCTGTCAATGTGCAACACAGACATTCACAGAACAGGCGTTAAGTAGCACCTTTAAAATTTTATTTGATGTGACAAGGGTGAGGATAAAAACTAAAGCTTACCACAATGATGACTGTATTTAGCAGAAGAGGAATAGAGTAGACCAAAGATATGAACATGCCCTTGGAATCAAAGTACTGGAAATTAGAAAAGGACCTGCAAAAAACAAAACAAAACAAAAGGCTTCATTAGATTTTCCTAATTACTCTGTGTGTTCTGTTTTTGAAACACAGACAAACACTATTTCACACACAAAAGCACCAAAGTGAAATACTGCTGAACAATGCTCTTACCTCCAGTTCATGGCTGCCAGCTCATTTAGATATTCAGCAGTATACACCAGGCCAACTGTGGAGAGAAGTAATGTCAGTCATGCCAGAAAATTAGCTTTTGTTGAGCAAATCCAAACAAGGTAAACAAGATTTACTGATACCTTTAACTGGTTTTGAGGTATATCTGTCTTATTCAGTCTTTAGTTGTAACACACACACTCATCAATAAATAGGTGTCCTTTCCTTTGTTGATTTCAATTAGAATAAAATTTAACTGATTCCCAGGTGAGAAACCTGAAATTGTAAAAAAAAAAAACCTGTCTCTAGAATGTGTGCATTAAAGTATTTTATGTGCAAATATATGTGCAAACCCACGAAAGCAGTTTTCTGATGCTCCAGATCAAAGCAACACATTGCACAGATGATATAGAGACATGCTTTTAGAGCACTGCCTGTAATCACCAAGCTTTTTTTTATGTCTTTGTATGTACTGTATATTATTTTATGCTGTAAGCCCTGATATCACCAATTTGAAATTACTCTTGAGATGCCTGCATTCGGGATATTTACTCTTTTTGTGCAATAATCCAGTAAATTTGTAAATACTTTTTTAGGTATGCCACTGTGGGACAGGTTTATCTTATCATCTTATTAAAATGATCAAGAATGAGTAAATTAGCTTACTGATATGAAATATAAGTGTTTTGTCACAAGTCTGCCTTCAACTTCAACATACACCAACCTTTGTCAAACAAGTTTTCATTCATGTTTATAATTGTCTTCTCTCTCGTTCACTCACCCATGAGCAGGAAGTGACAGATCTGAGCTCTGTAGTAGCTGCATGTCAGCACAGTCAGGAACAGACACACAACATGAAACAGCAGCAGCCCGATGAGCCAAGGCTCCGACCACTGCACCTACAAACAGGACAAACACACATTCAGCAGGTGGGCTTTGATATGTCCAGTGAACTATATCTGCTCCAAGAGGGCAGCTATGATTGTTTAATCCATCTGTTAGCCGCGATGGCTAACTCACAGCTAGCTACCCCCTCGAGTCAGGACACAAAATGTAACTTACAGACATGAGAAACGTCCATATCGATGTGATTCTTAAATTGCTGAAGGCATCGATGGGGATAGAGCTAATATTCTCTGCTTTCTGCTCCGACATCCTCACAGAAACCTGGCTCGACAGTGTCTCATGTAAACAAATCAAGAATACGGAAGAAAGGCTTCTGTCGCCGGAGAATGACGTCACAGAGATGACTGGACTAGATATGCTTTTTAAAAATATTTTACACACTTTTAAAATAACAAACAAGAGCTTTAATAGTTACAATGTAAATGTTATTTTTGTAAATAGATGAAGAAAAAATAAATAATATATAAAACGTATTTATACTTTATGCTCAAATGGAAATTTGGTTGTTTTTTTTTTGGAAAATAGTGTGTGTGTGCTTGACTTTGTGTCACTGAGTTAAGTCAAAGGACCTATTTAGAGAGGAAGGTCATTTACACAGGGAACCTATTTAAGAAAAATCCGAAAAACAAATGAAAACATTTTGGTGCAAAATTTATTAACATTTTATCACATGCCAACTTACAAATATCACAACTTGCAAAACCTCAAACTGAACAAACTCAAACATGTACAAACAATAAAATGTTTGGGATGCTCAAAAATTCACATTATTACATTTCAATCTGAGAATCCCGTTGAACTTGTTAGACCAGTTGCTCCACTCTGAGGAGGAGGCTGGTTTCTTCCCCCCCCCCCGTGTGTGTCCACATCCTTTCAACCTTGATTTAGTCATCTTTCAAGGCGTTTCACTGATGATCACTTCTATGTCCAGTCTTTCCAGGTATGATTCGCTTTACCTGCAGTTTCAGTAAATATTCCTGTCCTACTGTAGGCGCCACATTCTCACATTATCCCTCTGCACACATACAAACACCAGCTAGATAGAAAAAAACACACACGGTTTCAGTATCTAAAATATGGGTTATTAAGTACATGAGCAATATGTAATTTAGGTTTAAAGAGCACATACATGAAGAAGCAATTTTACAGAATAATAATGACTCATATACTCATAACTGTATATTTATGCAAATCTGAGCTTTGTGATGGATTTTAATCTTAGTATTTCAAAATAAACAATGAAGCTCAACAACATGTCAGTAGGAAAAACACAGGTGTCAATAATGAAATTAAGGATTCTTAAAGTCCTCATTAATGTCAAAATATCTGTTGTAAGAAAGGTCTGTTTCACAAAGGCATAACTTTAACACTCAGTTATCTACAGCAAAATAAGCATATTTCGATTAGTTTGTGAGAACAAATCTAAAAAAGTTATTTCAAATACACAAACATAAACATATTAAAAGTCTTTGGTCAGTGTCCGTGGGTTCACTGGTATGCACGATATTTGCAAAGAAGCTGGACGAGGCGCATGTGGCTCAGCTCAGGATGTGTTCCTGTGAAAGTCAGGGACAAAAGTAGCAGCCACTGTGATCGGAGTAGAGTAGCCGACGGCAAAGTTGTACAGGCCGAGCATCAGACACTTCCAGGTGACACGAAGGGCTTTACCAACATTCTGAAAGACAAACACACACAGATGAGTCATTTTGTAGATTTTAACAATAAGGGAATGAAGGTAAGTAAATATGGATCAAGGTTGAATCACAAACTGTTTTGCACCAAATGTGATTGTTTCCCTTACAAAACTCCCACACAACCATTTTTTTATTCTCACATTATTCAGATGATTGTGCTACACAGCTCCTAAGAATTTGGCAGAATTAGGTTAAAAAAATATGAGAATTAAGAACTGACACAGGATGCGAAATCAAGACAGTTTTAGAACAATAGCACCACAGGAGGAGAGGGGCAGTCTGCATTTGTCCCTAAAATGAAAACAAAAAAGCCCTGTGAACCATATTGTCTCCTGTCCTCTTTAGTCAGGAAAGGGCTGAGCGGCTGAAGCGGATACAGGAAGTCAGATGTTTGGGAAAAACAATCCTGCTTCCTCAATGTAGTTTGTAAAAAATGATTCTACTCACTAGGTGGATTTATTAATAATTAACTTATTTAAACTTAAAACTGATTATTGAGTCAACTATTAACAAAAATAAGACAGATTGTAAATAGAATAATAATAGTTCAAGAACTAACTATTAACCATTTTCAAGGTCAAAATGAACTTTCACACTACAGGTATATATAATAGTAGCCTGATAGCATGTTTTCATATATTAATCTTGACCATCAATAACTGATGAGTCTCAATATAAACAAGAGAACCAGGTCACAGATAAACTGATTGTAGTATGTATGTTGGTTGGGATCAGATTCCATTAGCCATTTACTCACAAATCACACATTGATAAATTTAAACAGAAAAAAAAAGAAGATTGGATGTGCAAGTAACTGATGGATGATTTGTAGCGTAAAACGAATTTAATGATTTTCACTCAACTGATTTGTTGTTAGCTTACTGGTTTCACAGTTGTTCTGATAATCAACAATGTGAATAATTTGAATGAGGCTGTTTGATTGATGCCATATAGAAAACAACCGGAGTTTACATTTCAACTTACTCAAATTGAAACTGCAAGAGAAGACAAAAGTCGGATTAATTCAAGAATCCTCATACAAGACATACAATGGATTTGCAAAACATTTCAAGCAAATTGTTAAACAGCATTTAAACTATATCCTACTTGCTCATTGTAGTGTAAATATGAGGGGGTTATTAAACTGTCTGCTGCTCATTTATGATTTGTTTTTCTGACATTTTACAAACACTATCAACTAATGAGAGTCTGTTAATGTTCAATATCAACAAGTGTGTCTGGTCACTGATAAAATTACTGGAATACTGTTGTTAGAGTTCATAATTTGTAATCCATTTCCTTATCAATCACACGTGAGGAGCCTGCAGGTTGTAAAGCAATCTGTCTGGTAAACAAACCGCTCGTGTTGTGTCTACACACTGTGCCGTATTTATCCAGAATCAAAAGAATTGAAATGGTAAATCTGAATTACAATCACTCACTCTCACGATCCATAAGAACAATGAGGCCGAAAAAATTGTGGTTCACATCCTGACTTTTTTCCCCCAGTACCATAAGAATACACACACTGTATTTGAATATTAACATTTAAAGACTAACCTTCTTTACTTTCTTGTACTGTTCCTTCTTCCTTTTCTTCTTTTCTTCTTTTGCCTTGACTCGTGCCTCATCGTCCACCAGTGGCTCGTATCTCTCTGGCAGAAAGGCAAAATGAATTTCTCTGTGGCTTCTCTCATTTTGTCTGCTGTCGTCGTGTGTGGAGTAATGCAGGCTCTCCTGGTGATCCGCACAGTCCACATGTCGTTGATATTTTGCCGCTTGCATGTTCAGAGTCTCTGCTGCTGCTGAATTTCTGTCAAACAACATTGACGGAAGAGATTTGGGCTTCATGTTGTCTGCTTGTTGCAGCTCTCAGGGACGTAATGAGAAGCACCCCTTTCCCTCTTGAGGTCAGGTATGTTGTCAACAGACGTTATGTGCATGAGTAGAAGTGCATTCCAGTGGACCGCCTTGTGTGCAGGATTTGGCACGGAGCCCTTAAAGGTCCTTCCTCCTCACAAGACTGACCTTAATAAGTCTCACAGTTTCAAGCTGGATGTTTCAATGCAGATCAAATCAACAGGACTTTTATCCAGTGAATAATGAATACAGCTGAGAAACACATCAAGATTATGTGTTTACTACGTCCTGTCACATTGTGGTAAAAAAAGAAAAAGAACTTGCATTAGGTGCATTCAGTAAGAGACAGACTTGAGGTGGAAGAACTCTCCACTACCATCCTGAAATATGTTTCAGTGCATTGCTCGGTTTAATATATTGCTTTATTAAATATTGTAACAGTCATTTTGCATGTGTTTGAGCTCAGTGCTATAGTACAAAACATGTAATAGATCTCCTACTAAACAGAACAATAAACAATTGTTATTGCTTTCAAAGACAGACAGAGTCCACCTAATGGGTAAAGGACAACACGTGACTGCACTTCTTCCAACGTGTTCCCAGAAGACAGGAAATCAGCATATGACTCCTGGTCCAGGTGTCTGTCTGGTGGAGGGTCTTTACACCTGCTAGTGGTCTCATTACCTTAACTGATGTTAAATTACCAGCTGGCAACACTACTGGTCCTCGTCTTGACTTTTTTGTGCGTTGTTTTGGTCTCGGTCTGGATCTTTGAGACGTAGGATGCGGATGATTCTGCTCTCTGGAAGAGAACTGAAAGAAAAGAAGAAAACAAAGATGACATGGCTTTTTAAGGTTAAGTGGCTCATGCTTCTTCCCAAGAAAACAAAGCTGAATACTTTATTAAAAAAAACAACAAACAAAAAAAAAAACAAACAAACATGGCCTTTGCTGTTGAATAATTCACTTCATCATAGCCTATTTACTGAGTGAATATACACAAACTAAGTCAATAAATCACATGGGTGGTCTAACTGCTTTGACATACAAATATGTAAATGAGTACCTCATGCTCTGTGGGGTGAGGAAAATGAACTGTCTGTAGCGCTGACCATCAGCCACCTTTAGCATCATGTCCATTGATATCCTCCTGTTCACCATGTCCTAATCGGACAAAACAAAACCCAAGATTTGTGTTATCTTTTGACAAATAAGGCAAAACACAGTGAGACTGCTTATTCAAGTACAACCCTGATTTTAAAAAAGTTGAGATGTTGTGTAAAACATAAATAAAAACAGAACGTAAACTGACAATGGTTTTCTGTTACAGTCATGTGTTTCACAGTGTTGAATGCCCATTTAACGCTATGAAACTACAGATGATCACACTATGCATTTGCGTGCACTCACATCCAGACAAACTTAATAAAATAATAATAAATAAGAAAAACAGGCTCTTCTTACCATGTAAACATCAAACTCATCAAGACAGCGGAAAGGCGCCTCTGTGATGGCCCAGAGAGAGAGAACAAAGCAAACAGTGGAGAAGGAGCGCTCGCCTCCAGACAGAGAGCGCATGTCATTCAGGTGAGCCTTGTTTCCCTGGCCCGGCTGCACCTACAGAAGAGTGCATGAGAAAGCCGTTTTGTATTAGAAATATTTGAAGTGAGCATTCAGAATTCAATGCGTCAGCTGCTGTGTCATTCAGTCTCAAATGTTCTTCTTACTGAGATGGAGAGGGTTTCATTCTTGTGGTCAAAGGTCATACTTCCAGTGTAGCCTCTCTGGGCCAGCATGCTATCAAAGTAGTATTTACAGCGGGCTGAGAGGAACCTAGGACACCAAGAGATGCAGAGATCAAACGGACGAGGAAAGAAGAAAGAATGACAACAATTTGGGGAACACAGGAGGAGACAGGTGTCAAAATTAAAATGTTTACTTTTTGATTTTGTTAATCCATTAGCCTGAAGAGAAATCTAACAACACAGAACCAAATTCAAGACTTTGCAATTTTTCATTTTCTCCATCAATGGCAGCGTGAAGGCCATTCTCTATTTTATAACTTACTTTCTAAGCTCAGCGTAAACATGCAGTCTGCGGTTCATAACACTATCCAGACTTTTGATGAAGCTGTTGAGGTTCTTCATTTGATGTGCCATGTTCTTGTAGTTCTCCAGAGCCTCATGATATTGCCTGGATGATGGGAAAAAGGTAAGAGTACATGTTGATTAGCTGATGCTAATACATGTAGTGATGTTTCAGAACATTAATTGTTACATTATTAATGGATACAATGGTCTGAGCAACATACCTCACGACCTCCTCACGGTCCCCCTGTTGTTCCTGCTGGGTACTGATCTTAACCTTGAGACGGCTGATCTCGCTGTCCAGACTCCTGGCTGTCCGTCGAATCTCCAGGCGCTCTGGACTGATTTCGGTGGCCTTGGCTACAGATGTCTGAACCGCAGCATGAAAACAAATCAATTTCTGAGACAATGCAGGTGAGACTACAATGTACAAAATCTTTATTTAAACAAAAGAAGAAAACACAGCGTACTAGACATTAACACTGTTCCAAGGCTACAAAAGAAACAAAAACATCATTGCTTTTGTCTGAATATTGCAAATGCTGTACACAATTTTGTAAGCCAAGCGTGCATATAATGACAATACTGTATCTCTCTATAGCATACCTGAAGTTCCTGCTCCTTGCATTTCAGGTTGGCCTCGAGGGTCTGTATGTTTTGGAGATGGCCACTGCGTTTCTCATCATAGTGTTTCTTGTGATGCTTGTACTTCATCACCTCCTGATCGGTCTTACTCAGCTCGTCCTGTATCAGCAAAAAAGGACAAGAGTAACCACATGAGCATCAGCCAGTAGTCAGGGGATGGTGTGAAATTGGGTGAGATTTAACAAACTAAAAATTCTTGCAGCTGTTTGGCAGGAAAAGCTTCCCATCAAATCAGAGAACATAAGACAGCACCTGGAATCCAATTTAACCTGATTAATATAAGGATAATGAGAGACTTTTACAGGAGCAGCTGTGAGATATGTTTGCACTGACAACTGCTCTGAACATGTATTTGAAACAGCAAGGCGGCTAAAATGTGCCACTTTGAGCCCTATGTTCATTGTTACATATGTATCAGTGGACACATCAATATTTGAGCCAATTTGTTCTTGGTCTCCAGTTTTACCTTTTTTGCGTCGGCCTCCTCAGCAACTGTGTTGATCTGCTCTTTGAGCTTCTTGTACTCCTGCTCCGCCTTCTCGTAGGAGGCCTTTTTCTCAGCCATCTGAGCTCGCGCCTCATTGCAATGGTCACGTGTGGACGAGATCTTAGTAATAATCTCCTGAAGATCTTCCTCCTGCGGTAGAGTGATGACAGCAGAATTCCATGCAGATCATACATTTATTGTGGGACCTTTCATTCAGTCAAAATTCCACATTTTGTGTTCTGTACAAACCAGGGGTCTGAGATCCTCTGACTGAGGCTCCTCCACATGTTTTAGGTCCATCAGCTCCAGCTGTAGCTTTGTGGCCTTGTCCTAGAACAAATACACAAACTTAAACATGAGAAATTTCATAATCATAGAGTAGAATAAGAGACATTTGATTTGGAAATTCATTAATGATTTAGCAGTTTTATTTTTTTCTTTTTCATTATAATTATTTTACATTTACACATCTGTTTGAAATAACAGTTTTTATTTTATTATGTAAAAAATCTGACGTAATATTGGTGCAAAAGAAAGAATTTTGAATTATATTGAAACTGAAAATCCAGAAGAAACTCTTCAAAAGTATTTGACATGTTCCATTTGGAAGACACAACCATTATACTTGTCAAAAACACAGATAATCCAAATGTTAAATGATAATCCACATCTAATGACTTTCAAATAAGAGTTATAATCCTCATCATTTCATGACATCCTGGGTTCAGAAAGAGGTGAATACTGATTTGAGAGGTAAAAGCATTACTTTGGTTGTCTTCTGCTCCATGTGGGTTCTTCTCAGCAGCCCTTCGTTCTGTTTGATGGCTTCATCCAACTTTTTCATCTGTTGCTGAAAGTGATTTGATTGAGCATTCTGGTTCTCTATCTCCCTCTGCATGTGCCTGTGAGAAAAAAGAGGAACAAAGTCATTTTTAAATGCCAAGAGACACTAACGACTTAGCTGGAGACGTCACTAGTGACCAAAAGTAGCCAGAGGACCCTGAATGACTTGTCAGGTAAAATTAGTTTTACTGCACGTCCACAAACACATATACACACCTGATCTCCTCCTCAACATCTCCCGACAGGACGTTGGCTCTGGTCTGATCAGCAGTATAACTGCGGTTATTGTAGATCTGATCTCCCTCCTTTGAGAAGGCCTGGGTACAGTTCTGAGGAGGGCGTTCGCCCTGCATCACTCTCCGAGCCTCTGTACGATTCTACACACACACACAATAAAACACAAAACCCATGTCAATGCACCAAATCTTCTGAACACTAAAATGATGCTGGCAAGGTGTTTCCACCTTCCTAGTTAGATACTCTGATACTCAAGATACTCAGTTCAACTAACAGACTTCCTGTACAAAGTGTCACTCTGCCGGCTGTGCTCAGATTATGAAAAACAACTAAAATTAGGGCTCTACATATTCAAAGTGCATTTTAACCTCACAAAAAATAAAACAGTGATTTATGCCAGCATGCCAAATTGAACCTTATGGCAACCCAACTTTGGCATGGGTCCCACTTTCAGCAGCTGTGTTATACTGCATCATACACAAAAGGTATACAGAACCTGTCTTTACAGTTTACTTAAAATACATGACTACATGTTGTGTTCCTGGGACTTGTGAAGTAATTTACCTTTATGAGAAGAATGCTCTCGATACCCCTTTGATCAATCAGGCAATTGGCCACAACTGGGTCTTCAATTTCTAGAGCTTGAAGCACGGAAGGGTATTCAGGGTGATTCACGGCCCTGACACAAAGACAAAACAAACCAAGACCGCTACTGATACTGATTCTCACATATTCACTGTTAGGAGTGATACCTCACACCACGCAAAGCTTTTATCCTCACCTCTTTGTTGTGTCATGGACACATGGGAGAAAATGACTAGTGATGATGGCAGGCCTACGCCCAGTTCGGAACACTTTGGCCATGAGGCCCTGCAGCACCTTCTCGTCATCATAGTTATCACAAGTGAAGGCCTGCAGCAGGCTTTTAAGACAGACTTCTACAGCCAGGGCCAGTTCTGGGTCCTTCAGGCTAATAAGGTAACCTACAGGAACGATATGTGAAAAGAGAAGGCAAGTTAGAAGTTCATTTTTGGCACAGATGTCATCTTTCAGTCAAGAGTGAAATGAAAGAGAATGTGACCTTTTTCCTGGTTTTTAAACCTGGGTTTAACATTGCTCAGCTTATGATGGAAGGAAGATCACATCTATTGACATATTTATCTTTTTATACTGCCAGACAAAGTGTACTGTAAATTTGGGTGGTTTTATTGTGCACATTATCCATGATTTTATGATTCAAAAGGTTGAGGCAGGAGTCAAGGCCTGAAGCCGTACACATTTTCACCTATGCACAACTGGGCACCATGTCTTACCCAAAGGTCCTCGAGGTCTGTGCTTAAACTGGCCCTTTTTGTGAGCTTCCTGGATGGCGTTGAGGAGTGCGGGCATGTGCTCTCCAAAACGGCGCAGGTGATTGGACCGACTGCTCTCCATAGTCTGCAGTTTCCTTTTGTTGCCATCCATGGACCTATGGACCATTTCCTGCTCTCTCCTGAAGACAGAAGAGGATGGGTGTTTTCATTATGTTAAAGGCTGTTAATGTTTCATTTATTCCATTCTGGTCTGGAATTCTGGTCATAATCTGGTTTATTTAGGCCTGGCAGGGAGTTAATAATCAACCAAGGGTCCTAAATTCAATTTTAAATTGCGGATGGGCTCCACCAATCAGTCTATCTCAAGTTCTGCCACAACATGGATTTTGTAATATCGTCATTACAATATGATTCTCTTCTTTTTCAAAAACAATAATACATTTATTCCAGCTCAACTTCAAAACTCACCATTAGACAGAGTGGTTGTGCATGCATGATTAATTTATCATCAGGGCTCAGTTTGTATTTTCCTACCTTATCCTTCCTTGATCTTCCTTGTCGCTGGCACAGGCGCGCTGATACTGGTCAATCTGCTGGCCCAGAGTGGCAATCTTGTGGGTCAGGTTTTCCAGCTCAGTCTGCATTTGTTCCATACGCTGCGCCCTGGCCTGGCTCTCCGCTCCTGTTGCCTGACTGATGCTGGAGGGATTTAAAAAAGGTGACAACAAAAAAAATCACAAGAGAGTCAACAAAGAATAAAAACTGTTTCAACTTGAGCGCAACACAAAAGACATGGAAACAAGATGAGGTGGTACCTCAGCTTGAGATCATTTATCCTTGAGGATAGCTGAACCTTGTCCTTTTCCAGGTCCCTCAGGTTAGCCTTGCATCTGTGGACAGTGACCTACCTCGCACACATAATTGAAGAACAGAAACAGTGGTTAGCTACGAAACAAGCGTCACAATGATAGCAGTAGCTCCCAACAGCTCTTCATAGATCATATTTGACGAGATGACAAAGCAGTTGCGATAAGTTACGATACACAGCTTTTTATGTCTTTAATTAAACATTTATTGAGTTGAGTTTATCTGGACCACATTACACGAAATAGAAAACATGTTAGCAACTGGAATTGCAATTTTGAGCTATTGATTAAAATGCCTGTCTATGCCATAGGCATAATATATTATATATAAATTGCTATCCTACTTGTAAAATTAAAAGACTGAATGTTCATAACTACATAACTGACAGTACTGTTCATTGTCTGAACTCTGACCTCGCTGGACTTGACAATTGTATTTTGTCTCTGGACCTCGGCCTTGAGCTCAGCACATTTGGACTGGAACTCTGGGAGTTGACGCGTGATCCCTTCCAACTCTTCCTGGGTCTGCCTTTGCTTCCTCTCAGCCTCCTCCACCTTTGTCTGCATCATGACATAAAAATATAGTAGTAGGGGGTTAAAGGTCAGAGGACAGAAGAGGGCCATCCACTGACAACTGCAGAGTTGTGATGAGAGCTATAAAAAGTAGTTATTGCTATTAACTGGTAATTACTGGTTATACTAAAACACACATTAAATGAGACTTATCCTTAAGAAATGAAAACAGAATTTAAAAAAACTAGACTTCATGTGTCATCACTCTTGATGACGAGAATAAAATGCACTTACATGGTGTTTTAAACTCTTGATTTTATGGTGAATACGAACTCACCTTCCATTCATCCACCTTCTCATCATATTTCGTTGTAGCACGTCTGTCTGAGCACAGCTTCTCCTTCATTGGCTCCAACTCCTTCTCCACCTCAGCCACCTGCAACATTTAACTCAAAGTCAATAATATTTAGATGAATGATCTTTTAAGTAATTACTGCACTGATCCAGTTTCATGGGGACGAGGGGGAGTGGGTGAAGGGGGTTGGGAATTTCACGTTGGAAGAAAAAAAGGGAGAAAATTATCTCACCAAAGCCCAAGCCATTTGCTTCTGCAACTCCTCCAGTTTGGTGTGCATTTCATCAAGTGATGCCAGGCTCTTGTAACGGTCTTCTTTCTCCTGGTACTTCCGCTTCAAGTCTTTCAAGCACTGTAAGAAATCATGTCAAAATCATCAGTAGCCATACTTTACTGGCTAGCTATGCAAGTCAAAAGATTAAACATTCGACCCACAATGAAGCATTAAAATTGTTTTTACATTATATTACTGCATCAATATAGTTAAACCTGCAATAACTGGCCTTTGGCCACATGGGGGCAGCAGAACCAAGCTGTGACCACAGCACTGACATATCATCAACAGGATGTGGTGAACTTGTTTGCAGAGAGTTGTTTATTAACACATCCAGCAGTTACAGAGCAACATCAGCTTTGATTTAGACTCCTGTTTCTGGCCACATGGCTAATGTAAGTGAAGTATTCACATTTTAAGCTGTCACAAAAGACGCAGTAGTGCTTTTCTAGCTTTTTAGCACCTTTCACATTGTAATTAGACACACTGTTACTGTATAACATCAGTTATAACCACTTTTAATATGAGCATGTCAAGAGGACTAGTTCTTACTTTACTATGTTGTTCAACTTTATCCTCTGTGACACTTTTGGTGGTTTTGATGTAGACAAAGTCCTCCCTCATTTGCTCCAGTTGGGTAGCTTTCATAAAAAACTGCAAGATGAATAAAAGAAAAAAAAATATCAATGTGTAACCAAGAAAATGTGTCTCAGTCAAAGTTCACAAAAACATCAGATAAAAGATCACTCACATCACTTCATCTAAAAATGGATTCAGATATAATCACCTTATACTTGTCCCCCTCTCCTTTGGAGTGTAGGAAGTATTTGCTCATCTCTTGAGTAAGAACTGACACAGGATTGTTGACCTTTGGGAAAAAAACAAGTTAATCATACAACCCTCTAACCAACACAGAATTTAATTTTGTTGTAACAAAGTTTAAACAACATTGTACTGTAAGGTTTGCAAAGCACATACCTGTATATTAAAATTGTCCAAGATGAACATGAGCTCTTCCTTTTTGGTTGAGACAATTTGACCTATAAAAAGAGAAAAGAAATCTTTATTGCTCAAAGAATTATTCAAGCAGCTACAGAAAGAAGTCATCTACATACCAATATTTCAAAACCTTGTCTTATCTCTTTTAATTTTCACTCTTTCTCTTCAGGTGTTTTGTCACTGTGACTTGTGACAAGGATAATATTATCATTGTATAGTCACAGCCACTTTGTGCCTATAAACTGTCATAACTATGAGATGGTGAAAATTTCCTGGAGCTCAAGGTGATGGGAATCAAATAGCTTTAAGAATTTAAGAATCATCCATAACTGTTCACAGTCACAGTTACCTGATTTGCTCCTCAGTTTATAGGTTCTTATCCCCTCACGTGTTATTCTCAGGTCTACAATGATGGCTTGACCATACACCTCAGGTTTATAAGCATCCTTTCCTTTGTTACGCAGGGTGATTGATACATCAGCTGAGCTGAGGAGACAGAGTAACACACATTAAATCTATTGTGAGTGAGATGATGCAACTTTTAATAGAAGTTACCTTTGCATGTGACACAGAAATGTTTTATAAGGTGCCAAGTCAAGGTGAGACAAGTCATGTACGGTCAAAGAATTCTGCCTTAATTGACAGATCCTTAAAGGCAACTACAACCCGTCTCAGAAAGAGCATGACAACCTTTCTTACCTTTCTCCTTCCTTCACAAAACCCTTGAGGGATGATCCTCTGTTTGTGGCATGTGCATTCCCACCTAAGGCAACTATGAGAGCTGTCAGAACAGCACTCTTTCCACCTGTCACCCAAGCAGTATTACACAGAAAAGAAATATTTAGACACTGTCATAAACAAAAGCACTAAATGGAAGACAGACACATAAGAACAGATGGTGTTCCAGAAATAAGGTTAGCCTAAAGTAAAAAGCTTGACTTAATTACATAAATACATGATTTAAATCTAAGCCATTACACAGATCCAACATAGGGCTAACAAGAATGCACAATGCTCATCTCATACAGTATATGTAAAACATTGTTTATAGATGAAAGTACCAAAACCTTGCTTACAAATATAAGATTTAACAACATTTAAGGCAAGACAGTTTTCACTTCCCGGTAACTACAAAAATATTATACAAGCACTTTATTGGTTTGATCAGACCACGCAGTAGGTGACACCAGCTTAGTAATGGCTCTTTGTAAAACTTTAAAAATGTTAAATTTAGTAACATGCTTAGAGTCAGGATTTCAGTTCAAAAAGGTCTCCATCCTACTTTTCTGGAATACTTCACTGGTTAAGTGGTTCAACTCACTTCCATTGTTGCCGACTACAAAGTTGACATTGGATCCAAAAGTGAAGGGGCCGAGGTGAGAGTGGCACATGAAGTTCTTCAGTGTGATGCTCTCCACAATCCCTGCACTCACCCCCTCACCAGCACACTGCACATAAACACAAGGCATTAGTGTCACTCCAAAATGCACACCACACATATGACACTAATGATCTATCTTGAGAGTTTAACTTTTTCTAACAATCTCAGAGAATCAACTAAAATTCCTCCGTGGGAACAAAAACATGTTTGGCAACATGGTGGCAGTGACAGTACAAACCTCGTCACTGTCATAAACATCTTCATCGACTTCATCCTCCTCCATATGTCTGACCCGTTTTTGGGGCTTTTCACCCACCGAGCTGCTTTTCCTTTTCGACATCTTGGGACTCGAGTTTACTTTTGGGGGAAAAGGAAAGTGAAACTCAACTCAGTTCTTAGCATAGCTGTCCCATGACTTTAATAAACTCCAGCTAAAACAACTAGCTGTTGTCACGTTTGCTGGCTTTGTTAGTTTGCTTAATATCTTTCGGCAAACAACGTTCAGGTGAATAATTATAATACAGAAAAGTGGACGCATGTTTAACGAAAACAGTAACGTTAGCAAGTCGCATCAAGTTAGCCACCTTACAAAACTAGCTTAGCCGGCTAACTCAAGCTAACATGCTAAACATAACAATAACAACTATCTCTCCAGACAGCAACAGATAGAGTATGTTGTGGTTAGTTTTGCGTCATTGTATGGAAATAAAAGGACTGGTATGATGAGTATTTACCACTGTAGCTTCACACAACCCAGGTGATGAGGAGGACCACCGACCGACTGATCGAATTCGCGCCCGCCGTTCCCCAAATCTCGCGTGAATACACGAACTCTCACTGTGGACTCAAAACACAAACAGCTGGGACTGACTTCTATTATAGTATCAAGAATTATACATATTAACAAAAAAATGTTTGTTAAATGACAATGTATTGGGTATGAATTTGCATAATAATACTGATTCATCAGTGTGGCAAGCCTGTTTTTGATCAAATATGATAAATATGAATGAAAATAAAACCAAACAAAATCTATAAAAATTACCAACAGAAAAACAATATTTTCTTTATGCAGGTAAACTGCCTACCATGGTTAGTTGCTCAACAGAAAACAGGGGATTTATTGTTGCATTTTTATACAGCTGAGTATTTCTGCAAACTGGATAGAAAGGACATGACAATATAGGGACCCCCACTGAAGGACCCTGACTTCAGTAGCCTACATATTGCACTTGATCATTGTCCGGTGCAGTCGCCTTGCAGTAGTCAGTCTTTGCTTCCAAGGATACTTTAGACAACATTCAATGGAAACTCCCCAACTTTTGGGAAAGCCTTGCAACAGATGCAGATGGCAGAGAAATTCACTGCTAACAGGGGACAATATCTGCTCCATTATATTCTGAATTTAAATAACATTTCATTTAGTTTTTTTCATTATATTGACAGATTAAACAGTGCTGTATAGTGGAAATAAATGGCTATATCCCTTTCATTTTTATGTGAAGTGTGATGCAAGAAAAGGAAGGTGCAGTGTCCACTAGAGTATAAAAGCTACATGGAAAGAAAATTAAAATAATGACCCAAGCAAAACCAATCTTCCAGACAGTGATGGAGGCTTTATTACATAAAGCTCTTGATAAAATAAACTCTTACAGTAACATTCTTTCAAATTACTTTGTTGTCACACAATTCTTAGCATAGCATAGCAGCAATCAAAATATCAAAACAGATGCAGCTAAAGCCCACTGCTGGCTCCTGGCAAGTCTCCCAAGGCCAGGAACCGATTCAGTTTGAACTCAAAGTCAATGGGACGTTCACTGGGTGGCCTGTAGTTGCCTCTCATTGTCGAGCTCAGGTAAGGAATGAGCGCACAGTTCTCTTCGAATAAGGCCAGCTTCTTCTTGTACTTCTGGCTGCTGTAGCCTGTGCTCTTGTGGTTGAAAGCTGTAAAAATGTGAGATTTATCCTCATTAGTTGGATAAAATTTAAAGCAACAATAAGATACATAAAATAGTTCTTAACATCCTTACAACCATCCTTATTAAGTTTGAGCAATTCCCACGTTCTAAGTTTGACCTAAGGCAATGTCACATCTTGCCTACCTTTCAGATAGAAGGCCACATAGAGAAGTGCTGATCTTTGTATACTGAGGAAGGGATGCTTTGGTTTGAGACACCCAACAGCTGTCATGGCCTTGATGACTGCTACTGCCACACCCTAAAAAAAACAGGCGTAACTCAAAGCAGGGCAGATGTCAAAGAGACTTCAGAAATGTATATCAAATGTTGATGTTACAAAATCAGCTGCAGAAAGAATACTGTGTTGTTTGTCAGGTGTGTGTGAGTGTGTATCTGACCTGTTCCAGGTAGCCTAGTGTTGGAAGGGAGGTGAGGAGTACAGGCTCACAAAGAGGAGGAACTTTACTTGGCAGCTTCTGGTCCCAGTAGGTTTCAGGAATCCTTGACAGATAATGTATCAACACCAACCTTTACTCTATTGACTGATACTCATCATGGCCAACTAACACTGTCTTTATTAAAAGCAGTGGAAAGACTTTGAAATACTAATGATATGCACGGCTGAATAACATTGTGAAAACATGAGTAACTGGAAATCACTCTTGAGATATACAAGGAGAAATATCTGCACCTCAAAAACTTGTCCCGTTTCTGCTTTGTCTCAAAAATGTAGATCCGTTCTCTGTATTCTACAGCATATTCCATCTTTCCTCGAACCAGGGCTTCATACCTACAGATGAATGAACCTTATTTTGTTTTTGGGTCTTAGATATGTTTCAGAAAAAGTATGTGACAAAAAGAAATTGTGAAGTTAGATTTGTACTTTATAAGACTGAATACTGTACCTTTGCTTTCCGTCCAGATAAGTGACCGGGCAGAAGCCCTTCAATTCAACTTGCTGTGGGAACCTGTTCTTCACCTGAGTCTCAGTTAGTTTTTTTGGCAGCAGGTGGGATTTTGGGAGAGTGTGTGGGCAGCCTGGAGTCACAAACTGATCTGGGGTGTTCAGGAACCACTGAGGTTGTGGTGGTTGAGAGTAATACAGAAATATTATTTATTTTAATTAATGTAATTAATGTAACAGCAATTAAATGTAACTTTAAAAATATTTGTATTTTGCTTATGGTGCTCAATTTCACACACTTCACAGTAGGAAATCCACTTGATAATGACAGAAATCATGAACAGAATTTGAAATATCTCAAAAGAAAATCAGTTAAATTTGACTTGAATGCCTTTGCATGCTCATTTGTGCATTTGACCATCTGGAAGTGCCCATTAAAAGTGCAGCTCCACTAAACTGACCTCTAAATGGTCTTCGCCACACATCTTGTAATAGTGTCCCCTGTGCTCAGCAGTGTGAGTTAAGGCTGCAATTTCAGAGCAGTCCACCAGGTGCTGATGTAGAGCCAGGCAGACGGGGCAGTACTGGCCAAATTCTCCAAGTTGCAACTGCAGCTCCTTGGGTGTGATGCACAGTCTGTGGATGCAGGCTGCTTGCCCTGCAAAATTAAAATGCATTTAAATTAAGAGATAAATAATAAGTTGAAAAATAGAAAAAAGAAACTTAATGCATCTTCTTAAAATAAAGTTTTCAATGCAAACTACAGCACAGAGCTGATGTTTCAATAAGCTTCTAGAACTTACCGCTGCCAATCCTCTCCAGGTAGCTGTGGATATATTTCAT
This sequence comes from Holacanthus passer, assembly GCA_025331565.1. NCBI lineage: Eukaryota > Metazoa > Chordata > Actinopteri > Pomacanthidae > Holacanthus > Holacanthus passer. Next base: position 4,423,396 of record JAFREQ010000034.1, read on the forward strand.
GCTGATGCTGACCTCCTTTATAATGCTGTTTGAGATCCACCATTGGCTCTTTAAGCCATCGAGCAGGATCCAGTTCTGATATTGTAGCTGGAAGTGTTTCCTCACATACTCCATCTCCTGTTTGTAGCAGGAGTTACGAATGTGGAGGAGCTCAAAGTTGTCATGCATCAGGTGAGGCCTGCAGTGGTAGGACATTGTATTAAGTTCAACATTGAAGATTTGTGATTTTAAACAGCTCTCAGACTTGATTTCTGAAAATATGTATTTATAGCTGCTGTTGATGTGTGTTCTCTGACTTGTTGGACTTCATCTTGTCCTCAAGGCCCCTCTTCAGCACCTCCACTGTGTCCAGCTCCAGCTCAACTACTATCATGGGGATGATGCTCCGAGACCCCATCAGCTCTGCCTGCTTAAGCGTCTTTGGAAAGCCATCCAACACATACCTGGAATACCAAATAAGCAAAATATTAGTATGTCCAGATTTTTTGACAGTCATAAATAAGAACGAATGGATAAATATAACACGCCCCTGGCCTACCCTCGAGTGCTGCAAACTGAACTCGTAAGCGCCACCTCCAGACACTGAACGGCCAGTTCATCAGGCACAACGAGACCCTGGGACAGATGCTTTTTCATTTGGACAGCCAAATCAGTGTGCTCCTGAGTGTTAAGCACCATACGCATAACACTGCCGATGGACAGCCGGGCCAAACCATATTTCTGAGCAAACATCTGTGCCACTGGAGAGATAAAGCAAAATGAGAGAAATGAAGAGTGTGGATAAAAGAAAGAAGAGATAGACCAGTTTGAGTTTTGGAATTGTCTGGCTGTCTTGACTCTTACCAGTGGTTTTTCCAGATTTGGGTGGTCCAACAACAGCCATTTTAACAGGAAGGGATGGTGTTGGCTTTGGCTGTCTAAGGTACTTCAAGGGGTTCAGTATAAATGTGTTGCGGTTCTCCTTAGACGCAAAGAAGTAAATATACTGATGGAAGATCAGGGGATATGTGGTATTCAGAGGCCACTGCAGAGGCTGGATCAAATCTCTCTCTTTGTATTGCTGTAGAAGGGGGATGTGTGTGGAAAAAGCAAAATGTTACAATACAGTATGTATAAGAGCTATATAAGTATATAAGTGTTCGGCTGATTAAAATGTCAGCACAAAAGAGAGAAGGTGTACTAATATTTGTACTTCTCCATCAGTGTCAGCCTCTGCTACTGAATTATACCAACCATTATGGGGTCCCAGCAACCAAAGGCACTGTGGAGCTTGTAGGAGAAGAGCAGCAGCTTATGTGCCAGGCTGTATGAGATGGGTTGGCAATTTTGGAAGAGCGACTCCCTGTTGGTCAGCAGGGGCTGGATTTTGCGGAGCAGCTGATGTTGCACAAACCGGAGCTTGTGGGATGCACTGATGGATACTATGGGTATGTTTTGTTCACTCAGGAGCTCCTGATGATAAAACAACGCAGAATATATGCACATAAGTACAATATGTGAACATACATCATGCAGACCACATTAAGAGACTTTAGGTTTACCCTACCCTGGTCCAACATGTCTCTGTAAAGTCAAATAATGTGTCCTTCAAATCAGAAGGTAAAATATTTGTATGTCTGTTCGTATCTATCAATCAAGTGTCTATGAATAATAGTAGAAATGTATAGTTAATGGCCTTCATCAGGTTTTGTGTCTTTGTACCGTCAGAAGAACAAGGCTGTTTTCATCTGTCACAAAACGCTCTTCTATCTCCATCTCCAGCCTCTCAGATGCTGCCTCCTCAGTCTCCTCATTCTCTGTGTCTTCATTATCCTCTTCTAATGGAAACTCGTCCTCCAACATGGCCTCTATCTCATCCTCAATGTTGCCTGCAGCTTCATCCACTTCATCATCCTCTCCATCACTACGATACCTGAACTGATTGGTAAGAGTATTGGAGATCGGAGGAAGGGTGGGTTAACCAGTGATGGAGACAGGATGAAAGTAGTTATGATGAGTTTGATTACCTTTGTTTTTGATGCCTTAGTGCCTTTCTCTGCTATCAGTTCAGCTCTTCTCTTGGCAATGTTCTCCTCCTGTACCAAAGAGATAGCTATAATTGTGCCAGACACTCACACATTCTATAGTCATTGTCAGGACAGACAGCAGGAATAATGCTTGATATTAAAGTGGGTAGGACAATCACCCAATCAAGTTGTCACTTGCTTACCCGGTTCTTCTTACGTAGATCACGAAGGAGGGCCAGCTGTGCTTGACGCCGCTTGCGCTGCTCATGCCACTTCTCCAGGTATGTTGGCAACAGGTGCTTCTGAACATCTGAGACTTCCACCGCCATGATGACCACAAGGTCAGGGAAAAGCTGTTGCTGTAACATGTACTGCACCTCATCAGGATTGTGAGGGAAGCCCTCCAAAATAAATCCTGTAGACCTACAAAGTGGAGCATGTTAGGGTCAACAAATTCTTTGTCTCGTCATGTGGTTAGAAAAGTATCTACATAATGTGAATAGGCTACACAAAAATAATACATATATAATAATGTAGCCAAAAATGCTTATTGAATTTCTTGGCAAGGGTTAGATGAGATGATTGATACCGCTCTCATGTCTGTACAATAAATAGAACTTAGCTACCTTAGCTTAGCACAAAGACTGAAACCAAGGATTTGTTGTTTTTACACTTCTTTTTCTGAGGATTCAACAAACAAGATGCCATGTGCTAAGCTTTAAGGTGCTTGTAGATGGATAGCCAATAAACATATTTCCAAAAATGTCAAACTTTCCCTTGAAGGAGGCGCGGGAAGTGTGTGTTTTTGTGTGTGTTCAACTACATGTATGGTTCCTGTGTCCAGTATTGTCTGATAACCATATCCAGGATCTGTGGACTCAGTGGATCTCCATCAGACAGGTAGGCTTTGATTGCCTTTTCCTCATCAGTCAGTACTTCTTCCTGCTTTAGACACACAAAAGCAGATACACAATTATTCAGTGTCAAAATATCATAATTCACCACAATTTGAGGCACCATAACACTTTGAAGTCTGCTACAGACAATGTTTATTGAAGCTGACCTCAATGTCATTCATGTTGGCAGAGGTGTCCTCCGTCTCCTTCTCGTCCTCCCCTCTAGCTTCCTTTATCAGGGCCTCCAAGTCCTCTGGAGACTCCTCTGAAAACTCTGCCTCATCAGCATAAGGTATATGCTTCTTTGTCTTGGCCATGACAAACATTTGGAGTTGCTCCCTGAACTGAATATGGAAGATGCCAAGCTGTTGGGCAAGCCACTCACCATGAGTGGTCTTGCCTGATCCTCGGGTGCCAAGCAGAAAGATCCGCAGGGCAGGAGGCTTAGAATGAAAAACATAAGAAGCTTGTTAGAATTTTTAGTTTTTCTCACTATGACTATTTTTACTCTTCTCATGTCAGTTTGTACCTTGAGAGGCTCAGTCTGTGCCACAAATTGTGCAGGGTCTTGAAGAAAGGAGTCCCTGGCTTCTAAGCTAGAGAAGTAGAAGGTCTTCTCACGGTACTTAGCTGCAATTTCGTCCGTGCAGGGCAACAGGACATTGTGGTTTTTTAAGGCCACGGGGCAGAAATGATGAGTATCGCCTAATAATCTCTTGGCTGTTGTGTCCCCCTGCTTTCATTGAGAGGAAGAAGAGGTAGTTAAAGGTTTGCTTATATCATTGTCAACAAAGCAGAAAATCAGGTCTGTATCTTCAATCTCTACAATTATAAATGGGATTATGAACCTGTAGTTTAATAAGTCAAAGCCACTAAACACTGGGGTGTTGAAGTTAAAAGAGTTCTTTGTTTACTGACTTCATCCTCCTCCTCTGCTGTGTCATTGTCAGTGCTGTCTTCCTCAGCTCTTTCTAGTTCTGCTAAAGCCTCGATATCCTCTGCCTCCTCGTCCAGGTCCACCGCTGACAGCTCCCAGGACACATACTTAAAGGGTTCTAAAGATCATGCAGGTATACCAGACTGAATTAGGAGCTTTTCTTACAAAACATGGCATCTATCTTTAATCTGGTTTCAGATGAAACAATAAAAACACCAAAATCATTGTAGAAATTCAAATTAATTGATTTGAAACCTGGCCATCCATACTGACCAATTTAAAAAGGTTTGTGGTGTAACCAAAATTCAAGACTGTGATTAACAGGGCTCCACTCACTCTCCATCTGAAGGATCATCTCTTGAAGCAGGTCCTCAGGGCTTTTATCATCAATCTCCAGTATGGAGTGGGCGACAGTTAAAGCGGACTGCATTTGCTCCCATTGAAGCACAGACTGTTGCAGTTGCAGTTTATAGTTATTCATCTCTGGGATGTCCGGATAACCCAACTCCCAATGATCAGGTAGTACCACAGCTTCAGCAACACAGAGGGGAGAAGGAGATGATGAGAGGTGAGAGAAAGTTTTGCCACTTCAATTCTGCTTTTAAGGCACTTGCATACTGTGTAGTGCAATACAAAAAAGGTATGCAGAATTTTAATGAAAATGTGTCGCCAGAGTGTGAAAATTCAATACAGTGATCTAAAAGTTTCCGCATTAGCCTTTACTCATTCTGAAACAAATATGAGTGGTAGTTCTAACCTGAATTTCCATCTCAATGACAAAGGAAATATTTTCCCTCTTATAACTAAGTCACTGAAATTTGTATTTTTGATTTTAGAAACAACAGCTTGTAATAAAAATGTCTCACCTTCCTTTTTGCCAGGATATGCAGAGCTGGTGGCATTAGATTGTTCAGGATTTTCTACAAAAGAAATTAATAAATGCTTTAAAAACAATGCTGGTAGCCTTTGTGAATTTAAGCTGCTTTACATAGACAGACAGATAGTACCTTCAGTCTCTTCAACAACTGTAACTAGATTTGTTTGCAGTTCTGCAGACTGGGCCTCTACCTCTGATTCCCGCTCATTCTGGTTTCTATAATTGAGAGAACTTCAGCACAAAAACAAAAGTTGCTTAGAAAATCCATTGCACATATAACAACCCCCAAAGTTTTACCACATCACTGCACCTGCACTCACAAGGCCTGTTTCTCCTTCTCAGATTGTTCGTCCTGCAACCTCTTGCTTATTGCTTTGTCCACGCTCTCCTTGTTCATCTCATACAATCGCTTCAAAACTGTTTAACACATCAAAATGATACATGAACACTGACAGAACTCAAATTTAGACATATATTTCTATATATTTAAATAAAACAACTTGTCTATGATGCATTGTTTCTGTGTCTCCTACCCTGATTTCCATCACTGTCTCTGAGACAGAAGAGGATGTCTGGCAGGAGTCCAGCTTGCTGTAAAGCATCCATTTGGGAGAAGTTCTTGGGAAAGTTGTCAAGCACCCAGCCAGTCCTGACATCTCCATCAGTGTCAGTCTCTTCAATCTGTAATATCAGAATCATAAGCAACACCACTGTATATTATTTATAGATGTATTATACATATAATTTACATATAAATTCCACCTCAAGATAAATGCTTGATTAAACTTTGTTAGTTAATTAATTTGGTTTAACCTTGACATCATATTTACTGTATATGATAAATGTCAAATGGCAACATTTATTTTAAATATAGTCCATGGTTTCTTACAAATAAATTCAGTAAATTAAATTCCATTAAATTCTACCTCTTTTATGCGCCTCTCCAGTACCTCAGCATACAGGCTGAAGGGAGTTGTGCTCATATGTTTGGCTTCTTCTAGGGCAGTGAGCACCATGGCTTGTACCTCTGGATGATTCTCTGTCACTAAGAAGAGAGGAAAACATTTGCACACAAATACAGTATATACTGTCCAGAATGCTATATAATCTCTGCAACTGCATTCCAAAAGTGTGGGACACAACATAGCGTGATCAGACCACCATTTGTGATTTGTATACTATACTGAAGGATTTGAAAAATGGTTAATTTAGAGAATATTTTAACTTCTTACCTTCTACAGAATTGGTTTCATCTGATAAAATAAAATAACAGAGCATTAATTCTGTGTATCACACTAAGTTGCTCTGGCACATTGCATTACAGTCATTTAAAAAAACAACAATTTTGTTGTCTCTTGCACTATATACAATATACCTGAACAGGTGAATATCATCATCATCATCATCATCATCAACAAAGCTCAACTTGCCTGAATTTTGTCTGCTATCCTGCTCCATCTTCATCTTGATTTTCTCTATAGAGATCTTTGTCGTCTCCTCTTTGATTTTGTCAAGCCTCTCCTGCTCAACCGTGGCGAGAACCGGCTGCACCAATACCTCCATATCAAGCACCAACGCATTGTAGTGCTGAGCTAGAAGCTTACATAGAGTGCTCTTCCCTGCCTGTGGAGGTCCAATGATGGAAACTCTACAAGGAGGCCTGGGCATTGGAGGAAGTAAGTACCGTCGGGGGTTTGTGATAAACTTCTGGTAGGCCTCCTGAGACGAGAGGATGTACAGTTTGTCCTGGAAGCTGCACAGAGTTTGAAATGAGAGATGACATTTTCACCCAGTGTCACTGAAAGCTATTGGATAGATTCCTCACCTGGCAACTGCCTACAAAAGATCACTTACCCCACACATAATTCAGGCTTGCCAGGAATGACTTTGCCCTCCTTCAGAGCAACTGGACAAGTTTGGCCCCAGCGGCTCCTTCGCCATCTAAATCCAGGGGCCACTGTCCTGGTGGAGGACATAACTCTCAGCAGGTCCTCCTGGGAAAAAGATGCAGTTATGATTAAAACTACTTCTAGTTAATAGGAGTTGATTCTATGAATGGAGTATATTTAAAATGTCCATTCTTGCGTCAGGATCACCTGTATATTGTTTGAAATACTGGTGTTTTCTAAGTATTCACATAACTGATTGTAACTTGAAATAAAATATGAATATGGTCATTAATGGCAGACCGTGTCAATGTCTGCTGGCAATTCTTCATCATCAGGTTGGTGGAGGAGGACTGGAATGGAGACATGTTTTATTGCCATGGATCCAAGACGAGACATGACAGACTAGAGACAAAGCAATCAAAAACTAAGTCAGTCCACTCAGTCCATAGAATACAGACGTAACTGAACATGCACATTTGGGCTAACAAATGCTGCTGTCTTGCATTTCCAGCAGAGTTCATTTATCCCCAGTGTCTTTACCAAGTGCAGCTCTTCAGGTGTGTTGTTTCCATCCAGTTCCAACAGGTAGAGGAGGTTGTGGTTTGTGATGTAGTCCTGAAAAAATATCAATTAATTTAAAAATTACTGTCCAGGAAAAACCTGGATGCCATTTAATATACTGTATATACAAGATACACTACACTGAAATGTAAACTTTCTTTAATATCTCAGAAACACTACATACTACATTTTTACAAAACATGTTGGAACAATACATTTCATCACTCTGATTTGGCATCTGAAAAGTAATGCTAATCTGATGTGGGTGCCATGATTAAACAGCAAATTTTAAATAGCCCAAAATTTTGTGTCAAAAAATAGAACATATTTAGCAACCCTTATGATATAAATATTCTGGTGGCTTCCAAAATAAAGGTTAAACTTTAACACAAACACAAAATCTATCTGACAACGACTCACCTCCAGTGGTCTAAGCATAGTATCCCTGTACATATTGATTCTAGAAAAAGCATTTCTGGCTAAATTCTCTGGTGTCCACACCATCTGGCCAATAATATCCTTTTGAAGTTCCTCTTCCCCAACCTGTAAGCAAAAAACTTTCTTTTAAGGTTCAAACTTTTGACAGTGTTCAAATAATATAACATAATGAAATGGGGGAACGCAGGAAATAGCCTTTTTTCCCCCTTGAGCCATACCTGCTCTTCCTTATTCTCCACTTCCTCATCCATGTTCTCCTTCTTCTTGTTAAACATGTCCTCATGCTGCCACTGATCCCTGTTGTACAGCTGCCCTGTCTCTGGGTGCTGCTTCAGACCTGACAGCCTGTGGATCAGATCCTTGTCTGCACACTGTTGGAAGCCGGCAGAGTTTAGTTCATCAACGAACAATCTCAATTTGAATTTCCAAAATGTAAATGTTTAAAGGATTGATTTGAAAATAATAAATAGTGCTTGAAAAAAATAGAGGACATGTGGGTGAACCTTGATGTTGATGATGAAATCAGGTGTCAGCTTGAGGTTTCTGATCAGCTCAATCTGCTCATGAATCTTCAGACACTCTTCTGACATGAACGGCAGGCAGCTCAGTACATATCCTGTATTACAACATGTGTTATCAAGTACAAGCAGTGGCAGAGCTCCTTTAGTAGTGTTTTGAATAACCGGTTGCTGTGCAATTATGTGCAATTTGCATACATGATCATTTTAGTGAAGCTGGTAAAATAAACTTTACGCTACATAATTTACCATAGTGCTCCACATCTGGTGAGTTAATCCTGTCGAGAATCAGCTGGAGCACCATGTCTTCTGGGATACTTCTTCCCGCAGATAACATATTCAGGAGCTAAGGTGGTCAGAAAGAGCAAGTCATAGACTATAAAAATATACACATATGGAAAACACATGTCAAATAAAGGGAACAATTAACCTTTCTTGGCTATGACACAGAAATAATACTCACCTCTATCCCTTCCTTTGTTTTATTTTGAATGTGTGTTTTGAGCAGATCTGTATCTGAAATATTACAAATGCTGTTGAGAAATATGTTATAATATATTATGTTGGGACAACGACCAGAAATATAGCAAGTGGACTTACCATCAATTAAGATACACTTCCAGGACTCTGCAATTTTTTTGGCCAAGGTGGTTTTACCTACACCCTGCAACAAAGAATGACAGAAAGATGATATGGAGTCACTGGGTCATATGACACTGAAGGTATTAGAAAAACAAAATTGCCAGTGTTTGGGTGTGCCATGGTTCAATTGTGGGGGCTGGTGGCATCACTCTCCACAATGTTTGTGGTTAGGGAGTGGAGACTGACACACTGCACCCAGCAATGTTAACCTACACTCTTAACTCTTAACATTATGAACTGGTGGACTCATATGCTATTATATTCCCTGTATATTATTCAAAAATGCCACTTGATGCTCTCATTGTGTTTACTAATTTGACATAATAGCTTCATGCATATTTGTCTTATCAACAGACAAAACACACAGCCTTTATTTTTTGTGCTTGCTGATTGAAATTAAGAGACTGGGAACATTGTCCTTACATTTAAGTAATTATTATCTAAACAGGAAATGATGATGGGACATTTCATTATCTAAATACAGGTGTGTTCAAATTCTCAACTTTACCTGAGGAAAATCTGTCAATGCAATGTGGTCAATTATGTCCACATTACATTTTCATACCAACACCGATGTGTAGATATCAACTATTTGTGGATGCCTGTCTGGGAAGCCATTTTGATTGTGTTGTGTTTTGTTATGTGTGTAAAACAGAGATAAATTACCGGTCTTCCAACTATGATGAAGCAGGTGGGTTTGGCCAGAAGAGTTTCTCTCTCAGCTTCATCTTCTATCAGGTTGTCCACTAAACGATCTGTTTGGAATTAGTGAATTATTGAAAGTGCACATGGGGAATTAAAAATCACAGAAGAGAAACAAAGCTTTGCTAGTTTCTTGTAGCATATATCACCACCTAGCATAACTTTCCATTTGTTACCTGTCAAATGTAACCACAGGTAATTACTGTCATATTTCAACAGAAGTTAACTTACCGCTGCTTTGGGACATTATTTTATCTTTTTTTTGACCCGTTTAAACTCCTTTTTTATCGTTTAGAAACTAACATTAAATACGTTTTCTAGCTGCACATAACTTAGCTAGCCACTGTTAACAGTTGCCGTTGCCATAGCAATACAAACTAAAGAGATGGAGGGTTAGCTTTCCACATTGTAGCTTGCTAATGCTACTGTTATCTACTTTGTGGCGTGGAAGTAAGTTTGCCGCGTTAAGAGGTGTGTGTATTCTTAATTATAAACTGTTATAAAGACCTATAGCCGATATCTGCGTGTTAAAAAACAGGAAATAATGAGCACGAAAAATTTTGAATCGCGTTTCCAGTGCGTCGCTCTTTTTGACCCTGCGAGGCGCCGTATCAGTTGAGTGAGCTCGCCCCGGTCGGTCATGACAGTCACATGACTAAAACAAATTCATGTTGTCTTCTTCTGTGTGTTTGTTGTACATACTTTGGCCGGTTACAGACACGTTTAATTTACTGAAAACGACCAGAGAAGTTGTTTTCACTGCCGGAGGAGATGCATGTTATCGCTCCCGGGGATGATCTGTGGCTAACGCAGCTAGCTAGCTAAATTAAAGGTGAGTAACGATAGCGAGGAAATGCTGAGGGGCAGAATAAGATGCACACACAGTGACTATAAGTATCAAGGTTAACTTCGTGTCTCTTTTGATTTTAATGCATTTGCATATTGTGTTTTCTTCGCAGCTCTTCTCTTGTCTCATCTGGATTGTGACTGTTTGGTTAATAGAGGGTTAAAAATGCCTCAGTCAGCTGGTGTCATCAGTGGGATCCAGAGGATGGTTCTGTATGAAACCAGAGCTGTAAGTCTGTCATGGCCTTAAATCTGTTATTATCACTGTCCCATCAAGACTCACAAAACTTGTGTTCATAGGTTATACCTGCAAGCAGCCATCACAAAACATCTTCATCAAGTAAAGCTTTTATGCTCTCCTGGTACTTCCTGGTAAATATTAGTACATACTCCAAAGATAAAGTGCTGATTGAAAGAACAGGTTGAGAAAATAGCTTATACTTTAAGGATCAAAGGAAAGTTAACTGAGCACACTTCTTTTTTATGTGCAACAAGCTGCTTTATATTCAAACCTTAGTTCAGGGCACATTTTCCCAGCCAATCTGTGTGTTTACATTGCTGCCAAGTCCAAATCTCTAAACAGCCCAAATCCATCTCTTGTTATAGGGACCCTATTTGTTGACTCTTATTTCATGCTGAAATGTGGAATCTCTTGATGGATCACTTAATTGTACTGATGTAAGAAAGCTATACTTAATCAATGATTTGAACCTTAAAAAAGTTCAGATGTAAACATGAGGATGAAGAAGAATGGAGAGCTTCTTCCTCAGAGATTGTGATTACTTGTCAACAAACACTAGATGGCAGTAAAAGAGTGTTTGTGATGATTTGCTGTTCCAGGTAGACCCCAGTCTACTGACTACTTATTGAAAGGGATTTGCATCATAATTGTCTAGACAGTCATAATAATAACATTTTGACATACACAGCTATCTGAAATATTAGGTTAAGTTTGATTTGGGTTTGGATTAATTTGGTATAAATGTGCATGTGTTGTAAAACAGGACAACATTTGTCACAGTTGAGTTATCATAATGTCTTATTGAACCTCTGTCAGTCCATCTTACTGAACAGTAGATAAACTGACTGTCTAACTATTGTGGACAAAGAGGGCTCCATCAGATAGTTGGACGTGTGGAACAGGACAAAATGGCCCTAATGGTTGTGGACTGTACTGATACACGGTGTTCCAATTTAACACTCTTTAGTGGACAGAAAATCTTAAGGCAGCCCAGTGTGAGAAAAATAATGACTCAAAGGAAAAGTCACACAAGGAAGACACAAATCTTAACAAGGAACATATTCGAATGTAGCCAAATCAAATATGAGCTGTGCCCACATGTAGCACATTGACAGTAGCAATTCTATTTCCTGTGTATATTCTCATATATGATTATATGAAAGCCTATGTGTTTTGGATTATTTTTGTGCCTTCTGGTGCATTCATTTCTACTTGGGCTGCTCATTGTGGAGAGAAAATGTTGCACATTGTAGGAAAGAAAGGCGTAAAGAAAGTGAGACTTTAACAATGGGACTGTACTGAAGAAAACTGGCTTCTAATAACACGGTTATTGTCTGTTCCTGTCTATTGAAATGTGAAAACATGTCTTCTCTAAGATACATTATCCTACTGCGCTCTCTCACTGAATCTGATTGAATGTCATCCATGAGAAAGCCTCTTGTGCTGAAATGAAGTTTCCACAAAATGTGTGTATGTAATCAAAAGTGAAAGTGCATTCATGTATGTGTCTTTCCAGAGGTACTTTTTGGTGGGGACCAATCAGGCACAGACCAAACACAGAGTCCTAAAAATTGACCGCACAGAACCCAAGGACCTGGTTATAATTGACGATAAGGTAAGTGTAGAGTTTCCACCAGAGTTAGTACAGTGCTAATGTATATGCTTATGTAATACAGTACAGCACGCTTGGGGTAAAATTGTACAATCACTCACCCTGTCCCTAGTGTATTGTGGATGACAGCTTAGCTGATGAGTGCTGAGCACACCTCCTTTTCTTCTCTACTGCTCATTACCAGGATCTATGAGCTGGGAGTTGATTTGTTTGTTCGTGTTGTGGGTGATTATGATTATGATGTTTGTTATTATGAAGTATCCATGAGTAAATATCCATCACCCCACGCTCTCATTCCTGACCTCAGGAAACTGTGTTTGTTTTTAATTTGATTGGCATAGTAAAGTATATTATAAACACAGCGTGGATGCTTGAGAATTGATGAAGAAGAATTGAAGTGGAGGTGAGCAGGTTTAAAACTGGAGACACAGCCTTGTTTTTCACATTCTCTCTGTTCATATGTAAGGAGAGCCGGCTTGGATATTTCTATTAACTCTCTTTGACTTATTGAATTTTGCAGAGGAATTCATTTAATTCCAAAGATAATAAAAGACATTGATACAATACTTACTTAGCATATGTAGTGTATAACTGCATTTTTCTGTTGCGCCTTTAGTGCAGAATTTTAATTGTGAAATCTATGATATGGATTAAGAAGTCTCCTTTGCAGAAAACCTGCATGCAAAGGTTGCTGCTCTGTTTTTTTCTGAAAAATGAAAAAAATCATTGTTTATTCATTACAATATTGCAGAAAGACTTTGGAAAGCAGCTAATCTATTTTTTTCTAAATTGCCTCAGTGAGGATCAATCTAAGCCCTATTGTGGAAATTTTGGGGCTATTGATTAAACAAGACTTGCTAGTCGCTTACTTATGATTGCACAGAATAGAATTCTATTGTGTAAGTCTCAGTGGCTCTGGATTAAGTTATTAGTCAAAAAACTTGACCCACATAAACAGCAGCTTTTCTTTTGAGAAAGAAATACATATGCCCTGTTTTCTCTTGTTGTTGCAAGTTAAAATGAACAATATGGAAACTATGCACAAAGAGGAACAGAAACTGCTTACAGCTTTATTCATATATAAACTGTTTATATGTGTGTGAATTTGTTTGTAGCATGTGTACAACCAGCAAGAGGTTCGGGAGTTGCTGGGCCGCCTGGACCTGGGCAACCGCACCAAGATTGGCCAAAAGGGTTCCTCAGGCCTGTCCAGGGCTGTTACAGCCTATGGCATTGTGGGTGAGTACAGTCCCTCCACTCTCTTCCTCACTGGCATAGCAGCAACCATTGTGTGAATTGACCTGGTTTTACATATTAAGTGCTGGAGATGGAAAAACCTAAATAGAAGGAACACCTGGCAGTAAAATGTAATTCTCTACAATGTAGCCCCACTACCACTACTACTACCTTTGTGAAGCTTATAATGTTCAATTTTCAGGTTCGAATTGATGACCGTCAGTGGTGTGTTCAGAAGCAGCAAGAAGCATTTTCACAATTTAGTTATGTTCTCTTCTCTTTTGTAGAAAATCAGATAAAAAGAAGAGTTGTTTTGTTCAGGAGACTTACCTATGACTGTGAGAGTCATATAGAGTGAAGGTTTTTTACATGAGAAGTTTGTGTAACTGATCACGTATGATCACACAAGCTAACTCTGTACATCCTTGGTTCGCAGCCCCAGATCCTGTGTGGAAAATAATTAGTGTTACAGAGCTCTGACTGCATACGTGATCACTCCTCAGGTTCTGACCTACTTTTCATGTTACACATATGACACATTTCATGTTAAACATCAGCTAACTTGCTGATGTTTAGCAGGTGCTGTGCTTACCATGTTCACTGTTTTACATTTAAACCACAAATATCAACCCTGATTATGCCTGGAGGAAAATCAGGGACTCACTAAAATCAGAGTGTTTCTTTCTCTGGAGACCATGAATGTCAGTACAAAATTTCATGACAATCCATTCACTAGTTGTGAGATATTTCAGTCTTGACCGAAGTAGTGGACTGACCGACTGACCGACTGACCGACTGACTGACTGACTGACTGACTGACCGACTGACAGCAGTAACTAGCATTGACAAGGCCCTTTCTGATCATAATAGTAACACATCAAAGATAATTCAGCATCATCTTTGAGCATCATCCTCGAGGCTGTAGATGGGTCGGTCACACTGACACAGACAGATTGTGACTTTGACGTCTGCTTAAATAAGTGAGATGCTTTTTTCCCACTGTGCACTAATACCACCTTTGTTCACAAAACCACTATTTGCCAAAGTCACTGTGTTATATGGGATAAAAGAGTGACGCAGTCATGTAGGGCACAGTGAATCCTGTGAGCCCCTTTGCCTGGCACATTTCTTATTACTGTATAAATTGAGTACTATTATTGTAAGTATATTTTATTCTCTTTCATCTGCTAGTTTTGTCAGTCTGACCCACCTCTGGCAGGAAGAAACACATTGAACTAATGTGCAATTGTCATTCAGCAAAGCCACAAGTGAAAGAATATGAAGTGCGCTGTGGAGGTATAATATGCCCTCATACAAGTTTAGTTGATTGTCATTGTGCAGTGAAAGCTACCTAATTTCTGCAAATCTAGATACTTACCTGCTACATACTTACAATCCTTCAGATGAGTGTCCACTCTTAGTCACAACTAAAGTCCTTTTTGTTCTAGTGGAGCCTGAAAAGATGGTTCCTTTTATAGATTTAGATAGAATAATTCAGGAGTTATTTAGCAGACAATGAAGTCAGAAAGCCATGTAAAAAATGTTATCAAGCCACCACTATGTGTTTTCAGAAGTTTTATAGCTCAGAAGGCTTTATAGAAATCTACCCAATGTAAATATCCAGCATAAGAATTAGGATTAGAATATTTTACAGGTGACAAAGTATTTTATTAAATGATGCTCAATTTAGCAGAATAACTTGTTTCATAATTAAAACCAACATCAAAACAGGAGTCTTGTCCTGTAACTTATGCCGTTTCTGTACATAAGATAGGCAGCGATATGCAATAAATGTTTGAGGATCAAAAGCCAAAGTATGGCCACAGAGAACAGCTTGCTGTCCTTGTTAGATACTAAGAAGTATTCAGATAGGAATGGGGAAAAATATCCAACAATCTCAAACTTAAAGCAGCACCCCGGCAATTTGGTATTTAGACAGAATGGGTTAAAAAAGAGGTTAAAATCTGTGCTGCAAGAGGCTGAAATATTCTGTCTCAACCATCCATTAAATATAATGTGAATGTGGCATTAGACCCTCTGTGCCTGGTAAACACCCACATCTTTCAAACTCCATGCCGCAGTTTGGAATGCAGGCTTTTCTGGTAAACGTAGCCTCCGTGCCTGAGTAGAGATATCCAGCTTATGGGACTTTATTTATGTTCTTTGATTTTAGAAAGCTCCCTTCTGAGGCGCACAACAAATTACACAACTGTTTTCGCAGGCTGAGTAGTACTTCCTGTCACTAGTAAATTACCTCTAACATGTAAAATTGGTGGAGTGCTACTTTAACTTCAGCCTCTATTTAGCACCTCTTGTTGGAGTGCAGCACATGCGCTCCATAGGAGACATAAATTATACTTGTTACAACAATCTTAGACAGCAGGTTGATCAAATCTTGCAAACATGGAGACTGAAATATCTGATTTAGTGCATTAATGTTGATCAAGCTAATTTATTTGTTTGAATGAATTTGCATCATACTGTCTGCGCCTACATCTGTTGCATTCTCTTTGTATTTGGAAACATAATGTGAACCTCATCAACCTCACTCACCAGCTTACAGCACAATAGTACTGTGAGTCTGAATAGTCCAAATGTAACGTGAGACACGATTCATCTGTCAACAGATTACTTTTAGCAGTAATATATTGAAGGCCTTGGGGAGGCTAGTATTACTAATAATATTTAGACTATTTAAAGACACCCACAACCATCTATTAGATATTGAATCCCACTGATGAGAAAATGGCTCATCAAAACCTTGAAAGCAAATCATTGACTATGTTACATGATGTTTTCTGGGTCAGACTTTAATTATGTAAGACTAAATGGATAGGATTGTATAGGAAATATAGCAAAGTATGACACACTCATGGTCCACCTCTGCAAATAGAGTTTTTCATTTGTTTGTATTATCAAAGCTGGAGCTGATTTGCAGCCAGGAGAAAGGTTGACCTACAAATCTACATGCAAAGAGGCTTTTTTCTGACCTTCAGCTGTGTCATGTGAATAACTCAGGTTATGTCAGAGGTGAAAAAAGAAAGTTCCTTCAAAGAAAAGTGCATTTTCTTAATTTATTCAAAATGATTTTAAATTTGTATTTTTTTTCCTTGACAGGGTTTGTACGTTTCCTCGAGGGGTACTACATTGTGTTGATCACCAAGCGTAGGCAGGTGGCCGACATTGGTGGCCACTCCATCTACAAAATTGAAGACACGAGCATGATCTACATCCCCAATGACTCGGTTAGGGTTACACACCCAGATGAAGCAAGGTACTGTCGCCTTCTCTTTTAGGAATCATGCACAGTTGTTATTTGCAGCACACGGTCATGCTTTAATTTCATGTGTTTGCTATTGTGTGTGTGTGTATGCGCTTGCATTTGTTCTCAAACACACCACATAGTCTTCATGGACAAGGACACTGATACTGAAGATAAAGCTGTTGCCCCTTTCAGACGTGCCCTCCTTTACGTTAATCTGATGGTTATATAACATGATTGGCTCATGTCTGAACAAGCACCACATTTCCATAAAAGTCACAATGGCAGTCTTACATGATCTGACCCAGTAACATTTCTGTGGCACTTTCGACACCAAACAAGTCTGAATTGAATGCCATCAGATTAACATAAAGGTGGCAACAGCAGCAAATGCAGAAAGAGATTAAATAAATTATTTCTAACTATATTTGATAAACACTGAATGAGGCAATTTTCAGTTGTTTATATTCAGTGTCTTCTCAGTCTATAAAAACTGTTTTCCCCTTGAAATCCCTTGTTTTCCAGTTTTCCTCTGGAGTAACTATAGAACCATGACCACAGTAATACAGACCAGACCAGACCAGCGCTCTCTCCTTATATTTTCAGTTTTCATGCATACCAAATGCGTCATTCACACTGAAGATGATGGTCATCAATTAAGGTTTCAGTGGCAACATCCCTCTCGCACCAGGTGCCAAATGTCGTGCAAACATTGGGGGTCTTTCTGTAATTGTGCAGTCATGTCTGAGTAAGTTCCATAAGGAACATAACTGTAGAATGCACGTTATATGTATGAATTATAAAAAGACGTCACTTTGACAGATAGATGAAGCCAACGCAGTTACATATTCCATATCTGAAAAGAGCTTATGACTCTCTGCCCATTGAACTTTGCCTCCACTTTTGGAGGAATTCAACACAGAAAATAATGTGGTTCAGTTCCAACACAGCGTCAGGTACATATTTGTGAACATAAAATTCCAAGAAAAGAATGAAATAAATGGAAATTGTAAGCTTATTAACAACTATGAGTTATAAGAGTTTCGATATCCAAAGCAAACAAAATAAGCATGAATTCAGTTATTCAGTCATAGTTTGGTTTAGATGATATAGATTATAGATGATCAATCATGCTTCGTATTCACGTTAATAGTTCTAAAAAATGCCATACAAATGTACAGAATCAGAATCATGTTGGCAGACTAATATTATAAAACCTATGAATACATTGCCTGTATAGATGAGGTTTTTGTTATGTATGTATTAAGGATGTGTGTTTGACTGCTTTCCTAGATATGTGCGCATCTTTCAAAACGTGGACCTGTCAAGCAACTTCTACTTCAGGTAAGATGAAAAAGTTAGTTGGTAGAAAGTTAGGCCAGAGACTGTTTAGATACATGGGTATGATGATGATAATGATGATTTCTTAATATTCCTAATTTTGCGCCAAGTAGCATAAGTGGATTGAATGAAAACAAATCTGGCATATGCACCCATGATTTTCTAACACTTTGATGCTCATTAGGATCCAGATAATTAAAAATTGCCAATTTATTATTTTAGATTGTTAAATCGTAGAATGGAGAAAGAATAACTAAAAAAAAGTTGTGAATAGAAAGCATGATTTCTTCAAGATGTCATAAACTACACACAAAGCTGTAGTCGTTATCCTGCTTTCTATCCTGACAAGTGTGCCCTTGGTTGTCTCAAGGAGTCTGCACACAGTGTGTATCTATTGAATGTTTCAGTGATAGTTCATGCCACGGTTTTTATGTCCTCTATGCCAATTTGTTGATTTTTTGAGAGGCTGTTTCATGAATATAAAGGAGCATGAAAAGGAGCATTTTTATGATCATATCAACAAGTAAGAAAAATGTCTTTTAGGTTTAATTTTTCATATATCCTATTGTACATGCATATTTGATCTAACAAAAGCCAGAACTTTTATTAATAAAGGAATATCTTATCTTGTCTGACATGAAGTACACTTCATGTGTATTGACATAGTTTATAACTCTATTTCTGTAGGTTCTTACATCTTGAATTCATTATGGAACAGTCCAGTCTGTACGTGTTTTAAACTATATTGTCATTGTACCTTGCAGCTATAGCTATGACTTGAGCCATTCGCTGCAGTACAACCTGACTTTGCTGCAGAGGCCTTATGAACTGTGGTCCTCGCCAGCATCCTCCGCTGAGGAGGAGGTACAAACACAGAGCAAGCAGGACAGCTTTGACATCTTTGAGGATGAGGGTTTGCCCACGCAAGGTGAGTGAATGTTAATCAATAGCCCTTATATTCCTTGGTTTGTCCTGTCGGCCTGGAGGAGACCTTGTAAGGCCACTGGTGGGAGATGGCACATGGCTTAATTTCATGTCTTCTTAGGCTGATTATTTTACACAAAAAATCATTGCCAGACAGCTGACATAGTCTCAAAATTCCTCTCATCGTTATCTCCATGGTATTCAAAGGTAAAACACAGTATCTACATACAGAACATGTTATTTTCATTTTTCTTGTACATTTTAACTAGTTTGAAGAAAGTAAACTTTATTTTGGTTATTTAGTTGTAGCTTAGAGGAATTAAATCATCATCTGTCTGCCTGACTGCTATTGATATTTGTATTGAAATTAACATTATAAATTAATTGACAATTTAAAATATTTAAGTTATGAGTTAAATTGAAAGCTACTATGTTTTGCCTTTGTAAGCTCTTGACTTGCTTTGGCTCATGTGTTCTGCCATACATGACATGTGTATTGTAATACAATAACATAAACTTAATCCCAGCAATTTTATACAAATGTTTCCAAATACTATGCTCCTTTTCCACAGCCTGCGTCACCCCAGCTTTTTTCCATTTGTTGCTTTCTAACTGATAATTTGGTCTGACCCAGTAAAGTAATCCAGAGGTTTTATGTGTTCTCACTCTTCCGGCACAGTGGTTTACGGGATCCAGAATGAGCCGTACTACAAGTACGTGTGGAACGGGAAGCTGCTGGAACGAGTCAAGGACATAGTACATCACGACTGGCTCATGTATATAATCCATGGCTTTTGTGGCCAGTCCAGTATCCTTTGAGCATTGTCAAGTCAGTTTTCTTTTGTGCTTTACAGAATTGTTTGCCTGTTGCCTTTACTTGTGTGTGTGTGTCTGTGTGTGTCTGTGTGTGTCTGTGTGTGCGTGTCTGTGTGTGTGTGTGTGTCTGTGTGTGTGTGTGTGTGTGCGCTATCAATTGGCACAATCCACTCGCTGCTTTGGATTAAAAGGAAAAACTTCAAAAAAAAGGAGCCCACATGAACAATGTCCCATACAAACTGTTGTTAAGACTTTAATGGGACATCTTTCAGCATTGGCTGATTTGATCGATCACACACTAGTAGAGGACACAACTGCATCTCTTACAATGTCCTTCGTCTGCACTCCCCCTCATCTCTCAGCCTCAGCATCAGTAGCTGAACTGTGCGTGGCCTCCATCAGAGCACGTGGATTACACTGTGAGCCAGAGTGTGTGATTCACCACAAAACTGCAGAAGCAATTTCTGTTTGTTTTTCGGGCTCTAGCAAAAACAAATATTATGGCAATTAAGTAATGGTTATCAGGTATGTAAACACTGGCACTTGCGTAATCTCTCCATCTGTTATCTGCAGGGAAAAAGCAGCATCATTGTGCATATTTAATCAGATATGTTACGTGTTTTTTCTTTTTGAATTAAAGACAGATCACATGTCTGTACATGCATACACACATTTTTTGGTTTGCCGTTTGTTTCAGTGCTGCTGTAGCTTTTGCTGTGACGTTTTGACTAGACACAAGCTGCATACCAGGGTTTTGTATTAGGCTCCACCTGAATAATTTCCTCCGGATTTTTTGAGAAGCTTTTGTGGTACTGATGCATGGGTTAGTGCTGCAGAAGGGCTTTGGGCCTGACTGGAGCTGAGTACACGCTCTGATTTATTATGGTAAAAGTTTGCCTTAGGGTCAGGTTTCAGATTTCAATCATTTACCATCAAGTCTCCTTTGCATAAATCACATTAAGCAGTGGAAAATGTGTTGCCTTCTTGCCTTTCAGTCAAAAAAGTTACTCTTATTTTTTGTCAGTAATTTATTTTTAATGAATAGATATTTCCACTCCACCTGTTGTGTTTTTGTGTTGCAGCAGGCCAATAAGCTAAGATGCGCTTTACAGTCATCACTACTATTAACACTGTCACTGCCACAGTGACATTGTGTGGGCGGTTTGAGTTGAGACAATTCCTGGAAACTGTTTGGCCTTCAGTGCTGTTTTTTTCATAGAGAATGATAAGAATGGTGGGTGCAGTAAGAGGAGACTCATCAGATAAAGCAAATGCAGAAATTTGCAGCAGATGAGCAGGCAGGAAGAAAAAAAAAAAGCTAATTTTGAAAAGAGGCATTTGGCTTCATTAAAATATTCCCAAGCATTTATGTATGTGATGAAGAACTTTGTAGGATTCATTATTATTCATACTGTAGATAAGAACATGCATATGTGATTTAAAATCTTTTAAATATTTTGTGTTAAATCAGTAATATTAATAACAATTTTAATAGTGTTTATGTTTAGTTTCCACTGATTTAAGATGTTAAATGAATAATAATTTGGGAATGAAGCCCAATACAAGAGTATGGGTAGGGTGGAAAGTACTAGACGACTACAAAATGAAAAGACAAATTAAATACTAACAAATTAAATATTATAGCTTTAGAATTAAGAAAACATCTACGTGTTTACAAGCAGCAAATGTTGTCAGTGGTGTATTATTACTGTTGTTCCTCCTTTACCCACCAACCCCAGAACTTCTGATCTATGGCCGACCGGTTCACATCACCCTCATTGCCAGGCGCTCCAGCAAATTTGCCGGGACCCGCTTCCTCAAAAGAGGAGCCAACTGCGAGGTACAGCGGTTGCTGAGGCAACAGGGAAGAATAGAGAGTGGAGGCAGGGCTGAGGGCCGCCGGGATGATTGAGATGACTCAGGTTGATCACAGGGGGTTAATTTGACCCGCTGCCTCTTCCTTGAGTATGTATGAGTGTCTGTGTGGGTGTGTGGTGGGAGGAGGAACAAACATAGATTTCCTCTTTCTATTTGGACTGCTATCCTGAGTTTAGGGTGGAAACAATTTTCACAGTTTCCTGCTATTATGTCCAATGCCAAACAGTGGCTATTTTTTTTATTGTAGCAGAGTGTCCAGTTGGCTTTCATCACAACAGACAGTTTGACTTGTCATAGCAGGAAATGCACAGGTAGTTAAGATAATTAATGATGGCTCTGTTCCATTTAGGTGCATCAGTAAGCCATGCAATGAGCCAGCATGCACACAGGCAGGACCCTGAAACTAGTGAAAGGGAGTACAGCCCTTATTGATGTTATTAATTGCACCAGTGGTTATCCTTACTGTGTGTTGTCAAAATGTCTGCCATTTAAAAGACTTTGTTAATGCTGAGGTTCATGCTTGGCCTTAGAATCCAGAGTTTCTCTCCACAAGATGAATTTAGTCGCTCATATCACATGATCTTCAACAGCAGATGGAGTTTGCCCAGTTGTCATGATCAAAAACTCCAGAGCAGCTGCTCAACTGCTGTTTCTATTTCCATTATTTTCTATTTCCAGTTTTTTCTAAGCACTTCATGGGCCCGTCACACAGTATCACATGATCTTCATCCGCAGATGGGTGTGATCAAGATTCAGATTGCCAATTCCACATGAATGACAATCCCTTAAACTGTTCAAAAAATGGAATTATTAACATCTATTCCATGACAATTTAACAAACACCTGCTGATGGACATCATGTAATATGATGGAAAGCTTAAGAACAGAAAGCTACTAAATGGACCTTGTGGTGAGATTGTTTTCTCAACCTTGTTTGTTGTTTCTTTGCGTTGTTCTGTTTTTTTCCAGGGGGACGTGGCTAATGAGGTTGAGACTGAGCAGATCGTCCATGACGCCTCAGTTATGTCTTTCACAGCAGGAAGTTACTCCTCATATGTCCAGGTGCGAGGTTCAGTCCCACTCTACTGGTCCCAGGACATTTCCACCATGATGCCTAAACCCCCAATACGATGTAAGACTCCTTCTAAACACCCGTTCTCTTTCTTTATTTGTACATCAACAGCTTCTTTGTTGTCCAGTATCAGAATAACTTGTTGGAAATATCAGACATCCATTTTTATATTGTATATTTGGAAACATGATAGTGTGGTTTGGATTATTGATGAGCTTTTTGCTGCTCAAGGTGCCCAACATCTACTTTATAATGGAAAATGTAGAGAGTTGGCAAAGCTGCCCAGTCTTTGATGGAGAATCTTTCTCATATCCTCTTTGCCTTTATATATAACAAATGAAAGATATCTAATATATCCTCTTTACGTGGCTCGGCATTCAGCACCACAGTAGGTGCTTTACTATTTATGTTTATAATGCCTCAGTGTAATCATTCTAGTGCTGTCCAGGACCAGAAATAACCTTGTAGGGACAGAGGAAATATATAATTGGAAAATCTGCATTAAAATAAGAGAGTGGCTTTATACCAGGGCCTTCTTTTCGACCACTGGGACACAGATAAAAAAATAAAAACGAAATAGGTGAAAGCAGGACGCCCCCCTCCTGGTTCTCATCTTTGTATCCATTCTCTTATTACGAGCAGGATAAAAACACAAAACCAGGACCAGAGGGAGGTGATCAGGTCCCTGAGACTGATGACATCGGAGAGGCCACTGTGCGTGTTTCTGGAGTGTGTATATACAGGAAATTATTGGCGCTTGCATGCGTACAATGCCTGTATCACATCATAATCTTTTTCCCCCAGTTTGCCCTTTAATTCATCCTCAAATGACATTTACTTGTGTGAGACAGAGACACTGAGTTTGTCCCTAAGATCCCTCTGTGTATCAACTTACCTCATCCTCCTGCTTCTGGCTTTGAACCTAAAAGGCAGTCCTTATCTGACATGCCCTAATTATCGCCCAATTCATGCACCATTGGTTTATATTTCTGTGTGCAATGCAGGTTGACACGGTTTGCCCTTGATATTGATGTACTGGGTTCATTTTCTCTTTTAAATGTTGTATTTGCCTCCGTTAAGGATCTCTTATTTGTCACTAACTGATACATATTTGAGCAGATGAAGAAAACAACAAAAAAAATTACTAATGTTGGGTTTGCTTTGTGGAGTCTGTGCTGTGTTTTGATGGCATTCTGCTTCAAAATGTCACTATCTACGTTAAAAGAATAGTTATGCATTTAATGAACTCTGCTTATTTGCTTGCCTGCCAGGAGAAGAGAAGACTGATACCTCTCTTGTGTCCCTACTGCCAGCAGCCAGTTTCTCTGTGCTTGGCCAAGAAATCTGGCCCCCAATGTAAAACTGCAACATGTAATTTTTTACACTTTGTTCGTTTGCACTTATTGAACAGGAAAAAAATTGATTGATGAAAATTTTTAAGAATGAATGTGATACGAATTTTTTTTTTACTGCAAAAAGAGGTGACTAATTGTAGTTTCAGTTTGGCTTTCTTAGTCTGTTGCCACCTTGAATATTGCAAAACTGACATAAAACCCTTCTCAATACAGTTGTAACATTTATTCGATTGTGATGCGGGCTGCATAGAATGACACCTATTAGACGAATCTAGGTCAGAGACTTGGTAAAGAGATGGTTTGAGCTCAGTGTCTGTGAATGCAGAGTACAGACGACCATATAACACCAAGCATCACCCATTGCCTCATCTCTGCCATGACTGTCAAGACTCACTGTTACATAAGTGTATATATCTAATGTATTTATGACTGGCCTGAAGTGGGTAAATGTCTTGGTTGTGAAGGAGATGACCTTAATAGGTGACTCTTCATCATCATCATCACCATTACCAACATTCCCTTCCCAAGGTGCAAAAAGAATGTTATAGCTTTATGTGGACATAAACTCATATTCGCCCCGAGGCCTGAGTGCAAGTGCAGTTGACAAAATGATGATGAAATGTCAGTGGAGTGAACTTGAAAACTCTGTGCATGAGCTCTTGTGTGTGCTGTCGGTTTTGAGATACCAGCGAGCGACTGTGCGGGACGAACTCTGGCACGATCTGACCTACTTCCTCTAATCTTTCGTCCGACTGCCTCACTGGTCCAATTTGACGGCAGGCCACAGGTGTGGAGCTCCGTTGGCAAATGGAGGCATTAAACTTGATTTTAGAATATAGAAGAATGAAAATAGAGGCGAATGCATGTAACAGTGAAAAATGAGCAGGACCAGAGGCAGGGGTCAGAAATAACTTTGTTTGATCAGTGTGTGGCTCTATGAAACAGACTGGCCCTATTAAAACAAGTTATCTCATCTGCTTGATGAGATGAAACTTTTACCGTTTCTAATTTTAGTGAAAAAATTAAGTTTTGAGAAGAGGCTAGATGCATTTTTTAAAATCATGTTTAAATCTTGGATTTTGTTTCAAAAAAAAAAAAAAACTTTCAGCAGAGACGCCCAGATGAGATAAGATACTGTTAGATACTATACCTAAGATACTGTTTAATAACATTTTAAACTACTTTAAAACGCATGATGCCCTGAATGTCCTAAGTATTAAACAATTGGTTTGACTTTTCTCTTTCAGTGGACCAAGCTGACCCATACGCTCATGTAGCTGCCCTCCACTTTGACCAGATGCTGCAGCGGTTTGGCTCTCCTATCATCATCCTCAACCTGGTCAAGGTAACACACACACACACACACACACACACACACACACACACACACACACACACACACACACACACACACACAGTTTGTCCATGCAACTTGGCTGTGCTAGCTATCAAAGTAGTTATTGATAAAAGGCAGAACAGTTTTGGTGTAAAAAAACTGACAAAGACAAAGGTCTGAATATATATGTACAATATGACTCCCCTTTTCCCGAAGGTGTAACAAGAAAAAAAAGAAATTAAAACAACTGACAGACTGACATTCATACTAATAAAACACTGGTACATACATTTGGTTAATATGAATTTTAAGCCACACAGATTCTCTATGATTGCCTTGAAATTGTTGAATGATTTGACTGCGGCTGTGAAACAATTGCAGTGCTGTGAGCTTGTACATAGAACCGAGTTAATGACAGTCATTTAGCAGAGGGCATACAGCATGTTAGTGACGGACATTTCTAAATAATGCGTTCATGGCAGTTTCTGGAATGAAAATGTGGAATTACATTTGGTACATAAAATTACATTGGTGCAGTCAAAGATGCTGTCTGAACGCCGCTCAACAGGTCACTGAGGCCTAAAAGTTATGGGGGAAAAGGGGTGAACCATTGATTACATCTCTTTTTGGGATTCTACCTAGTTCTGATGTGTGAGTATTTAAGGCCTCACACCTCTTTTTTCCTCATATATAATCAGTTTTGTTTAAGTGTCAATAACAATGGATGACTAAAAGAAATGATGAGAAGATAATGCAAAAGGAAGAAAATGTTGTTAAGGAATTGTTTTGTGGGGAAGTATGTGTTGTATTAAAGGAAGAGACTGAAGGAAAAATCAGTTTCTTAAAACATGAACATTGTACTCACCACTCGTTTTCAATCATGTACATAGTACAGTACAGTACGCAGTATCGTGCACAGAGTCCATAAAACAAGAGACAACATAAACCGACACAAAACAACACCAAAGCAATCTACAAAACAGTGCATAATTACTAAACAGTGTAAAGAAATACTGAGTCAGTGCAAGGTTCAAAGCAATGCCATGCAAAATTACAAAAGATCAATATAGTAGTTAAAAACTGCTGTAAATGTAAACATAATCTTTGATATAGTGTCTGAATGAAGTATGGCCAGTGTGTGGCATCACTCAACAGGTTGTTATCTAATAGCGCAGGCCGTGATTGTGTATTTGGCCAGGTCCTGGATTGATACTGGCAGTTAGCTGTTGCTGTGGAGACTTTTACAATCACCAGAGATTTTCCTGGTGGCTGGTGATTACTAGCAGTTGAAATAGCAACTTGAATATTGATCCCCCTTGGCATCGCTCCGAAAACCCACACAGCAATGATGAAAGGGAAGACATCACTGAACACACGTGCGCATGCAAACAGACGCATGAAGCATTGATGAGGTATAATGCTAATAAAATGCTTCCAGCCACTCCATCTTAAAAAATGCACAACAAAGTAAACAAAAGGTTGCATGAGTGACTGTGTTGATTCTTTTTATTCGTCTTCATCCCTGTGTGCAACGCTTTAAGACATTTTCTCATTTGAGCCAGGGCTCTGGTCGTCATTTTTGCACTGCCTTTTTGGCATACACACGCATGGATACACTTGGGCACACAGCCATACGCTCTGTGGCTTAGGTTTCAAGCTCACGTTGTCACTCCCAAGGGGAGCCGTGAGAAGAGGGACCAATCGCAGACCTCGGAGGTCCGCACAAGCTGCAGCCATGTGATATGTGGAGACTGTGGGGAGTAAGGGAGGGGACGCCCTGCTTGTACACTAAACCCTCCTCTCTTATCCCAGGGAAGACAGAAAAAGGAAGGAATTGGCAATTAACCATGAAATCATGACAGTCCATCTCTCAGTGGTGGCGACTGGGTTCGGCACAGCGGTATCAACTCCGGCATGGCTACGTGGTTTTGTCATGAGTCGGTGCGTGTTTCTGAGTGCGTATTAGGGAAGTGTAAGAGTGCACGTGGCAAAGCATGTGAATCACATTTCCAGCCAGCTAACTTAATTAGAGTCCATTTGTTTTGACTGCTGGCAATGACTTTTACTCTGCCCACATTGATATATTTTTAAAATATTTCATTTATTTAATCAGGATGATCTCTTAAGATCAAAATCTCTGTCCAAAATGGCAGCAACCACTCAGCATACAACCAAAGCACCACAAAAGGAAGAGGAATAAAGATAAGACAAGCATGAAAGCAAGCCATTAAACACATCATTTTACTATGCATTAAAAAATTACAGTCATTCTCTCCATTAAAATGTCCGTGCCTAGTCCCCGCCTGTCCGCACATGTGCATGTGTGAGTGGTTATCTTTCATGATCTGTGACCGCACCTTTTGTACACCCACAACCATGGTCATGTGGCATTTCGTATGCTGTTTTACACCTGTGAACAGTACGTGTGCGTCGTCTATTTCTAGTGCACAGAAAGTGTGTGAGTGTGTGTGTGTGTGTGTATGTGCCAGACTGTATGACATGCTCTACTTGAATGGGAGAGGAAATGCATAAGTAATTTGACTGGTTGCTGTGTTGCTTTGCCACAGCTGGATGTGTGGATGGAGATGTGAGCTGCTAAATGATGCATCCAAGCCCATTATCACCCAGGGTGATCAGTCAAAAAGGCACAGTGAGCAGAGGAATAACTTTGTGGAGAAATATCTTCATGGGCAGTGTGACTACAGGTCACAGAGGCAGACTGGGAATGTGTACATGCATTTTATCAACAAAAAATATTTTTACTATCATCTTTTTCTCCTTGATTAATTAAATATCTGGACCTCAATCTGGTGAGATTTAGACAAAGTACTTGTATATATATATCAAAACTCCTATATGTGCTGTTAGCAAACATTTTTTTTTTTTTACATGCAACAAACTTGACAAAAAAAATGCATCATCATGTTTTTTATTCTGCATTTGCTTGCCAAATTTGCTGCAGCAGAATAGTTGCTTTCAATTAACAGTGCAAGAGTCAAATTTAATATACTGAATTTGAATGAAATAAAGAATGATGGTCACCATAGTCGCACATCAATATGTGTCCTCAGACTTGCACTAATTTGCCCTTTTACTGTATTAGGATTCAGCCCTTAATCCCACTCTTTGCAACATAAGATCCAATTTGCACAAATATCCTGCAGAGCTGCGCATCTTATCATATGCTCCCCATCTATCTGCAGCATCCACTCTCACTTCTATACTCTCCACTATGTATGTTCAACTCTGCTTGGCTCCTATAAATTGATTCTCTAAGCTCTTTTTTTCATTCGAGGTCACTCAGAAGAGAAGGACGAGGCCTGAATGGGTCTTTGCATGCATAAAAGAGAGCAAATATCCATCACACGTCTGATTGTATGTGCTGGTGTCTTCACGGGACCTTTTAAGCAACTGGAATTCTATTACGAATGTACATTAAGACCTTTAAATAAGATTTTCCTCCCTCTTTGGTGACAGAATAAGCACAGTACATGTGACACACATAAGCCTCTCTCTGTTGTGCTGTAGAAACGAGAAAAAAGGAAACACGAGAAGATTCTGAGTGAAGAGCTCTACCCAGCTGTGATCAACCTGAATCAGTTCCTCCCTCCAGACAACTGCATCGACTACATCGCCTGGGACATGGCCCGCTACACCAAGAGGTTGTGAGAGTGAATTTTGCCAACGTAGTGGGCTTAAATATCAAAAAATAAAACAAAAATAGGACTTTTTTTGCCTGAATTAAACATGATGTAACCCTCACAGTGCAACAGTAGATATTTTAGTTTTCTGCATGCAGGAGTGAATAGTTTGCGGAAGCTAGTGTGGAGAGTGATGAGCAGCACAAAAAAAAAAAACCTGAAAAACATTAATTTACCAGTTTGTCATTTTAATCCTTTCTGCCATGTTTGAGATTTCTACTTACGTCTTACTAGGTTTAATGATTGGAGTTATCTATTTCTGGGATTTCAGAAACGCAAATTAAACTTTTCCACCATTTTTCTCTTCAGCAAAATTGTTGCCGCCATAATAGCCACCTCCAGTCAAATCCAGAATCCCACTGGAATCAGAGTTCATTTTAATTGAACTCTAAAACTGAAAAACCTGTTGGCAAATTAGAGCGGTGTGGGCAGGCACCCAGAGGAGCTCAGCTGCTCTCTCCATTGGAAATAATGGCCTTGCTCTTTGAAATGACACACTGAGCTTTTTGTGTGAAAGCCCTCTCAGGACTACTATCCCCAGAAGTTGGCCTTGTTTTGCTTGTGTCAATACCTTGAAATCAATTAGAGTCAATAAGCTCATTACGAAAGCCAAATGTTTTGTACAACATCACTGTGACCTGGATTGATTCTTCTTGGGGAAATATTAATATGATTGTACCATTTCTCTCTCACTTAGTAAGCTGTGCAACGTTCTGGACCGTCTGAGTATGATAGCAGAGAACGTGGTCAAGCGAACAGGATTCTTTATCAACCGCTCTGACTTCTACTGCCATACTGTCAGACCGGACGACAGGTGAGCATTTTCCTCCACTGCACCTTAAAAGCAGAGGCAGCTAGCACTCATACGCTTTGGGAGCAGAATTCAAGCTTTGTTCACTTAGGCGTTGTGTCTATGAATCTGCTCATGACAAACATCTTTTTTAAAAAAGACAACTGATAAAATAATTAAAGGTCACACCCGGTAGAAATGAGAGAAGGTAGCAGATTATGCCCCAGTGATGTGAGAAAAAATGTAAGATAAAGATTTGCGAGACCACACCACCACCTCATTTGCATATCAGATGTATTTTTTCAAAGGGAGGGTGTATTATCCATTTCCCTATTCGTACATATTCGGAATCATACATTTATCGACGCTGCTTAATTTTGAAATTCTCCAGATATGAATTCTTAATGGAAATTATGCCTGGTGGCACTTGTATCGCTGAGAGTTTTCTGCTAACGAGCTGAGTAGATTGCCGTCCATGTACTTAACGCATAGCTCTTCCATTGTCTGCATGTCTTAATCTCTTTCGCCCAGCATTACCATTCTGTTACATAACCCAACAGCCATGTCGTAGACCAGTATTTATTACCCTCTCTGCGTATTACCCAACACTATCTTACATTCATTGCAATGCAGTCTCACTTCACACTAATGCACATGTGCTCTCATATTCATACACGACCAAATCCCTCCTAAGCTTTTGTGTAGATGCACTCATTCGAGCACCTGTAGCCTTCATCACATGCATATAATTAGCTTGTGAATAATGATAAGGAAGATTTGTAAACATTGTCTTTTCCTTATCATACTGTTCTCATCTGTCCATGTTCTCTCAAACAAATACATACGTAATACTTGAACTACATTAGCTCATTGGTCTCGGTCAGGTTGTTGAGTTCATACCACAAGGAAATACACTTTGCTTTAAAATCCAACCCTCAACAACTTTGTCTTCAGGGCTCCTCCTCTAAACAAATTCGAGGCAGTTTTTCCTCACTGAGTTGTTCTCACTTTGCCTGTTGCTGTTTTTTGTAGAGAACATTAAAAAGAAAGTGGTGAATGAGAGTAGTGTATTGAATTGGGGGAAAGAAGAGCTAATAAAGACAGAACCCAGAGGCAGAAGTGAACCTTAGTATCTAGTATAAGATAAGATAAGATAAGATAAGATAAGATAAGATAAACCTTTATTCGTCCCACAGTGGGGAAATTTACACTGTACAGCAGCAAAGAGATAGACAGTTAAATAGTAAAAAAAAAAAGTATACACAAGTTGAAAAGGTATTTACAATTTTAACAAATTAAACAAAATTACCAAATTTACAACATGAATTATTGCTACAATTATTGCTAGTTTACAGGAATGAAACTGATATTACATATCAAATATGAATATTGCACCTGAATTAAATAGAATGACTATTCTTGGATTTTAAAAACCAAAACCTGAAACTCATCATGCTTTTATTTTAAAGAATAGAAAGAAAGCAAATTTGCATATTTCAAAAAAAAGTCAAACTATTCATTTAAAACAAATTTAAATGTGTATTTATACTTTTATACTTTTGCAGTCGTCTAATTAAATGTCATTTGTTCAGGTGGGGAGATTTAGGTGGACACATCACAGCCAGTGGACGGGTGCAGGTATGCCACATAGCGAACAGGTTTGGTGTCACAATTCTGTTGTTTGTCTGAAGGCGCTGTTAATGAATTGAATTATAGAAGGTAATAAATCATATTAAATATAATATCATTTCATGGTATTCAGATTTCTAGGCCAAGGAAATGTGTATAATGCTTATTCAAAAGAGGCTCAACATACATCATACATACATAGCTGCAAAACTAGGCCGTTGCATTTAGCCACATAATGAGAGGTATTATGAGTTTTCATGGAAACCTTGATCGTGCATATAGTGATATTCTTGGAATGATCCAAGGTGTTCACAGGAATTGAATTGCCACCACTTACACAAGGAGAATACGTGGAGGTAGGGTTGTTGTCGGTGCTGTGATTCCACTAATCGCCTTTTAATGTAGTTTGTATCTGACTCTCTGAAATACATAAAGGTCCTGTAGATTAATGAAGTCACATGTTTCATGAGTCTATGTCGTTGTAGACTGGTGTGTTGCGGACCAACTGTGTGGACTGTCTGGATCGAACCAACACCGCCCAGTTCATGGTGGGGAAGTGTGCGCTGGCCTATCAGCTTTATGCACTGGGAATGATTGACAAGCCCAAACTCCAATTTGATACTGACTCTGTGAGGTAAAACTTTTAAATTATTATATTTTGAAAAGAAAGTATTAGTGTGTGTGCGCATGTGTGTTTTTGCTATTAATTACTCAACAAATTTGCTATATGTGTCTTTAACGAAATGAAAAATGATGATCATAATAGCAATATATCAAATGCGTCTGAAAACTGGGGCTAATTTACACTGAGCAGCAGTAGCAGCAAATGTAAACGCTATTCCAGCCCTAAAAACCCAAAATCAGACCGACAGCCAAGATCAATATCAGGACCATATTTTGCCTGTCCCATTACCTGTGTGTTAAAGTGAATTTTGTGCGGCCCAGGTTGTTTGAGGAGCTGTATGAGGACCATGGAGACACTTTGTCGCTGCAGTACGGCGGCTCCCAGCTGGTCCACAGGGTCAAGACCTACCGTAAGATCGCTCCCTGGACGCAACACTCCAAAGACATCATGCAGACGCTGTCGCGCTACTACAGCAATGCTTTCTCAGGTGTGTTACTCACACACATAGAGGTGCTGAACATTCTTCTTTGATCTGAATTGGCTTTTCTTACACACATGCGCAAACGACTCAGACTGTTAGCTTTGTCATGGTAAGCTTTTACCGCTTATGGCACATTTAACCACATTCACAGGTAAACTCAGCAACTGATTGTTGCTATATTGCCTCTTTAGATTGTTTGCTCCATCTTTGGAAATACTTGTCTTGTAAGTGGAAAATGTGACCCAGCAGATTACATGGATTGGTTTACACCACATCACACAAATTCATATTGTTTTACTCCAGTACGAAGTGCAAACCTTTTATTTATCCAGCCTGTGATGTGGCATCTACAGCAAAGCACACCCTGTCACTATTAAGCATAGCTCCCTGAGGACTGTGGGTGCCGGGAAACAATGTGCTGGAAGCAGTTTCTATGACATTTGCAATGCTTTTTTAGAAATTTATTGTTAACAGCTGCAAAAAGGGACATTTTGAGGACATTTGTTTTCAGGAAATTGTTATCTGGAGAAATTTAAAATTAAATTTAAAAATATTCTCCTCTCTCTTCCAATTTGCTTCCATGAACTCATTGCCATCAATGCCTGATAAAGTGGCTTTGCTGTGCCTGCAATTCGGTTTTCTCATAATTATAAACGACACCCTGGTTTGTAGTTAGATACAGTGCGTCTATGAAAATGTGCGTGGGTGCACACAAGTGTTTTCACAACACACTAGCGACTGTTCCACATCAAGGGGTAGCATTTGTAGTCCCAGAAATGAAGAGGAAGGCTGTGTACTGCTTATTAAGCCAGGAGTAATAGAGCTGTAGTACTTGACCTGTGAAGTCGACCTCCTTTCTGTCTCTTTGCTTTCGAATCTTGTCATTGGCTTCATTTTGAAAAATGGGATCGTTGGTTGGTTGCAGAGGAGAGCTGGGAACGTAGCAAATTGTTTATTCACACTGAAATGTCAAGTGAGAGAGGCTCATATAATGCAGTGCACACACAGAGAGACTATCACGCACACAAGTACTCAATATTTCTTGAACTACACACTCAATAATGCCATGACCTGCATCAGGTCTTATGACTTTAAGTGGTTGACCAAGATGATGTTGCTGGTCTGCTGTCAGTATGTTATGCCTCTGCTCTCTCTGCAAGGCACCAAAGGAGAATATGCTGTACATACAAGGGCAAAGAAAAGCTGATGTCTGCTGTCAACCTGCCCTTTTACCAGGACACAACCACATTTAGCCATGATTACATTTTCATGTCCTGTTAGACAGGATAGCTATTTACAATTCTCCAGCCACTTCCCCTCAGTCAAATTGATGTTACTAAATTGAAACACTCTAAATCAAGTCCTGTATTGTTTTGTAAACATCTGTCATTTCAGGTTCTATCCTAAAGTGGATTTTAACCATAAAATTGTCTTCTAATTTTCCAATTAAAACAAAGACCCGCTTTGGAGGATATCACCAAATATTTAAATCTTTGAAAACCCTTTGTCTGTGAATTAGTTAATTTATTTAGTTTATTAGTTCTCAATATGCAGTATTGACAACAGAATCTGTAAATGCCATTTTTTAATACAATAGAGGTAATTGGAGAACCGTTTTCAGAACAAGGAAACAATATTAAACAATGTGCGGTTACTCGGGATGCACAGACCTCACTTTGAATTCATTGACCTTTCCTTCTACTGGCACAATGAGGTTGAATATGTGCTTTTTTTAGTTGAATATTTCAACAAATATTGGATGGATTGGGTTCATCACGTCCTCAGGATGGGTCCGTAATTACTTCTATTTTCAAAGTCTCAAACAAATTTTTTGTCCGTAATCTGAAAAAGACAGTCGTTCGTTTGCTTTGTAGTTTTCTGAACATACACATTAACCATTCTTCATTTTACAGTGAAAGGCATGTGCTTTTCAATCTCTGCCAAGCACTCAGACAGCTTCTCTCTGACTCACAAATGCATTTTGGACGCACAGACATACAGTACACACTGCCATATACTTTGCAGCCTCTTGTGTTTGTTTTGATGAGACCAGTGAAAGAAGGAAGGAGGAGGGGGGGTGAAATTGAACAGACCTGTTGACAGATTTTTACTGTGTGCATTTCAGCCACACAATAATACATCTTGTGAGACATGGCTTTTTGTCAACGACTTCAGTCGCACGTGCATATTATGTTCACAGATCATCCATCCTCTTATCTCATGATGTATCGCATGAATCTCAGGCTGAAAATTACCTAGAGAAAAGCCTGGGTAGCAAGCTCTAATAGAAGCCAATTTGGTTTCTAATTATCAAACGTGACTTTTGGAGCAGCAAGCATGGGGCCTCACAGTTGGGGGATGGATTAGATGACACCAAACTGCAACATGCAAAACACGTGCCACATGCTGATCACACAAACACTCACAGTGATTATCTTTGTTCACTCCCATGGCCAAACATGCTGCTGAGTGTTTTCACTGGTAGGATTCCTGTTCATGTGAAGATGGATGCATGGAGTTCAGCTGTAATTCCTTAATTGGCACCTTTGCAGCCTCTACTCTTTTCTTCTCAACATGAATGGCCGGTGAATGGGCTTTGTGGTACGATTATTTTGTCGGAGTTAATAAGATTATTAGGTTATCAGTTCAATATCACATATAGTACATTAAGAAAACAAAAGCTCAGAACGTGATTAAAATGATGAAATGATTATCAGTAGTCTCTCAGTAGACTAATAGGTTTATTGACTGTATCGGTTGTTTCAGCTCTAGCTGTATTCTCATTATGCAAAAATCACTAAACCAGACCCTTATTTAAGAACAAATGATGAGAAAGAAATCTAGAAAACATCTTTTCTCAGTTAAATCTAGTGGTATGAACATATGTCTCACCTCATTCTAGCCCTATAGATTGTCTCTTGTGTATTTACCACGTCTCATATCTTTATGTTTCACTTGTTTTCACACCTTATTGTGCCCATTTTGCTCCTCCAGATGCTGACAGACAAGATGCAATCAACCTGTTTCTCCAAGTCTTCCAGCCATCAGAGTCCAAGCCGCACCTGTGGGAACTGCCCACTGACTTCTACCTGCATCAGAGGAACACCATGGCACTCCCCCAAGACAGACGCAGGTAAACGCACGTACTTGCACACTTGAAAACACACAACTACTTACTGTACATACATGCACAAATCGAAAGAAGAACATACAGTACTTACATAAACATGCTTACATCTGAATATACAACTGTAGTTGTGTACAACATATGCATTTGAAAAGCTGTGTGCATACGTGATGTGACATGAAAACACACACACACACACACTCACACAATACCTCTTTCAGTAGCTCGTAATGTTTCGAATGTTTGTGTTGATTGAATAGGTCAGTGGGAAATCACTCACAAAAGATTAGCACCTGCTGTGGTGAGATTGTTCACATGAGCATGTGGGTGGATTTTTATGTGATTGCTTTTGTGGCCATTCCAATTGCCTGATGTCAAAGTCTCCTCTTTTCTGGGGTAAAGGGCACAGAGCTTTGACCTCAAGGTGTGGCTATTCTGAGGTCCACATTACTGCAGACAGGAGACATGAAAATGGAGAACACACAAGCAAATGAAATCATCTTCACAGTAATTAGTTAAAAAAAAAAAAACATGCAAATAGAGAAAATCCAACCAAATACAGGGAGGCTGCAAGTTTTACAGAGCTCAAGGGAAATGTCACAAAACAGCAAGTTTTCGTTTGTGGCTCATGAAGTTACTGAAGTCGACAGTCAGTGGTGTTGAAAAATGAGCCAATGCTGTAACTACATGTTGTCAGAACTAGTTGAACTAGCTTAAGATATTCCTCTTTTCTCTTATTTATGTATCTATATTTATGTATCTGCTGTAAAAGTAAAAGCATTCATGTATGCACAGGCTTTTTGTGTCATACTGTATGTATGTCATACTGTATATGTAAGTCTGTTTGTGTGGCTGATTTCTGTCCAAGCTGTTTGGTTTGTCACTTTGTGTGTCCTTACTCATGATTCAGTGCTGTTTTTTTTCTCTTTTATTCGTTTTCATCAGGTTTGATCCACGGTGGTTTTGTCCTTGTCATTTGTGTGCATGTTTGTGGGAGCGTAGTATGCACAGTTTGCTCTCCATTGTCTTCGTTCTTACATAAAATGGAGACCCAATTGTCTGCTACATGCCACTAGTTTATGTCGCCACAATGGGCCAAGGTAGGTCAGCCATTATTCCAAGATATTAGAATGGCTGGAGCTCAATTCAATTCAGCAGCAGCACACGCTAAGCTTTTGCTCTCAAACTCACCTAAGTAGCACATCACACACTAAGTCATAATCAGTGCATTCACTCAAATTGGTCATATTAAATAAAAGGCTGATGTATTCAGGGGTTTTACAGTAGGTGGTCCAGCCAAGTCAATTTTCATATCTAGGTTATGTTGAGTCTCAGAAGAGACCGTGCAGCCTGGAGAATCAGTCAGTAGAAAGTGTTCTGCAAGGTTTTAACACATTTCTGTGTCTTGTATATCTCCAGCTACACTCTGTGGTGGTCAGAAGGAATCTTGTCCTACCTTCCTGTTGCCTATGATGAAGGTATCTCTTCAATATATATCTGTAACAATATAATAAATAAAGAATAAAAATATATAAAACATATTAAAATAAAGAATATAAGAAATAAAGAATTATCTTATATATGGCAAGTAACAGAGAAATATCAACTACAGATCAATGCCTTGACCTATTTTGATGAAAATGTTCATTTGTATTAAGGTTTAAGGTAAAGGGAAATCAGGAGGCATAGGAATTATTAGGTAATTGTGATATTTGGAAAAGGCTCCTGATATTCTAGATTTAAAGGACACAAACCAAAAGTTTGTCCATTGTAAGAATTCATCCATTCATATCTCTACCAAATTTCATGGCAATCCATCCAATAATTCTTGAGATATTTTAGTTTAAACCAAAATGGTAAATTGCCATCTTTGG
Source organism: Holacanthus passer (assembly GCA_025331565.1). Taxonomy (NCBI): domain Eukaryota; kingdom Metazoa; phylum Chordata; class Actinopteri; family Pomacanthidae; genus Holacanthus; species Holacanthus passer. The sequence goes on from JAFREQ010000034.1 coordinate 4,461,008, forward strand.
AGCCTAGAATGTTAAATAAAAAGCAACACCAATATATTATTTCTTTTTTTTTAAAAAGAGTAAACTAAAATCCTTAAACAGCTTAGTACCATAGTTCTTAGCAAACATTACTCAAACAGGAGCAAACAGTGTATTTGCCTTCAGTAGGTAATACTTGTTAGTAGGTTACATTCATTGTTGGTTTTCATCCTGTCATTGGACATGTGGACAAGATGTCACCATACTTCTCCTCTAAGTAAATGGATTAATGTCTTGTTTTTTTTCTCTGTGTTTGCTTGTGGCTCCATTCATGCGCTCCTGTGTGGGTACAGTCCCCTGTGAGGACACCATGAAGAAGGTCAGAGTGAGGAGAGTGAACCGCTTCGATGAGAGTATCGACATCTACACAGAGTTCTTCAAACCTTACGAGCTTACATCCTTTGATGACACATTCTGCATCGCCATGACCAACTCTGCGAGGTGAACACACACACACCACTGTTTCTCACACGTAGACTGTACTTGGGTGCATATTAATGGCGACGGAAATATATTTTGCGACCCATCTTAGCATTTTTTCATTTTACTTTTTTAGAGAGAGAGACATTGTCAGACATTACGTCCCTCCTGTAAATGCACTGATTATGGTGCAACCTCTCCAGTTTAATGTAGGCCTACTAATGCCGTCCTTTTGCGAAAGCTTTTAAGTGCACCTGGTTGGTGCCGATGCCCTTTCTTACCACATTGGTTTTCATCGTTTTGGCTCAGGGGAACTGAAGCAAACAAATAATATACACACAAAGCATTTTACACAAAAGCTCCAGCAATCAAAGATTTTGTTCAGGGGCAAAACTCTAAACTGGGTTGTAATCGACAATGATTTTCACAGCTTTCCACTGTGTCGAAGTTATTGAGGTTATTGCTTAAATGTTGGCGAAATGTTTGTGTCGACATTGCCAAGTCATCCCAGATTTTGTTGATTGCCTCTGTTAAATAGCGCGCCAAACACTCATTAGCGATGATTGTGATGGTATTGCAGGGTGTCAGCTAATGGCTTCCTTCCGATTTGTGTTCATGAAGGGAATTTATGCCCAAGACAGTAGGAGTGGATCCAAGCCCATTCACAGTTCGCAAGCCAGAGGAAACAGCCAAATCAGTGTTGGGGTGAGTATATTTTACAAGTACATGTTAACATCTGTGATGTTTTGGTTGGTGGTGTTTTTTTAATGGGAATAAATCCCATGTCACCTCGCCCTCATGCACACAGCTTCATTTGACACTGTGGTCTCAGGTAACCAAAAACAAGGCCCTGTCCTTTTTCCTGTCTTTGTTTAAAACACAACCCTGTGCGCCCTGTGTGTGCGTGTGTGCATATATGTTTTTACAATAATCACTCCTGCACACACACGCTGTTAGAAAATAGCTTAATGCAGATTCAAGTGCAAGTTGAATCAAAGGCAACTGGACTTGGTGTAGGTTCTTGAAGACGTTTCACTTCTCATCAGAGAAGCTTCTTCAGTTCTGACTGACTGGCACGGAGACCCAGGTACTTATACCTCTGTGGAGTCATTAACTGCAGGTATTGGTACTTGAATACCATGACCTGGATGACTGAGAACCTTCGCAGACAAGCTTAATGCAGAGTTTCTCCTTGGTTACAAGCCTCATGTACCGGTAGCTCATAATTGTCTCCGCATGAATTCAGCTCAGTATAACCACTACTACGCTACAGCTGACTTCTCTATTCTGTGCAGCTTCAATGTTTTTTTTTCCTTTAGTGCTTTTTCTTTATTCTTTATATGTATCCCCATTAGCTTCCACGTAGTGGTTGCTGATTCTCCTGGGCTCCAGCACAAGAATAAAACAAAGAAATAATAATTTAAAATCACATAGTACCTGTAAAACAAGAAAAGGCAAAACAAGCTGAATCTATAGATGAGAGAAAATATGTGAAATGAAACACATGAAACAATACATATGAAGAGATTAACAATAGTTACACACAGTTAGTTCCAGGACATGGCACCACTAGGTGACCATTGCTCACAATCCTAACTCCAGACTTTTTAGTAACAGCTTTGGTAAGATTGCAAACATCCGCCATAGAATTCAGAAATTCTTACGTAATGGACAAATTAAAGAAATCAAATTTTAAGTCAATAGTCAGGTGACCAAGAAGACATTTAGCACTGTTTGAATATGTGTATGGCAGAGACAGTTTGTGTGTATGTGTGTTTTTGTGAGTTAGATTTTTTTCTTTGATGCAGTACGAGCATCAAGGTTGTGCGCTTCAGTGATTGAATTTTTCTGTTTGTCTGTTGAAAAGTACAGTGCATGGCAGTTAAGTCTGATCTGACTCACTGGCTCTGAATCTTTCCACATCACGTGTGCACACGTGCTCACAAATGCAGACACACACCACATCATTATTTTCAGTCACTTCTGTACATCTGTTCACTCATCTTCTTAGCTACCTGCGTGTCTTGGTCAGGTGGCAACACGGTGAGCAGAGAAATCCAATGGTCCTAGTCCCCCGAACATCTTTAAGCTCCTTCTGTGGTGAAATTTGAAATTGTAGCAATAGTCTGTAGCTCCAAACAGAAGGACCCAGGAGTCATCGTTATCAGGAGCTCAAACAGTACCCCGTGATTTTTCAGTGTCCAGGAGCAGTGGCTCAATGGAGATGAGACAGATCGTAATGAACCCCTGTTTTCCCTGCTTACACCATTAATGTTATTCTGTCACATCCCAAAACTCATGACCATTGGTGATATTATTAAAATATGACTACTGAGCTTTACTCTGGGGTTCAGCTCTCTTCACATCACCAGATTTTTATCTAAGTTGTTCTTAGTTAAATGGGAAATGGGATATTTTGGGGGACATTTCAGATGCTGATCTTCATCCTGTCTGTGTGACACTACAGGCCATTACAGGGTATAGCAGAGCAATATTGAATTTCTGATGCCAATACCAACATCAATATCAAAAGTTTGAAACTTAAAAGCATGTTTGAACATAAAAGCAAACAGAGAGAGGGTGAGGTTTCGACTGGTTATAGATACTTTTGAGTGATCGCAGAAATATTATGCAACATTCAGTGACTCACTCAAGCTTTTCTTGGCAACAAATTATAGTTGCAGAATCAAGGGGGCACTTTAGACATTGTCTGGAAAAGGATGGTGGGTCTGTGCTCTTTTTGATTCTTGGGGACCAGAAAGTTTGTTTCAGATATTAGTCAGGTTTCTTTAGGAAGGAGTTGTCCAAGCACATGGTGCTTTTGCTGCTGTGGTGAGTTGTATAGTCTCTTAAACCCACTGCTTGATCAAATTTAAAATGATCCACAGGCTCATAACATACAAAAACAAATATTCTTGGAAATTATATGTGACAGCTAATTGCACGCCAACTTACTTGTCACTGTACATGTTTGTGCACATGTTAACCCGTGTGGCTGTTTGTGAATATCGGCAGCAACAAGAGCAGTAAGGAGGAGACGCTGCTCCAGAGGAAGACCGCAGCCAGCGCGCCTCCTCCACCGAGCGAGGAGGCCATCAGCAGCACGTCAGAGGACGAGTCAGAGGAGGACCGCGACGATGATGGATCCGTGTCTCAGCGGTCCACCCCGATCAAACTGCTGACAGAGTCTGGCGAGAGCGGTCGTGCACAGGAGGTATGAAAACACAAATCATCTAATCACCAATGTCTGGAGATAGATTTATGTGTTCAAAGACAAATGTGCACATCAAGGAGACACATTCACACTGCAACAATGAGGTATACAATAAAACACAAGTAAAAGAAAATCTGAATTTCTATCTTATTGTTTGATATAGAGGAAATAAAGCAGCCTATCAAATGAGATCCTCTAATGATTCAAGGATGTGTAATCTCCTCTAAGGACCTCAGGGAAATGTCATTGCAGTTCAGGCTGTGTTGACGCCACCTGTTTGTATTTTTGGCCTCAAAAGTGTTTTTGCATTCCTGTTTGGGTATGTCACTCTAATTGTTTTATCTCCTCCTCTCTGGATTCCTCCTGAAGAAATTAGTTTACTGTTTTCGTCAGACAGAAGAGTAGACATCAACCTAATCAGTCTCAGTGGCAGGGGTTTTCAGAGCAGAGGGTCTATAAATGGTGTGGGTTTGTCTTAATGTTGGTTTTAGGGAGAATAAAAAAGAGGTGTTGTATTTATGCAATTATTCTTTTTTTCTCTCCATCTCTTCGTTCTTTATCTCTGACTCACTGCTTCTACTCTCAGTCTTGCTCTTGAGAATACAAACCCTTCTGCACTCTCACATCATCCCTTTTCTCTAAGTTTTAGTTATAGTTTGCTTACATGCTGGTTGAACTAACTCCTCTTGGAACTAGATAATTGTTCCATAAGAAAACCATTTCTGTACACATACTGACCATTACTGCACACATAACATGCAGAAAGCAACTTTGTTTGTATCACTGAATGAACAGGACTTTTCTCTAGTTCTTGTGTTCACTTGTGTTGCCTTAATGGGAAATATTATTAGAATTAGTATTAGTATAAGAATGATCCATTCTTGTATGGCTTCCTCCTCCAAGGCCCAAGTATCATTAAGGAGCGTATGTAGGACATGTGCGGTGGGATTTGGTCTGCTTTTAGGACATCAGGTGATTCATGGTCACCTGCAGGTGTCTTGCCTGCCTTCATTTTTTTGATGTCTCATTTAATCTCCTCTTTGTGTTTCTTGCAAAGGTTGATGTGAAGGTCTGAGTCTGCTTTAACAGGATCAGTGCTTGTTCCTAGAATCAGTTGTTTAACAAATGTTTTCTTGTTTGTCTTCTTGCATTCTGGCCACAGTGTTCTTTTTTCAATAGTCTGTGAAACATCTACTTTCTTGGTGTCATCTGTGATTTGTGATCTGTGATTCAGTCAAGTCTAGAACCAGTCTAACAATGTAAATCATTGAGACTGTGACAAACAAGGTTTGTCTGCGGAAACAAGGTTGATGAGAGTTGTTAGAGTGAACCAAAACAGTGAGGTTTCAGGCCATAAAACTAAAGCATTGAGCCGAAAGATACTGAAACACCATGTAGAGCGAGGGGAACTGCAGAGTTCTGTAATAATTTGTCACTGTGAGCGACACCTTTGATATTACACATAGTTATTTGATCACTTTATATATAGTATTGCAGTTTTCTGCCATCACACTAATGGCGTCATTCAGTATCAGTTTTTTTCTTTTTTTACTGATTTCAAGACTTGAAAAACTCTAAATATTCCCCTGGACGTCATCGTTTACCCACCTACACATGAGATATATATCAGATCTCATTGCTGTTTTTTTTAACCGTGCCTCTCACTATATAGTTCACCTGCTGTGAGGTATATATAGAGAGAGTACAGTATAGGTGTGACAAATTCATCATCACTATATTGGTATCTATTTCACGCCCCAAGTGGACTTGACGCACGTTCCTCGTTTGACCCAGATCCTATACCACAGCGTGGAGACAGAGCACATTAATCAGCACAGGTAGTAGGTCAGTGTGTCAACAGGATGAGTCGATTGCGTCTTGAGTTTGTCCGTTTAGAAGACGTCTCTTTCATGATGCATAAAAAGCCCCCAGTGACTGATTGCAGCAGCCATAATGTTGCATAACGTATCATTTACAGCCGTTGTGATGCCAGCAGGAGTGCCGGTGCCCTGACATCTCATTTAGTGCCACCATCAGGTTGGCAATTGCGGTTTTGAATCTAATGTCTCAAGAATTGAATGAACAATGAAATTTTGGTGCAGACATTCACGTTCCATCATGTTCCTGTCTGCTTTGTCTTCGATTGAACAGTTTTTGATTTGAATAAATGTTTTTGCTATATTTAATTCTCGTGAAGCTACTTGTTATTAGTATTAATAGGTAACGTGATGTGATGTGAGAACTTAAGCGCCAGTAGAGAAGATTAATACCACAGCCAGAGAGTGATTAGCTTAGCATAAAGACTGGAAGCAGTGGGAAACAGATAGCATGGCTCAAAAATCGACCTAGCAGCACCTCTTATGGTTGCTAATTAATTCAACACAATTTCAAAGTACTATATCAAAAAGGTTTGAGAATCAGTACCACAAAGAAAATAGTGTTTTAAGTGGCAGGTGTTCAAGGTTTAATATTGTTTTCTATTCTCATTTTTATGACAACTGCATCTTGTACAGCAGGTGTCAGCTGCAAGATGCTGCAAAATTGTCTTTGTCTTTTAATGCGTTAAGAAAAGATTTAGCTGAGCAGAGAATCTGTTCAAGAGAAATTTCAACAGGACCATTTATGATCTTCAGAGTTCGAGGCGAAGCCTCTCCCTCCTGCTCCATCCGTCTCCTTCCCCTTCTAATTTATGATGTGTTTTCCATAGGTTTTCTCTGGTCTGTCTCCTCGGGGCCTTGAGCAATGAGCTGGTCATGAATATTTCGGGGCTGGACTGCTCACTCACGTGTTGGGAGCGCACACTCGCTCGCATGCGTCTCGTGTCGCTGCCTCCGAGCCTGTCCCTGAGAATGGATTGCCAGGGTGCCAGCACAACACAAAACTGTTGAAATATTTAAACATCAGATCATTACGACGTTTGCCATGTAATTACACATGCTCATTTCATATTCCCCTCAATATGGGCAGACGTGTGCCCACATGAGCACGGATAGATTTGCAATGTGTGTGGGTGTACGTTCAGTATAAACAAGTATGTGTTTACACTCCCGTCTGCTCTCTCGTACACCTTATGAATGTGTATATGCTGCAGTAGGTGTGTGTTCCCGTGTACTCTGTGTTTGCGCGAGGCTCTGTGTGTTTTTGTGATTGTGTCTGTACGCCTGTGTATGTGTGTGTGTTCACAGCTGCCGTTTCTTGGACATGGTCCTGGAACACCCTCACTCGTTCTCCCCTCCCTGCAGCTCAGATCAATACAATTACAGTGAAAAATTAATGCATTATGTTGAGCATATCTGCAGTGTCAGAAAACAGTCAAAGAGAACGACGGCACGGCTGACTGCTTTACGGCCACTCCTGTTACATAACAAGCTTCCCTCTGAAAGGTTGTAGAAAGATTCATAATTTGTTCAAGAATCAATTTTCCTGGGGACTATTTGAAGGACATTGTTAAACAAGTAAAAAGTTTCTCTGCGTTAAATCTTACTTGAAATACTGATCGTTGGTTTAGTCTCTTGCTCCAAAAACACCTGATTGGATCATTCCACAGGTAAACAGGTTCATTGGTAACAGGTGATAGTATCATGATTGGGTATGAAAGGTTCATCCTGGAAAGACTCAGTCATCAAGCAAGGATGGAGAGAAGTTCAACACTTGGTCAAACACATGATTGTATAGAGGAGATTAATACATGGGCTCAGGAAGACTTTGTAAAACTGTTGTTGGCAAACACAATTTGTTGGTAAATGATTCCAATCTGTTTTTATTTAAGTTTTGCACAGTGTCCCAATTTTTTTGGAACTGGGGTTGTATACTGTGGGTCCAAACAGGTTCCAGATTTGAGGGCTGCTTTATGACAATAATTGTATTTACAGAATTTTTGCATCATAAAGTATGTTCGATTTTTCAGGGATTTAATTCATTCAGTTATCAAAATTAAAACATGCAAATAAACTCTTCTTCATGCTATATCCACCAAATATTTTTGGCTATCTTGCATTTATCATGGTGGTACCTGAGGCTGCTGTGTCTGTGACTGATAGATACAAAGCTCACAACACAACATTATCATCATCCTTGTTAAGAAAATTGTTCATTCACTAGATTAGCCAAAGCAGACATTCCCAGATGGGTATTTGGTCTAAATGGTTTCTCAACCAAATTTCTAAAATTTTAAGATATTGTATTTGTATCACAATATAAAATTACAAAACCCTAATATAAAAAACCTATTTTTTATAAAATTTTTTTCAAGTGTACATGTGTTGCACTACAGGTCGTGCTCAGTTGTTATGAAATGGTCCGATGTCTGAAGAAAACACAATATAGCACCATCCCCACAATCCCACACCACGACACGACACAACACGACACGAAGAGGCAAGATGCATTCATGCTGTTTACATGAAATTCCCGCCCTGCCACCAGCATGTGAACACAGAAAGTGAGATTAATCACAGCAGACAATGTTTTCTCACTCCTCGCCGGCCTGCTTTTGATGAGCACGTGTCCACTGGAGCCTCGTCGTCTTGTCCTTGGCTAACAGGAATGTAATTTGCCTCACTCTGCTGCTGTTTGTTCCACAGTTCAACAAGTCTTTCTGCACACCGCTGTTGCACCGAGCGCTTATTTGATCACCAGTCTTGTGCTTAATAGGAAGGAAATTAGAGGATGCTAATACTTAATAACATTGCTGGTTTATTGATGAAATATCTTCTTATAATTTGGGCTTAATGTGGCTTAACTACAGTTGTTTTTTTTAAAGAAAAAAGAATTTGACATAAATCATAGCATGTTTACTTCCTGCTCTCATAGCATTGTGTAATCATAAATTATTTTGGCCAGTTGTTTCATTTTGTTTTAAAATTAGGTGATTAAGCCACATTAATTTTATGGGTATATTACATTTTTGATTGACGGCCTTGTCTCACACAGTATATTGTGCAATAATGTGTTTCTTTTTTTCATGCTTACCCTCATGATCAATGGGCCTTGGTTATAATTTCATCTTCCAACTCAATTTTCCTACTGCTTATTTTGGACTGATATTTATAACATCTTAATTTTCAAATGACAGAAAAAGTCCTGACTCCACCATCTTTTTACATGACGCCTTTCAGAATCAGCTTGAACTGATCTGACCCTTTTTGAAGCTGATGATCTCTTGTTTGTTAGGATTATTATGCCTCTGCAAACTTTGGACACTGTGTGCAGGAACCCCAGGAGGGCGCCGTCCCTGAACATGAAACCACCTCATCAGACACCAACACTGGAATTACATTCATAGTTGCTTAGATTACACTCTTTGGGCCATCCTAATTAGGGAATCAGTTGTAGAGCAGCAGCTGAACCTGATGATCTTGTCTGCATGATTTTATATTTAGAGTTGCAGCTATTTGATTTTCAGCTCGCCGTTAGCAAGCAGCTCTACCGTTTATCTCTTTGTATTAGTCTTAAAAATACTTACAAAGTTGTAGTGAAACTTTTGTTAAAACCTTTTTTCTGTCTCGGTCACATGCACCTGTAACGTCATACCTTCTCACCTCTTCAGGAGATCCAGCAGCAGTCGGTAAAGGAGCCGTATGGACTCAATCTGGCTGAGTTTCCTGCTGAGGACGACCTGCTCATTTATGAAAGGTGATGGACCCAAAACTGTCACACACATACATGCATAACATCTGTAACAACATATGCTTAGTGGCCACTTTATTAGATACATCTGTAAAATCTAATGTGAACCGCTCAGCCATAAACTCTATATACACAAGGATGATACTTTTTTGTTTTGATTGACACTGCCAGAGAGGTATTAATTAAAAAAAATAATTCACAGTGTGTTTATTATTGAGGTTGTTGAACTGGACTAGTTTTGCAGGTACTTGGTCATAAACCTAATTATTGGACAAACTGAAACTTTGTCCTGATGATGGTGCAAAATAAAAAGTCAAAGGATAAAGTGGACCAAATTTCATGGTAATCCATCCAGTAGTTGTTGAGATCCACGCCACATGTCTGTGCAGTAACATGTGCTGTGTGGGATACTTAATAATTTAAAAAAAATAAATGATGCCACAAGCCAGAGAAAGTAACACACGCACCCAATTCAGGCTCCGCTTTTGTTGTGTCTCATGCCTACCCGCTCGAGTTGGCCTCTGCTTGTTTGTTTGGCCTTCAGGTATACTGTATGTCCAGCATGTTTTTTGGTGCCACGTTGAACCAAACGCCTGCAAAATCAAATAGCTCTTAGCTCTTAGTCGTATCTTCCAACTGTCTCTGCCTATTTAACGAGTCCTGAGGAGTAGTCTTTTTATTGTTATGGACAATGCGCCCAGCGCCCAAGACAGAGAGGTGAATAAGAAGCAGTCAGTGTCAGCAGCCCCCTCAGGGTGACATGGGTCATTCTGCAAAAGGGGCATTGCCAACTTTGCCCTGCTGTATACATAACACTTCTGACCTCAATGCTCTTTGTCCACCTCTCCCTTCCTTCACCCCCGAGTTTCATTTTCTGTCTGTCCTTTTTATTTCATTTTGTCCTTTCTCCCTGTTTGCTCCAAACCGAGTTGATGAGTGAACAGCCATCGTCAGGCTCAGAAAAAACTAAACTGTCTGTTCTTTGGCTGTGGACTGCACGTTTGATGCATATGCTTTTGATGGAGCTTTAATAGCTTTTTTTTTTTTCTCACACTCCTCACTCTCTAAACCTACTGAGGATAACCGGTCCAGTGTATTATTTCAGCAGTCATTGTGTGCTTATGTCTTTGAAGCAATGTTTGTGGATTAAATGTTGGAGTCCATGAATTTCATAAAGTGTGGCAAATCACAGAAACTTCGTTTACTGTCGGAACCACCTGAGCCGTCATTGGTTTAAGCAAAAGGAGATTTTCCCTCATGGTTGTGCTTCATTTGAAGAAATTTTAGAGGTTTTAAGTATTCAATTTTTCAAAAGAAGAAAGCAATAATGAGGGAGACAAGTCGGAAAAAATAAACTCTGTGTAACAGAAATGCTCTTTTTACGTCTCTGGCCTCAACTGTGACCCAATGCATTATGTTTTCAGGTTTTATGTCCTTTCATCTGTCCATCTCTTTCTTGTGAATGTCATATCTCAGCATCTTTTTGGCACAAACATCCACTGAAACTCAAGGATTTGCTCATTAAAATTTGGTCGTCAAAGGTTTTTGGCCAAAGCTAAAGAATTCATACGCTAATTATGTCTTCACAGTAATTGTATTTGTATCTTTGACTTTGATGGCAGGTACATTTTAAGAGACTTGATTGAAACAGGGGAATTAACTTAAAAAAAAATCCAAATTGTAGTGAAGAATGTTGTTCATATCCTCCTACTGTAGTGGCACATAATGAGAGACTGCATTCATTATTGAGGCTGGAAGTTGGATTGGCTCCAAAGATGTTAGCTGCAGCCAGAGCTCCGCTAATCAATGCATTAATATTAAAAATCATAAGCAAGAGCCAGACGGGAACTCTCAACTGTTGCATATTATTGTGTCTTTGCGAGAGAAAAATAACCTGCAGGGAAATTTGAGATTAGATGATAATGTGCTCCGAGCATTAGAGATCTCAATGGACGTGTTTAGCTCATCTCTGTGTATTTGTATTGTAAAATTAACAGAATGAAGCTGAAATTTAAAGGGTCCTTTAGAGATTAGTTACCCAATTACCTTTTGTAAATGGCTCTTCTCATAATGAAGATGGAAGGAGTATGTGCCAGAGACAAACATGTTTGACGTGTGCATATACTATAGGCTTTTCACGTATTTTGCACTTGTTTTTCATTTTGTGTGTGTGTGTGGGTTTTTTTTTTTTTTTTTTCAGGTTTGCACATCTGGGTGAGAGCCAGCACCAGGTGGAAAGAACTGAACGCATAAACCTGGCAAACATCATCTGCTTGTGAGTGAAACATGTGACACATTAACCCAAACACACCCAGAGAGAAAAAAAAAAACCCATATGTACGCAAACTCAATAATCCTCACTCACGTGTCATGTTCGGCGTTATGTTGCAATATTGGTTTGTAGTTATAATCCGACCCTTTTAAGCACCACTCAGCATTTCCAGTAGCCTTGGGACACAAGTGAACACAGTTGCTCCCACTAAGTGGTCTCCAGGAAGGCTTCTCGCTGTGTGCTATTTAATCTTCATCTCTTATAACCAGACACTTTTTCTTTACTTCTCATCATCCCTGCTATTTCCCAGTCAGTCCACCTCTTTGCCTTCCTGCCCACCACGGCCCTGACCCAGCGGGTCATGGACGGAGTATTTTTCCTCAGCCAGATTCAAAACTCAAACACACGTGGGATGGCAATGTGCAGCCATACAGACGCATAGGCAATTTCCTTCTTTGTTTTGCTCTCTTTCTTTGTAGCTCCAACTCACACACACCCACACACACACACTCACAGACAGCGTCAACTATGGCTTTAGTCAGGATTCCTCTAAATATGTTTTCTTTTGAATCCTTCCTGTTGCTCTCGCCCTTTGCCCTTTTTCTGTCTCTCCCTCTCACACATATTGCGCACATCTGCTAAACTAACGGGACTGAAAACAGTCCCCAGTGTTTTTATTTGATCCTATCAGAGAGGACAGATAGCAAGACGCGACAGTAGCCCGTGCTTACTTTATATCATTGTAATTCTTCTCAAGCTACTTGCTTCTTCTTTATTAAACACTTACAAGGATATGCTTATATACTGTATCTGCATACACACAACTGGACCCAATTTTTTTTTTTTTATTACAGTTCATCAAGGTCAATCAGAGATTCGCAAATCCAATGTCAGACATTTAAACATTTTACAGGCATATTTCAGCTTTAAAGGAAATATACTTATTTGTTTTCTTGTGGAGAATTAGATGAGAAAATCAATACAGCCCTCATGTCTGTACGATCCAGCAGCCAACAATTTTTTTGAGTTTATACACTTTTTTTTGGTAGATATTAAGCAAACCAGATATAACGTGTTAATCAGCGAGCTTTGGAGGTGGTGGTAAGCAGATTTGTTAACTTTGGACAGAGGCAGGCTAGCTGTTTCCCCCTGTTTCCAGTCTTTGTGCTAAGCTAAGCTAACAAGTTGACAGAAAGACAGTTATGGGAGTGGTATCAATCTACTCATCTCAATCTCCGTCAGAGAGCATTTCCCAAAATGTTAATCTGTTCCTTCAAACTTTTCAGACTCTAGTGTATTCAGACTTAACAACCTAATAGTCTGATCTATTACATTTTATTTCTGTATTTTAGGATAAGTGGCATTTTAGTTGTCCAGTTTTTATATACCTACAAAGGCTAGAGTCAAAAAATGAAATAAAAAAATCAGTTTTTTTTTTATGGTGGTCCAGTCTGCACAGGAATAGTGCACCAGTCAGTGCAGTGGTCTTCCTAAATATATAACCCCCTACTCAGGAAAAAAAAAACAACCTTTTAACTCAATTCAGGATGAGAGATGTTTCAGTGAAGGAGAAAGTGCTGAGAGGCAACAGAGGCACAAAAGGAAACAACAACCCCTGTTGTATTCTTTTGCTCTAAAAATACATCCAGGACTTTGTGGTATAGCTTTGTGAATCATAGCTAGATGGAACATAAGTTGAAATGGAAATAAAATGATACCTGTACAGAAGAGAAAAATGCTATAGAGAGGACAAAAATATATCCACGTGTTGGTGTTTTTCTTCATCAGACAGAGACTGTGTAGGTGATGAAGGGATTTCTGTTTGTACAGAGATTTCTGTTTGTGAGTTAGAAGTTTGGCATGGCCAAACATTTCCTAGAACAGACAGATGGAGCCTACGGTCACTGTTCAGAGGAAGAAAGACAAGGGAAGGCAGGAAACTAAATGATGTCATGAAACCCTGCATGAGAATACATGAACAACTGAAGTCCCACACATTGATTCAAGTCTCAGGTGCTCCTGTTTGGTTTGGCCGATGGGAATGTCAGTTTTGCAGGAGTTTGGTTATGACCCAAAGCACAAATAATAAATCTGACCTAATGATGATGACACTAGATGAAGGGTCATGGGATTTCCAAAGTGATTGCAGTTCATCCTGAGGGGGACATGAATGTCTTTAGCAAATTTCATGGCACTCCATCTAACAGTCACTAAAAGCCACAAATGTCAACCTCATGGCAATACTGGTGGATTGTATGAAAAGGTGGGGTATCACCAAAATCACTAGGATTCATCCTCTGGTAACCACGCACAAAATTTTGTGCCTATTTACTGGATCAAACTGGTGGATCAACCAGCTGATATTTGCCTGCTGGACATCTTCTGATTATAATGAGAAGATGGGAATTGGTGACTTGCAGGAAAGGATGAGATGAAATGTCTCAGATGTATTTTCTAACCTCTGACTCCGTCTTTAGGCAGCTGGCTGTAACCTTTTCAGATTGAACACATGACTCTCTTTTAACACATGACTCTTATACGTGTTGGCTGAAAACAAATTTCTTTGTTAGCACATGTGAAAGTTACGACACGCCAAACAAAGCTGGCAGACATATTGACTTTTGGTTTGCAAGAGCAGCCTCAGTCAGCGGGGAACCGTAGCATCTTTTCATCCTCGTTCAGTCTGAATCTCCCCTCGTCCGCCTGTGTCTTCACCTCTCATCACTCTGGCCATTCATTAGTCCATCCATCCGTTGCTCTTGTCCTCATGTCTGGTCCACAGGGTCCGACAGGTGTGTCTGCTGTTGTGCAACAGTGCTATTCTGAGACGCTGTTACAGCATCCAAAATGTGTTTCCACTGTTAGGAGCCTTTTAGTCTGTCACCTCCCTCTGTGTAGTTCCTGATCACCTTCCACACCTTCTAACCAGGCAGCCAGTTCTCATTTAGTTCAGATTTGTCTGGAAATACAGTTTTAAATTTTGAATAATTTGAAGATTTATATTACCTGCAGGGTCATATTTTAGTGTGACACTGAAGGCAGGAAACATTTTTGTAGCTGGGCGATCTACATTTTTCTACATCATCACTTGACACGTAGGCAGGCTGTAATGATTATCTTTAAAAGCTGCCGAGATGAGTGGAGTGTAAAGAGTCACCACAAGTCACAAACTGGAAGAAGGTTTGGTACACATTGAAAAAAAAAAACTGCACTTCTGGTCAAAGGTGGAAGTGGGTTTCCAATATATTTATAATATGATAATTTATAATATAATATATTTTACACATACATCATTTTCTTGGGTCTTCTTCTTCTGCAATGGTTTAATGGGACCTGACTGGAGCATTGGCACCATTAGATTTTATCTTGATGAACTAGCGCTTGTCCAAAAACTCAAACATGCTAAACCATATATTTAAGTCCTATTCAGTGATGGTCTCAGCCTCTTGCTTGTCCTGAGTTGATGCGTCTTTTGGTTTCAAGTTGAGTGCTTGGACCCGAATATATAGTATCTGCTTGCAGGTCTAGTTATAGCTTTAATTTGAATTAAACCCTTGGACCCCATGTACACCTGATATTAAAATGCAACCTGTGTCTTGACACATTATCCGGATGAGGAAAAACTCATGTCAATGCAAGGTGTAAATGTAATTGGATCTGCCAGGCCACATCTGGCGGTATTCTGGCTCGTATTGTGTTCGGATCTTAAGAGGGTGTAAACGCAATCCGTACAACCATGCCATACATACACATTCAGATATTTGTTTTTACATAAAATATAGGTTGTTGTTCAAGCTTAGAGTGCAAGTGAGCGAGAAGGCTGAACGAGACACACCTCTGGACACTGATTATAGGTCTATTCTGTGCCGTGAAAGAAGAAAAGATTGCCATATTCAACAGAACTGCGTTAAAATGAAAGCAACGCAGGTGGGAAATGAAGGATAAACAGTAAGGTATAAAATGTGTGTGTTGCACTCACACTGGGACAAACTGGCACAAAAGTTTTTTGTACAAAGAAAGGAACTTAATGTATTACATTTGCCAAATTTACAAGAGGGGACACATAATTAAGAATTTGTCATAGACAGTGTTTTACAAAGTTTTTAAAGTTGCTCCAAACTCAGCGACTCACAAACCAGATTTTTTAAAGGGAGTCTGACTTTCCACCACCTCAAATATCCTCACGTGCAGGTTTTGCTCCAGAGGACAGAGATCTGATCTCAATGAGGATAACGAGACACAAATTCAAGAGTGGATCGTTTATTATTCAGATACAGATCTCATTTTGATACCAGGTGTAAAATGGCGTGTTAGTTGAGGACTCCACAATGACACTTACTGAGCTGATAATTTAATTCTGTTGTGGCTTCAATCCAGCCAATAATCGAGGATGTGAGTTTGTGATGCGGCCGTGTGTCTGTGCAGCCTCTCTCTCTGGGGCCTCAGCTGCTGCTGAAGTAGCTGACTGAGTGGATGACCTGATGAGCACACAGTTGATAATCCACCCTCAAGATGGTGAGACATGCGTTAGAGTCTAATTTCTGCGAAAAAAATGAGTAGTTCTGCAGTAAAAGCGCCCACCTCTGCCACATTGTTTCCATTAACAGTCCTCTCAGTGACCTCTCTCCACAAGGTTTTCACAAGATCTTGTAGGTTGGATTCAAGCATTTTTCCACTCATTGGTGCATTTTATCATCTAGTGACAACTATACATAGCAACCATTTTTCCTTGATCATGTTTTTTTTCTACTATCAAGTGATTCTTCAATACGTCCACTATTTGAACATACTCGTGCCTTTCTCCCCCTCTTCTCTTCTTCACCCCTCCCTCCTCAGAGAGCCGGTGTCCTGCTTCCCAGAGGACAGCATCTACGGCGTCTCTCCTCCGCAGGTCGACAGAGACAGCCGCGATGAGTTTGAGAGCCATGTGATGACGGGTCAGGGCCAGGTGAGGGGGCTGTGCAGGGACGACATGTTGATGTACAGGGAGTACGTCAAGAACAGATACATGTGAGACGCACGCGAACAGGACCTGGAGCTCTGTTGCCGACATGCAAATCCAGATGATCAGCTCCAATCCAGCACATGAGACAAGATTTGTTTCAAGACTTGGCTTTAAGATTTGTGTTTGTAGCTACAGGACAGCGCAAGAGATGTTTTCCAGTGTTTGGACTAAACTATGCAGGTTGATTTCTTTTTCTTTTTTTTATCAAAGTCATTTGTGTGTTTTAATAGCTTCAGGTGTTATGTCAATTTTTTATTATTATTATTATTATATGGTGCTTTTTATTTGTTCCTTGTGTTATTTTCCATCGATTAAATTTTAATTGCAACTCTTTTAAGAAAGTTTATTTAACTGTATGTACATTTTGAATATAAAAAAATGGTGTAAATTGCTTTGACTCTTACATGTTGGAACCATTAATATGATGGCAGGCCCAAAGATTATGATGACACTTCAGATGTGCAGGTTTCAAGTCATTTGAGAATCTGTTTAAAAAGCCATGATGATGATATACGTCGCTGTTTTTTATTTAATTGCTCAAAAACAATTCCAAACATTCATATAAAAAGTTAAATATGTACTAATAATATATAATAATATATATCCATGTAATTGGATTTTCCTTTTTTAGGGTTGTCATATTTTGCAGTATTTGATTAAAACTGAATTTTGTCCGTCTGCAGACAAAACACATCACTGATACTTTGATATTGTGGGTTTTATCAATCCCCTCTCTCAGTTTACATAACTGCACACTGATTAGTTTTGTATAAATGCATATCTGATTTGTCAGCTGATGTTGTTGTTGATGTGCACGATAGTTCTAAATTAAACCTTTATTTATAACCTGATGTGACAGATGTGATTGCTGCCGCCTTTAAGTAGTTTTCCACACTGCAATTTTGCTCCTCTACTTTCATGTCTATGCTCTTTTGTTCTCCACATTTTTTTTCTCCCTCATTCCCTTTTTGCACATTAATGCACACTGTTCACTTTTGTTCTGCCCATCACACTTTCTCTTTTCTCCCTCTCGCTCGCTCACTCTTTCAGCACCCAGCTTTCAGCCACAGGTGTCAGAAAATGTGAAATGTGATGAAGACTGCCTTTCCTGTAATCCACATTCAGTCAGCATACTGATTGACCACTGCTCTCTGCATCGGTGCCTCGTGAGCCGGAGGGCGGGTGGAGGGGTGGGAACAGAGGAGGGCTACTTCAGCATGTGATGTGTTCGACAACGGCTGGGGAATTAAAGAAAGATAACTTCTCCACCACATTTAAAATGGAATTAACTCAAGAGCAGCTGGAGAGGAGGGACTGTGTTGTGTGCATGGTCCATCTTGCATATATTCAAACCCTGCAGCACTATCATTATAATTGGTAAGTGCTCGAAGATGTTCAGAGTGCACTACAGATATCTGGAATACAATCCAGTAATGACACATCTCACCCAAAGTGAAGAGAGCCTCACATCTCAATCGTCCCCCTTTTGCCCCTTGAAAGCCTCTTAGCTGACTCAGAAGGCCTCTTGTACATTTCTACAGTGTTGGTTGTTAACTTGGTTGGTTATAAGAGAGGGATGTGGATCAAGCCAGGCTCCTTTTGTTCTTACCCTGGATGCTGCTCCTTGATTTCTGGTGGTGCTTTTCCAACCAATACATTAAACTCAACAGCAATCTATGGATCTCACACAAGGCCAGTTTTCTTGGATGTGAGTTGCAAGATTTTCGCATCACAACAGCTTTACACTTGTGCCTTGAGCCCTGGTCTCAGGATAGATCAGTACAACCCCGATTCCATAAAAGTTGGGATGATGTAAAACCTAAAAACCGAATGCAATCATTTGCAAACAAACTGTTTACCAACAGTAGTTTTGTGCGTGTGTGTTCCCAAGCCCATGTATTAAACTCCTTTATTCTGACAAAGTGGTGAACCTCTCTCCATCCTTGCTTGTGAACGACTGAGTCTTTCCAGGATGAACCTTTCATACCCAATCATGATACTATCACCTGTTACCAACGAACCTGTTTATCTGTGGAATGATCCAAACAGGTGTTTTTGGATCAGTCTACAACTTTCACAGTCTTTTGTTGCTGCTGTCCCAACTTGTTCGAAACATGTTGCTGCCGTCAGAAACAAAGTGAAGCAAAAAAGTGAAGCTCAGTCATTTAATGCCATTTTTCTTCATTTTATTTTGATTGATCAGAATTTGCCTTAAAAACTCAGTCAGTGCAACATAAAACTTTAATTGATGAGCATAAACTTGTCTTCAGGTTGTAAAAGTCCCCAAGTTCCCAAACAGTTGCTGCTTGTTGACATGAACCAAAAACTCACTGAAAATCATTTTAATCAAACTGTGGCTATGATTTTACCCCATGTGACGTAAAAAAGGCCTTTTGGCTGTTCAGATCAATCACTTTATCTGTGTTTACAACCAGTGCTTCATTTCTTAACACACCGTTTGAAACTAATTCGATCAGGACCATTAGCAATCAGCAAGTTTTTAGCAGATGTAATTATCATAAAATCGAGGTCACGATGACATCTGCAGCGAAGTAGTTGGAGGCGAGTGGGCTGGACACATTTATCAGATTATGTCATCATTTCTTTTGTGAGTGATCCACTTATTTTGTTTTCCAGGAGCGACAGTGTGTGTGTGCGTGTGCTTGAGTGGACAAAATTTCTTCAAGACAAGAAGTGGACGTTTGTAGGTAAATTGAGGTGTTACGTCTTAATGGTAACGGCGGACACATTTCATTTCCATTTTCCACCAACGCCTTCCTTCCTGTTGTCCAGTGTTTCATCATTTGTCCTCTAAAATCTAAGTTCATCTCCTATATTGTCTTCCATAACTATATTTTCTTTGTCTCTGCTGCTTCATTAGCGGCCCTTTTTCTCTGTGTGATGAGAGACATGCTTTTCCTGAGTAATGTATGTTTGTGTAGGAGCACGTGAGAGCACTCTTGAAAACAGGAGGGGGGCTGTAGGGATTGTTTCCCAAAAAGGGGCTGTTTTGACCGGGAAAGAGGTATTTTATGTAAGGCCCTGTTTTTCTCGTGTTTTTACTTCCTAATGGCAGGTGTCTCATTACACTGAAACCTCTCAGCACACACGGATGAATAACTGCATGTAGTCACTGATATTTTTGGGCAGCTCGCTCTCGGTTGTCCTCGCAAAAAATAGAATCAAGATTGAATGTTTATATGTGGCGCAGGCGGTGCAGAGCTTCTTTTTTTGGGGGGGAATTTAATTTATTTTGTTTGGTCCATCATAGAAAACAATCTGAAATGATTTTGAGGTGTATTTTTGGTCCTCTGTGTGGTTGGGTATCTGCCCGGCTCTGACATGAGTCACTAGGCACTTCATGTGACCGCTTAGCTTATGAATGAAGACAACCCCCTCTCCAGCCCCCGGTCCACCGACAAAAGGTGGCCAAACAGCTGTTGCCTGGAAACTAAAACTGGTTTCCATATTGCTGTGCTGCTTTGAATCTCCCCCTACTTCCCACTGCCTCTCAGCATGTCATCCATTGTTATATGACATTTAATTGGTACAACAGTTTTGGTAGCCATTACATTCTCTTAAAATTCAATCTTTGCATCGTTAATGTAGCTCTATTAAGCAATTTTGAAAATAAATGTCCTCCTTAATAAGTTGTTGTCTTCACCAGATTCTACTTCTCATTTCATTTAAAGCAAATGTTATGAAAGAAAAATAAATGTCAGATGATTTAATGGAAAAGACAAAAAGGGTGTAGGAAGATTTTTTTTTTTTAAGCAACAAGGTTTTAAATAACTAATCCGCCCTCCTCTGAGCAGTTGACTTTATCTCCACCTTAACTTTGTTATTTACGTCTGAAGCATTAACAATAAAAAGGAAAAAATAGTCTATTGTGCGTCACGCTGGAGTAATTGTTTCAATACAAAAGCAATTATTTGGCAAGTAATAAAATAAAACATAGGTGAGTTAGTCTATAAAAGGAAAATGGGAACAAAGATCTGAACTTTCAAAATGTGTCAAACAGAAGAAAGATGTAAAGAGTAACAGCAGTACTGTCAGTTCCTATTGGCTATAACAAGATGTTTGTCCCTGGACGGACATTTACTGAATCCTGTGTGTCGGCCAAGTGTGAGTCCCGGTGTGTGTCTGTGATTCTGTAACTTGTTGCAGGTATGCAGAACACACTGTGCTTTAAAACTCATCAGAGTGAGTAGGATCTGTTTTCTGCAAGGTGGGAAAGTAGTTGTTCAGGGAATACATGCATGTACACACAGTCCTGTAGTTAACTCGTGCAGGGGTTCAAGGCAGAAAATGGCCTTTTCTAGAAGCAAATGTGAAACATTATTGGAATAAAACTCAGCAGTTCTAGTGGTTGCAAATGAGAAAAAAATGCATTACAATAAGACTAAAGGTGCTGAATTAATACAGCAACAATAAAAGCACAAAAGTTTACCAGTTACATTGTCTCTCTGTAACAGAATATGTAAAGAAGAAACAATCACCAGTGAAAGAATCAGTACAACACAGTGATTGGCCCCACAGTAAATTCACTTAACATTAAAGTAATCACAGAATAAGACTAGTCAGCGTTAGGGTCAGAAGACTAAGACTAGTCTAGTTCAGCTGAAGCAAATCTGCAACGACAACAGCTCTGTGACACCGTAGACCCAACAGTGCCTTGAGTTTAAGTGTAATGTCACTTTGCTAATGTGCTCACAAAGCCTGACTGTTAAGCACATATTTAACATGACTTTCATTGCAATCCATCTTTAATATTTGTCCTGATAATCCAGTCTGGACCAAAGTTAGCATGGCTTGAAACTCAATTTACATCTCGAATTACATACTCAAAAAGCAATAATTAATGGATCACCTATAGAGATCAAAGTGCTGGTGGCAGAGATAGTAGATAAAGATATTCGAAGGCTGGTGTTTATTTCTGCCAATAATCAATACTGCCCACTGATAAAAACCACGTCGAAGCTTTTGAGAATTTCACTCCTGGCTGTCAGAAAGAAAGCAGCAGGAGACACTGACACTCTCCAGGGAAACCACACTCTTGAATCTGGGTGAAATTAAGGAGGCGTTCCCACCTGTTCAGTGTGAAACTCTGGTGAACCTTTAATCTGCTCATTTAAAAAAAAAAAAGCGCATGGATGACTGTGCAGCAAACTCAGGCTCAGTTCTGATGTTAATGCGGATCTGAAGGCTGATAGTGGCACTTTTATTGGATTTCATATTGAAGCTGAGTGATACTTGAAACTAGCAGGTGTTAAAAACAACTTGACCCCACCTCTTCTGATATTAGTATAAAACTATAATATATTATAATATATATATTAGTATGAAATGTCACTTACATCTAAAGGTGTAGGGCTCATTATTTACATTTTATCTCTCGATATTCATGATGCTTATACCAGGAACCTCATGTGTTGGCTTTCGCACCAGCTCATCACCAGTTTGCCTGCAATCAAATTCGTCCCAGGAGAGAAGTGTTGGCAGAAGGAAGAAGAGCTTCAACTGCTTAGTGAAGAAGGGCTGAGAGAGAGAGAGAGAGAGAGAAAGAGAGAGAGAGATAGACTTGATGCCAGTCTTGATGCCAGGGAGAGACTGGCATCAAATCTCTCTCTGTTCACCCATTTCTCTCTCTCTCTCTCTCTCTCTGTCTTTCTCTCTCTTTCTGTCTTTCTCTCTCTTTCTGTCTTTCTGTCTAAAGAGAGAGAGAGAGAGACCTAATGCCAGTCTCGATGCCAGAGAGAGACTGGCATCAAGTCTCTCTCTCTCTCTCTCTCTCCTTCCCCCCCTCTCTCTCTTTCTTTCTCTCTCCCCTCTCTCTCTCTTTGTCTCTCTCTCTCTCTCTCTCTCTCTTTCTCTCTCCTCTCTCTCTCTCTCTCTCTCTCTCTCTCCTCTCTCTCTCTTTCTCCCCCTCTCTCTCTCTCTCTCTCTCTCTCCCTCTCTCTGCCCTGACGTCAGGCAGGTTTAAAGCTCTCCTCTCGTGTCTCCGCTCGGATCCCCTCTCCTCCTCCTCCTCCTCCTCCTCGTCAACGTTCACCTTCCTCACTGAGCTGAACACCAGCCAATGCTTCACACCACTCCTGCCCTCAGTGTCTGTCCCACACGTGGGAAGCACAACAAAATCAAGGGCTTCACCTGAGAGGGTCCACAGGAGCCGGAAAACGAGGGGGAACAATCCCTACATCCTTTTTTGATTTTTGATTTTTGACAGTTTCCCATCAGGACGAGGGGCTCTGATTTCAGCTCATAGCCTTTTGTCACTGAGGTAGGTGCTCTAAACTTTTCAGAAATCCTCTTCTTGGTTGGACAATTGTTAAAAGCAGAGTAATGATAATAAGTAATGGTGTAAAATAGATAAATACAGCAAGACATATTACCAGGAATCTTACTCCTTAGTGGATGAAAAAAATGCTAATATTTATATAGATAAGCTTCACACTGTCTGTAATTCTTTATAAAACTATTAAAACTCATTAGCAGATGGAGTTAGATCAAGAAACTGATGATGTGAAAGGTGTTTTGCTGGTTGTTTTCTGTGGAGAGTTGCTGTGATTTCAGCACCTCGGACAGCTCCTATAACTTTTACAGGAAAATCCACCTTAAAGCTGCATTTCAATTGTGCCATGCCGCTGGTTTTGGATGGTAAAGTCAATATCTATCAGACGGCTGTTCGATTAAGGTCAATAAACAGAGCTTTTGAAAGTTGAATTCATCTTGTTTGTCCTTGAACAGGATGAGTTTTGTTGGAGATGTTGCATCTAGATGAGCTGAATGCAGGGCTTTTGTGTGTGAAGTGCAGTATTTACTCAGTCACAGATTTGAAGGTGAATCCATCATCCATCACTACAGTCTGTTTCTCTGCTGTGCAACTTAAATTCATAAATGAAAAGTAAGCTGTGCAGTAGATACTATAAAAAAAATGACCAAAAAAAAATCTGTTTTTGAATTTTCTCTTTAACTTTTGCACGTTTCTTGCAACATTTTTTTCTACAAATGAAATCTGAACCTACAACTGCTCTGATCTTATTTCACTTTATCATACTGTCATTATTGAGCAGTTTTATGCCTTTTTTCATATGAACTTTTGCATTGTTTTGGCACTTGTATTTCAGAGAGTAAATAGATTTGAGTTTAAACTTCACTTGTAGACAAAGGCAAGCAAACACCCTCCACATGTGTCACTGAGCATGATGCTGAAAACTTCCCAACTCCACTAGTGCTGTCATGTAACATCTCTGACTTTTGACATCTGAAAAAGAGAATTTCCCTTCACATGATCATTAACAAACCAATCTACATGTTCTTCTGCTGCCTGCAGGACAAAAGGACGACAGCGTGGAGACATGAACGAGTCGCTGGTGGTGAACGACTCCTCTGCGAGCCCTGGGGCTGGAGAGGCTCTCCTCCCGTGGATGGAGGCTGATTCTCCAGAGCACAACGGCAGCCTGGAGTTCTCCACCGCCCCGTTAGAGTTCCCCATCAACCCGTGGGACATTATGCTCTGCATGTCGGGCACGGTCATCGCCTGTGAAAACGCCATAGTTGTAGCAATCATCTTCTACACGCCGACACTAAGGACTCCCATGTTTGTGCTGATTGGCAGCCTGGCCACGGCGGACCTGCTCGCCGGCATGGGATTAATCCTGAACTTTGTGTTTCAGTACGTGATCTCCTCTGAGACTATCAGCCTTATCACTGTCGGCTTCCTGGTGGCCTCCTTCACTGCGTCCATCAGCAGCCTTTTAGCCATAACAGTGGACCGTTACTTCTCCCTCTACAACGCTCTGACATACTTCTCAGAGAAGACGCTGCAGTACGTCCACCTGATGCTGCTGGGGACCTGGGGGGTGTCTCTGTTCCTGGGCTTGCTGCCGGTGCTCGGCTGGAACTGCCTGGATGAGCCGGCCTCCTGCAGCATCGTTCGACCTTTGACCCGGAGCAACCTCACCCTCCTGGCCACCTCCTTCTTTGCCATCTTCGTGCTCATGCTGACCCTCTACTTCAAGATTTGTAAGATCGTGTGCCACCACGCCCACCAGATCGCCCTCCAGCAGCACTTTTTCGCCACGTCGCACTACGTGGCCACCAAGAAGGGGGTCTCCACTCTGGCCATCATCTTGGGGACATTTGGCGCCAGCTGGCTGCCCTTCGCCATCTACTGCCTGGTAGGTGAGAGGGAGTATCCGTCAGTGTACACCTACGCTACGCTGCTGCCAGCCACCTACAACTCCATGATCAACCCCATCATCTACGCCTACAGGAACGCAGAGATCCAGCGCTCCATCTACATGCTTCTCTGCGGCTGCTTTCAGGCCAACAAGGCCTACCGGTCCAGGTCACCAAGCGAAGTCTGAAAAGGCGCTAGGGCTCTTTTTGTGAGCGTAGGTGCGTGTGTGTGAGTGTGTGTGTGAGAAAAGAGAGAGCAAAAAGACAAACCATCCTGTGACCAGTGACAATCTGCTTACAATTGACAGTGAATGCTTTACAAACACAAACAGGGGTGCGATGCTAGAAATGTGTCTCTCATGCATACTGTATCTGCACTTTACGACGTCTCAACACAAGCTAGGATGAGATTTTTTTGGAAATGCTGTGAACAAGAAAAACTTCTGTGAAAAAGACAAAACAAACCTGTGAATGTACTTAAATGAGAAAAGGAATGGAAAATCTTGCACTTTAGTCCGTGTTATTTTGGAAATGCCAAAGCAGTATTGTATAGCCCTTACTGTGTTTAAATGTTTGAACTTGTGAGTGCCGTGTGCCATTTTTCTATTTTGTATGGTATTTGTCTTTGATGTACATTTTCTACAAGAGGAATAAAGGAATAAATCCAGCTGGGGCTCCGTCACGTGTCTTTACTGTAGTGGGTTTCATTGAAGGAGTCCTTGTGTTACGCCTGACTTGTTTTCATTTTTTACATCCTCTTCACCTCGTTCCAGCCTCCTCCTCTTCCTCCCGCAGAGTGCAGGCAGGTCTGTTTGAAGAGACTAATGGCACACTGAGAAAGCAAGTACCGTGGCCCGGAAAATAGCTTCAATTTACACCTAGACACATTCGAATCCTGTTTGCTCAGTCTGTGCGTGTCGTGCGTGTGAGTGTGTGTGTGTGTGAAAGAGAGGGAGTGACATATATATAGAGATACCACAAACGTGTGAAAACATGTTCCATGTGCTCAGCAGCGCTCAGGATGAGCAGGTGTAATCTGACCCAATGCACCCATCTATCAAAGCTGAACAAGTCAAATGAGCATTTGCATTTTTTATGCACTTCACTATTTATGTAACTCCTTATTAACTTTAGTATATGGCTGCACTGATAAGATATGATGTACTCTGCCGCGTAAGAGCAGGACATGAAAAAAGTTGTTTGGACTGTTGCCTTATCTCTCTTTGTCTCATCAACATCTGCAATTAGAGCTCAGGAGGGAAGCGGCCGCAGGCACGTGTAGGTGTGTGTGACAGAGTGTGAAGAGCGGTGATAATAAGTCTGTCTGCTCTCCCCCGTCAGCTGCTGTACAGACTCTGAATGAACCTGGCAGCTTCAGCGGCCACAAACACAGCGGTTTATCTGCCGGGCTGTTTAGTCAGGTAGTGGCCGAGGGCATCAGAGAGTCACACGGGGACGAGGAGGCCTGCAGGTGTGTTTGGATACATGGACAGATGTCTCGTCCTTGTAAAAGTTTTTACATGCCAATCTGTCATTGCTTTTATAGAATGACATCAGCAAATGTTCAATGAATGTTTCATTTTCAGAATATGAGATTATATAAACCAACATTAAGTATCCCCCATTAATAATATGTATTAATTAACAGTTAAAATGGACGCCAGGAAAGATGTTACGTGATTCTTGGAGTTTGAAGAACATCCATCCTGAATGTGAAAACAAGTTTCATGTGCTCTCAAAAGACAAAGACATTAGTTGGAATGATTCCATTTAGCCGCTTCAGTTTCAGGGTCCTGGTGTCGTGTCTGCTGGCTCACCGTTACACTGTCATGATACTACAGAGGCATTGTTACTGTTATTAGTAACATCTTAGCTTTTTCTACAACCCTGATTCTAAAGAAGATGGAACACTGTGTAAAACATAATTAAAACCAGAATACAATCATTTGCAAACAGTTTTAGAAAGTGTCCCTGAGCCCATGTATTAATCTCCTTCATACAATCATGTGTTTGACAAAGTGTTGAACCTCTCTCCATCCTCGCTTGTGAACGACTCAGTCTTTCCAGGATGAACCTTTCATACCCAATCATGATCCTATCACCTGTTTCCAATGAACCAGTTTACCTGTGGAATGATCCAAACAGGTGTTTTTGGATCAGTCCACAACTTTCACAGTCTTTTGTTGCTCCTGTCCCAACTTGTTTGAAACATGTTGCTGCCATCAAATTCAGAATAAACAGATATTTATAAAAATCGTAAAAGTTGATGAGGTCAAACATTAAATATATTGTCTTTGTACTGTTGTCAGTTGAGTATACGTCAAAAAGGAGACCTTTTTTTTTACCTTTTACACAGCGTCCCAACTTTTTTCAAATGAGGGTTGTACTATGAGAAAGGCCTATTTGTCAGTGTTTGATTTAAACACAACTTTAAATCTGCTTGAAAAAGAAATTAAGTTAGCACAGACATTTATCTAACAACTACAGACTCCCTACAAGGCCACAGAGGAAATACTTTGTGCATTCTCTTTCGCTCGCCCTTGCTTGTCCTTTGCAGCAGCGTCTCTCCACTCCCTCGCAAACTGTCTTAGAGTCCCTTTGTAATTATGTTCCCACACAATACTTGCAATCCCTCTGAGTCATGTTTTCATATTTTAACATTGTGCAGCACCCAGCTGTAACCTACTGATGCCAACTTGGTGAATCCTGTTTTGAACATAGCCTACGTATCCTGACGATGCCATCGCTTCATTAGCATGGTTATGTAATTACCGAAAAATGAAAAATGAAACTCACACGTACGGTTGAATGTATTGTAAATGGAGGCACAGTAAATACGTAGTGTATGTATACTGACATGAATCAGAGGGGATGTATATACATAAATGCAGAATATAATAAGCAGCACAAATTTTTATATCATCCATAATAAAGCAGCTGTACAGCAAGAGATGCATCTTCTTACATACTAAATTTGCTACACTTGAAACCTGATTATATGAAATTAGTTAAGATATGTGTCGAAATGTTTCCTTCAATGTCACAAACAGTTGCTTTTCTACAGTATTTCTTATGGAGCTTTCGATCAGATTTAGGTCCAGAACAGACAGAGAAAGCACCTTTACAGAAGATAATGAAGCAGGGTCCCTCCTTGTCATGCTGTGTTCACAGTAACAAGTGTGTTCACTTCAGCTGGACTGAAAAGTGGACTTTTTTTAATAACTCGTGTTTTCCTCCACTGGACACACATCACGTCTCAGCAAGCTCTCACAAAGCAGCAAAATAAATGTCAATGCAATTGCTCCTCATGCGGACCATCAGCTGTAATAATCTCCAGTTTGAAAGCTGCCCTCGGTCGGTTTCAGGCTGATCACAAAGTTGGGGAAAGGTGAGGGGTGCTGGAGGCCACTAATGGACTGCACGCTGAGCGCTGGGAGCCGTGAGAGCGAGTGATGTTTGTTCACCTTGTTTTTTTTTCTCCTCCTCAACAGATGTTGCTTTTGGTCCCTCGCCAGAGCAGCCAACCTGTTTGTACACAGGCCTCATAGAGTTAACTTGTGGCAATATGCTACAGTACACGGTGTCATATTTTTAATGTGCGCTGGTGAAGCTTATTGGATTAGAGATAGAGGATATAAGCTTTACGTCTTAGTCTAATTTAGTTTGCCTTTCCCACCCTTTTGTAAAGAAGGTGGGTTTGTTTTCTTTGGAGATTTTCTCCGGACAATGATGGCAACCTCTGATTGGAAAATGTTGATGAACCATCGTAGATTTACTGTACACTGAGAGTAAACAGTACAGCTGCAGGGTGGGACACAAAACAAAGAGCTGAAAGATGCTAAAATGCAATATAGAGCTGAGGAGAACTGTGTTACATTAGATCCATTGCTACTATAAACATATTGATTATAGCATGTTTAACATTTTTGGAGTTTGACCTAGGGACTAAAATCAGGATATCTTGACCTGTGCTGCATCAATTTTGACCATTTCCAAATCTGTCTCCTGTGATTCCACCAACTGTGTGCAACTGCAATCCTGCATTGCCTCTTTTGACAAACAGGTCTGGTTCAAGCTCTCATGCACCATCAGTTGATTGTGCACCCATCGACCAATCCATGTCTTGGTTACACAACACTTGGGATGTAACATGTTGCTTGTTGAGTCACAAACACGATGTGTGGCGACAGTTATTGGAGCCAAAGATGGTCCCACACACGTCTCAATGTCTTTTTTTTTCTCTCCTGGTTTCTGTGTAACATCACACCTGTGGGTGCCCAACACAACTTCACACCTAAAGGGGGAGATCATAAAACATTTTACTTTTCTTTTTGGCTCCACACATGTACTCTTATTTGCTTATATCGTTGTATCTATTGACATCGCTCGAGCCTGATTACAGAAGCAAGGATTACATTTCAGCAGTGTCAGGAATGCACGTCTGATATAAGTCTAATAACAGCTTATTTAATAAAGAAAACATCATTAGATAGATTTATAAGTCTGCGTCATCTCAACGGCTAAGTGGACTGTTTATTCTTGCAGAGGTTGATATTAACGACAGTGAAATTCGCCTGTATTCCTTTCACTTTGATATCACATCCATTAGACTAAATAGGGGCTGGTAGCAGTGTTTGAATTATGTAATGCTTGATCAGTGCAGACCTGAGCAGCTTTCCAGGCAATTACCAAAGTACACAGTCGAATGATTCCCTCATTAATAATATTAATTACAGTGGTGTAGCAAATGCTCTCCATAGAAACATTATTATTACTCAGTTAGCCATTAGCTCGATGGAAAAGGCTTTTGGTGTTATTGATTATGTAATCGCACAAATTGCAGGTTTTTGCTCCCCTCCCGGGCTGTCGTTTCATATTCAGACCAAGGTTGTGTGACAGGAATGTTCAAGGTACAGGTGGTACTCAGAAAGACGCAGAAATATCATTGGTGGTATTCATTTCTGATCTTCCACCTCATGGAGAGTGCAGTGGTATCCAGGGCTATCACACACACACACACACACACACACACACACACACACACACACACACACACCAGCACAGACACAAACACGTTTTATCTCTCGGAAAAGCGGAGGCGGGCTCACATCGGCAACATAAAATCTGCTTTGCAATAAAAGTTAGCGTCATTTGCCTCTGTCCCTCTGCCTGCGGCCTGTTCAAACAAAAATGTGTGTGTGTGTGTCTGTGAGAGCGTGTGTGTGCACGTGTTGGCACAGGCTTGTACTGTATGAGTGTGCTTGTTAGTAGCCTGGCACCTACCAGGATTCGTCATTGGTAGTTTACCAGATTGTGGGTGGGTGTACGGTGCATGTGCTGCCTGTATGCTGTCTGTTTTGTGTACTGTATACGCTGCCTGCATGCTGTGTCAAGGTGTGTGTGTGTGTGTTTAGACCAGCCCTAAACCAGGCCCAGGGGACATTAGCTCCTCTCCCCTAGGCTTCTCAGAAAAACAGTGTGTGACATGGCAAATGTGAGTGAGAGATATTTTTCAAGGTACAACAAGCTTAATAAGCTTTGTGGACAGAAGCACACTGTTTAATTATGTTCACTTTAGAAGTTAAAGCATGAAAAGGACAGAATGACCCTTCTTTATGGAGACACATTTATAGAAGTTAAAAAGCTGTTTTTACCTCATTTCAAAGTTAACATTTCTGGGCAGATTCAAATCAATTCAAAGTTTTGTTGTTTAAGGGTGAAATGTAACTGTATGTGAATATCATTATCATCACTTATGAATATCATCATAAACATTGTCAGGCGTATCAGTCTAGAGGCTCTAAATTAATATGCGCTACATAGATCTACATAGGTCTTTATATAACCTGAAATATGGCAGTGAAGATCATAAGGTTTCATAATACAGTTTAAAATAATGACAGAATTAAAACCCCCACTTTAACCACAGCACCATGTGACCAGTCAGCTCTGTACAGGACATCCTGTGTTACCAGGTGAATGGACCAACAGGAGGTTACCTGGACCTGCACCTGTGGATTAAGTCCAGGTCCTTCTGAACGGTCCTCGCAGAATAGATGAGGTCACGCTTTAAAGAGAAAAAGAGGGAGGGAAGGAAAGTCTTTTGTCATGCTCATGGTTTCATAACTGAAAGAGAGGAAGGGTTATAGTGATTCCATGATATTAGACAAACTGTGTATGTTTGTGCTTGTCCAGTGAGATATTTAGAAAATCAAGTAAGAAGGAGCCAATCAAATACATTATGGCTCAATATAGACCCTTTATCCCCTGTATAGCTTCCATTACTACAAGGTCAAATTGAGCAAAACCAACTATTTAAAAATGCCCAGCTCTCTCTCTCTTTCACAAGTTCATTAAGACAACGGAGGCAAAGAGAGAAAGTATCATACTGCAATGTGCTTTAATACTTTCCAGTGTATTAGGTCAGTTTGACCTGAAAGATGATGAGAGGGTTAAGAAGGTGGATAAAACTGGTGAGATTCAATGTGTAACTTTTGTTGCACGACTGAATGTGGCTGCATCCAGTTCACTTACTGTCTGACACTTGTACAGGTCAGGTTCTCCATTACTCACTCCTTCATTCACTCTCATTGCCTGCCATCGGCTTTCCTCGTCCGGACAATAGAGACAAGTGCAAACTTGATAACCCGGCGGCTCGACTCTTAAGATGCACTTCTGCAACAAATGAACTCTCCTCCATGTCACCAGTCACTCTCCAGTATCCCCCCTCTACTCGACTCCGCTCTTGTCGAGAAACACCTATTTACTTAATAGGAGATTCATCACCACTCTGACTCCAGCGAAGATGACTAATGTAGAAATTAGGTGCAGAGAGGATCAATTCAGTCAGGACCGGCCTCAATACTCAGAAATATGACTTGCATTATTATCTGGGCATGATGACTGAACTCCTTACTGTTAGGTGCTTTTCAATTCTGAAGATAATGAGCTTAAGATCTGCTTTTACACGTCACTGAGGATGACAGCTGGGGTAATGCATAAAGAGCAATTGTGTAAATGTGGCAAGATCACGAGATGGAGGGATTTAAATAATGGTAAGTTCATGTGACCACAAGTAGACAACACCTCTAAAATCCAAAGCTAGTGGTGCTGAAATCAGAATATTGCACAATTTTGAGGGTTTTTTAAATTTTACGATGCTACTTTTTTCTTTACTGTAGATGCAAATTAAGATTTTAGACAAAACATTAAACCTCTTATAAAACATGATGTATTAGTATAGACTAAACTACAGCACATGTGAAACAGTTAAAATGATATCTTTGACAAACAAGAGTAAAATGCTGCTACACATACCTCAGTAATATTTAATGCAATAAATAACACTGACAGAAGCCATTTTACTGCATAATGTGAACTTTACATTTTACTTGTAAAATCAAACTCTGTTTGATTGTAACAGAGCATTTGTTCTTGCAGTATTCCTTCCTAATGTTCTGGCCCTGAAAACACATGTAGCCAGACAGGTATGTGTAAAGATGTATAAACAGCGTACACACATATTAAATTCAACTGAAATATGACCAAATATTTGATTAAAAAAACCTTCTGATGTAATACGGCTCAAGTGAACTGGTCAAGAAGGGCAGCAGGGGAGGTTGAGCACCTGAAGAGATGACCGAACAACTGTTGCAAAACTTGTACATGACATCTGACCTGAGTGCAGACACTGAACCTCCACCTGCGGCGGGCGAGCTCAAACATCCTTCTGCTTCACAGTCGAAAGGATTCAAAGTGACAGCTGGCATTTTGGTGCTCAGACAGACCTCTTTTCAAACTGTTTTGTAAGTACGCCGTGTCATGAAAAGCACACAGGGTCAGATCTGACTGTACAGGACAACATACTCAAGCAAAAGGACAGTTACTTTCATAGCAAGTGACCAAAAGTGAGATTAATTCACAGAAAGTCCACAATATGTTTTTATAATTGTTTTATTGTAAATGAGAAATCCCAGTTAACATTAGTATATTTAAGAGTAAATATTTCAAAAGTCAAGTCCAGAATTGAACAAAAGCACTAAATAACAGTGTTTATTATCATTCAGACTAACTGTTCCTGATCAAATTTGAAGCGCACATTTGAAATGATTTTAAATGAGCAACAATATCAGACACAACATGGAAATGAGTATTTACATTTATCCAGTGGTGATGATTATCATTTAAGTCCCACAGAAGTGTTGCATAATGGGCTTGTTTACATTTGTTTTATCTGGGGATGAGAGATTGAGAGTGTGTAGGCGTGACGTGGGCTGTGTTGGTGATACTACAGTGTGTAGGTGGGAGGGCAAGCAAACAACTATTTGCCTGGATGTCCTGTCTTACATTTAACTGCATTAGCATCACAAGCAAACATGTCCACTGTGCATCCAAAGCAAGGAATCAGAAAATATTTTAACGCCATGAAAAGACATGAAGCCAACAACTGATCAAACTAACAGGTGTTGTCTATGTGGGAAAAGCCTGATGTTGCTTATTTCTCTGCTCCTTTGTTGTCATATTTAATAATTAACAAATATTTAAAAAAAAAACACATTCAGGGCTGAAAACCACAGCCAGGGAAAGTTTGACTGGATTGGATTTGTTGGCAAGAAGAAAGTTATAGAATTTTGCCGGCAGTGTTGGAGGAAGTAGTCAGATTTTTTTTTTTTTACTTAAGTAAAAATACTACAGAGCAGAAATACTCTGTTACAAGTAAAAGTCTAATTTACTTCAGTAAAAGTACACAAGTATGAGCATCAAAAGTATACTTCACGTATCAAAAGTAAAAGTACTAATTTTGAAGAAGAAGAAGGCCCATTTCACAGTAACATATATTACATTATTGGATTATGTCTTCATATATAAGGAACCTTTAAATCAGCTGAATTGCACCAAAGCTGAAAACTGCACAGGGTTTTAGAAAAAGTAGAAAAGGTGGACTGACTAAAAATATAATGAAAAACCTGTTACAGGGAATCACTGCACACTTTTACAATAAGACTGCAAATTATTCCAATCAAATTCACCTCAAAACCTGAAGATATGCTTTTGTTTGTCAGTCTAGGAGAAGGGTTAGATGACAAGAAATGTTTCTCAGACTAGAATAGTGACAGATAATGGGAAACAAGTCATTGATTTACCATGTTCACACACTTTCTCCGTAATTGCATGACACGTTTTGACCAGGGGAGTCTAAGTGACCACCATTATTTCTCCACTTACATCCATTTCAGTCCTGTCTTTAAGAGAGTCATTATAGACAAAGCAATGAGAATCAATATCTATCTGTCCTTTAGCGCCATACTGTTCACGCCATAACTATGTCACTGGGTGAAAACCTCCTCTGTATCTTTCTGGTTCCTTAACATGTAAAATCTTCTGTTGTATTATTCGTTGTTCTAGTTTGATGTTTTAGGACGAAATCACAAATCAACAAATGACACATCCAGTTATGAAAAATTTGGATCTCCATTAAAGCTGAGTCATGTAATGACTTTAGAAAAAAATAAAAGTTCACATTTTTTTATACTAATGCACCACAGATAATAAACCCATAAACAACAAACAACATATATGCTTCAAAAATTGATATATTTATTAGACATATTCCATTATAAGGACAAACAATTATCATGCCCTCATTCTTCATGTATATATTTAAAAAACTGTGAACATGTTGGAGCTTTTATTAGCAGATGTGTGAGTATCAAAACATTCTTCAGGTTCTCTATTTGCTGTAATGACAAAAAATACTGTTCAAATATTTTCATCCATCTGACTGCACATGAGATATGTGTATACTGTATTATCACATATAATTTATTCATATGTGACTCAAAAGACAAAAGCAGACTTCATTGGCACCATTTGATGAAACAGCTCTTTGATATATTGCATAAAATACAGCAATATTACACTGGCTTGTTTGTGGCATAAGGCAAACTTTATATGTAATCAGCTATTTAGGTGAACAATGGTTACACTGTGAGTATATACAAGTTAGAGATAAGAGCTCATATGTGTCAAAAAACTTTACTGAGTCGCAGGTGATACCATCCTGTGTTACCTGCAGTAGTGTAGAAATGTCATTTGTGGGTTGGGATTATTATGGGGTGACCAAGAAGCAAGTCACATACTGATGCACATTCACTTTTGTCCCTTGACATTCTTAAAACAGCAACTCTGCAGTCCAAGAAGCTCTGCTGATGTTCTGACTCTGCAGGATGAACCCAGCATGATGACCAGAGGGGATAAAGAAAATGGCAATGATGCCATCTAGCGGCAGAGCTGGAGTATTTCATCAGCACAGCTCTTAAAGCTTTCCAATGTATTTAATACCCATGTCCTCTTGTTTTAACTCATGACAACATTGTCCTGAGGTCGTTTCTATTAAGACCATTACAGTAGGTCCCTTTCAGATACCAGGTGGTATCATGAGTCCTCTTCATTGCAAAAAAAGACATAGTAGAAGAGAGCGCTGATAACCAGCAGAGCGACGGAGAGCAGCATGTTCTTCCGATTCTCTCCTCTTAATGTCTCCAGCTCCTTGTCTAGAAAAGAAAAACAAAAGTGATATGAAGGCAGCAATGTGTGACAGAATTAAATTGATAATCTCATAAAGGAAGACCTGCAACTGCTCCATCATGGCCTGATGGAATATTTCACCACCTTTCTGTGACTTTCAACTTTGATCACTTCTATGACTTAAAAATGCAGTCCTTAATGTTATTATAAGTTATTATATGTGACTATATAAATGGTAAATGGACTGCATTCATGGAGTCATTCACCTACTAAAACACACAAAATCACACACCAGTGCAACACACCCATGCGAGGTGGCGGTTTGTTCATAGGCAGCGACTTCAAATGAGGGTTGAATTGATGCAACTGGACTTGATTGTAGATACTTGAAGACGTTTTGCTTCGCATCCAAGAATCTTCTCCGGGTCTTCTTCGGTTCATTGGGAGCTATTTTAGGCTCAGTGTCTTACTCCATGGACATGTAGACAGAGGGGTCTGTTGTAATGTCTGTGTGAATAAGCATTTGATTGATATGGACTCACCTAGCTTTTGCACCCTCTCATTCATGATCTCCATTTCATCTTCTAGTTCCTGCCTGTGGATCAGAGAGGATGAGATGAACAGGCCCATTAGGAAGATATTTATTCTCTGGACAAGCCACAAACTGAGACAGTCATTCTTTAGCTTTTACCCTTGACAGTAGAAACTGACAACAGCTAATGAGGTGTTGATAGAAAGTGGGATTTCTAGCTGTCACAGTCTCCACCATCATCCTCATCTTCCTCACCTCTCCTTCTCAGAGAGCTTCTCCTTTCTGCTCCTGAACTCCGCCCTCTCCAGGTTGTTTTGACAATGTGCCTTCCGCTCCTCCAAACGGTCAATCTGCAATATTTACGGGTGAAATATAAAAGGAAGTTTAGCTAGATTAAACAACATTAAACGAGAGAGTTGGCAGACATGAATGAATGAATGGAACTAGATGATGTTAACAAGCTATAACAGGCTAAAGCGCTTATCTACCGGCTAAGCTAACTAATAGCTAAAGGCAACATCTTACCTCAGTGGCAACACTGATTTTCTCTCGTCTTTTATCCTTCAATTTAGTCATTTTGTGATATAACTCACTATTAACAGTCTGACTGAGGTGGATAAACTGTGACTATGCGGAAGTGTTTTTCTTCTTCGCAGCGTCACGTTTTTTTCCTCCCAGCGCATCGCCCCTCAGAGCCTTTGCTGCCCCCTGTCGGTGCAGCTAAATTTACCAATTACCGGTAAATCAACAACACGTGTTGGCTGAAGTCGCGTCTTTCTGCAGCAGTTTAGGTAAAATACACTCGTGATGTTTCACATTAAGACATTAAATAATGTAGTTTCAACAACATTGAACTGAATTCTCACTTTGAATTAGAAATAAGAAAGAAATATCTAGACTATTACTAATGACTACTCCCATTTCTCTACCACTATGACTACTCCCAGGCTGAAGCTGCCATTCACCTCCTCCTCCTCCTCCTCCTCTTCTTCAGACAGGTGAGCAGAGTTGAGAGAGCTGTTGTTGACCTTTGTTAATCGGATTATATGACCTCAGAGGACAACACATGATCAGCTGAGAAGGGAAGAGAGGAGGATATTCATTCTAGTCTCTACTGACTCCTTTTCTTTAAAGGAAAAAAAAATGCCTCTCTTTATAAACAGGGACCAAATATTTGCACATCAGGTGCATCTGCTGGAGCACAAACTGAGGGTGAGACAGACTTTCCATTCATTTAATTCATTACAGATTGTGTGCATTAGACTTGTGTCTTATCCACGGGTGTTTTCCAAATGACTATTTAATATAATGCTCAGACTGTTTCTTATGTCTTTTATAATATTTCACTGTGTTTTCAGAGTAAAGAGGAGCGAATACTAGAACTGGAGACAGAGAATGCCATTCTTCATTTAAGACTTGCCGAGGTAAGAAGATTTCTGCCATTCATTGATTACAGGCTTAAACTTCAGGCCTCCCTGATTATTCTATTCTATTCTAGATGAGCGTGAGACTATTATATTTATTCCTTCACCTGCTGAGTTGCTCGTGTGGGTTTTTGTGTGTTCTTCTGAATGACTTGTTGTAGACGCTTGGCTCGAAGTCAACAGGTTCTTACACCTCTGTAAATGCTCTGGAAGCTGGATCAACTTTACTTGAATGTGTCTCCAAGAGTTGATGATAATTATAACTGTATGGATACAAATATTGTGGAGACCATTGAGTGAACACCTGAATGGGACAGAAGCTTGATACTGTCTGATAAAGAAGCCAACACATAGCAGACGTTTAATAATTTCACCTACATGATTTATTTTCCATATTTCCAACAAGACACATTTTTAGTAGACCGGCGGATGGTTCCTTATACTGTACATTATGTTATATTATGAGAATATAGACACAAAAATCATCCCACTATGACTGTCCCTGCTTAATGCTAATACTCCAACACAGACTAGTTGTAAGCAGGCAACTAGTATTACTGAAATTAATATGTCTAATTGGTATGCATTTTTAACTGTAGACATTTTGACATCATGTAATTTATACCATTAATTAAAGGGTCCTGATACTGTGCATGTTTGCTCACAGCCATATCTTGTAGGAGCAGATAAAGTGAACAGCATTAGTGTAATTGATTACACCTGTGCTTTCTGTACTCTGGCCATTAAAACACTAATTAACATTAAAGCACTTTCAGGTGAGCAGCCATCACTTGCATTTAAAATTGAACCGTCTGAAGCTGTTCATAACTGTATATTCACCTCCAGTAGAAGACCCTAGAACACGGAATAATACGATTTCTGAGCATTTAGCATCAGAGCTGTTAGTGTACAGATTTTTGGGATGAGGATAGTTCACACTGGAGCAAATTGTCTTTCAGGGAAATTTGTCGGTTTCTCTCTTCTTAACTACTCAATTGTGGACAAACAAACCAGCCTTAAAAAAACTCATGTATTGTGTTAAAATGGGGGCGGCTGTGCTCAGGAGGTAGAGCAGTTGTCTGCCCCTGCAGTGTGCATGTCGAAGTGTCCTTGGGCAAAATACTGAACCTCAAATGGCTTCTGATCCCCATCTATGTGTATGCATCCAATGTATGCATGTGTGTGTGAGTGGGTGAATGCTGGCTGGCTTGTAAAGCACTTTGAGTGGTCGGTAAGACTAGAAAAGCACCACAATGCATCCATATAAAATTCAGTTTCACAGTTAAGCATCACATGATACAAGTGGGGGATAATCTCATTTCAGCTGCTAGTTATCGTCATCAGTTAGGTTAGTCATACCTGGCATAAAGAGTGAAGCGGTGCAGAATGAGTATGTTGATGTTTTCTCCTCTTCAGTGTCTGGGGAAACTCCGCCGGGACCAGGAGGAGGACGCCAAGGCTCTGAACCCTCATCAGCACCAGAGGAATGCACAGAAGATAACCCGGTCAGCCCTCGCCAAACTCCTTCCTGAAGTCCAGGTACAAATGCACTGACATCTGAATGTGTGTGTGCATCATAGGTTGTGAGGTGTCTTTGTTATCACCCTACACAATAACCTCTGGGTGTGTTTGTGGCAGGCTGTGAAGCAGGACTTGAGTGAGGTTTTTGCCGTGTATTTGAGTTTTGCCACTGAGCTGGAGGAGCAGAGCAAGCAGCTGCTGGAGAAAGTGGAGAAGGCCAGCTCTTCCCTGAATGGCCACCGTGGAGATGAGATTCAGAGTAAGTATCTGAGTGTGTGCACCCATAGGTTAACATTGACATCATCCTCAGGTTAGGTTTCTGAAGGAATGATTCAGGTTCACTGTTCTGGCTCTATTAACTTTCCTGTCCTGCTCACACACCCTCACCCTCTGTGTGTGTGTCTCCTCCCTAAAGTGGTTTACAGGTTACGTGCTGGCTGTATCTCTATTACGGTGTGTTTGCTGGTAATCCTCTCACACGGTCCCTCCCCCTCCCTTCTCTCTCACCCCGCCCCTCTGAGGTTGTCCAAGGTTGACTGTCCCGTTCTAGGCCGTGCCGCAAGTCAGGTGGTCACCATGGCTCTGATGATTGGTGAAAAGTGATCTTGTCAAATTCACTGCTTTGCTCATAATTAAGTATTTTTCATTTTATGTCTGTTGATTGATTTTTAGCTGAAATTTGATATAATATGCATTATTTCACTTTTGCATAGCTTGTTTTTCAGAATCAGACAGATTTTATTTTAACACGTGTCTAATTGGTACAATAATAATATCAAATCCTGCAGCTTTTTAAAAAAAATATTTTTAATTGCACTGTTGGGAAACACTGATTCTGGATGCAGCAACAGCACCCAGAATTTTATCTATGCTATCTTATGCATTACACTAAGTTTGCTGGGAGCATGCCAACAAAAGAATAAATAAATGTATAAAAGGTTCACACAGCCTGTTAATGTCCTGAAGGCTTTAAAGTACATAAATATTTTACAATGAGAGAAGATAATTGAGCTGTTTGTTCTTGTTATGTGGAATTTTTGAGAATAGTTCAAATCATTTTTAAACACAGAGGAAAGATCCTGGTCATTCAACACTATTCTGATCTATTTATGTTCAATCCAGTCTATTCTTGAATGTCTCAGCCCGTCCTGTGTGAATGGAGGCGTTTGGTGCCAGGTGTGTGTGTGTACATGTGTGCTCCGGGATTAAAGACTTGGCCTGAATTCAAAGATTTGCACCAGAGAACAGACGCCTCTGGCTTTGGAGTCAATTTACAGTAATTCATTCACTTAAGTCTACAGAGCTGAGCCGGTGGCGCATGGCGTCTAATGCAGAGGCCACATCTCGTCTGTTTATTGTCACAAAATGAACAACAGCTTAATGATGTCACCTTTAACCTCAGTCTGTGAAAACTGAATTCTTCACATTGAATTTTGATGATTTTTCTGCTCTCCCTGCCCAGACTTACAAGCTCATGTTGCAGCTCTGGAGCGCTCCCTGGAGGAAGAGAAG
Source organism: Holacanthus passer (assembly GCA_025331565.1). Taxonomy (NCBI): domain Eukaryota; kingdom Metazoa; phylum Chordata; class Actinopteri; family Pomacanthidae; genus Holacanthus; species Holacanthus passer. The sequence goes on from JAFREQ010000034.1 coordinate 4,501,262, forward strand.
GAGAGGTGCAGGGCAGAAAGGCAGAGGAGGAAAGAGCTCCATAACAGACTGGTGGTGAGGACAAATGTTTAGTGTCATAAGATCATGGATAAAACTGTAAAGACCTGCAGTATATCTGAAATAAGATTTGAGCTTTATTGTCGTTTGTTTTGCTGCAGGAGTTGAGAGGGAACATCAGGGTTCACTGCAGGGTGCGACCAGTTCTGCCCTTTGACCATGTCCAGTCCTCCACCTCTGGATCCAGGTGGGTTAACGCATGACTCATCACCAACAAACTACTGTATGATAATTGAGACAAGCTGAAGCTAAAAATAATCCAGTTCTCTGTTTTTCTCTACCAGGCCTGCGTCATCAGAAGAAGTGGTCTTTGCGATCACTGATGTGAGTTTCACAGGCTCTTCTTGGAATTCATTTAATTTAATCACCTCTAGCTGCTTCACTTTCTTGTGTTATTCCTCATTTGTTGTTTTCAGGACACAGTGATGGTGAATTGCATGAAAACAGGGATGCCAGTGAACAACAAGATGTTTGAGTTTGAAAGGTAAAAGTCAAACACAGCCATGAAGCCGCATGCATTATTTTATTTTTATTTCAGTTTGTGAATTATTATTCACTGCGTTGACTTTGTTTCTTACAGAGTGCATGGACCAGAGGATTCCCAGGATGCCGTGTTTGAGGAAGTCAAGCCCCTCCTCACATCTCTGCTGGACGGGTGAGTGTGAAAGGACTACATCACATGTTCTTCAAATGTATTCATTCAGCTACACTCATTAAACACAGCACTGTGTAAATGAAGAACAAACTGAGGGACATACATAATAAACAGCTCAGTATGACTGCATGAACTGAATGTCATCTCCCTCCCTGCCGTGCAGCTATAATGTATGTATCATGGCGTATGGGCAAACAGGCAGTGGGAAGACTCACACCATGATGGGATCCCAGTCGCTGGAGGTGCACTCAGGGACGCAGCAGGAGTCACAGCAGGGAATCATCCCCAAGGCTGCTGCTGAGCTCTTTCGGTGAGACAGGAAGGCATTTTTTATTCATTTGGCTTTGTGATATTTACAGTGTGCAGTGGCTAAACTCTGCACGAAGTGAATGTTTTCAGTAGATCTAATTTTAATGTATTCAAATTCAGTCCTTTTATTCATCAGAAATAAAATGAATTCAATCCCTGTGTTCATAATTTGCACTGAGAGTTGAAATGAAATATAACTTTTTTTTAAACTCGTCTTTACCTCGCCCTGCTTGTGTATCTGTGGCTGCAACCCAGGCTGATCTCTGAGAAGCCTGCAGAGAGCCACGCGGTGGAGGTGTCAGTGATGGAGGTGTACAACAACGAGGTGTTCGACCTTCTGGCCAGAGATGAGCAGGGCAACGCCGCCGGCCAGCGCCGGGACGTCATCACCACCTCCTCTGGTACCAGCCAGGTCACCTCCCTCACATGCGAGTGAGTACAGCCAGAGCTGAGGCGACTGTGTGCAGATGGTGTTCGTTTAGACTTTATATTGAAGGGTCGAAAATGTGGGATTCTGCAGTTAAACTTTTTCATAAAATAGCTTTTTTTGTAGTAGCAGTTCTTTTAAAGCTCCTCCAATCAATACTTTTTTGAAAAATGTGTCAAATTACGTGAAATGGGAAAGGTGAAGTGATGAACCCACAGAGGATCATCACTCAGTTATTCCCCCTCAGATCTATGGAGCATTATATATTTTCCTCAAAAGTAAATTGGTGACAAAAACAGAGCTGAAGTGAGAGGGAAGTTTAGACATCCTGACTTTCCCAAGAAACACCAGAAACACCCAGGCCAAAACAACAGACTTTTACTGAATAGCTGGTGAACAAAGTGGAGCATTTAACAGCTAAAGAGCCAGATATTCAGTATCCCCTCATCAGGTGGCCTCAAACAACACTTCAACTAAATGCCAATGTTGCTCTATAGCAATAGCAATATTGATTGTAGTCGCTTTAGTAGAAGTGCTTGAATTTGTTTCATATGTTTTTACAGGCCTGTGTCTAACGCCTCTGAGGTGATGCAGATCATCAGCAGCGTTCTTAAGCTCAGGGCTCACTGTCCCACCCTCGTCCACACCGACTCTTCACGCTCTCACCTCATTGTCACCCTCACCATTTCCTCCAAGAGCCCCAACGCACTGGCCCTGGGTGAGACGCATTCATACACAACACACACACCTCAGCATGAATGACACCTGTCGGCCACAGATTCCTGCATTGTGACTCTATCACTCGTCCATTCAGCCCGCAGGCTCCAGAGTGCCAAGAAGGACCTGCAGCGCTCCACCCAGAAGGAGTGGTGGAGTCCACGCTGTCGACGTGCCAACCCTGCCGCCCGCCACTCGTCTGACGAGCTCTGGGCGAGCCCCGCCTCCTCCCCCTGCCCCTCCCCTTCCTATTCCCCATGTCCCTCCCCCAGGACCAGCATCTCACAGGATCCGTTCAGGACCAAGCTGCAGCTGGTGGACCTGGCAGGGAGCGAGTGTGTTGGTAAGAGAGGCTCAGCGCTCCAGGACGTTCTTTTGAGTTGGTAGATGTCGTGGGAACGCTGGTCCCTGAATGCACCAGGCAATATTTTAACTGGAAAAACATACCCTTCTTAACATGCCAAAATGCAGAATGAGGCTTTAGGCATGTCCCTATTTGAGTAAATAAACTGCAGCTACAAATGAAATTCAAGTGTCGGGGGGGGGGGGGCATGTCTTTGTTCTGATGAGGTAATCCTTAAGAGACAGCAAGAGTCAAATCAAGCTGGACTCGCCAAACACTGAATCTGTCTCCTTTCTCATTCCTATTGCATTGTTTCATATAAAGCAGCATAAATCTGACAGGTGATATTTAAAAAAAAAAAAAAAAGACATTCACGACATAATTACTGTGTGAGTGTTTGGTATTTAAATTTTAACAGCTTTCAGTTGCAGCTTGGTGTTAATTTGAGACAATTTGCTGCTTAATTTCCTGTTTTCTGTAAGTGTGTGAACCGTGAAATATCAAATTATTTAGGCTGTGCTCCTTGATTTACCTTTGTATGAATGTAGCACAACCAACTTGTTCACTGAGCACATCAATTAGCTTTAGGGCAATCAGATATGTGAGTTCGTATGTGTGCACCAGGTTTGTCTGGAGTTTCGGGTGCAGCTCTGTGGGAGGTGTCCTGTATAAACCGTAGCCTCTCGGCTCTGTCGGACGTCCTGGGAGCTCTGGCTGAGCAGAGACCACACGTCCCCTACAGGAACAGCAAACTCACTCATCTGCTGCAGGATGCCATAGGTGACACACACGCACCCACACACACGCCATCTTTTTATGACCTATGACTCACGCATCCCATGACTTCTTCCTCTGGGAAAAGACTCGTTCAGTCCCACAGCATCTGCATCCAGCTGAGAGATTCCACATGCACTTAAGTATTCTAACATACACACACTCAAAAATGAAACGGAAAAATAAAAGTGCAATGCATGTAATCAAATCTAATCTTTCCATTGTTGTTTAACATCTCTTCTTGTTCTTCTCCATCTTCTCCACCAGGTGGTGACGCCAAGCTGCTGGTGATGCTGTGCGTCTCTCCCACACAGCGCTTCATCACCGAGTCCCTGCAGTCTCTGGGCTTAGGCACGCGGGCCCGCCAGGTCCAGAAGGAGCTACCGCGAAGGAAGAACAACGCCCTCAAAGTTAAGTGACGGGGGCAGAGAAGGAGATTTGATCCTCTGCAGATGCTGTGGCGACATTGATCCTTTCATCAGTCATGCCAACAGAACAGATTTGAGGGTACAAGATCCATACCTGCAAATTTGTTATTGTCTTTTTCAAAGACTGACAATTTAAAGTTCACAGCCTTAAACAGTATGATAATATCTCACTGCGGTTATTACACCTGAGCTGATCAATGGTTTACTAGGTGCTAAGATCTTGTCTTTTAAACCCAAACCCTACAAATAGTAATAGTGTGATTTTTTTGTTACTCTTGGTAGTTACTTTAACTATGACATAGATTACTTTTCCCAGGATTTATTTAAGTAAATCTCTGTAGCATTAAATGTCTTAACAGGACTGTCTGAAGCTGCAAATACTCTTATGCTTGAATGTACAGTAAAACTTGTTATTGATAAATGATAAAATGTAAATAACTGAAGTAGTTATTAATGACAATGAAATTACACAAAGGTTTGGTAGCATTTTTTTCCCCCACTTTATTTCCAATTTCATTAAACTGTAGATGATGGCATTAGTCAACCTTCCTGTATTTGCAAAAGCTTTTCCGGCTTCTGCTGTAAATACGTTTCAGTACTTGCTCATGCATGCCTTCTCTCTTTTTTAGTGAGCTTTGGGTGCAGCTATGTTTCTACACATTTTAATGTATCCTGTAGCTGTAATCAACACCTTTCAAACGCCTTGATAGAATAGTTTCAGAAAATGCTGTCAGCTTAACTTTAAAATAAACAGATGATATGCAGATGTGTTTGTGTATTACTCTGTTCCAGGAAAAAATGTACTGGAAACTTACTCATTAGGTAATTATAAAGCAGTCAATACATGGTGCAGCCCCCTCTGGTTTTCCAACGTCCCTTTAAAACAATACATGATTCATATAGAGTTTATTTCTCACAAAAAGCTTTCCATAAAAACGTGCTCCACTGTGGGGAATTGTTCCCTTAAGCCGTCTGCTGCTGTGTAGATTACAGCAAAGACAAACGCATGCAATAGTTTAGCATTAGAGCAACATTATTTTCAACTTTTGTTTTACAGTGAATTATTTGGAGCAGCAGCAGGTGGAAAAATCTGCATGAGCATAATTCAAGTAGGGAGCCGTAAAAACTGATTGTCCAATGTGGCAGAACTCATCAGCGTGATACTAAAATACACCAGCCGATGATTATTCGCAGAAGCTTTCTCAGGTCTGTTTACTGCAGTTTAATGTTGGAAGAAAACAAATCGGGCAGTTTTCTCCAAGGTGAAACAGTTGGACATCTTCCAAAGCATGAAAAGAATAACACATTGTATCTGGTAATTAAATCTCTTTTTCATCAGCTCCCCTTAGACACATTTTTAATAAGCCTCCTCCTACCGGCATGCTGCAAACTGCACGATGTATTGAAGTTATATATTCCATGCATTCCCACAGCTGACGTGTTTTTGAGACGCAGATGTCAGGTGCCGCCCTGACATGAAAGCTGATAATTCCCACAGCGTCCTTTTGAAACTGCAGGCTTAGAGGATACAGAGCGACAGGACAAAAAATAAAATTATAACGAGAACAATGTGATGATAAACCTGAAAAACTCCAAGAGCGTCCTCCTGTTCCGAGAGACGACAGACGGAAGAGAAGAGAGGTGAGAAGAGGAAAGAGCGTGAATGAGACAAGAGAGAAATGGGGATAGAAGAAGTGAAAGTGTGACGACACATGAAACTGTGAACTTGATTTAACCTTCAGTCTTAATCTACGTGTGACAACCAGAATCTGCTGTGTCTGCCAGGATGGTTCTTCTATCCCACAGATTCAGACATGGATCATTTGGAGAAAAAACCTCAGATAAACTCCAGGTTCCTGTTCTTCATACATGGATAAGTGAGTAAGCTTGATATTGTGTCCCAGATATAAACTTTCACATACAAATGACCAGTTTTCTTTAAAATATATTGAAAATGTGTTGACATGATTTTCAGATGAGAAACATGTATTATCACAATATAGCTTTCACAATAACAAATGAAATGCCTATGCATGATAAAGTATACAATAAAATAGGAAGCGGGTTATATTTAGTTTGAGACTATGAGCAAAAAGACAGCCCTCAACGAACAGTTTCTGACTGTTAAAAGACAAATGGAGCCATAAAACAAGACAATTAACTATGACATTATAATTTGTCATTTGCACCCTGCATTTTATAAAACCTAATTGCATAAATACATAAATACAGACAGGACTTCAATCATGGCTAAACTACTCCATGCTAATCTGCTCATCCAGATAAATGTATCCTCTGAGTTCTCATCAGCTAACTTTGTTCTTTAAGTGCAGTTTGAGGTTATATTTGTTCATCTTGGATGGAAGAGTCAGCTCTTATTTTGAAATAAAGGCAACAAGAGCAGACAGTGTAAACCACGATCAGCTCTCATAGGAGTGCTGATCATATGATTGCTCTCACACTTGCATATCCCTCTTTCGCAGGCCATTTCTATCATGTCTATCTCTTCATCATCAACTATCCAACAAGGGCAAAAATGCCAAGAAATAATTCATCAAGAAAAACTAAAACTGAAGAACCACTTTAAACATTCTGACTGAAATGAAACCTTTCACATAAAAATGTCAGGAAGCCAACTTCCTTAGACTCAAACTGATCAGTAATAATTTGTTTCAACTGCAACTTTTTTTTGTAGCTTTTTATCATTGTAGATATTCAATTACTGTGAAAATTAAATTATGGCAATTACACGTTTTTTTGTTAATTTCTCAATAATTAACACACAATCATCTAATATAATTTTGTCAACATGATTTTGCCCATAATGAAAGGAGTCATTGAAAAAATTGATTTCATGTTTGGGGTTCACCTTGAAAACTCTTGATCATGATCGAAACTGTGTACAGGGTTTGGAGGCTGACTTGTTGCTCAGTTATCCACCTATGAAAAACGGGGCTCAACAACAACAACAAACCCGTAAAATTTAGGGCGGAAACATAACATTAGATTTTTATTAATTCAAGCAAACTGTTACAGTCAACAGTTACATAAGTTACATGGTATACAGTATTGATCTAATCTTTTTCTTTTTTAAACCAGGGTTTCTGTCCCTCCGTCCCTTCCCCCCCGAACATAGAAACAGCAAATCCATACAAGCGCAGGCAAGTAAGTAGTAACAGCACAATACATTCATCAACTCAACGATACGTTTTGTACGAACAATAAGGCAAGTAGAAGAAAGAACAAACAAACAAACGGAAAAGGATGGCAGACATTTTCTTCGAAATGAGCCAAAACAAGGCATAATGTATTCTTCTCTTTCAGGCCCGAAAAGGCGATATCACGCAAAGTGTTTTCTTTTTGAACAACAGTTGCTGCTGCAGAACAGAACGAGGTAAGGCTTCTCGTTAGCGGGCAGGTACACGGTAAAGGGGGATCTGAGGGAAGAGCTGCCTTCAGTGGTGTTGAGTGGTTTGTACCTGGTCGTGGTCAGACTCATTATAATGGGAACCGTCTCAAAAATCAAAGTTTCCCTCGGCACACTGAATATTCATTGGGGACAATAAAGAGAGGCAGGAAATCTGATGTACGTCTACAGCATCTCATCACTTCCAGTGTCCGTTTCTATGGCAGAGAACTTGAGAAAAGGATGTGAGCTCAGTATACTAAAAACCAATGGCTCAGTGTTTCTCTTTGACATTGATGTCAACGTGAGCATATGTGGCTCCTTCAGAACCTGGACAGACAAAAAAAAAAAGCTCAATCTCTTGGCATACATTTCCCTGGGCTAAAAGTTAGATGTAAGTGGATGGATATGCACACGTGTGGCCATATGCTTCCCCTTCTTCATTTTCAACCATACATCAATCGTCACATAACATAACACAATCTTCAGCTTGTTCTAAGTGGTAAAGTCAGTCCTGATAACAAGAGAGAAAACAAAAGATAACCCAGCTGGTGTTCACACTGAGTGACTGTTCATGTAGTGGTCAGTATCAGCAATGACTGGCCCGTTTAAAAACCGCAAATATTTCATCAGAAAAAGGTAAATAAAAGACGATAAAATAAATCAGCATTCATTCAATGCCGTGTTCGGCCACCAGGTGGCAAAACAATGCTGGAAAACTAAGGATAAATGCAACATGCCTTCATTTTTCCTTTTCTATTTTCTTTTGTTTTTTTTACATCGACGGACAGATAAGAAACAAAAACAAGTGGTTCTTCAAAAAAGTTATTTTCATGTATAACAAGAGTAAACATGGGGGATTTCATCACAAGAAATCCAGCAGAAACAAGGTCGTGTGGTAGTGCAGAAAAGAATGAATGCAAAAACTTCTCTTGGAGACACTAAAGAGACAGACGAGGACGACGTGGAGATTCCCCTCCGAACACAAACCACAACGAGACAGAGATATGACAAGATAAAAAAGCTCGACAGAGGAAAAGTGGGCAACAATGATGTTTCTCTCCAGAGTAGAAAGGACTCTGATGGCGAGGTGTGGAGTGCAGGGTTGGTTGGGGGGGGGGGGCACCTGAACAAGTTCGTCCTCTGCCGCCAACACTGCTTTTTTTTTTCTCCCTATCCCTCAGATCATCATCACTCCATCCAGTCTCCTTCGTCGAACTCGGACTCGTCCTCTGAGTCGGAGTACTCCACAGCGATGCGGCGGGACAGGATGGTGGCCACGTCATTGCCAACACGCTCGTGCTTAGCCTCTTGCTCTCGCTGCTCCTCCACTTTCCGCAGCTGTATGCCTGGAGTGGAGGCAGGGAAAGAGAGTTTATGAGGATGGAATGTGAGGTCTTCAGATTCATTGTTTTGTCTGCCAGCAGTCCAAAACCCAAAGACATTCAATTTACTATTGCAGACAATTAAAATCAGCAAGTATTTAATATTTATTTGCTTAGAAATGACTTTTTCTTTGGATGATTAATTAAACACTTTTGCTGATTATCTGTCCCTCAACCAATGTCAGCAACCAATTGTCAGCTTTAACTTGATCTGATATATTTCTTAAATACATTTTGGCATCTGAAAAGCACTCAGGGAATCAAGAACAAAATAAACACTTTGAGCATGTACTTTTTTTCACACATGACCCACCTTTTCTGATGGCTTCCAACAGGACACTGCGTGCGTCGCTGATGGGTGGCAGATTGGCTGGATGGTGCCTCTTGGACCCCACATCGTGGATGGTGTGCGGCGGCGGGGAGGCCATGGCTCCTGCTGAGGGGAAGGCCGGCACAGGTGGCGGGCCTGACAGACAGGGCGAGGAGCTCCGAGCTCCGGGGAGGGGCAGAGGAGGAGGCGGCGGGGGAGGAGGCAGAATGGTGCCGTCCGACTGGGTCCCAGAGCCCATGGGTTGGCCCCTGTCCAGGACCTGTTGGAGACGGGCCGGGGAGGAGGAGTGGAGGGGAGGCGCCACGGGTGGAGGGGCCGGGTGGAGCACCCCGGGGCGATCTGGAGAGGAGCAGGGGGAGGCGGGATGGCTGGGAGTTGCTGCTGGATCGGTAGAGGGGGAATGGGAGGAGGAGGGGTGCCCCGCAGGCCCGTGGAGGGTAACGGGGGAGGTGGAGGGGGAAGAGGGGGAGGCGGTGGAGGAGGAGTGTTGGAGTTGAGGCCCGCTGTCCGGGCTGGAGACTGGGGTCTGCTGTCTGAAAAACCCGAACTGGAACTGAAGGGAAGAAGAGAAGGAAAGAAAAGCAGGTCAGGACTTGGTGAAATGATTTTTCAGTGGAACAGGGTGCAGCAGGTCATCAGGCTCAGCTGTAGCCCACCTTAAATTTCATGTTTAGATTTTTTCGATGGAGAAGTGATGCCCCTGCGGGGGTCCTTAACTCTGCCACCAGCCCTAACAAACTACTGGAAGTCACAGCATGAATGTTAGTGGACCAAATTAGAGGGTAAAGGACGCTGCATGTCAGAGAGGAGAACTGGAAAAACGGAGCCTCTAGATCTTACTCTTACTCGTACATTAAAGACATAACGTTATCAGCATCGGCCATTAACTGATGCTGAAGCTGTGTGGGTGGATGGAGCCGCTAACCAGGACATTGCAACACAAAGACCGACACAATCAATTCTGTTCCTGCAGAGAAAATTGCTGCAGACAAAAAAGCAAAGCGAGAGGAAGAAGGGGGAGGAAAATAATGTGTCGAGTATTTCCTCCAAGCCTGCTTAAGACTGTGTCTGTACCAATATCTGCTCTAATGTGCTGCATTAAATGTGGGGAGGGGGTAAAGTGAGAAAATGAGATATGGAACACCATGGAGCAAGAAACAGCAAAACACCGGCAGCAAAGGTCAGGAAAAGACTGAAAAGTAGAAGTAAATAAAAACAGACGGACTAAGATGGAGATGGAAAGAGTCTGTGAGTAAAAGGAGATAGCTGCAAGGACTTCTGCTAAAATCAATGAGATATTTCTCTGGTGCTGCAGGCACAGCCTTAATCATTCCCTCTGATCTCTCCATCCCTTCAAACAGTGACATATGCGGCAAAAGTGTGCAGCAGAAAAACAACCTGTAATACGCTCAGTGGCCTTAACACATTATTGATCCTGCCCTTCTCTGAGCCTTTTTTTTTTTCTTAGTCTTTAGTCCACAAAACCTCCATCTATCCATCCATCTAGCACTCCACCCATCCCTTCTTCTGTGGAGTTTTTCTGCCAACAAACACAGAGTGAAAAATCCTCTCAAACAGAATAAATACAAAAAAAGAAAAGTAATGGAATGTCATTCGCTACGACCAATTGATCCTTAAGAAGAAGAAGAAGAAAAGGAAAAACAAACAAGCCAAAAGAGATGTGGATGGGATGAGTGCTGCTTCTGAATCAGACACAAGGTGAAACAGCAATTACAAATAATTCTTCACACTCGAATCTGCTCAAAGCATGAGATGAGCAGGATTAACGTTTGCAGGCAGGTAAGTTGGAAATCAGAGCTACAGTAACTTTCTTAGCACCTCTTATTAAAACTTTTACTTTTAAAGGAGACATAACACTGAGGTGGTGCGTTGTCACCTGTCCCACCTGATCACAGAGGGTGGCTTGATCTCTCCCAGTGGGTGCATGAGAGGTGGAGGCGGTGGAGGGTCGTGGGGCCGCGAATACATTCTGTCCCCGGTACGGTTCAGCAGCTCGTTCATCTGGCTGTAGGGCAGCGCCGCCAGCGAGAAGGGCCCGTCCAAATGTTCCATGTACAAGGGAGCCCTGAGCAGAGAGATATGGTTTCATTTCCTCACTGTGCTTCGTTCCCCTTTGAATCTCCCTCGCTCGTTTTTTGTTTTTAATTAGCGGCTCTTATCTAGTTCATGCCACATACACAATGAAAGTGCCAAAAAAATCCTGCACACTGTTGATATTTTCTACACGTTCATCATGAATTTTACCTGATGACGGTCTGAGTGATTGACAGCACCCAGACTTTTTAATCCAACACAAGTCAGTAAGAAGAGCACATCCACCTAAAAGAATTAATTTCCCCCCATAAGCTTCCTGGATTCATTTGAATCATGTTTAGAGGCTCGATGACGTCGAACATCCAGCATTTCACAAGAAAACAAAGATGTGAGAAAATAAAAAGATGAATATGACTTTGTGAAGCAGAGCTGTGTTTTGTCTTCTTTCTTATCCTGAAAAATTATCTTACAGGGTGAAGATAATTTCCCCCCAGGTTGGAAACTATTACACAGCAATGCTGATAATGTATCTACAAGGTCATGAATGTAAGTATTCTTTGCCATCATGTGGTGCACACAGACTACAATCGTCTACCTTCAAATTAAGTAAAGGCAACCATCTTCACAGGAAGCAGACAAACCAATCCTGTATTCATGAAGCTGTTAAAAATCAACTGTGCTAAGTTAGAGTAAAACTAAAAATAGTCCTAAATCAGAGCTGGGAGATGGGGGGCAATTAGGAAACATAAATCTTGAAACTTGTTCAAGCTTGTTGAAGTTCTTTTTTGGGAGCGAATGTCATTTTACATCACTTTGAAGTGAAGAGGTGACATCAAGTTTTTCTTAGTGAGTGTATGGAGCCGGCATCTGATCTGGCAGCACAGGGAAAAATGAAATGAAACAGAACAGCTACAGAAAGTAGCATCATATGTGGCTGTATCACACAAATCAAGGCCAAAAACTCTTCTTCTGCAGTGGATTAAGTAGCTCAAAGACGATTAGAGTTAATCTGCTTCTTTTGAAATATCTTGCACCCGTTTTTGTTATTTATAAGAAAAATGGGATTCAGCTATGAAAATAATTCAGATGATGTTTTTGGGTTTCTCTCATGTTTTTGGCCAGTGTGTCCATCACAGACACTGCGGCTATTTGGTCATCACTTAACATGCAGTCACAAGCACCTACATGTGCTGACACTGTGCTATCAATGTATTGAACTCCTTCCTCATCAATGCTTGGATTTCATGCCAGATATTCATGCCACCAAGAAAACCACCAATTTGCATAAAATCTTTTCTTATTAATCACACTGACTGGCGGTGAAATGATTGAGCGTGAGTGGCATTTGGAGCTTTGAGGCACGAAAAATGCAATCACGACTGTGAGGAACCATAATCGTCGCCGCTGTGGCTGAATTGCAAGAACTTGTTCTCTGAGGAGTGGGCGCCGTTTATTTTTGTAGATGGAGTGATTACGTCCTGCTGACAAATCAGCGTTTATCCAATCAGAATTAGAAGTTCCGACATTCTCTGTTAACAGGATGTAAGAGCGTGTTAGTCCCATCATTTGGCACCTGTTGGTAAGTGCTAACAGGCCAAGTTGCACTATTAAAACCTAGTGGAGCCTGAATGTTTTTCTCTGAGAACTTTGGCCTAGTTACAACCAATTGTCCAAACTCTGGGATGCTTGACGAGTGCTGGACAGCCACATACCTGTTTTCGTGGTAGCCTGCAGATCCGTTGGCCTCTCTGTGTTTGTCGTCTGGTATGTCTTGGGCGAGCTCTGCACCCAGCGCCAGTTTCTGCCACTCCTTTTTCCGATCGTGAGGCGCCCGCGGTACCTTCTCCGGCTCCTGCGGACGGTCGATGGCCTTCAGCTTTGGTGGAGGGGATGGGGGGGCGGAAATGGGATGATGATGAAGTGGGAAGAAACCGTTTGAGGGAAGAGGCAGACGTGGGAGAGGGTGAGAATCAAATGGACGATGGTTTGTGGATGGGGGAAAAAGAAAACGGTGAAATGAGATGAGAGGGACAGAGGAGGAGAGAAAGGACAACAGATTAGCTGCTGTTAAATATCAATCCAATCTGTCATAAGACAAAACAGTAACTGCCTGTTGCACATTATAACAACAGGCAAAGGTGAGATTTGCAAGTAAAATGAATGTAAAAGAAGCATTTGACTGACACACACACACACACACAATTAGATCCAAATTTTAAACATGGATCTACGTTGCCCCCTCTGGTCTTTAACACCCTCTTTATTTAACTGTGCACTTTTCACATAAACATTCACATTCTGTAGCAAAGCCTCCCTCATAAGCAATTCACCTTTTTACATAGCAGCTACTGTCAAAGCATTTCTATCCGTCTTAAACTAGGTGATGACTTTTCAAAACAGACAGTGCAGTGAATTAACTCTGAGGAGACAAATCACACAGACGTTGAAGTAAATGCTGTCGTACAAGCTTGGAAAACAGGGAGTGCTCGTCAACTGACTTGGACCAAATCAAATTATCATATGTGTTTTTACTGAAGCACTGACTTCAGAAAGTGGCAAATAAAATGACAATTTGAAAGTTTTTACATATTCACTCAGCAGCATTCCCTGCCTCCCAGACTTCAACATGACTGACTTTCAAAACACACACACAAACACACACACACACACGGTTGTAAAGAAACTGAGCAGCGAGCTGCTGTAGCAGAAATCACACACAGTGTTTTGAAATAATCGCTGTATTTTCACATACCTGCCCTGGAAGGTCTAAGTACCTATAGACCTGATCATACATGCGGGGGTCCTGCAACTATAAGAACAAAAACAAAAAAACCACAAGAGAAGCACCGGGGGTGAGGGGAGGAGGGTTGAAAAAAATCAACACGGCACAGGATTGAGCACAACACCGCTGCACACAGTCAACGGGGACAAAAACAGAGTGGGCGGTGAGAGAAGGTGGGGACAAAAGGGAAAGAGGGGAAAAGAAAAGTGCTGTTAAACAGAAAATGACAACACGCACAGCTCGGGGGACGTCACAATGCAGGTAGGACGCAGCGGCAACACACAGTCCGGTGCAAACACACACAAACACACACAGGCTGGGGAAATAACAGAGCCGAGCTTCAGCGCAAAACAGAAAGAAGGTAGAAAGAGAGAGATCTCGCTGGAATGGGAGGACAAACTACAAAAGGTGTGACTCTACATGTGGGGAAAGAAAACTCTGAAAACCGACAAACAACAGCTCGCACACACACCGAAGAATGGCATGCAACACACAAACACACATGCTCGAGTCAACTCAGAATAATACACACACAGGTTTAAGCACAAGAACACTAACATGAAGAAGGGAGCATTTCACAGTTCAGCTAATTCACTGATTTGCATAACAGCACCTACTCAATCAGTTCAGTTATCCTCAGCCACTTTATGCATTCATATTAGAAAGTAGATTTCAATCTTGACATGAATAATTCTATCAAAAACACATTTTCTACCTCTACAGGCAAGTATTTGTAAGCTGCTGTTAATCGATATTTTTCCTAGTGTCAACAAATCCAATGAAAAGACTAAAATCAGGACTAAGCAGCATCTTTGTTGGGGACTATTTTCAGCTGCGGATTAACGAATCAGAATGAAAACATCCACAGGGCGTTGGTGTAGGTGCGTTGTTTAAGGTAACAGCGAGACAAATGCGATCCAGGAAGTCAAGTTGGAACAAGCTAAAGGTTTATCAGACAGCCGAATACTGAAGAACAGTTTTACAACTCTGGAAAGTTATCAAGGCGGCAAATACTTTATCTTTCGTCACTGTGATTGCGAGCTTCACTGTAGGAATAGTTCTTTCCAGCACGGCTCAAGTCGGTCTGCGCAGTGAGTATTTACAGGACGGTGTATGTGGGATCGATTTAAAATAAACTAGTGCCAATGATTGTTGTAATGAAATGAATAAACGTGCACGCTCTGTATCATTGATGTTCTGTATCAGAGTGGATCAATTCATTGTTGGTTTTGTTCTTTTCATGGCATTTGTTGACAATAAGAATAATAAAGAATATTCTAATCATTCAAGTGTAGGTGATTATAAAAGCAGGTATTAAGCAAGCCGCAGTACAGTATGAATGAAACTAAACACATTTCACAGACATAACTTTTCCCCCGTTGGCTTTCTAGCTACTGAGGAAACAATTATTGCAATCCTATTTCTTGTAGTAGTAATACACAGTTTGTTTGTGAATGTTTGTGTGTGTGTGTGTGTGTGTTTGGTGCTGTGTCATTTCCCCTAGAAACGTTTCTAGGCAAGGTAAAGAAAAGGCCTCTGAAACATAATTTCCAGCCTGCGACAATGGGACTGCATTAAAGCCAAAACTAATCGATTTCTTTTATGTCACTTAGATCCTCCAGGGTGACCTATCCTGTTTATTTAATAACTCTGTGTGTGTGCGTGTGTGTGTGTGTGTGTGTGTGTGCTGGTCTTCAAATGAAACATGCTGGCTGACAGGCGGCTGATTCAACACAACGTGGGTTGTGGACAGCATCTCCTCTGGTTCGGCTAAATGATGTTGATTTTGTCTGTCCACTGCTGTGGCCGGGCCACTGAGAGCGAGTGTGGGAATAAATCCTAATGGTAATGCACATTGATTAGGCTCTGATTCATCATGGCCCATTACCCCTGATGAGGCACTGGCTGAGTGGTAGCCTCTGCTCTCGAACACACACACACACACATTCGGCCGACAACCAGCCTTCCTCCTACTCTGCAGCGGCACGTTCATATATCTGGACTGACAAAGTGAATAGTCCAAACATGAGGCAGCAGTGCATCCTGACAACACTGTCCGCCGAGGCTGAAGGGGCTGCATCAGAAGGTCAGACATTTTAACTTATCGCGCTCTGCCATTTTCCAAACTCAGCCGAGCCTCGAAAACTCAACCGCAGTTTCTGAATGATTATTTTTGGTCCGCCTAACCTCTGACTTCCTTAAAGGTTGGCAGTCATTGTGTCTTGGCGATATTTGCGGAAGCATTACAGAGCACATTTGCTGAAAGTGACTGTGCATACTGCAACGCTGCTCAGAGCTTTATAGACTATCATTATGGGATTTTGGTTTTATTGATGTTGCAATGAGCAGTGGCAGGAAGGACAGGTGGTAGGACAGATAAAAGGGGAGGAAAGGCAGGCAGAGAGCCGGAGTCAAACACATAATGCCACCAGACAAGCATCTGCCCGACAGAGAGCACGGCAGAGTGAAGGTTTTAGCGTGGTGAACGAGAAAAGAGGGAGGTACGCTGTGTTTGTATATGAGAGAAAATGAGAAACAGTGCATCTGTGTGTGTGTGTGTGTGTGTTTGTCACAGCTGTTATAAATGTAGATAATTTAAGAGGGCTGTGGCGCCTCTGCGAGCTCGTCATCCTTCATTTGAATGGACTGGCACTGGCAGAGAAAGTGTCTCTGTGCGAGGACTGCGAGTGTGTATGAGTGTGTGTAACGCAGCGGTTATAGATTTACGTTATGTACAGGACTCACTCTCATGTGTCTGTCTGTGCACATATTGATACTCACTGGTATGTAAATTTTTTGAATGTACCCCAGTGCACGTTTGTGTGTGTTCAATGCGCCCGACTCAGCAGAACTGCAGCTATGTTGCTGGGTAAATAACCCCCACAGGGAGGCCCGGCAGGGGCCAGTGGACCACCCTGCTGCTAACACAAACCCCTCACACAATACAACACACTGCTGCTGCTGATCTATTGGATTTGGGTCGTGCAGACTTGTACAGTAATTATCTGCAGCTGCTGATTTTTACTGATGAATGTAATAAAATAATCAGTGTACAATTAAAACTTTAAAGGAATTCAGAAAACACTGGTTGTGCAGGAGATCAGAATATTGTACTCCCACTTGGATTGCAATATTCTGCATTATCATGAAGCCTCGTGGCAATATCAAACATGTTTGGCGAGCAAGCTGAAAAAAAGGCCCTAATCAAAAACAGCACGCTGAAGGTCAAAAGTGGCAGAGAAGCAAATGTGGATCTGTATTATGATTTCATATCTGTAACAAAGAAGAAGACATCTCGGCCCAAATGTGGGTCAGAAAGTGTTAGTTTGAACACCAAACCGAAGCCAGCGAGGCAAACACATCATCTAAAGAGGGCTCTCATTCCAAAGAAATGAGCAGTTAGACTCACAACCACAATCACCGAGCGTATGAGCGCTCTGAGTTAGTGAAGAGTCCACACCATGGCTGTGTCCCAAATTCCTTACTGTCACTGCATCCTCTCCTGCTTCACAGACACTCAGAGTGCAGTGTGGCCAAAGCACATTGTGAATGACAGTTCGAAGCAATTGACCGTCACTGACTTTATTTAAAATTAAAAAAAAATCTATGATCTCATTTGTCTCAGTTGTGAAAAGACATACATAATTAAATAGATGGAATAAATGAATAAATCAAAGAAACATATAGGACGTTGTTCTATTTTCTAGCCATTAACAGCATTGCAATTCAAATCAGCTTTACTGGTGGTTTGCAATATGTATTGGCCACAACTGACAGTGTGTATGGAAGAAAAACACAGCTAATGAGAACTTTAAAAGGATTTTTTACCCCGAGTGTCAGCCAGTTAGTCAACCAGAAGTTATCATAATTATGAGACATATAAATGGTGTTCACATCTACATCCGCATAATTAGGACTTCTCTGAAAGTTCTGATGTATCAGACTTAATGCTTCATAATATGGAAGTAGCCTGAAAGTCAAGTAAATATGGATGCCTTGTGTCAGCCAAAGAATTTAATTCAAGGCGATTAAACCCAAATTATACCCTCACTCGACCGAGTCTGTAATCATACAACTGTCCTCCCGTGATGTGAACACTCGTGAGTCATAAACATGGGAGTTTTTCTCATCTCTACCATCCATCCAGCATAAGGCCTGCTATTACATTTAAAACTGTTCTGTAACTGAGCAAAACTGCACTGAAGAACTAGTCAGACATCTAGTGAGAATTCTAAGGATGGATAAATTCAGAGGTGAATCAAATTTAGTCCAACAATTTTCCCTTTTTTTTTTTGGAGGATTACTGATAAAACATTTCTAGTGTCAGAGAGTCTCCTGTCCCTAGAGTAGAACTGGGATGCAGTCAGGGCAGGTTGTTAGTAACGGGGGTGGAGCTGGGGAGCTCATTTGTCTCACTTGTGAGCAAACCAGAGGGTGAGTGGATAGAAAGAGGGGAGAGGGAGGGAGGGGAGAGGGAGGGCTGCAGGCTACCGCGTAGGGAGCAGATGCTCTGGTGGAAGGGAGAAGGGAGAAAGTCTTACCTCTGGGGGAGTGAGGAAGGGAGGAGGGGTTTCAGAGAGGACTCTTATAGGACCATTGGGACACACAAGATAAGGCATTTCCAGCTGCACAGAGTTAGACCGGGAGTCAGAAAAGAGAATGTAAAGCAACAAAGACAGAGGAAGAGAGAAAGAAGCAGTATTTCTACAACTTTATTCTGGGGCACTAACCAGTCATAACAAGATGAGTTCACATATGTAGGTAGGTGAAAAGGGGAACAATCTTGGCACACTCGATCTAAACCAGTCCAAAATTAGAAAACCACCGTCCCGCCTCACTTTCATTTGATGCCGAAACACTTAAGATAGTTTGGAAAAACCACAAGGAGAACACAATTAGGTGTGATATTATTACACTGGCTGAAAAATGTCTTAAAGTGTGCAACATCCTGTCCACTTTCTTAGCTCATAAGAAACCTTCTGGCATGTTGCACCATGTAAATCCAGTTTGACAGCGATCCAGTTTGAAGTCACCACTTTTTTTCATACCTGTCCCTTTGATGCAACAGCGACCGCGATGTCACGGCAGAGCACGTCCTCACATTGACGGTGCACGATTTAAACCTCGCGTAATCTTGATCAGAACTGTTCTCATTGTCCTGCAGCCGGCTACATTTGTGCATCACAAGTAAAATAAAACGTGGGCGAACATATCACAAGTTAATTCAGCAAATGCATTTCGTTGCTTACGTGCAAAGTGCTGCTTTAATGAGACGTTTGCATATAATCTAAATCATGTTAAGCATATTTCTCAGTCCTCGTGTGTCAAAAGGTGCTGTGATAGCAAAATATCTGCTGTTGAAATCACAGTCATTAGAGAGCTTGTATCTGGTCAGAAACATCATTAGAGCTGCCGCCTGGTGCGTGTTGGAACTGTGTGTGAAGTAGGCAGGCTGAAATAATTAATGTGCATATTATGTTGCCAAAAGATAATGATATTTGTATGCATGACTTCTTACTCAAAGATGTGCACTGTGCTTTACTAATGATAGTTGAGGCCACAGTTGCACAAAGCAGCATGATGAAAGGTCAACATTCAACATGAAATCCATTTCTGCTTATTTGCATGTGCTGCAGTGTCATACAGCTCCAATATAGGATCTTTGCTAATATCTTCTTCTAATCCCATTGTTCTTAAAGAACCCCACCCAGAGGTGACCTGTGCCTCGCCACACACAAAAAGCCCACTGTGTCTGCGTTGACAGCGGACCTCGGGTGTGTGCAGCTGCTGCGGCCTGTAGCAGGGCACTGTTCTCGGTGTCAGTCCCGGTCCATCTCTGCGACTCACTGCTGCCTCAGTCTCTTGAATGGACCAGATTAGTTACCATGGCAACCGTAGCAACTAGGGGGCTGTGTGGGGATTGTGTGATTTTTCTGGCAAGGGGGGGCAATTTAACATAGGAAATTTGTATCAGAAAGCAGGTAATGATGGAGACACAATGCTCTATGCTCACTGCTACGGCATGAGGATGTAAAAGTTGGGACGATGTGTTAAATATAGATAAAAAGAGAATGAGGTTATTTGCAAACTAACTGTGTTTACTGACAACTGTTTTACAAAGTGTTCCTGAGCCCATGTATTAATCTCCTTTATAAAATCCTGCGTTTATCAAAGTGTTGAACCTCTCTCCATCTTGCTTGTGAACGACTCAGTCTTTCCAGGATGAACCTTTCATACCCAATCATGATACTATCACCTGTTACCAATGAACCTGTTTACCTGTGGGAGGATCCAAACAGGTGTTTTTGAATCAGTCCACAACTTTCAGTCTTTTGTTGCTGCTGTCCCGACTTGTTTGAAACGAGTTGCTGCCATCAAATTCAGAATAAGCAGATATTTACAAAAATCAATGAAGTTGATGAGATGAAACATTTAATGTATTGTCTTTGGACTGTTGTCAGTAACTATGAGCCAATGATCACATTTTGTTTTATTTATGTTTTACACTGTGAGCCAACTTTTTTGGAATCACAGTCGAAGACTTTTTCTTGGCATTTCATGGTATTTACTGCCGGTTTTGGCTCTAGTAAGTAAAGAAAACATTATTTATATTGGAAATAAGGGAAATTAATTTTTCAGACTGTCATTGCTTATGCTCTTGCTGGCACTTCTCCCTAAAGATTGCTACAAGCTCAGATATTCCTCGTGCCAGACTGAACCACTTTTTGGTAAATGAAATACTTAGGAGTGTCGGACAATGTGTAGGACCATTTGCCCTGATGTTAACTTTTCTGATGAATCTCTCTCTTGAAACTTTCATTGATGAAAATAATACAACACACTTAACAGTCTAAATGGAGCTGGACCTTCACAGTTTTGAGATCAAATCAGATTCATAAAGCGTTGAATGGTTTTGTTATTTTTACACATGCAACTTGCACACACACAAGGATTATGTGGGTGTCCCATAAGCACAGCAAGTAAAAATCACAAATAAACTTTTTGTCTTTATTAGTGTGTGGACCTTAATTATCTCCTTGTAAACAGAAAATCTGGCTTTATTGACCCAGGCTAACGACTTGGTCTGGTTTTACAGCTCCCTATTGATACATTACATCAGATATTGGCACTGTAAATTTAATGCCTTGTACTCATTTGATACTTTGACATTTGGCACTTTAATCGGGGGAGATTTTCTGTGACAATGTGGGAAAAAATTTGGACACCCACTAGTTTTAATGAGGACTGGTAGCGCTATTTTTTTTTTTTTTTTATAACTAGAACAAATCCAGAAAATATTTCCCTACTCCTGGACAAGTGTATGAAATGGAAAAAAATAGGCAGAAATTTAAATGTCAATATATTCCATTATGATGATAAGGCATTTCCAGCTGCCTGTGCCCATGAGTGCTATAATGAGACGGGAAGAGGAGAAGCAGAGCTGGAGGGGCTCCTCCACAGGGGATCCAGACGCCAGAGACAAACCTCAGTGTAGTGTGGACTCCTACACTGATCTCAAAGAGAGGAAGCAACGCTCTCCTTCTCCTCTCTTGCAGACTTTCTCTTTTGCCTCAGCTCTCCTGAGTCCCTGAGC
This sequence comes from Holacanthus passer, assembly GCA_025331565.1. Taxonomy (NCBI): domain Eukaryota; kingdom Metazoa; phylum Chordata; class Actinopteri; family Pomacanthidae; genus Holacanthus; species Holacanthus passer. The sequence goes on from JAFREQ010000034.1 coordinate 4,522,525, forward strand.
TTCTCTCTCAGTCTCTCTGACTGGCTCAGCACATAGTCTGCTGCTAATCCACCGAGGGTGAGGCTAACACAGGAGCTAATGAGATTAGGACACTATAGGCTTCTTTTTCCTCCCTTTCTCTCTGCCCTGCTCTGCTATTCATTTATCACTGCCTGCTAATCTGTGTGTGCTTGTGTGCAACGTTGGGGCTTGTGTGTAAATATGGTTTCAGACTAACTATTAGTGATGTGACTCAGTAAGAAAATGGCTGGTGAGTTGCAGAAATCCTACTTTTCCTAACAAATACTGTGCATGGCAGTTTCACCATTTCTGCTCTCTGTCCCTCTTTTTCCAGATGTTACCAGATTCCAGATGTTGGTTTTGGTAGCAGAGAGCCCAACGTTCACATTTTTGACTCTGCCATGAATGAGTCATCCAGGCTTTAAAAAATATGTTTCACACTCTAAGGAACATTTTTGCTTTTCACTTTTTCATGTAACTTTGATTCCCCAACCCTCCACGAGGACATACCTTATAAACTATTCTGAAAGTTAATCCTCATAATATAGATATATTTCCTGTGATGAATGATTCAGTCCAGCACACTGACACTTAACATGAAGAAAAGTCAAGGTTTCTTGGACTCATTTTAGGTGAATACATCTCTCAGATACTGAAAAGGACATATAACACATCTACGCACTTGTACTGTTCAAACCGACAACATTAAATCTGTCTATCACGACTGCCCTCGCCACCACTCTGCTCACTGAGTCATCCAATCTGCTCTTTCCACACTCTGGGCAAGAATATTTGATTTGTTGTCTTTCCTCTGTGGTGCAAGAAGAAAACTTTGACCTGAACTTATGAACTGTGTCTCCCTCTACACCAGCTGGAGTCAATTGCTTTTGCTACTCACTGGAAGGCATCCAGACCCTGTTTCCTGGCTCAGTGGATTCAAGGGTTGATGTGTTTAGAAGAACTTTTAAAGAGTCAGTAACACAAGCCTGGAGTTCCCTTAAGACTAGACCTGATCTCGATTTATTAAACATGTCACGATCTCTTAAACTGTCACTTGATTGTTGATTTTCATTGTCATCGGAAATCCTGGCTGCCATGTGTCTACATTGCTGTTTGTATTCCTTCTTTCCTTCCTTCCTTTTTTTAAACTTGACCTCAGGTAAGAAGACAGGAAGTTGGGGAGAACTTTTACCATTACTCCCATTCACTTATGTCCAACATACAGTATAGAAAATCACAAATTTTCTATGTTTAAAAAAACTGACAGACTTTCAGTGGCATTGTATTATGATGATAAGTTCATATTGTTATCACAGTGTGTTTTTGTCCAAATTAATTATTCTGAGCAAAATGTGATAAAAACTAAAAAAGCTGAGTTATAACGTATATTGATATCTAAAAATGCTCTAATGTGAAATATTTAATTTTTAACTCCTAATACTCAGCTGTAATCATTAATAAAAAGTGGCTGGGAAAAAAGGATACAGAGAGAAAGAGTGAAGACAGACAGACTTCAGGGAGGAGAGAAAGTGACGTGGAACATTTTGTGCCGTGGAACAAAAATGTGTTGGCAGCCAATCTCAGATAGCGTAAGACTGACTGACAGGCGGCACGGCCCGTCAGGTCCTCGACACTGCAGCCACACGGTCGATCAAGGTTCATTTAGATCTTTCTGTCTGTCCATGCCTGTGTCTGTGTGTGTCTGTTTGTGTGTGAGCTAATGGTAAAACTATCATTAGGAAATAATAATAAGGTGGAGCATAAAGAGTATACACAGTCACTGCAACAAACACACACACTTCATGAGAGTGAGAGACGATGTGGCAGAACCACTCGATCAACTAAGCGATGAACTGTAAATGTGTCAATGATTCACACCCTCAATTTCACCCATTTGAGTGTATATAATATATGTGAGTGCATTTTTCAGCCCTCACGGTTCAAAAAGGCTGATTCTGCATGCTATCCACACACACACACACACACACACACCCTCTCCACACTGTATGTACCCTGATCCTCATTCAGACCATTTATCTGCCATGATGGTTACACAAACCAACAAATATGTGCCTCTAATCCATCCTGCTCCCCCTGTGAGTGTCCTCCAGGCCGTTCCATGGGGTCTGTCTAACTACCAGTGTGGTGAAGGGGGAAATGAACGTGGCTTTATGAGCTGAGCCCACCCGGGGCTTTAATTAGAATGAAATCATTGGAATGAGCTTTGGCTACAAGCAGTCATATCAACCTAATCCTCTCAAGGTCTGTCTCTTGCTGTGGATAAGTCTCATTTTACACTTAAAAAAAAAAATCCATGTGCATTTATTATAAAAAGGTGATGAGCACTAAACAAGACCACGAATAAACATCCTTAATTTTACTGCAACTCTCTCCAGCTTTCCAACTAATTCTTGCTTAAACTTGCCCTCTGTTCTCTCTGCATCATTCCCACCATCATTAAAAACCTCCTACAAACCAACAAATTATATCTTATCTCAAATCATATCACACCAACCCTTGGCGGAAAATCACTCTCCTTACTCTTCATTGACGTGACTGTAATAAGCTCTGATTGACTGTGAGAGGGCAAAATGTGGAGCACGCCCTGCTTCCCACGCGGAGAAATGCAAGCTGGTGCTGATTAGAGCTCCTGATGTCGAGGGTGGGAAACCCCTCTATTAGGATTAAGGGGGGGAATCACAGCTCTGCATTTGATAGAGGGGCTTTTTATGGATGTGCAAGAGCTCTCTCATTTATTTTGCATGCGTAAAAATCAGATTGCATGTGTGTGTGAACAGAGCTTCCTCATGAGGTCAGACGTGTGTGTGTGCTTGCCCATGCAGAGGCAGAGAGGTGACACACAGTGTGTGTGGGGGAGGGGGGGCAAGTGAACAGCAGATGCTCCCATTAATTAGATATAATGATCACACAAGTAGTAACTAAGAGGGCTGACTGGAGGAAGAGTTGATTAATCTCGGAGTGTTGGCTAATTAATGCATTAGACTATGTGGTATGAAGCCAGGCCTGTGAATCTATTGGAGAATCAGTCAGTTTATTCATGCAAGACGCATCAATCTGTATCTGTGGAGAACAGGCTAATATTCGCTCTCACTTCACGTCCTCCTGTTCCCTAACTTCAGTGTTCATGTCCTCACAGCCTCATTGCTCATCACCAGCGCCTCGATCTATTGCTGCAACCAAAGAATGAGCGCAGTCCTAAATTTGTCGGATGAAAATAGAGCACAATGTACCGCGGGCTGCCGGGACCCGGCGCTTGTAATTGTTCAGACATACCTTCTGTTTCCGCCTCTCCTTCCTCTTGTCCTCTGTGTCCTGCAGCATCTTCTCTCTCCACAGGTCAAAGAAGTAGGATGGATTGGTGTAGAACTTCAGACCCTCCTTCCCATCGTCCCTGCAGACAAACCAATACATGTCATTACATTTTGATTGACCAAGCCTTTTTTTTCTTTTACAAACTAAAATAAAAGTCATACAAATCTTGCCAATATTTGCCAAATGTCAAGACCTTTGGGTGAACTAGAGCTCCAACCATTAGTAAATTAATAGATTTGTCAAAAGACAATTAATCTGCAACTATTTTGATAATCAAATAATGGTTTGTCATTTTTTAACCAAAAATTCCAAACATTTTCTCAGCTTCACAAATGTTAATATTTGCTTTGTCATACAGGATAATAAACTGAATATCTTTTTTTTATAATATCGCGTTGGACTGTTGGTCAGACAAAACAAGACGTTTGAAGACGAGACATCTTGCTGTGTGAAAAACTACAACAGGCTTTTCACACCATTTTCTAAACCAAACTTTTCCATTGACTTTTCCCAATGGTGTGTCGATTATTTCCTCAATTACTCTGTTAGCTGCTTGGACCAAAAATGGTGGTAAATGGCCAACACAGTTTCCCAGAGATCTTCAAAATGTCTTGTTTTGTTGGACTAAAATCCCCAAAATATTCACTTTACAATAATAGGACTCATAAAAGCAGAAAATTCTTCTATTTGAGAGGCTGGAACCAGAGAGGGTTTTGTGATTTCTGTTAATGGACTAATCAATAATCAACTGATGATTTCAGCTCTATATAAAGAACAGGCTGACAAGGGGCACAAAATTATACTTCTATGAAAAGGTCTTTTCTCTCTTTTTCGGTTTGTCTCTTAAAATGCAGAAGGAAGGCGCCACAGAATTTGGACAACCCTGAAAAATGGCGAGTGAGGGGAATGCGTGATAATCATTTTTCTCTTCCTGTGTCCTGCCTGTCTAAGTCTGCCTTCCTTCAAGAAATCATATCTGTTTGCCGTTTGAATAAAAGCTCCTGTGTTATCATTCATTCCCTCTCAGCTCTGCTCCGCTGTCTGTCTTCTTCGCTCACATTACAGGAGCTTTTCTGGTCGGTGGTCACTGGGGGGAAAAAGTGCCACGATGACAGGGAGGGAAATGAAAGAAGACTTCTGACAGGCACAGGTAGTTATCACATCAAAAGGTCCCTCTGAGGGAGAAATTATCATTCTCAAATGCTCACATGTTGTCCAGTAATGTCATTCTATATCAATATAGGGATAAGCCTTGTAAATTGCCCTGATGATGTCTTTCTTTTGGCGGCCTGTGTTTGACCAAGCAGCAATGTTCAGCCTTGAAAACTAAATAGTTCTTCAAGCACTGTAAAACACTCATCCTTAAAACGATCTTGGTCCCCTGGGAAATTTAAATAATTGGCCCAAAATATTGTTTTGCATTAGAAAATATCTGGTTACTTCATAAAGAAAAAAAAAATAAAAAAATAAAAATCAAAGGTACAAGCCTGCGTACAAAACTGAAAACACAATCTGCAGCTTAAATGAATTCACTTTTAAATTTTGGATTCTGAGTTCAACAACTATGGTGCCATGTTTGGTTCTTAACTGTAATGACAAAGTGTTTTAAATTTGCTACCATGTTGACTTGCACCTCTGACTGGCTTCTTCTCTAAAGTGACAGCAGCCGGACTCATGGGTACTATAGTATTTTGACTTTAAACTGACGGACGACAGATTTCTCAGAAACAACGTTAACATGACAAAATCTGGAGCAGACAACATAAACCTATAGGATCATTACAATAACAAGGAAAACCCCCACGTTTCTATGTTATGAGGATAACAATGAGGATATCGCTGACAGAAAATATTGAAAGAAGAAAACAGAATGAGGAACTTTTGGAACCAGCACCAGGATGAACAAACATGTACATGATGGGTTTGAAGTTCCCTGACCAGGTATCACAAACAGTTCTGTCCATAAATCAGAGTCACAGAACAACTCAATAACATATTTCAATATATGTACAAACACTGCAGTCCACATATGACCTAATCAATACCTGGGGTTCTCCTGCAAAGAGCAAAGTAACAATATTGATCTGAATAGCTTTTCTCCTTAATCTTACTCTCTGCAAACTAGCACAGACAAACTCAAACATGTAGTGCAAATCAACTCCATCTTTTCTGACTGTCAGCCTCTTACAAAACTATTTCTGAACATGGCTGAAGGGCACATAAAGGGGTACTTCAGCTTTCCTTTGACTCTAGAAACGCTATAAAGAAACAGTCGGTGCATCCCGTCCATTCGGCGATCCTGACCTGAACCCGTGTGCGGCTGCCTTCACCCAGCGTCGGACACATTTTGGGAGGCAATTATTTGATGATGACACAGAGCAAGAGCGAGAACACAGAACATGAAAAGGAGCAGCTTCAAAAGGCAAGAGTGGAAAGTTTAATGATATGCAACACAACAAAGAGAAGAAAATAGAATTTAACAACGGGATAAGGCAAAGGGTGGAGAGGGAGCTACTGTAGTGTGTGTGCACTGCGGGTAGTATTTGACTGTTTGTGTAAATCATTATGCATGGTATTCACTCTGTGTTTATTTGAGGCGGAGTGTTTGTGTGTGTGTGTTTGTGTGCGTATGAAAGATAGAAAGAGAGAGAGAGAGAGAGAGAGAGCAAAGCAGCTGTGCTCACGGTGGATCTGAGAAATAACAGCCTGGGGAGGTGTCCCAGGGAGACTCCTGGTGTGATGTGTGGAGAGGAGAGGAGAAGAAAATTAAGAGAGAAGAAAATGAGGAGAGGGGAGCGAAGGAAAGGAGAGGAGAAGAAAATGAAGAGAGGAGAGGAAGGTAAAATAAAGACAAGGTAAACCAGATGATGAGAGGAGAGAAGAGGAAAGGAGAGGAGGAAAAATGAAGAGGGGAGAGGAGGGCAAATGAAAGACAAGCAGAGGAAAATGAGGAGACCAAAGGAAAAGAGACGAGAGAAGATGAAAGGAGAGGAGTCGAAAATTAGTAGAGGAGAGCAGGGCAGAGGAGAGGAAAGGAAAGGAAAGGAAAGGAAAGGAAAGGTTCTTTACAATAGATACCAATCCACTATACTGAGTAACTATTGTTATTCAAGGAAGGGTGATTCAAGCCAGCCTGGAACTGACCTTTAGGTTTGCAATGTACATGTTTCATGTCTAATTCAACTGTCACTGAACCTCCTTTTCTGAATAAAAACATGTCTTCAGCCAGCATGAAACAAAAACATTTAGAGTAAGATTTGGAAATGTCAGCAAGTCAGACACACCTCCACCTTCCTTTCGCTTGGTCTAAAGGCCTGAATATACTCCCAAAGGAACACTGCATGGAGAGCTATGGACACCATGGATGTGGAGTAGGTTGTATTATGGACATGCACAGATATATTCCATGGCTTCTTGTAGCGGGTGTCCTCACAGAACATGATGAAATTTACATCACGCAATTCCTTGCTCACATGTGCGCAAACAATAATTTAACCCATGTCAAGGCCCACAGGTTAAAAAGACACCCTCGACAGATTTAAACACCACAGCCTACACCTGCACCTGTTTCCCTCTGGCGCATGTCCACACATCTACACGCACACAATATAAAAAGATTGTGTTCGAGCTGTAACCTTCTCCAACTGGCTTGGTCGGGGTGACTGTATTACACAGAGATGGGTCATGTAAGATGCTTCAGGAGAAAAAAAATGGAGTGAGAGGGAGAAAAAAAAAAAAGGAGCGAGAAAGCAGCTGGGTGAGAAGGAGAAATAAAAGGGAGGGGAGTGCTGGCCAGCAGAGCTTTTTATGGATTATTCATCTTCAGATGACTCCCTCTATCGCTCTGCTCGCCCGGCTCAACCTCGAGAGCTAAGAGAGATGCCTGGTGTGAAAGAGTCACAGGCCTGCTGATAATAATATACCAGCAAACCGAGGCGCACAAGCAAGTGTTTGGCAAAGTCAAACTTTTTATCCATTTGAGATTATAGCAAGCTTAGGTTGTCTTTTCTATTTTGCATCATCGTGAGCATCACTGCTGTGCTCAATAAGAGCTCTAATAGTGGCAATAATACAAAAGAATGGGCCAAAAAATTAGGCACTTCTGTTTTAACACACAGGGTGAAATGAGGCTCTTTTTATGCCTACCAGTAAAAAACAATTTTTTCCCATCTTCCACACCGAGGAGAGTGGAAACAGGCAAATATATGTAAAGGTCGATGTAGTTAGCATCATGCTGGGCTCAGAAAAAGGGCTGCAATTAAAGCCTTCCAGTTGTAGTCGAGATCAGATTTTTCTTCAAGAATGGACTCTACTATAGTGGCATCACTTCTTTACCATACAATTCCCTTTTGAAAAAAACCATCACACCCAGTAAACCCCAGACTATGTTTTGTAAGAAGAGGCTGGATTCAGACCTGTAGGGCGTGAGGATGTTGAGGGGCGGCGGCTGCTCGCAGGTCTGGAAGGTCTCCTGCAGCGGGATGGGCAGCGACTTGCGGTCAAACAGCTGCTGGTCCTGAATAGTGGAACTCCTGAAAGCCTTCCTCATGGTGATGTCCTGAAGAGACACTGAGGAAGGGATGGAAGGATGGAGAAGAAAGAAAAGACAGAAAGTTATTAAAGCAGCTTCTTAAAAAAATATGTGACGCATGTATGTTTGCCAACTGTGTGACTGACAGAAAACTCATTAGAGAGAAAATGAGAAATCAGTTGAAGACTCATGCTTGTTGCTGTTTGGCTGTACTTCCCCCAACAGACTCGTTGTCTTTCTCATGTCTCCAATGAACACGATAATTAACATTTGGCTCCATGTCATCATTATCATCATCAAAACCAAGACTGACATCATAACTCAAACCCTCACAATCAACATTACAGAGTACTAAACCTATAATAAACCACTAATCATCCTCTATGGGGATAACTCTACATTGTTGTCCTAATTGGCTAATTTCAATTCCCCCCAGAGCAAAACCACACGTGACAGCGAAGCTAAGCCGGGCTAGGCTCGGCTATGGACGTCTGTCAGACAGAGGCTGTGGGAATAGTTGTCCTTCTTTGATACAGGAATAGATAACATTTTCAGAAAAGAATAATAAAGATCTAAAATTAGACACATTTATATCCACTGATGAACTGAACAGTGGCATAAAGAATGTGGTGATGGAGATTTTCTTGAGAGATCTTGAGAGGCCACTGTGTTTGAATACCTTCTGCTTTATCTGTGGATTTTTGTACATCATGTTTTCATTTTAATGTGTCGTGACTTTGTGCGGCTGCTACCTTGGCCAGGTCTCTCTTGTGAAAGGGATTGCTGGTCTCAATGGGACTTAAAATAAGTAAAAAAAATAACACAGGAAAAACCAATGCTGCACAGCTGAAGCTTTCAGAAAAAAACAGGTTGGAGAAATAGCTGAGAGGAAACACAACCACACTAATGCGATCCCTCAATCTGGTCCGGGCCAAGTAGAAAATGGCAAGTCTTGGAAAGAAATCCAGAGCGTTGCAACCAGATCTGAATTATACATGAGAGGATGACAAATGGATACACTTTACTGCTGCCCAGGGGAAGACTGACAAAGTCATATGGTATGCAGAAAAAGTATTGTTACAGTTCTGTTATTGGCCTTTCTACCAGACACGAACAGAACAAAATGACACCCAAAACATACAGTAAGTAGATTTCTCTGGATCCAAACTAATAGAACAATTGTGTTATTAAGATCCTTCACTGAATGCTTGTCTTAATTAAATGAGACAAAACCATTTTACTGTACAAACGACTGCCCCCGATCAGACCTCTGTAGGAGTACAGCCGAGTAATGACTTCCACAGACTCGCCGTAGTAAAGGGCCAGCCACCTGAGGCACTCAAGTATCATTATTAACAAACACTTATCAGCGAGCCAAGGTTTGGTAAGTAACACTCAGGGAGAGAGGATGGAGGCCAGAGAATACAAGAGGGAGATAATAAAACTGTACAGACACAACAGAGACAGGACGGGCAGAGACGCGGAGACGTAAAACAAAGAGCAGGGACTGACATGAAGGAAGAGTTCATGAAAATACAGGCAAGCAAATGGCGTGAGGACGACGGTGATCGGGGGAAAACTGATATGGAAGCATGCAAATAAAGAGGAAGGAGCGGCGTAGAAGAGAAACCCATCAAAACACGCGGTTAAACTTCAATGAGAGAAACAGAAAGGCTTGAGCGAGGTGTCCCACGAGAGACGTGCAGTAACCTGAGAAGAGTCAGAGGGCGGATTAAGCTCGGAAGGCAGCACGAGGGAGAAACTCTAGTAGTCGTTTAAACAGCAAACAAACACAGACAAACACTGAGCATATAGTCTATTGTTCTACAGTAAACAGAAATAACCACAGGAGAAAACTAATATCACATGTCTGATATTGGTTTTACAAGAGTTTATTAAAAATAGCCCTACTCGTTTTTTTTTAATCCTGGGATTTACTGCTGTAGAGTTATAAATACAAGGCCAATAACATTGTTCTATATGTATTTTTCTTCTTTTCACTTTGTTAAAAAAGCTCAGGGGAGGGAGGCGACGGTGCTACGACAAGGTTTGACAAAGCAAGAAACACAGGCGGTCGGTTCAGACGGGTCAGGAAACAAAGCAGTGCTTTAGCCTTGATGATATATTTGAATTTCAAACTGAAAAGTGTAATAACCCGTCATTGCACGGGAGAACTGCACAACCAATTATGGCAAGTATGGTAGGTTGAAACAAAGTTGACAATATATAAAAATGTGAAGCATTTACATTGTAGTTCACTTATCGGCCACTGGTGTCATTAAAAACAAGGATTTTCCACAAAGCACCTTTAACCTTCACTTTCTCCTTCAAATAAGTTTAAACTTGTAAGACTGGTTGACTGTGCTTCTGGACCCATCTGACTTACTTTTGGTCATGTTGCAGCTTTTCCAGACTACAAAATACAATGTTAGATTTAATGACAGGAACGATGCCCAAAACTGGAAAATAAGACAAGTTGCAATAAAGAGTGTTTATACATTATGAATTTTACTTGTATCTGGGAGGGAAAATGGAATAAACTTTAGTATGTAGATCAGCAATTTTAGAAGTGGCAAATGATAAGAAGGACAAAAAAAAAATCAAAGCCATAGCCACAGTGGCATGACAATTATGCTGCTCCCAGTGATCACAGAGGGGAGAAATGCTCGGGATAAGTAGGAGTAATGGTGAGATCTAAGAAGCTGAGAAGATTAGAGAGGGTGAGGGAAATAGTGGATGTGGGAAAGGAGATATGAACATTAAAGTGATGCTTTTTTTTTATGCTTTAGTGATCCCTGTCGGACATTTCACTTTGTGCTTTGGCCCCTTAGCACAGGAAGGTCAGATTGAAGGTCAGGAAGGTGGAACCTGGAGCCGACATCATCGCCCGCCATCTTTCTGATAACAAATGTGCAGAATAGATCTACAGAGCGGACCGTCACAGACACGTAACACCAGAAGGGAATTGCAATTTGGTGTTGGAGTGCTGTAAGTTAAGCAAAAGTGCTGCGTCCTGCTGCCCCAAAGCATTTAGGGTAGAGCAGAGGGATGTCAGATGGTGTGACAAGTACGTGCAAAGGCGACAAACAAGAGCGAGGCAGTGCAAAAGTGTGTGTCAGGATGCGTTTGATGCAGAGCGAGGTGGCTGTAAACCTCTGCCAAGCAACGCTGAGCTGTGAGAGAGGCACGCTGCGCTAATCGATGTGGGCAGAAAGGCAGAAGGCACACACGCCGGATCATTCAACACACACACACATGCAGATGGATAACTTAACATGATGCTCTACATCCTAATTACAAAACGCCACTTATTCAGCTGAACTACCAATTACACCCATTTAGCGAAGACATTTAGCTAATGAGAAAAATGCGAGTGTACGCTTTTGGGAGTGAATGAGTGAGTTAGTGAGAGGCTGAGTGTGTGTGTGTGTGTGTGTGTGTGTGTGTGTGTGTGTGTGTCAAGTCGAGTGGCACCAGGTGCAGCCGCAGCCTCTGATCTCAGCCTGTGAAGCTCCTTATCAGAAAGCGAGTGGTGGTTAGTTTATCTCTCTCTCTCTCTCTCTCTCTCTCTCATATCTTTCTCTTCGACAGATAGCATCCAGCTAAAACACCCTCAGCCAAAGAGAGGTGAGGAAGTTCTTGTCACACATACGCGCACAGACACACATGCATGCAAACACAAACACACATGCCTCTTTCAGCTCCCCTCAAAGTTTCAGGGAAATGATGTTTTCCCTCTTCCCTCTTTTCATCCCCTCCCTCATAGAGATGCAGTCCAACACACAAGTGCTGAAGATAAGAAAAGGCCCAGGCCAAGCTGTCTTTTAGCATGCAGACACAGCTCTCTACTCTGTTGTACTTCAATGCAAATGTTGCCCTATATTTCCCCTCCTGCATGCTTCCTCCTCTTGCAGCCTTGAATCACTTTCTCCTCTCTCAGACTCCATCTTTTTTTTTTTCTCCAACCTTTCTCTTGCTTATTGTTTGTCCTTTCTTTCATTTTGTCCTCTTCCTCTCCTGGAGTCTATCTGCATGTTCTCCCTCTTGCATTGACAAACTTTGCAAATCACCAGTGTTGTGCACAGTATGAAAATCAACAATGTAATCCAGAATGTAACAAAGTAAGAAGGACTTCAAATACATAAAGCACATACCCTCCATCTACAATTAGCATGGGGACATTGTATTAGTATGAGTTGTGTGCTAAGATGTGAGTGGATGAACCGTGTGCACTTTTGACTCAAGAAGGCTTTTGTCGCAGTCTTTCTAAAATCTGCTTGCTCGCCATCACCCACAATGCTTCTGGATGAACTATCATAACTGCAAATTATATCTTTCAGCATCTGCATAATTGCTGGCATCTGCAGGACATAAATTTTGTCACATCAGTATCCCTTCGGTTGCCAAATGGTGACGCGGGCCAGAAACACACACAGTATCTGATCATGAACATAAATAAAAAGAAGTGGGCGATTGGAAAAAAAAATCTTCTATCAGTGTATCTAATGCTATATCGTGACATCAAGACTTAAAGTGAGAAATACACTTTTTTATTAGAATGAGTCAGATGAAAAATGCCTGTTTTCGACTAATCCAATAAATTAACCAAAGATCCATATTTCCATAAAGTAGTCCTGCCTCAACACCTGGGCATACTAACGAGAGAAAATTTACTATACTGTGGTACAGGGTGACGTCACAATATGAATTTACATATACCATAACACTTTAAAAATGACTGGATGATCTGAGCCTCACTTGCCTTTAGGCTCTCAAAGTGTGTCTGTAGTGAAATCGTCAGTATCATTATGTTGCTGATCAAAACACACACACATTCATGGGTGGCAATTTTGTGACTGTGGTGCACGGTCCTTATAACTCTGTGTGTGTCCATCCAACATGTAGCTGCTGGTTAAAGAGTTAATACAGAGGAATCCTGAGTGTTCTGTGATTTATATTTTCCTCGCCCTTGAACGAGCCACATCCGAACACTCTACTGTACTTAATACAACTTGCACTTTACTGTCTTTGCACTTGTTCTCTGTTTTTTTAATTCTTTCTGTTAATTCTCCTGGATACTGAGTATTGTGTACAGAATGGACAAATTCTACCATGGCTTTGACCTTGAAGTGGATTTTATTCAAATAGACCATCTATCACCTAACCCTATGAGGAAAAAGGGGGGGGTATGCAACGATGGCATACACGTGTGAAAAAGAGAGCACCTTACAACACTGAATCTCATCTAAACCTTTCTGCCCTCTCTGAGTTGTGTATATATCTGTAAACCTGATCATTTGAAATTCCGTGCCTTTCAGCAAATGACTCATCTTATCACTTCAGACTACAGTCTTTCCAGAAGAAAACAAAGATAAATAACACATAAGCGTTTCAGAGAAAAGGAGAGAGATAATTTTATGAAATAACTATTATATTCAGTATGTACCTTAACAGAGAGAGACAAAGACAGAGGGAGATGAAGGGGAGATTAGGAGAGATATTTACTAAGTGCTGGAGAAAATAGGAGTCAAGGTGGGTTAACAAGCAGTAGATGAAAAAAACAAGGAAAAATGAGAAACGTAAATACTGAAAGATCAAGATGTCATGCGAGAGAAGAAAAGAAAATTGGCAATAGAAGAAGAATAAAAGAAACTTCTTATGAAATGTACAAACAGAGACATGGACGGACTAATAGAAAAAGAGGGAAGCAGCGAGTACATAAAGAAACAGTTAGAGCCCAGAGGGACTCGGGCTGGCTTTGTGGCCTTCCATAATGGCCTGCAGCCAGCACGGTGATATAACGGTGCCATTAAATAGGGGATACAGGCCATTAGTTTGGCTGGCTGGAGTGATAGGGGGGAGTGAGCCTGACAGCACACAAATAGCATCCACGCAGGATGGAGGGAGAGCGGGGATCAATCAGAGAGATGGGAGTGGGCTGGGGAGGACAACAAAGACAGAGAAGGTGTAGGGGGGCAGAGCCAGCGGTCAGGAGAGGAGATGAGGGAGAGGAGAGGGGGAGTCAAAGGGCAAAGTGAGGCATGATACCCTTTAAAGGCTGTGGGCAAGGTGAGTGTGTGTGCGCGTGCTTGTGTGTTTATCAGATTGAATGCGCATAAATTCACGGGATGAAGCACTTTTGACCTCAACGACTGCACCTCCAATGACACTGCATACATCACTCTGGCCCATCTCTCCATCTCACATCTCCCCGACCTTCAGCTAAACATCTTTCATGCCGTCCACCATCTTACACTCTGTGTCCTCGTGCTTTCGACTGATAAAACATAATTTGCTTCAGCGTGTCTGTCTGGACCACGTTTGAATTCTGTAAGTCGCAGTTAAGCCTGTCTGATGATTAGGAGTGCGCAGAGATTCAAAGATTGTGACTGATTTTTACACCCAATACTGAGGTTGCAATTTCCATTCATCACCTTACAGTATGTCTGAACTGTGAAGTTTTGGATTAGTACTCAGGTGTATAAACAGCTCTCATAGTTAGGTTACAGGCATAAATATGTAATCATCTGGAAAAATGTACTTCTATTTAGAGAATGTGATGTATTCAAATACTGACTGCAACCAAACCTTACTTATTTTTGTTTAGCATATATTGTCATCTTTTCTCACACATAATTCTTCAGTGTTTGCAAATAATGTACTAATAATCCAAGTGGCACTGTCTGGCCTTTATAGTCTCTGTAAGGTGCCTCATGTTGCACTGAATGGTAACTTTAACACCACTATTAAAATTGGCACATACTGCAATTTCTATTTGAGCTTTCTCATGTCTGCAGCTGTATTTTAGTCATTATTAACAAAAATCACTGCTTTCATTACTCAGTTAAAAACGAAGAGAGAAGGGCTTAATATGCAACAAGGATCGGCAAACACAGGAGAAGAGGAACAGTGGTCACAGTCACTCACCAATAAATACTGCCTGAAAGACATTTAACTGGATATTACAGCCTTGGCACAAAACAGTGAGTTTCATCGAAATACTGCAGGGCTATTACATAATAAGGTCTCTCTCTCTCTGTTGAGCTTTTATTTCTTCTCAAAGCACTTCACTGTTGCATTGTCCTTGCCATGTTTGTAGAATAGAATCAAGGCACTACAGCTCCGGCTCTTCTTCTCAAGCTGTTTGCTTGTACTGTTTCCTGTGTGTCCACCACTGACCTTACTGCCATTTGCTCTAAATTACAGAGAAGTAATGAAGGGCTGGAAGATCATTCAACACAACCCATGAAAATTCTCATCCTGGTTGAATGACGAGTTGCATTTTACTTAAGATTTGTCATTTTGGTTGTGGCTCAGAAAACCTATACAGTGTGAATTCTTTTATTACGGATTTTGAAATTCAAACTTTTAACATTTGAGTAATGATGACACAAAATAATGCTGCAATACTCATTCTTAATTAGAAGAGTTAGAAGAAGAAGCAAATTAGAAGCAGTGTAATCTGTTGGTCACCAAATTTTCTCAGGTCATTAAGGGTTTTAAAGAACGTCTTACAAGGGGCCGTGCAACAGTATCTGTAAAATACTTATCGTGTGCTCCGCTCTCCTCTGTCCTCCCTGACCCCCATCCTCCTATCTTTATCCCTCTACAGTCCTGATTTATGGCGCCATCTCTGCCAGCACTCATTTCCCTCTCCTTCACTCCACCTCTCATGCCGACCACAGACCCACACAGACAATTACAAGGCAGGCCGTATGATTGTGCTAAAAGCATACACTTTAAACTGTGTACCGCAGTGTGTGTTTGAGAGTGTGGGGGTAAAGAAAGGGTGTACGTGGGGATGAAGGATGGCATTTACAGGAAACCCCTCCCACAATTGTCCATCTTTTTGTCATGTTTATCAGACTCGACTCTTTGAATCAATGGCAGGCGGCACACTACTACACTAGTGCTATTGTAGTCGTTTAATTTTACAAATCTTACATGAAAAGCGGTCAGGAGAGGAGCGTAGAGTGTTCCATTTGCAAGACAGCTTCATTTGGTCGTACACGAGTGCGGAGGAGTTGAACTGAGTGGGAAATCTATGTAACCTGCAGAGGAGGCCATTTCAACCTGGCCCAGAAAATTCTGCGGTAGAATCCTTTTACACTCCACTGCTTTTGCTGCAGTGCCCGGTATTATGCACCCATCCCTCTATCCTTCCATCTTTCTTACTCTCCTCCTCCTCCCCACCACCACACACTTAAACTGCAACTGAGCTGATCCTTATCCACCGACTCTCAAGCCAATACTTCAGGGCAAAGGGGGGGAAAGTCGGCCTTATTTATGAAGGGAGATAAAACCAAGGGCTGCATGCACAGACGCAACAGACGCATGCACACACACAGAATCGCTCGTAATCTGTGTCCAAACACAGGGACGTCGCATGAATATGAACAAGTAGTCTTATGCCAAAATGACACAAAGATCGGCTTTGTTGCTACTAGGGTATTTCCCCGAGTAAATCTGTAGATGCGTATCTAATAAGATAAATGTTAATATCTTATCCTCGGCAGGGTGAGATAGTCAGCCCTGTGTGCATGAGAGGAAGAGTATGGCAGTGTGTGTGTGTGTGTGTGTGTGTGTGTGTGTGTGTGTGTGTGTGTGGTGAGACAAAAAATGCGTCGTCCACAATTGGATCACAGGCAATTATTCAATTAGCATGGCTACACTATGTGAAGAGGGTGAGGAGAAAGCGTGGTGGAGAGGAGGGAAAAAGAAGTGGAAGAAGAACACAAAGGAAAATTAGGGTGAACAATCTGCGTAATCTGGAGCCCGGGTTTGTTCGTCAACTTTAAAATCCATAATTCTATAAAAAATAAGAAACAGTCATCGCCTCGTAAAGGCCTATCAGAGCATTGCACAACTGCGCCTGCGTTCACAGAAAAGCCGTACGCGGTGAGCATGGCCCAGAAAGCATTTGACTGTCTCCGTGTCAGTGACAACGAAGCAGTTAGAGTAGCATTGTGCAAAGCCGTAAACACACCGCTGGCCCATGGGAAATCGATACGGCGCCTTGGAGCATGGTATTAAACTGCTGTGATTCCCTCCCTTTTTACTCTGCAGCCACTGCACTCTCCTCCAGCTACGCTATCCTGTCATCCTGCCTCCCCTCTCTCAGGATAACCTGGCTTACCTGCCAATTATCGCATTCCTTTTTATTATTGCTCAGCGCAGATACGACCCAACCACAGATCCAATTTCTCCTCACAAAGAGGAGGCCTTTAATGGGTAAGCGAGCATCCCGGCAAAGTGAAAATCTGGCAGAATGATTCTAATAGAGGCCGGGGTTTGCACTATTGGGTTGTGAAAAATGACACCGTCTCATAGCTGCCTGTTCCTTTAATAACAGCCATTAACAGTGGAGGGTGGGGGCAGGGGAGATCCATCACACAGCTGACCCGCACTCAAAGGCACCAATCTAATTTGGCGCAGTAGCAGACACACAGATGAAACTCAAGAGGTGAAGGTGTGGCTAAAGGAAAGTGGGAGAGTGCACGAGTAAGTGTGGGTGTGAGGTTACAGTACTCACATTCCTCTTCTTTGGGGTCCAGCTGTGTGACACTGATGGAGAGGCGGTCCACGCGCTCCTGCAGGGAGTTGACCCGGAAAGAGAAGGTGTGGGCCTCGTTGAACAGCTCTCCAAACAGGTCCTCTGCATATTTACCTACACACAGAATGCATTCTTAAATAACCAAGAAAGTGTTAAACTGGAAGGAGAGGAATGATTTAATGCATTCATTTCAAAGCCATTAATGACTCAATATGCAGCGATAATGAGAAAACTGTTAGTTGTCTAAAAAAAATACCTGCTATTCATAAGTGTCATTTCACTTTAGCAAACCTGTTAGGTGTGTTTTAGATCAAGAGTCTCTGTGGGCTTCTTTGGTGTTGAAAACCTAAATTAAAATACTTGATCAGACACAATCACAGCAAACTACAAGTGCTGTTCTTCTGAGTGAAGCATCATTGTTTTAAAGACGTGCAATTACTGATATTGAGACATGGAGAAATCCTGTGTCAGTGGTGACTGGAAATCCACAGGGAGCCTAACGTTGGAGGCTGAATGCTCCGATAGAGACGTGAGTGCTGGAGATGTTTTACCATAGACAGCTGTGTGGTACCACAGTGAGGGGGAAAAAAAAGATGCTGATTAAACTGAAGAGGAAAACTCATTACTTTTACTTCAATTTTCTGTAACGGCAAAATGTGACAGGTTTTTTGTCATACTTCAGTGTGTACCGCCTAAATGTTGGCAATGATTTCTATTATCTGCAAACCATTTCCTTCATGAACTGAATTAGGCTTTTAGTCTCTATAAATCTCTATAAATTAGTCACTATCTATACATAAAAGTGGATTTATGTCATAGCACATGAGTCATGACCATTTTCTCACCCTTCCAAGTACAAAGCTTTGCATTAGAACTATACCAACCAAAACAGGCTCAAAATTAAGTGATTTACAATTCAGCACATTAATAGATTTGTAAATGGCAAACACTGCCAAATCTGTACATTCTATATAAATGATTTTAACGGTGTGTGTGGATTTTAGAAACATGTGAACTGCAAATAATTCAAATATTTTCAATCTGTCATTAGCTAATTTTCAGGATTTCTTTCTGTTCATGTTTCTGGAGAAGCCAATGGGAGCTGACATGACGAATGACTACTGCCATCGGCCGGTTTTCTGGGTAACTGAGTGTAGCCACGAACAGTCCTGCTGCCATACTTTATGGAATCGTGAAATCTGCTCTTTATCAGAAAATCCTGATGGGGAATATCTGGCCATCAGGCCGTGATCTGAGCATCAAGCACAATTGGGTTATGCAGCAAGACAATGATCGGCAGCGCAAGAGCAAGTCCACCTCTGACTGGATCAAAAGAAACAAAATTCAAGTTTTGGAGCGGCCTTGTCAAAGTCCTGACTTGAATTTAAAACAATTCTGCAAAGAAGAAGAGGAGGAGGAGGAATGTGAAAGACTGATCTCCAGTTATTGGAAGTGTTTAGTTGCACTTGCTGCTAAAGGTTTTTTTGCATGGGTGAGATACAGTAGGTAACTTTTTTCCTTCAATAAATGAAACTGTATTTTGTCTGTAATCGGGTTGTCTTTGAAGGTCTGAAACAATTAAATGTGGTAAATATGTAAAACTAGAAGAAAGGAGGAAGAACACCTTTTCATGGCGCTGATTTTCATATTTGTGGGTAAGGTGTATTGAAGAAAAGACATAATGTTAAGTGTGTATTAAAAAAAACCTAAAGTTCACAAAATGCACGAAGCAGATGACAAATTAATATACTAAATGTGTGTATCTGTGTGTGTGTGTGTGTGTGCTACTGACTGAGGCTGCTGAGCTGGCGTATGACGTTGGCCAAGGAGATGTTAGTCACACACTCCAGCTCATTCTTGATGTTCCTTGGCAGCACCGTGTGGCACAGGTGCCTGGGCTCGATGGTGCGCTTCACCAGCGGCATCCTTCTGCTGCGACACCACTACCTACACAAGTCAGACGGAGGGGGAGAGAACAGAGAAGAGGAAAGAGGGGAATGAAGGAGTGGAGGACAAAATTTCATTAGTGGAACAATTGTAGTAGCAGACTTTGTGATTTTGCTGCTTGCTACAACACTGAACCCAACAGAAGAGACAGATAGGAAAGAGAAAATGCTTGTTTCACTGATTGCTTTTGCTGCCATAACACCAGAATTATCACAACAGAGCAATGGAGAGAAGAACATTTGCATAAGAGAAAGAGAAGACAGAAGATAACTGGAGTTCAGGGCGCGTGCAGAGGGAATATGAAGTGAGAAGTACAGTTAAACCGGAGAAAAATAAAGTGCAACAGAACAGCAGGGAAGTAATGTTTTGACAGTGCTAACAGCCATGTTGCCTCATCCGTTTCACTGACTTGGCACCGTCTTGTCCTTTTCATCATGCATGGCCAGGGCTAACAAACCTCAGCACTTTGTCTGCCCACTCAGCCATGCTAATGGTATTAAGGCTGCAACTCTGCTCCACTCACACAACATCAGAAAGGATGATGACCCCAAAACCACAGAAGACAGAGAGGCTGCAGTTATCCTGAACCAGAATATGTTGGTATAAACCAAAAGAAACTGTTAAACACAGTCTACAACTACATTGTGAGGCTGCAAACATGAGAAACATTAGTATTGGACAAATCAAAATTTTGATTTGAAAACTTTTCTAGTTTTACAAGATTCTTTTCACATTATAAACAAGATATTTTTCATGCTATTATGACATAATTTTCATGATTATTAGACACCAAAGTTACAAAACAAGTTTATTGTAATGTTATATACCTCAACCAACCAGCGTGTCTCATTAAAACAAACTTTTCTCTTTGCTGCACCATAAGTTGACATCTTGTCATAACAAGACAATTTGAATGCTGTTAAAACAAGACTCAGAGATTGTAGGTCAGAGGGCAAAGTACCTTCTACCAGCACAACTCCCTCTGTGGCAACACCAGTTAATCATCCCAACAACACCTTATCTTTCTGCTGTTAGCTTTTTATAATTAGAGCGAGCGTGGACATCAGGTGCTCAGATGGACCGCCTGACTGACGGGGCTTGACAGTGATCAGGCCTCGTTAGAGCGCTGATTAAACTTTAATTGACATCTGGTACTTTTAATACCCCGCTGTATTCTTAGCTGTGTTGCCGTCACTGAGGAATAAACATGATAATTGACCGTATCCATAAAAATGTAGGGCAAGGAGGGCTATTCTAGGAAGTGGCCCAGCTCTGGATGGTTAGAGGGGAGAGAGAGAGAGAGGGAGCCCGGTACAAAGCTTTGTGAGCTTTTGAGGTGATTCATCTTGGAAGCGTCTTAAATGGGGGCAAAAATGTCCATAAAAGGAAAGAATGAGAACTTGCACCTCTCTAAGTCGTTGTTAAAGTGGTTTTGAATGAGATGTGCGGGCGATGTTACTGCGACACAAACCCAAACACAGCACCAGAATCCCTGCCCACTTCTACAATAACAAGAGATTCTTTCTACTCTTTAGAGGTTTTTTTATTTCCTCCCACAGTCTCTCCATCACCCACACACACGCACGTACACTCTCACACATCACCTCCTGATTGGAAACACCTCTCAACCCAAGGTGCGCTGACATTTTCCGCCGCCTCCGGAAGTCGCAGTAATGGAGGGCTGACCCTGAGCCACCACTTGCCAAGGTGGAGGTGTAAACTCAATTGTTACTGTGTTGACCTTTAACATACACACCCAACACTACTTGTAATATAATATCTACCGTACGTTCAGGAGCTTCAGCTTTGGAACACACAAAAGCGAGAAAAAGGAACTGCAACGTCAAATTAAGAATGGCACTAAAGGAAGAGTTCAACATTTTGGGAAACCACTTATTCACTTTCTTGTTGAGACTTAGATGAGACGATTGCCAGTAACTTCTTGGAGCCTCAATGAAGAAATCCAGCAAATAACTGTCCATAAAATAACAATTTGCCATTTTCACGCTTCTGTTTTGGTACAGATTAAACAAAGAAGAGATTAAAATATTAATTAGTTAATTATCTTTACCACTGGACAGTATAATGCATAGCAAGGAACTGAATAAGCACATTTCCCAAAATGCCAAACAATACAAATACTTTTACCAAATTTAATATTTATCTTATCTTCTTGACGCTGATTTGTATTCCCCTTTGCACAACCTCCATCCCAGCTCTCTCAAAACCATCGTGCCCACTTTAAACCAACCCCTCCTTTGGGATTCATGCGGCTCTAATATCAGGAATCAATAAGACATTTATTTACCTTTATTCAGCTCATCAGTTTTCTTTATGAGAACAATAAGTGTTCCTGTATTTTGCACATTCAGCATATCTCTGGGGTGCAGGTGTACAGAGAGAAACAGAGACAGATTAATAGAGACGCAAACAAATATTAAATCAATCAATCATAACTGTGTTTATGTCTCTGCTGTGCGTGCACGCCAGCGGATTCAATACAGACACACAGACAAGGTGTTGTTGTCTTAACAACCTTCCTCCTACCTGCTGGGTCATAAGAGTTATTTCTGAGATGACGGGGGGAAATAAAAAACAATGACGGGAAATAAGGCTTCCAGATTGCAAAATGAACCACGTAAGGAAAGAGGTGGGCGACAATAAAGCTACATATTTTCAAGATTAATTTGTCTTTATATGACTGAACAATTCACTCATACCCTTTCAGCTCCATAACATAAAAGCACATAGAAATGGGTGTTAAGTCCTGATATTTTCCTCAGGGTGGAGCTTTCAAATAGAGATTTAAAAAATGAGCAAAAAGTTAGTTTCAAAGTCATCCACAAAATCATAAAATCAATGATGAAATGTACTTCTCTGTTATCTAGGTTAATTCTTGTTTGTCTATAAAACAGTAAAAAGAGGAAGGATAGCTGCTTTATCCTCGTCAAATGTGCTGTGGGATAATTCTAGTTTGTGCTCCACTTCCATCCCTGTGTGGTCCCTGTTGTGAATCTAGCGCCTGCAAAGCAAGGTTACAAGATTATTTGCATCGTGCATCAAAAAACACCCCATTAATTTAGGATGATATCTCTTTTCCTTTACAGTATCATGGGCTCAATTACATTTTCTTGATATTTGTTGACACATCATTAGTGAGTAAACACTGCTCGCTTGCCTTGCTTTTCAGAAAATTCCTCAGACGGCCTTGCCACAGTGTGTACGCATTTCTGTGTGTGTGTGTGTGATTAATGACTGCAGCATACGTTTGCAGCCTCGCTGATTGGACATAAGTTAACTCAAGACTGCTGTCCACGGGAGGGAAGATTTTCTCTGCACGCACAGGCACTCACTACTGTATGCACACACACATACACACACATACACACACATACGTACATGCTGCATTCGTCCACTGAGGTTTCCATACCATACTATGACATGATAACATATGACAGTGCTGCTCCCATGAGAATAGTGCTTTCATATCTCATGGGTTCCCCCGAGAAATCGCTTACACGTCACCTTGGTTCTGGCACAGGGAGAAGAAGAAAAGGAAAGAGACGGCAAGAGAGAGAGAAGAAACTTGAGGACGCTAGAGTCAAACCCATTAAAATTTACAAAACCATAACAATGTGACAGCACTTAACAAGGTAGACATGGACGAAGAGGCTTAATAAGCACCTCAGAAGAACTTAAACAAAAAGGTTTACTCCACAAAGAGTCCACCGCTGGATAAATACAGAACGTTCATCACGACTAGTTAATGTCAAGGCTTTTGTCTTTCCCATGAAAAATTCACAGTAATAATTGTCTGATTATGTGTGGCAAGTGGCAAGATCTGCCTTGCTGAAGTCATTAAACATGAGCTCGGATGAGATATTTTAAAGCGAAAGAGATTTAGGAGACAAGCCCGGCAGAATATGTGGTGTAGCAGGCGCAGTGTGGCAAGACGGTAAATTATAAAGACGTTGTGTCATCACTTTCCTCAGACTCCAGGACTGTAAGTGTTACAGAGGACTGAGTTACTTACAGGTAACCAATTAGGGAGACAGCCAATTAGAGAAGTCTGCTGCAGCCATGACTAAAACGCTGATATCAGGGGAACATATAATCGACTCGTGTAAGGCTAATAAAAGTAGTATCAACCTGCAGCGAGCTGACACACTTTGACACACACTATGTGATTTATCTGGTGAACAAGTTTAACATACCTGTAAAACCAGACGCCTTTCAGATCATCCCAGATAAAGAGAGGTGCTGACGGAGTTTGCATGCGAAGTGACTATTCGCTCACATTTGAAACTCTTTGCACACAAACAAATGATACTGCACAAACTGAGCCTGAGAAGGTGCAGACTGTCATGGGTCCCTTTGTGGAAATGAAAGTTTAGATAAAATATTTCAGGTACAAGGTTGTTTTTTTTCCCTCAAAACACTGTGGGTAAAATGTTTGCACTAATGCCTTAAAAAGTGTAAAATCTAACACTTACATTTACAAGTTTTAGCACCATCCCAGTATTCATCAAATATTTTTCACACATGGCATCTTTCCTCAAGTTTTTCACTTTCTCCGACCACTTTTGCACAGCAGGTTGAGGGCATAAAAACTTCCAAACTTGTCCACCGTGCTCACTTCAAAAGATCAACTACAACAATACAACACAACCAGGGAGTAGAAACCTTTTCAGTTTGGACATTTCATAATTATTCTTGCCAGAATAACAAGCAATTTCAACTAATGGTCAATCATGGTCAGTGATTCAAAGGTGCCCAGCTGATATTCCACAAAAGGCTGAAAGCCTAGTGATTACTCTTCAGATTTCTGACTATTCAGCACAATAGCTGCTCCATGAAATAATGGATGTGGATGACAGAACTGACAGATTTACCACTGAGAAAATTGCATTCTTCCATTTTCAATTTGATCCTGATTTAATGAGCAAGGCAGCTGAAAGATTTTAGTGAGACAACGATGGTTTGCCTTTGCCAGTTAAACAAAGGAGGGCCATCAGTGCAGCCCATATAAATATCAAAAAAATCGGGGATGATCACTACACAAAGAAATATTTCACATACCTGCTGTTTCCCTTCCCTTTCCTTCTTTTAGCTTTCCATCTAGTCTACGGGCTAGCCAGCCTCATTTCTGCCTACACCCCTTCCCACTGTCCTCCTACTTTTACGGCCCATACATCTTGGGTGGTGCTTCCCGCTGTCACCTATCACCATGGCAACGGCTGCAGTGGGATGTCATTGGTCACTTTCTAATATCCCAAGAGAGGCAAAGGCAGAGACGGTGGACAAAGAGAGAGAGAGAGAGAGAGAGAGAGAGAGAGAGAGAGAGAGAGAGAGAGAGAGAGCGGGTGAAGGGAGGAATGACTGGGCTAAGATAGGGGTGATGTGTCAAAACAGTGATAGCACTTGATGAATGAATGCAATATGAGAGGGAGGAAAAGAGGCAGTTCGGGGGTTGCTCCTCCATTGTGTGCGAACACAAAGCGGGGTGAGGGACGGCACGTGCCAGCAGAGAGCGGAGGGGGGGGGCCTCCGCCGGTGCGGGTCATTGCACTCGGGACAATATGTCCAACTAGAGGCTCTAATGAATCGTAATGGAGCATTTATTCACTCGCGCTGCCACACAATACAGCCGAGGATGCCTCAATATGGTGCAGGTCAAGGGCCTTTTATTCGGAGGGCTTGGTAGAGACACCAGACCCTTGAAACACCATCAGTTACAATCTGATACACACACACACAGCCGTACAAAAGCAACCAGTGTTTCCTGTAGAGTTATGCGCTAATTACGGAAAGAAGCATGAAACACATCTGCAACATATACAAAAAAAACAACTAATAGCAGTGATGCAATTTTATTACAGACAGAGATAGAGAAAGCAACTAGCAGTGAACCAGTAAGGGAGCTGGTTAAGATGAAAATGAAATGGCCTTCTGAAACAAGAGAGACCTCATCAATAAGTGATGTAAAATTCATGGTGTGAACAGTTAGTCGAGCTGATTTTCTCTCTGGATCACCATGAAACAGAATCCAACACGAAATTAAGAGACTGGTTCTAACCAAAGGCTCACATACTGAGCACGGGGTTTCTGCTGGGACCACCAAGTTACACAAGACTTTTTTTCAGACAGATTGCGATTTAATACCTGTTTTATAATCATACCGTCCAAATCACATAATTATTGGATCGACCTGCATAAGTGCCAGAAAATGGATGGACAGATAATTTAAGTTCACTCAACTGCATGCTAAAATCAACACTTGCCACTTATGAGATGATATGCATCAAAGCTACTGTAACTACATATAGTGAGTGTTTGCTTTAGGCTACAAAAAAAGGATGTAACAGCCGTCTGTGTGCATAATCTTCTGTCACAACAAACACACTTTTAGTTTATAGGTGCACAATGCTTCCAAACAGTCTGCAATAAGATAACATTTTATAACTGACAATACTGCCTGCGG
Organism: Holacanthus passer; assembly: GCA_025331565.1. Classification (NCBI taxonomy): domain Eukaryota; kingdom Metazoa; phylum Chordata; class Actinopteri; family Pomacanthidae; genus Holacanthus; species Holacanthus passer. The sequence continues at coordinate 4,548,370 of JAFREQ010000034.1, forward strand.
AAGGCAAGTGAAAAAAAGACTTTTTAATATCTTCCAAGACCTTTGTTTTGAGGCAAGTGAATGTTTTCCAGGCTTTTCAGGATCTGCAGAAACCATGTTAGTGTCAGAAAACCAATAAAAGCGAGTGCAGGAGCAAGAGGAAGTTTGCCCTTTACACATCCTGTAACCCGTGAGGGTCAACAATTAAACTGATACAAAAGATCAGCGTGTGCTTCGAGAGCCATGTGTCATCAGCAACACTTACTTAAAAGATTAAAATAAAGCTTCTTCCTAAAACCTTTCCTCAAAGTCAGCTCGATACTTCATGATTCTCCATGTGAAATTAGCCCGAACATTTTGTCCTTTTCCCAGTGATTCTGGGAACTCGCACACTCCAACTGTGGACTTGGTTTCTTCCTGCATTATGAACAGCTGCAAACATAAAAACACAGACGTCTCATCGGGGAAACTGGCAGAGTCACAGCCGCCAATGGCAGAGGGAGCAGAGATCAGACTGGCAAAGCTTTACCAGCAGCTGGTTTATATCAGTAATGCAGATATGCAGTGCAGGACAGCGGCCGCAGCTCATTTTCCAAAGAAAACGGGGGGGGAGAAAAGAATAAATGTACATTTGTCTAACTCAGACCTTATCAAGGAGACTGCTGTTTTCATTAGCTGGTTCAGAAGACTTTTCCTTAGCGACTACAGAGACTGAACAGGAAAAATAATAATATGTCCCGCTCATCATTTCTGTTATTCTAATGAGGCAGCTCTAAATTTTTAAATGCTATTTGTTCTTTCATTTTCTGTCTCATTAGCACATAAGAAATTAATCTTTATTCCCTTTAAAAGTAGCTCAAATAGCCAGACAGTTTTTATAACTTATTTAAGATTTATATTTATGTTTAAGATAATAAAAAGCTTAATTTGCCGCAGCTACAACTGAATCACATTTTATTGGGGAAATTGGAACGGGCTGAGATGTTTGAACTCATTGATAAAATACTGAAAGGAAGAAGAAGACCTCTCAGCTCACTCATGCACTCATGCACTTCCCCTCCACCTGGGTCAGTATGTTTTCAACAAAGTGCAGGTAAGATTCTTCAACATCTGAAACCTCCTCCCCTCAAACATGACCTCTTTATGGAAAGATTGTTCTCTCTCAACTGCTTTGGTCACTTTTCATATATGCAAAAGAACACTTCTGGAAAAGCTATAAACACGCTGTATGACCTAGTTGATTTCGAGCTTCGCCGCTGTTGGTGGCAACAGACTGTCGTATTTGACAGGAGAGGAGAGCTGCTGCCTCTGCACAGTAAGAGGTCCCCGGTGCACGTGTGCAGAGCGAAATATCATGCACAAACACACCGAACATGTTGCAATTCTCTGACAGCAACCCACGAGGTTGGAAGGAGCTCTTATCAAAGCTCTGTGCAAATAGCGGGCCGATATCACTAAAATAACCTCGCACACACATCAACCCCTCCATTTGAGAGTACAACATCCCCGCTACCCCTTCCTCACCCATCACAGCGGATCACGTTGGCGGCACATAACATGGCATGTGCCAGTGTGTCTTTCTTCCAATTAAAATTCTGTACCAGCCGGCGCCCCTTCAGCGGTGAGATGACACCTTGCAGGCCCTCACCAGTGAGGTGCTAAAAACACACAAACACACACACAGGCCTCTTGTTGGGGCTGAAAATACACCTGCAGCACTACTGCTGTCAGGTTGAGCTCAGACAGCTATGCTAACTAGGTTTGCTGGTAGTGGGAAACTTTACACAGCGCTTGTGGCAAGGGATATGGGTACATAATAAACTTATTTCCTCGCCTCAATAACTCTGAATTTTTGACTGCACTGTATTTCTCATGATATTCTTTTTGACACTTCCATCTAACTTGCGCATAAACAAAGGCTGCTCTGTGAAGTGTGGTAAGCTTTTTTTCCACGCAGACTTCCTTTTTTCTTTTTTTTTTTTTTTTTTTGTTTTCCCCTACCTGAGCTCTGTAGCTTGGGCCCTCGAGTCTGTCCATGGCCATTTTCCATGTACATGTTATACAGTAAGCAGTCCCAATCAAGCTGGGGTGTGAAGCAAGGCAGTCATTTAGCACTATGCCCTGCCTCTCCTCCCGACACGGCCGGCGCTGATCAAAGTGAGCGTCCTGGCACTCAGATGGTACTCAGGTACTCAGATGGCACAGATCCATTGGCTGGCTTTCTGGGCTGTTATAATGTTGCCTGGCAGCTGCAAACAAGTTGCAGGAGTTGTTTCAGACAAGAAAACAAATGCTAACTACATTATTATAATGCCTAGCTGTAATAGGTTTGTTTTCTCTTTCTTTTTCTATGATCTCTATTTCATTCAAATAAGCAATGTAGCAAAAACCCATATGTATCACAATGCACAGTATATTGCATTTGCACAACTCTTTACACAAGAAATCAAACAGCTACAGAAATGGTCATAAAAAGAATAAAGAATGGTTTATATACATGCGTATAGCTGCCCTTGTTGTCTATTTTCCTCCCCACAGCTCTTTGGAGAAGATAACAAAGCCATCTAAGCTATCCATTCATCAAATATTTTCTGTGTGCATGAAAAGAAATCACTGTGACTCAACACTGGCTGTCTGTCCACTACACTTTACATTCAGAGCATGATCAATGACAAACCTTATGCAGAGTGAGCAGTAGGACACAGCCCACATTGTATTCTGTTACCAAGAGCTTAGATTGCTTTAGACATTCATTTAGCGAACATGCTTCATCCCACTGACGTGCACGGGCTAAATATTCATAGACGTCTGTGTGACAACATCAATGAGTGGAGTGTCTGATGAACAAACAGACTCAAAGAAGTTTATCTGCTGAGTGCACGGAAACCCACTGGTATGAATAATGAAAGCCTGCTGCTCAATAATAAATGTCTGCATGCGCGCACTGTGCAGCTGCGCTTGTTTGGCCTGTGAGGGAAATTTCATTATACCAACTCCCATGCTGTTCATACAGACGTGAAGGACATGCACACGAACTAACCACTGCAGCAGCCCCTGTCAGCTCCAACGACGCACAACACCATCAGAAAAGAAACATCCCCAAAAAAGCAACCACACAATGTGGACTCACGTGGCCGAGGCAGAGGAGTGCTACTCAAACCAGCCAGCAAGCTTACTAGGAGGGCAAGCTACTTAAATAAAGTGGGCACGCCTGCCAAATGAAACTTGCATCGCTCTATTCATCGCGTCCCCCATTTGGAAGTCAAAAGAAATTGGATGGGTGGTGTCCCTCAAGAATACCCAAATGTGCTTTGTCCCAGAAAGTGGATCCAGTCTCTCCAGCTGCATTATCCCATAGGTGACTCTGTGTGTATATCCATGTGCAAGATTTAATGTATTTTCATTGTGCATGAAGAGTCTCAAGAAGACCTTCAGCTTCATGTTGCATGTAAAAAAAAAAAAAAAAAAAAAGTTTCCAAGCTCCTGTGCAGAGATGGAGGTTGTCCAAAGACAAAGAGAGAGAGAGAAACGACAGCTTGAGGCACACCGAAAAAAAAAAAAAAAAAAAGACGAAACAGCAGCGTGGGTGGCATCAGGGGAAACGGAGAAAGAGACCATCTTCTCTCATTGAGATCAATGCCTGAGTCCACACCAGGGGCTCTGTGTTTCAGCACAGGGAGGCGGATAACGAACGAGAGAGGCTTTCTACGGGGGAGAAGGAGCTAATACCACATTGATACTGCAATTTTTCGATATATTGCAGCACAGTGGGTATTGTGATTCAATACTGTACAAGGTGCTGTGATGTATTGATTCACATCCATCTGACTGCTGTAAATACCCCAGAGGGGACATGTCAAAAGCAATAACACTTGGAGTGTAAAGACACATGAATCACAAGATACGGCACCCTGCTTTTCCACATCTGAAGCGCCCTTTAAGCGCTCGCCTTTTCATTTCTGTCACTTTGTCACCCCTCTACATAGTTCTGGTGAGAAGAGCGTAAATTCAGCACACCGTGGATGAATTGTTCTTCTATCAGTCTCCTTTGATCTACATCTAGGAATCCATCATGATCGGATAATGAAAAGAAAGGTGGCTTTAAGTGCGGCTCTGGTGAGGTATCTGGGAAAAAAGATACCTCAAAACTTTCACTTCAAAAAGGCTTTGAAAGTGACTGCTACTGATTAACGTATTTTCTACTACATGTTAGTTACCCCAAACTTAATAAATAAGAACTTTATTAATTTCTTTAACATTAAAACAATCTCAAGAGACAAAAATGTCAAATAAAAGGAGTCAATTTGTCAACCCAGAATGAAACTCACAAAAGCAAGGATTTTTCTCTACAGTTAAAATCTTATCTTGAAACCAAACCACATCCACATTTTTACATGCCGTAACTATCAAACCACCCTTAACGCCACCATGTTCAGTAAAAAAACGCTGATATAGCAGAGAGAATCAGACCCTAACAACAGATGAAACAACCCATTCAGTGGACCGAGTGGAACTTGGCAGCGGCTGAAAGGTGGATAAGTGAGGCAGAGAGAGACAAGAGGGGGAAGCTGGGAGAATTTGTGGGATAAAATGGACCGATCAGACAGCGCCCAGGGCAGCTGTGCAAACCACTCATAGGCTGTCTCTTGAGCTTGTGTACAGTGTCACAGTCTGTGTCAGTGCATGAGAGACGATTCTGGGAACAAAGTGCTGGCAGAGCAGGGTGGTGATGGTTAGGGAAGGTGCCCTTGCTGCGAGGAGGCCCGAGGCAGCGCCAGTGGGTACAGGACAGTGGGACCGACCACTGGGACGACACCGAGCTCCGGTTTGATCAAGTCTTAAATGATTCAACCGCACTCAGCTAACTTCTTCTAATGAAACTACACACACAAGCCAGAATTTGTATTCTAATATACTGCACATTGTAGCCTATTAATACAGTTTCTAAAAATCCCAACATAATAATGGAGATTTTAAAACTCCCATGACAACATATTGGCTGATATTAGTTTTTCCTTTTATATGAACACATTAACATTTTTGGAAGGATCCTTTACGTTTGGTTGTATTAGACAATTTACAGTTGGAAAATAAACTTGTCAGTGCTCTTTGGTGAACAAACTACATCATGAAGAGACTGTTTCTAAAGACCTCAGATTCATAATTGGCAATTCTGTAAAATGTTTAGTCATCAGCTGCTATATAAACAAATCTGTGATAAGCCTGATAGATGGCCAAACCATTTAGAAGACAAAATACAATGAAAACGTCACCTAGTTATTCAGCTATAAATAGCTATAAAAATTATTTATTTCATAAATTGCATTTATTGCATAAGCTACCTATGAAAACTACAGACGTCACTGTCTTTTTGCAAAAGACTGAACATCACATTTTGGAACCAACTCCACGCATGCACACATGCACCCACTCTTCGACACACACGCTGAGAGCGATAGGTGGTGCCACAGTGGCAGGCAAACAGGCAGCAGTTTGTCACTATCCTCAGGGCCTTTTTCCATCTATAGAAACAGCATGCTCACTAGGGGTCAAAAGGTCAGCTGCAGGCATCATGTGACCTGTGTCTCATGACATCTCAGCGCCCCGACACCACCCTCCACCCCATGCACCCACACATAGTCCTGACAGCTATGCTTAAAATGCCACTCCTAGGCAAAACGCTGGGTGAACATTTCCTGCATACAAATGGAAAGCCAGTCGGGGTGGGAGGAAAGAACGAATCTATGCAGCGGAGGGGGCTAAAGAAGACAAAATGTGGTCTAACAGTCTTGTATTAACAGCACTATAGAAGATTGACTCAATTAAGGACACCGCCATCCACTTACTCTGCCATTATATTGAACAATGATAAAGACACTGATTCACAGCGCCTGCCAGGCAGTTTTTCCAAAGACTGAGATGAGATTTTTAGATTGAGGCAGACTTAAGGTGTCTGCATGATTCAATTTGCTATATTTAGAGTACTGTATGAGTCCTGAGGATCAGAATCAAGACTGGAGACACAATCCTCCATCCACACAGCTGACAGACACATGCATACACTCAATCAGCCCATACAGATTTGATCATTAGATCAAGGCCAATGCAGTGCCTCGTCTCTGGTGAAGGCGATATGGGTGACAATGGGACGGAGAGGATGGAGACAAAAGCACCTCTCACTCCTTTTTCTCCCTCTTGCGTTTGGCTGTCACCAGGCATTGTAAGGCTCTCTGCAGGTCTCTAATCGAAACATCTTGAAAGGGAAGCAAATCCAATTCTTCCACCAGGTACAAAGCCTCTCGTTCCTCTATTCTCTCCCCTTGTTTGCCTCTATTTTTCCCTTCTTATCAGTGGGCATATTTCAAGCCCCCAGCCTTCTCTTCAGTATTAAGTGAAGCTGGTGTGTTTGTGTGTGTGTGTGTGTGTGTGTGTGTGTGTGTGTGTGTGTGTGTTTGTGTGAGCATAAGAGAGAGCCAGAATCCACAGCAGTTGATATCACTGCTCCCACACGATTCCTTGTTATCTATCCTGGTCAGTCAGACTTTGGCTTGCCTGTCGTCCCCCTCATCACTGCACTCCTGAGTATCTCTCTGTGTGTGTGTGTGTGTGTGTGTGTCTATGTGTGAGCATATCTGAGTCATCTTGCCCTTGTCAGTCACCGTCACTGTTGCATCGCTCTGCAACCAAGAGCTCTCTCAGTCCTGTTGCAATTTGATAAACACCTACTCAGCTTGCTCATAGTCCACCTCTTCCTGTTCACCACACAGCAGAGCCCTTCATCACACAAGTACTGAGGCAGCTCCAGATACTGATCAGATATAGATGCTCAACAGTTTGCCTCTTTACCTCACCGTGTTGTTACACTATGCATGATTCAGAACTCAAATCTATAACTACTTTGGCCCACTTTCCACTAAAACTTCTTCAAACTGTTTTCTATAACTCTTCAGTGAGCAGTTATGGAGTTGAACTGGGGACACTGCGGTTATGTGGTATATGACTTAACCATTAGCCTATCAGGATGTTCCAAGAGGCTAAACATTATTTGGACAGCCAAGCAAAACTCGGTTAACAGAGCAGCATCATGATAACCCCGAAGCTGAGGAGGGTTTCATCAAGAAAGAAAGAGCAGAGAATTCAATGGCAATAAGTCAGCAAATCTTCAGTGTGGGTCTCAGACAACCTGGATAAAATGAAATGAAAATGCAAGGAAATGAAACTGCAAAGATTTTCTCTGTCTTTTCTCCATCCAAGCTGCATTTGGAAAATTTAATTTGAAGCTCCAGGCAACATCTGGCCTGATGAACAACTGCCTCACTCCTCTGCTTCCTCTGTTCCACTGTAATGTTACCTTTATTTGAACTCAGTGGAGATACGCATAAAAAAAAAAAAAATCTGGTCAAGCACCAGACAATGCTGATGCCCAGCTAAGACATTACGTTGACCGCGGAACTGGCAGTCATCATTAGCCTCATTGGAAGCAGTCAGCACTGACTGTGCAGCTCCGGCTTATGTAAAGTAGGACGTAGGAAAGAGAGGAATATGGAGTATAGACACGTAAGAAACAGATAGTGGGAGAGGGGTGGGAGCAAGACAGAGGGAAAAAAAGACAGGGAGAATAAACACACAGGGAGCTAGTAAAGAGTAATGGACAGTGAGACAGATGGAAAAAGAAGCAGCTCTGCAGCAGCAGAGGCAGCAGTCCCAGTGGTGAAGCCAGGCCTGTCTGTCAGCACCTATCTGTTCTCCTGAGGCTCAGCCACACAAGCCAGGCTCTTCTCTTAAGTCGCCACTAACATTTATATAACCGCACACACACACAATAGTGAAATGACCTCTGATCTTATCCTACACTGCAGGATGGACCAATGCGAGCTGCTGCTTTACTGTGCAGCTGGAGGAGGATGGTTTTCCTCCAGGCGGCTCATGCCGAACTCATTTAACTCCAAACACTGATCTGGCATTTTGCCAGCTAGAGCTGATTAGGACACACATATGCAGACAAAAAAAACACATTTGCAAGACGGTGTAGTTTGGTGTATACCCTTAATGATTTCTTACTGCATAGATCTTAAGTCATATTCTGCAGTTGACAAAGGGAGAGAGTTGGAATCAGTGGAAAAGGTTCACTTAATTTAAAGATCAGAGACACCCCTGTCCCATCATCCCCCATCGGCTTCTTGGCTTGCTGGAGGACCTAAACAAGCCCTGAATAACATTACCTGCCAAACGACAGCCTCGTTATTACTGCAGTCCATCTGCTGCTGTTCACAGGATTCTTGCTGCACTACTTTCACAGCTCACCCTAGTATGTGGATATGGATGTTTGTGCGTTTTGCGCACACACTTCTCTGATTGCCTCTAAATAATTGATCATCAGTAAATATTGGTTTCTAGATTGTGTTACTGAATTTAAATGTACGTTGTACGCCTGTCATGTTTATAGGTCAATAAGAAGGCTGGAGAATTCACATTTTTGGGTTATAAATTCTGTTGGCAACAAAAACAATATCGCACAATATACAGTAAAGTCTCTGTTTGTTTACTACCCTTCAGGGTGGACAAAGTACATCTGTAGCATATAGGCAGTCAGGGCCAGATTTACCGAGCCTTTTTCTCCTTGTTTCAGATTCTATTTCAGATTCTGCCCCTAGAGATGTCTGTGTTATTTATCAAACAGGTGCACCAGCCTGCACACCTGTCATAGTGTCATCTGAGGTGCACCCTGCATGTAGAAAGTGAAATGTCGGTCCTTATGCACTGATGGAAGGACTGTGCAAATAGCTGGCGACAGTAAGCATGGTTTATTGAGCATTTTGCTGGATTTACCAAGGATCGAGGGCAAGTGCTCCATAGAAGAAAACATGAAGCAGAGTAATCATAGTTCTTAAGTAAGGTTCTTCAAGTAATGTTTAAGTGTCAGCTAAGGTGGTAACCTCTATACACCTACAGAGCCACTGCATTGTAGATGTAAGAACACCTTGCTGTGTTGCATTGTTGTTGATGTGCAATGAAAATGCCTTTAATAGACCAAGTAAGTGTTATTGCAAATACATAATGAAGCCATACAGTTTGACAGCAATGTACCTATCAACGAGACAAACCTAATCAAAATTTCTCAGAAGCAGTGAAGCAAAATTTAGTGCTTCACCACAATCTACCATACAAATGGATGTAATAATGGCATGGCAAAAATATTACAGGTTTATGCTACAACTACAAAAATCATTGTCAGCATGACAATCAGTATCAGTTACCTTTAAAGGAATAAACAGAAGGGAAGGGATTTTGCTTTAAAATGCTTTATTGCAATTTCATGAATATTATTTTCTGATAGACAATAAGCTTGATATAAACCTGATTTAAAAAAAAACTAATATGGAAGAATTCACTACTGAAGATAAGCAAATACACAAGGTATGATAAGCGTCAATTTTCATTCCCAGCTGACGCTGTCGATAGCCGGCAGTGTCGTGGTTCATAAAAACAGTGCAGTGACAATTGGCTATGTCAAGAGGATGATGGCTCACAGTTACAGCTGACTGGCTGGCTGGCTACACAGTCGAAGGCACTAATGCTGGAGAAGATGCAGAGGGACACACACGTGATCTCATGCATACACACATGAGCAGAGACACACAGTGATGCACCATTGCTCCAGATCAAGGACAAAGAGACAATGCCTATGGATACTGTCAGAGTTAAGAAAGATGACTGTTATCTATAGACCGCTCTCAGTATCAGCACATAGGAGTGCATATTTAAAATTCATATTAGACAGAAGTGTTTTCACATTCTTCTATAACAGTCTTGACACACTCGAGCTGTGGGCATGTGTCTATAAATGAAAGGCAGTTATGTAACGGGCTGCTGGGTCTCAGACTATTTCTCATAGCTTGATGTGGAGAAACTGCCTTTGATTTCATTATCATATCACATATGATATAGTTTGACTTTTTAGCATAGTTTAGATAGTCCTGAGAGTGGATAAGCACAACTACCACTTCCACGTCTTTGTATTTCCTCTGGCACAACACTGAACAGAGGAGTGTGTAGTCTCCCACTGAACCACAACCTCCCTCTGCTGACTGTCTATCTTTAGCAGATGCTTCATTGACCAGTAAGAATTTCATAACCTCTATCCGACCTCTGCTCTGCAGCAATGATTTGCCCTGGCGAACCCCAAGCGTCGCTGTATAATAAGCATCGATCACACAGATGAAGCGATTGCTGAGTACGACTGTTTGAGAGTAGGTTTTCTTGCCCAGGATTTAAGTGAATCTGGCATTTCCTGCGAACCATCAAAGACAAAAGGAAGGCGAGCATGCCTCCACTTCCGATCTCCTCATCTGAAATGGAAGAGAAGTGTACACTCACGGCCTCTGCTGGGCTTTAATCCAGCACAAATCAGATGAGCTTTGTGCTCGGGCCTCATGCAAATCCAAAGCGGAGCTGGATCCTTGCTGTGAGCTGTAAATGAACGGCAAAATATTGGCTCCTAATTGAAGGCAGCAGTTGTCTGTGTGCACAGGCACCCCTGCTGTGAAACTGTGGACAAACACACTAGGACGCTAAGAGGCTACTTCCCCTTTTGCTCTCCTCCTCTTTTCTCAGCACTTTCTTTTGTTCCCTTCAGCATCCCTTTACCAGCCACATCCTTGCCCTCCTCCTTTAAGGATTGTTATTATAACATTTTATAGACCGTTTATGAAAAACAAAGATGACAGAGAAGATAGGAGTGAGAGCGTCTTGAGCTAAATATGAAACAAAAAAAACACATTATGTGCCTGAAACAAAAGCCAACTTTAATTTTCTGCTTCATTCTTGTCCAATCCTTCACTGTCTTCGCCTCTCTACCTCGTCTTTGCTATTCCTCGTACTCCTACCCAGCACAAGGAGAAGAACTGAGAAGAAAAATGAGTGCTTATGAAATTCCTAATGAAAATGCAGCGCGTCTGTAATTGAATACGGACGTCTGAGTCCTGACACGCGGGATTCAAGCTGAGGACGGGATAAATGTGCCTCCCGTTTCTCCAGCCTCCATCAATCATCGCACATCACCGCGACGACCGGGGCATCGGCCGTTCCAGCTCGATAAGAACCCATCAGTGACAGAGATGACTGAACAGAGGAAATCAGGGAGAGGAAAAAAATGCATAGATAGTCAAAGGCGGAGTGACAGGAAAAGGAGACGTATATTGTATGTTGTGTTGCCCCTCATGGTGGAGTTTTGCTAAACTTTGCATAATCAAATCTAGTCAAATATATGCAGAGGAGCTGCAGAGATCATTTTGAAGTCAACTGGCAGCATTTAGAGCTGGATTATGCACAGGACAAAAACACAGTGACCTAAAAGGGCAGGTAGATTACATTATTGTTGCTGTGTTAATATACACACAATGAATACCCTTACCATGCACATTGTAACACACACATATACACAGTGGTAAACGCTCCCACTGTCAGTGCCAACAGCTACTGAGGAGAACCGTGTCTCCAATTCACTCCTGGAGCAGACCAAGGCTACACTGTGCTGAGAAAGGTATCAGACTACGTTTACCATCCAAACCTACACATGACACCAGGGGAGTGGCTTCAGCGGTCCATAGTTTATCCCATTGTGTAGCTCATTTTGGCTTTCAGCTGAGAGAAAAAGCTGGGTCAGTCACAGGACACCATGGTGCTCCGTTTCCCAAATACCTGGCTATTACTGACTGAAGAGTCTTTAGGGCTTTTTTATTCCGTTTGCAGAAAACACCTATGAGACCATGAGGACAGAGTAAATGTGTTAACAATATTTTAAGCTAATATTGCAGGGTTCAACCTTTTTACCTTCTTTTTCACTAAAGTTCTCAGCCTAAACAAATGCATTTATTTTTAAAGCTGGAAAGCACGAGTGTACTCTTTCTATTCGCCAAGCTGCAACTGGCACATGTGAAGTACCGCTAGGCTGAACATTATAAAAGCAAGACAAATCCTTTTCCAAAACTCATCAGAGCCCAAAGTGATGGTGATGAGTGACAGAACTCTTGCATGTGTTCAAACGCAGCAGCTGTGGTCTAACTCATTGACAGCAGAGGTGTTGCATCACAGTGAGTAAGGACCTGCTGTATAGATATGGAGGCACACAGACTAAACACTCAGCAAGTGACAGAGAAGAAGAAGACTGAAGATAAGCACTGGTGCTATTTTCAAACTGAGACACAGAGAGAGGGAGGATAAAAAAAATTATGGAAGAGGGCAGATATGGAGATGAGGCCTCGTTCCTGGAGTTGAGTAGGGACGGCTCTATGCTCAGATGGGGCTTTTGTGTTTTTGCCCTGTTGGCAGCGGCAGAGACACGGTCAGACAGGTCTATTTCAGAGATATCCTGTCAGCTCAACGAGAAACCCTGTCAACCCCCTCCCTTCCCATGGGTGACAGTGAGAGAATGAAACAGAGAGGCTTAGAGAGCCAGAATGGCAACTATAAGAGAGACAAGGAAAAAGAGCACTACAAGGAGAGCGAGGAGAAGTAAAAGGTAGAAGAGATAATGCAACACCTTTCTGTATGATACCGTAGGGATCTACAGATGGCAAATATTGATTTTCAAGGCAAATTATCAAATTAAGGTGCACAGAAAAAAAAAGTCTTCAGAAAGAGTTTGAGGCTCTAAAACGTCTTAAACCCTGGAGTGGTAATGGAAAATGCATGAAAGAGAATGAGGACAGTATCCCAAATTGAAAAAGTGGGTTAATGAAGAAAAGGGGAAAGAAATACAGAAAGACGGTCACTGTAAACTCACACATAAAGTCACACATAAGGATGCACAAAGCAGGGAAGGAGGTGGTGGAGGCAGTGGCAGTAAGACACAAGGAGCACCAGTCAGCCAGGCTAACTGAGCCCTGGTGTCCCTCTGTCAGCCCAGTTCAGACCAGGGACAGAAGCAGCATTATAGAGCTCTGGGCCGAGCCAAGAGGAAGAACAATAGCTGCTGTGTGCCTGTGTGCCTCTGGAGCATCCTAACAGCTGGGAGATAGGAGGTCTGTCTGTGGCACATAAAGGGGCGTTGCACATTGCACACACACATAAATTTTCTTTCTCTCTGCCTTTCCCAGAATCCCTGGCCCACCTTCTCCCCACCTCCTCCTCGTGCCAGGCAGCCATCACTCATTTTACTCTCATCTCTTTTATTATGCCCTTTGCTGTTCTGTGTGTCCTACCATCACCCCACTCCACCTCTGAGGAGAAAGACAAAAGAGAGCTACAGAAAGGGAGATATTCTTCTTGCGAGCATGAGAAAGCCAGAGACTGGCAGAGGATCAGAGCAATGTCAACAAATAAGAGAGGTCCAAAAGCCTCCGCAGGAGGCATGCCAAAGCTCTTCTATCACGAGGGCCTCTGAAACACAGAGAAAAACATGAGAACTGCAAACTGTGCAGGAATGTCATCCCTCGCAGCAAAGAGTTCACAAACAGCATCAGATAAAACCATGGCAATATGTTCTGTTCTATTCTGGGAACACACCTGTAGGTAAGGCCATTTGTCGGGTAAACCGAGCACTATTATACAGACTGAGACCAAAGAGCAGGTTATATGGATAGACCCTTCAACTTTCCTACTTTTCATCTGTGTTTAATGTTTTCCTGCAAGCTCAAAAATACCATGTATAGCATCAAAAGCCCAGGAGGTAACCCGCTTGGGAGAGAACCTGCCTCAAACAAAACAATAGTGCTGATTTGGGACCACAGCACAGCTTACTTCAGCACACATCCACTCAGAGCTGAGCGAGGGTGAGTGTGACCACTGGTTCTGTAAATGTCATTTTAGCGAGAGACACTAGATTATGTCTTGAAGGCGACTTTAAATTCAGCCGTAATGGCAAATGTTGGAAGTCTGAGCTGTTGTGAAACTTAACCTATAGCTTCCACTCATGCCAGACATGTGACAGTTTGGATGCCACTGTTGCAGACTGATAAACATGACAGCTGCAGGGCTCCTCAAAATATTTTGGCCAACGAGTCGGCGCTGCTTTCACATATAGTAACCTTTATATTTTCTACATAAATGAGCTAGGCCAATCTGGAATATCAACATAATTAGTACAGATACCATGTATCAAAGTGTTCTTGATTAAAACTAGTAATCTATGGTGACTTCTAATAAAATCAGAGAATATCTTCTTTATGCATTTCACTGTATCATAGTCCAGACAGTGTGTATAGAGCTGTGTGGCTAATTTTAGTTTTAAGAATCAGCCTGTTCCGTTTGTTTATATGGACGGTGTCTAGAATTTCCTCTAGTGAAACGATAAAGATCAGATCCAAACCAAACTGAGGAAAGTAATTCTTTAACCCCATTATGAAATAAACAAATAAGCACTACTATATCTACACCCTACTTAGCCCTGGTTTGTATCTCTCATGTATTATTGTTACATTTGAATGTGATTTTAATACATCAGAGGCACAAAGTGGCCCCACTAATCCACTGTCAAAAGCTGCAGGCACAGCAGCGTACATAGACTTTTATCAATGGCTCTGCAGCTGATGTTTCATTCATCACCAACCACAGATCTTTCCACTACATGCTGCTCTGATTTTACTACTGCATTTTGAGGGGCACACCACGAAATAGGTTGCTCGCTGATTGCTGTTGTTTCCTGCAGCATCCTAACACCCCATCCTTGGTTGGGGTTTCACTGGACAGGCTGCAGGAAATACAGTCAGTTTAATGTAAGCCCCATACCGTACAACACCACATGAGCTGACATCATACCTTCAAGCCGTCCCCCCCAAAAATAAAAGCTGATCACAACAGTCACAATGAACCTCATGCTCACTTTTCTTACTGCACTTGAAGTAGTACAAAGAAGGTTTCAAATTTCACAAAGCATGATTTTCACTGGGCTGAAGGGCTACCATCCCCCCATGACTGCAAACCAAGCTGGCTGGAATAGACCCCAGCCCCTTATCCTCTCTCTCCCTCTCTCTGTCAAGTCAATGCAATCTTAGTGGGAAAATTCAATCACCTAATAATCATACTGTGCAAACCTAAAACTCTACAATAAAAAAGCATGAAAGATGAGACATGTGGCATGTTTCTATTAGATCATTTGCAGGGGCATTGCAAATATTTGCTCTCCGGTTTCTCACCCACATGATATCCCCAGGACTGAATATGTCAAGACACATGCATGCAGATGTGGAGTTTTGCCATTTATCGCAGTGCAAGCAGCCATGTTGCACATTTATCTGATCATAAATAAACATAATGGTGGTACTTTTAAGGATTTTGACCACTTTGAAATCCACATTTGTCACCTGTGTACTGGGTTAATGTCAGTGATGGTCAGGCAGTGTTAAATGACCAAGATCCTTATTAGTCAATCACCTCCAGTCTAAGGCGATTATTAAAACATGGTTAATCGGTTTTAAGGTTTTTAATCAGTTTTGTCGCTGCAGATGCAATAACCTTAAAATAACATTTTAAAGTTAAAAAATGCGACTTCTGTAGACAGTGTTTAAAAATGTACCTGATACGTTTGTTAAAATCCCTCTTATTGTCTTTCCATCCTCACTGAGCAGCAGATCATGCCACCGTGTCCCAGTATTTAAATCCCCGGCTCGGATCCATGATTGTACTGTTTCTATTATCAGACGCACTCCTGCTGGAAGAGGCGGCGGCGGACCAGAGCACAGGCGCCGCTTTCCGAGAGGGAACCTCGGGGTAGATGTGGGAGGAATCGGGGTTAAGCTTTGCGTGGTAAAGCTAACAACAGGTTTCGTAACACAAAAATATATCCGTCAGCTTTTTCCCATATGCGACAGAGTCGGTATTTCTAAAGCAGCGAAGGTGAAATGAGGGTTATACGCAAGAAAACGTCCCCCGTTGTGAATGCGATAATGGTACTTACCACTCTATTGTTGGGACGCGTCATGTTTTGCTGTCCAATCAAATTCAAGGGAGGAAGTCGATTTGATTTTTAATAAGCTCACTGTACATAAAAATCACATCATTACACAATTATTCGATCTTGTCTGCAGTGATTTCATGATATCACATTGACTCCTTGACATTATTAATCTTTTTTTTTGTTCAGTTATTGTTGCCCTAGCTGTATGTCTCAATCGGTGTTAATACATGAAGGCAAAGTAAATCCTTGTATGTGTTCACATTGGCCAATAAAGTCAATTTAGATTCGGAGTATATTACACATTAAATGAGCAAAAGTTTTCACTGTGTTCCTCTTTGCTTGTTTATAGTTTCTGATGTTAAAATTGTGATGATTATTCCAAACCTCACTGTGCAAAAATCATATCATGTGACAGATTTCATAATATCAACTCTCTACCACGATTATTAACCTTTGCTTGTTCAGTTTTTGTCGTCCTTGCTATGTCTATGTCCTGTGTATGTCTATTCCTGTGTAGTAGATTGAGAACAATGTCAATCCGGAGTCAAATTCCTTGTATGTGCACACATTGGCCAATAAATTTGATTCTGATTCTCATTCGGTCTATATTGTGTTCCTCTTCACTTGTTTATTGTTTCTGATGTTAAAATTCTACATGATTATTCTAAATCTCAGAGTACATAAAAATCATATTATTACACAATTAATCAATCTCCTGTGCAACGATTTCATGATATTATATTGACTCTCTACCGTTATCATATTCTCTACCATTCTCTAACTTTATTTGTACAGTATTTGTTGTCCTTGTTCTTAGCTATATGTCTGTTCTCCTGTTAGTAGATTTAGAGCAATGCAAATCCATGACAAAAAGTCAAGTCCCTTGAATGTTTACACACAGGTTAATAAAGGAAATTGTAATTCTGAGTATATTCCAAAATAAATTAGCAAAATTCTACATATATGCTATTAGATACAACAAGGTCAAGGATTATACTGATCACCATAGACCGAGGCGTTGTTTATGGACACAACCAAAGATGATTTTCATTATAGATTCATATGCACACTTTTTTTCTATACAATTATTATGTTTTCAAAATGTTGCGAAATAGTGAAAAATTGAATAAATGTTTAAAATTTTATTTTTCCTGGTGGTGACATCCTGAAAGTGCTTTTTTTTGGCGGATCAACAGTCCAAAACCCAAACTGAATTCAGTAAGAGGTCATAAAGAAAGCTGGAACCAGAAAATGTTTGCATTTTTGCTTCAGACTTATGAAATGATTGCTCACCAAAATCGTTGTCGCTGAATTTTCTATAAATCAATATATTTTTGACTAACTATGAGTACAACAAATTTTTTTCACTGCAGCATTGTTGTCTTCTTGTTGCCTACATATCAAGTTCAATTTTAGATACTTTAAAATCTCCACATGCACATTTATATTTTTTTGTCATTCACTACCATCTTCTGCATAAGTAACATTCGATCCTGAAGTCCAGATACTGAAGATTGAACCTTTTCCTATTTTTTCTTTTCTTTTCTTTTTCAAGTTTGTCACAACGGAAGTACCGCCCTCCTGCTTCCGGCATATTCACAACATCCAAGATGTCCGCCGCCATCGCTTCCCTCGTTTCGTATGGTAGCGATTCCGATTCAGAAAATGAGTCGGAATCCAATACCAGTGTCGAGAAAGCGGATCCAGTGAACCAGGACGCATTAGCCCACCTTAAACCTTTACAGCCTGGACACACTATGTCTTTGGCTGTTCTCAATTCTGCTCCCGAGGTCGCCGTTAAGGTAAGCTAACCGAGCTAGCTAACGTTAGCTTAACGTTACAACCTAAGTGAATCTTAAAGTTAGGTACTATTCATTAGCTAATGCTTAAATATAATACTACGGTATATAGTGTCAGTAGATAACTGTCAATTCTGAATAAGTAATTATTCAGTTTATGGCGTTAACTATTAAAATTAGCCGTTAACGGGAAACATTGAGTGTCGAGCGGGAAGATGTATGTTGTGAAGGAAGTTACTTTGTTAGCATAACGTTATAACGTTATTTCAAAGATGTTGCCTTAGATATTATACGTTTTTCTGTCTGACATCTGATAAATCAAACGGTAATTTGTCATTCTATTGCCAGTTAATCAATGAGAATCCGTCTGTTGATTTGTCCATCTTCGTTGTAGGAGGCTGTTGAGACTGGCACACATCTGGACCCTTCATTAAAAGAAGTCAGCTACAATCCCACATATGAAACCATGTTTGCACCTGAGGTAAGTTTTAGAATTAGTGTTCTAGAGCTGGGACAAATCCGTATCCACTACAGTAGATAGTGCAATAGGACACATTACATCACAGTACAATTTGTTTATTGTAATATATGTATAGTACCTGAATGTTGTCTTTTCCTGATTTAGAAGGCTTATGTGATTCTTGTAGCTGAGTGGAATGAAATACTAAATATCATTAGATGCTTGAACAGCATACCCACTTTACCAATGATGATCAATGATGAAATACACATTTTTTGTGTATTTATAATTTAACTTCGTTTTTTGTCATCATATTTTAACTGTTGATATGTTTATGTCCATTTGGACCTGCTCTAATGTAAATACTACATACATAAGTCACATGAATTAAAACATGTGTTACTGATGTCATGCTCTTTATTTGGTTATAGTATTTGGCTTATTATTTATGACTGTTCTTATATTTTTTACCTACCTCCCCTAGTGTCCTTATGCCTTTGTTTCAGGTTTATGTGGCTTGGCTCTAATGCCACAATTTCCCACTAGAATTAATCTAGTGCTTAATCTATTCCTTTGATAGGCTTTTGCATAAATCATAAAGTCTGATGTAATTGAAGTTATGCTTGTTATATATAACTCAAACAGAAGAGCCATGCAAAAATAGCTGTTCCTTGTGAGGGCCCATGTCTAATTTTAATATTATTAATGATTTTGTATTGTTTCCTCTTAGTTTGGGCCAGTGAACCCATTCAAAAGCCAGCAGATGGCTGCACCCAGGAACATGTTATCTGGCTATGCAGAACCTGCTCATCTGAATGACTTCATGTTTGAACAGCAAAGGAGGACATTCTCCACTTATGGTAAGCTCGTCTGTGACCTCTGCTGGGTTTAAACGATCCGATCAATGTATTGAACCTGTTTGAATATTAATAACCTTTTTTCCACTCTGCTCACAGGTTATGCTTTGGATCCATCTGTTGACACACACCAGGCATCCTCTAATACCTACATTGGTGCTGTGGATGAGGCTGAGAAAAATAAAGGTAATCGTTTATCAGAGCATATTTCTTATATCTTTGATCTGCATCTGACTGCACAAATCAGACTATTTAATATATCTTCTGTTGTATGAAGTATTGTTTACGGGATATTCAGAATTATAAGGTCCACTGGCTCTTCCTCCAGGGCTAACTGTGTTTGAGAGCGGACATAAGAAGTCAGAGAAAAGGAAAAAAGTCAAAGGTGGAGATGCAGAAGAGATTGACAACTTCCTTGGACCATGGGCGAAATATGCAGATGAGAAAGATGTGGCCAAACCATCAGAGGTGATCCTTTGTTCAACATATAATATAAAAATGTAGTGTTTGAGATTGTCACTTTTTCACGTTATTAACCAGCTAATGTGGTAGTAAGGCAAGAAAGCAGAGCACCTTCCAGGTTTAAACAGGCAGCATTACTGTTTCTAGTTTTTCAAATGAGTTAAATTGAAAAAATATGTGCCAATGTTGTTATGCCTTATTAGCATAAAACATGATGCAAATAATTCACCACTAAAAGCACAATTTTTGTGCCATCAGTATAAGCAATAAAAACCATAATATGTAGTTTCATTCACTGATTGTCTGAACATGCACAGTTTTCAGCACAACACAAAACAACTCACCTGCAGTACTCCACTGTGGCCTTTTGAGAGGCATCATGTGAGTATGTATTCTGTATAAAAGCTTTGTAATCTGGTGGAATATTGCACTTTTGTAGATGAGACACATAGTGGGGCACATGCTGCTTACCAGTGACCGTGTGATCCCATCCACCCACACAACCCTCTCAAACTAAAAGAGTCCTGAGTAATCCCTTTTACACCAGGGCATGCAATTGGGAAAAAACTGACAACAATTTACTCAGTCAGTCTTCAGCACTGTATCCCAGAACAAATCAGTTTAGTAATCCTCTGGTTGTGATTAATTTTATTTTACAGGAAGAGCAGAAAGAGCTGGATGAGATTACAGCCAAGAGGCAGAAGAAGGGAAGGAATGAGGAAGATGCTCCTGCAGAGGAGAAGACCATTCTCCATGGTACTGACTGAGACATTTGAATAATACTCAGTAAAATGATTTTCTGATTTATTTAAAGTCTTTAAAGTCTTGATATTTAAGTTTGTACTTGACTTTGTACACAGTATGTCTTTTGAGAGGGAATCTTCATTCTCGAGGGGTGTCTTGTCCATTCTGGCTTTAAAAAAATGAGATTGAAAGTTGAGTCAAACTTTTGACACGATATTTCATCTCTTTTTTGTTCTCTCCCCAGTTAAAGACATGTATGATTACCAGGGCAGGTCCTACCTTCATGTCCCACAGGATGTGGGCATCAACCTGCGTTCTGCGGATGCTCCGGACAAGTGTTACCTGCCTAAGAAACAGATTCATGTCTGGTCTGGACACACCAAGGTCAGTGGGAAGGGACATAGATCATTTTTGTGTTTTTGGACAAGTTGCAACTCTAAGTATTTTCTATGCAGCCTTTGCTGATGGTAAGCTCCAGTATTGTAGAGTTGTTTTTAAAATGATTCTGAAATGCAAAACAGGAGCAGTGTCACATAGGTGTCTGAGTATATGTAGAGAGAAAATTCCATTATGCAGTCCTTGTAAGATTTTCTGAGGCAGTCAGTAAAAACCTCCGGGGTACTTTAGAATAAAATGATAACACGGTCGTATAGGAGCCGCTTGTCCCTGACATATCCAAGATTATTCTGTCTCATTCAAAACATCGTCTTTATAATTCAAATATGAAGGCAAACACTGGGTTATTCCAAGAAAGATCTGATTCCAGCTTTAGATCTGCCAGTGTGCTTCAGGGAGAGAGAAATCACTCAAGTTTTAAATTGGCTTCTATCTGCTTTGTGCAGGAAGTTACAGCCTTCAGAGTCTAATTTGAAATACAAAGAGGTATGAAAAGATAATAAGCATGTGGAAGTGCTGATGTAGAGATAATAGAAGGATGGTGGCCCAAACGGTGTCACCAAAGTTTTGTGACATTTTTTGAAGAAACTTTGGTAACTTGAAAGTCATCATAATTTTCTTAACTATTACAGAGGCAGCATGGTTTTCACACACAGTCTTACTCCCTCCCTTACTCACTCCCTGGTTGCATTATGATTCAGCTACACAGTACTTTATATGGGAAAAATAATAGTGCAGCCTTTTCCTTAACCGTTAGAGTTAGGGTTGGCGGGTAGGCGAAGCCTTTGACCCCTTTCGTCTACAGTCAATATAACATAAGAGCAAAAATAAAAATGTCTCCCCAATCCAAAAATAGACATAAACATTTTAGGAACACTATAAATGATATGCATGATGTGATTGGTGTGATCCAGGGGCACAGACGTGGATATCTAAGATCATCTATCTAAGCCAAAAGCTGCAGAATATTGGCATTATAACATTATACACTACAGCCAAATGTGATCTCACATGATTTGAATGTTGTTACAAACATTTGCATATTCAATGTTGCCTAACACACAATTTGCTGTTAAAAGGTTTGTTTGCTCCTGTAGTAAGAGCTTAGGAATTGTGCCTTACTTCCTCTGCCTGTGCCTCTCTCATAGCATACTCTTGATAAGAAGAAATATACATTAGACACATATCGTTCTCACATCGTCCTCACATTGTCATTTTCTTATCTGTATATTTTCCAGGGTGTCAGTGCTATTCGACTGTTTCCCAGCTCTGGTCACCTGCTGCTCTCCTGCTCCATGGACTGTAAGATCAAGGTAAATAATCACAAGGTGGTGCATGTTCTGTTTATCAGCAATGCAGTTGCAGTTCACTGCTTTTGAGAAGATTCAAATGTACCTTCTACAATCAGCTTGATGTATTATGTATTGTAAAAACACAACAAAGCATGAAACAAGAAATATTCATGGGGGGGGGGCTCTAAACTAGTTTGGCTAGCTAGCTTTCTTATTCAGCTTGATATTTTGCCTATGCTAATGCACCATTCTGTTTTCATTAGATTTTTTTCTGATGCCTTATTTTAATGTAGTGTTTGCTCATTTGTATTTTCATCTCCTCTTCTCCACAGCTGTGGGAAGTGTACGGCGAGAGGAGATGTATACGAACGTTTATTGGTAAGCAATCTTAAATTTTGATGCAGTAAACTTTGATAAAGGGCTAATTTATTCACCAACAACAATGAATCATCAGCAAACTTGCTGACATGAAATATGCTCAAGGTGTGAAAAGCATGTAGTCTTTTGGGAAATGCACAGCAGTGACAGACTGTGAGCTCAGCTTTACTGGAACACTAATGACACGTCTACTGACCGTTGACAGAAAGTCTGGGTTTTTTTTGTGTGCGAGGGGATGGGTCTGGGGTGTGTGTAGGCTAATGCTGCACAGGTCACTCTTACACTCTTCCCAGAGACAGCACACTGTCTGAACAGAGATTGTTTGCAGCCATGGTTCTGCTTGTCAGCTCCTTCACAGAATATGCATAATTCAGCAGCCCAGGGGCTGAGGGGAGCGAGGGGCAGGGGAGGGCACGGCAGAAGACACGGAGAAGAGTTGGCGTACGAGAAGTGAGAACGCAGTTTAGGAGTGAATAAACTGACAGACAGTGACTGGCTGACGGGCAGAGCTGCAGATGATGACGTTAATTATATTTTTTCATCAGAGGAGTGTTAGAAATATACGGCCGTGTTGTGGAGAGCATATTAGATTTCCACTTTGTTGTTGTTGTTGCTGCTGTGCTCTCAGCTCCTTCATCTCCTGTCTGCCATATTAATTTTATTTCAGCAACAGTAAAATAAATAATTCTGTTTTCTTTATTTTTCATTCTTGTCTGAAGTGTTGAGTTTGTTTTCTTATGTATTTGTACTTTCAGAGCTTTAGAAAGTACATTTTTTGCATAAAATATAAGGTTCTGTTATCTGTAATTAAACCATACACTTTCTGTCAGTGCATGCAACCTGTCAGAATTATCAAGTACAGTTGAGAATATATTGGCTTGGAGGATGTAGATGAATGAGCATGCATGTCATTATGTGTGTATTTTCACGTTGGGATGCAGTCCGTGACGAAGCGTGTATTTGATGACACATGTGCCGTGCTTTCAGTAGTTTGTGCCTATGAGTTTTTCCTGTACACACACGTGCACCAAGGCTTTCTGTAGCGGCGGTGTTGCCTTCGATATGCCAGCAAGCCCAGCAAGCCAAGTTAGAGCGAGCGAGCGAGCAGGCAGGCGCTTAGCCTCAATGGGCTCTGTTATCACTGTGGAAACAGTGTAGCCCTGATAAAAGCCAGTTTTAACAAGGGAGGCGTCTACGTGCTCTGAGCCCACAGGGACCTCACCTAGACCGCATGAGAAAGAGCCACAGGGTTGCATAGATTGGGGTT
The DNA here is from genome assembly GCA_025331565.1 of Holacanthus passer. Taxonomy (NCBI): domain Eukaryota; kingdom Metazoa; phylum Chordata; class Actinopteri; family Pomacanthidae; genus Holacanthus; species Holacanthus passer. Next base: position 4,571,899 of record JAFREQ010000034.1, read on the forward strand.
AGGAAGAGAATAAGAGAAGGTGGAGAACAGTTGAAAAGACAGATGGAGCATGTAATTTTTTTCCTCTTTCTCCTCCTCTCTCCTCTCCAAGCTCATTTAAAGAATCCATTTCCCTCGTCTCCCACAGCCCACATCATCTTTCTTCTTCAACACCCCTTATTTCCCTTAACCAGATTTCACATTCCTCAAATGAATTGGGTATCAAAGGAAGGCAGCTGGGGGGAGACTTGGTAACAAGACGGGAGCATTTGAGTGAATTTTCCTAGCGTATATTTATTTATTTGTTTGTAATATGTGCAAATTTCCTCTGCTTGTGCTAGGCCACAGCAAAGCAGTGCGAGACATTTGCTTCAACAACACCGGCACCCAGTTCCTCAGCGCTGCCTATGACCGCTACCTCAAACTCTGGGACTCTGAGACAGGTAGGCTCTCCCACCCTGAGTTCAACACACTTTGTTCTGATGTTCACACAGCCGCTTGTTACAGTTCTTCGAATTTACTGAATCAAGGGATGTATTCCACGTGAATATCTCATTTATACAGTCAGTCTATTTGAATGTCTCAGTGTTTGAACCACATATGTTCTGTGAGTACTCAAAGATAATGTTTATGGGGGAGGCATAATAACACACTGTACATGCATCTAATATAGCCTTGATCTCGCAAGCCATCAGATAATTGAATAATTAAATGATTGACAGCGCAGACATCAGCTTCCTTGTGTAATTACTGAATGAAACATCTCTCTGCAGAACATGTGAGCACAGTTGGAAGGTCAAAAACACATTTCAGCTAATTGGATAGTCAATCGGCTTTTACATGGACTGTTTAGTTACATGCCTACTTTCCTCCAATTTGATAACTTCTTCAAGCAATTCTAATAAAGATTAAATAGTTTCAGCTTCTCAAGATTTGCAGACATGCTGGCTGTCTTTGCAGTAGTTACAATAAACTTAATATTTTTAGCCTTTGGGCTGTTTGTTGGACAAAACAAGCAAAACAAAGATGTGGGCTTTAGACTAGGCCTTTGGGTTTTAGAAAATTATCCTGGGCATTTTTTTCACCACTTCCTGACAAGATTCTACTGATTAATTGCAAACAAAAAGAATTGTTAGTTGCTTACAGATATTTATTTGTAGGAATCCAGTATTGTATTGATCTAGAGGTAGGTTCAACATTAGTCTGCCAATACGCTGTGTCCTCAGAAATGTAATCAACAAATTTTTTAGAGCTGACGCAAAGATATCTTGAGAAGCGACATACTTGTGTAATACTTTTTTAAAATGCCATCTAACTCTTGTGTCCATGTTGGTATTGGGGATTTACCAAATGCTTATGTTTAAGAAATGTTTTCAGAATTCAGGATCCCTGGTCTCACTGGTGCCACACGGTTCCCTGTTATCTTTCCCCAATTCTCATCCATCTGAATTTCCACCCCTGTCACCTCAAGAGTGCCAATCCAGCAGAGGGCAGAAAAGAGTTAAATCCCCCACTTATTGTTAACAACATCCCATTTGAAGTCACATCATCCAAATACTTAGATACTGTTAGAGTTGATTCACTACACAGCTACAACTTGTGAAATGAAATCGGTTACTTTTCCTGTCAGCTGTCCTGGGTTTGTTTAGTAAAAAAATTCCAACGCGTAGGATTTTAGCATTTATTCCAGATTTGTCCCAGTTGCAGTTAAGCTCTGGATGTAATACAGAAATGATGTTAGTGAAAAGCCTTCATTCTTATCTTAAGGGCCTCTTGGTGTTGCAGTCAGTTTAATTTCCTGTTCTCTCCGCTCTAGCAGTCGTGGTAGCGTCATTCCTGTGGTGATTCACCTCTGCTGAATGAATACAAAGAAACATAGATTTTTCTGTGTTACAGCTGAGCTGTCGCTGCCTGCAGGGACAGAGCATACAGCAGTGAAAGTTGAAGTCTGTGTCCTTAAATTTTAAACAACAAAATCTTAACCTCCCTCCACAGGCCAATGTATCTCCCGCTTCACCAATAGGAAGGTTCCCTACTGCGTCAAGTTCAACCCAGACGAGGACAAACAGAACCTCTTCGTGGCCGGGATGTCAGATAAGAAGATTGTTCAGGTAAAGTTGGCATGTGCTGCATTGCGGGCAATTCGATTCCGCTCCCACCATCACTTCATGTGTATTTCCCAGTTGACCAAGCAGATGCACACAAGAATTTCTGTGTATACCCTCTGTGTCCACGGGAGCATGAAATACACTGCCGTCTCATCTAACAGCACTAGTATGTGCGGTTGTGTGCGCGTGGCCAGAGGTTTCAGTGGCTGACGGGACTAGAGCAAGTCATTAATCATGGGCAGCATGAAGGTAGAAGAGAGGCAAAGGGAAAGTAACAATCTGTGATGAAAGTAGGAAATCCACTACTATGATATCATACAATCAGCTAAACAGTTTTTACAAATAACCTTGAACCTCTACAGATGAAAGTTTGGATTTTTGCAGCACCAACATGTTGAGATGAGGATTTTATTTTCCACGGTTCATAATCATGGGAGTTTGGGACTAATGTCTAACAAACTGTTTTATTCCTTTTGACTCTCAGTGGCATCTTTAATTGAAAATATGTTAAGACGTTGATGTAACGGGCACAGAGATTGTCCCCTAATTGTCATTATCGAAATATCTGGCACAATAATCAGGGTTAGTATTAAATCATGCAGCTCTCTTCTGGGTTTCGAGAACAGATGGCTGCTCTTGTGAGCAGCCGAAGGCTAAGATTAGGAAAAAAACAGCATAAATAGAATTGGATGTAAAATCTGTTTGGACAGAAATGCGTCCTATTCGTTTGTTGCCTGGGGGCCGGATCTATGTGGTTGTCTTTCCTTTTATATTTTAATGTGTGCGTAATGTTTTCGAAAAAAAAAGTAATGTTCAAGACTGAGGCCTGTTTGATCGCTAATTGCTGTCATTACACCGCTGCAGTTAAGTCTTTTTACTGCATTAGCACAGTTTAAAACTGCTTTCATTGAGTCTCTGTGCCATATGAGTGTCTTTTCACTACAGAAAGAGAAGTTGTATTTATTTTGTTAAGCAGTGCCCCACATTGGTAATGCATTTTAATAATCCACTCGTCTTTGTGTTTCACGATCAGTGGGACATCAGGACAGGTGAGGTGGTTCAGGAGTACGACCGTCACCTGGGAGCCGTCAACACCATCACCTTTGTTGATGAGAATCGTCGGTTCGTCAGCACGTCTGATGACAAGAGTCTTCGAGTGTGGGAGTGGTAAGTGCTCATGCAGTGTTTTGAATTTGATTGTATTGTTTTTCTGTGTTATGCCCCTGAGCAAGGCACATTATCCATATACTTAGTAATGGAAGACTGTGGTTGCATTTGGCAGCTGCTTGAAGAAATTCATTTAACTGTATGAATGTTAGAAACTGATGAGGAATAGAATTAGGAAGAGGAGAGGGTGTTGTGCGTTAACATGCATTTGATGTGGTAGCAGGGGGACATTTTACTGTGATACAGCCTCATTGAGGTGCGTCATGGTGACATCTAGTGCCTTTGCATTTGTTCTAACCTCAGTAACAAGAAGACTAAGAAAAAGCATTGGAAAAACAAACAATATATCATCATTGTATCGTGCGCTGCCTTCTGAAGATGCACCCTTGCTCGCCGCTCACTGCTCCTTTCATTAGTCTTCGATAAGAAGAGTAGACGTCAGCGAACCTCCAGAGGAACCTATCTTAGACAAAGCTCACCCAGCTGCACTGCTAATCTGCTCTGAGTCATAACCCCTGCCACAGTTTGCCTGCTTTACATGCATCTGTTACAGTGGGAGTTTCTTTTTTTTCTCTCCCTGGAGCTAATGTTGTACATTGACAATGCTCCAGCAACAACCCCTGTGAGCCTGAACCCCGTAGCCAATTGTGTGTGTTAATGAATAAGCTTTTTTGAAGTGGTTCCACATATTAAATTATTGGAAGGCAGATGTGTTGGGATGACTAGCAGGTCAGATGAAGTTTAAATCTAATTTCCCTTTTTGAAATCCCTTTTGTTTTTGCACAACATTCACATGTGCTAATAACAAAACCGTGTTCACTTGGGTTTTCCACAACCGTCTTTGTTTTCAGATATTATCCGTACATGTCCTACTGCAGTCTTTGTCTGCGCTTAATGGCCAATAAAGAGAGACCACCAAGAGTTACTTACAGATTGGCCGGCGGCGTCCTGTGGTGATAAACAAACTCTGGTAGCTGTTGCTCAAAGATGATAAATATTTAAAGACCAGCTGATAAAGGAAACTTCCTGTGGATTCTTTGAAGGGGGGTGCTTTTTATTCAAGGACGACCATTTGTGTAGTTTTTTTTTTTTCTCTCTCCCCTTGTCAGAGCTTCTTTTCCCTCCAGAGTCTGAGAGATGAGGATTAACTAGCGAAAATATGTGTTCACATACTCTTTCAGTCAGAGTTGAAGGACGGAATTAGATGTCAACAGAACAACACGAAGCCAAAGAATCATATCCCAAGAGTGTGCTTAGGATGCTTGTCTGAGAGGGGTGGTCTCCCATGAGCTTTTTTAGTGCAGCGTGGGAGCGAACGGGCAAGTGGTATGCAGGGCCAAAGAGTGGCTTTACTGTCCCTCTTTCTCCCACGGATACCACCTGGCTCTCGGCTCTAGCTAACCCCCCTTGTGAGCCGCTGCCACATAGCAGCATTAGGCTGAATTTACCGGAACAGTCTCATGTCTCCAGAATAGAAGCGGAGGCTGGCAGAGAGAGGGGCAGGGTGAGGGAACGCCGGATGGTTAGAGAAGATTGTGGAGCAGCAGATCTACAAGTCATTCACATCACAGCGCAAACGCCTACTCGTAATACAAATTCTGTCCTCATTTTTCACACGCGTACAAGTTTTGTGGGGTGACTACTTTATCTGTGGCAGAGGTTTATCATCAAGGAGAGGAGAGTTGGTGTGTGTGTGCAACGGGGAAGGATTGCAATCAATATGAAATGTGCCACACTGTGCCAACAAAGAGAATTAGCTCTCGATCATAAAGACATCGTTCAGATGGCGATGAGAATGTGGGCTTGGAGGGACATCTGGGGTGGTGATGGATTGACAGTAAAAAGGATGGAGAAAGATGACAAATGTCAGAGATACAGCAAAGGATATTGTTTCACTTTCACACGATGGAAAGTGAACTGCTATCTCGTCCAAGTACTCAGTTTCCCTCATTTATTTTCAGCATGGAGGCTCATTTTTTAGCAGTTTTCCAGACCAATTCAATCATGGGCCTGACCTTCTGCCAACCTAAATTTAAAAGGATGTAAATATTTTCCCATCAGTAATTACGTCAATGATGCTAAAGCCAAATTGTGGCAATCATTCAAAAGAGTAAAAAAAAAAAAGTAATTTTCTCTTCTGTCAATAGTAATTATGTTTTGAGAAATCCTCTTTTCACGTTAGTTCCAAATAACAAACAAAGACGATCTGTTTCATTTCCTTCTCAGTAAGAGACAGTCAGTGATTTTCTTTTTTCCCTCTTGACATTTTTCCTGCAGGTGGATTATAAAACTTAACCTTAACCTCGCTGCCGATGTTACGCCTGATAAACTAAAGTTCATATATATAATACGCAAAAGTGCAGTTTTTTTGTTTTCTTCTTTGTCCCCCATCCTGATCGACGTGAAACACTGCAAACAACAATCAGTCATCTATTATTCATGGACATCCCTCGTGTGTAAATCGTTTGTCGTATGTTTTCCTTTCTTCCTCTCCCATCGCCCTCCAGACGACACAACATCCACACTGTGGTTATTTCTGGAGCTTGGAAGAGGAGATCTGATGGCTCTGTTATCTCTTCAGAGTTTAGCTCAGCTTGTCTGCAGACATGACAGCGTTTCATGCCTACAAGGGTTTGCATCTCTCGTTTCACGTGCGTCTTCTGTTCTTCGAAGCCCATTTTTGGTCTTGTGCACAGTGGAATCACTTTGCTCAAGCTGTTGCACATCACAGAAAGAGATGGAGACATGGCTTTAGTTTAAGCAGATAGCAGGATGAGAACAGGACTATTGCTCTTTATACAAACACACAGAGTAAAGCGGAAAGAAGCATTAGTTACATTCATTCACATAGTTTGCAGCAAGTCTCAGATGCATACATGAAAAAAAGGTCATCTGGCAGACATACAAAGCACTTTAGATCCGGATGATCTTCTGTAGTCCACTTACAATCAAATAGCCAAGTTTCTGATCTCTTGCGAAGCAGAGAGTCATAGCAGAGCATAAAAGAACATTGAGGCAGGGTGAAAGAGTGAAGAAGGGATTAATAAATAACTGGATGCCGTTACAGTCAGCGGTGCAGCATCAAAAGCTCCTTGCAGATGACATGAAGTTATTTCCGTACTGTAGCTGTAATGGTGACCCTGCCTGCTTTTTCAACAGAGCTGTTTTCTCTTCAGTACAAGCGTTTTGAGATGTCTTAAGCGGCTCTAATAGTAAACAAGCTACAGCATTGTGAATGTTTTTCTTTTGAGTTCCTCCTTCAGGGCTGCGCAGGTTGCTCTCTCATCCAGTGTTTAACCCATCTTCAAGTGTACTCACAGTGCTTTGGGCCTTTTTCAGGGACATCCCCGTGGACTTCAAATACATAGCTGAGCCCAGTATGCACTCCATGCCAGCTGTGACACTATCCCCCAACGGTGAGTAGTCAAATCATGACAGAACACTCACAGTCAAGCACACAATACAGAGGACTCTGGGGAGCATAAACCCATATTGCCAGATTGAAGTTGGTTCATACCTTCCAGTTTTGGTCATTTCTCAGAAGAATAATAACAAGGCAGGCTCAGTTCATCTGAGGTAATGTGCGTGTGGGGATGTCCAGAGCCAGTCACCAGGGTTGGGATTGAGCCTGATCCAGGCATGTGTGATATACACATATTGGCTGTATATAGCAGATCTATTTCCAATCCTTTGTTTGAGTTGCTCTGGACACGCCAGCTGTCACGAAAGGCCCACTGAGCCCTGTTAAAACAATATAACACCCCCTCAATGCACAGTGTTGTGAGGGAACGAACTGTAGAGCGCACAGCAGCCAGCAGTTTCAATTAGTGACATGTCAGCATGTGTCAGCGAGGGATGAGAGAGAGACTGCTAGGACTGGCTTTAAAAAGAACAGTTGGTTTGACCTTATTTTAGTGATGTTTCTCTGTTGACGTCAGTGTTTGAGCTTGAGATGAAGAGATGCTCTCCTCCCTCCACAGGTAATATACAACCGTAGTACATAACTTTGTGCGCACACACCTTAAAATAATGCAAGGATTAACAGGTGGTCTTCCTCTTCAAATGCAACCTTCTCATTTGAATCAGGAATTCCCTGTTGTACTCCATCAGCTCCAACTACCATCACACTCATTTCTTCTCTCCTCGTCCGCTCCTTCCCTCTTTGCCTACTTTGATTCCTCCCTTTCATGTACTCTCCCTGCTCTCTTCCTTCCTTTTGGCAGCGTTTTTATTTGTCCCAACATGGTTTGTTTCCCTTCAGCGTGTGAATAATGAATGTGTTCTCAGTGGGAGACCATTCAGTTTTCTCTCACGCCTAAATGGCACACAGCCCCCCCTTGGCACTGCACTCACGGCCTCTCTCTTATCCCCCCCCCCGTTATCCCCCATCTCTTGCCATCTTAACGAAAGACACAGAGCCCAAGTGCGCTGGCAAAATTGGCCAAGTTGTTTTCATTCTCCTGCACCTATTGCGTTTGACATTTGTGGACAATAGTGTCTTTTTCATTTATGTTTTGTGAGGGAGGATGTAAGAGGAGGACACACACACCAACACAAGATCTCTTTCTCATACCACATTAATAATTTCCATCATGTTTCCTTTCAAGAAGTGCAGTGAGTCGTGTAATGCCTTGACACTGAAGCGCTGCCTCTTATCACAGTGTTGTGATTTTGAGGCTGTAGCTGAAACACTTTGTAAAGTAGATCTCAGCTGAGCAGTCACTGATGAAAAACCTCTTTTCATTTTCCTCTAAATTGGCACAATGTTCCCACATTAACAATGGCAGAATGATGAGTTTGTGACCTTTTCAGAGTGTCGTCCACTCAGACTCAAATTTCCAGATTTTAGTTTTTTGTTTTATTTCTGTCCTTGAGTCGTATTTCCACTAATTACCTTGTACCTGTAAATTGACTCTACTTGAAGTCCCGCTAGATCAAAGTTGGTACACTGCTCGCTGCCAGCTTTAGGGCATACTAAGCAGTGGCAGGCAGCATCCTGATACCACATCCAAGATACTAGTGGCTGCTTGTTAAACATTTACCTGAACAGTATCATGCCAGTGAGACAAAAGCTGATGGGTACTTTTAAACTTGTTGTGACAACCTTATAAATTATTACTGCACACAAACTGCTGTCCTTCTTTCTAGTACTCTAACTCCAATATTATTGATGCCTTAATACTTGAATACAATCTCTTTTTTTAGTCATTTTGTAAGCATGTTGTATCTTGTGATTAGAGGATAGCTTCATGTCGTTTGCTTAAATCTAACCACAGGTAAATGGCTAGCGTGCCAGTCTATGGACAACCAGATTCTGATCTTTGGAGCCCAAAACCGCTTCAGACTGAACAAGAAGAAAGTCTTCAAAGGACACATGGTGGCTGGTTATGCCTGCCAAGTGGACTTCTCTCCAGATATGAGGTAAGCCTTTACTTTGTTCCTCAGATTGATTTAATTGTTTATAATTGTTTAGTAGTTTTGAACTGATAAATATGTCAGTGAAATAGAAAAGTGTAGAATAGATTAAAAACATCTGTTTCTTTGAGAAGAGGATTGGAATGTGTTAATGCGTGGAAAGTGTCAAAAAAACCCCAACAAGAATCACTTTATTTTAGTAAATGAAAAGAAAGTGGTGAAACAGGATCAAGACACAGTGAGACAACATTTTAAAGATGCTCAGTATATTAAGATGCTTAAACGCGTTCATCTCAGATGCCTCCAGTTGATGAATAGCGGTGGGAAAAAGCCTCTTCATATTATCAAACACTACAATGAGCGCTAACTAGGACAGTCTAGCACTCTAATTTTAGCCAAAACACCCATTAAGACCTGTTTTCTCCCCTCTTCTCACCCACCACCACCACCACCACCCACGTCTGTGAGCAGGTGCCTTAACTTCCTTTCAGTATCCATGGCAACACTGCAACTCCTGGCTGAACTAAAATACCAAAAAAATCAGACTCCCACCATTTGGCAGGTGAAGTGGAGACAGAAGTCATTTTTAGCGAAGTGTTAATCTTTCTATCCTCTCCCTCTCTCTCTCTTTGTTATTTTTTTCTGGACCGCCTTCTTCTTTCCACCAGTTACGTGGTGTCAGGAGATGCCGATGGAAAGTTGAACATCTGGGACTGGAAGACCACCAAGCTGTACCATAGGATCAAGGCTCATGACAAGGTGTGCATCAGCGCCCTGTGGCATCCGCATGAAACCTCCAAGGTCATCACCTGCGGGTGGGATGGACAAATCAAACTCTGGGATTAGATCTTTGCTGGTGGGTGGATTTGTCTATTTGGGGAGTGGGAGTTCTGGGAAATGAACAGAACTAAATCGGTTCACTAAAGAGAGACAGAAAGGGACTGGTTGTCTCATGGATTTCGTGAAAGCCACAGGCTGGTATCCAGTCTTATTGTAGCAGTGTATTTTTGTATCCCATCGTGAGAGCTTGAAATATGCACTCATGTATTATCTGTACAAAGATGAACACATTGACACATACTTGCAAAATGGTTTCTACTGCAAGAGACATATTAGAGGGGATTTTTTTAAATGTATGTTTTGTTATTTTAATTTGCAATGTCCTGTGTAACACTCGGTAAAAATTGTTCATTTTCAATTATATGACCATCCCTTTTGTGGAAATAAACATTCTGTAAATTTGACCTCTTAAAATAATGAAGCTTTTTTTATTTGGAAAATGTGTTTTTATTCAAGAAATAATGAGAAGAAATCCTTGACAGTTCTTCATTTCCTTTCTTAAACTGCACAATTTGAATGTAGATTATTTTTTGAGGTCAGCCCGGTGTAATGTTTTTAGCTTAAGTTAGTTGCTGATGTTCTGGTGCAGTATTGATCATGGAGTAAGGAGTGAGGGAGAAAAAGAAGTGACAGTCATACAAAAATGCTTCTTTGAGTGGATCTCATTTGTTGTTTTCTATTATAAACCAGGAAAATCCGAAAAATTGAAATTCATCTTCTCTTTTTGTCACACGCTCGCCCACGTGTCCTCATTCAAATATCCAACAACCAGACAGAACAAATCGAGAGACATCGCTGTTGACATTCTTCATATAATAGTCGCATTTTGTGTTCGAGAAACAGACATATCAGGGTTCAACTGCAGGGAAGTGTCTGTTTATCTCGTCGACAGTCATTTTCTTCCGCCTCCGTAGCAGATCCCATCTCTTTACCTTTATTACACGCATTCCTCTGCTCATCTCTTTGTCTTTCCCGTGTAAGCACCGATGGTCTCTCACAAATATCCACTTACTGTCATCTACCCAAACACTCAGCATCGTGTATCCATTTCCTTTAATTCATGTTCTATTTGCAGGGACTGTGCTGTCCAAGCCTGTGCAGACCTGTTGTAATGGTTGTCTCACGTTTGGCTGGGGGCCAAGCTCAGATAGGACCATGATGACAGGGGTGGCTGTGACTCAGAGGCTGACCTGCAGCCAGCAACACGGTCACTGTGAGGTAGAACACAGAGAGCCTCTGGAGGCAATTACTCTGCCCCTCTACACGGCTGAGGTCATTACAGGCCAGGAGAGGGAGAGTGGGAAGATAAGTAGGAGCAGGGATTTTAGCTTTGCAAAAAGGTCAAGCCAGATAAGAGAAGGCTGTTGGGGAACAGTCGTGCTCTAGCAAGAATTTGTGCTCAGACTTAAAACTCCATGTTGCACAAACTTGTATATTTCCATTCAGAGGCCGTTCCAGCCGAGATAACAGCCCGGCAGCCCTCAAGGCTTCCAATCTGTGTTCACCCAGCTCAGGGTGTAAGCACTGCTGGCGTTGAGGACGTTCTTGTGCAGAAAGAGGTGAGGTTTGGCAGGGTCGTTGTGGACGTGGAAGAGGCGGAAGCTGGTGCGTTCAAGCTCTTTGAGGAGGCTGAACCAGTAGCGCACCACGGACGGGTCGTCGCCGCCCACCTCGAAGCCCGCCCAGTGCAGGTGCAGCTCCAGCAGCAGCTGACCCACCGAGTCCAGAACTCCTTCCAGGACTAAATTCTCCAAAATCTTCCACTCGGCGCTCTCCATGTCCGCCTTCAGAACATCCACCTAGAACGAGAAAAAAAAATCACTTTGGTTGTTTTTTTTTCATCCTCAGGTAATGAATGAGTTCTATTATAACACAGGAATGACACTAAACTGTGCTTGGCCTTTGTTCTCGCTTTAGCGATGCTGATGATGGATTGAACGAGTGAGCGGCCTTGACAAGGTTTGCTGTGTTGGAGCAGAGAGGAAATGCATTCACAAGATGAATGTTAATAGCACCCTTTGGTCATATTCATGTAAGGACACTCGAGCATGGACAAAGTTTAATGCGTATCCTCAAGACCTTGGGCTTCCTCTTAAGGGCTGAATTGTTAAAGATGTCCATTATCTGACTTTTACATATGTATTTAAGTGTTTTCTTGGCGACAGTGCTTTTATTCCTTCTAGGCTCACCAATGTCTTGCTTAACTTTTTCTCAGCAGGTACATCATGTTGCCACTAAATTAGCAGCAATAAGACCTGAGGAGAGATTAGCTTAGAGGATTTATCAGAAAGAGGCTCTGGGCATTGTCAAAGATTGTTACATTAGAGATAACGTGATAGCTAGCCAGAGGAAATCCATAGATCTGTGTTTCTTTAAACACTCACATTTCTACAACTAAACTGAGATCATCTGGCTCCGTGACAGCGGAGACATTAAAGTCAAGAAATTCCTCTCTGATTGATGCCTTTGGTGACGCTCTGGAATTCCCAGCCCTCATTAGTGGAACTGAACAAGTCTTCGAAACTTTCAAAAACAGCTATCTGAGAAGAACAAGTCCAAATGTTGTCCTCCGTCCTCCCCATGGACGCCGAAACCCCGGAAACTCCCACAAGCAGAGAGATGTTCCTTAATTGGACAGAGACTTTTCAACGGAAGATTATGGCGGCATCATCAAGAGGTGACGTATTCATGGTCTCTGAGGAGACGGTGTCTGTGTGTGTCATTGTTGGATATTATTAAGAGCCGCTCAAATAGCTTCATTCTTCTGACAGATTTTTTTTTTTTCCCCTTTTTCAGTGGGCTTCGCACAAATGGCCTTTCTGCCTCGACGCTCCCTGATCCAACGCTGCCAGTATTGACTCTCTCTGCAGGAGAGGTTACAAGCCCTGGCAAGACTCCTGTCTGGTGTGAGCAAAGTCCATATGGTGTCGGAGCTTCGGAGAGATGACTTCTGCTGCTCTGCTGTGCAGCGTGAGCCACACTAAATGATCTTTAACTATGCTGGAAGGGAATGAGATATGATGACAGTTTACTGGTGGCTGGGGAGCAAAATAACATGTTTTATTTAAAATATATATCACCTCTTAGACTCAGATTAACATGACATAACTTGTTTGTTTTATCCTTACAAAAACTAATTGGCCATTTTATTGGACGTTAATGGACGGGACTATTTCTTGCCCGGGAGCAGTTGGAAAGCATCCAGCGGAGACTGCAGGAAGTTGCTGCTCTGAGCCAAGAAATAGTCAACTTAGCTGGTTGGCTCCTAAGCAAGTCCACCATCAACAATAGGCTTCTTTGGATAACAGAGACTTATCTTTGGTTTAAGCTCAATTTGAATCTCAGACAAACCCTTTAAAGCATTTTGCACAGTTTTAACTTCCAGCACCTTTGTGATGCAGCCTGATATCAAAATTCTGTACAAACTTGATAAATTAGAAAACAATCACAAACCACAATAATAGCTGATCAGCCCCCGCTGTATATCCTCTGTGGAATATTTTATGTAAAATGCTTTTGCACAAATTCCTGCCCTCTGCTGAAGAGAAATTAATGTCAGATTGCTGGAAACACTCTTTATACCCAATGGGCAAATATTTCCTCTCCTCCAAATGACTCATACTGTATGTGATCAAAATACTCATGGTAATTATTTCTGTAGAGCATCCTCAGGATTAGGCAGCACATTGGGACAAATTTTAATTTAGAGACGCTTTTGATGAAAAGTTGCCTGAGTCTTTGTAAACAAACAAGTTTGCAGAAAATAACTTTAAATGGAAGTTTACACTTTGGCTTTTTAATTGACCTGAAATGTGTTTATTTCATGGTGGGCAAATCGTAGCTATTAACAAGACTTTTATTGACTTCTTTTGTTCCACACGATTGGTCTTCCCAGAATAATTTAACAGATTTTTCTTGTAAACCAGAGAACCAAACATCACAGCGTATCTGACCTTTATTTCTATATATATTATGTGCTTTAATTAGTGAGACTGCCACTAGAGAGCAGATCACAATTAAAGATATCTAATTACACATCTGAGAGCTTTGCTAATTCTGTGCTTTTGGAAGCACTTCAATGACTCCTCTAACATCAGGGCAAAGCCTGATAATTGTGCTTACTTCCAGTCCAGAACTCACCATAGCTTGTGTCACATATAGATATTTTTAACAGCTTCTTTATTTAAAATTGTAAGACAAATAAAAACCATTTGTCTTGGTTTTTTTTAAGCCAGGATAGCGATGTGGTTCTAGTGGTGGTCTGATGGTAGGTCCACCACTTTGGTGTAAACTGAAATATCTTAATAGTAATTAATAATTAGGTGTCGATCCATATTTAGCTTGATTGTCATGAAAGTTTGTACATATATTCATGGTCCCCAGAGGATGACGCTTACTGATTTTTGTTATTCCCTATATCTAGTGACACCAGCAAATCAACATTTTTACCAATCTATTGTAGTGTCTCTACATCCAAAAGATGGACTGACACAAATTTTGGCATTCATTCATGGTCCCCAGAAGATGTTTCCTACTGACCTGCTGACTTTTCCTCTAGTATCACCAGCAATCTGACAGTTGTGGTTTTCGTAACTAGTAACTTTTCATCTAGTGCCATCATCAAGTCAAACATTGTCATTTGTCAATTACTTCAGTTTAGGACCTGCCAAACGTATGAAATCACCATCAGCTGTACTTTGTGTTTAATGATAATTAGCTTACGTCAACGCACCAAAATGCTCAACTGTTGTGAACATGGTGAACATTGGCGCATGGCTGTAGACTCTACATCTTGTTAGTTGGATTCCAGTAAAACACCGTCATCCATTAGTGTCAAACTGGCGACACCCAGGAAGCAGACAAAGGGCTCTCCTGTGTAGAAATGTAGAAATCCAGAGGTTTATGTTGGGTAACCACAGCAACATGAATGTGGATGAGAGCAGGATCTTAACTCAGGAAATGGAAAGGTTGTCAGATGGAAGTACTGTGTGCTGTGCTTGTTTTCTACCCCTTGTAATTTATTTAAAACATGGTTGTATTGATGATCAGTGCAGATGCTGTTGGATTGTCCAATTGCCAACACGATCATTTGTCCAATATGCAGTTTCTTTCAAAAAATGAGATGCAATTTCCTGCTACTGACATTTGTCCCTGTGGTGACGGTGTCTGCTGTCTCAGCTGGTCACCAGAGCTCAGTGAATGAGTCATCTGAGTAGTTTTTAAACCAACACAGATAAGAAATGCTGCACGAATGCATATTTCGACCTTTCCGCGAGCCTCTATTTCTCCGTTGCTGCTTTTCCTGTCACAGAGGTTGGGCGAGAGCCTTTTGCGAAGAAACTGCTGTGCTGCCTTCTCCTCCGGCACACACATGTACTCACATTAAAACCTCATTACAAGAAAGTGTGCATGGCTCTGCATTTAAAACAGATTCTGCCATCTATGAAACCGTTGGGTGTGCAAACCCACCCACATGAACACATACACACACCAGTGTTTATTTGTTCACATCTCATCACTCACTGAGAAAATATAAATATATTTCTAAGTCATATGAGCCTGTCTGTGTTTATTAGTATGCATGCTATCAGTGGGTTTGGTGTATGTTTATGATTGATCTTGTATGCAGATCCCTATCTGATGAGGTGGAACACAGTCCCTGGGGGGCTCCCAAGAGGTAACATTCAGCATGATAATACTTAAAAGAGGAAAACAAAATGACATGTGGGTATTTATCCACCTGGAGCCTGAGACAGACAACAGAGGAATGAATCATGAAGAGTTGTATTATGTTGGCTTGCACAGGAAGGGCCTGTGTTTGCATGCAAGCAGCATATAAGCGAATCGTCTAGCTGGCACAGAAAGGAAAATCACTCTCATATGGTTTCAGGTGATTTTATAATGGCAGAATCATTCATGAATTTAGATTATAACCAGAGAACATGTTGCATAGCAGGGGTAGGGAACATCTGGCCAGTGGGCTGTATGCGGTCTGTGGGACAGTTTGATCCAGCCCAGCCCCATTACGTCTCATCACTGACATGCATCATGGCAACTGTCAAGAAAACAAAAGTAGATGCGTAATCTTGTGCTTTGCAGGAGAGAATTTTTTGTTGTTGTTGAAATATGAAAATGCCTAGTTTGAGGGGATGTGGTCACAGTGATGAAAAAGGCCGATCTCTAGCATCATTACATCTCAAAACATGCTAAAGTGGGTGAGTTGCAAGGACGAATGTGGATGAAGTTTGAGTAAAATTGTTCCATAATGTCAGTTTGTCTCGAAGAACCGTTGCATTGTCAGATTACTTATGTTGCACAATGCAATGAAGTTTGCATCCCTGTTTGGGACAACCTACTTCTGTGAGCAGTTCTTTTCAAAAGTGACTCTTGCAAAGCCAAACCTGGAAATTCAGCTCCAAGTAGCATCATTATCCTTTCTACCATCTGAAATTAGGTGCCTTGCCAAAGGGAAGCAGTTTCAGCTATCGCCTTAGAAGTTAGTGTGATATACTGTATGTTTTCAATAATTGAGTATGGCCCTCGAAGGATGTTGTAAAAACTGAGATGACCCTTGACAGGACAAAGGTCCCCCACCCCTGCTGTATAAAATCTCCTCTCTACCTCTTACCTGTCTGTGTCCAAAGTCATTTAGGATGGTGGCCAGTTTCTTAGTGTTGGCGTACTGACGTTGAGCGACAACAGCCGGGTTGGGATCCCTCCAGTCCACAGAGAGCCGGTGAAGCCACATTTCAGCCTGCTGCAGGTGAGCCTGCCTCAGACTGGGATCAAAGCAGTGGACTTCACATCCTGCCTTTGCGAGGGAACGCTCCAAGGACCGATCATCCACACCCAACCTGCAACGCACACAGCACAAGACAAGGTCGAGCACATTAAAGATAAGGTAATGATCCTCGATACTTTATTGGCACAGGAGATTATAGATTATAGTTTATTTAGATATCAGAATAGATCTGATTGACTTTAACATTTGAGAACTTATAAATAATATTGGACAAACTAATAGGTTGATCTCTTGGTGTCACTAGATGAAAAGTTAAGGGATCATCAAATTATTAACATTTGGGGATTAGTACAGTCTGTACTAAATTTCATGGCAATCCATCCAATAATTGTGGAGAGATTTCACTCAAACATGAATGTGGAGAGGAAAAGTTATTAGGATTCACTCTCTGGGGACCATGAATGTCTGTACAAAATGTTATGGTATTCCATGTAGTAGATATTTTACTGGATAAGTGAAAACGTTTATGACAATCCATCCACTTATTATTGAGATATTTCAGTCTGGATCATTCAGTATTTCAGTATTATAACTCACTGAGCCACATAGCTAGCATGGATTAAAAGGTTTGTATGAAATCAAAGTTTGCTACTGGTACAGAAAATCAGCTATCATTTGACCACATGTATTGAAATTTATACTATCAGACCTCGACAGAGATGGATGGATGAATGCAGCTTTTAACACTTCCTCACCACATTCAGTCCGAGACATTGTTACACCTACTAATGAGATCAGCTGCTTTTTACTGTATGGGAGTGAGTCAGATTTCATGGAAAATCTAATGAACGACTTGTCAACTCAAAATATAACCATCCGCTTTCCTGTCAGGCTATCAGCTGATAGCACCAAGGGCAACTGCTTATGAGCACAAAACAGGATAAGGGCTTCCTGTTTTAATCCAATGCAAACCGAGTTAAAACTTTTAAGCCGACACGCATTGTTATACTTTATGTTAAAGAGAAAACGTAGATGCTTTTCTTTCATCTTTTGCTGTCCTCCTTCTTCAGTGGCCTGCTTCTCCATTATGAATATGTAAATCTAAGCAGACAGACACAGTTCCCTGTATCTCTGTCTCTTTCATGCTTCTTCCCCTCTCGCTGTTATTCTCTCTTTATCGCACCCCTCCCTCCTCTAATTCTGCAATTTTCTCCCTTTCTTCCCTTCTCTGTCGCTGTCTCCGCATTCCCTCGTGTCTAGTTTGTGCTGCGGCTGTGTTCTGTAATTGTGGCGGAGGGAGTACATTTCATAGCACACGTCTTTTACAGATGAGGCACCGGGTCCCTGAATGCATCCCACTGGCAGGCAGATGAGAGATGAGTATATGGGAGGGATTGAGATGCAACTAGACGTCTCTTTTTACCGCACTAAATATTTCAGATATTTCACTGAGAGTTTCCCAGTGTCTGGTGCGGCGTTTTGGCCGGGAATCGCTGCGGTGATGACGGGGATCGGGGATTACTCGTGGAGAAGTGGGGGACTGGTGCTGATAAAGTGTCTCTACTAGTCATGATATCCTCTCTCATGAGACTCAAGGGTGCGGGAGTGGCGACACTGTTGACTATAATATCACGGGAAGCAGATGTGTACATGTGATGGGTCACAAACACCTAGTGGGTTATAAATCTGAGCTATTATGTCAACAGCCTGTCTGGATGTTGTGAACCTCAGAGAAGAGGCTGGGAAACAAACTCTGTTTGCGTGGGCCTGGAAACTATCTGCTGTCTGCTACTCTCTTTCCCTTTCAAATTCTCCTTTTTACCCTCGTACCTTTGTTTCAAATGCCATGACGTTCTCAAAATATTCCTATCTTTGTGACTGTCAACCTCTCCACCTCCATCCTCGCTTTCTTTCGACCGGGCGTCTATTCCCCTCCCTTCATCTCACATTGCAGCACGCTAACATATGCATGATCAATGAGTGATGAGATGCAGGTTTTTTTTAAATTCCCTCACTGTGCGTTAACCTATATAAGTGCTCTAAATTTGAATTCACATGCCCTGCAAGGAAAGTCCTGAGTGGACCTCATTCAAATTCAAGGAACAATAGTCTTTCTGTGCTTCTTGGGTAAGTTCAGGATGAAGATAAAAAAGTTGGGCTGACTTTGCTAGACTATCGTCTGTGTTCCTTGGGGGAAAAAAAAAATGAGACAGTGGTTAGTTGAGGAAATCTAGTTCGCTACTTCAATGACATCTGAGAGCGGAACAAAGAAAAGAGACCTCAATTTGCCCCCACGTACATTTCACTTGTCAGAACAGGAAACCCACCATTGTAATTAACAACATTAATCACGACACAGTCGCATTAAGTGTCCCGGTAAGTGATTCCAGTGAGCCGGCATGTGTAATACACCTTTTCACTGGAGACATTTTGACTGGTCAAAGTAGGAAAAGCTAATAATGTTACTAATAACATTAATGACGGCTCTGTTCTGTTTAAGTGTTACGATACCAGGTCCCTGAAATTGAAGCGACTAAATTTCAGCAATAATTAAATTTGTCATTTTCACCTGTGCTTTTCCAACTATGACAAAATCCAAATGTCTTGTAAAAAAGGTCTGTACAAGAACCCTGGAACTGACTCACATAAATGGAATGTGGTTATTTTTTTTAATGTTATTAAATACACCTCTGGTTCAGGATATTTTGACTCTGTTCAGGCTCCTTAGATGCGGTTTTGTGAAAGCATCTAAATGTGGTTTTCATTTTCTGAATCCTGTAGTGCTGTCTTGAAGGACACACACACACACATACACACACACACACACACACACACACACACACACACACACACACACACACACACACACACACACTACCTTTTGTGCTCATTTAAAGATGGAGGTGCACTCTAACCTAAAGGTAATATTACAGGTGGTTAAGAGCAAAGTCCAAAATCTTCCAAATAAATCGTCCAAAATAAGCAGAGGTCAAAACCAGGAGTCAGGCAGGCAGGATGAGAAAAACAGGAAACAATGAACACTGTTTAGTAAAATGCAAAAGACAGTTGGGCAGAGGATGAGTGGAAGTGGGCTGGTATAAATACTCCTGAGAGAATCAGAAGGAAAGGAGAGCAGGACTGAGAGATCAGGAGGGATTTGTGACAATAGCCGCAGTTTCAAATACACAAGCCTGCACCTACGTTTAACTCAGTTAAGGAAAGAAACTAATTGTAATAGTGAAGATAACATCCTCCCTCACTGAATTGAAACTTTGACCTCTTTGTGACAAAATAATTATTAACAGCAGCCACAACTGCAACAACAACAATACCAGTTATTGTTCTTTATAATAAAATATTTTTTATTTCCCAATTTTGCTGAGGAGGGCGCTTCAGCCAAAAAGGGCAGTGACTGGATCCACTGTTTCCAGTGTGAATATCCCTGTTGTTGCTGTACTAGCAGCATCAGATGTGTTCATTTTAATTTGCCAGAATGTGCATGATAATAATGGGTGATTCATCATCTCAGACAATCTTTGCATCATTACAGTAAGCATCTGGATGAGGAGAAAAAAACAATGCATGATCGAAAAGAAGGACTCAGAGATTGAAATCAGTTTGAGAGGAGGAAGGTTGTGGACGAAGAGCTAAGTTCGAGTACGAGAGGTGAAAGGTTGGTGATTGGTCTTTCATGTGGAAAAACATCCTGCAACCCCAAACCCATCCACCACCATGTGACAGACCAATCAGAGAGCAGCTGCTCATCCTGCCCAGACACAGCCGACCACGGCTCGTTAAACAGCATGCAAATGAGACGTATCAAAGTACACACACACACACACACTCACGTGCAAACATATGCATACCAGAGTACACACACAATAATCAGTAATGCACTGAATTCAACACACACACTTATATTAGTATTTGATATTTCCATTAAAGCCAGTGTTATGTGCAGCAGTGGATAGTAGCTGAGGGTTTTGCAAGTCTCCTGTACGGCAGAGCAGATTCTCCTGAGAATAGGATACTCAGCATACCTGGCAGAGATTCAAGGGTATGGACAAGAAATCTGTGTTTGTGTGTGTGTGTGTGTGTGTGTGTGTGTGTGTGTGTGTGTGTGTACTATGAATCTAGGTCAGATAGGGGACACAGGGAGGAGAATATCACTTGGTGTATTCAGAAAAGTTAAACTAAAGACGGCAGTTTCACTTGTTTCACTGTTATAATGGACTTTTTTTTTTAAGATACTCATGAAGTTTCTGTTTTTCATCGAATTTCATTTTTAAGGTTGCCTCACTGTTGTTGCATTAGCCAGAGTTGAGGGGTGACTTAGTGTAAGTTGAATTCATTCCAGAGGTCTTAAGGGATCAGTTAGATAGAAGAAAAAATGGTAATGCAGCTTTTGGAAAAATCAGAGCTGTGAGCCACATTTTTCGAAGCTGATATTCAGGTCAAATGTTAAAATGTTTGCATAAATCACTGAGAGGACGCATAATAACATTCCTTTTATTTGTGGTGCATGTCCATGTTGCTTGTCTGCATGGGTGACTTCCCATCAGTCAGCCAGAGGATATCAGATATGTTTTCCTCCAGTCTCTCCGTTTGACCCCTGACCCCTTCTGCATAGAGAGGCAGGAAGCCAGAACCAGCAGTAACCCTGCATCAGTGTCTGTGCCCTGGCTGCCTTGATACCCACACACCTGTGCTGTCTCTCAACAGTCAAATTAATAAGCTCCCCCTTCCTTCTCCTGCGGAAAAATCCCTCCAGATCTCTGCAGCACCTCAGCACAGCGGGGGCCCAGCAGGGCAGAGACCGGGCCGAGCTGATCCGCGACACAAAGCCAACTGGGAGTGATTGACTCTCCAATCTTAAGAAGGTCAAATACCTTGGTGGCCCGGGCCGACTTCGTTCGAGATTACTTGCCACTCAAGGAGAGGAAGCACAGGTGGAGTGGATGTTCCTGGTAGATGTTGGAGGCACAGTTAAGGTAGAGAGAGGATTCGCTTTACTCATCTTTACCCAAAAGATTGCCCAGGATAATAACTGCTACCTGGCCCCAACACACCAGCTGAATATTTCTTCTTTGTTAGAGAAAGACATCTCCTGAATAAATATAGGCTCTGTGACCAATTAGTCATTGAAATGGGTGGACATAAAAAGGCAGCTAACAGGGGATGACGAGATAGAGATGTGTGGAAAATAGGCTTTATCCTTTGATGAAATAGAGAGAGGAAAACCTGAATTCCTCCTCAATCCAAACAGTCACGGTTGAAGAGACGATGGTGGCGATGATGACTCGATACATCACAGCCTGTCACGGAACCAGATGCTCTGAGTAACTGTCACATCTGCAGATAACTCACCGACTGTCTGAAAATTAATGTTGTGAACAATCCTGTTGCACTGCAGATGCTTTAGATGACGGCTTGCTTCAAAGTTAGTGCATGGACTGTAGATTTTTTTGTGATTACAAGTAGAATTTGATGCATAAATAAGTTTGTCCGTACGCACCCGAAAGAGTAAATCCTGCAGTGTTTGCTTTGTATTCTGTGGGTCAGGCTGTACTTGGGGTCCAGACATGCGGCCCAGGCACCCTTGGTCCCCTGCTGAGCAGCTTCCTCACCGGCCAACGATGCACACGGCACCTAGACACATAAAAATATGCACATATTAAAAAGACTGATTCCAATATCGAGGACCCGAGCTTCTTGTCAGGGTTACTTACTAATGTTCCCAGGGTCAAACTGGGAGCCCTGCATTGTAAATATAATGTACAATCTGAGCAAAACAAGCACTATATTGGGAAATGAATGTTTTTTTTCCTCTAGAGGAATGAGTTGTATTGACTTTTGACTTTCTGCAGCGTTAACACAAATCTGTTCTCAAAGAGCTGGAGAGCATCGTACATCATGCCTAAAACCACAAGAACAGAGCTCGGTGATGCACACAAAGCAAATGTTACTAAGCAAATGTAAGCATCTGTTAAAACCACGTAAACATTCTGTAAGCAGTGAACAGCGGAAGCCACATGGATGAGTCATTTTGGAGTGTGTATGTATGATGTCGAACCAGGGTTGAACAGGACAGCACAGTTTGTGCTCTTAAGCTTTAGACAAATTTCGCTCTGGGAACTTGAGTTTATGAATGTCTTCAACAGCATTAGTCTAACCAGGTATTGAATGAGTGGGTTTAGTCAAATGTGCCGGGGAGTTTAAACAATCACACCGGCATTTATAAGTCGGTTCTGAACTGTCCTGATGTGATAAACATCTTAACACAAATGCTATAAATCCCTGGAAACTGCTACTGAATTTGACTCTGGGCTGGTGTGTGTTTGGGCCTCAGTGTTGAACTAAGGTATACATACTATTCATCATGACTAGAGCTGGGTCTGATGCATCAGCAGCACCAAGTCTCTCAACAGTGGAGTGAAAGAACAGGGGGATGAAAGATGAAAAAACAAGTGGAAGATTGTATTGTAGAAGATGTATTCCTTCATTCTGTACTTTATATGATGAAGGTTGAAATTCAACCACTTATAAGGAGAAACATAACATTGCTTAAACAGCTCTACTGTAATGTAACAAGCTAATTGTTTGTGTCCATTCATAAATTCATTCATCCATTCATTTAAATCCTGAATTGATCAAATAGATCTATGTGCAATAACTAAAGTATCAACCAGAATTTTCATTACTTCTCAGCCCTGAAACTGTGTCCTCAAATCAACTTCTACTCATCCAGAACGTGCAACGTGTTTATGTTTCTGTATGTTTATATAAAGCACGCAGCGGCATAAACTGTGTACACGTGCACACATGTCGGTGTGTTGGTCTTGTGCAGTACATCTGCAGCTTCACAAGTGACTAAGCTTCAGTCGCAGGAGCAGCTGCTCAAATGTTTGCTTTCTGGTTTCTTTAAGCTCCATCTGCTGCGGCGAATCCGTTTGCAGAGGATGGAACGATATTGGCTCAGACACGATGATACGAAACATAAATCTGAGGCTCTGCCGTAGACCAATCGAGTGTAAACAAGATAGCATGTGTGGAACTGTGTGTGTGCTCCCGTATTGTCCACTGTGTATTATCTGCCGCAAAACCTACAGCTCAGTGTTCGCTCAGGTTAATTGAAATGAAGCCTGAGCAGAATGTTTCACAGCCACGTAAATGTGTAATTAAAGCAGCGAAGAACGGAGAAACGATAAGTGCTTTCCAAAAATATTCTGTTGTGGGAGCCGTGTGTTGCGCTGTATTTTCTACAGCCTTTTATAAAATCACCTCTATTCTGTTTGCTCAAAATTGATTTGAAACTGTTCATTATGCGTGTCTTCATTCTCAGGCCAACACCAGAGTTCCCTCGTGGGTGAGTTATATTTTTACAGCTTCAAAGGAACCTCTTAGGCAACAACCATCCATCCATCCATCCCTCCCAATCCAGATGAGATATAGTCATCTCAAAGTCAAGTCAGTGTTATTTATTAATATAGCCCAATATCACAAATTTGCTTCAGAGGGCTTTACAATCTTTAAAGCATACAACACCCTCTCTCTCCGGGGGTCTACCCTGGGGTAGTTGGACGTGCCTGGAAAACCGCCGAAGGAAGACAGCCGAGAGGCATCCTGATCAGATCCCCAACCACCTCAGCCGGCTCCTTTCGATACAAAGGGGCAGCAGATCTACTCCGAGCTGTTTGAACTTCTTACCAGGGTGTTTGTTGTGGCCAATCCAGGACAAGTACAGAAGTACAAAGCAACCACTCAGGTTCAGATTGTGCAGTCCAGTCCTCCCAGTGACGCCCAAAAGTTTTCTGCATCATTGCCCACGTGAGCATTGAAGTCCAGGCAACATCCTGTCCAGGACCTCATCCAGAGACTCTAAGAAGGCCGTACGTTGCCTTTGCTTGCTGCCCGGTTCATAATGCACCCGACCTGAGTTTTCATATTCTCCTTTTGGGCTATGTCGAATCAAGGCCTAACCACCAGCGAGCTCCCCTCTCAGGTCTGGCTCCAGTAGGGGGCCCCAGTTTCCCTGTTCCAGATGAGGTGCTGCAGCTCCTTCTTGGCCGATTTACGTAGGGTCTGTGAATCTCTTTTAGTCTTGCCCCTCCCCTGGAACCAATTTGCCTTGGGAGACCCTACCAGGAGCTTTTGCCCTTGCCAACACAGCTCCCAGGGTTGCAGGGATGCAAAAACCCCCTCCGCCACGATAAGGTGGCAATTCTTGGAGGAGCATTTGAATAATCCTCCCCCTCTAATCAGAGTGTTCAGCGACAGGTCAGGCAGGCAGGGACCAGCTGAGTCAAGTGCAGTGTCAACGCACGAAGGGGAAATAAAAGTCACCCAGTGCGGAAAGAGCGCAAGAATTGCATTGTACATGTGGGTGGCACAATAATCTATTTAAATGAATCCGGAGCACGCTCCGTTGTGCCAGTCATTGTTAATGTGTTCCAGATGAAAGCATTCATCAGCACACAATGCACCGTGTGCAATGAAATGCAAAATCACTCTTGATTATTTTGCCACTTCACATCTGCGGACTTATCAGTGGCGCTGAAGTGCTGACTGCTGAACACTGTTACACTGAACACTGAGCTGTAAAAATGGACCTGAAAGAACGTTTTCACTGAGCATACATTATAATGAATGAACACAAGCTACTTATTGTTGTTAGTCTAATCGGAAAATGATGATCCTAATGATCCTCCAGTACATTTCACGCTGTCGTACTTTTAAAGAAACACTCTCTCCTCTTATCTGTGTGTGTGCGCCGGGGCGTGCATGCATGCAGGATACACTGACTGCTATTGATTGGACAGTTGTGTCGCAGGCCATCTCTCTGAGTAACAGCTCCACCAGGCACTGTGTCAGTCAGCATTACAGCTGAGGATGCTGCTGCTGTACGCCCTCCAACTCCCTCCACCCTCGCCTGTCACCGCGCATGATGGACAGCTTCCCACAAGCTCACACTTACGCACACTCATGCAGTCTCTTTCTCTCTGTTCTTGTCCTCGTCTCTTCCTTTTTCGTGTGCACAAATACACACAAGTGGCTGCACGCACGCATGCACACACACACATACATCCCGGGGCTAATTCATTATGAGCTGAATGTCTGCTTTGTGAAAGATATTGAATGAGTGCTTAGTCATTTGGAGTGGGGTACTCTGTGTTCTCACTATATTGTGTGAGGGGGAAAAAGATAAGTTGCTGATTTATCCCCGAGCCAATTTCATTACAATAAAAAACGCTGCACATGTAATCCAAAAAAAATGTCCTTCTGTGTGTTGGACAGTG
Organism: Holacanthus passer; assembly: GCA_025331565.1. Taxonomy (NCBI): domain Eukaryota; kingdom Metazoa; phylum Chordata; class Actinopteri; family Pomacanthidae; genus Holacanthus; species Holacanthus passer. The sequence continues at coordinate 4,597,446 of JAFREQ010000034.1, forward strand.
AAAGTGAAACCGTGTGTCTGCATTCCCTTCACAATAGGGACAAGGTCGCAGAATTTCAGGCGTTCACCGTCCCTCGATATTTCTCAAATTGTGACGCCGAACATCTTAATCGATTTGTAATAATTTAATACTGACACAAACCAGCAAACAAAGCACAACATCTCATTGATTAAGAATGAATAGAGGGGCTGTGGGTTGCATCTGTATGGTAATCAATAGAGTAATGAATGATGTGTGTGCTGCCGAGCAAGACAAATACCCTCCGACTGAGCTGAATGTGAAAGAGGTGCCAGTGTAGCTCAGTCATGGGCTGATAGACACAGACTCTCTCTGATATACATAACAAAGACCTGTCAAAATAAAGCACTTCCTGGCCTTCAATAGCAACAACCACTCCTATTATCTGACTTCGAACTGCAGTCTTAATGCTACATTTATCCTTCTGGTAACAATATTTAGTTTATGTTTAGTTAAAACAGTAGATGCGAGTCGCAATTTCGGGACATAGGTTGCAGCAAAGCATCAAACACAGCCAATATCACAAATAAGAAATACAGAAAAATTTTTAAAAAGATGCCTCATTAACAATGAAACAAGGTAAAAGCTTAGCAACCAGGCGCTTGTAGAGCGAGAGTCATTACAATTAATTGAATTTACAGCTCTTATCTAAAAACAACACATGTTCAGATTCTCCTCACAAAAAAGTCAACAGAGAAAATGTGCCAACAAACCAGCGAACCCATTTCCTGTTTCACACTTCAATCATGCTGTTGCATCTTCGTATCTGCTCTTCAAATTTTCCACATCAGATTGTACTGCACTCATTCGTTGTACTGTATTTGGACAGTCAGCATTGCACCAGATGACGCACAGTTACAGTTAATGTATATCAGAAGCTCTACAGCAATATCAGTATAACATTTTTGGAAATAAGCTGCTGAGAGTTGCATGAGAAGATTGATATCACTCTCGTGTCTGTATGTAAAGTCTGGAGCTGGAGCCAAGAGGCAAGTAGCTCAGCTTATCATAAAAAAACGGAAGCAGTAAAAATGACAAGTTGTGGCTTTAACGAATAGTTACTTGGCAAATGCATACCGAGCTCTGTCAGCAAATAAAATGCAGACTCATGCTCCTTTTGCTTTTTAATTTTTCTAATGCACTCCTTGTTGATATAGTAAATGCAATGTACTGCGTAATTTTACACATGTCTGATCCTCTTTGTTTAATGTTGGACATCATTGTGTGTATGATTTAATTGTGACCTGTCAAGGAAGCGTTAAGGCTAAGTCTGGTATAATACATCAAGTATTCAGGCCCTATATTTTAGTAAAAGTAGAAGTACCACACTATAAAAATACTCTATTACAAATCAAAGTCTTGCATTGAAAATGTACATTATTGAAGTAATATTAGGCAAAGGGCCCTGAAGGATTAAAAGTAAAAGTACTTATTAGATTAATGATACACTAATGTTGGTGGAGGTGGAGCTAAACTACATACTGTTATATGCTGACCTAACTATAGCTGTCCAAGAAGAGTAAAACGTACAATATGTCCAATGAATTGTACAGGTAAAAATACCCAATATGAAACTACAAGTTCTTCAAATTAGTGCCACAGTACAGAATTTGAGGAAACTCAATTACTGCAGATGACAACATTCATTTTTATTACATGAAACAGAACAGATAAATCTAGTTTTCTTCAACAGGGACTTATTCCAAATACCAGTGAGAAGTCAAACAATGATTACTCACTTGTGGTGTTGTGATGTAATCGAGGAACCTTTTGGCTTCATCCTCCAGTGAATGACTCTCACTGGCCCAGGGCTCCAAGTCTATGTGCCACCGAGGGGTCTGTAGTGGAACACACACACACACACACACGACCATTAACAATGAAAAGAACATGAAAACTGACAATTAACTAACATCAAAGTAGGCCACTCAAAATAAATCCAGTGCAAGGACAGCAACAAAGGGAGCTTTATTCTTCCAGGTATTACAGCCCACTTGTGTATAACCACTGATGGAAATGGAACTAGGTCACAATGTGCTCAGTGGAGGGTTTTTTTTTTTTTTTTCTTTTCCCCACCTGTGCGTTTGTGACAAATAAACTGCTAAAGTTCATTTCCACTGTTATTTTAGTCAAACGGGGGCTGCTGTTTATTCTTGTGCATTAAAAAGATGTGCAAAGTCCAGCTGTGACTGGAGAAACTTCACCATCAGCTGGCTGCAGCGGCTCAGAGCTGCTGTGTGATCACATTCCTGAAACCTGGCACAGCTCCGTTTTATAGCCTGCTTCATTTCTGCGGGAATGTGCCTGTTTATGATTAGAGGAGAAGGGAGCGAGATGGAGACTTAACAGGCGGGGAGGAAAAGAAAAAAGAGGGACGGAGCTGCGATGATGCATTTTGCTGGTTGCGCAATTATTTATTGGGTCAAACACCACGGCCAAGCATTCATTAGCAGCCCTGGTATAAATTAGCCAGGGTGATTTCACGATACAGCGCTTCTCTGCCCGGGACTCTCCAGCCCTCGTCTGTGTTTTATGGGTGCTGCAGTTTATTTTCAGATTTTCCATGGATATGCACAGATAGGTTTTGGCTCAGCTAACAAGATCGTGTTTGGGTTTGTTCTGCTGTTGTAGGCACATCTGGTGAACAATCTGCAAAGGGCACTGTGGTGACATCAGGTCTGTTTAGGAAAATAACCTTGTGTTGGAATTCACTCCCGTGTTTCCAAGCCTCTTTTTCTTTCCCTCTGTACTCACAGTTGTGCCCTCCGGTTCAGCTTCGTAATTGCAGGCTCAACACAATGGGCCTCATAGCTCAGACTCTTTGATCTACAATTACGCTATTGATTTGAACAAAGGTGGTTTTGTGTGATTTGCCGTGAAACTGGAGGTTGCGGTCTTTGACATTTGAGATTGTGTGTAGGTCAGCTCTCTTAAATTTTCATGTGTGCAACAAGCCAGTGGATATTTACTCAAGCCCACACAAATTCACACATTCTTAATACAGTATTATTTAATTTACTTCACTGTAGTGTACTTCATCAGCTTGAAAACATCATATATGTTTTATTACAAGCCTTTAAATACATGCATGTGCACATGTTTATACACATGCATCTGCACTATTTGTACATATACATATAGATCTGAAATTATGCACACATTCACATACATAGATTATCCGCTAATGAGCTGTCTTCTCTTCTTCAGTGCACATGTACATACAAACCCACACATATGCACTGCATATGGACATGCACATACACTCACAGCACGCTGCTAATATATTATCTATGACAGCGCCATGTGTGTCATTTCCTCCTCCAGTGATGCTGATCCTGGACCTGCCAACAGAGAGAATCAGCTGTCCCTGTAATGGCTGCAGAGCTGGATCCACGCAGCACGATTCACTGTTTGGCATTCAGCCTTTAATCGATTTGCGGCGTGTCAAAACATCTGAATGCTTGCCGTGCCTCAGCTCTCCTCCTCCTCCTCCTCCTCCTCTTCTTTCCATCATATCATCCCTCTGTTTTTCTCTATTTCCTTCCCTCTCTTTCTTGCTCTGGCTCGAATACTCTGCATCTCATTTTTCTCTCTCTCTCTCTCTCTCTCTCTCTCTCTCTCTCTCTCTGTTCAGTGTCTCAGTTTAGCACACTTGATGTATGATCAACGTAATTACCCCGCAGGACAAATAGGGTGATTGATGTGCACATGTGGGTTTCAGTCTATAGCTGTTATTTTCTGCAGTTTGATATTTACCTGTTGCATAAACAGGCACACACACACACACACACACACACCATTCATTCATGCTGTGCTATGAAGAATATGAAGAAATAAATGAAGTTATGAATTCTAAGAAAGGATGAAGGGAAATTTAAAAAGTAATTTGCACTGACTGTACTAATTCCCTTATTACTTGAAAATCTGGCCTTTTCATCTTGTGGCCTTCATTAAAGAGCAAGATTGATTAGTAATGGTTATATCTATACATAATACTGTTAGAAAATCAGGCAAGTTTGGTTAAGAGAGGCATCTCAAACCAGTTTACACAGTGAGGTCAATTCTTGATTGTTCGACCTCTCGACAGTTTTTGGAGTAAGAAAGGCTGCAAGTTAACATTTGAAAAACAGAACTACATTTGTTCATAGTTACTGATTATATTTGGTGTTTTTACGTCATTAACAAAATAGGCTATATGGCAATGTTAAACTGTTCAATGCATTTTTTGAAAGTGTATGTGCATATCTATAAATCCACACAGCAGAGAACTCAATCAAATAAATGTATAGATATTTTAGTTTAGCTACAGAACTATACAGATTTTATAACAAAAAACAGAGATCACTGGATCAGTATTCAGTGTGATGTACTGTATTCCTTCAGATTTTTACCTCTGGTTAGGCCTCCACAGGGAGACTTTGTTGTTCAATTCCTCCATAAAATTTTGATTCAGATCTCATAGCAGAAGACTCTCTTGCAAAGGCCAGAGAGAACAGACAGGCCGATCGCACCGACTCCAGAAATGCAGTTTTGAGGCCAGGAGAGTTTTTTACAAAGACAGAAAAGCTGCGTGTCAGGCTGTTATTTACATGGAGACAAATAACGTCTACCGTTGTGCATCCTGGGACTCTCTCTGTCTCCGAGCTGCCCTTTTCATCTCCTTACAGAGTCCGCCATGCAAAGCTCAGCTTCCAGGCTCCATGCATCAGCCTGGTACAGGTTGGGACAGGACTGCTGATCAGAGGCCAGATATCTGGGACAATGGACTCACTGGGAGGCTGCAGTGTACGAATGCATGAATGGAAACAGACTTTGCCAAAAGAGGAGGTGTGCATCCAAGGTTTTCTAGTTTATAGACTTTACCAGAAAGCAGTGTTGCCCGGAGTTGTCAGACTGACTCGTAAAAAGGTTTTTTCCAAGTCAGTTTTCCTCGCGGGCTGCAATTATTTTTCTCTTTTTGTGAAAAATAAATCCAACTTTTATCTGACACATTTTTTTTAACAGCTCTAAAACTGAGATCCAAAATACAGTTTTGTGTGTGTGTGTATGCACATATTAAAATATACATGCCTATGAGCTCTTACTAGCTGCTGAGTCATCACTGAGCGGTGATGAGATTAGCGTTAAGTCCCGTGTTCAGTCAAGCACCAACAAGTCATCAGCACCTCAGGGACAGCGGAGGTAAGCAGTGTTAATAACAAACACGCAGAACATCACTGGCAAACTATCGAGCCTCAGCTGTTCAGACCTTAATCCCATGACATTGGAAAAAACTGCATCCTCAGAAAGAGCATTTCAGGCCACAACATGAATGAAAGGATGGACAATGGAAATGGCTGATGAAGTTGGTACAATGATATTGGGAACAAGAAAAGGCAAAATCTTCTGAAGAAAATGTAATTGTGCTGAAAATTTGCACAAAAGTAGTAGTTAAATTGCCAAGCGACGTTGAAATGTCAGTTTAAATGATGAATTAAGTTTGAAGGATTGATTGAAGTGGAGGTCTTAAAAGAAATTAGTGTCAGTTCAAGTGTATAAAAAGTTCACTGCTAAAAATGTGAAACATTTGAAACAGGGGGAATTTAGAATACGATTAACTGACAGAAGTTGAAGTGGCGGTCAAACCAGAAAAGCCGAAAGATGTTGAAGATTCAGTTGAAGCGAGGGTGTTGAAAGGAGTCGAAGATTCGGTAGCAGCTGAGATACAATTGCTGAAAGAAGTTAATCGGCAGATAAAATGGAAGTGCTGACAGAAGCTGAAGTTTAAGTGTAAGCACTGAATGAAGCTGAAGTGACAATTTAAGTGTAGGGGGGTTTGAGTGAAGTTGAAGTATAAGTTAAAGTGTTGAAAAGATTCAGCTGTACTTCAAACACTGGCAGGAGCTGAAATAGTAATAGTAGTAAAAAAAGAAAAAAAAAAGAATAACTGCTAAAACTGAGCTGGTGAGTTGAAGTGGAGGTCATGAAAGAAAGTCAGTTCAAGTGTATGAACTAAAAGTCAATTGAAGTTTCAACTAAAGTCTTAACACTGAAAGTAGTTAAAATAAATTGTGCATGAGAAGTTGTGGTAGCTTTTTTTTCCAAGACCTGAAAGGGCTAGTAACATGAAGTGTAAGTGTGATACCTGAAAGCAGATGAACTCTCAGTTAAAGAACTAAATAAAGATACAATTAATTGAATGCATCCAGAGACAAATTTTCCCTCATGGGCAAAACTGTCATCTATTCTATTAGTATTTTATCCAGACGATTCCTGCCTGTATTTCTCATTTTATGTCTCAGGGACATAAAAAGGCTGGGTTTTTTTTAACATGCTTGCCCCTTGTTTGATCGCTCTGTTACGGGGCCTTTCTGCATGGCCTGCATGTCTTGATGGAGCTGGACGTGTTAGTGGATCCGCGCCTCTCAGCTTGGTGTGAGAGAGGTGTGAGCAGCCAGGCCAAGCATGAATAATCCCTCGGGGGAGAAGAGGATGGATGGGTGAACAAGAGATGAGTGGGTAAAACACGAGAGGACTGTCTGCCAGAACAATGACGGCGGGCGAGGAGAAGGGAGGAGCGGGAGGTGGAGGAGGAAATGAGCCTCGCTGTGAAGGGAAGATCTACACCTGCGTATGGATTCACACCAAGGATAAAGTCAGTGCGTGACGATCGATGGCGGCGTGGTCTGAGAGGGCGCAATCAGTGCAAACAAACTGTCACTGGTGTATCACATGTCACGGAAGAGCTGACCACAGGTGAGCCGCCCATTTGAAAAGCATAAGGTGACAGAAGGAGTGCTGCCAAGTCAGCCCCCGTCTGTTGGTAAAGTGCCCGGGCACCTGAGTGTCACGCCTGCTGCTCATTTTTTTTTTTTTGTGATTGCTCTCACCAGGGTCCAGATGCTTTAGAAAAATACCACCAAGCTGTGCAGTCAAGAGGTCAAAGCTTTCAGTGCAACAGCGTGTGGATTTTTTTTTTTTTTTTTTAACACCACGGATTGTCTTGAAGTTAGGAAACGTGCTTTGACAGGCTGTATTTTTCTGACAGCTTTTGGGTAAAAAAAAAAAAAACCCTCAACAGCGCCTCTTTGCCAAATGAAGGTCGAGACATGAGATGGACGAGTGGGCAGATAGTGGTTTAATGAAACAGCTGGTGGCTGATTCACATCAGCCCTCCCTCTGATTTCTAGTAGATGTGCTCCAGAGGCCTGTGCTAATGCGATGCAGGGAGAAAATGAGAAAGATGCCGTGATTTATCTGTGATGCTCAGAGCATTGGTGCAATGTAACATTCATCACAAGAGCTTAATTTAAGAGCTTTTTCAAGAAAACATCATTATATTAAAGACAAAAGCAAATTCCCAGTAGTTTTTTTTTATATAAATAATGATTTGAGTTCATCTATTCATTAACAGTTATCAGATATTTCACCAGATAGTTAATACTTGATAAAGATGAACAATGATGTTTTGCTCCCTATTGGATAATGATGCTGAATATGAGGAAGAAAAATGAGGGAAATTAGAATCTCACAGGAAAAGAAATGTCCCAACCATGTTGCAGCTGGTATAACCTGTTGGACTGAGATCACACACATTTCCACCAAACACTAGTCTTGCTTAAGCTGTGCTTATTGTTTTAAAATCATTAATCTTGCTTTTCCATTTCTCTTTACCTCCATCTGTTTCTCTATTACTGTCATCTGAGAGGTTTATTAGGCTCGAATGATCATCTGATTATCATCGTCACGGTAGCCAATCACAGCTTTGGCAGCTAGTGGATACAGAAGATTAGTTGTGTTGATGTAAACGGACACTCGCTGTCAACAAGCTGTTAGAATAAAAGGTCATGTTTAATGAGTTTATACATGGGATTTGGAGTAAAGCAAGGATGTGTATTCACAGGTACACTTCTTTTTAGTAGTTAAAGGTTTAGGGTACTCGTGTTGCGTTTATTGAACAACTGGCTTTTGCTAGTTATGGAAAAAAAAAGTGTATCGCTTCCTGTGCACTTTCAATGTTATCAATATTTACTTTTCCTTTAACTCTATATTTTACTTAACTGTCAACAAAGCCCATGAAAAAAACAGTGTTAACGATATGTTTTTCTGTCAGCCCAGAGGCCATTTGTTCCTACTGTAGATGAGATGTAAATTAAAAAAAAAAGCGCTCACAAAGCGAATCTCCTGAAGCAGTTGAGCACTGTAATTTTTAACAAACATTAGTCAAACACAAGTAAATAGTGCATTAGTTTGGGACCATATTCAGCTGCAGCATGATACACATTTGGTATCAGCTCATGATACAGATAAGTACAAGGCCCCTGTTCATAATGAAGGAGCATGTTACCGATCTTGGTCTTTTTGTATCATCGCTCTTATTCTTCAAGGATGCAAAGTTTACACTGAAAACAAGTATTAGACAGGTTTGATTTAATTTAATCAAATCAGACCAATGTTAATCCAAATAAGATCCTCGCTGCACCCTGGGTATTCAGGACAGCATAAATGAAAGCTATCACAATGCATGTTGAATACATACTGTGTTATATCAGTTTATGATAGACCAAACATTATGACAGCATGACTGTATAATACACACGGGATAATCAGAATCAGCCTTACTAAGCTCTATCGTCCTGACTAATCTGGGAGATGGGGAGACTGGCAGTTGGTCCAGACCCAGCTATCTCCACTTCCTGCAGTGTCATCTCTATTCCTCTGGCAGGCCTGGCTCACCGGCCAATCCCAGCTCTCTCTCTCCGCCAGAGCACAGCGAGAGACAGAGACGGTATAACAGAATTAAAGCGGAGGATTACGCTGATCTTTTTTTAATAAAGGCGGTAATCTCGGAAGAGTTTAGCCTCGGCCTCAAAGGCAGAGTGATGCTGCAAAGAAGCCTGTGGAGGAGTGGAGAGATGTGCGAGGAGGAGGAGGAGGAGGAGGGGTGGAAGTGAAGTGTTTGTGTGTGTGAGGAAGAAGAAAGGGAGAGGAATTGAAGGTTGAGGCGCAGATGGTGTAGATGGAGGATTAAGAGATTGTTCTCTTCTCAGTACGGTCTTTCCTTCGAAGCAAAAAATTGAAGTCTAACAAACCCACATCTGGTATACATTTACTGTAAGAGGGAGACTGTATGAGTGTGTGTGTGTGTGTGTGTGTGTGTGTGTGTGTGTGTGTGTGTGTGTGTGTGTGTGTGACAGAGAGAGAAAGTTGGAAAACGACCGAAACCATTCTAGAAATTTTTATTGTGCAATGGTGCTGTTGAATTAACCTCTGAATATTATTCACATTGAGGCTTTGCATTCTTGCTCCACACACTGTGCTACATTACAGCACACACACACACACACACACACACTTGACTGATACTACTTGGCAGTAGCACTATCTGCCCAAGTACCGTATATCAAACCCGATCGAAGACCAGCGCGCGCCCATTTTCATTTAGCAATTTGTGCCATCGCCTACACAGCAGCATCATTTTGTGTCCATCTAGTTTAAAGCATAGCTGATCTGGGAGCAGTATTTAACCATCTTGTCAGGGCAACGTTGTATTTTCCTGCTTTTTTTAGGTGCTACAAACATCCTCAATGTGTGCTGAACTCAGAAAACCATATCAGGCCTTGCTGCCTTCAATTTCCAGCAGCACGACACATTTTATTATATATATATATATTATATTATATTCCTATATTTAACTTCTGCACTATTTTATGTCTCAATTTTAGCTTCTCATTTTTTGTTGGAATGAGCCTGAGAGTTAAAGAATTCATTGCCAGCGAATGCTTCATTGTAATTGCATAAGATGATAAAGTACTTGAAATTGAAAGACAGAGGGCAAAATGACACATAAAAGAAAACTTTATGAGTTGAATGAAACATAAATTCATCAGATAATGGAGGCATAAAAGGACAGGATAGCCGTCTTTAAGTGGCAAGGCCAAACCCTTCAGAAACCTGACAAATTAAAAAAATAAATCTCACCAATTAGTGCTGCTCTATTCAATGGCTCGCATCTGTTGTGACTGCTGCCCATTTCCAGTCATTTGTGTGCTCCACGGCAAGAGTGTGTGATGGAAGGACATTCGATTGGAAGGCTGCACAGATGCCATTTTAAACAAGATATAACAAGTGCACAGTACGCACGTGGCCAACAGTACCGCACCAACATGTGTAGACTAAACATGATCGAATGCAAAGCCACAGCGGGTTGTTGTTAACGGCCTTATAAAATATGTGAGGTTTTAAAAGGAAAGGCAGCTGCGTGTGGCTTGGTTTGACAGATTTCCATCAGTCATGTGCGGTTTCCAGATAACTCCCAGCACAACAGCTGCTTTTCAGAAAATATGTAATCTCTCTCCCTCTCTCACATTCCGTTCACATCAGGGGAACGTCACTCAGACATATACAGATGCTCCCGTTCATCACAGCAGGGACGGGAATGGTTGTGTAGTGAGATGCAGCTCGGATAAAAGGTGATTGACGCACAAGAAGGCGCATTGTTGTCTGATTTGATCGCATTTGAATCGAGCCCTCTTGGCCGGCATCTCAGGAGACAGATGGACTCTTATTGTTAGCAGGCTTGTAGTTAAAACCTGTGTGTGTGTGTGTGTGTCTGTGTGTGTGTGTGTGCGCGTGGGTCTATCCATGCAAGTGTGCGCCTGTCTTCCTGGACAACATCCCAGTTCTGAGATCTGTGTTTGATGTCTAGTTGGGAAGAGCAGAGGGAGCACGCTGAGAACCATATGACATTTACTTCCTGAGATGGAGCTGGAAAAAAACAGAGAGAGAAAGATGACAGAAAGACGGTCGAAGACAGGCGGTAATTTTCTCTCTCGGCTCATCGTGCTACTTTTTTTCCCCTGCCAATTTGTCTGTTTGTTTCTAACACACAAATGATTACCGGATATGAAAATGGAAAGAAATTCAGATGAGATGAGATGGCAGGGGAGATGTATATTTCGAGCCACATCGTTATGTAATTGACGACGTTCATGGTTGTTTTGTGAGATTAGTGTCCTGCCAACATTATTACTGAGCAGTGGCGTCTCCACGAGCACTCAGCTTGTGTTAGCGTTTCTAAACTCATCTCCCCACCCTGTGCCTTCCTCTCCATATGCTTTCCATTGTCATTATCGCTCAGCGTGAGCTATCAAATAAATACTGCAGATATAGAGTGAGAGACAAGAGAGAGGCAGAATTTTTCTTTCCAAACCGGGTTTTGAACAAAGCTTAGAGCAGCAACAAGCTCTTTAAACGACTGTTCTTGAGGTTCACTGGCGCTCTCTGTTGCTTTTGGGGCTAAGTGGTGTGTGTTGTCTTTGTAACCGGACATGTGCACGTCAAACACTCCCGCTGCACAAACAAACTTTCTGCTTTTTGGTAGAAGCGCTAGAAGCAGGTATTCATGATCTATGTATGTGTGCACGGATGGGGCGTCCCGTGATGGGAGCGAAGGCCCATTTCAGAGGTCAATGCATGCATTCATATCAGCTGGGAGGGAGGCTGAGAACTTTGTGGAATGTTCCAGACAAGGCGTCCGAGTCTGAGGGGAGTATTGTGCGACGGAGACTCTGGGACTTGACAGTTTGACACTGACTTTTCCTCCCTCCAGTGGGAGTCTTTGTCCGATACCAGTTAGCGCACACAACAGGCCCACTGTGTATTCAGTCAATAACATTTAAAGTGCATCGAGTGGCTTCTGTTTTTGCGGCATATGGTTTTGATCATCTTGTTCGAGGCAGCGTTTTGCACAGATCTACATTTGAAAGCTTGACGGTCTAAACTCTGCCCTGCGCCTTTTTTTCCCCCTGTCAGCCAAGTTTTCAATAAGAGTTTAATTTGGGATCCGACACAATAACAGCACTGATATCTTCCCAGATCTCATGCGTCTCATGTTTAAAATGTGTGTATACCCTCGCTCGTGGCAATTAAATAGTCATATTACTTTAAACTTTGAATAAGGGGGGGGTGATTGATTATCTGAAAGGTCTCTTTGTGCTTCGCTCCCCCATAACTTGGCAAAGATTCCATCCCGGCCTGTTTTCTTTGGTCAGACTTGGATACTAATCTCGCATTGAGCAAGCAAATCTGTGCGCCTGTGTAGAGCTGTTTACTTCTCCAAGGTGGCTGGCGTGAGCATAAGGAGTGATGCCATGTCACTGCGGTTATATGATCCAAAAATGTGGGAAATCAAAGGGCTCGTATGTAGAAACATATACATTTTTTCTCTGCTCTGATTTGATTTACCTGGAGTTATTACGTCTTAATATGTACATGTGGGCTGTGATCCTAAAGTACAAACTGATTGTGATGCTCTGCTGATTGTTGTTGCTGAACAAAGAACACTGAAAAGATGCGACTCGACAACCTTGAAGCCAAAGTTTGACATTTGAACAATAAGCTTATTTCTTTCCTGCCAAGAGTCAGATGAGAAGTTCATTCTCATATCTGTCTGTTAAATATGAATTTTCAGCCATTAGACTTGGCTTAATTTAAACTTTAAAGCTGAAGCTCTTTCCGATGGTTTGTCCATTCGTTTGCACATAACCCCCCCAAGAAAGTGAGCAAGCAGATACCCCAAAATGTTGAACTATTCCTTTAAGCTTTAAAGGAAAAATTTGCATGCAACCCTTTTTTACATTTCATTTATACCTCTGGTGCTCTTTATATTCACATTTTGACAATTCAATGACTCAAGACAAGCCTCACTGGCAAAATATATGATAAAGAACATTTTTCGCTTAAAAAATGTCACTTCAAAAGGCCGTGCATTTCCTCTGACTGCTTTTGTAGAATCCAATGTAAGTGTTATATATATAGCTACACTGGTCGCTGTTTGCAATGGCTGAGTTTTTTATCTCAGAAACAGGGAGTGGAGTGTGACCCAGGTGACATGTCAGCTTCCCAGCCGTTGATTTCTTGTGACTCCCCGGTTCCCCAGATGCCCCAGCTGGAGGCTAAAGATGCCTGAGAACTGACTCCAGTCACACCTTTGGGATTACAGAAGTCAACCCCTCTCATTCTTCTGTAACAGCCTCTCTCTCTCTCTCTCTCTCTCTCTCTGTCGAGCCGAAGTCTTTCAGCTTTCCAAGACACGACCAAGGTCACCGGGTTTCTGCATTAGAAATTCCACTGGGGGCCCAAAAGTGGCTTGGCAGTGGTTGGCGCAGACAGCACAGAGTGGCCTTTTTCTGTTCTCGCTCCATCCCAACACTGAACTAATCAGCGTTCAGGAGCAAAGTATTAATTTGGAATCACACTGATGGTTATTTGAACAGCAGTAATTAATACTTGCCTCGCAGACAAATGAACTCACGTCCTATCTAATTAAAAGAAATTATTTGAATTAAAGTGCAGGTTTCTCTCTGGCTTATTGGTGGTTTTCCGGTGGATTCAATTAACACAATCAATAGTTATCCAAACAGAGTGAATTAGAGTCAACTCAGGGGGCCTTAAAAGTGTTTATTGAATTCCCCTCTGCTGGATTTCTTTCATTTTTCATTGTCTTGGTGATCTACTTTCTGTTTCTGTTGCTAACACAAACAGGATAATAAAGAGAACTACTATCTACTAATTGTCGCTGTCTCCCCCTGTAACAAGATAAAAAGATCAGTTATTGCATGGGGTTGCACCGATTATCTCTTTGTCATCTCCACGTCGCTGGATGATCATTTCAGCGGGCTGTCTTAGCGTCTCATGTTAGAAAATCTTCCAAAACTGGGAGGCCTGTCTGAAAGGACGCGTGGTTCCACTTTGCCTCGCCGCTGTGATCTATGTGCCGCCTGCCTGTGGGGCTTTGAGGTGGAGTGTGTGCGACGTGTGAGTGGCAGCCGGCCTATCTGGGTGAAATCTCGGAGTGATGCTGGAATTCCTGCAGAGAAGCCGCGCGGCTCTCACAGTACCTGCGCTGTAAAATGGGATGCTGTGCAGATGAAGAGCTGATGAGATGGATATGTATTGAAATTGTTCTATATGGAGCAGCTTAACATTAATAACTCACTTCTACATTAATTTGCTTGTGTTTGGTTCCTATCACTGGTGATGAGAGGAGCGATTTGAGAATCACTTCTAAGCTGCTAAACTGAACATATTGTCTTCAGTAAAGTAAGAGAAGAGAAATACGGCGTGGCAGCAGGGAAGAGAGGCGGCACTGAATATCAATGCTCTCCTTTTCGTCAGGAAGCAGTCGGACTTATGGAAACATGCTGTTTTAAATTTAAGAAAAGCCCCGTCTCAACTGTTGCTCTAAGCACTAATTTCCTCCTCCAGGACTGTGTTTTCACTGCAGAGGAAAGTTGGGGACTTTGAATTGTTTGACTGTGTGAGGAATAATGAGACAGTTGTTGCAGTTGGCTGCTCAGTCGAGATGGTTCCTGTTGCTGTTTGCTACTAACTCCTCTTTAAAGTGCAATCCATGTTTTGCTGATAGTTTATAGAATGGATGGATAAGTTACTAATCTCACATCATTATATCAGCCACACATCTCAGTCGCTTGAATGATCTGAGGTGGGAAGCAGGAAGTTACATAACATTAAAACAACGTACGGATTCTGGGGAAACAGTCAGCGGAGTCTCATTTATTTATATAGCCCAAAAATCATCAGTCATGTTTGTCTCAGAGGGCATTGCAATCTCTCCAACATACCAGACCCCTGGTTTAGATAGGGAGAAGTTCAACAGACCATTAAGCAGGAAAAGATAATTGGGAGAAAAACTCTTCCAAAGCAGGCGTGCAATAGCTGTATGTGCAGAATAGAAAAAAAATGAAGTGTTGTTCAGTGTGAACCTACGATACATGATTGTAAATAGACATCCAGAACTCAGACACCTCAGTGCTTTGCAGGAATATTAGGACCACAAAACCACCATCCACCATCCTGACAATTTAACTCTACTCATATCTAGACAGCCACGCAAACAAGAGCTTTGTTGCAGCAAGTCATTTAGTTAGTTTAACTAGTTAGTCCAAGTTGTCAGAAGATTGAAAAATATCTTAAGAAAAATATAAATCTCAAACAAAATAGTTCAGGTAAGAACTCTTTCCTTTTCTTCTATTTCTATGTTTTCTAGTTTAATAAAAATCTAGTGTGTTTGCTTTCTGGACAAAATTATCTTGCAGGATCCCCAGTGTGTTTTTCTCTTTTATTTACTGTTCATACAAAGTTACTGTTTGTAGATAGAGCTTCTTGCCAATCCTCCAGATTCTCCTGAGAATCCCGACTCCACATTTCAGCGACAAAATCACTCCATAAATTCACTAGAATGCACGAAAACAGTCTCTGAAATTTACAATTTTCTGGGGAAAGATCCCCAGACACCCTGGTTGGATCTGTCCACTGGACCTTCCATCAGACAACAGCAAACAAGTCGATCCCCCAAAGAGTAGGATTAGTAACTGTAATCTTATTACTCTATTTCAAATTCCAATCCCTTGTTTCTGAAAAAAGTACAGTTACATGTAACAAAGTAATGCATTACTGCCCAATGGTGATTAACAGGGTCATATTACATCTGCTCAACACATAGATGTTTTTAGCTCAAAGCACCGTTGTGCCTAAATATGTCCTCACACAGCTGCATCCTTGATATTGATCTGCAGAAGTGATTCAGATACACCTCGGTGGTACGTGCTTCTCTTACCCAACCAGGGTAACGGGAGCACTTCCTGTCCCACCGATGGCAGTGTAGGTGAGTGTGGGAAGCACAGTCATGCAAATCAACATCTGGCGTCATCTGGTGACTTCTGGTGACTTTTTGAGCCGCCGGCAGCTACTCTGCTTTTTCAAAGCTTTTAGTCTTCAGCTGGAGAGAGGAAATGCGTTGGAGTGCGAATGCATTGTGTGTGTGTCTGTGTGTGCGTCACTGTGACTTAAGGGTGATAGTCTGTTTATTACCGCGTTAAAGTCAGGAGGCTGAGTCATCAGTGCACGCTGTGTCTGCTTTTCTCTATCTCCCTCTCTTCTCCTCGTCTGTCTCTCTCGTTCTCTCCCTTCATCCCTGCTGCTGTTGTTTGGTCCAACATATTTCATGTCTGTCTATAATTTACCAACTCATTCCTCTCCTCTTTTCCCAGCGGGGAAGAAGCCTGCAAGAGGTAAATGATTAAAGAGGATGTGTGTGAGTGTATTTATGTGGATGCCTGACAGCCAAGAGATTAGATTTTCTTTAGATTAGTTATTACTAAAACAGACCCTTAGGCAGCGTCTCAAACACACACACGCACACACACACACACACACACACACACACACACACACACACATTATTAAGAGAGAAAGAATCTGTCAGCAACAGTCTGTCCTGTCACCTATCAACACCACAGCTTCTCGGATGAGTTGTGAAAAGAGCTTTGCCTCTCTGAAAGACGTTTTGCTTCATTTTGCTCAAACAAAGCCTCAAAGCTAAAAATCCTTAAATTTGGGTCTTTTCAAACCGCAGCAAAGAAGCAAGGATAAGAGTGCAGCTGGTGAAGCTGTGTCACCTTGTAGCTGTTGGTATCCTGTTAAAATGGCATCAATCAACCAGCTGATATGAAAGCGAAAATAGAATTTACTGATGTGATGAAGTCAGATGGTTCTGTCAACAAGACGGGATTGGAGTTTTATTTGTGTCGGCATCAGGGCTCGAGCACAAATAAAGCTCCATATATACATAATACATGCCATCAAGATGACATCTCTTACAAGTATAGAGAGTCTCCAAGCACATGATGATTTTAGTGTTTGCCTCAACTAAACAGATGGATTTATATTAAATGAATAACAATAAAAACATCATATATTTCCACTAATACGAAAAATAAGGGGAGGCGATATTTAGATGGACGCTCTCAGCCCTCGCAGACATTGTCAATAATAAGAGTAAAGATTATAACTTCATTTTGAATATAAGCCCTCGCCAACAGCTATGCTTTGCACCGGAGTGTGTAATATTGAAACACAAAAGTCAGATTCTGTATAAGGTTTAGTATGTAGGGACTTATTATATTTGATCAGTTATGTTTATATAGAAAACATGTTCAAGCACTCATATGTAATACAACACTGTAAAATTTTATATATTCATGAAATAAAGTTGGTGTCTATTTCACAACCTGCTGAATTATATGCAGAATTAGTAAAACTCAAAACATTTTTTTAAACATGGAAGAGAAGTCCTTAAAGTGCTCAGCAAAAGATGACAACCCTTCCATGACTCCATCTGCTGATGAAGACCATGTGATGAAGACCATGTGATATGATGAAGAGCTCCAGGACAGCTACTAAATGGACCTTGAGGTGAGTTTGTTTAGTCAGCTGCTGTTTCTAAGGTCAAGAATAAATCTGAAACTCGACAGTACTTTTATATTTTTTGTATCTTTAATTGATTTGATTGATTTAGTGTTGTGGTTTTATTTCTAGCCAGAGTTTGTTTGTTTGCTCTTTTGGCCTGGACTCTCCCTGAAGTTCAACTTTGGCTCCCATATTTGGTAATGCAAGATTGAGAATGTGAACAAATGGACTCTTTGGTTTCTTCATCTGGTTTTCTTTCACTCCCCTCTCCTTAGATAAACTTGTCCTAACAGTATAATACTCTTTTGATATTTGCATGAGAACCATTTTGTGATCACTTTGGCCATACTGACCTTGTGTATATTTAACCTATTATTTACATCACTTTTTTACCTTTATCCTTTAAAAAACCACCATTACTTCACCGGCCATTCTCACAATTGCAAAACACTACATGAGACGAATGAAAGACTTGTGGTAATGCGACATGGCGGAAATATTTTCAAACCTATTTAACCGTGGATGCAGTCATGGCTGTTTACAGCAGCTCATAAATAGATAATACTGAGGTGCAGCTAACAGCTTCTGTTTATGCACTGCAGCACCATAAAGCGTAGATCTTTCCACAATCTGTTGACAGCACAAACAGCTTTACTCTAGTTAACATCTAGCCAAACATCACGGCGGGGTAACAGAAGTGCAAAATAACACTACATCTTATGTTTGGCCTATAGTGACTCGCGTTTTTACATCAGTGAATAAAAACTCAAGCTTTTCTAAACAGAAAGATATGAACACTGTTCAAAGCTGCACTGGAAGTGATTAAGGAAAACATCAGCCTGTGCAGACTACTGGCTATAAGGCTACTTTTTTTCAACTTGGCCAACGATAACTGATAACTATAGGAATGTTCTCTTAAGTCCCTCCAACGCTATTCATCATGGTCACTGGAGGCGTCCTTGTCATCTTCCTCGCAGAGCAACAGTCCTTCTTTCCAGCCCATTATTTCATCTGCGGTGCGTGAATATACGGCGAGCTAGCGAGCGAGTGGGAAAGAGAGAGAGAGAGAGAGAAGTTGAAGAAAAACTAAGAAATATGGGTTAGAAGTGGGAGGCGAGACTGAAGTTTTAAATTGAGACAGACAGGAGAGATGAAAAAGCGAGAGGGAGGATGAGAGCGCGAAGAACAGGGACGAGGTAACATGACAGAGCGAAAGAGCAACAGTGATCTTGGAGATGAGAGCCTAAAGCAAGAAAAAGCAAGAAGAGGTGTTAAGAAGAGGAGTTAAACGGCAGCAGCATATGACACAGAAATTTCATCAGGGCCCCTCCAGGGCATCGTATGTGACAAATTTTGTGTTAAGAAGCAGGGAGAGGGAGCATATGGTGGTATGTAATATTGATGGTGCACGAGAGCCCGTCTCTTGGTGTGCCATGATAGCCCTGCAGTGATTTTCATGGCATTTAAAACTCAGCGTCGTTGCTCCTCAGTCTCTGGTTGGTTTAGCTCATTAAAGATTTAAAGACAAAAGCGAACAAGCATTTCTTACCTCAAAGTAACAGAGAGAAGAAACTCAGTACAGAGGAAGACAATAAGGGACTGTGTGTGTGTGTGTGTGTGTGTGAGTAGGGAGGGTTGAGGGAAAACGGTAGTGAAAGGGAACAAAAGGGAGATGGATGGATGGAGAGCTCAAATGACAAAATGAAGGCTAGAGCAAATAGCTGAGATGAATCAATGGGGAGAAAAAAAAATAAAAGGCCCGAAGAGACACAGAAAGAGGGAAGTGGGAGTTTTGTTAAGACGGCAATTTAACACACCCTTCAAAGGTCAAGGGTCAAGCCCCTGGAGTGTGTGCATGTGTGTGTTTGTGTATGTGAATAGCTGTGTTTGCTCCGATGGACGTTGCATCTGAATGGTTCTTTGTTGGAGTTGACTGTGTATAGATTTGCAACTGATACAAAGCAGCCAGTGAGTTTGACTCGTAGTTTGGGTGAAAATTACACTTGTTTAAATTGCACGTTCATCTATCAAAAAAGAGAAATAAATGCAGGCGGTTTTGTGCTGAGAGAAACCCTGGTGACAATCTCTCCTTTTCAGCTTCAAAGCATTTCAGAGGCGCTTATTGAACATGCATTGATTCTGCTGCCTGTTCCTCCTTCATCACCCTCCTGGGATTACTGAGCTTTAAGCCAGTGACTCGCAGAGATGGAGTGAAAGTTCCACGTTGAGCCGCTCTGTCTCCCGCTACACTGATTCGGGATCAGATAACCTTACGAGAATCTTAATCGCAGCGGTTAAGTTGATGGAATATTAAACGTACCTTTCTGCGCGGGCGGGGAGGTGGGCAGCACGGTGGCGAGGGGTCCTCTCTGTCCTCATCCCTCTTTCTTGGTGAACTCTCCTTCTTTAGTGTTCGAATATAGGAGATTCTCCTTTTAATGCTCCTGTCCTGCTTGTCCACTCCTGCAGAGACCTGCTTGGTTCTGCTCTGTTGGCCCCAGTTCTGCCGGGACGGGGTGGGATGTCCCAACGCCAGGGCTGCAGGTGCGCCCCGCCAACCGTCCAGGTAAACATGAACGCACACACACACAGCAGTGAGCAGGACACCCAGACGCAGCAGCAAACCCCGGGTGAGTCTCTCTCTGCCCATGTCCATTCACTGTTTTGTCCTCTCTGTCTCTCTCCTCAACTACTCTGGTTTGCTCTTTGCTTTTTCTATCCCATTCTCCTTCTCGTCAATGAGTTCTCTTCTCTTCTCTTCTCTTCTCTTCTCTTCTCTTCTCTTCTCTTCTCTCATTCCCCTCAGGTCCAAAGTCCACCATCAGACCGAGAGCTGCGAGGTTAATGAACCACGAGCATGTCAAGAACACCTCTGCTCATGAACCTCTACACATGTGTGTGTGTGCCTGCATCTTAACCCTGAATGACTTGGTGCATGCTAGTGAGTGTGTGTCATGAGGCTCTGCAAACAGTTTCACAAGTACAATGTGTGCCGCCCTCTTTGAAAACTTTGGGAACTCCCTCCTCACACTCTCAAGCCCCCTTTCTTTCCCCAAGCACACACGCCCCTTTAATTTGCTTTCTTTTTCTCTCTATCAGGCTCACATCACACACACACACACACATCCCTCTGTTGCTCTCCTCCCTCCCTCGGGTTGCCTCTCCCGCCCAGCAGACTCTCGGGTTACTCTGTAACTCTAGACATGGGCCGGGTTTTGTCTACGGGCCCATGCAGGTCCCTCTCAGCATCTGAGAACAAGTTGGCTCTATCACCCAACAGGACGGCTCGGCCTGGATTTGCACAGTGGATAATATTCATGCATTCAAGTTTTGTTTTGGTTTTTTGCTGCAAAATGCTTTAAATGACTATAAAAATATACTTAGGGAACATTTTTATGTGCAACAATGCTCATGGGTTTGCATTGTTTTCAAATATTTTATTACAAGAATCAGACCATGTTTCACCTTTTGCTCGTAGCACTTCTCATTTATAGTGTTAAAGAAATCAAACTATTTAATCATTAGAGCCTATAGGGTTTCCTCCAATGTATGCACTCCTAAATTAATTTTCCTGTTATTGCCACTAATCTTGACTAAAACTTGCAATGTCTGACAACTCGCTGAAACTTCTGCGCTTTAATTTCTCTGGCAAAAATTCTCATAAAAATTAATTTGCAAAGCCAACACTGGCCTCATTGTCTTCTCAAGTTACTTCATTAACTCAATCGCTGATTTCCCTCCGCTAAATCTGCTGTTATTCGTGAGCAAATGAATAATCAGAGCTCCTTCTTCTGCGCCCACTTATTAAATATGTTATTGATATTTTAGACTGGAGAGAGGACGACATCGTTTATCAGGCCTGCCAAAGCGGATTATGTTTGGACTGAGAAAAGCAAAGCTCACAACAGCTTTACTTGGATGGAAATAAGGATTTTGCCTGGCTTCACAGAGCGGCCTGACATAGCTAAATAAATGCAGGATAATGATAAGGCTCCCTTCTTTCTGCTGTTTGGAATCAATGACAAACTTTTGTGCTCGAGTATCGGCTTATAAGTAGCTTTCTACTGCCCCCTTTGGAGTAAAAATAATACTTCTCCTCCTGCCTCTCAATGAGAACAAAGGTATGTGCATTGGATTCTGATCAGTTTCACAATCATTCTGGTTTGGGAGGACAAGAAACATACATCAGAACAAAAAAAAGTAACATTTGCTTGACACAGTGACAGGGTGAAATATATTGTAAAGGATACAGGAGATTAACATGAATAATCCCTTCACATATGGGTTTTTCTTGGTTTATGTGCACCCAAGTAACATGTACCAGGTTTAAAATATACAAAGGTTTATTGACACTGGATTAATATGATGCCAATAGCGATTCAATCAGTCAAACTCTCAGTCACAGTCTGTATTAAAAGTTTCTGATTTGATTGTCACAGTCCCAAAGGCCACATTCATTATTCCCCAGGTAAAGGAAATGTGTCCGCATGTCCCTCCGTTTTCCATCCATCCACACCATCTCCACCCACCTCCTCACCCGCATCTCATTCCCTCATCAGCCCTGCAGATATTAAACCAGCCCTTTTCCACTCGCTACCTGCCAGATAGTCAAAGTTGCCATGCACCTTATGTCTTTGCTTTCTTGCCTCCAGAATCTGTTACCTGCCTGTTTCCAAGCCTTTGCCTGATTCTTTTGGGGCTTTGGATATTCTTGTAAATACATTATTTGCCTGATCCTGTCTGCCTGATCCTGTTTTATCCAAGTTGCCTGTATGCACCGGTTCACCATTCACTGGTAAGTCTTGCTGCCGTGGGATATTTTTTTAATCCATCCAATTATTTATTTGACTAGTTCCCAATCAGTGGAGTTTTCAGTCATTAATAAGCATGTGGAAAGTAGTTTATTGTAGTTTGTAAATGGCTCTGATGGTGTATGAACTGCCTTCATTTAGTTCACACCTAGTTCATTACTTGAAGCTCTAGAAAGAAATAGATGCCAGACAATCTCTACTGCCATCCAGTGGCTAGTCGTGAATACTCATCTCCCCCATATGGAATGGATTACAATAAAAAGGGAGTCTGTAAATGCCTGAAATGATGTAAGTCAAACTGTATTTTAATTGGTACTGGAAGCAATGAGACAACCCAGAAAGAATGAATCTGCTTTAATCTGACTTTAGATTCATGTAGAAATCAAGCAGAGCGCAGCACAAGCTCTGTGTGCATGTACAGTGAAGGCCGATGTTTGCCCAAAGGTGAAGATGCTGTTTCTGTTGTGCCTGCACAAAAGGCAATCCAACTTTTTTTTAAATCCTAAAATAAACCACCAAAATGACTCAGAGTGCGAAGCAGATGTGTATCACACGCAAAAAGACACCACGCTGCTCTTGTGGCTTTTTTCAGATTGAACATGGGAGGATTTTTCTCTCTGTTGACGACATTACACATATTGTAATGATTTGTCTGGATTTGGCCAAAATCCGCCGCCACATGGAACGCATTCATGTCTGGCTGCTTTTTTCCCCCCTCCTCCCCTTCTTCTCTCCTATCCTACCAAAATAAGATCCTGGGAGCACAGGTCGTGTAAACTCGATCCACAGGCTCCACCTTTTTTAGCCATGCAAAGGTCAAAGAGAGGTCAGGCAGAGGCCCACTGTCAACTCCACAAATACCAGTACAGGCGTTGTGCTACCTGGAGATTAGCTGCTGTTTGGTTTTGATGAGAAAGATTGATCGTATTGGCAGAAAAAACCTTTACTGTGACGTGATATGGCTCAAATCATTCAGTCCAAAAAGGGTGTTAGAGGCTAAGGACAAAAAGTAAATTGAGCCCCCTGGGAATAAGAAGTGAGAGCAGCAAGACAATAAACACCCAAAGTACGAAAAGAAAAGTGTAAATCCAGCTCACACAGTGACTGTGCTGATGTGTGATTATAGGCTAAACGAGATGTTTAAAATATTCCTCTTTTGAGTTTAGAAATTCAAGATAAACAGTGCGTGCAGTTAGGATTTACTTATTTCAACACTATCTTGTAAACAAACATCAAGTCTTGTGATATAGGCGATCTGAGAGGGCGATACATCCCCTTTGTTAGCATAATGATCAAAATGCATCCTCCTTGTTATCCAGCCATGACCCCGTGCATGTTAGTCTAGTCTGCCTGACCCATTCATCTTTTATCTGGCTGTGACCCTGACCGTGACTCCTAATGTGCTGCGTATTGATAAAACCAGGGCACTGTCTGTGGTGCTGAAGCAGTAGCTTTGTAATGCAACTTTTTTTTTCTCAGTCTCGCCCTTCTGTCAGTTTCATCTTAGATCTATAATACTGCGTACGTATGATGTACGTGGGTGGTGTGTTTTGGTTGGTGGTGTGGAGGCAGGGGGTGCTCCCATTGGGCCATTCCCCGCTGTTAAAAATTAACAAATGTGTATGCAGGTTTCACAACACAGCACAGGTTAATTCTAGATTAAACTGGAGTAAAATAGGTTCATCTGCTCCATGAAATGCTTTTTCCCTGGCTTGAAAACACACCGAGACCTGGACAGCCTGCACGTCTCGCTCGATGGGAACAAGCCAGATGTGACAGGAGCAGGTGAGTATTTGCTTTCAGCTGGAGCCACAGACACACAAAAAGTTCACAAAGTCTGATTCCTTGTTCAAATCACTGTAGTGCGATCACACATGAGACAAACCCAAAACTTAAAAGAGTTTGTCACAGACTGATTCAGAAACCTTGGTATAGTTGATGGCCTATAGTATCTGAGACCATCGAACAAATCTGCTCCAGCTTCTTTCTTCCACACCTTCGACAAACAATCGAGCAAAAGCAGGACATGTGCAAAAGCAACTGTTCACCCCTCAACGAGGATCAGCACCTGTTATCCCTCAGTGACGCACGACGCAAAGTGTTATCAGCTTCCTCTCGAAAGCTTTGAAAACAACCGAGCTGACATGTCAGTGCGAGGAGGGAGAAAGAGGTTAAAGTTAGCAGCTGTTCAAAAATGCATCAAACTCCTGTGATCCCGTGTCAACAGCACTCACTGGACTTAATTCTCCTAATAGCTGCATTTACTGATAGAACTGACGTATTATAAATCACTCATGATGTATTGCAAGTACAATTACCAAAAACATACATAATTTCACAGTAGTAGTCTCAGACACAACTACCTAGTATACATATGGAAGATGACAGATGACAGTCTGATTTATAGCAACATCTGTCAAAATCAACCACCTTTAAGTTGTATGTTTATGTTACATAGAAAATTCAATTTGGAGGCAGAAAAGAAAAGTCTGATGATCATCTGTTTGTTTCATTATCATTTAAACACCAACAAATCATGTGCACAATATGTCAATGGCTTATTGGTGTTTAAATGTCCTGTCTAAAACATTAGAATGAGACCTTTGGTTAATTTCAAGCTCGCACACAAAGTGTCGGCCTGCACGAATTGCCTGCTTCAATTATTGCCTGTACTGTTTGATCGTATCCCATTGGAGCAGGTGGAGCAGATGGCGAGTCAGTGCGATGGCGAAAGCAAACACTCATAGTTTGCAGTGGTGGTCCTGCTGAATCCAGCCAAGGCAAGGTGCAGTGAGTCAACAGAGCAACAGCTACTGTGCATATCATTTGTTAATCAAAGGATCCAATAGCAACACTTGAACCACAGAGAAGTTGACTTTGAGAGACCTTTGTGTCTTGAATTACCCTGTGTGTTGTTTTGGAGATGTTTTGTCTATTAGCTGGTGCACACAAGAGTGAGTCATACCAAAAATGTAGTGAAGATTCTGTAAAGTCTGTATTTGACAACCTGGCAATGGGAACGGGTCGGATACACGTGAGTAGCAAGAGGGTCAGAAAAGGTTTGATTTACCCCTTGATTTACCCCCTCCCTCACGTATGCATGAGCACACACACACACACAAGCAAACACACACAACTCAGGCCAGTGTTTCATTTTATATCAAGTTTCTGCATTTTTTAAAGGAATCATCGATTAAAATTTACTTGGTCAAAAGAAAATTAATCATCAACAAGTAATCATAGTGATAAATGCCAAATGTTTCATGGTTCTATCTTCTCAAATGTAAAAATTGCTGCCCTTGGACTACATGTTGGACAAAACCAAGCTATTTGTGGATCTTACTTTAGACTGTAGAGAATTTTAATCTGTTGGCCTCTCTTCTCTTACTCTTACTTACTTATTGAAAGCAGATTTCATGTAGGTGCAAAGCAACTGGAAAACAGCAGCCATGAAAGAGTTGTGACTACATGCTGACTCCCACTTTTTTTTTTTTTTAGATGCACAGCTACCAAGGTGAAGCTTAAATCAGATTTGCACCAGTGTTCATATTCGTCACGGTTCAGACGTCTTGGTCATTAGCTGCAGCCCTGGTTTAAAGTGAGTGAAAGAAATAAAAAGACAGATTAACCACGACCTTCTGAAGATTATGAACTCAGCAGCTCATTATCACTGCGCTTAAGTTGTAAACGCCAAACATAGTTACGGCAGCTGTTTGTTTCACTGACAGGGTTAAAACCTTAGAAGAAATGTGGCTCCATGCTTTAAGAGGCCCACTGTTACACTTGTGGATGTTATGCAAGGGCAGAATATTTATGAGAGAATAGAAAACAGTTTTGCATCCACACTGATAATGTCTACATCACTGCATTAGATCTCTCTAATGACCAAGAGTTTGTCTAAATAATCTGTGTGTGATGCTTCAGAAAAAGCTTTCCTGTATCACCAAAGTGACTTTAAATGCTCTGTGTTCATGCCTAACAACTCAACTGTTACTGAGAAAACACTTGATTGATGTAATCAATGGCCCATTTATAGTGACTGGAAGGGCCAGTGATCAGAGAGGATTTAGTCTATGAAGTCTGTCTTATTCAAAGAGGTGAAAATGATGCATTCAAAGACAGAATAAAAACACAGAAATTACAGCAACAAACACAACTTTATGCGATTGCATCACGTTCATAGAGACCTCCATCTGTACAGTTCAAACATCAAAGTGTTTTTTTCTCCACTGATTTAGTGTGTGTGTGTGTGAGTCTGTGTGTGTCTGTTTGTAGTTGATGTGTGGTGTGTGTGTGTGTGTTTGTAGGTTTTATGTTTGTGTGTGTATGTTGTGTATGCGTGTGTGTGTTTGTGTAGACTTTGTGTGTGTGTGTGTGTGCGTAGACTCTGTTTGTATGTTTATGTGTGTAGACTCTCTCTCTCTGTGAGTGAGTGTGTGAGTGAGTTGCGCCCCTCCCATCCTCACCGCGCTCCGTGAACGCCTCAGTTCAGACTATGATTCGGTGTTGAGGCGTTCAGGATCCGCTTCACGCCGGGAGACACAGAGACGCACCCGGAGCCTCGAGGCACAAACTGACCGTCAGAGAGAGAAAAAATGACTGTAGAGAGAATATTCGACGAGCTCGGACATTTCAAAAGGTATCAGAAGCATTTCTTGTCTCTAAGTTGGCATGTGTGCTTTGGTGGGTTGGAGGGATGTTTGTGGTCATCTGCAGCCAGTTTGGTAGATTTGAAACAGAAACGTGTGAAGTTATTTTTATTCCATGTTACAAATGCGTTTTTGAAAACAAACACTAAAAACATCAAAAGAGCTCAACTTATTTTACTGAGGCTTGTAGTTGTGCAGATATTTTGCATTTTTTCGACCCCGTCAGTGTTTCCTGAGGGTCCCCTTTGTATATTTTTGAAGTATGTTAATTATGTTAAACTATATTTTTGTTTAAAGTAACCGAATCACATTTTCTTACATTTAAAGTGTGCTGAAAAGTTAAAAATGCCAAAATGTAACTTTTGTCAAAAAATGTGAAATAATAAGAAGTGCTGAAACTTCTTCACTAATCAGCACAAATCAGATTGATGTGTTTTGTGTGCAGTTTGTCCTTTTGTATAACAAAACACCGCTGTTTAAAAGAACAACTCAGATTTACATTTCAAGACAAGCAAGGAAATGTATGATTATGTGTAAAGGTCAAGGATCAGAATTTCACTTGTCCACAGCTCAGTCAAAATTTCTAGTAAATCTAATGTTGTTTGTGATGTTTATTTGTTTCATTAAAAGATGAGTTGCCAAGGTGACCTTTTTGCAGTCATCTGTTAAATGGGACACCTAAAAGCCAAATCACTCATCCACTCACATTTTAACACACTTTCTTTTTCTCCAGATTTCAGGCATGTCTGTACTTTGCAGCAGTCTTCCAGGCTGTGGCCTGCGGGATCCACTACCTGGCCTCTGTCTTCTTAGTGGAGACGCCAAACTTTGTGAGCAGCGTGCCTGGCAACATCACAGACGTCCTGTACGGTAACGTGACAAGGTCCAGCCTGGAAGACATCCTGCCGGTCTTCCGGTCAGGCGCCTGGCCCCTGGTGGTGAGGACGGCTGAGGGGGAGCAGTGGGAGCTGAGCCGGTGCCGCTGCGCCCTGCGTGTCGACCCAAAAGACTTCACGTACGACTTTGATGGCAACAAAACAGTAAAAGCCTGCAGTGGGAACATTGTTTACGACCACACTGAGGTTTACCAAAGCATAGTGACGGACTGGGACTTGGTGTGTGAAAGAGAGTGGCTGGCCAAGCTGTGCCAGCCCACCTTCATGCTGGGGGTGCTGATTGGAGCGGTTGTGTTCGGGGACATTGCTGACAGGTAAACAGGGGCTGCAGGATGGAGGAGGGAGGGGTGGGTGCTTTCGCAGTGGGAATTCACACAGGGGAGGTAAATCATGCCAGGGAAGACCCACTCTTTTCACTTGTGAATAGTAACGAGCGCATGCAGTCAGGACTTCAGCAGACGTGGTTACACTCAGCCTCAACATTTAACATGATGCTGTTCTCTCTCTAGCTCAGGTTGATATGTGAGCACAGGACATGGTTGCCTTAATAAGCGTGGAGGTGTGAAGCATGTGGGAAATGGATGATTAGAGGGACAGTCAGGTGTGGGATGGATGATGGGATTGAGGGATGAAAAGAAAGGCAGGGTGAAGTGATGAGAGTGGCAGGAAAACAATCAGTGTCAGGGCACAGTTTGGATGGATCAGGTGACCTGGCCAAACAGCAGCCAGCTGTTCAGGTGAGACTGAGGTGCTCGGCAGGATTTTCGTGCGATTAAACCAGAGTGGAGGGTGCATGTGCTTTTATGTCTGCCCAACACATCTTAAAAAACTGCCCCCATTAACAGAGCCAATGATGAAGTTAATCATCTGATATTATGGTTTTTATCCATGGTCTTATCCAACATGACGAATGTAAGGCATCTCTTTTGTGCTGGGGGCAAAGGTGCAATCACATGTTTTTGTCTTCCTCTAAGCTCAGAACTTAAAATAAATATTAGTGTTAGACATTGCACAGTGCCAGTGCTGACATTATAATGTTGGTTAAGTGATACCTTGCTTACAGCATTGTACTGGTTTGCTGTCACAGCCTTTTTTTTTGTTCATCTGAATGTGTTAACTCAGTTACTTTATTCCTCTTTATTGCTCTCTTTCACCTCCTCTCTCTGTTTCTCTACATGCATGGGTGTCTCTCTCCTCCAGAGTTGGTCGCGTGAGGATTCTGATGTTCACCAGCCTCTGTCAGTTCGCGCTTGGGGTTTCTGTAGCGTTCTCTGGAAACTATTATTTCTTTGTGGTGCTCCGCTTCCTCCTTGCCATGGTGAGTTGCACACATCCTGTGTGTGTGTGTGTGTGCATATCAGTTTGTTCTTGCATGATGTGGTTGGTGGAATTGGAGAAATGAAAAAGTGATTATGTGAATAAAATTATGATCAGTGATAGTGTACCAAATAGAAAGTATCAACTTAACTGTGATATGAATTTCCAGAAAAGTTCCTGAGACCTCTGGGTTAGTTGATAAAGTAAATCCACCAGTGTGAAATTCAGTCCTACTCTGCCAGTCTTTTTGAAAAAGGTCTCTGTTATTCACACTTATCCAGTCTGAGGGAGGCGCCATACTTTCTGCTTTCTGTAAACAAGCATGCTTCTTCATTATGTGCCCAATTTCTACATGTTTTTCTGCAAAACAATCTCTCAGCCAATCACTAACGTTCTCTATGAATACATTGGGAGCCACCTCCTGTTGGTCATATTGCAGTGCAACTAACATAAAAACCAAAGCAACATGTTTGGCCCAGCTGTTCACAATAAGGATATAGCTGTAACTGCGCAACATTAACTTTCTATAGACTGTATTTCTGCCCTCTTTCTGTACTCTTCTGTACTGGCAGTAAGTTGTTCATATTTAGATTATGCTAGATACAAAACATTTACTTTGAATATGAGGGAAAATATCCACGGTATATATTTTATTAGTAATAGCTTTGAAAAACCATTTGCATTCATATAAAGAGGGAAGTGCAATAAAACATCAGAAATGAGACCATAGTTGCTCACATTTTTCACAATGAGGAAAAAAATGTAAATTTCTAGAGATGTTAAAGTATTTTTCCACATGTTGATCATACGGTAGATCTGTGTGTATATATAGATATATATAAATATGACATTTACGTCTGAGTTTATGTTAAAAGTAAACATGTCTCATAAGCTAAATTAGGTCCCACACTGGTAAAGATCAGTCGGTGCAGTGGTGTGAAATTACCAGACCACCATGTTAAAAGCAGGCAATGATGAGGACTTTATGGGATAAACAGTACAGTAAAGTAGGTAAAGTAACACAGCGTCTTTAGTGGTCTTTGTATGTTCATGTATATGCACATTTACGTCTTAATGTACAGACTAGCACATCATAAAACATGCATAAAACAACATGTTTACGAGGCAGAGGAAGGGAGTCGTTGCGAGTCCGCATGGCAGTAAAGTTGAGCCTCTACAGCCTCTACAGTGTGTCCACTGTTTCACTGCTCTCCGTCTTCTACCATCCCCCCCCCCCGTCCTCCTGAGCTACAGCTGTTGTTTTTCACATAGAATCAGACCCTCAGATAGGGTACACACACGCTGCACAGCCACACTTTACACAGCGCAGATCCAGTCTTATAAACAGGGACTTTAAAGCCAGATTACTGCCGCATGATTTACACAGAGATCAGACACGTTCATCTGTAAGTTGCAAATATATATGAACGTAAAAGTCAATTTTAGGGGTATGGAAAATGAAAGGAGGTGACTGAAACAGCATGAACAACTCAAACAAGCGATATTGCTTGAGGGCAAGACTCTATAAGTTTTAACTTGACAAAATTTTTGACAAAATTTCTTTATAATAAAATTAGAGATTGAATTCACAAGTCATAAAAGTCACCCAAATTGCTCAGATCTATACATTCAGAGGTTTTGCTGCTACAGTCTGACTTTTGCAAACTTTACATGGATATAACTGCATAATTGTTTGCTGATTTTGTAAAAGTTGCTGTGCTGAATATGAGGTCTCAAAGAAAGACAAGCACCATTTAATACCCTTAAATACCGAACAACCAGTTACTGTGCATTCTGTTTATGTGTATATTTAAAAATGTATTGCCTTATTTGATGTACTTAGCATATTTTTTTATAGCAAGTTATCATTACAATTTCCAGTTCCTGCTTCAGAAGAACATTTTAATCCTTTGTCTGTATCTTCTCTCATTCCTCCCCCTTTCCGTCTTTTAATCCTCCTTCATCTCTTTGTGCTTCCTCTCTCCATCCCTCTCTCTCACTCTTTTCCTTATTTCCTTTCCTCCTTTTATCCCTCCTGTCCTTCTTCCCAACTTTGCCTTTGCCAGGTGTCCAGCGGCTACCTCGTGGTGGTGTTTGTCTACGTGACGGAGTTCACCGGCATCAAGGTGCGCACATGGACCTCCATGCATGTGCACGCTGCCTTCGCCGTCGGCATCATGGTGGTGGCTCTGACCGGCTACCTGGTGCGGGTGTGGTGGATCTACCAGATCATCCTCTCCGTGTGCACCTCACCCTTCCTGTTCTTCTGCTGGAAGTTCCCCGAGACGCCCTTTTACCTGATGGCCAAGGGCCGCTACAAGGAGACTCAGACCCTGCTGGAGACGATAGCCCGCTTCAATGGCCTCGAATACAGACTGAAGGTGGAGGAGCTCCTGGAGCCGGAGGAGAGGGAGAACGGCAGAGCTCTGCTGGAGGATGCGGAGAAGCGGCCGTCACAGCCCGAGAAGAAGCTGTCCATCTTGGATCTGTTCGGTACCTGGAGGATGGCGGGCCGGACATGCACGGTGTGGGCCATCTGGTTCATCGGCAGCTTGGGCTACTACGTCTTCTCTCTAGGCTCTGTCAACCTGGGAGGAAACCAGTACATTAACCTCTTCCTTGCTGGTAAGTGATTGGCTGATGGATGTGAATGAGCAAAAAAAAAAAGGAGGGAAATTTGTACTTCTGATCAGTTTTTGATGAGACTCATTCAGCTCAATTTACTTGAATATGTAGATTTATTGCAACACAGGTCCGATGTCAGAGAAGAAATTGGTATACTGTCATACTAAAAATATAAAGTAACATTAGTCACTCAGTTCTCTGCAATATATCCTACATTTTACAACATATCAAGTCCTTTCCATTATCACGAGAGTCTGGAACATCAAGGTCGACATCTTATCAGTACCTTCAGACAAGTCTAAATATGCCATGTTTTAAGGACAGTGAGGCCCTCTGAGGTCAACTAACCACATCAGTGCACAAAGTATCTGTAATATCCAGAAATTCTTCCCACAATAGTGGTAATGATAATACAAAACTATACAACAATGCCCTGCTTGGGTCATCCAATTGTAGGTGTATTTGTAGATGGATTAGGCAGCTGTTGCTTTGCTGCTTTCCAACCTTTGGGTTTTAAATGCAGGGTGGGTTTGTGACTCTTTCCTAATTCATGTCTGTTTCAGTGTGTGTGTGTGCAGTGAGGCTTTTTTTCAGGTAGCACATGTAATCTCTTCCCGAATAAACATATAGATCGTCTAGACTTGTTTACCAAGGCTGGTACTGTTTAAAACTGTCAGCTTTAACTCTATACTCTGTTTACAATGTTTGTGCTGCATGCCATAAAATATTACGTCCGTCCAGTGTCATGTAGGAGAGTATTATGTTACCAGGAGCTCGGTTAGATATTTTCTGTTCTCCACTTCAGCTTTGTTTACTTCTATGTTTTTGGTATCGCAGCAGGTCAAATTAGCCAGTGAGCAATTAAGAAAAACTACAGGCCTCCTGTTTGAGAGCTTAACAGTTCCCCTGTGGGGTTTCGACAAATAAAGAAAATTTTTTTTTTTGGTAAACAAACCAAGATCTGATGTACTGTTTGTGGAATGCTGTTCTGAAAGCATGGGGGTTTTCATAGACACATTTCTCACAGTTGTACATATCAAACGCTATGTTTGACACAAGTACTGACATTCGATCAGTTCAGCAGATGATTTGCAGTATTTACATCAAATTTACTTTGTTCTTTTCCTCTCTATACTTTAATTTAACGTGCCTATTTATTTCACTTGTGAGCTTTCCAACCAGCATTTCATATGCTGATTATTTAGGTCCCGTAGATAAAGTGTCTGTGTCATGATAACCTCTGACCAAGAACTGCTGTGATTGGCTGTTTCCAGGTGCAGTGGAGCTCCCCTCTTATCTGGTTGGCTGTTTTGCAATGGACCGGATTGGCAGGAAGAAGACTTGTGCCCCAGCTCTGCTCCTGGCCGGGGTCGCCTGTATGCTCATCATCGTGGTGCCGGCTGTACGTACTGAGAGTGTGTGTGTGTGAGACTGTATGTGTATACATTTAACAAGTGTTGGCATATTGATAATATAATAGATGTTTATTCTTTCTTTGGGATTATGAAACAACTGGCTCCAACACTTTGTAGTGGCCCTATAACAAAAGCAACAATTATTTCACAGTTTCATTTATTAGTTACTTTACAAATTAAGGTTTTTGTACACAAAACGTATCAAAATATTACAGCTGATCAATTGATTGATAGAAAGTAAATTTGCAACTACTTTGATAATCACTCAGTAATTTTTCATGCAAAAATGCCAATTATTGATTCCAGGTTTACAAATGTGAAGATTTGATGGTTTTCCTTTTAAATATTATCATTTCTTTTTAATAATTTTGAGGTTTGGACAACAGACCATGTTAAGTGTCACTTTAAGCTCTGTGTAAATGTGGGCATTTATCACTATTCTCAGACTTTTTACAAACTTTGTTTTTGCTGAGAAAATAATCAGCAGATTATCCACTTCAACCTTATACAAATCAAATGTAAAATCCCGAGCAATAATAATCTAATGACACATCATATAATAGTATGACAGTCACAGAGCCAATCCTCTGCATATATTACTTTTTCTTTCTCTTTTAATACTGTAAGTATATTTTCCTGTTTATACTTACTTTTATGCAATGCAGGACTTTCAATTCTAATGAAGTATTATTACAGTGCAGTACTTTAGGATCTTAGTACTTCCTGATTTCTAACTGCATTTGGATCATTACACATGTGAAAGTGATGCTGCTGTCGCCGAGATGTGATCGTTAGTTGTGGGGAGTGTGGCAAGCCAGAAACAGGAATAGCTGACTGTAATACAGGGCTATTTTTAGATTATTTTCTTCACTGGTACAGTCTGTCTGGACTGTTAGCTCTTGAGTTTACTGCCCTGACATTGCCTCAGGCCATCGGACCACTGTCACTGCTGAGCCCTGATATGACTCCTGCATTTCCTGTGTGTGTGTGTGTGTGTGTGTGTGTGTGTGTGTGTGTGTGTGTGTGTGTGTGTGTTCTGAGCTCAGATTCAGATTCAGGCAACAGTATTGATCCCAAGAAGGGCAATTCATTTGTAGCTTGCCCAACTTACCCAAATTATATTTCAGGGACAACAGAGCAACATACACGGGATATACAAGGAAACAACCATCAACAGCAAATAGAATAAAACATATTGTTATAGTTCATATAAATAACCAAGTAACAGCCTTTTAAAATGACTACTGTCTGCATTTAGTAGCCTGATAGCATGAGGAAAGAAGAACGTAGAGTAACATTTGTTCTTCTAAGGGGCACATTTTAACACTGACCTGAGGGCATTACAGTGTCAACCAAATTAGCTCTGCTTACAGTTGGGTTGACAAACAGCTTATTTGTAATGTCCAAGCAAATATGACCTTTGATACTGGAAGAAAGCCCTTGTGCATAAACAGCTGAAAAAAAGCAGCATTTAGACAAAGTCATACATCGAGAGATATTTTTCCTTCGTCCTCTTTCTGTTTGTGTGACTGCAGTCACTTTTACAGGACTGAATGAAACTCCATCTGCAGGTTTACTTTCACTCCCACATACCAGAGTGCACCTTTCTTTCATGAACTACATGGACAAATATATCCCACCTCGACAAACATGCCACAGTCTCTAACATATCTAAGCAGTTTCACAGTGGATAGTGGTGTTCAGAAACACTTCAGTGACTAAGCAGAATACATGAACTTGTTTCTTGGTGACAGGACATACATACAATGGACTCTCATTCTTTTGTTATCCAATCAGACCAGTTCAAAAGCAGCCAGTCCAGCGAGCTGGCTGGTCTTCAGTATTATGAGAAGGATAGCTTATCTTATCTTTTCTTCCTTCCCTCTTAGTTGCTTCACTCTCCTAAGTGCAGTAAATTCACTTTACACACTCCTTCACATCAGTGTGTGATGCTGTGTGTTTTGTTATTGGATGTCTGTTTGTCTCCTCATATTTAGCACATACTGAATGTGTGAACATGATTTGACTCATATTTCTCTCGTACAACATTCTGCCAGATACACTTTTTTGCTTCCCTACTAAGAGTTAAATGGAAGGATTCATATCACTCTCATGTCTGTATGGTTAATATAAAGCTACAGCCAGAAGCTTGTTAGTTTAGCTCAGCATATAGACTGGAAACATCTCTGGAAACAAAATTCATTGTCAGAGCACCTTTAAAGCTCAATAATTAAAGTGTCATATCTGATTTGTAAAAGTGAAAAAAAACCAAAACAACTCACCTTTTCATTGGGGGGATTTGGCAGCAGAGACTCCAGGAAGTTTTTCCCTTAATATTTAATTATTATTAATTAATCATAACAATTCTAATAATAATTCTTTTTATTAATAATTCGTTTCTCTTGCCTGTTGCCCCACTGCAAACTCTCCCTCTACTGTTTTTATTTTGGCCTCTTGATTCTGTTCTTGCTTGACTCTTGAATTTATTTTTGAGATA
Organism: Holacanthus passer; assembly: GCA_025331565.1. Classification (NCBI taxonomy): domain Eukaryota; kingdom Metazoa; phylum Chordata; class Actinopteri; family Pomacanthidae; genus Holacanthus; species Holacanthus passer. The sequence goes on from JAFREQ010000034.1 coordinate 4,632,924, forward strand.
ATCTCGTAATTAATCAATGTTCAGAGTGTTTTGCTCACGTCGCACTCTTTGTATAAATTCTTGGGATCTTTCTATAGATGTTTGCACAACACGCTCTTGTGTTCTTTTCTATCCGTGCTTGTTAAGCAAGTTTTTAGTTTCTGAGGATTTGTAATGCAATCTTCGCCGTCAAAACCTCATTTTGTCTCAGATGTCCAAGAAAGTACAGTCTCCCTTTTTATCATGGCCACTCTGAGTGCTCTTATGTTTGTCTACATAGCAGCACGGTGCTGTATTCGTGAGGGAGTCACAGTAATAGCTCTCAAGCCTAACATTTATACTTACTTATATTTATTTCACTGGCTGTACTTACCCCTGTCTGTTATATAACCACTATAACTTTTTCTAAGTACTACATTACTGTTAACACACTGTCAAAGCATTCTGGCAAATCTGGCATCTGCACAGGATGAAAAAAATCAGGTTGTTTTCATGCCAGCAGCCCCGTGTGTTTCATATATCCACATGTAGAGTAGATAAGGTACAAGCAACTAGATACTAAGATAAGATACAAGAACAAAATAATAAAAAACAAGTTAACTCCGAACATGAGTGCAAGCAGAAATGGAGAGATTGTTGGATTCAGTCCAACAGTTCAAAAATAACTCACTTTCTCACAGCTCACTTTCCAAGAACATTTTTCATATGCATGTGTAGTACTGTTACATTCACACACACTGTCCAGTTACAAGTCCCATTCAAAGATAACAGGACTTCATACTAACTGTGCTGTTCACACACAAGAAATACTCACGTACACATTAGAAAAATGTGCAGTACAAATATAAAATGCTCCCATTCTATTAAATATATAAAATCAATATAGTATAGCTACTCTTTGGATATTTGCTTTTACACACAAGCACATGCTCACATACTGTACTTGCATGTTGTTCCCATGCCACAGAGTACAATAATGAAGTAAATTAGCTTTAGAGTGACTGAGGGAGCAAACATTCCTTCGATTTATTAGATTACTCAGAGTCACAACAAGCCAGGGTGAGCTTCAGTTCACGCATCCATGAAGTTCTGAAAGAGAGTCTGTGCTGCTGTTTAAAGCTTAATGGAGTCATTGATATGATGCAAAGGCTGAAGGTCAAAGGTCAAGTCTTTGTATTTTTGTGTATGATGAAATCAGCTGTAATATCATTTACAGGGTCGAGGTTCTTACAGTGATGCAGGAATTGTATCCTTGAGGAAACTTGACTTACTGTTCATACTCTGAAACATTTAAACTTGGGGAGAGTTGTTTCTCACAGTCCAGTTGCCTCCTTTTTTTTCCCCTATAGGACATCGAGGCACTGGCCATCGCTCTCTGTATGACAGGGAAGTTTGCCATCGCCATTGCCTTCGGTCTCATCTACCTGTACACCTGTGAGCTTTACCCAACGATCATCAGGTGAGAACAAACAGAATCAAAACACATTCAGCTCCCAAATATAGGATATCTGGACTATAATCACTTTTTGTATAAAAACTGCTTCATCATTTTGTCAGGAAGTTCAACTCATACAAACCCTCAAACAAAGAAAACTTCTCACTTGGTTTCCAGTATTTGATATTTTGACAGTTGAAAGTAGGAACTGTCAGAAAATCCCAGTTTGTGTCTTTTTATGTCAAAAGGTTTTGAAAAAGTCAAGACACGGGGAAAGTGCAACCAGTGTTTCATGCACAGCTGCAGATATGATGCCCTTTTTGATCATGAAGTAGTGTTGCTTTTACGGTAATTGAAACTGGAATCTGTCTTCTCCAGTGTTGCTGACTGTGTGTGTGATGTCCCCCCAGGTCTCTGGCAGTGGGTAGTGGCAGTATGATGTGTCGTGTTGGCAGTGTGGTGGCTCCCTTCTGCGTGTACCTGGCTGAAGTCTGGGTCTACTTACCTCAGGTATTATACATGTTCTCTTTTTTCAATGGATATTATTCATTTTTATTACCTGTTCTCAGCTTGTCTATTCTGTCACCTTTGCACCTTGGTCCCATTTCTCAAAGTTTATCTACGAGGCTATCCTGCCAGCAAAACAAATTTCACCTAATTAATTTCCTTTATTCATCGCAAACCCCATGTAGCTCATCGTGGGAATCCTGGCTTTTATTATCGGAGTGCTGACGTTGCTGTTGCCTGAGACTCTGGGCAGACCTCTGACAACCACCTTGGAAGAGGCTGAAGCTCTGGGACGCGAGCCCAGCAAGAAGAAGTCAGCCCTGGGCAATAAAGATGCCGAGGATGGGCTGGAGATGAATCAACGTGAAGCCAAGGCCTGAGTTGTACTCTGCCTGCAAAAGCAGAGAAAAGACGGACAGAGAGAAGCTTTGGAAAGAAGAATGAAGGAAAAGAGAGGAGGTGACAGCTGCCAAAAACTCACATGGTAACATCATTGATTTATTGTATTGTTGGAAGAAAAAAAAAAAAAAAACAAACTTTTCAGATCTTGTTGAAATGATGTGTTTGTTGACATTTTGTTCTGCTAAGTGACCAACAGTTCACTTTAGGGGTCCTGAGACATCACACAAACCCTCCTGCACACATACAGATCTCAAAAACTGAAGAATCAGTCAAGAGATACAGTGAAATCGTGTGTGTGTGTGTGTGTGTGTGTGTATTGTGTGTGCTCAAGACCAAGACAACAAAGTATTGTAACGTAACATAACAGGATATAAAGATCATTTCAGTTTGTGACAACAAGTCGATTAGTTATGCGCTCACTAATTGCTGAGATCTGGGAATGTGGTGACACAGCTACAACAAAGTCCAAAAGAGCGACAAAAGACCAACAGTCAGGTGTCGGAAATAAGCAAACAGTTTAGACATATTATCCAAACTGCACCAGAAATGTCTGCAAGATTATCTCTGTGCAAAGGAAAACTGTGTTTGCACAACTACAGCATGCATAGCAGCTTCAACAGAAAATGTGATGGATGTCTGCAATGGACGGTTCAAGTCATCTTTTAACTGCCTTTATTTTCTCAGTCAGATTAGTGATTACGAGCTCAGACCTCAGCAATTAACTTTGTGAACACAGTGTTGTTGGTCGGACAACTACCATCCAAAGCTAAAACTGCAAAAATATGACCCAAGTTGTAATAAAAAAAGGACGTGAGCACGAGTATTTCAGTGATACCACAATCAGCCTGTGCACTGTGTATTTAGTTACCTCTCTGAAACTAGTAGTCAGATCATGGCTGTGCCTCTCTTTCTGGAACATGTAGTATTAAAGGGTACAGATGCAATGTTGTCCAAACACAGAATGTAGCACATCTCATTTCCATCATCGAAACAGTAGACTGTTTTATTTTAATAACAAAGAAGTGCTTTATTTTTAAAGTCGCCTTTTGTTATTTCCAGCTCTTTTAAATCTCAGGGCACCCTCTTTTGGATTTTACTGTGAAATGATGCTGAATACACTTTTTACTTTTACACTCAGTTTAACAGTGACGGGTGCTTAGCTTTAACTTAGTTATCTCATGTGAGTGTGTGTGTGTGTGTGTGCATGTGTGTGTTGGTAAGTTCAGTAGTTAGTGTCCTCGTTTTCTATATGCTTATTTTGTTTATACAATCTAGATTCTGGACATACTGAAGTAAATGTATACAGAGTAATACTACATTATATATGTTGAAGATGTGATCTTCAGATGTTTGGACCAAAGGCAGGAATGAAGTGCGACAATGTGGAGATGTATTCACCTGCTTTGTAATGTACGTTACTACTAGCATGTTTTTGTTTCATAAGAAACCATAGTGTGGTGCTTTAGTCTGTAGGAGAACAGAAAACCATGACAATCGACTGAGAGTGAAGACGTTTGATCGGCAGGTGATGAAAATACTCAGGTTCAGTATTCAATTCTGAATCAATCAACAGTATGATTTTTTTTTTTGTATGAATTGTTTTTGTTAGTATTATTTAATTAAGGAAAAATAAATAAAATGAGGTTGTTGGCATCTTCCTTACCACAGTGCACTTTTTAATTCTGTCTTGTTCATGTGTTTACGTTGAGAAAAACCTTTTTGATGAACAATGAGCACCTTTGCTCTGTCTATCAAATGAGAGTTCAACCTGGTGCTGGAAGAGTAAGAAATCTATTTTTGTCATACGAGGAATATGGAGCAGGTCTGGGAACAGTCCACCAACACTACCAGCTTCCTATTCGCCAGTGGAGAGGCTGGTCCCCGCTGCCACAACACCACCTCCCTCTGCACCACCCAGCACATGAACAAACCCTCTGTGTTTGACTTTGGAGGAGAAATATGCAGATACATGTCCAGTGTGTGTGTGTGTGTGTGTGTGTGAGAGTGGAAAAGCTTAAGTTATGCACTTTGCTTGACCTTAACAGCCAGGCTGCTAATGTGAACTTCCAGCTCTGTCATGACACTGATACCCCACATAGTGTCCGGTTATTATTGGACATCATGGAGTAAAGACTGTGTCAGGAAGACCCTTCTCCCTGGCTCTCTCTCTCTCAGTCTGTCTCTCTCTCTCTCAGTTTGTCTCTCTCTCGCTCTGTCTCTCTCCATGTCTCTCAATCTCTGTCTGTCTCTGTCTCTCACTCTCTCTCTGTCTCTCTCTCTCTCTCTCTCTCTCCCTCTCTCTCTGTCTGTCTCTCTCTCAATTTCTCTCTGTCTGTTTCTCTCTCTGTCTCTCTCCATGTCTCTCTCTCTCTCTCAATCTCTCTCTGTCTCTCTATGTCTCACTCTCTGTCTGTCTCTCTCTCTCTCTCTCTCTCTCTCTCTCTGTCTCTCTCTGTTTCTCTCTCTCTCTCTCTATGTCTCTCTCTTAATCTCTCTCTCACTCTCTGTCTCTCTCCATGTCTCTCTCTCTGTCTCTCTCCATGTCTCTCTCTCTCTCTCTCTCTCTCTCTCTCTATGTCTCACTCTCTGTCTGTCTGTCTCTCTCTCAATCTCTCTCTGTCTCTCTCTGTATCTCTCTCTCAGTCTCTCTGTCTGTCTGTCTCTGTATCTCTCTCTCAGTCTGTCTGTCTGTCTCGTTATCTCTCTCTCAGTCTCTCTGTCTGTCTCTCTCTCTCTCACTCTCTGTCTGTGCCTCTCTATCTCTCTCTCTGTCTGTCTCTCTCTCTGTCTCTCTCCCTCAATCTCTCTCTCTGTCTCTCTCTATGTCTCTCTCCCTCAATCTCTCTCTCTCTCTGTCTGTCTCTCTCTGTCTCTTTCTTAATCTCTCTCTCTCTCTCTCTTTCTCTCTCACACTCTCTGTATATCTTTGGGGGGACCAAATTGAGCCCCGAGAGTGAGAACCTTTTTCTGAACGTCACTACTTCTTCAGATGGTTGTTTGAGGGTTAAGACTTGGTTTTAAGTGTTAAAAGCTCAAGGATGTGGATCCTCACAAATACAGAGGTTGGAGGTAAATTATAGAAGTACTTCTACTGGAACAAAGACACATGGGAAAGGTTGGAACATGGGCTATAAGCCAATTGTGGGCCACTAGATAAAATATGCGTGCTATGCATCCCTATGGCCTCTACATACTCACACACACCATGTACAGCTCCTGCTAGAACCACCAGTATTATCCTGTTATTAAATTATTATTAAGGGTTTTAGGAGATGTTCGAGATCTACAAAAACACTATGTTTCAACAGAATATTAACACAGCCATGACTCCAAACTATTTTTTTTCGAGTGAAGTGTTCCAGCAAAAATGGAAAGATGACCCCATTTGCTTGTGGCGACTGGGATTTACATCTAACTGAACACGGCTGATCTGCAACGCTCAACAGCTGGTGAATCATTTTCATTTCAAAGACTGAAATCAAACCAAAACCCTGAGTTATGTGTGATCATAACAGTTTATGTTCTTTTAAGGTTGTGTTGCTTGTGTTCTCTTTGCTTGAAATCGAGAGAATCGACTTGTTGCAGACGGGATTTTTTATAGTTAGAGCAAGTTTTCTTGTACTTTTCTGTAGCCAGACTAGACTAGAATATTTTTTTTCTTGGTTATGCAGGAAATGTATCATCAAAAATTGTATTAAGGGTCTTACAGTGTGTGTACATTTTGAACTGACAGGAATGAAATTGTGAATTTTTTCCTATCACAGGACAGGCAGTGTTGTCCTGACTCGAGCAGGGAAGGTAATTTCACAACCGGGGGGCCAGAGGGGAGATGAGTCGAGGTCAGGCGGAGTGATGGACAGGCTGCTGCGGGGAACAGAGGTGGTAACATGGTGGTAAGAGTGAAGTGATGGACCGTGGTCTGGAGGCTGCTCTGTTAGTAGCTGTCTGTCAATCTGATATGTGTAGCAGCGCGGGAGCTGTCGAGCAGGTTGAGGATGAGTCAGGCGGCCGTGAAGAGGCTGCAACAAGCTTCTTAATACACAAGTAAATCAGAGACAACAGCTGCAATGGTTAGAGGACATTTATTTTGAAGACTGTAAAATGATGGACTGCATTAGTTGTTGTTAACCAGTTTTCAGCTGTTCATATAAACCCATTCTAGAACACCCTCAAAATGCGAAGAACAGTTTCATAGCCGCCAGAATCCAAAGATAGAAATGTTATCAAACATTATTTTTTTTCCTTCCTGAGAATCTTATCTGGAATGCAAATGAATACAAAATAATAAATTAAACTGGCAAAAAAAAAAAAAGGAAACATTGAACACAAACCAGGACAATGAAAAGGCAAAGACAATTGAGATTAGGATGGTAGAGATTGGTAGATGACAGTCACATATTAGCTTATGGTTACTGCTCTCCGGATGGTTTTGTACATGAGTGATGAAAAACATGCACTCTGAATAGCTGCTGGAGAATAAGAGATTAGCTGGGACTGGTAACACTTCACTTATCATATTCTGAGAGCGAAAAAACAAACCCTTAAAAAGTAACGCAATCCTATTTGAAATCGAAGGCGAAATCAGTATCCAGTTTTGTGACCGAATCCCCCATTTTGCTGCAGAATTTCAGGAAAAGTGCAGTATATTCATACAGTTCTTTAATGCATTGCAGTAGAAACATTGGTATTTGGCAAACTCAGCCTTTTTAAACTTTGGATTAAAACAAATTGCGCTCCATATACAGTATGTTTTTTAGTGTTTGACTCTAAACCCAGCCTATATTCTCAACAAATGACCTGCTCCAAATAATAAATCTATGCTAAAATACACTGCTGGTTTGGTCAAACTCAATCATTCATGCACACATAGTTGGAATTCTCTGAATTCATAATTGAGTGCTTACTGTTTAACCCTCATTTATACCTAAAATCTTACAAATTAAACAAAATGTTATAAACCAATGCTATAACAACTGACTCGACTATGTGACAACTCCACCGGCTGTGCACAGAGGTTCCTGTCAGTTACTGGAACTCTTGGTGAGGTTTGGCACTTACAACAGTCCTAAACAACTAATATACAAAAAAGGGTTTTGGTACTTTTTTATTTGTGGATACCATTTCCCATTCCAGCTTTGAGGACATTAACCCCTTCATAAAGTATGAACCTCTTTCTTGGGCAATGTCCCTGAAGTCCTCTCCTACAGTAAACACCCCAGCAACCAACATTTAGAATATTTCCCAACACATTTAGCCATCCACATCTTGCGCTAATCTCTCCTGGAGATTACAACAATGATGGATTTTTTTTTAATTACATAAACGAACCCACAAACAAGCTCAAATTAAAACGAAACTTGAGTCACGCAAATTGAGTTTAACATTATTTCTCATTGTCCTTGGTCAATTTTTAAATAGAGCATTTTGTCCTTCCAATTACTCAACCCCTACAGTCCTCAGTGCTGAGCCTGTCGTGATAGGAGTCTATTGCAGGTGGAAAACAGAGCCCGTACAAGCATGAGCATCAGGATTCGCACACCCCTAAACACACCTCACTTTTCGTAGGAATGCTGAAAGTCGGGGAACGCTCCCCTTCGCCCTCAGGCTGCCTCCAGCTATCTCCAGCCAATTCCCAGCTTTTTTTTTGGCTACATCCACTGTTCATCAAACAGCTCTTAGGGATGGACCAGCCAACTGTTGGCATCCTCCAGGTCCGTGTCCAGCTCCTCGTCTTCATCCAGAGGCTCCGGGGTTCGGAGGGCCAGCTCTCGGAGGAAAGCGGGCGAGTAGGCGGTGGGTTGGGAGACAGATTTGAGGCCGATTTTTTTCTTCATGAGGTGAAACTGGTCACGGATGAAGTTATAGAACTCATACTCATAGCGCATGCGGTGGTACAGCACCTGCAGGGCTTCCAGGGTGGGCGTGTGTTTACGTACCGTGCCTGTCATGTTCCCCATCTTCCTGTAGTCTGCAGAAACACCAAGAGGAAGTCAACTTGATGGTAATCCAATCAAAGAATCAGATTACAACATAAAAAAACCTTGCAAAATGATTTTTGAGGGGAAGACCATCCACAAATGTGATACCTACCAGGGCTCTTGTAGATGTTGAGCACTCCAGTAAAGTAATGAGGTAAGAGCCTCTCCAACAGAAGCAGAACGTCCTCCAGCTCCTCCAGGATACCAACAAGGAGGTAGTTCTCCAGCACATTCTGTTTGGCCCTTTCCAGTGCCCAAACTCCTGGCTCCCTGAAATCAAGAAAATGAGTGAAAATGAAGAAAAAATAAAGACAATATCATCAGATGTTACCAGTATTTGAAACATCAAAATGCTTTGTCATGCAACTTGAGAGTGTACGGATACCTGCATTGAGGATGCTGTCCGCAGAAGTAGGGAATGATGTAGAAAACTCTGGGGTTGGAGCACTCAGGGTAATTCTCTAGAATGCACACATTGATATCCTGAAAGCAGACAAACAACAAATCTTTTTAATGTCACTGTACTCATCCCTTAATGGTTTTTGTATCACTTACAGCAGATGAAGCTCAGACAGAATTGTAATGATTTGTTTTGGCCACTAGAGGGAGCCACTCACCAGCACTGCTGTGAACTGAGGCTCACTGATAATCATCTGAAAAACCAAAGTGCTCTGAAAAACAACATCCTGAGCACAGAGATAAGCTCTGCCCCTTCACCTCAGCAGGAAGTAAGAAAACAGTTTCCTTCTTATCAAATAAGATTTTGTGTGTAGACTCGCATGAGAAAGACATTTCAACATTATAAAGCAGAATTACCACGATCCAGCTGCAGAAATCAGAACAAACTGATGTCATTATGCAGTGATGAAGCTGGGATGAACTTAAATATTTCATGTCTTACAAGTTAGAATTCAGTGATTAGACCAGAGTCACGAACTTTCAAACACCCCTTGTCTAAATGTGGGAGCTATTAAATAATGAAAAGGGAGGAAAAAAAAACCGGGAAAGATTAAAAACACACATGCAGGAGTGAAGCTGGCCAGCCGCTAAGTGCTGTGGAACCAGCAGTCAAATCCATGTCAGGTGACGTAAGCCTTATGGATGGCAACAAGTCCTGAGCAACACAACACTCCACGAAGCATGACTCTCTCTGACACACACACACACACACACACACACACACACACACACACACAGATGCCACATGCCTGTGCTCCACACACACACACACACCACGCATGAGGCAAACAGTGTTGACAGACCCATGGTATAATAGAGAGTTGACTCTAAACGTGGAAGCAAATTGAAAGTGTAATGATTACGTCAAAGCCTGCCTCTAAGATTTATACTCTAATCGGTCGTAATGGCTGATTTAAACAGAGCGATGTCTCAAAGCGAACACTGGGGCCAACATGCTCCATCACAGAGATTAGGCTGGGTCAGACCAGGAGACCAGAGGCCCAGACCTTCCCGGAGGCAGGCTGCTATTGAGGGTGAGACGTGAGTGGCCTTCGGGTAAACACTGAGTTGTCAAAACCACCTCGCTGACAGGGGTGCAAACATGGATAAAGGCAAGAAACCGTGTGTGTATGAGCAAGTACAGCTTGGATTGCCTTTTGGAGAGTGGTTGTATTTTTGGCGGCATGTTTATGACAAGATTTTTTTTTTATTGCGCTAAGAATAGACTAATTGAACAATATCACAAATCTTTCTTTCTTAAGCTTCTGACAAGTTAGCCGTGACGGGAAGAGTCTGAAGGCCTGCACAGAAGTCTATATACATAAGCCGGGATGACATAAATTATGCACTTGGTCAGTTATTTTTTTTCCATGCAGCCGAATACTGTGGTACGATTGTGTCTCTGAATCACCCGGCAGCTGCGGGGTTTGTTTGAACTTTATGACTGAGCTGCACTATGCACTGGGAACAGGACTTATTGGTGATCAGTGAAGCAAACCACTGGAAAGCTCTTCAAAGAAACCACAACAAAACCCCAGAGGAACCTTTAGAAAACAGTTCAGCATTGCACCATTGTTAGTGTGCGAGTCGTGTCCGGACTTGTGATAAGTTTGCCCTGCCTTTCTGCAATTCATGATTTGAAGAATAATAATTCTTCTTTTGTCTTATTATTCCAAGAATGACAGTGTCAGTGAATCCAGTGTTATCAATTATGAGCATATCTCCTTGCCCAGCAGTCTACAGTTTACTATCGGTGATGAGTGTTACGTTTTCACAACACAGTAAAAAACAAAGATTTTGGCAACGTGTTGTGTGTGTGAGAAAACCATAAATCACTCGCCGAGATTTCAAAAGAAACTCAAGTTACAGTTTACTGACTGTGAACTAACTTGAACTCGAATGCAACACACATTTGCATTTCACACACGCGCTCACCGTGCAGATAAAATACTGGGAATGGACTCAAGACAGGGTTTTTCTACAATTAACCCAAATGCAGCACAGCACAAAAGCTCCCGAGAAAGTCATTATGAGCCAAATGAGGAAGAGAAAAAGCGAGAAAAAGCAAGTCAGAGATGGAGACAAAGAAACGGAGAAAGGCGCACAGGAAGTGACACGTGTGACGCCATTCCCCAACACTCATGGCTCATTGCCACGAATCCCCTCCTCTGCTTTGCTCCGATACTTGATACAGGACCCTCAACATTTTGGGGACCTCTGGGAATCCAGCCACGACTCGTTTACACACAACGACGCACAATCGAATACGCGCACTCTCTTCAGAGAACACATTAGTATTGCGCAGAGAGCTCCTGCGTGCACGCCCGGGCTCTTTGTTCCTATTCTCAGCGTGGATTAGGCCAGCTGAGCAGTCACAGAAACTGTAGCAAAATAGACCCTAATCTCTACAACGGCCTCCCGTTTCGCTGAATGGAACGCAGGCATGAATTAAACCAAGAGTAACTGATTATGTAAACCTTTCCCATGGGACTGTCTGACCGACTCCAGGGAGCATGGGAGTGACGCACCTGGGTCAACTCCCATTTAAACCTGCGACGATTGTCTTTGCTACCTGGGGGCGACGGAAACAAGGTGTAAACACAAGACTGATATTTCGCCACCATTTAAGTTGACTGTTAAATGTGTTAGCCAATAAGTGCTTGTGAAGACATGCAGAAGATATGAAGACACATTAACATTCGCTTGAAGTCCTGTTTCTGTCCACAAAGATTTTAGCTCTGTTTTTGGTCTCCAACCAACCTCGGAGTAAATTTGATTCTTTAGATGCTAAATAAGTCATTGACATAGGTAGTGTACAGTCATTTTTTAAAAAGCTTTTTCAATCAAAACAGTCGCCTGTTATGACCCAAAACTGCACAGATGAGAGAAGTGAAAGTGAAACAACACTAAGACTCTAAAAAGTGCTGCAGAGATGGACGACAATTACAGCATCTGTAGTCACATGATTCACTATTAATAAAAAAATATTCATTACAGCTGGTTTAAACTATTTCTTAAAACTTTTTACTTTATTAAAATAAAAAAAAATATAGCACTTTTCAAAAACAGGTACAAAGTGCTTAACAGTAAAAAAATAAATAAAAATAAAAGTATAAAATATAAACACATAATTAAAAAAATAAGCACCACAGAAACATCAGTTAGGAAAGATAAATATGATGAAAGAGAGTCTTCAGAAGAGATTTAAAAGCTGAGTTTGCCTGGTTGAAATACTCAAGTATGGTGCTCCACAGCTGTGGGGTCGTCTTTGGTGACAAGTCGTGATTTTGGAAACATTAGTAGGTCCCTGCCAGAGCAGCAATCTGGCTAATAAGCACCTACCAAATCACAGATATAGGCAGGAGCCAGACCGTTCGAGGCTTTAAAAACAAGTGGTAAATAAAAACTCTTTAGCATGCTAGAAGTGCGGGGTCAAGTGTTTCCAGAAAATACATAAACTGTCAAGATCCTTTTCTCTGTCTTAAAAATCCTATACTTGCTTAGACACCTGATAGATGTGACCAGTAAACTTCCTATGTCGGTTGCACCTTGGGCAATCGACCCTGTGACAAACACATCTTACTGTTTCTAATGTCAAGGCATGCCGGGGCACGACTGATGCCGGTAAAGCCTCTCTCATTATGTGTGCACTTATTTGTTTGAGAGTGTGCATGTGTCCTTGTGAAAGTCAGATTGACTGGCAGCAGATGATTCTCACTTGCGGTGGGAACCTCTCCTGATCAGACCAGTATTTTTGAGCTGTGAGAACTGATCTCGTGTTTTTCGGGTTCAGCAGAGACACAGAGTTACATCACAGACTTTGTGCATGTGTTTGCATGCATACTCACAGGTGTATGAACACAAGTTTGTGCACGCTCAACTGCTCCCTTTATATTTATCACTTTACTACATGCGTATAAATACACACTGTATGAAAATCTGACCAGATCAATCTAAGCTTTCTTTTTAAAATCCACTTCAGTCTCAATGAAAGCTCATAATTTAAGACCTTAGTCCATGCGTGTGCTCAATCCCATGTGTGTGTACACTCTGCGTTCAAGTGTCCAGTGTGTGTGTGTGTAAAAAGGGGTGTGGGGACTGACGGAAAATCCAAGCCGACCACAGGAATGTCTCAGCAACACGTGCATCAGGTTCCCTCGGCCCCGGCTAGCGAACTGACAGTGTTCTTTCATTGACACCTCTCGTATGGAGCCAGCGCAGGGCAGGCAGGGCTAATGCACACCAGGCAGGGGATATATGCACGACTCGTCTGAACTCCAAGTGTTGACATAGCAGGACGCTCACGCTGATATAGGCACACAGATATTTGACATGCTATACTTGTGAGGAAGTTCATCTCCTGGCCTCAAATCTGAACCTAAACTCTGTTCAAGACATAAAATCATTTTACAACATATTCATTTTTACACCTATTACACATAGGTTTGTTGTCTCTGTGACTCTATATGTTGATTCCTAAATTCCTGCTTTGGCCTGTAATTGGTTTTTCACTGAGGTTCAGCACATTTTGCAGTGTGTAGCAGCAGTCTGCAGCATTATACAGATGCTGGTGTGGCATATGCTCGCAGCCACTGTTTGCAGATATGATTTAATACACAACTGCAAGCTGTTTTTGCTGAACAGGTAAGATAGGTTGTTGTTGCTAATGAGCACAGTCAGTAAAAATAAATAACACCATCAAACGCAATGTAAAGCCGTGAGAAAAGAAATGATTGCAAAGCTGAACAGAACTGAAAACATTGCTTCTTCTACACCAGCACATGCAATGCAGTTGGTACGGAGCAAAATCTCAGTTCTATATATTTCCAGGAAATGAGACGTAGATTTTGGGAAGTAATGTTGAATTGAAGTGATGTGGAAGATACCAAGACTTACAATATACTTAAAGGACTCAAGGCAAAACATCACATACCGTATTCGAATGATCTAAACTAGGCCCAAAACAAGGAAGTGAGCACCGACAAAATGTCATCATTTCGGAAAATTTTAGTCAGTTTTAAACCCCCTTAAGGACTCTTGGCCCTCATAAGTGTAGGAGTGCACACACACAAGCACAAACACACACACACACACACACACACACACACACACACACACACAGGTAAGCCAGTCTAGAGCAACACAGCCTCCCCCTCCCCTCTAACTGTAGCAAGGGGCCCCCGTGGTCTGCATACTTTAATAACTCAACTCACATGGTCCAAAACTCCAGGGAAAGCAGTGCAATACTTAATTACACCCAGTCAGACTCAAGCCAGAATGACATTCACTCCTCCTGTTAGCCTCTCAGTATGGCCTTGTGAGCTCTCAGGGTCTCCGACAGCATGGAGGAATGACTAGCACCGTACCTGCGTTTGTGCCTGGATATTGATTTGCCTTCAAATCTTGAACAAGCATTAAAACAATCATTGTTCTGACCTATTTTTACAGCCAAAATATGTTCAGTTTTCCTTCTTCCCCTAATCCCAAATACAGCTGTTTGTCTTACTCGAGGGAAGTTTCAACCTCCCTTTGGACCAATCTGAACTGTACCATATGTCATGAGCTCAAACTGTATTTAAGCCGCTCCTCCGCAGTGTAAAACTCACACAGAGATCAAAACTTGAAAATTAAAGTAAGGCTCCAAACGGCATACTGTAAAATATGAGATGCACTGCCTTTAGTATGGTGCTACAGGGGTAAACACCTCTGCAAGACAGATGTAGGATACCAAGTTTCTGATGCGGTTTTACTAAATCAGGTCTCTAATTGGAATCATAATCAGATTTAAATATTGGGTTAGCATCAGTCTGCCATGGCCTTACAATTTTCCTGCCCGCCTGCAGCAACACCACGTGTCGAACATCTTCAAAGAGAGCAGAGTGTGGTTTTAATAGAATTCTGTGTTGAAGAAATGTTCTGTTGCTGTATGTTTTTACATTTAGGAAGTTAATGCTCTCTCTCAAATCTCGAACGCAAGATAACAATCGCCTGGCTGACACTGGATAAGTGATGTGTTAGTTATTTAATGAATGAACTCATAAATCACTTGTGATAAAAAAAAAAAAATTGGTTGGATTATTTCCTTGTTACCTTATCTTTGGTGGAAGCTTATACAGCGTGTTTATATAACATAGTACAACAGGATCATTACTGTTTCTCTGTACAACACTCCTCAGCTTACATGCTCTATAATTAATATACATCAAGGTCATGCCAGAATAAGACATTTGCATTCAACATTTCAGTTCATGTCTCAACCGAGCCTCAGGTTATGAAACCAGCTGGCGTGGAACCAAAACAGATACAGATTTAAAGCACTGTTGTTGGCAAGCCGGTGATTCAGTCATAAAATAACCGCGCAGCTCTGTCAAATACTGCGAACGCATTAGTATTTCAAATCATAAACATCGGTGGCATTGATTTAGTTAATGTCCATATGAGAGTAAATGGGCTTGTGGGCACTGGGATCGAGATGAAAGGCAGATAGAGGGGAAGACGGCTAAAAGCCTCAGTATTTCTTTGACACTTTAAATAATATTGCTAGAAAGGTTTTCTACATTTAGTATAAGTTTCCTTGGGACTGAAGCTACATTGTGACCAACTGTGGCACTTTCTCTGAAGTTAGTTTGCTTATAGGTGCTGTATATTGTGTTTGCTTCTAGTTAGCAGAGCTTATTATTTTTTACATTTTCTTTTTAAAAAAGAGAATCTATTAGTGATGTTTTGAGCTCGTTTGCGTTTTCTCCCAATTTTTTCTCTCGTTGTGACAGTGTCGCAGCAAGAAAAACAAAATGCATGCCGACATAAAATCTGGGTAAAGCCATGTGCTCTGATTATAAAATCTGCTTATTTTGGTATGGAAAAAAAAGGAAAGCCGAACATGATGAGCCTCATCAAAATAAATCTGCTCCTCAGTTCTGCACATCAGTTTTCTCTGGGGAGAAGCTTACAGACGGGGGACCTCGACAGCTCTCTTCACAAATCTCACACAATGTTATGGCCAAGGACGCGCTGCCTCGAAATGGAAAGAAGGCGCCTGATGCCAGCCCAAACCACACTTACTGATAATGAATTCCCTCTAATCCAACTCCTTTCCTATCTCCAAGGCAGGTGTAAAGCTTTGGCCACAAAACCACAGCTAATTAATCAACAGGCCCTGTGTGCCTGCAAAACTGCACTTTGTGCGAGAGTCGAGCAAAGAGACGGCCAGTTAAGATCAAAAAGTTTCAATCCCAAGGCCAAATTGCAATCTTAAATTCATACTCCAGAAAATATCTTTTTCAAGCCAGAAACAATAATTAACTGCTGCTTAAAAACAATGGTCTCACCAGGTATCTCTCATCATCTTTCATCCCCGGGGTGCGGATGAGATGGTTCTGCTCGCCCCTCCAGTCACCAAACCGACGGAAGAAGTAGTTGGAGAGGAACCGGTTAATGGGGTCCCGGATTATGTTGATATAGACAGGCTGCTCTATCCTGAACCTTCCAAAGACAAATAAGCCAGTTAAGATCTAAAGATGTAATTTATTAGAATTGCAACTCTGGACCAACAAACATTAACTGTATTACCAAATTGTTGTTGTACATTGGTGCACGACTGTACCTGGTGAAGTTGAGGAAGTGAACATGCCGCGTATAGAGGAATGGCTGAGGGATATTACTGATGTTTTTCATGAGATCCACCTGAAAAAAACAAAAGCACACACGGTTGACTTCACATGTCTCACGGAATTAATAAGTAAAACATCTGCCATAAATTTGGACAATATGAAACAAGCAGTTATTACAATAAGGTGCATCTTACATTGGTGCTTCCTAATAAAATAAATGCAGACAAAAAACAAAAAGCATCTTCAGGTATTGTCAAACGAAGCCAAGAATTCGCATCCCAAGTGGTTGAATGTTTGAATTGAGCCCGTAACCATTTATAAAAGCTGCTCCGGCTCAATATTTATTTGGCTGTGGGTCCACCGTGATTCGATTTGCAGAATCTTCCACTACAGACTGACCTCAGCACAGTCTCATCCTCTGCACTTGACTGCACAGCTCCACAAAGTAATATCATTGTTTTGTTCATCTAACAATATACATCACCATAGATCTCCTTTCTCTTCAGTCATGCCAAGGAAAGCCAACATTTTCAAAGCAATTATTCCAAGTTTCTTCTTTCCCTGCTGCTGTGAAAGATTAAAAAAACATCCCAAAGGCTTTCCACGTCTGCATGGAGAGAGACTCACAGTAGCCAACGCAAACTTGAATATATCACAGTAGTGCCATATACAGTGCAGGCTCCATTGCATGAGCCCTTTGACTGAAGGTCATGCAACTAAAGTTTAATTCTTAGTCATTCCTCACATAAACAGCTCCATATTGGAATAATTCTGCATGTGAGATCCAGTTATCCCAGTCACGAATGTAGGAAATTGGTGACTATGCAAGTTATGTCTCTGCATCAGTGGAGCATATAATGTGCCTAATTTCAAAATAATAAAAACACATAATAATGAACCAAATTCATGGCTGGCTTGTCACGACCTATAAATATAAGTACATGTATGTGTGGCGTTACTGAGGCGTAACATTCAAGCGCTCTTTGCACGTAGCACACTGGGATTTATTATCATTTACTGCACATACTGTAACTTGTTTTTTCACGACTTGTTTGCATTTACGTAATATGTGAGGAGTGACAATGCATCAACCTATTTATTTCTAAAAACAATTTGCAATACGTCAACTTATCCAAGTCTTGATCGGTGAGACTGATTGGATTGGAGGTCAGAATCTCAGGAAAATGTCTTGGATATTTCAAAAGCAGAATAATTCAACTGAAAATACTGAAACATTTCTCGTGGAATTCTGCCAGTCTATACAGATTAAGACTTGTAAGTTACAGGCCAAGTCCTAGAAGCATCAGAGATCAGAGGACTTGCCCAGAGGGGGAACAGTCAAGAAACTAGTCCATGAAGGGTTTAAGTTTTCCCCAGGTTTTCTATATCTTGCGAGACTCATTTGTCTCTTTTTCGTGTTATTTTAAAATTTTCCATTTTATCTACCAATTGAGCATGACTTATTCCACTGTAATGCGGTGAATGTCCGGGCCAGCTCCACCGCTGGTCAGGGCGTAGACGACCATGTGCCGCTGCCACATCCGTGACACATGCTGTCACCAGACGCTTCTTTTCCTCTACCAGTGAGAACATGCAACAGTCAAATTTGTTTCATCCTATTCCCCAGCATCCTTTGCTCCATGTTGCAGGCCCCAGGTGTCGGTATTGCAGAAACAAGGGTGCGATCGCTCACTGGCTTCCCATCAGAAAACACTAACAATTGTACTAATGGCCTCCACGATCAGTTTTAAGGGTTCATGGAGATGCAGAGTGTGTGTTTCCTACACACATTGTACTGTTCTCTCTGTGTGTTTTACTTCCCAAGTGTTAACATAGATAAACAGCCAGCTGTTTATCTCCTCAGATTTGAGGCCAGGAGATGAACTCCTTTTCAAGAGCCAGGAAGCGAGCGTGCTTGCTCCATTATTGACTTCACACATGGCAGGTAAGTCAGAGTGACAACATTGAATCAGAGTGAAACTAGAAAAGAAAACACAAAAATAAACTTAATGAACGGCTATGTGAGCAACAGGTAAATATAAACGGCCTGGCATTAAATAATATACCACTTGGTATGTAACTGGTAAGTACAAAAAGTGTGAAAATTGACATTAACATAATGCAAAACTACGTGAGTAACAGGTAAGTATATGACCGTATTGCTAACTTATAGGCCGTGACACATCAAGCAATTATGTTCGTACGAACTTAGAAAAACTGAACACAAAACTCATCACTGTCTATAAGTGAGCATATAAAGAACATGTAACACTTACACCCACTGCTTTCTGAGGGATCCACGTGACATCCACATTAACACAATGCAGCCATGCCTTTTCCTTGTTTTCTATTACTTCCTACTTCCCACTTCCTACTTCCTGCTTCCTACTTCCTGCTTCCCCTATCGTTACAGGTGTCAAAATAAAAGCTCCACACTTGTTTGTGCATATAAAAATATAAAACTATTTCAATAGTCAACTTAATGTCTTTTTAATATATAAAACATATTCAGGGCAGAACACACATACCTACATGTACCTAAACCCTAGATCTGTTTTTAGTTTCAACATCGGTCATCTTGTACCATGACGTCATATCTTACGCAAAGGAACACAATGTTTGCCTTTACAGCTGCACTATGAATATCTGTACATTTCATGGCCATCCATCTATTAGTTGTTGAGGTGGTGGGCTGACTAACATTGACATCCCTATAGCCAGGCATCTAACATGGCTAAAAAGCAAAGTGCTGCACATCCCACGACATTCTGTATATGTTGAAGAATCATTGATCACACGATGTGGGAAGAGAGATGGAAGTGTAGGTGTGGGAGTTCACGGTCTGCGGACATCTGGCTTGATGTAGAAAGCTGGATGAAGAGAGGGACCTTCAGCCAGATAATAATATACTTTCACTGGTCAGTGAGTTCATACTTGACGCAAGGTGTTTTTTTTTCATCCACAGATAAGACTGTCGACTGTTCTTTCCTTTTTCTGCTTTTCAATTTGAATGTCCCTTGGTGTGAGGAGTAAATCATAAGAAAGCTTCAGACAGCATCTTCATAATACCGATGATCCACTAAAAGTGTTATTATTTTTCCTAATCAACTGTTTTTTTCCTTAATGATGCCAATCTCTTTGTCAAGCTGGAGCTAATTTCTTCTGTATTAGACATCTGATTTCGGTATGAAGGACATATTCTGTCACGTCCCAAACTGAATCGCTATATAAAAAACCCTTTCTAATAGAGAGCGCTGATCAGCCGAGGAACTGCTTGAATGTCCTGCTCTTATATCCAACTATGCAAGGGCACCTGTTACGTCACAGCAGGACTATTTGGACAGCAACAATAATATGTATACTTGTTTATGTACACAGGGCACTCAATCTGAGGCCCCAGTCAGATTTGGGCTTCACACCCTCCCTCGCCTCTATAAACTCAGTACATTTCCACTCGCTCTGCTTCCACTTTCTGTGGATCTCTCCTGCCGTAAAATGTCAAATTTAAAACTTTCATTAGCACTCTGCAATTTATTTCGCCACTCTGGGTCCCTCCTGCACGCTCTGTCTCTATTAATCCGTTTCAATTCAACAGAAAAAAAGTTTATTTTCCGCAAACTGCCCCCCTCGACCATTAGTCCAGACCAATTAGCCCAGAGCTAACCCCTGACGTCCCCTCCCCCACGGCCAGGTTGACATGCAGAGCCTGAGCACATTTGGCACATTTGGTGAGTTTGTGTGTGTGTGTGTTTTCTGACCCACCCCTCTTGTCTGTCTAGCCAGACCCCCTCCAATTTACCAGGGAGAGCTGCAGGGAGACAGAGGGGAAAGTGGAGGACAGTCTGAGATTCCAGGCATACCTGCAACCCCTCGACCCCTCCTTCCTGAGCCCCCGTGGCTTCCACACAGGGCTCATCAGGGGAAACGGAGGAAGAGCCAAAAACCACAGAGAGCTACGACTGGTGCATTCACTCCACTCAGTGCGTCTACGTGTCTACATTCAACAATTAAAGAGGCCTAAATGATACAAAATGACTCCAGATATGACAGCAACAGCCCGTGGATAGTTTGTGTATCTGCTTCGAGGGTCATTATACAATGAAGTGAGAGGAAGTCACTCCAAAATAAATAGCCTCAATTTTTTAAAAAAATGCAGAAAAAAAAAAAGCCTGCTGGCTTAAAATCAAAGTTTTAGCAGCCGCAAATTACAGCTTCTTCAAGCACCCAATCCAGTCCAATTCTCTCTAAGTGAGCAAAGGCAAACTGTTGCTTTGAGCGTAGCTGATGAGATGCTACTGGGGAATAACTATTTACAATCTGTGTTTGTATGGGGGCCAGACACTTTTCGGTGTTTGCGTATCTGTGGCTATGTGATGCAGATACACAAGGTTTGTGGCTGTGCAGCATCTGTCTGCTGGTTAATGCTTTTGGTTGAGCGGGAGGAAACAGGATCCCACATGAACGCAGGCACGCTCACAATAAAGATGCTGTCTTTCCGTTTTTTTCCCCATTTGGATTCTGACTTTTTTTCAGCTTTTTTTTTTTCCAGGAAATGTCTTAAACCTCTCTCTCCCACTGAGCCTGTTCCCCCTGTGCTGAAAGGGACAGATGGGTCACTATGTGCCTCAAATCTGCAAGAGCTCTGCAAAGCTCCAGACGAATAAGGCACCTTCACTTTTTGGCAACCTACGCACAAGGCATCAACCCTGGGCAAACCCATTAGCAGACGACAGGGAGAGCCAGCTGGAAACCGGTCCAAAAACTGCAGGCCTGAGCCAGAACCACAACTGAGACCAGCATCTCTAAACTTAGGCGACGCGCGTCTGGATCTACATAAGTCAACACACACAGAAGTACACATGCAAATAAACACACAAAGATGGTAAGGCACTTTACAGAATCGCACACAAACACAAGCACAGACGCACACTCTTAAACAGACCCCCCCTTGCACAGACACTGGAATGCGAACACTCTTTCTGAGGAGCGTTGCCTGAGACCATTCACAGAGATGTTTTATGTCCAGAGAATTAATGAATCTTATGGTGTTCTGCCACTGTGTGTGCAGCCAGCGTTTCAGGGTTTGATGAATGGATAAACAAGTAGCTGTTTCAATATTGGCTTAGCATTTGCATCAAATCGGTCAGTAATGGTGATGCATATTTAGCATCTGCTGACCATTCGAAAGTGGTCAGCGGTAGCCTATTCCTAAAGGATGCTGTCAATATCGTCATGAGAGGATGTGAGTCACCGCTGCAGCCCATCCCACACAAACACACAGTTAAGTCACCCAGATGACTAAAGGAGGCACTGCATTAGTGAGAAATGTCACTGACAGAAGTGCACATGAGGAAGCTCGGTCTTGCACTGGTTGTGAGGAATCAAAGTATTTCCACATTTACTGTAATATGTCAAAGGTCAGAGTTGATGACAGAGTCTCTGGAGCTTGGTAGTATAACTTCAGTAGTGGAGAGTAACTAAGTACATTCCCCCAAGTATTGTACCTAAGTACAATTTTGAAATACAGGCCACTTCAGTGTTTCCAGTTTATGTTACTTTATGTTTGTATCTGACAACATTTCTTTATTTTCATTTAAATAAACGGCTGTTAAGTCACCGTCTATTGCCCAATATGGTAACACAATGGCGATCGAGCCAATGGCCCACCGATGAAAGTATTGCAATATATATAAATATTAACAGTATTATGAACTGAGTGTCTGTGATAGTAATACAAACTGATCACTTCCTACTGCTGCAGCTTCACATTAAAAGCATTTAACATGAGCAGGCTTTTATTATGAAGTAGTCACAGGAAATCCGATGTATTCGTTAAAGATGTGTCTGTAAAACAAGGCGACGGTATTTTTTGGTATTTTTTGACAGCAGATCAGTTTAGTTCATGAGTTTATTGCAGGAAGTAATGAAACAAGAAGGAGCAGCCGCAGTGAGCAGTTAGATGAACAGCTGCAGGAAACAGGCTGCAAACCTCCGACTTCTCAGCGAGGTAACTCCTTTCAGTTTGACTGTCTGCAACTGGTGATATGTGCAGAATAAAATGAAATCACGATGCTCACAGAATGACGGAAAAAGGACAATTACTGCCTGACTTAATATTTATTAAAACAACATATGTGTATAATAGTTTACTTATGTTGTGGCTATTTCTGACAAACCTGTAGTATTAAACCGCACTTGCAGTTATCACCTTTAACCACAGGTGTCGCCAAATCGACCAGGACTAAAATGCTGAGGATTACAACTCTTTCCTCGATAAATATGGAACTAATGTTACATTCATGGCAATTTATCAATAATAATCCAATAACATAGAGTTTAGACTTTTTTTTGCATGGTACTAAAACACAATAATGCATTAATGGAAAAACAGGATTATGCTAGTGAGATTACAATACCCTATAAAAATATTTTAGCCTACTGATACTGAGCAGTTATATGCTCTGACACTGGTGCTTTTATCTAAGCAAAAGGTCTGAATACTCCTTCAACCACTGGATTGTTGCTCTGTGACACTTCAGTAACAGTTGTTAGTTGTTCTCACAGGAGCCTGAACCTAAATCATGTGGTCAAGACCAGCTCTCTGTAAAGTATCCTGCCAAAACTGGGCATTGTTTGGAATGACACTGACAGTAAATCCAATCCTAATGGAGTTGGAAGATCTTTTACTGACATTATATATTTGTTCAGTTTCTGAAAATAAAACATTTCAGGGGTTAGTGGAAAAAGTCATAAGAGAAAGATTGATTTAAACACAACAAAATCAATGCCATTTAGTTATGCTTGATGCACATCAGCTTTTGCACTGGCATGCCCACTGGCACAGGCCGGCACTTCTTAGTGTCTCAAAAGGCTGCGGTTTTTTAAACGAAAGCAGTTTTTCCTCTGTAAAGCCAGCGCTCATGTCCTCGAGATATTCAGGAAATAATAAAAGGAGATGCTCTATTCTTCACCCTTGTTCTCACAGTGAATGAAAGACAAACACTGAATGAGCTCCTGCAGCTGTTATGTTCACTGCGACCACACAGTTAAGCACAAAAACGCAAATCAATCAAGTTTTTTTTTTTTTTTTTTAAACAAATACAGTAAGTGTTACCTGCTGTATACTGCTGTTTCTTTCTTTAAGAATTTGACAACAGTAGCTGCTTTGACTCTGCTGAAAGTTAAGTGATTTGGGGCCGGCTGAAATATTTATGTAGAGATGATGAATGCATAAAGCGGTAGCTTCAGAAGTGGGATCCTGAAAACCACAGGGTCCCAAACAATAAAAAAATAGGTTAATTTTAGGAATGTTTCATCTCACAGATGTTCATGATCATTAAAATGACTAAGTACAAGAACACAACAATGTAGAGATACAAAAATGGATTGATTTGGGCAAACTCAGATCTGATGAAGATCACATGATGTGTTCCAGAGATCCAGCTACTAAACATCTAATAAATGGACCTTAAAGTGAGTTATAATTTTTGCTTTTCCTTTGTCTGCTCTTGCTTCTCTGGTAATATTTTGTCAGGTATGCATTTCTGCTTTTGATCATGTTAAAAAAATGTTTGGAAGAGGCTGTGCTTCACTCCCAATATAATACAATATAAAACTGCAGGTAATGGAAAGAACAAATAAACAAGCCTTTTCCATTTCCTTGGTAATTACTACAGATTTGTCACTGAGCAATTAAGGCACTTTTCTAATAAATCCTTTTTGTGTATGTAAGTGTAACAAGGTATTACTCATACATATCAACCACACAATGAATAAATGACAAAATATCATAAAACCTTAATTCACCCTAACTGAATCTCTAAATTCATCCCCGACTGCGCCGCCACCTCGTCATCTTACCTGTTCATGTTTCGTGAGGCGTGTTTTATTGTGGATGTCTGAGGAGACCAGGTTGAACTGGTGTTTCTCAGCCAGTAGCCTCAGCAAGATGACCACCGTCCGGCTGCCGCACTTCCCCACACGGTTGTAAACCACCTGGCTGGGGAACGGGAGCACCTGCAAACACACACACACAGAAAAACATTGATATATAGATTACAGTCATATATAGAGAGGGCTGAACTGCTTTTTTCCTTGTGTGTTACTCTCGTCATTGTTAAGGAACATACTATGCTAAGATGTTAATAATGTGCATATATTTGACTGTATTTCTAGCACGCCAAGAGCACCAGTGTGTGGAACAACAACTCTGACCTTAAAAAGCTCGAAAGGAAAAGACACACATGTGTGAAAAGCGATACAAAGAGGAGAAAACAAGGACAAAAACTAAGGACATTCATCAAACTCTTGCTGGATTCTTCTTCTTTTCTCTGACCTTTGACCTCTGTTTCTCACATCTCCTCTCCCTGAGGCTGGACTCAATTGACCCTGCAACATATTCCCTTTCAGCTGGAAAACACACACACACACACACACACACACACACACACACACAAAGAATAAGTGCAGGCATGCATGCTTTCATTTTCTCTCCTCATATGCTTATTTCTTCCACTGAACCCAATGAGTCAGACATTCTGCTGACTTCTCTGCAAAGCGATACTGACACAACTTTTTAGTGTTTTCTCACACACACACACACACCAGACTCCCCCACACACAGGCTACAGCATGTGCACATACACACCTCATGACTCACCAATTAAACAAGTAGCTCAGCAGTGATTCAGAAAAAAAGTGGATGTGAGTGTGTAAAACATTGCTTTGGTTTGAAAAAAAAATAGGCTTGTTACAGTAAATCTTTTGCCTGGGAGAAGGAAGAAGCTGTAGCTGACGTGTGTATTGAACATGAGACTCATCTTAGTGCAAGGGAAGCAAGAATGCACTAATTTGGCAATTATCCCTAAGGGCCGACAAGGTTTACACAAGTGGCCGCTTAAGAATGAAGCCTATCCAATGATGTGGACATCTGATATACTGTGTGTTTGGATGCAAGTCTGACAGACTGAATAAACTAGCTCACTGGCTCATGAGGTGGCTACTTTATGAACAAATTGGCTAGTTTTATAGTCAGAATTACAAACTGATTGACTGTTTCCAGATGAGCCCTCTCCTGCCTGTTTCTCTCCCTCTCTCTCTCTCATCCTCTTTGTTAATCTCAGTGCTTTTCAGCTGCAGACAGGAGTTTCCACACCACAGAGCTCAGCATGGACACACACACACACACACGTCTCGTCTCCTCCAAAAGCAGTGGTCCCACCCAAGCACAGTAAAAAAACAGCGAGAGCCTCTCTGAATATCGGATCCAAGCAGAAAGACGGAGGAAGTGCAACGGACAGAGGGTGAGAGGAGTCACGAGGGGAGAAAGAAAGATATGAACAGAAAACAGTCTGCCGACACGTCATCACTGTTTGTTTTTCCTTTAGAGTCAGAACGTTTTACCAGACGCTGTTAGAGATCGAACCGGTTTGACACAATGTGAAAATAATATTATGGGTACATCTGCCCCAGGATGAAGGAGGGTGTTCTGAAATTCAAAGGTGACATTTGTGCTTAGGCAAATTCTGTTGACAGGCGTGCTTCAGCTTGTGTCACTTGTCATCACTTATGGTAAAGTGATCTCACGCATCAAATATTGTGAAAGATATAATTTTATAGGCTAGAGGTCGCTGTCTTCCAATTAAAGGTCAACGGCAGGAGTTTTTGCTGGGAAAATGATTTTGAGCAAATAGGAGATGGTTGTCTTGGACAGCAGTCCAACATTCCTCAGTGTTTGCCAAGTAAGCACAGACTTCTCAGCTTATCACAATAATGAGGCAGATGAAATACAAGCAGTGTTTTGCAGGACACCATTCCCCGCTGCTATGATGACAAATGGCTGTGTCAGACCTCGAACAGCCTGCTGTTGTATAACGCATAGAATAACATCAGAGATGCCATCAAAAGTCCAAATCTCCCACTGGCACTGACGACGCTGAAAGGGCAACATTTCAGTTTGAGCTATTGTTGTTCCCACTCTGTCGAGCTTAGGTTTCTGAAGCACGCTGTGAGAAATGTTCGCAGCGTCTGCCAGTGAGGGATTCTGTCAATAGTCGATCCACGGTGTGAAAAAGCATTATGTAACAGGGCTCTTTTCCGCCGCGTCTGATCTGGGCGCTCCTGCTCCCGAGTGTCAGGCCGTCGTTGTGGTATTTACGGCTCTGACGCCGGCGAGCCAATATCAGGCAGACTTCGAGGCGATGAGTAGTCCTGCACCTTTCCTCTCTCTCACGCCCTCCCTTCCACTTTCTCTCCTCTTCCAATCTCAGCGTCCTTTTCTTTTCTCGCGCCCGGCCCACACACTCGTACCAAAACCTCCAAACCCTTCGTGCTGTTTTGAGACGTCGGTTCAACAGTCAGACATAAATTATCGTCTCTGTCTCATGGTCTGACCACAATTCTGACAAACAGAATTCTGCTGGCTGCCACCTTCAATCACATAACAGCAAGTTTTGAGAACGTGTCCTGGTTTGCCACATATCAGGACCACTTCACACACACACACACACACACTCATCCATCTTCCTGCTGCAGTTCCTGGAAATCCACACCCGTATGCCACCCTGCACTTCACTGGCTCTGGGTTCATTGCTCTTTACAGTCAACTGTTCATCCCATGCTGAGTGAAGAACAGCATGTTAAGGTTTCAGTCAGGGCACAGCAGAGATTCTCAGCACTTCCTGTTATTAATGATCTATCCATTCATCTCAACTCTCGCCCGGAGAAGGAGAGAATGAGGGAGTCTCCAACTCTAAGTAGAACCTGCATCCAAGGATGGTTATGGGAATAAAGATGAACTGATTTTCAATGGCTGGGAGGAAATGGGAAGGTGATGTTTTACACTTGCTGAATGCAGAGGTTTAATGTTCCTGACAAATGGAGATCGAAATGCTTTTGTTGGATAACCAATAAGCTGCAAAACTTAGTTTGTGCATTGAAGTATTTCTGAATATTTCTCATCCAGTTTCATTAAAACATCCTCACAACTAAGACGAACTAACAACTAAGAATACAAATGGATGAATGTGTTTATATTGAATAATGCTACGCTGGCTATAAACTGTTCTGTTTTAGCGTGATTAAGGAATTAGGAAAAAAACATGATGGGAAATGAGCTTCATAAAGTGATATTTAGAGACACATTTTACACGTGTAAAAATGTAGAGGGGACATTCTTTTCATGCTTCCACACACATTAAGACTCATAACTCTATTCTGAGCTGCGTGGTTTTTCTATACGCTCTCATTTATGTCGCGCTTTCAACTCCATTTCTAATCTTTCCCTACATTTCCCAGCACCCTCATCCTTCTGTGTACACATGTTGCACAGCGTCAGACATGCTGAAATAGAGGATCAATCTCAGTCGCAGCAGGACGGCAGTTTTTTCTCCTGTGATTCGCCTGTGCGTCTGTCTTGTGTTTGGCTGTGGGGTGTGGCGACTCCTTGCTGCTCCTGAGCTCCTGCGGCTGGCACACCTGCATGTCATCATCTAATCAGCTGTTGCAATACATCAACCCCGGCTTTACTCCAAGTCTTCGCCAGATCGTTCCATCAGCCACTGCGGTAGCTTCCTCCTGATTATCTACTTATCTCTGTGCTAACGTTGCTTTTCCCTGTGCTCCAGATTCACCCTTCTCCCTCAGCTTATCAGCCACTCGCCTACCTGCTTACTTTCTGCCGCCATACTTTGCTCATCATCCGTCTGTTCAGCCACTAGATCATCCGCAACTAAGGCCGACTCCCCTTGCCCCCATAGTTCGCAACCCCCAGTCCCCATCTGCCGTGAGTCTGTGTGCTGTGTTTTGGGTCGCCTCGTCACTGCACTTAACACAGACATGGCATTAGCGTCGTCTGTCTGGGAGATGAGATGCCGACAGATATGGAATCAATCAAAGTTAGCAGCTGGTGTGTAATCGCTGTCAGCCTCGTCTGTGTCTATGGAGGCTGTGCGTTGTTAGTAAAGCCATGAAATTCATAGTCATAGAGGCAGAGTGACAGGAGGGAGAGAAAGAATAGATTATTGATTTCAAACTTTGGGGCTTCCTTGTTTTCAGAAAAACTAAATAAAACAAAAAATTTAACTATGTGAGTACTTATATCAGTCAAGCAAATAACACTTTTCCACCTTCAAATCACATTTAGTTACATGGCCTGATAATGTTGTATTTGCATCTTTACTAAAGGTCTTTTCTGCATTATCTATGATTTTAGGGTCTTTTTAAATTAAAAGTAAAGATTAAATTATGCATGAGACCACAGTAGGTTTTTAAGCCCTGAATTGTGTCTGCAGTTCTTCCTGTCAGGCAGCCTGTTCTGTATGTAGCCTGAGAGGCAAAATTTGGGGCAAAAAGATCCAGAAGCACCAGCTGCTGCTTGTAAAGCTTAATGCTGTGAGCCAGCAGTAATAATAGATGATCATGATAGACATATCAACATTTTTATCAAGCTATTTTTATTTTTATATTGTTATGTTTTATTGAATTCATTCAATCAATGTCTGCTTCTATTGCAAGACAACATTTAAAAAGGAACATGTTTATTCCAAAGCTGAAGAAACTTGGAAGTAAAATCATCTCCGTCAGTCCCCTCAGATTCCTGGACACTTTCCCGCACTATTAACATCACACTTTCTATGTCAAAATGAATTCCAGAGCTTCTGTGTTTGGATAATAAATGCATACATTCAGAATCGTCTCAAGACATAGTGAAGCTGTTACACTTTCAGCTCTCCAGTGGGAAATGTTGGAGATTATTTGGGATTTATTAGACTTAATTTCCACATTTTTGCAAGCCCATATCATACTGAAAACTTGGCATCAGACCTGCAGTATGTATAAAGTCAACTAGCATCATGACCCAATACTAAGTGATTTCCAAATAAGAAAACTGATATCAAGCAAATTCCGACAGCCTGGCCTGTGTTCCAAGTCAGTTTGTTTCATATAAATAACACTTCACCCTTATCTGTATGAAACAAGCCTGGTTTGGCTCAGTGACCATAACAGGCTTTTCAGAGTAAACAACTCACAAACAAAGCCCAGATGTGACCTAACTCGCAGTAACAGCTGCTCACATCAGCCGCAAACAAACCTGCAACCAAACTAGATGAAGTCTGACTACGTGTTCAACGCTCCAGCCAAAACAGGAAAAAAAACCTTACCCCTGACTCTTCCTTCAGAATGGAAAAAAAAAAAGATGCTGAAGAGGTGTATTAAACAGGCGAGGAATGAGGTGAAAATGAGGTGGTGATTGATAAAAGAAGGAGATAATGAACAAGGGACAGACGGGGGAAGAAAGAAGTTGGCAGGGAGAGAAAGAGGGAGCACAGAGGAGAGATAGTCGTGCAGACATGCAGCTGGATGAATACAAGGCCCCTGTGTCAGCGCTGTATGTGTGTGTGAGAGAGAGAGTGTGTTCACAGCATTTACTGTAGCGCTGAAGCCAGGTCTAGTTGGTATTTAGAGCGAGTTTGCACGGAGCTCCTTCGCACAGACCTAACCCTTATTCTGACTGGACTGAACTGGCTTGGAAACGCAGGGCAGCACATCAGAGACAGAGAGGTCAGGGAAAAAAAAAAAAAAAATCAAGGTCAAAAATGGGATAAAAGAGGAGAGTGGAACGTGAAATGACACAGAGAGGGAGAGACTCACTCTTGGAGCAGGAGGTCCGTGGTCATCCAGATATGTGGATTCGCCTGCAAAGACAAGGAAGTGCACGTGTTAGGAATCTGACATACAGTAAAAACCACTTCCAAGGATCGTTCACGCAGACCAGAGTCAGACATCGAAAACGAAAAAGAATGAATGGGCATCAAAAACAAGTACGTTACAGTACATCAGCAAGAAGGTATTTGAACTGTGTGTTGCCAGTTTGTGAACTCCAATGATGTTGTGAACGGTGTAAAGAGGATTATGTAACACCGTGCCCTGCTTCAGAAAGCACTTCCATAAGGAAGAAAATCTCCACATTTGGCCATTTGGAATTTTTCAGATGAACTGAAGGATGTTGTGCCTTCTCCTACTATTTTTTTTAATTTTAAAATGCACAAACCATTAAAAAACCCACTGGATTAGCTGACTGGTCACAAATCTGAAAACAGGGCTGTTTTTTTTGGCTCATGGAAAGAAGTTCATGCGAACAGGAAACTGGTGGCTCTTACACTCTCCCACTTGACTCTTGACTGATATGTTTCCTTGATGAGCTTCACTTGTTTCACTTCTCTTCCCTTTCAATAATCTGTCTTGTCTGTCAGATGGGGTTTTGTGGTCTGAGAAGATACCGCTAACCCGACTCTCGATAGGCTTTTCTTAGCATGAAAGCATCATTGAACTCTAGTTCCCCTCCACATTTTGCCCCCTGCCACACCCAGCACTTTCAGAAACAGCAGGGGGCACTTCACTTCAAAACCCACACCCTAATACAACAAAATCTCTCTCATCCTCTGCCACTGAAAGAAAGCAGGGTAGATCTTCTGCATTAAGCCTGAGGGTGTCATGAAGAGAGCCACTACCTCTTTATACAGTATATCAAACACTGGTAATCTGTTTTAGGAGGGAACAATGGAGCTCATTCAGGACCAGCCCCACACTGAGGGTCTGTGCCGTGCGATTCGGCCCACTGTCCAAATCCAGGCTTCATCGTTTCCCATCGCATTTGCAACATTCAGGTGGTTCGCCCAGGAGAAAGGGAGCAAGACAAATGGGAGAGCGTGGGGGGGGGAATGAAGCTATAAAGAGAGGAAATCTTACACAAGAGAACAATATCTCTTTGTGTCTCAGAAATGTGATCCAACACACAGATGAAAATAGCAAGAAATGATGCATGAACGCACACACCGTTTTATAACCGGGCAACGTTTCCCACTTGGCACACGCTTGGAGATGTTATTACTGTATATGCTTGTGCAGGAAGTGCACTGTATGACTTTGTAAGTACTGTTTATACTCATGATAGTGGTGAGTAAGCTTAGAATAATTAGTCCAACACTGAGATCCAATCTGCCTCGCTTTGGCTCGGTTACAATATTGCGCACACACACACACACACACACACACACACGACTCAGATACTGTATGGAGCCTGATGTGTGTGTTGCGGATCATTAATTCATCAGGATGCATAAACACCGACACAGCTGCACTATGCTCCCCCTCAGGTGTTTTTTTTAAGATTCTCTCTATCTTCGTGTCTCTCTTTCATGGCTTTACACAGTTTTTCCTCAGGAATGCCGAGGGAGGCGCATGTTCGCAGCTCTTCTCCGAGGCATTTGAGGTCACGGCAGGGTGAGGATGCGGAGAGTCCAACATCTCTGTTCCTTCCTCCGTCATCCATCACGGACAACCAACCCACCCCCCGGCGACCTCCAGCCCCTCCCTGCCGCCCCGTGTGTGCTTCTCATTAGGGTTTTTTTGGATAGGGGATTGGAACTAATTTTTTCCAGGGCACGAGGCTCATAAAAAAAGCCGACAGCTGCCCTCCGCCCCCACCACCCACAGAGAGGAATATGGACTTAAAGAGCCACTGTGCGGCGCACTGTACTCGTCGACCTCATTGTCCTCTGATCCCCTGTTAGAAGTCGGCGAGGAAGAGGAGACCTTTGCGGGCTTGATTAAGAAATATTTCAATTTCAAAGCTGCACAAAAAAGAGCCACAGCCCACAAAAATCCATACTGTATTTTACGGCTGCATTTTTTATTGCTCTCACTGTTTACATGATTTATTACTAATCTACAGTAACTGTGACCTCACTGTGCACCCGACACCGCAGCATCTGTTCACACAAATACACAGAAATAACCTTCAAAAGCAGCACTGCTTTTAACAGTTTCCTTACATTGAGTTACGGATATACAGATTGACTGACTAATTAAAGGAAAAGCTTTTAAAAAAGGAGTGGAAAGCAGAACAAATGCAGATGTTCTGACTCCAAGGAAAAATGCTCGAGGTAGATTTATATTTAGCAAACAGTCGTGACCATGATGTGAATCTTCTCATCTATGTCTTGGCATGAAAGCAAATCACAATGACAAAAAATTTCCTTTAAACGTGTTTGATTTATGATATATGTTTGTTTTATAGTGGATGTGGAGAGAAGGGTTAAGACAGCCTCTATTTATCTCCAGCATGAGCAAAATAGTTTCAACCAATCACAGAATTTTACTTAAGGTTCCTTTTCCCTTTTACATGTCTGTGCCCAGGAGAGTATTGACTCATAATGGGAGATTTTAGATCAGATAGGAAAGTGCTCTCCACCATCATCAAAACATCAAAGAAGGGAATATCTTTTGAAAGATTGGTGTTAAATCTCTCCTACAGGGTTCAAGAAACTTAAAATCTACACCGCGAAGAAATCAACCTGTGCCATCAACACCATACTAAAACACTTCCTGTGGCTTTTTTCTATCATTTGTCACCTTCTTGTATGTAGGTACTAATAATACATGGGTCACGAGGAGAAATGGTTCGGTAGGAAAGAGCCAGTTTGTGAGTGACTGAAGGAGAAACTAACTGGAGTGTGGGTATGCATAGGCATGCAGCTAAATGGTTAATTGGATTACTGTGTCACAAGATCCATGGACTCGCCTCTGGCCAGGAGCAGCTGCACGACCAGTCCTGAGCACAATTACCTGATCAATACCTCGAGATGGACAACATAAATCTGTAGTGCTTTGAAGTTTCAATCAGTGAATACGAAACAGTCTCACTGTTTTCCAGAGAATTCTAAAAAACAAAAACAGATGAACTATAAAATATTGAACTATTAAAACATACATGAAGCAGACATACAATCTGATTCCATTTAGGGATGACAACATATTGGAAGTGCCACTGCCACAACAACACAGATTCCTAAACGATTTTGTCTTCACCAAATTAAGAGAATCTGTGTCGCAAACAAAAGCTTATGATCTCCACCACAAATCAGCACATTTCACGAGAGTTAAAAAGCTAAAAGCGCTCCGCATCTTCAAGCCGAGATGTTAAGCAATTCTACAGAAGAGAACAGAAAGTCTGTGCAGCTGATTATTGCCACACATGTTATTGTCTGCATGAATCAAAAATCTAATTCTGCTCTAATTATTGTGAATCTGGTGAGGAATCCTATTGTCAACCCACTCACACCGATTTGAGAAGAGCAAACTAAAGATCTACAGCAAAACTACCATCAAACATCTATACTCTGTGCTATGTGTTCACTGTGAACCCAGTATTTACATGAATGGAAGCATTCAATTAAACCTATCTGCCGCTGCCCCTGTCCAGGAGCTTGTTAGAGCAAATTACCAACTACATCAATTAGTCACCTCATTAGCTGAGTTGATTGTTTTCCCCAGTGGAAAAATGAGTCATTTGTTTGTTCTTAATTCAGAAAGTGGACTTAAAACAACGCGTCAGTCTTGTCCACGCTTGTCGCCATTTTCGTGGCAATTTTTCCTCTCGCTATATTTCTGGCTCTGGCACAAGAGGATGACAGCGCAATTGTTAATCCTGCATGCAAAGCTCTGATTAGCTCAGTTGTTTTTCCAACCGGGGCATCAATAAGCACAACAACAAAGATTTGTGTTGCTGAAAAAAAAATCTGAGCGAATCAGACGTCTGAAAGAAAAAAAATAAGGGTGCAAATTAGTGTGTTTGAGTAGACAGGATACATACTCTGTCCTGGATAAAACATGGCATTGGTCTGTAAGAAATGTCTTCAATCAAAATTGAAAAAAGATTGGTAATTTTTCCTGCAAACTTCAAATCAAAGCTCAGAACTTTATCTCCACATTTGTATAGGAATAACTCATCAGGCTTTGGCCGAACCATCCCAGAACAAGTTCTTCAGGCTCTGGAATTTTCCCTTTGGTGTTGGCCTGCTTCAGGAATGCTACAGTAAGTTTGGGAATTTCATAAACATGTATTTAGAGCTGAGACCGTTTCATTTGCTTTGTGAAATTGGCGACCGAGCTAAGTAGAGCTTAGGAAAGAACACATCCCAGAATAGGCCGAGGTGGGAGTGGAAAAACCACACAGGAATGGCTGCTGAGAATACGGCCAAGAGGATAGGCGCTGGGATGAAGTTAAGGGGCCTTTCGCTTTGCTGTGGGACTCGACTAAAGAGCAAAGATGGAAGGTTACAGAGCCGCTGCTGGAATGTTCTACAAGTATGCGAAGCCAGATTACAGGTTATACAGACTGTGAAGACTTAACTTTCTCATCCGTAACCACATCCTGCTGTAGTTTCTGTGTCTACCACAGACAATAATGAGAGAAAAGGAAGGTGTTTGCTCGCTGCAAGTCTCTGCTGACTTTGTTATGGGAGCATATAGAAAGCATACTTTTTAAATCAGACGGCGAAAGAGTGGAGGAAAGGGTGAAAGAGTTTGGATAGACAGACATATCTTGAGACAGTCTGCACTGCATTCAAAAAATTACATAACTTCTTCCTGACCCAGCTGTGTCACACACACCCAGTCAAACGTTGACACATGTCTATAGTTACAGTCCTCACTAAACATTAGTGCCATATTAGAAAGCATGCAGAGAATCAGCGTGCATGGGTTACATATATGCTTTTCTGTGTGTGTATTTCAGTGACATGTGTGTGTGTGTGTGGTCACCCAACCCTTTGATTTGGCGTGTGGGAGTGGCACGCCATTAGGACCCGTAGGTCGACCCATCCGCCTGATTACAGAAGGGAGTTAAGCTTAGGGTCAGGGTCTCCACCCACTGCGCCTGCTCCACATCACCCCTCAGTAACTTGAGAATCAACAATAGTCAGACAGCTTTGTGATATAAATAAAGGCTACGCCAATGCAGTGTTATTGCAGGTGCCCCTATGCCAAAAGCCTGAAGCTAATTTGTGGACTTACTCCCCTAAAATTTTGGTTACTAAAATGGAATATGAGGACTGTGAGAGCATACACACATGCGTACAGATGTGCAGGGGTTGGGAGACTTCAGGGTGACTGTCAGCATGTCATTTGCGGACACCAGCGGTTGCCACCGTGTATAGCGTACGACGACAGAGACGCACCGCGAAACTGATGACCCAGCAGAGCCGTGTTGACTCTGGTGGCTGTGCAGCAAAATGCCCAGAAGTCCAAAAATAAAAGACATACTTAGTGGAACAAGAAAAATAAAGAGCTTAATCATTTCCATTGCTTCTGTTAAAGAAGGATGAAACAGGAGCGGATTGTATAATTTATGAGAAAATCATCCATATGAATGCCATATGAATGTTTTAAAAATGGTTACAGGCTGTAGTTGATAGAGATGCAAGATGACAACCTATATTATTTATAACTAACACACTTTGAAGCATTGAACTAATTTGGATAAAATCTTGCATGTTTTGTCAGATAACAGTTTATCGGTTGTGTATTTCAACACCAGTGCATTTTAAAATTTATGTTGACAAGAACAGATTTGCCCTCCGACGGATCCTCGGTGAAAGACTGTACTCCTCCCAATTAAAGGGCCTCGAAAGGGTCCTAGATTGTTATTTTTCCTCACTTTTCACTTCTCACACTCGAACTACCATCAATAGATTTCACACTTGGCAAAGTCACTTTATCTTCAGGACACCGGCTGAGTCATTTGAAAGTTTGAAGAGGTGGTCGATGAGGCTGAATGAAGCCAAGCAAAGTGTGTAAAATCAAGTGAGGCAGTCTGAGCATGCAAAGTAACCACATGAGGAGTGGCGGAGTATCACCTGCCTGAAAACCCAAAGGTTTCCTGAATTTAGAGTTTAAGAAAAAAAAAAAAGAGGATTTCAATCACTCCCAGAATTTCTCAGCTCGGAGCAGGAGCTGCTTCCCGGGTGCATGCAACAGGGTGTTTTTGCAGCGTAATCAATTTAATTTAGGTGAGTGAAGCACATTGAGTTTTGCTCTCGGGGCCACTGTGACTTTTCTCTGCACTGGTTCCTGCACAAAAACAAGTATCAATCTTGACCTCGTGAGACCTCACTCTATCTGGCAGGCTGTCACAGAGCCTACGACCGCTGACCGCCTCTGAAAATCAGGTGGCTTTGAAATGAAGAAATGAGCCGTGAAGCAGAAAATTGGGCAAACAGTTGAAACCCTATTAGATGTCTGACGCCACACGGTCAAAGCAGGAGAAGTGATCGCTCATCAGCCAGTGAGGCAGTGATGCGGATGCTCTTTCTTCAAAATCCTGTGGGTTGCAAATGTTTATATTTCCACAGAATCACATGTCAGAAACAGAAGATATTACTGCTCTGTCAGTTCATTCTGGACGAGTCGCTTCCCCTTCAGAGGGCAGTGCTGGTGCGGTTTGTACGTACCTCGTCTCGGCTTGTGGACATGTGGGCACGACACCAGCTGTCTCTCTAGCCTGTCCTTATGGATAAAGAGCCTGCCGGTGGCCATTTTGACTGACCAGTGATTTTTCCCATACACCCCTATAAAAGAAGTCAAATGGAGGGGACCTTTAAAGTCTTACTTTTAGATTGATGAAGAAAATTGAATAATAAACAACAATATCCACCGGGGCGGAAAAAAAAACATATGTTGATGAAGACACTTAAGAAAGAGGGTTAAAATATATTTCTGTGTGTGATAGCATTCATTTCAAACCATGTGTGTTGAATGGCCAACATATGGTACGTTGTGGAAAAAACTGCACATTATCTTGTCAGAAACGCTCACAAAGAAAGATTAAAAAAAAGACATGTTTTGAGTCAAGTAAACGCAAAAGTAATTTGTGAATATGTTAAGATGTAAATAACAGTAGACCCTTGAACACCAACAACAACAGCAGCGGCAGCCGCAGTAAAACTCAGCAGCCAACTCATTAAAACCGACCACAACTGGGCAACTGCTCGGCCTCTGTCGCTTTGCACCAGCTCTTAATTCGCAAAACACACGCCAGATGTGGAAGTGCACTGTGCGTAAATGGCTGGGCTCCGCTGCTACGCACAATCGCCGATGGTGACATCTGTGCCATACACAAGTGGAGCTGGAATGAAAAACTCATGGTTTTGGAGAGTAAATTGAGAAGTTGGCCCCGTTGCGAGATTTTGCACAATTAGCAGCAGCAAGATGTTCTCTCTCTTTAAGTGTGCATTATTATGTCTGCTGTTTTGCTCTTTGGACAAATAACAAATGGCTGTCCAATTAGCTTTGATTCAGTGTGACCTAAAAACATACAGTAAATTCATCTTTCTCAACAGAATAACTATGAAATTGGAGTTTGTCACTTTTTTGTTCATGCATTCATATCGAGTATAAATCTTACGTTAATTACAACAGAATCTGGCGTTTGAATTAAAGCCAGATTTAAATACCTAACATTAAAAAAAACACACTTATTTTGTTGTTCATGCCAGTGTTTTTCTCACACTATCTTGACTGGGAGCTTTTACTGTAATAGTCTTTAAATTGGCTCTGCAGCTGAGGGCTCTGCCTGACTGAAAGAAGCTAGAAAAACACAGTGCTTTAATTGTTTGTTTACAATACAGCTCCCCTGGTCCGGAGCCTCAACCAAACCAAATCACTTTCTGAAAGAATCCATCTTTTTTTTTTTTTTTTGCAGCACGAGTTTGTTTCTGACTCTGAAACGTATCTCTACTTTTCCCATTTACGTATCAACCTTTCTCGTCACCAGTCCCCCACAAAAACTCCCGCATGTGTTCGGATCTAACCCTCAGCGAGAAATAGAAAGAACTGGAGGGACAAAAAAGGATTACAATGTGTTATTACAACTCCTTTAATCACGGTAATGTGGACTGAAAACAGACAGCAGCCCTGTTGTAGGAGCTCTAAACAATCTACACCCCTGTTTCGGGACTCGGGACCGTGATGCTGCTGAGTCACAAACGAGGCATGCTACAGATAAATCTGGAAAAAAAACACAAAGAGTTGGGTGCACACTCATGCCTGGCTGCACAATCATCACCAAAACCAGACATTTTAGATTGCTGGTGAACCAAATCTTAACATGCATTTTGTATTTTTGCAGGCCTGTCATGATGTTAACCAGAAAAGGTTCTTTTTCAACCTCCACTGTTAAACTAAAAAGTAGCCATTATGTGCCATTATGAGGGTGAGAAACCCCGGCTGTTGCATGCCAAAAATCTTTGCTTTATAAGTTGAAATGTTCCACACAAACACAAAAAAAAAAAAGGTTCACGAGCCTTAAACCTGCAGGATTTCTTCCCATTGTGGGTGATTTCACACTGAGCTATCTGCTTGTTTTAGGTTTCATGCTCGGATGTGCATGTAGCCACTGAAAAAGCCCTGGAATCTGGAGGACCTGCAATGTGCTCTATCACAGTTGCACAGAGCGAGCGAGCTTTAACCCCGCAGCCGAGGACACACATCTGTGAGGAGGCTGAATGAGGCTGCAAAACTAGTGAATCAGAATTTAAAGGGACAGTTCTGGGAAATACACCGCCACATGCCATTCTCATGTCTGTGTGCTGAATATGGAGCTGGAGCCAGGGGTAACCTGCAAGCCTGGCTCTGTCCAAACTTTAAAAAGAAAGAAAAAAAAAAAAATTGGCCGACAAGAACCTCTGAAGATAATTTATGACATTTGGAGGTGCTGTTGTGCTCCTTCCTGTTTCCTGTCTTCATGCTAACCAAAACTAACTGGCTGCTGAACGCAGCTTCATATTTAGCATTTAATCATAAGAGTGGCATTGGTTTTCTCATCTAACACAGAAAGCAAATAAGCGGATTTCCAAAAACTATTCCCTTAATAAGTTACATCCTCTGTCTTCTCATGCTTCTCCTAAATCACCAGAAAAAAGCACCACACACGCCTGCAGACACATGTTCATGCACACATGCAGAACGTCTGTGGCGCGCTATGTAAATCACCTACTGCCCCGCGCCCCCCTCGAGACCCCGTCTGGGCCGTCCGGGGGTGTGGATAACGCTCTGGATGGGAAAGAGGAAAGAGGCAGAATGGGGGCAATGGACTGAAGAGGGAAGACAAAAAGTACCGAATGAAGAAGGGATCAGAAAGAAGCAGTAAATTACTGTAGAGAACACCAGAACTCCTCTGGGTTCGTCATGTGACAGAAGGAACCGATTCAGGAAAAACAGCTGCTGTAGTCTACAGCACAGTGAGGAAATGAAAAGAAAGAGTCGGGGGGGGGAGGGACAGAGAGGGGAAGAGTGAGAGACAGTGAGAGGGGAAACAGGAACAAATTTTTATCAAATCAGTTTGTGAGCCCTCTGCGGAGGTCAGCAGAGGAAGATGAATTGCACTATCTGGCAGCTAGAGCTTCCTCACTGCCCTGAAATCCCTTCAACAGAGAAAAACATAATGATTCCACCAGGAAGCAGAGATTCATGCACATACAGACATGGAGCGAGTATTGTATGTACAGTGCATCCACTGGCACACACACACACACACACACACACACAAGGACTGAAATAAATATAATACTCATTCAAATACCACCAAACTAGGTGTTCGTCCGTCTAATGATATCTAATGTGATTATTTGCGAAATGCAATGAAAATCAGGAACTCACACACAACACAAAATGATGCTTAAGGGCTGTAATGATAAAGCAATATACCGAATATTAAGTGTGATGGATTTTATTGCTTCCTGACAGGAAGCGTTGGCTCGGGAGCTCGACCAGCTGCAAGAAAGACCCTTGTCGTATGGTCGATGGCAGGAGATACACGCATTCCTCTGTTTATTGTTAGAAGCTACGACAGACTTTAATTGTAACAGTGTGTGTGTGTGTATGTGTGTGTGTGTGTACGTGTCAACCACGTGTGAGTCGAACGTCCACAAATATAAGAGCTATTGATTATGATGCCTCTCAGATCTGACATCTCATCTCTGTCTGCCTCTGCAAGCAGAAGCAGCCCTTATCAGAGTTTGCTCACCGGCGAGGACGGTGCCGCAGCCTGGCCCTGCAGAACAAACAGTCTGCATAAAGAGAGCCTGTGTGGTGCTAAGTCTCACACTGGAGCGAGGGACAGAAGAGAGGAGGAGGAGGAGGAAAAATTAAGGTTTGTGAGAGCAGATGATAAGGGACAGAAGGAGACAGAGGAGCGACGGCTCAGTGAAATGATGGAATGGAATGAGAGAGTTACAGTCCAAAAAAAGTTTGGTAGTCATAATGGCTTTTTGGATAGCCCTGTCAAAACTGAGACCATGTCATAAAATATTTCCACAGGGGGAAAAAAAAAGCGAGAGCTCCACACAACGTGTGACTGTGGTCCTCTGAAGTGTGCTACTTTTCTCAGGGGCCCCGACAATAGACCTTTACGGGACTGTTACACTGTTGTGTTCGACACAGAGAGGTGAGATTTCAGTGCAGAGATGATCCATTCCTGACAAACACCATATTACTGCAACACAGAAAGGTCACTGGCTGTCAATTAACAAGAAATTTGAGCAATGCAATGGATTCTTTAATGTCTATCTTAGTCCATCTAATTGTGTTAAGGGAAATCAAAATGATCCAGAACATTAAAATCCCACTGTTACATCCACAAAATTTGCTTGTAAAATGCATTACATCATGATTTCTTTTATCAAGAAATATGATGCTGAAATATATTCTGATGCAAAAGTTAACCTTTCCCTCTTTGACACCATTACATCATAAATGAACCCACACCGATAAGCTGGGGTATAAAAAAAACTCCTGAAAATATGAAATAACAAAGTTTTCCAGCCACAGCCTATATAACAAAAATATCATCATCATTTGCGCAACAGTTCCTATTCAAAAACCCTATTCAGTGTGGAAATAGTAAATGGAAGTCAGTCAAATAAAGTATATCTCAGCCTCTATGACAGCAAAAATAGATATGCAACATGAACAGGAGAAAAAAAAACATAAAAGAAAGTAGGAAAGCTGCCTCCACAATAAAATCCAAACATAGCTGTAGCAATGGAAATTTCATAAATAGGCACATTCACCATAAACTGACAGAAACAGTCAAATACAATCAGGCTCCAGATTCAGAAAGGTTTCTCAGTGCTGACAGGAAATCAGACCAGGAGTCAGGCCAACAGAAGTCGAAGATACATCGTGCACAGATGCCAGGGAGTTTTCCACGAGTGTTCAATAGCTGATTTATTCAAATGAGATAATTGCTTCACTTTAATTCTCCTAATACATCATCATTATAATCATATTTGGATAATATTTTTCTTACCTAATTACTACTTTGGAAGAATTAAACTCTTCCAAACCATGACTCTCCCTCTCCACCTTGGACTGTTTTCCATACGCAGCAGTGCTGTGCAGATGCAGTCAAGTTGCCAGTGTGTTTTTATGTGCAATCATTTATAATGTGTATTCAGAAAAGCATTGAAAATATCCGTATGTGGATGTAAATAATGCTTCTAGGATCGATACTCTGCACCTATGTGACCTGTGTCACTGAGCACGGGTGTGGTTTCACATGTGCAACCAGAGTCCGTGAAACCCCAAAACTCTCCCTAATTGCAAAATGGATGGTAGCAGAGCCTTGGCCTCCACACATGCATCATCTGTTACATAAATACTCATCTGACAGAAATTGCTGTCAGGTTCCATCTTGGTCTGCAGCGCTGGTCAGTGCCAGGTTGGACCGCTGCTGGACCAGGACGCTGCCTCGCCCTTGTTTTGTGCTCAGCTCTTTCAGGATGTGCGTGCGTGTGCGATACGTGACAGACGGCGTGAAAAAAAAGAAATGTCAGCGAGTCAGATGTGCACACGTGTGGTTTGACTGCATGTACTGGGTGAATGTTTGTGTGTGCAAGGGAGGAAAAACAATGACAGAAAGGTTTGCATTTGCGGGTGCAGATGTAAGAAAAAGAAGTGTGTGTGTGTGTGTGTGTGTGTGTGCAAAAGTGTGCAAAAGTGTGCAAGGACATTTTACTGTGCCTGTTACCAGAAGCCACAGGATGTGCGTCTGCAGCAGACCACCTTGCACCCCATGACATCATCACAGTGCCTCCTGTAACACCACACACACGCACACACACACACACACACACTTCCTTACACAGTATTTTTTCCCTGCCCTCATCAGGTGCCAAATAAAGTGCATTTGCCATGTGTTGTGCACATGTTGGTGACGGTGATCTGCCCCAGCGAAGGAGAGCTTTAACAAACTTTTGGAGTAAGAGTTGAGGTATCATGTATTGCGCTTGCATAATCAAAAACATGTTTACTGACTACACTACAAAGCACCCTGAGCGAAATAAAAATGTTTTATTTAACTGAAGCGAGCAATCTCAATGGAGTGACAATGTTTGAGCAATTTGGTGATAATGCAGTGACAGGCGTTTGGCACGTCGCTGGAACACAGTGGCCAGAAAGAGAGCAAAGAGCAACAACCGAGCAATAAACAACAGATGGCAGCTCACACTTCCAAGAACAGCAAAGAAGTATTTATGGATGAAGCCTTAGAAAACAGGCGACATACTGCAGTAACAATCAGGGCATTTTAAAATCAATCCAGCGCAATTGTTAATCAAATTTAAAGGCACAATCCGAACAATAGTGATTGCGTCCAAAACAACAACAAGACAAGTGGGAATGAAAGAGCTTTGTTTTTGGAACCAGATGTAACGTTAGATTTGAAGTGGCTCGACTGAGCAAAGTAGCACGTCGAGTTAAATTAATGTGGATTACGGTTCACTCGTGGCCAGGGTGCACAACAGTCAAAGGCTGTATATTATATCTGCAAAAACCCTAGACGCCATTATTATGTAGGTGTTTGACACAAAGCATATAATAAGGCAGCTTACCAAGGCTACATTCACCGAAGTTCGGTCAAGTGATTCATACAATCTGTGGCACGATCTGACTGGTGATATAACAGTGGAGAGAAGCGTGAACTATGATCTAATGTTGAGAAACAGAGGAAGTTGTATACTATTTTTGTCAGATCTGTTGAACTGCAAGTTGTGAGGAGCTTTTGCAAACGCCAGAGAATTCTGATTTTAAGCTTTTTTTAAGACTAGTATCTGAAGCTGGTGGAATCGCACAGAAGACAAAGTAATCTTTGTCCGATTGCTGATGAAAATAGAAGAAGAAAATACTTGCACAAAGGCTTTTATCGAAAAAAAATTGCCTCATTTTCACTGAGACTATGTCATTTGTTTTCACACAACACATGCACAGTCAGCTTCTGAGCATGACCACAGTTTGGTCATTTCTCCCTCGCCCACTCCTGTGCTTTTTTGTCCGGCACCCAAACCACAAGCTCTGAAGGAGAAGCGATGAAGAAATATACACCTATTATGGGTCATTAGGAACCTAATTTTCTTCATAAAGTGGGTTTCCTTGCAGCACCACCGGAGTGCCAAGTGTAGCCCTTCTCTGATTTTGGTTTCAGAGGGTTGAAGGTGTTAAGTCTCCCTCTGCCTCTGCTGTGTTAAGGCAGGGTTACATAGCACATCGCATCTTGGTTAGAGGCAGCACACTGCAACTCTGTACTGTACTCGCCCGACAGGCACCCTGCTGAGCACACTCTCTCTCACTCTCCCACACACACATAACTACTGTACACATGCACGCAAGGCAGAGGCAAACAAACACGGCATCCACACGCCGACGCTGTTGACTCATGCTAATACGGGCCGCTGGAGCTCGGCGGTGTTAAGGTGAGGGAAACTCTCTCACCCTTGACTGGCCTCTCGGAAAACGTGGGCACGGCTTCAAATTCAGGGACAAACACTGGCTCACAGAGAGATCGGCGGCGAGAAATAACTA
The DNA here is from genome assembly GCA_025331565.1 of Holacanthus passer. Classification (NCBI taxonomy): domain Eukaryota; kingdom Metazoa; phylum Chordata; class Actinopteri; family Pomacanthidae; genus Holacanthus; species Holacanthus passer. Next base: position 4,676,990 of record JAFREQ010000034.1, read on the forward strand.
GCTTTCGTTCATAAACACTATCTGACGGGCAGCTCATTGTCTTTTGAGGGCAAGCTGTGATGATTAACTCTCAATCGCGGTCGGGCAGTCTGGCTTTGAATGGAGAGCATTCATTCATGTTCTGTGGCTGGCATGCATTAATATGGTTTTTGCATCTTTTTCCAAAAAAGAAAGGCGTGAAAAATGAACAGTGTAGTCTCCTGAATATCGGTGTAGACAGCAAAAACTACAGCAGAAAAACAAATTTCAGAATGAAACCTAAACTGCAACCACACCCTATTTTAAACTTTTAACATTGGTTGAGTAAGAGCTGGATGCAAGTTACATTCAAAGCCTCAAAATGCTGCTGACATTCAAGAGACGTCAGCACTGAACCACACGACAGCACACTGCTCATGCATTTGTCCGACTGTATTTGTGGTCACTCGTGGTCATTTTTATCCATATGCTGCAGCTCACAGTTCACAAACACAGACAGTCAGAACTGGCCTGTAATCAATGTGTCACGTCGCTTTTATCTCCTATAAATATACAAGCAGGAATCTGTCTCGGTCGTTAAGACTGGTCTGGGAGATGACATTGTCAGAGGGATTAAAGGAAAAGGAAGAGACAAATATAAAGAGACGAGATAAAGGGAGTCAGAAAGTAAAGGACATCTGGCTAATGAGAAAGCAATGCATGGGAAGACGGACGACTCTTCCACCTGTTTCCCTAACAAGCGTTTAATAATCCAGAGCCGAGAAGCAGAACACACAAACTCCTCGAAAGCCTGGTTCCAGTGGTGTGGCTTTCCATCTCTGTGGGGCAGCGCAGCCGGGAAAGCTGGGAGTCGTTTTGTGGGAAGAGTAACCCACATGGGCCCAGTTTGTGCTGGTCCCTCAACCCCTTTATTTAGACCAACCCACGAGGATCCTTTACTCTTATAAATAGACAGGCAGTAACTTGTGTACCACAGCCTATTTTAACATATGTTAGTGACACATATGTGACTGGGAGATGAGTGTCCCTCCATTAATGAAAGCTTGGCACGGGAAGTTTACTTCTGCTGCTACTGGGAAGAGTCAGAGTAACTTTACTCAATTATAATTATAAGATATTTGCAATTTACTTGTGTATTTCCATTTTAAATTATATTATGAAAATCCTCTGCCACCTTTCAGAGGTCAAAATTGTACTTTTTTCTGTACAACATTTATTTAACAGTTTATTATTGGTATTTATTTTACTTACCAAACACTTTACTTAGAAAAATCAGTCTATAAATTATGAGAAATAGTTAGAGATTAAAAGAAAAAAAAGCCAATAAAGTAGTTAAAAGGGCAGCTCCACCTTAAAACTCTCACGAAAGAAGCTTACTTTTGGCATTAAAGTGCATTTTGCATATAATAATTAACTTGTAGTGGAGTATTTTTGCATTGTCTTATGTTGAGTTCAATAAGTTAAGGAAAAGTGAAAGTATATTTGAAACTTTTTTTCTCCTTATACGTTAATGATTTGACTGTTAGTCGATCGGTTCTTTAACCGACCTTTAATTCGTTGTTCTGTGAAGTAAATTTTAACTTGTGTAAAATTAAGAATGGCTCACTTTCTCATTATCACGTCCACTTGCTGCCATGTACTTGCAATGAATTACGGCCACTGTCGTCCACTGCGATTTCAGCGCTGGATTCTTATGTTTAACTACACAAACAGGAAACGCCAGGCGTATAATTCCAACATTGTGCATCATAACAGCCGAAAGAAAACAAAATGTGCTTGTTCCTGATGTTTTTTCCCTCAATGTTTTGTATGTTTAAGCTCACTGAGCTGCCATCAGTGAGTGCAGGCTCCAGCCAAGCGTGGCCTTGAAGATCCAGCCTCTCTTTAATTTAGCAATGCGGCCTAGGCTTTGCTAGCTAGTGGTCAGCGGTTCGCTTCAGCCCTCCAGAAACACCTCATTAGAACAGAGCGGCTAATTATAGACGTGCCGACACCGAGCTGAGCTGCTTCAGCCACGATGCAACAACAACAACCTGTTAGGAAACATGGGAGAAAGAGAGAGAAAAGCTGTTAAGGTCACCTTCAAAGTCAAGGGCTGACGTTCAAAGACGCTTGGACAAAGATGGAGGATGATGGCTTCTAAATTTGTGGTCGGCTGCCTTTAAGAATTTTTTGGAGAGACTACGAAGACATGGTTAAAAAGGACAAAGAAAATTAAAAATAAACACTGGCTGATGGAAATAGACAGTACTGTTTACTGATAATCCCCAAAGTCTGTGATCTCTATATTACAAGTCTTTCTTCTTTGACTACATTTTCAGACTGTTTTCATCTATGTGTTCCCTAAAGCAAGTTTCATGAATCAACATAAACAAGGGCTCCGTTTTTTTCTCTCAGACAGTGAAACAACAGCCATTTACACCGAGAGATTATATAAATCTGTCAAACATGTCTTGCCGTCATAATTTACAGTAAGTTTTACTAGACTGCAATCAGTGCACGTAGTGTTCATACTAAATGAAGTTGTACTATAGAAGTGTAAGACACAAATATAGAATGTGCACAACGTGGTGATACTTGCTCACACTTCGGTCGGCAAGCTCTCTCTCTCTCTCTCTCTCTCTCTCTCTCCCAAATGAAACATGCACAAACAGTGACACATGCACATGAATGGGCACGCGAATGGGTGGAGGAAGATCCAGGAGAGCTCAGAGAGACAGTGGTTTTGAAATCCTGCGGTTGAGTATGTAATGGAACTGCATGTAGTGATTAGAGATGCAAACGTTCCAGCTGGCAATGCCGCGCAGCCGACGCACCCAGTGGCATGGCTGTCTGCGTCTGTGTGTGCGTGTGTGTGTGTGTGTGTGTGTGTGTGTGTGTGTGTGTGTGTTGTACACGTCCACTGCAGTGCGCAGGACGACACAGAGGCTGCATCTGTTCGTTCAGAGTTTGCTGTCCAGGAAAGAATTTAAGTGGTAGTGTTTTTTTTTTCTGGGTTTTTTTTGCAAGACTTGCAGGAGATGAAACAGGAGGAGGAGAAGAAAAGAATACAGCGTGGTGAGAGCAGAGATACACAGCAGGAAGATGTAGAGGGAGACAGTGGCGAAGGAACAGATGGGAATGGAAAAAGGGAAGGAGACGGAGGGGAGAGAAGAGGGAGGCTGGGTGAATGGCGGAGAGAGTGCGGCCATTCTCGGGGTGAGAACTTGTGGCGTTGCATTAGAGCAGCTTTTGGGAGATTGATGGACGGATTTACAGGACGGGCAGGTCCAAGTGGCACAAATTCAGGCCAGACTGGTGCAGCAGGAAGGTGCTGCTGGGCCAAGAGGCAGGCAAGTTGTTCTGGGCCAGACCAGTGGAAACACTACACAACCAGGATCTGGGCCAGTGGACCAGGCCAGACAACTGATGGCTTTTCAAGGTGTGTAGCAGGACTGTGTGTTTAAGAATCACCTACATACTATAGAGTTAGCCATTTAACCTGAAGCTGGGTTTATCTGAGGTCCTTACATAACCTTTGACCTCTTGTTAAAGTTGGAAGAGATACTAGTGCATTATGGTGGGCTGCATTCCTCAACCTTTCCGGTTGGTTGCAGAGGAACTAAGGTGAAGCCTTTAAATTTCAGTCGCCCACTCTCTCTTTCAAACGCTCACGTCAAACACAACCATCACTCTGCTACCATGTAATTAACACCCCTAACCACGCCTGCTGACTCCTCTGCTGAACCAATCCCCTGCCGAGAATAAGGACTCAACCTCAGTCTTGACCATGGACAGGAAAAAGAACAAGTTCTTGGAAGTCGGGCGCTTGTTTGTGTGTCTTTGGATAAAGTCTTTGTTAACTTTGGACTGTGTTGCCCTCACTCAAGATGTTTCTACAAAACATCTGGTAAAATGTGGTTTCTCCGATAGACCAGAACATTTGTACAGGGTTACGGTTGCAGCTCAGAACTGCAGTGCTACAGTACGTCTTGGCTGCGGCTTCAGCAATTGAAGGATCTGGGGAGGGGAAAACATATGGATATTGAAAAAAAAAGGATATTGAAGAGTTTATAAGTGTGACAGGTGATGGCAGGATGTGGATTTTAGCACTAACCCTCACTTTTTTTTTTGGGCGGGTACGATGTGCCGATGTGCTGTCTTCACATGAGAGACAGGTGTTGAGGGAGAAGTGTGTGAGCGTAAAAGAAAAGAAAGACAGAGAGAAAGAAGCGGTGGGAGACAAAGGTGGGTTTCAGGGAGGGAGAGCACATTTTGAGACAGAGGTGCGAGATTTGGCCGAGGTTTGCTTTCCACGGGGGACGACCACATTCCATCGGAACATTTCAAAAATGCTTTTCAGGCCGTCCTCAAAGCGTCCGCCCCCCTTCTTTTGCCATCAGTGCATTAATCTGTCTCAGCGCAGACAAGATGAAATTTCTTTATCCTCTAAGGATAGTTACTGTCCACCTGCTGCAAGCAAGCACCGGAAAAGCCTCTACTGATGAAAGCATTAAAGGGTGGACTCATTATATTTTGTTTTTTTGAAGTTTTTATATCTTTCTGTAGTATCCTTATGTAGTCAAGTCTGAAAAGTTAAGCATCACAAACCCTCCTAAAAACCTTTCCCCACACGACCTGACGTAGTTTCTGCATTAAGACATTGCTACATATAAACCTGAGTTTGAGGGAGGGGAGGGCAACAGCTCTGTAACCTACGTCACTGCTTTTTGGAAATGGACAAGTGGGAGTTTCTATTTGAAAAACCTGGACGCAGACGGAGTCGCTCTGTAAGACGTTTTGCGATATGGAATGCTGTGCAAAGTGCCATGGGGATTTAAAAGAGTTTTCTCAATCGTAAAGTTTGTAAAAGAGCAGGAAAAAGTCATTAATCTATATCAGATTTGACTGTACAGGCTCTTTAAAGTGGAGATTATGGATTGCATTGTGGAATATTAGCAGCAGAGTACACAGCAGACTCACATCCAAACCCTGTCTCTCAGCAAGTGGTAAGATTATAATAATAACTAGAAGTCAGATGTATCCATCTTAAAAGGTGAAAGTTTTGAAGTAACTGATGCAACAGCCTGAAGTCGGCAGGTACTACTTCAGGCTGTTGTCTCCGTCAGAGTTATGACTTTCTGAGTGACAGGCAGAAATAAAGACCTGTTGCATAAGGCTTTGTTTGGACAGGGGGTTGGGAGGGGTTAGCCGACATCTTCCTAGCTTTCTTCTTTATTTAGCTTGGCCTTCAGATATGTGGAGTGGCTGTGTAAAAACTGTCTTTCTCTAAACAAAAATAAATGCATTCTTTCAAGCCTGTGTGAAGAGGTTTTCTTGTAAAATCCCTGAAGTTGGAGGGTAAAGCACAGTCGAGGTCTCAGACTAAACTAAGGAAAATGTTGCAGCGCAGCGAAATAAAAATGGAATGTATAAAGTCATTTCTCGCAGCAGTTGCGTATTATCAATGAAACAATTCAATCTTTTATGTGAGCTGAGCAGCAGCTGAGAGAGCATGAATGTGAGTGTTTGTGTGTGTTTTCCCACTCTTCCAGTATTCCTGACTGCATGGAAACATAGTTTTATCACTATGTAATGGACTTTTACTTAATCTGAGTCCAGTTATGTTTCATTAGAGACTAACTAGTGAGCTTTTAACTGTGTGTACTGTATTTGCATGAGTCGCACACAAATACATGGAAGCAAAATCGCACAAATTAACGTGGGCTTTCAATTTACAGGTCTGCAGCTTTTGGAGTCAGCAGGTCTGTGCAGAACAGATGAAAGACCCCCATAATCATAAAAGCTGAAGGCTATAGAAAATGATAATCTGTGCTTTAATATCGTTTCACAAAAAGGCAACCTCTGATGTCCTTTGAGAAACCCACACCTCACGTTGCCCCCAGGCCTCAGTCGTGGTGTCTGGCGAAACAACATTTAGCAACGGTTGGAATTATCTGTGCAACCTGTTGGCTTCTACGACTGAAGAGCTTTAATGAATAAATATTGCAGAACAGCTTATTCACTGACTGCATCTATACAAGTTACAACAAATGCACAATCAATGGTAATGCAATCATGTCACTGGGACATTTCTGGACTGGGTGAAAAAGGATTGCTGGACAACACATAACAAGGTCTAATGGACAGTGCAGTCAATAGATTGTGGTCATCTTGGCTCACAGCAGCAACTGTGTGAAAGCCGACTCAAACATTGATCAATTTTCATTTTTGGGGGGAGTGCAAGCGCTATAAAAACATTGGCATATTTTCAACTTTAAAGTTGATATGGCACACTTGCCTATTATCAGACACGGACCATTAATTTAGAGTCATGTTTCTAGTCACTTGGTGAATAGACGACCAATTTTCACACTTCTTTTAGCCTTGTTTGGGTCTCCACCACCTCCTGAGGGTAATATCTTGCTCCAGTGTTCATCGGATAGTCCCTAACGTTGTATGGCTGCCTACTGCGTCTTAAAAAGATGCCGATGAGAGTGATGAGAGTGAACCAAATCGGTAAAGCTGTGGGCCAGAAAACCAGAACAGTGACTTCAAAGACGTTCGATGCTCTGTAGAACTGAGTTGAACTGCACAACCCGGCGATACCAATTCTGTGCGGGTTCCTTTTCACATGAATATAGACATGTGATCCATCGTTACTATAAAAATAAATATTCATTGTGGTTGCTTTAAAGAGTTCTGATATCCTCTGATACATAAAATTTTGCAAATAGCCTCACTTTCGAGAAAACAGCAACAAAAACTGGTTTTCTCATTGGACTAAGTTGAACCTAGGCTATATAAAACTTTAAAGCACAAGGCAACACAATTCCCCTAACCAGCACATGGTGGTTTTAACAACATGGGCTGGGCATTGCCACTCTATCTGCCCTGCTGTATATTTAAGGCTGCTATTTTAAACCTCTATATATTTTTTCATTTCCATAAAGCCAGGCTAACAGACAGAGCTGCGGTGAACTCACTCAGAATAAAGATAGGCAGAGTTCCTTGAACAAGGTATGTCACTGACCACCGGGCAACATATTTCCTCTTAACAAGTCCCATAACGGCCAATTACTTGGCTTTGGGCAACATGTTTGCCCCCCCGGACCCTGAGGAGAAAGTCAGGATCCAGTTGTTGAATCAAATTGGAAAATAATTGCTTGACTTCAGTGACCACACAAACCTGCTGTTTGATGACAAACGTATATGTGGCTGATGAATGGAAACGAGGGCTCGACATGTTGGGTGTTCTGTGGCAATAAACAGAGGAATGCGGAGTGCTTCAACACTTGCCAAAGTAAGCAAAGAAACTTCCTAAATAGGCTAACAACACCAGGGCACTGAGATATGAGGAAGGGCAGAGCTGATCCAAAAATCAACAGCACTCACAAAGCAAACTGCAATTACTCCCTTTCTAATTCTGTCATGAAAGGACCTGGATTAAGATTAGAGGTCTCGTCCCTCTGGATGAACAGGCTGGCACAGCGGGCCGTTCGGCTTACATGTTGTAAGCGCACACCTAATTTTCTCACAGGGCCTCTATTTATCTTGGCACCCATCTCTTAAATTATGGGATATAGGCAGTTGTCTTCTTACAAGCGCCAGCCAGAGTACCACCCAGCGGCTGTGGGCCCTGAGCCACCCACCCATTCACGCGCCGCCACAAGAGTGAACATAAAAGTCGCCACAACCAGTGATCATCAGTGTCTTGGCAGCCCCTTAAAAACAGAAGAGTTCCTAAAACACCCCCTCCTGAGCTGACGTATAAGGTTGTCTTGGCTAGGGAGTAAAAAAAGATAGACTCAAGCTCAGGGCTGTGTGCAGCATAACTCACTTTTACATCATAAAGTTGGGCTATAAAAGCTTTTAAAGGAATAGTTCGCCATTTTGGGAAATATACTTTTTGCTTGCCAAAACTTAAGGAGATTGATATCGCACTCATGTCTTTGCATTTAATGGATAATTTGGAAAAGACACTTATTTGCTTTTGGAGGAGTTAAGATAAGAAGACCAGTGCAAAAAAAATATTTTACATTTTACAGAGGTTTATGTGTGAGAGTCAGGTAGATTAGTTTAGCAAAAAGAAACATCTGGTCTGACTCTACAGTTAAAAATACGGCAACAAGTACATTCAAATATTAAACAAGAAGTAGGTTCACACAATTGAGAATACATTTGCAAAAGAAATGCACATTCATATTGAGAATGCAACTATTTCATCAGGCAGTTTTTTTTGGCAGGTAAACAAATGAGATACAAATACAACAGTGTACAATAACTAGAGCTGGCCAATTGATTGGATTTTATTTGGCTTCCAACAAATATGGAGACAAGATAATCAAGATAAAATGATGCTCTCATTTTGTTCTGTGACAAATCCAGCTATTAAAAAGTTGTTTTTTTTAAAGTTCAATAAATGTGTGATGTTTCAAAAGTCAATGAGTTCTCTTGTTAAATAATCGTGATCTCAATGTTGACCAAGATAATCCTGATTATGATTTTTGAGCAACCTGAACAGAAAAACAACTCAAATTTTTTAAATGTTATTTAAAAGTGAATGATGTGTGGTGTATTTAACTGAACACCTCCCACGTTATGTAGAACATGAGCCTCTATGGCCACTATGTATATCTCTTTGATCAATCCATTGCAGTCATGTGCTAAAAGCAGAGGCAACATACATACTCAGCACTCGAGTCAAGTCACAAACCATTGCCCACAAACTTATCTGGGATTTCTCTTGGGTCATAACCATCATTGCTCAGCAAGCCTTGAACAGCAGTTGCAGTTTAACAGCGTTGGCGCGTTGGTAATTTTTTTTCCATCTGCTCTCTTTTTCGTGTGGTGAAAACAAATGCTCTAATGGAGGATAATTAGCCTGTGTTGTTTTAGTGTTTGCCCGTCTCTCTGGAGAGGCCAGTAGCAGCCTCTCAGCCATGGCGATGCTAATTGGTAATGCTAATTGCTTCTATTATGTAATCACGGGGGTCAAGATGATGCTATTTTTCTAACGATTTCATACTGGAACAACCCAGATTAAAAAAAAGAATGAATCATTTATCATAACTAATAAAAAGAAAATGTGCAAATCCAATCGCCGAACCGAGTGCTTATGACAATCATAAAATATTAATCTAATTTCTTTGCTTTTGTTTTGTTCTGAATCCTCCAATTAAAAATCAAAGCTCCGCGACTCTTTCTATGGTTTCCATTAAAGCAAAACCTATTATCCCTTTATTGACCCCTAAACCCAATTAACAAGCTGGCATGCACGTTAGAAAGCAGGTAAATAAACAGAGCGCGGCTGGCCTCCGCTCAGCAGGGAGGGCAGCTTGTTTTACCAACCCACAGGGAATTACAAGCCGTCTGATTGTTTTGGCATTTGGGCTGGATGTGACGCTGGTTCGGAGTTGTTTTGGGGTCTGTCGGAGGTAGTGCTTAGCTTTCCTTGACACTTCCTCGAGGACAAACATACTGTAGGTGGAGGGAAGAGGAAGTAGGTCAAGTCGTCCGGCCTCCACCTCCTAATGAACCGTGTCGGCTGGAGGTGTCGGATGGATGAAAATATTATTCCATCTTCAGCCTCTAAACATGAGATTATATGGAGCAGCCACCTTTAGTATTAAACATAAATATGTGTTTGTGCTTAGGTTCTGCTCAAAATGAAAAGGAGTAAAGGAATAAATGGGCAGTGTAAGTATTTTTCCACATGACCAGCTTCACCCCTGAGTCAGACTGGTACGCACCTGGCAACCCTGTTAATCATCAATGAATGACAGCTGATTCTGGCCTGATTCCCATTTTACGTGACACTTTGCTAGACTGCGTGGACTCTGTCACTTCGGTCCAATTAAGAGTCAGTGCACTAAATTTGTCAGTTTGAAGAACAGAATATGACTGGATGAAATACAGACCTTGTTTTTTAATATCCTTTCACAGGAAGCGGGGCGTACTGGTGTGAATGGAGTGGCGAGTTTGCTCCAAAAGTCACACTTACATGTCTGGCTCGCTCAACAAAGCTCTTTTGCATATGTGAGGTTTGTGTGTCAGCTTCCTCACTACACTATATGTGTCTGTGCGCACAAATATTAAACACGTACATGCGACTAAATGTGCTTGTGTTTCAATCACATTTAAGCAAATGAGGGCAACAGGTCAGGCTCGAAGTAAATGGAACAGGCTTGTGATGTAAAGGTCTGTGGTTCAAAAGGCTGAGCAAACACAGACAAAGTGAATGAGCAGCATTCTCTCATGATTAATATTGTGATTTTGCCCTTAAGCAAGGCATTTAACCCCAGGACTGTGCAGATACATGTTTATAAGGATATCAAAAAGATGATAGACTGCAGTCATGTGAGATATTGTAGATCATTTTCTCTTGCTTAAAGTGAACTTACTCTCTCTGTGTTGGGACTACAATCAACCTCTGTATATCTACGCTGATTTCAAAAGAAGCTGGCAGTTACCGGATGTTACCTGGCAGCAACATCTGTCGGGTGATCCCATCGGGTGGACCGCTCTACATGCAAATAAACACGTACATCTTTTCCATTTGCAAAGATGTTATACTGACTCTTCGGCTCATACGGGAAATCAGGAAGTGTGTTTGCCACTTTGCCTGTTGATGTGGCTTCTTCTCATTGTTTAATGCTGCATGAGTACGTATGTCCATTTACACAGAGGACGTCAGTTGACCGGTCCTTCAGTGAGGCTCAGACACATCCATGTACACACAGCTAAGAGAGTATGGCTATACCAAATCACCTCCACATGTGGTCAAAGTGATTGGATGTCAATGCATCCTCAATGGGTCTTGCATCCTGTTCACTACTCATCAGATCACCCAAGACCCATGTTAATGCCAGATGTATTCTAATTAGCAAAGTGCAACACTCACTGTATGATTATATCATCTGTATGTTTGTGTCAGGTACAACAGTAGTGAATAATTCTGTGTTTGGATTGTCCACATCAAGCTGGAGGTTTGCACGTCCCTTCTTGGCCTTCTCAAAGCAGGCAACCTTTCACTTTCCCTTTCCGCATCGCTTCCCTCTCCATCTTCTCCCTCTTATTCTGTATATTCTGTACCTGTAGGGTTTATTTGTAGCACCACTTCGACCAAGTGGTTACAAGCCAAACAAAACTCGATTTGAATTCACTTAAACAGTTTGCTTTCACCCACTTCCTGGCAAGCGTTGCTGCAAATAAGACAGAAACTGGAGGGAGAGAACATTACCTTGAAGCTTCTTCTGCGTCCGCACATACCTGTCTAATCCCCAACACCGCCGTGCAGTCTACAAGTCCAACACTTTACCGTCCGCTTTCTGGCAAGTTCAATTTATGAGTGTTTTAAGGTTACAGAGTTCTTTTGAGAAGCAGAGCGATGTTTAGTGAGTGACTGACAGCTGCACCGAGTTCGTTCAACATTTATGATTTATGGGAAGGGGGATAGGGAACTGTAACAAGGCACGGACACAAAGGAAAACCTGTGTACTTATGAGTGAAAGTACAATACATTTTTTCACATGTCGAAGGATTCGGTGCACCATGTATGCTGGCTAATCCCGAAGGATCCCTCTCAGTAACTGGAAGATTAAAGAGAGCGGAGAAAAATTCTAGATCTTTCTGTCTGTTTCGCTCTCTCCGCTCCGAGGAGCTACAGTACAATATCAAAGAGCGGCAAAACTCATTTTTATATCATTCACATTCCCTGAAATCACGACAATACTGAGAGTCAACTAGTATTTGAAATGTCACTGCGGAGATATATGTGCAGTATGTGTGAATAGAAAGAGCCAAACACAGGCTTCAATCTCTGGCAGGTTCCAGTCTTTGCTAAAGCCTTTCATATTTTCTCTCATATTTCTGTCAACCAGAACTGGAGACGTTCGCTGTAATAAAAAAAAGATTCCAAAACTGACTTCTAATCACAGTTAATTCAATCATTCAGCACAGTTTTAGCTTCACGCCGGTGTTTCCTCTGACCTGTGAACAGTCAGGGTGGCCCACAGCGTCGAAACGAGCTGTGCACTTTTCTAATAAAAAATAGAATTTAATCATGTTTCAGTCAGAGGCCAAGTCAAACGTCTGGGGGGAAGCCACTGCTGCAGTCAGGTGTGATTGTGCATTCACACATAGACACACACACACGCATCACTCAAATGGATGCTTTTTCTCAAAGCGGCTGGATTGGTTGAGGTAACATCAATATGCATGCGAGAGAAAGAGAGTAAGAGAGTGTGTGAGAGAGCGAGTGGACGACGGGGGAACACACCGTGGCGAGCCGCCTGTCGACCCAGGTCTAAAGGTCTGCACGTTTCAGTTGCTGCAGCTATACGTTGAGTGACACCCTCAAACGCCGACCTCCCCGCCGGCCCAGACAAAACAGGGTCTGTTCCCTCCACGCTGCGTCCGACCGAGAGAAACACACACACCTAACACACACACACACACTCCAGCAAAATCAACTGACTATTCTCTTTCCCGTACACACCCACATTCACTTACCCCACCAGGAATCCTCACCTTCATCTTGGCACAGTGCAGCCAAAAGTAACACAAGTCAGCTTAAGGTAAATAAATCAGCTAATCACTGGATGCTTATAAGAGGCTGGTCGCCTGCCCATCACACACACATACAGCACGCATACATTGGAGGCTTATTAATGCTGAATATCCTCTTTATTTTCTCATTAATTCCAGTTGGTGGGGTAAGAAGTTTCCTCCACACGGTTGGGTTGGATTTCTCAGCCGTCAAGCCGCTTCACTCGTCTTCACCCCGACAGAGAAAGCAGAGCGAAGACGGAGAGAGATGGAGAGAGAGACGGAGAGTCTGTAACTGACAGGGGCGAAGGTGATGAAGAGAGAAGCTGCAGAAGTTCTCGGCGAAAATAACTTCCCTCCAAACTTTCTTTCAAAGCACGGACCATTCTGCCACCAAATCACAAATAGAATATTCTGCACAGCAAGTTCTCCACCTTCCTTCCTCTCTCATAGATTTCTCTGTTCTCTCCTCTAAGTGCTCAAGGTTTCTTCAGAATGAGGGCATTGAGCAGACCACATCCAAAACCTATCTACTCAGATTTCATCAGAATTTTTCTGCATCCGCCGCAAAGAGTGAAACTGAAATGTTATTACTGAAACTTATCAATTACTTTAGCGCGCTGTCACATCTTTCAACTTGTGCCCGTCTGATTCGGGAACAAAGCCCCTTCTCCTTGCCCCAGCAGCATAATGAGCAGAGACGATTACTCATCCACATCTCAGCGGAGGTGCTACAGTGTGTTTGTGTCACTGTTACATAAGGACACCCCCCCCCCGAATTCGACAGGGTATGGAGGAGTTAGGGCTTGGTGAGGCTCAGGCCCTCGGGGTCTCTGTACAGAGCTGCAGTGAAAATCCTGCAGGTGGGCCCTGACACTCATTCATCTTCTAATAGAGGGATTCCTTGCTCTCATGGTCTACATACACTATATTTAAGTGCTGGTGGATTATGCTGGTTTAAATAATATATGTGTCTGTGCCTGTTGGGGTTTTGAAATCTAAGTCTGTTTGCTGATGTCCTTGTGCGCTTATCTGCGCTAATAGCACACACATCTGCTTCATCTCCATGATACAGTGTCTGAGGCCCAGCTGATAACTTAAGCTTGTGTATGTGTGTGTTTGTGTGTGTGCGTTATGGCACTTCTCAGAAGCAGAGTGGTCCTTAGTGAGAAAGTGGGTGTAGGAGACATTATAGCTGACTGTGGCGCATTAGCTTTGTGTACAATCACTCTAAAATAAAATGAACTCGCATCGACTGCTGCAATTTCTAAATCAAATTAGGCTGCGATGTCTCATCAGAGTGAATGTCGCTTCAGTGTGTGTAGTTCAAATAAAAGCTTTTAATTCGGTCTGCACAAATTTTGGGGATATTTTTTCACATGCTGCAGAAACTACACGAAGAAAATGTGTGTGTTCATGTTTTGTGACACCGGGCCCAATCAAATCAAAGTGATTTCTTGACAATATCGTGCAGCTGCAGTGTGCAGGCGTGTGTGCGTGTGTGTGTCCACAGGAAACCAATCTGACCCACGGGATTAGTGGCTGACTTGGTGAGTGACTCTCATTCTGTTCCAGATGTTTATCACGTCATAAAGGCCTCAAGCCCTCTGTGAGAAATAGGTAGGAACACAACCTCCTTTCAACACACACTCACACACACACACACACCAGCTGCAGCCCAAGTTGTTGCAGTGACTGGCATGTTGATAGGAAATCACCTCTGTGTTGAGTATTGGCAGCAAATATAAACCCCACAAGCACAAACTTCCTTTCTGGACATACATCAGTGCCAAGTCACATCTAAACAAAAACAGAATATAACAGGACAGAATATTTTGAATTGGAAGTCCAGCTCTTTGATGTGAAAACAGTTGGCCACCTCTGTCTCAGAACAAACAACCCCACATGCTTCTCACTGTATCAGTTCAAACATCAAGAAGCAGGATATAAAACACTTGGCTGTCTCAACACACCAGCACAGATCCAGCCTTGTGGACACTGTTGCGCCTTGTTCCACCGGTGCCAGCCGTGCGTAATGGGCTCTGTGCGGCTGGAGCGCACCAGCTGGCTCCATGAGAAGAGGTGCCAGTCATCACACACATGCTCTATCAGTCTGAACATAATCTCTTGTTGCCATTATTGCAATCCAACAAGTCAGAGCTGATCATCAAATGGTGCAAAGCATGGGTGCGCATTCCTCAGGTTTTGGATTTTAAACTATCCACATTTCTAAAAAAAAAAATAGGATTTTTTTAAATAAGATGTCAAAATGGTTAAAATATGTGTCAGTGCGCAGCAGCAGCGTCACATAAAACCTTTGATGGTTTGAAGATGGATGATCAGAGGACGTGAGATAAGTGGGGTCGCCCTGTGGCCTCGGGTGGATTTCACAACTTTTACGCAGCGGTGAACGAGAAGCGCCAGCCTCATTAAACCTTTTCATTTGGGATAAACTGTGCTTTAAATGTCTAATCAAAGCAGGACGTGTGGACACGCGGTGCCAACTTTGATCCAAAGTCACCTCTTGGATCATGACGCGCGCCAGACAGCCAGCGGAGGAGGACGGAAGGGAAAAGTTCTTACCCAGATACTGTCGGATGTCCAGCAGGATTTTCGGGGGTCCTCCGTTCAGCTGGTAGAAAAGGGAGCCGAAACAGAAGAAGAAGAGCGTAGCCATGCAGAAACCATAACCTCGCAAGGAGAATCGCAGCGGCACGGCCGACAGGAGGCTGTACTTTCTGTTGTTTCTCTCTCGGATGTGGTTCGGAGTCTGGTGGTTGTTGCTGTGAAGGGGACTGCTGCTGAAATTCTTCATCATCTCCTCCTCACAGAGAGCCGTGGAAAGTCACCCATCCGCCCGTGTAGAGGGAAACTTGTCGCTTTGGGGTCATTGGACGAGCCAGCGGTTTTTTGGAGACGCAGCTGTCCTCCTTTTACGCACGGCGCGTCGCTCCTGCTCGGCGCCTCTCGGTGGAGCTCGTAGGGAGGACTGCTCCTTCCTTCCGTCCTGCCAGCAGAGTTAAGGGTCCATCCTTCTGCTGCTCAGTCTTCTGGGTGTCAGATTACTGAACGTGGAAGGAGGAAAAAAAAAAACTTCCACCTCATGCGGGATTTGGGTTTGGAGAGCTGTGCGTAAAACAGCGACACCAAGCGGTCAGGGAGAGAGCGAGAGGGGGCAGAGACTGAGGAGGTCTGTGGAAAGTTTGAAGTCAGCTGTGAATTTGCAGTTTTCATTTTAGTAGGTATGAAAGAGTGGTGACCTTATCATTTAACACAGCTTTAACAATTTAATGATTTTGTAGCTCTATTATAGTTTTTTAATGATTTTAAGAAGTCACACAACCCTGATTCCAAAAAAGTTGGGAAGCTGTGTAAAACAATAAAATTTAATTAAATATCTGCTATAGTAAATGTTTTGCCAAAATGTGTTTTTTTTCTTCTCAAATTTGTCAAAAATTACTGATAAATCAGTCCAATATTCTTCAGAATGACAGCCAAATTGGACGTTTTCACAGCTCACAATTTACACCCAAGGTCAAAGTTCACTTGCAGGAAGTAGCGTGTCCTCAATATTTACATTTTACACAGCATCCCACCTTTTCGTTTTTGGCGTATACTTAATTGAAAACAGTACAAAGACGATATATTTTATGTTTGAGCTCATCAACTTCAATGGTTTTTGTAAATATCTGCTTATTCTGAATTTGATGGCAGCAACGTGTTTCAAACAAGTTGGGACAGGAGCAACAAAAGACTGTGAAAGTTGTGGACTGATCCAAAAACACCTGTTTGGATCATTCCACAGGTAAACAGGTTCATTGGTAACAGGTGGGTATGAAAGGCGCATCCTGGAAAGGCTCACAAGCAAGGATGGACACGTGATTTTATAAAGAATATTATTACATGGGCTCAGGAACAGTTTTACAAATGATTGTGTTCTGTTTTTTTTAAGTTTCACACAGCGTCCCAACTTTTGGGGAATCAGGGTTGTGTGATGTTAAAACGCCAACAGACAAAACATCCCTCCTTAACAGAAACATCACAGTGACTTAATCCCTGTGCAAAGTAGTTGTTATCACCACTTCTGGACCAGGGTGTAGATGTTCGGTGTGTGTTTAAAAGAAGCTGCTAAGTATGTGTTCACGTCTTATGAATGAGCGCGTGTGCTTTAAACTTTCTCTTTCCCCTCAGGCCAGCTGTAAGGACCTCAACACTGAGCCATATATCTTTCCACAGCAGGGTCAAACCCACCATTAGACTACACCTGCACTTAGGAGGCGACAACAGTCATTCAGCACAGTAACTACCTCACCGAGAGGCTGATGTACTTTCACTGGTGACAGCTAGTGTAGTCGAGGGAGCAACAACGGCTGTGAAAAACAATTTGGCTTTAAAGACCAAGAGGTAATAAAGAAGAGCTCAGTAATTCTGCTGAGGGTCGATTGCCTTGGCTTTTCCACAGGTAAATGAATTTAAATAGTACAGTCCAGTATTTTGCAAGGCTAGGCTCAATAAGTGTGAAAGTATTATCGGTTTATAGCCCTGCAGGCCCAATCTTCCATGCAACACAGGAGTTTATTGCACACATCAACTGTATGGATGTCAGGAAGGTCAGTGCTGTAAATCAGGTTTAGTCTGATCAGATCTAGCGATCATGGGATTTAAACCAAATCATTTCCTGTTGTATGATACCTTTACTTTGGACTGTGGAAGAAAAACTGGAGCACTTGGAGGAAACAACACACAGAGAAGACAACCAGGACAAAAGATGTAATAATTCACATGAAAATGAAATAAGCTCTCACTGCCTTAATGCCTCAGGTTATGTAAATCCTACAGTATTTATTCATTAGTAATATCCTGGGAAATCAACTGATCCTCTGCTGTTAATGTCACACAGATTCAGTAAACAGTGCATCTACCCACATGGTCAAGGTTTTATGTAAAAGGTTACATTAGAGTAAATACGAGTAAGAGACAGAGAGAAATGAACCTCATTTTGGAAAGACCGTCGCACATTTGAACAAGGCCCTCTGCATCTTCATTAAGGTGCACCCACTTATGACTAAAAGGTCCCTTAATCGAGTTTACACACCATAATAAGAATCAATAGGATTCTGTGCAGGGGGGAATAACCACAGGAGCCACAAATTCAGATAGAGGGATTCGCCCTCCAACACTAAAGTTAACTTTAGGAGTCAAACTTCGCAAACACCAGGAACTTTCAGAGGAGCTACTTCAGTGACTTCCAACCTCCCTTCCTATAAGGATCAATAAAAGGATTGCACTCATGACAGGTTATTGGTGATTATCATATCCTGTGACTATAATCTTTACATCTGCTAATTATTCATGCCCTGTAATAATAAAATATGCTATGATGCAGTCATCAAAACAGATTGTTGGGCTCATTGTAAGAATATTAGAACAAAATATTAAAGTCTTTACGGAGATACTGTGAATTCTCACTGCAGATTGGTTGCGGACATGCATAAACACTACAGATGAAAGTGGTTCAGAATAATGGGAAGAAACCCGAGGCAGAAAATCTTCATTTGCAATGAGGTCCCATCTCTTCCTCTTGAGATGTTTTAAATTGGGCGAGCAATTGTATCTGTAGAAGACAGAGTCGTGAGAGGACAGTTAACTGCTCCTTACTGCCGTGTGAAGGAAAATTATTGTACAGTAGCCCGTTTTTTTTTAAAGGTACAAGCAAAAAGCAAACAAAGACACTAAACAGGTTTTGTTCTGATTCTTCTTGAAGGAAATGCTTACTGTGTCTGCCAAACACTGCAAGTGAAATCTGCTCAGACGCAGCCTTATGGGATGAAATTTGAACAAATTTGGACTCCATGGTCTGAGCATCTATCCGGGGCTTCTTGATATGAATAAGACTGGAAAACCTGTGCATGGTTTCATTCATAACAGCTTCACTGCAACAAGAGCCAGACAGCAAGTCAAACTGCGCTGTCTCCGTCCTGAGCAGATGTGTATAGTTTTCTAAATGAGGCTTTATGAGTCAGGCACAACAAGACAATGTTTTTAAGCTCCTTGGTTTCAGAGCTCCACCACCAACACGAAGCAGGTAGAGGAGTTCACATCCCAATAAGGTCACATAATTTTTCCTTTTGACCAAACCCTTCAAAATTAATATCAGCTTCTATTCTTTTCTTACATCTAAGAATAAAATAATAACATGTTTGGACAGACAGGTTTTAATCAAATCTAGTGTTAATATTCCTTTTGTTGAACATTCACTCTTTTTCCAATTTGAATCTCACAATGTTATTAAGAAAGTTATCAACAAGCCAATGTCCAGTGTCACGGTCAACCACATTGATTTCAAGAGCCAATAGGCCGTGCCCACGTCTTTCCACGACTTTGTCTTGTGTGTGTGTTTGTGTGTGTTTCAGTGCAGAGCGACAACCAGAAGGCCAGCGTATGGCAAGAAACAAGTTTTATTATATTTCAGAATGACAAATAGCTATGGACATTACTTTTGTTGTTTCAATACACAAGCAAATCTGTATGGACAATCATTAGGTAGATGAAAACCAAATAAAATAATTTGTACACATATCTTACAATACATACTGTAGATCCTCACTGGCTAAAGCAATATGCATTATGCAGGAAGGTATTGCTATTCATATAGTACAGCTAATTACAGTTGATATGAAAAAAAAAGCAAAAATAAGTTATTTAAATATCAATTACATATACAGAATGTGCAACGTCTGCTAAGCATTTCATATATGTAATTAAGTATTAATTTTTTTTTAAGACTGCAAAAACAAACTGGAAGTGAATTACTGGAAAGAGGTTAACCCGTGAATGGTTATTAAAGTTGGCATTGGGAACTCAATACTAAAATAAAATACCAGCATAACCCACTGAAACCCTTTACAATACCTGACAACAAACGTCCATCTACGGACCTGTGAACAAAATGTCGCCAATTTCGCCTATAAAAGAGCTAGATTTACCCTCTAAAGTGCATTTACAGTGTCAGTCTTTTTCATTCTTTAGAAAACACTCCTCGGGTCTTTAACTTTTTTTTTAATAAGGACCCCCATTCTCGCTTTCTCTGAGCACCACTTTGATTGAAGAGAAAAAAGGCATCAAACATCTATCTATCAAATGCCCACTGCAAAAAAAAAAAAAAAAAAATCCTCTAATTTTAGCAATAACACTTGGTCAAATTTTGAAATATGAAATTCATGGAATAAGTCTTCAGTTCTGAGTATGAGAGAACTTTAATGTTAGAAATAAGAGGAAAAAGAAACACAAACGAAGAAGTTTTTTTTTTTAGCTCCATTTCATGCAGAGTGTGCAAATGAAATGAGTTTCTGCTTGTTTTCAGTTCAGTTTTTGGCCCAAGGTTTTTCTAACAGACGCAGTGTTTCCCTGATTTGCAAGACTATTTAGTGTCATAGTGTATTCTGACGTTGGAGGTCAGCTTTTCACCTGATATAACAACTGTTCTTATCTTCGATCCTCAGTGTGTTTGGCTACAGTCCAATTAAGAATTTCAGACCAGCGTTGACAATAGCTACAGTATAAAGTGATTTTAAAGTCCCGAACAGCTTATTATCCAGCTATAAATCAAATTCCTGAACACTGTAAGTATAGACAGTCCAATACATTCCAATTACGACAGCCCAGATGTCAACTGTGTCTTTGAATCAGTATTTTCCTCCTCCCTCCCTTGTCCCACCACCCTCTGCATAAACATGTACAGCGAGCGAGTTGGGGTGTTAAACCCGGGCCGACGTCTGTGTCGTGCCTGTGGTTTTGTGGTTTATCATCAGGGCTTGACAAGCGTAGTAACCACAATACATCAGGGGCATGTTTTTGTGGTGCACGTCCAAATGAAATGATCTGGTTCGAGTCCACAAAATGTTCAGAAAATATCAGTTATTTCTCAGACACATTCAGAACAAAAAGGCTTGCACCTGCAGCACAGTTCAGCCTCAGTCTCGGTATAGTCGGGACTATACATGTGTTCTCTTTAATGAAGCTATTCATTCATAATGGTAAGGCAACTAAATATGTGCTTGGATACACGGGGAATGTATTGTTGCTGTGAAAGCTGATTGTGATAACTGGAGTAAAACAGAGCTTTCTGTAAGACTCATATTCATACCGGAGCAGGACGTGCGTCCGAGCTACGCAGTGAAATAGGACAAACAGTATAATGTGAAAGATAAAGGTGTGATGTCAGCTTGTTTCAGCTTAGCAATGACTGAGAGCTGGCCTCCAAATAAGGCTGCAACATTCAAAAGGCAAACACAAATTTTAACATATAAATCATTTTTTTAAAATTCAGATATGCGTTATGCTATAATACAGAAACATGATACAAAATAAGCCATCTCAAAACCACCAGTTATCATAGTTTGGTGCGTGTGTTTAGTTGATTAAAAGTCTGGAAATTAAGCAAATTCTGTCATCGTCGTCGTGAACCCATTAGTGGGAATGAAACGCCGAACGAGAAGTGAATCACTTTGGCCGAGCTACTTCCATAAAAAGACCCTCGGATAATGTTGCCTTTCCACAAAAGATGAAAATGAAGCACTTATGAAATATGCAGGAAGTGAACCGTCTTTTCTGTATTTAAAAAAAAAAAAACATCCGTCCTACAAAAGAGTGTGCAATCTTCCTTCAAGGCAGATCCAAGTCTTTATTTTAAGACTTAGGGGGTGTCTTCAGAATGGAGGCCGCCCCGCAGAGTGAGTCTACAGTCTTTTATTTCAAAAAAAGGCAATCGTTATCTCGTCTTGGCTGTTCGGAGAAACTCTTCAATGCCGTAAACATTTGAGAAAAGACAGAGTGATAAAAAGAGGAAATCAGAGAACAGGGTGGCTCATTTTGAGTCTTTTGACACGCGTGAGACAGGTAGTACTGTAGTGCTGTGGTCACTCGGGTGATTGCAGGGTCCTGTGGCCAATTAGCCCTCAGCCACCTACTGACCATGCTTAAATGAGACGGTACTGACCAGTGAGTTAATACCTGTTATTTTCTATGACGCCACCAACACGGTTAGGACTGCACCTCTCTGTGTGCGCCGACCAATCGCGCCTCACTGACCAGCCGGCGGGCGTGTCTTTCGTCCCGCACCCCGGCCTCCCACACGCTGCTCTCTGTTAACAAGGCCACGCGGCTCAGCGTGTCAACTCCTGCCGCCGCCAGGGAGGCGGTGTACATGGGCAGGCCGATGGAGGTGAGCCAATCAGAGACCGTGCTGATGTTACCTGAGGGCAGGGGCTTCCGGCACATCTCTGTCAAACCTCCAGAAGGGATCTGAGTGACACAATGGAGTGAAAAGGAATTAGTCACATTAGCTACTCTGATGCCACTATAGTGAATGTGCAGGAAACGTTGGCAATGCAAGCCATGTTTTTTTGCCAAATCATCTAAAGTTATGGGTAAAGATAGATTCTATTAAAGTCACATTTAGGCCACTCATAACAATAACACATTGACAACTGCCCTTTAAAAGCACAATACATCTCATATTTACCCTCCTTGTTAGATATTTAAGCAAGTATAATAATCACTGCTCCTCAATGACGGCGCCAGATTTGGGTGCAGCCTCTTTTCCAGCCTGCATTGTTACTCTCCAGGAAAGCCACACTTAGCATTTATACAGCTCTATAACTCCCCAAACCGCTCCAACATCATCTCCATTGATATGATTTTCTCAAGCTAATCGGTGTTGTTGCCTTACAGCCATGCGGTGTTGCTTGCGCAACTCTTTGACTCGGAGCTGGTCCATGGTGGAGGCCACGTCTTTGACAGGCTGATCCAAGTCCTCGGAGTAACGCTGCACCAGCGGCTGGGGGATCCCACACCGGCCGTGCTGGGGGGAAGAGAAAGAAATGAATCGTGAGTATGTTGAAAGAGGAACACATTCAAAGAACATTTAAAAAAAAAAAAAAAGATTTATTTTTTTTTTCAGAGAAGAGGACAATATGTGAGACATATCAACCAGAGAGAAGCTGACAGGCAACATGAAGTGGGCTGACATAAAGGAGCATTTTGACTAATTACAGACATTATGAAAATTAAGATCTGGCTGTTCATTAATGAGTGAAGCAGACTAATGGCGTCAAATTACTTGTCTAAGAACATCTTCTGGCAGGGTAATAAGCACAGGAGCCAGAGAGATATGAAGACAAATGTGCTATAAAATAGACACTATAATTAAACTCTGAAGAAACTCAGGTCGGTGTATTTTGTTCTGGCTTCTGCACAGTACATTACCAACGCCATAATCCCTATTTTCACTGACACTGAAAGTCCACGCTAGATCATGTTTTGGTCATCTATTTCTGCTCTATCTTGTTTTGCACCAATAAAAGGGAAACAGATTAAAACGAGAGAAGAGGAAAAGGAGGAAGATACAGGATGTCAAAATTTGTTAAATATTTTATGAGCAGTGATGATACGAAGGGATAAAGCTAAACTCTGCTGAACTTCTTGAACATGTTTTCTTGTTCTCCCTCTCTTTGTGTGGCCACCTGGAGCGATGACAAGCATCCAGCAAAGCCTGGTTTTGATTGGCCGACCTGGACCGGAGATCTTTTGAGGATGAAAGGGTGGTTGGACGAAGGAACTGATCTTGCCTCAGAGAGGGATGGAGAGAAGGTCGTACAAGCCGACCCTTCGCACTGCCTAGATTATACAAGACTAGATTGCTTTAAGCAGCAAACCATGAGTTTCGAGATGTATAATAATTAGATTTTATTCTATCTTATTAGACCTAGGGATGAATATTGTTTAAAATTTCATATCTCAGATTCAGTTTTGATAGCTTAGTTTTAAGATAAGATAAACCTTTATTCGTCCCACAGTGGGCAAATTTGCAAAGAATGTAAACACGTTTTTCACATTTCATAAAATATTCCAAACTTCTCATTACATCATTGTTTAATCTTCTCTTAAGCACCCTTATAATAACTTTGCCCAAATAAAATATTGATTTGGAGTCTGCTGATTTCCTAATGTGTATCAACTAATATCCTATAAAGGAATACTTCAAACCAAGCGTTTGACGGCAACTCTTAATACTTGACTTTCATGCTTGTGCAGACTTCAACCCGACATGTTGCTACTCCAGCGGTAGTGCACCTCTCATGTCTCTGCCAATCTACTTCTGACTAATAGGAATCCAGCAGAGCCGTGCTGTGGTCTAACACTCTTCTCTCATTCTCACTTCTCTCACCTCATCCCTTGATGCCTCTGTGTGTTTGTTGTTTTCCTGCCAGTGTCGGGGGCTCCGCCATGTTAAAGGGGGCCCAGCCTGGGGTCTGGCGAGCGGCGGAGGGTTTTATAACCCCGTCTGCCTTCAGTAAGATTCAGCCCATAAACTTAACAGTCTGAACCGCATCACAGTGAGACTCAGCCCTCAGTCTTTGCCTCAGCTCCAGGCAGCGTATTTATTATTGTGCATACACACACAGACACCCACACACCCTCACTCACAAATGCATTCAAAAAGGCATCTGCACACACAAAAGCAACACACAAACTTTAGACTCTATTAGTCTCTATTTTTAGACTAAATGAGTTCCAAAGCAAGCTGCTGATGTTGTTGGCCTTAACACAGAGTCATTTGGATCCAAGCTACAGTCAAATTATGGCTGAGTTAAGTTAGGCATGTTACGATGCTAAACTAAAAGAGCCTGACGCCAGACAAGTATAGCCCCGAGGTGCCTTGGAGCCCCATTCTCACATTAAGCGTGGAAATATGACTTCATATGTTTTTGTTGTATGTTGGCTAAGATGTGGTTTTTAATAGAATTCCTCACCTCATTTCTATACCTTTGTGTCTGTTTATTTTAATTATAGCACAAAAACTTACATAAGTCTGCACAAAAAGTTCAGAATGACTGTTGAGAATTACTGAAAGAATCAAGTTTGGAAGTTGTCATATTGCCAGCGTCTGTTTGAAGTGTATGGGAGCGGATCAACAAATGGTGCGTCTGTAAACTTATTGATCTTCAACTCAACCTAAAGTTATGCTGAATGAAATTTGTAATTTAAATTCAAGGCGATTATTCATGTTTCATGTTTAGATTGATGATACTTTGCTGACCTTGTCAGAGTAGGGCTCCTCTGTGAGATCGATGCCCTCAGCTTCCAGCCGCTGCTCCAGGAGGGTGAGCAGGTCCGGACTCATCTTGGCGTGGGAAACCTTCCTCGCTACAGCCACCTTGCCCCCCAGGTCTGAGAGCCACGGTGGCTGCACTGCTGGTGGAGTGCCCGGCTCCTCGCCCATGGATGAGGCGGATGAGGTGGCGCAGGGGCTGGCGGGGGTGCTTGGGGTCTTGGCCGGCAAAGCGGGGGCACTGGGGCTGGGGCTGCTGCTGCTGCGGATTATGGGGCTACTGGGGTGAGAACGGGTGATGGAGTGGGTAGGGGAGGGAGTGGGAGATGGCGAGGAGGGCAGGGAGAGAGGGGGGTGACGGAGGCCGTTGGCCAGTCTTTCCTTAGACTTCTTGGCAGGAACAGGAGGAGGGACTGGAGGCTTTTTGGGGTGAGTCCGGATGACCCTCTCCCCGCTTGCATTCGACTCAGGGGGACTTGGAGTCGGACTGGAGAGGGGCTCTGGAGAGTTGGGGGACTGGGTCATGCGACAAGGAGGGCGCAGAGGCAGCTGGGAGGGCACAGGGGGTCTGTCGGCCCTTCCTTTTGGGCTCACAGCTGGAGGAGTCCCATTCTGAGCCGGGGAACCCTCGTCTCTAAACACCTTGTTTGGGCTGCTGTTGCCAGATTTGGGCGCTTCCTTGGTGAGTTTGAGCTCCACACCCAGATCCTTCTGCTCAAAGTTCTGCTCCCAGTGCAGATCTCCAAGAGAGTGGGAGCGTTTCAAGGGTCCAGTGGGCTGCGGGGGCCCGTCCAGGTCCTCGCAGCTGCGGCTGGCCAGGATGGGGGACTGTCTTTGGGATTTGCGCAGCCCCAGCAGGTTGAAGCCCTTCAGAGAGGGTTTGATGAAGAAGCTTTTTGGGAACTTTGTGCGCTGGTTCTTGCTGTTCTGTTGCAGGGCCTCTGTTGAGAGGGTCATGGGCAGGGTGGGGTAGTCTGGAGACTGGAGGCCTGCGGAAGAACGACTGGAACGGGAGGCCTTTCTGCTTTTACCTGCAAAATGAAAACATGTATCTTCTCTTAGTTCTGAGATGAAAGCACTTTCTCTCTAGTATAACCAAAGTCTTTGATTGTTTAGCATTTTCTCTCTTTCGGTAAAGTGCAACACTGTTTTCCTTTATTAAGGTTTCTTTTGATAGCTGCAGATGTTAGTGAAGATGGAGCAAATTGCTATGGAGAAGGCAACAATACAGTATCTATGACAGAGTGACATAATACATAAATACTCTGGATCATGTACGATTGCATCATTGGAAAACATGCTCACAGCACCAATTATTTTTAACAAGTCTGCCAGAGTCAAGCCGTTTGCAAAACCTTCTTATTATTTAAGGCTTATCTGTAAACCACAGTCAGAATTAGACAAATGTTTATGAAAGAGGGAGGAGGTGGAGTGCCACTGGGAAAAGATAAGCTCTTTGACTCCTGACCAAACTGGCTGATTTGCTGTCATAGCAGCAGTCCCAAATATAGATATCTGGACAGGATAGTTCAGAAACACTGGAATGAAAGGGCGAAGCAACTTACCGTCTGTCCTCTGGTTTACAGAGCAAAATGGAGGGATGAAATGGATGAGTGCCATATAGCGCAGCTTGCCAAGGAGTTTAAATGGTTGGATGACAGAAAGAAATTCGAAGATGGGATGTCATGAAATATCTCAGTGGTTCCCAGAAATGTTGAAAAAGTTAAGCATATTAGTGTTTGTTTATAAGGGATTATAATAAATTAAATTACATGACAGTTCTAAGAGACACTACATTTAGTTGAATCACTATGTTATTTTAATTTCAGTGATGATGTCAGAGCAGAATGAGGTCTGCTGAATGTCCAATAAAACACCCTTCAAACTAAAATGCAATACTAGCAATTAATTAATAAAAGTGAGCGTTGCCAATGTGTCAGTAGCTTCTGTTTGGTGGATGCATTATTGGATTTTACAGCAACTTCATCACTGGCAAGTTAAACATTAAATTTCTGTCACTATGATGTGTTTTATACACGGAAATGTAGACTGTAGACTGTAATAACTTGTTAACCAAAACATTGTTTGTATTAAATATATAATGAGAAATATTAGACTGATTAATTAAGATACATGAAATATGGTGTTTTCAAATAAATGAAACAGCCCATTAAACCTAAAGATGCTCTCATTGTTTTTTTTTTTTTTTTGTTTTTTATAAATGATGCTCATCACGTCATGTATGAGTAAAAGCTGACAGATTACAGGAGTCATTTGATGATGTGAGGAAGAGTTCCTACATCTAGACACAGGAAACTGACACATGTATGTTAAAGAAAGGACCGCTGATTAAAAGAAAGCATAAATTCAGGGCTCAACAGAAACTTTTTCCACAAAAGCAGAAAGTTTGAAATGACCTTCTCGTATTTAAATTTGCATGAAATGTTTTGCCAGTTCCCTCAACTCATGAATATTCATGAATATATCCATTAATATTGAGTAACATATTAACGACTTTATGAATTTGTAAAAGCGGAACTGTTGAACCCTGAAACTGCAGGAAGAAATGCAAAATGTTTACTAAAAGCTATGCAGCTAGTTGAACAGCGTTTAGTGGCACGGCGGGAAAAAACAGACAGGGGGGGAAAAAAAGGCCAAATATAAAAAGAAAGCAAGCAGAAAGAGTCCTTTTATTTAAAGAAGTGGCTTTTATTCCACAACTTAAATCTCTACTGTGGCAGATTGCACGCTTTACTGCTGAACCTGAATGACACATACACACATAAAAGGGAAACCCAGTAGTTACGCTGGAACCCGACAGTTATAGAGAGAAGACAAGGTTTGACAAAGCAGTGATTTATGAGTTATGGAGCTGTTAAAAAGAATGTTTTGCGTGGAAGAAAGAAAGAAAGCATACAGTCTTATGCAGGAGGATAGAGCAGGTTTAAAAAAAAAAAAAGAACAAAGAAGAAATCTCACAAAATAAGACCTCGATAATATCTTACAATCTATGCACTACAATTTAAAAATATTTTCATCCACATCCTTTTTTTTTTTAGGCACATACTGTATGATTGTTTGTGCAATATGGTCATTATGAACACAACGGAAGTGACAAACGGTATGAAGACAAGAGACTGAAACGGCAGCTGTGATCTGATACCTGACTAGTACATTTCTTTTTAAAACCTTATCAGCCTATAGAATCACCACTGCAATGAAACAGGCATTTAATGACATGCTACTCTGCAAGCTCTTCTGCTATATTAAAAAAAAACACTTAAAAGAAATACACTCTGGGCTCATAATCATCTTCCCGATATCCTTCTATCAGCCCGGTATCCACAGGTGGAAGAGCTGGGAATCCATGACTGGGCAGTGAGTTAGTTCTCATCAGAACAGTTCTGTGTTTTGGGGAGGGTCTCTCCCTCCGTGCTCCCAGCATTGTGGGGTGGACTAGGCTTAGCGGTCTTGGACCTGGCTCCCTCTCAGTTACAACTGGACTTTGGCACTGACGATACAGAATGCCTATAAGATGGAAAGAGTGGTGAAGAAAGCGGAGTGACAGGAGAGTTAAAGTTAAGAGTTTATGAGGTGGTGAGGGGTTGTTTCTCTGGAGCACCCGTAGTAGGCGGGTAAAAAGGTTTTAGGGCACAAAGAGGTGACTGGCAGGTATTGGTCCAGAGGAGTGAGATGGGTGAGGTGTTGCAGAAGCATGGCAAGAGATGGAGCAGAGGTGGAAGCCCACAGCGGGGAGAAAGGCGAAGGAGTCGCTGTGGCACTACAGCAGGGCTAGGCTAGACCAAGACTAGGTCCCAGTGGGTCTTGGGTAATGGTGGTCTAGGCTACGCAAAGCTATCATTACCATTCTCCAGGTTCTCATTGCTCTCGTAGCAGCCGGAGTCTCGCGGGGAGTCTCCCACCAGGCCCCGACCATCGGACAGCAGCTTCTCCTGGGAGCCCGACAGGCCGCTGCGCTCTGGATCGCTGCTGCCTGGAAAGACACACAGGATATAGCAACATCATTAGGGTTGAATGTATTTCAATTACTTTTAAATTATTTTTGTAACCCTAACCCTAACCCTTCCCATTATTTAAAAATGATTGCTGTCTATGAATATATCAATCTTTTCTCAATATGAATTAAGTTATTTTGGTTTGAACTTTAGTTGATTTTTTTGCCACACAGCTGAAGTGCATGCTACAATTTTAGCAAGAAAAGTAATTACCGCTGCTTCTTATGCAGTTATAGTAGCATATAGTAATAATGACATTTCAAAGTACAGCTCAGTACTCAGAAATGACAATGATTTAGAAAGGACGACTTATGACAGTCTTCCGTACACAAACACACCGGTGCACATAGACACATTGAAATACCGGGTACCTGCAAACATTTTTCCTGGGAAACACCAATATCTTAATTCCAGGTCTTCAACCCTCATCAAAATACAGATGTGATACATCTCAGTCGGGGAGTTTGAGCGAGTTGGAATCATCGCTCAGGTGTGTGTACATGCTTTTTCTAAGTCTACTTACTGTCATACTCCTGCAGCAGCTCGACAGCGGTGAGCAGTACGGCTCTGTGCTGAGGATCTCTGATGTTCAGCTCGTCCAGGTCCTCCTCTTCCAGCAGCTTGAATGTGTCCAGGTCCTCGTAGCCGTTGAACAGGAACGTGGGCATGTGCTCCTGCGTGACAGAAACATCACGTGTGAGTTCAAAGCTTTGAGGAGATAAGAATGAACAAATACAGTATACTGGAGAAAAATACAATTTGGATCAGAGTTACTTTGGGGTAGAAGCATAAAATACATAAATTGCAAACATCGAGGTGGGGTAATGAGAAAAGAGTGGGGTACACACTTCTCATCTGCTTATAATTTCCCATCCACATTGTGTAATTTAAACCGCTGCCAAGCCAACTCTAAACTGCTATTTTGATTTTTTAGATGGCATGTAATCACTGTAAGCCATGGCTAATTCAGTTCTGGTTGCCTCAACTGTCAACACACTTTAATATGGCACAAACTTGGCCATGTTGACAGGCATATAAAAGTGAGTTGTAGCAACGTTAGTGAGTTCGCTGCACCAATCAAAAACACGGCGCAGCCAAAATCCCTGAGCTATTCTGGCCGTGACCAAAATGGCAAACAGGACTTGAAAGGGAAACCCGCCAACCTAATGTGGAAACAAGAAGAGCTGAAGGTGGGAACTGCTACATCAAAGTGCTCTTCAACCACAGACGACAAAGTTTTACACACTAAGACAAACAACCAGAGCTTGTCACCCAAACCGCTGTGTTATCTAAGACACCATCAAATAGAAAACCTTTAAAATCTAGAAACACCGTGTGTGTGTGTGTGCACAGTCAGCTGACACCATCATTCAACACTCTCATAACTGCATCCACTTTGGATGTTGCTGGGCTCCGGGTTTGTGTGACCCACACACTTTGTTGGACGAATACATAGACTGTGTGTCACCAGCGAGACCATCAATTACAATGGTGGAGTCCACAGAGGAGAACTGTGTGTCTCTGTTCTATTTCTGCTGGATGATGCAGGACTAAACAAAGGACCACCAGCTAACACAAACACAGGCAGCCGGGGCCTCTCCCTCGCAGTTTCTTTTGTCTTTCTGGCCGGTCGAAAAAACTCAAACAGGTTCCAAATCCAAAGATTATTTGGCAGAGAAAGCATCATCCTGAAAGTTTGCAGATTTACGCTTTATGACAGACAGGCACTGTTGATGCCTGTTCCAAATTCTGGCTTGCCAGCTTAACCAAATGTTACTTAGCATTTCTGAAAGTACACAACAACACTCTTGCTCCTTTGATCTAGGACAGCTTAATCATAACTGTATGGAGCTCGAGCCACTTCTGTGAACAAGGATGCTGCAAAAGACAGAAACGGGAAAAACTTGCAGAAAACAAGAGAGGTGCTCTTAAGCAGTTATGCTTAACATTTATATATCATGGGAAAAAATCCCCCTCTACAAACAAAAACATTATTGTGTCATCTAAAAAACTGTGCTACTCTTAAACAAACAAAAAAAAAATTACTCAAAACACGGCCTCAAATCAGGTCACTGCGAAACACTACTCGACCTTAAAACTAGTCATAAAAGACTTAATTTAAGCAACGAAGCTTCACAAAATTAAGATAAAATGCTCTTAATGTTAGATTGTTTTCTGTTTATGTTTATTTCAGCCTAAATTCATTTGCTGCAGTGTTTATGAAAAGTGAAGACTACTTATGTTGACACAAGTGAAATAACTGAAAGCAAATGGTGCTTGACACAATCACTTAGGTTAGATAAGAAAACTGTGGGACTGGAATTTATTTTTACTTTTTCATCATCTAAAGGACACAAATTACGGAATGAGAAACTAAACTAGTCTGGGAGAGAATACACAGTGGCTGCACGCTGGAAACTGCTCTGTGTTTAGTCCAGGTCGCCCACTGCAGAGAAACCCGACCGAGCAGACAGGAGTGCTCTGATGCACTTGTAACACCCAGACTCACAGCTCAGGACGCCCGGGCTGCAAAATTAATAACGTGCTCGGGATCTTTAATCTGGAGCTTGGCTATTAGGCTGGCCAGAGATAAAACAGACAACCCACAAAAGTCTTCTCTATTCGGGGAGATGAGGCCTGCTGGCTGCCTGAGTGGGAGGAGATGATATCAAGCTCACAGCTCTGTGTAGGTTTTGATGAAAGATGCGAGTTATTTGTCAGGGCGTGGTTGTGAGAATGTGGGTGTTAATGTTTATGCCTCTGCGTCAGATCAAACATCCTAAGATGTGCAGCCTGTAATTGCCTACACTATATTTATCTCTGTTCGTCTGCAAAAGTGTTTTGAAGATATCGGCCAAAAACAATATTTTCGTTTACTTCTTGAGTTTTGTTTTCTCCTATTTAGCTGCCAGATGGGTGGGGTTTGTCATGTCGGACAATTCGGGGACTTCTGCAAAGTTTATGCAAGGGACAAAAACCAGTGTAGGTAAACATTTTGTTTTAAGATTATTTTTTGTTTCAATTTCTGCTTTACAGGAGAGAGCAGGTGTGTGCACGACCAGGTGAGATACCAGACTGCCCCACCAAAGTAGTAAATCCACTAAACTTTTCTGCCACTGAAAACTTGACAAACAGCGAGCGAGATGACCTGGTGCGGTAAATCCAACATATTTGGTATTCAGTGCATGGCAATACTGTACCAAATCTGGCACGCCTGCTACCTTGAGGTTGATGCGCTCCAGCAGCTCCTCCACCGACGTGGGTTTGGGTGGTCGGCCCTTCCTCCGTCTCCTCACGGGTCTTTTGGGCTTCTCCTCTTCTTCACTCAGCACGTCCACATAGATGAACTTGAAGGTGCCCACTTTGTTGTTCAACAGGCCCATCCATGTCCCCATGGGTGGCTTACTGATGATGTCGATCACATCACCTCGCTGGCAAGGTCACAATGACAAGAATTCAGACTCTAACTTTTGCATTTACATGTTTAACCTGTTGTTAAACTAAAAATACTGAGACTAAGATGGAAAAATTAACAGTTAAAGTAAAAGAAAGGCTCCCCAACCAACCACATGCACAATTGCACATTATATTTCTCAAATGTATGTGTATGTGTAAACATCTGGTAAGATGCACCCTAAATAAATTGCAGAGGCTTCCAGAGTTATGCGACTTAAGTGAATTGAACCCGTGTGTGCGCAATCATTTCCATGTCTCAAAGTGTGTTTTACCTTCAGTTTGAGGGAGTCTGTGTCGTAGGGGCTGGGGGTGAAGTCTGTATGGACTCGCGCACGGCCACAGAACGGTCCTCTGTACGGCGGCTCTTCATCGTCACCATCCTCCGACTTCACACTTTCTCTGTTGCTGGCTGACGAGTCGGTGGTGCTCACTGTCTGACCACCTGGACGCAAACACACACACACACACACACACACGTAGATTTACAGAAGCTGTAAAATGACAGCCTGTAAAAGCTTCATTGGTCACTTGTTACATAGGTGTTTAAATGCACTGGTTAATGGAAGGTTCCTTTATACTGTGTATCAATGCAGTAAATCTTGACTCAAGCTCTTCAAAACATGGTCATGGTCATTGTATAACAGCTTGCATTTGTCAAGTAGCTTTACAAGGTTAAATATAAGCGCTGCATTGATTTTATTGTGTCTTATTTTACTACATTTTTGTGTGTGCAGTGAGTGGAAAACTTCTTGTATTACAGATCCTGGAAGAGGCTGAGCATTTGCTGCTCATTTCTTTCTGCATCTGAGGGAAGGCTGTTGAAACTATCAACGTGTGGGAATCGGAGAGGCAAGACTTCCTACCTAATCATTACCGTATGTTTGCCTGTCTGCCTGCGTGTTTGTGTGCATGTTCTTAGGCTTTGAATCGCTGTACGACGGCCAAGTCTCCGATTCGCCCTGAGCTTGAAATGAGTTTATTTTATCCCAAAATATGTGACGGAAACAACAGGTTGAAGTAATCAGGAGATGTAATTAGACAAGGCAAACAGAGAGGTCAGAACTCAATGAGATCACAACACACGAGACGGCTGGCAGGACTTGGCGTGATCGAGAGAGATGGAGTTGCTCTTCATCACTCCACAAAAATCATAATTGGTAGACATGTAATGCCAGAAGTGCAGAAAGGTTATCTCTGTGTACTTGCAAATGTTATGAGCACCACCTAGTGTTAAACATGGCTCAAAACAGGCTATCAATTTAAATATGCACTAAATACTCAATGTTTAGGTGCATTTAATTTTTGTGCTCCCTAAAATCCATTTTAAAATATCAGCCTTACAAGCTGTGCCTTTTCTAAAACAATGATTCTTGTCTTACTCATTGAACTCTGTCCGCTGAGTGAACTGCGCAGACTTTCCACTGAGCCTCCGGCCTTAAGCTTCGGTTTCTCCAGAGAGTCTGTGTCAGGCTGAGGGGACTGAGGGGAACCAGGGGCTCCATCCGGACTGGACTGAAAGACAGAAAAAGAGGGGGGAAGATGCAGATGGACGATGACAGGACATGAGGGGATAGATACAAAGGAAATGTTGTGCAGTTAAGAGATGAAAGGATGTGAGAGAAAGTGTGGTTAAGAGGTTGACATGTGGGGAAAAGATGGAGACAAAGAAATAATGAGGATCATAGGTGGAGAGGGTGGGAAAGGAAAGGGGAAGTCGGGGAGTCACAGGGGGTGGTCAGTATTTTTTTTTTTTTTTACTGAAAAACTGAAAGTTTTCAGCACAAATGTGATTAAGCTTTTTTTTTTCATTTAATGAAAACAAAAATATCCAACCAATTTAGTCATTTAAAATAAACTTTTCTTCTTCTTCTTTTTGCTTGTCCTATCAGCTGTAACTCATGGCCCATTGGTTTACGCTTAAACTAGATGCCTGATGAACAACTTATTCCAACAAGAATTACAACACACTATGGAAGTAATGATGCCATTTAACTGGACCTTTAAAGTGGTTTCTTACTTGACAAAGGCCATCATACTATTTTGCATAAATTAATCATAAGAAGATCAAAACACTTTTGTATAAACTTTTCCCTAATAATGAATCAACAACATACATCAACATGCGACATCATCATCTACTGTGCTGTGTTTTATTTGTTGTTGCTCCACTAGGTGGCATTGTGGTCTACAAAATGACCATGTTTGAGACGCTGAGAGATGGCAATTAATTTGTCTTTGCTCTTTCCCAACCAGTGGCTCCATGACTCATGCCAGGATATGTGGGTCACAGCGTTGAGGCCGCCATGGCCGACAGATGTTCAACTGCGCATTAATGACACATTCTGCGGGACAACTGCAGGGCCGGACCGGCCGCTGGTGAAGCCACTGGATGCCCCGAAAAATTAGGCCACGGCAGATGAGACAGCCATTATACTCCCTAACACTTTAAGTCTCCATTTCCTAAGAGTGAGCCTGAGGGAGACTTGCATCACTCCATGAGCTCAACATGAAGCACACACTCCACCCTACAACGAGAGGGAGACATCCAAGTGTGTGTGAATGTGTGTGTGTGTGTGTCTTTTAGTGCTCTGTGTTTATTCTGTAACTAACACAAATACTCCCACCCACACACGGCCTGTGGACAGAATATGCGACTTACACTGCAAAACATCCTCTAAATGTTTGCAGAACACAGGGAGCTTTTCTTTCTTTACAGCTGCGCTCGCCTCACTGTTTTAAGGATTAAAAGCATAATGTGTGGATTTGTGGCACCGTTTAATGCGTTAGCCGCTCCATTTTAAACACAGTTAAGGTTTGAGTTTATACATGCTTCATTTGCCATGAAAGCAAACAAACAAAAAAAAAAACAATCAATGTGCAACGTTATCTGAACTTTCTTCAAAAAATTGCATCCATGTGTGTTTGTGTGTGGCCAAATGTGTTTATGTCCAACCTGCTCAGACAAGGAGCTGCTGTATTTCTTCGACATGCGTTTCCTCATCGTCTCCTTGACCGACTTGACCTTCTTGCCCAGCGAGATCCGAGACGTGGTGGGGGATTTGACCACTTCTCTGTATATAGCCTCTTGTTCTTTATTCTGTGTTTGGGAGGACAGGCAGAATAGAAAAGGATGGACGGAGAGAGAGAGAGGAGATGACAGCAAGAAGGAGAAGCCAAAGGGCAGGGAGATCAGGAAACACAGGAGGAAAAGGTGATTTAGTGTGACAGGAGAGTGCATTCTGTTCTCCTCGCAGCCTCTTCTGATTTCACAAGCTGCCAGCACTTACGTTGGCCTCCGAGCCGGTGTTGACCACATGGAGCGAACGGTTGGACAGGTCAAAGCCTCCGAAGCTGCACGTTCTCTGCGGGGCAGCCAAAACACAATCAAATGAGTCACATTCAGAAGGTCACGTTACAGAAACTCCCCGTCCACACCCACCGAGGGTCAAACTCACAATGATTCATGCTTGGCGCAACACAGGCAGCAGTTTGATGAATGTACATGGGTATATGGTTTGTGTATATGCAGGGGCATGATGTCATATGGGACTGTGGACAGCCAACAGACATGATGTAACACAAACTGTTATATGAGCTCCTCTTTAAAATTTGGAGTTACTGCATGGTCCGAGGGAAATGAGCTGTTATATTGACCGTGGAGAGCACGCAGCGAGTTTGCTCATATGCCCTAAAAACTTCAATCCCTGGAGAAAATACTGCGTAAATTAAACCTTGATGTGGCTAAACTAAGCAGTACAAGGGAATGCATATTCATTGCATTTCAGCCTGTGTGGTTAATTATGAGAAATGCAAAACTGGGCTTAGTATGCAAACATGCACAACATACAGGTTGGTTGCTTAGGGGTCAACAATATGTTATTCTCCTCAGAAACATTTTTTAAAGAGAGTAAACTGTTTCTGCAGAGAGGACAGGGTGATATGGAGATTTTGTCTTGACTTTAGAGGACACCAAGATAAAGGGTAGACACAACGGGGAACTGTGACATGAGAGGGAAAAAAAAGAGCTCCAGGATCTTATCCCTGAACTGGCTTTGACTTTTTTCGAATCCTCCCTAAGCTCTGCAGTAGGTCACACACAAACATGTAGACACAGACATGCACGTACGCATCTGCCAAAAAAACACTCAGTTCAAGTGGGGCACTTTATGGCAAATCTCAAAAGCTTCTAAACTACTCGACTAAACTCCCACAAACCACGGGCGAAGATCCTCCATGTGAGAAGGCATTGCACATTAAGAAAATGGGTTTTATATTAGATGTCCACAGCTGCAGTCCACATCACAACTTCCCAGGAAAAAGCACAGTTTGGAGAACAAACATGTTTGAAGAGACGTCCAAAAAGAACTCTGAATGTCATGGCAATGTTCGATGGAATGGACATGCACCCAGAAAAAAAATATCTCTCAAAGGTAATTATAGGAAAAGAAAAACAACTAAAAAAAAAAAAAAAAGAAGTCACATCTGCAACCATAGAGGCACGAGCCAAAAAAGAACACGAAAAGCAACAACAGAAAAAAGTGGAGTCGAAGAGTTTTTGGATGAGAACGACCTCCAGTGACTACACTAGAACACGACAGGATTCAGGTACCCTCAAAGCTGCAGGATAGCTCCACTATATCGCCACCTAGAGTATGTGCCACTACTTCTACTGATACACACAGGCTATTTGGATACATGTGAGGAACAAGTAAGTTTGTTTGTTGGTTTACTGGTTGACATTACAAAGTTCTAAACTCGTATTTTACATTTACTGTGAATTAGTAGATGCAGTTGACCTATTTCCTGTTGTTTCCACTGCTATGAAACTCATCCTAACAAGATCAATTTGAAAGCTGAAAAGACCATTCAGTCACTTGAACTTGACTTAATAAGGCAGTTCATTAAATATGTCTTTGAGGCTATGTGCTGTGCGGTTGTGAGGATGAGCAGCTTAAAGTTTGTGCAACATCTCTTGTGCCCACAGGAATCGGTGTAAGTGTGCGTGTCCTTCAGGGGTCTGACATTTATAAAAGGCACTTATAAAACCTCTGCAGTAACTTAACCTCCCAAGTGGGCCACTGCACATTCCATAATCATTTCGTATTCAGCTGAAATAAGAAAAGGTTTAAAGCCAAAGGCATTCACTTAAAGGTCATAGAAGATGACATTCCTCTAAGGGCAGTTAGGTCTGTGATAGATATACCAGGCCTGGCCTCTGTTGATCTCTTGCACAGACGATATTAAATGGATAAATTGCAGTAATTTGACCTGACATGTGTTCATGTATGTTTGCTGTACCTTCCCCTACAACCTCTGAGCGATTCTGCAACTTTGAAGCACCGAGTCCCGCTCACACGAGGCGGTCGATTGAAACCTCATGGTCTGAACTCACAGACTTCTGCTGGATGCGCAAGAGCACCCGCTTGGTGCAGCGGTCCACACTGGCCGCCCACTTCCTGTCCGCCTCGCGGTCCTCCTCCAATAGACAGCGGCGCTCAGCGCGGCTGAGGGTTACTGGGCGGACCAGCTGGGCCCAGTTGAGGTGACCGTACAGGCTCCGTTCTACCACATAGGTGATGTTCAGCTCACTGACTGCCGTTCGGCCACGCAGCCTGCGAGAGGGGAACACCCAGCCTCCTCCCCCACTTCCAAAACCTTTTGATTTGGCTACATCACAGCGTGCAGGGGAGGAGGGGGTGACAGACAGAGGGGAGACAGGGGTCTTGGAGTTGCGCGAGCGTTGATATAGTAGGTGCTTAGTGGAGTAAGCATAGTTGGGGTCAGGTTTCCGGTGCGTCCAGCTGCCATGGTGCCGGTTGGCAGGTTGGTGTTTGGGGCTGCCTTGTGGTCCGTCATCCAAGGATATCAGGAGGCGGGACTGAGCATGGGGTTTGGGGCGAGGTTTGGTGAGGCCATAGTAGGCGTAGAGAGCTTCATTGTTACTTACCCCATGGGAGATGGAGCTCAGGGCCTTCCGCATCTCGCCGTCGGTCGTGGAGCGTGACAGCTTTCCTTCGTCGTCCAATCCACAGCCATCCAGTTCCGAGAAGGAAGAGCCACTACCTCCCACGCCGGAGATGGAGCCTCCCAGGCCCCCAGAGCCAACCGGGGTTCTCCTGGGGGGCCGGATGAGGCCGTGGGTACTGGAAGACTTACTGAAGGTTTTGACCAGCTTGTGTCCGGACCAGGTGTCCAGACTGCTGGAGGAAGGGGAGTTGGTCAGACTGTCTGTGTCTCCATCCAGAGAGAGTTGATCCTGGGTGAGGGATGGCAGGGAGATCTCCTGTGGCAAAGGGGGCTTCTTTAGGACCCCTGTATATAGAGCTGTGTTGTCCTCACAGGTGGGAGGTGGCTCCAGGTTCAGAAAATCTAAAGAAGAAGAAGAAGACAACAGAAACATTAGACATCAGATTCTGCGTAATTGCATGACCCATCCGTGGTTTCCCAAACCACAGCTAGCCAGCAAAAATTTTAAAAACACATTCTTAAAGTCTGAGTATTGGGCAAAACCCATGACAGATGAGAATGTTAAAAGAAAATCCTACTTTTTAAAACGAGTCATTAATTTCCAATAACCCTCAGTTGGGCAAACAAATGTTACTATAAACTTCGACTTCATTTGAACAAAGACAAACAGCTCAATTTAGTGTTCAAAGCAGATTTTTAACACAAATGTCACAAGGAATTCAAGCAGAGTTACACAGCAGAAGTATAATGTCTCAAACACGGGCCCTAAATGTGGCTTGGAAAATCCAACACAAGAGCATTAATTAGCTGATATATACAAATGCTGGCAGCTTTAATTTACGTTGAAATGTAAGATAATCAAATGAAGGTGGTGTTACAAACCTTCAGAGCCATGTTTCTTGCCCTCCTCCACCTTGATGAGTTTTTTCCTGACCCGGCGTGTCGAGTTAACCAGCTTGTGAAGCCGCTTGAATTTCACAGACTCCTCTGATTGCTCATCATCTGACTGTTCACGAGACTGGTGGGAGAGAGAAAGAGGGAGGGATGATATAATAAAAGGGACAGACGGTTGAGCACTTTGCAATTAAACAAACCTATAAAATAACAGAGGTAAAAGCAGGAGGAACTTGCTCTGCAGAACATTTCATCAGTCCAAGTGTAACAGATATGGATAATTCTGTTTAGAGTTTATTCAATGACAAAAAAAAAAATCAAACAAACTTTGACAAATTCATTTAGAGATTTTGAAGATGCTGTCATAATGCGACAGATGGGAGCATTGTTGAGGATGGGGTCAAAGTTAGTGAGGTGAGAAATGGGAGGGTTGGAGGGATGGTGGCACGCCGCATTGTGTGGAGTTCATGGTAAACACAGAAAAAAAATGTAATTAAATATAAACCAGATGAGACAGTCATTTGAAAAATGGGTACAGATAAATAACACAATGAATCAGTATTACAATAAATGCTCTACTTGGAGTTATGTTGCCTTCTGAGGCTGTTTACACGAGAGGAAATGGACAAATGTTGGTTGTATGTTATGATGTCAGCATCCTAGAATTTCCCCTCCATTGATGGTCACTGCATTTAAACTCTTTGCACAATGTAGTGAAAGGGAAAAGAGACTGAACAATAACAGTTTCATCACTCACACACACACACACACACACACACACACACTACTCACAATCATACAAAAACTTCCCAAGCTGTAAGTGTATGCATATGTCTACCCTCCATGTGGTGGTGTGATGATGATGATGATGCTGAGCCGAGCTTTGGCAGGAACAACCATCATTATCATGTAGCTCAAACAACTTAATTTGTTTCTATTTGCCACTGGCTTCCACAGCAACACCACCTCTCTGGTCACATACTTCCAGGCTCCACGGTCGAGGTTGACTGCATCGCTACCAGAGGGACACACATGCATGCACAAATGCTCACTAGACAAAACAGGCCTGCAGAGCTCGACTCTCTGTCTCTGACAAAATGCAGCCTTCTGCTCCAGCTCTAAAGCTAACAAGGAAGAAACCACTTTCTCGCTGTTTCGACCACAGGCCTGGCTCAGAGGTTGCTGACATGCATTAGGGATGATGTTAACAACTGTGGCTTGGTTGGATCGAACAGATCTGACATTGTCCGCAAATCCTCGATGGCACCAAACCACCTCAGCAACATTATGATCTTTTAATTTCTTGCATGCGTGCGAGTTTTAAAAAACCTTCTGGATCAAGTTGGAAAAGGAAACAGCACATTAATCAATGCAGCATCACACAGGTTCTTTCTATGAAACTTTTGCCTCCACTTTTAGAGTTGTGTGATCAAGTTTTAAAACTTCTGTCATATCAGCCCAGCAGACCAGAGCTGGGGTATAGCCATTCATTTGGCCTCTGCAGAAATAGGCTCTGAAAACCCATAACTCCACTGTCCCTCAGCCCAATTCTCCCCGACAATCCCTCAACTGAACCGCACAATTCTGGCCACGGTATTGACTTCTTCAACTTTCCATTTGCTCTGGACGACGCTCGAGTGTATTAGCTTCAGAGAATGTAATGCAATAACAAGTCTGTGTCAGAGAGGACTGATAAAAGAGGCAGCAGAAAGACTGTGAGATGAGCGAGACCACCGAACGTTGGATTGGAGTCTGCTCCTCTATCTTGGTTCCTCTTAATAACTATTATTGAGAAGTGTAAAGAAACAGACTGTCTCATGAAGTCACTTGTGTGACTGATATGAGGGGATAACTCTGCACAACTGCCTTAGTAATTTCATAGTTAACCCACATGATTTGTTCTTCTTCTTGTGTGACGGATGGAGAAAAAGAGTAGGAGGATGGAAAGAGGTGACAATGATATATAAGTTCTAAACCAGTCCTGAGAACAGTCTCCATACAAATGACCAGATAAACAGGGGAAACAGTACACACACAGAAAGAAAGCCAAACACAGGAGGCCGTGAATCGAGCAGAGCTGAAAGGCCACAGTCAAAAACAAGGCCAAAACAACAACTCCACTGCCATAATTGCCATTTTGCCTCTCAAGTTACTTTGAGCATTGTTCCCATAACCCTGGAGATGCAGTTCAACTCACAAAACTACAAACCAACATCCTCATTGTGCATACCAGCATCTTTCTGTCATCATGAACCACAAAAACAGAATGGGACAATCATAAAAGAAACAATATAATTCAAAGATTCAATGTGCATTAAAACTTACCACCTCACTTAAACCAGCAGGGTGCCGCTTTCTGTATTAACATCCAACAGGTTAGAGAGCGGGTCCCGCAAATCCACAATGCGCCGACCACATTCTCACGCATGCACAATCCAAAATAATATCTGCGTCCCCGCGCACATGCTGGCAGACACAGATGCAGCCTGTTGGTGAATTGAGCTCTGAGGAATGAGGGACTGTTTGGAAGCGCCGTGGTGCACAGCTAGCAGAGAAAAGGCGTGTTGTGCGTGGAGAACAATCCCGGCGTTTGAGCCCCTCTGACCCTGCCTTGGCCCCCACATCGCTAATGGCCAGCCCTGGAATGTGGCCTCCGATCGCCAGGGGACGACGGCATCAGAGAGAGGCACAGAGCAGCCAAAGATTGTATACTGCAAACATGTCTGCTGCGAGCATGCACTGTACATTCACATGTCTGTATATAGAACACACGCAAAACTGTTCAGGATTTGAATTTGGGAATGACCTAATTCCATTCATTAGAGGGGAGGGGGGCAGTGCGTGACACCAATAGAAGCCCCATCAGAGCAGCAGTATTTCCTGAAGAAGCCAATTTTGGAACTCGGGGCAAGTTGAGATACAGAACTCCCTCCTTTTTCAAGGCCTGGGGGTTAGCGCAAAGTCTTTATCTTCTCTATTTTTCTCCCCCTTGTTTCCTCTCTGCCTCCAGCGCTTGCATTTGTTCACAGCCTCCAGAGCCAAGCTGTGTGTTCCTCTAAACAATACTCCTTCAGTGACTCTTCCATCCTGTCTGTAAACCCCCCCTCAATTGATCAATCTTTTCTTCCAACAGGAAGTGAGCAGCCGCCAACAGTGGGATAACGTGAGGGTTGATAGACTGATAGGATGACCTGCAAACTCGTGCAGAATTCACACACTTGCATCAAACAGCCAAACAGCAGACAACTTGAGCTGAAGTTATGTACGGCATAATTAACCTATTTTCATATGGAAGGAAATCATCAATCATTATGCAGACGAAGACTTTAAGACCGGTGGCGATGTGAGAAAACTATTTTGCATGAGTCCTCATTTATGGTTTAAATAAATCACTGGCTTTGAAGAGTCACAGCTATGAATGTTTAAGAGTCAAGCACATCTGTTGAAGCACATTCATCCACTTGAAAGGATTATGGAAATGCAACCCTAGCCAGGATCTAAATCTAAATCTGCAGGGGTCAACCTTCCATTTCCTTTAACAGTAAGAACAAAAATGCACATGCATAAAGTGGATAAGAATAAACGCAAAAGTTTTTCCAAAAGTGTCAGTGCTGTTTAGTCAGGAATTAGTAGCTCATTTCAAAATAGCAATAACATACATGTGCTGGGAATTATTTTCAGAGCGCTTGGAATTTTTGTGTTTGGATAAACTCACTTCCTGTAAAAAAGTGGGTCAGTTTGTCAGACTGCATGCATATTCCCATATGATGGCATACAGTACAAGAAATGAAAATGAAAAGC
The DNA here is from genome assembly GCA_025331565.1 of Holacanthus passer. NCBI lineage: Eukaryota > Metazoa > Chordata > Actinopteri > Pomacanthidae > Holacanthus > Holacanthus passer. The sequence continues at coordinate 4,719,743 of JAFREQ010000034.1, forward strand.
TGACCTACATTTAAAAAACCCAGAAAAAAGCATGTCAACATATGCAAACAAACAACACAGAGAAGTGGCTGATTGTCAACAAACACCAAACTGCATCCAACAGAACCTGATTGTCTGAGCTCCAGCTCCACAACACTAAGACTCCTCAGAGGTCTCGAGGATTGGAGGCCCTCTCACCGTCGATCACAGCTGACAAAACCACTGCCAACAAAAGCTTACGCTGCAAGGGGTTTTGGGTAGATTGTGTGACTCCCCACTTGGCTTTCAGCAAGTTATGATTAGGGCTGCTTGATGGAAAGAGACCTACATTTCCATAAGACAATTTCCTTGTCACCACGGCAGCCAAATTTGACTCTGTTGAGGAAACAATTAAAATGAGATGCCCATGACAGGATTAACCTAATGAATAAAAGATGGAGGAAGAGTCGCAACATATTGCACATATCTCTATGTGCTATTCACGGGCGCAGCCACAGAAAATTGAGGTGAGCAACAGGCCAGGATTCACAGAAGTAACACCCAGAGTGTTAAGATGCACATGACATGGTGGAGAGAATGTATGTGCAAAGGCGGATATATTGGAGCTCGGCCAATGAATGAAGAGCAGAGAGGGGGGAGATAAAGGGACAGGAAGGCAAGATAAAAGTTGAGTGAAGGTGGTTTATGCATTGGCATTAAAAAACTGTCCAAAGCTAAAATATTTGACACATTTAAATGGAGGAAGTCCAGAAGTGGATTCCATTTAAAGTCTAGACATCACACTAGGAAAACTAGTTCAGTTAAAGTTGTTTAACTGAATAAACACACACATCCATGCACACACACACACACTGCATGTTGAAACAACAATCGATCTTCCTCCTTCACATCCTCTGAAAACTTAAAGGTGAGAGTGGTCGAGGCGAGAGTGTTAAGAGAGGCAGAGGGAAGGGAGAGGTCGGGGTTTCGGGGGTGTTGGGGTGATGGGGTGGGGGTGTACTTACGTTGCAGTTTGAGGACTGGTTTAGATTGGCTGCAGATCCGTCAGCCCACTCTGCAGTGTCAGTACTGCTGGACTGTCTGCTGCGCTCATACTCCTTCAGCTACGTGGAGAAGAAGAGTTTAGAGAGGCAGAGGAACAGGGCGGGACCACCCACTCTCACCGAGCATGCTACATCAGACCAGATACTATCAGATGATTGATAGACGTCGATCGTGTGCATTCACAGTGCATGTGTACAGACAGACAAGCACACAGACAGAACAGAAGGACTCAACCAGCAATGTAGTGGTGAAAAAAGGGTGTGTACTCTAACTTGAGCTTGGTGATCTTTGTGTCAACAACAACTATATTAAAGTCTGTTATGTTTTATGCAAAGCATTAATTTATTTTGAAATGTCCCTGCGCTCCTGTTAATTGCCTTCTTTTATGTGTGTAGTGTGACTTCTTGTAATGACAATTTATGGCTGCCTTACTGAGCAGACATAAATCTTACACCATAAATAAAAACGGGGACTGAAAGGCCAATTCATTTCTATTCAGTTTATACTCCACTACATCCCTGGACACATACTACACACCACTGCGGTGATAATTATAAAAATTGCTATGATATTGATCAGTAATACACAGGACACGCTTAATAAAGACACACAAGCGCAACAAGAAGTCAAATCAACTATCCACAAAGGCTGATCATTGATTCATTTGAATGTCAATCACAAGAGCAAGAAGCTAGGTTCAAGCTATTGGCCAAAAAAAAAAATATCAAAGTTCTGGAAAAAAGAGTAAGGGGATAGTTAACATCTGCCTTGTGGAGAGTAATCCAGTGCTCAACTGCTGCTGGATGGTCATGCTTCCCATGAGCAAGGCATTAAAGAAGGTGATTGGCAGGAAGGGAAGGAGGGAAGGTGAAGAAAAGAAAAGGAAGAAGAAGGCAGATCCAAAAAAAAAAAATCACCAGATATTTATTGAAAAAAATGTAAGGAAGATTAAAGGAAAGCCAAGTGATTATCCACCATGTCCACCTGGAGAGAAAAACCACAATGCACCAGAGCATCCCCACCAACAGATGGGGCTATTGAGTTACTATGACCACCAATCCAGCCATTATGAACTGAACAACACACCCACACACACTCCATGAGCTCACACCCTAAAACCCCCCCAGACTCCCGAACCTCTGAAAACACCAATCATCTGGAGGATGTGTATGCGTGTGTGCGTGCGTGTGTGTGTGTGTGTGTGTGTGTGTGTGTGTGTATGTGTGTAGGACAATGCAGGGTTAAAATGGCAGGTCTTGTACAGGTTAGTAAGAGTGAGTTGTTTTAGTGAGCCAGAACCATGATGGTAATATGAGCAGAAGGGGGGAGGGAAGGCTGGAAACTAATCCAGGGGGAGGTCAGGGGGATCTTAAAGGGAGGCTACAGACCAGCAGTCCTAAGGGGAAGGGGGTCGGGTGAGGGTGGGGGTGGAAGGCGCAACAGGTGAGGCAGGAACTCAGTGGAGCTTCCTACCCGAGCTAGAGCTTCTTCGACGGTGATCATCTTCTCTTTCACCATCATCATCAGTTGGATTCGCTCTTCATCACTCATTGTGATCTCGCTGGCCACGTAGCCTATGTCTTCTCCTGAAGGGCGCAAAAGGCAAAAGGTCAAATATGGAGCAACACTTATTCAGTACAGTATTTGAGAAAAACAAATCTGCACAAACCTTTGGATGTCTGACGCATGACCGGTTTGTGCTGAGACTTGCGGAAGTTCTGCCAAAAAGATTTGTTCTTCTTCTTATTGTCCCATTTACCTAAAGGGAGGCAGGTTCAGTCAGATATTGGGAAACATTCACCTGATACACAATAACAAAGTATCCCATTATACTGCTTGGTTTCTGGCTCCCGGAAAAGCAAGCACAAGATTGAAATAAGTCGATCCTCTGTTCTGCAACTAACATTATTCAGTCTAGGCAAATGCAGTTATATGCATATTTGCATGGGTACAGATCATTCCTCTATTTGTGGCAAAAATAAGATATGATCCTAAGGCAAAGATGTCGAGGTATTTTTAAATCTCACAAGGATCAATAAATGATCAAATGATTAATCTTGTGGGAAACATTAAGAGCACAAAAGAGTCACATGAAAATGCATCTCAGCTCACCTCCAGATCCGTCTTCAGAGCTGGATTTGTGCAGAGGCATTCTGGTGAAAGAACAAAAGAGTCAACGTTAGAAAAAATTCACATCTTACCATAAAATCAACCACAGTACTTTAAAACACTTAAATTGTGTTTCATCAATATTCATTTTTGGCCAAGAGAGCTGCAGTTCTGTTTGTCCACCACTTGGGGTCAGTGGTGATACTTAGGTGGCAGCAAACCAGGCTCCTGAGGCTTAAGAGGGAGAAGGTGGAGGAGAGGAGAGGAGAGGAGAGGAGAGGAGGCAGACATTGACATCAGATGAAGACGATGGTGATAGAAAGTGTTTAATAAGCAGTGAAGAAAGGAGGAGGGTCAACAAAATGGAGAAGAGAGCAGCCATGTGAAAGTGAAGAAGGAAAGTATGGAATTGAGGAGGAGAGGAACAGGAGAGAGAGAGAGAGGGGAGGGAGGAGGAGGAGGAGGAGGAGAAACCACAGGGCAGACTCAGCCTGTTTGTGTTTCCACTTCCCTCCACAGGATAGACAGTCACGAGGAAGAGCGAGGGAAGAACGGGAGAAGAGGGCATAAGAGAGGGAGAGATGGAAAATAACTGAGTCCTAACATGTCTGTAAACCTTCCTAAATAATCAGACCTAACGGGAGAGAAAATAACAACTCCAGCGCTCCTCGTGACACATGGACTGCACTCGGCTTCCAATCGAAAAGCCGCGTATGAGCGGCGGCGCTGGATTTTCTGTCAGGCCGCAGTTGACTCTGCCTTGTTCTGCAGGAGATGACAAACCACATCAATGGCCATCTATTTGTGTCCTCTTTATATATATAAAAAAAGATGGGGGGAGGGCGTCATGTTCATGTTCAGCTGCTGAAGAGAGGAGAGACTTTGTTTTCAGATTGGGCTGAGTGAGAGAGTGAAGAGGGAGTGTGGATAATGTCCTACAGGTGTGTGTGTGTGTGTGTGTGTGTGTGTGTGTGTGTGTGTGTGTGTGTGTGGTAGAGTCAGTGACTGGTGGTGGCTGCTTTCCCCTCCTTTCAATTAAAAGGGAATAAATCATAAGAGGGGAAAAGAGATAAGAACGACTAATGTGCCCAGTCGAGAGCCGCAGAGACCTGTTAGGTAAATCTCTCTACTAAAGGCACGAAGCGTCTCTTTTACTGTCTCTTACTTTCACACGTCGACACACCCTTTACGACTGGAGCCCGCTGCACGTGGGCATGCAGCTGCTGAGCCGTGCACGGAGACAGGTGGCTGCCGGAGAAGCAATGTGAAAGTGTGTGACAGGATCAAAACAGGATGAACAGGTCACTTCCCTCTCCAGTGGATGTGCAGGCATGTGTGTGTGTGAGAGTATGGGTGCGCGGATGTGCTCATATGTGTGTTCAGACATCAGCCCTCTCTCGGTGCAATGGGAAATCTTCACGCGGCTTAAAGCCCAGCTGCCATGGCAACATAATGAGATGCTAATTGAATGGAGGCCTGTATGGTTTGCCCCTCTGTTCATCCCCCCTCTCAGATAGGCTAGGGCCAAAGCTAATGCTAATAGAACTCACTCAATGGAAGCTATTCTGTTGAGGCGCTGCTCCACCCCCCCTCACCCCCTCCTCCATGCTCTATAAATTAACCTTCCGTGCAGCGCACACATGCATACACTCACACACACACACTTTAAAAGAGCCTGAATGTCTTTCAAAGAGTGTGTCAGTCCTGGCATTGTGCAGTTAGGCAACTTAATTGGTTTAACCTTAAATCTTTGGCATGCCTTTCTATTTCAGTTCTGTTTTTTGCATTGAGTAGGGGACATTTAACTGTTTTTTTAATCTAATTAGCATAAGCCAACTTTCCACCTTCTGCACAATATCAAGTATAGTATCTTCACTTTGACTTAACTTATGCAGGACAGGTGACAGTTTCTTTTAATGATACCTCTGCAATGTAATAATGGCACAAGTGTTACAAACTTGAAAATGATGGTCTGACAGCACTTTTCCTGTCTAGGATGTAAAACGTTAATCATTTTCAAAAATAAACAGCGTCTGTGTTACAGTATGAAGCTAAAACATACGTGACAACTGCAGAGATGTAGCTCAAATAATCTGGTGGAAAATGTGGTAAATACTCGTTACGTGGTAATGCTCCATGGAATATGAAAGATAAAACAACAGAGCCAGCAGCTTGTCAACATCAGGGGAAAAAAGGATGACTGAATAAGTGTTGATTGCATATGCGGCTATCACATGAGACAGTATGAATCACAGGTCTAGTACAGCTCCTATCCTGTGTGACAGAGCTGCTGTCCAGGAGAGATGATAAACCAGTGCAGGACATACAGCTGCACGTCTCCATTTTGACTTCTTACTGACAGTTTGTACTGAAATCAGCATAAATCACAGCATTGCACACATGTATTTGTGTATGATGACTGTGTGTGTGTGTGTGTGTGTGTGACTGCAGGGCTAGCCACCTGGAGCGAGGTGATCTCCGGTGTTTCAGTAGAGACAATGAAAGGCAGCGACCCTGTATGACAGAGGCAGCGTCTACAGGAAGAGCGGAGGGATGATCTCTTCAGGGGCCATGGAAGAGGTCAGAGGTCACATGGAGGGGGAAGGTGGAAGATCGTATAGCAGGAAAATAGAAAAATCACACAGATAGAACACAGAGTTTTGTGCTTGTGCGTGTGTTTTCCTGCCATACACAGACTCCACTCAGAAGCAAATAACAGTTCCCTGAGGGCTGCAACACTCTGCCACAAGTGGTAAATATGCTGACAAGGTACTTTAGTTTTCCAGCATGGTGTTGTTGTTCTAAACAGATTCTTCACATGGCACGGCTTACATTTCCATCTGATTATTAGTTGCATAAGCCGGGCTTTCAGCAGCGCAACTGCCTCTAAACTCACAATCTTAGAAACTCAGTTGGAGCCGATATTCAACTATTTGTATCTTGCGTCTGTGCACATGTATGCTTTCATCAAGATCCATTTGCCTCTGCTGTTAACCTCACCGATAAGCTCACTGCCCCTGCTCCGCAACAATACCCACCAATCAATCACCTTTCAAAACAGGAAGTCCCTGGCTTGAAGCCTCCAGCCTTCTGAGAGCGCTCTGTCATCACCACTTGCATACCAGCCATTATGGGAGCCGTGCCCGCCTCCTGCCAACAAAGTGACGAGGGGACGCACAAACAGAGGGGTGGCAAGGCCCAAGATGGAGTCTGGGTAATCTCCTCTGGGTGCTATTGTCCGGCAGAGAGGTGATGATGGGGGTATCCGAGTCTGTGCGTATGAACGTGCACGAGTGCCTCTTGTGAGGCTGTGAGGAATGTGTGGCGAGGAAAGAAGGGGGCTTGTCCATCACTCTGCCAGCACATGACAAATCACTATACCTGAAACCCATTCACAAGAGTGGACAATGGGTGAAGTGATAGAGAAGAGAGTTGGGGTGAATGAGAGGAGAGGAGCTGGCAGTAAAGGATGGATTACAAAAAAAGGTTTCTGAGGCTTTGGATGAGGAACATTTTGTCCTCAAGTGTAAAAAAGATTAATTAGATAAAGGTGATATAAAGTTCTTCATGTCTAACATTTGCACGGGAAATTGAGTTTGAGGATTTGTAGTAATAGAAAGAAAGAGTGGAAATGACAGAGGTGAAGAAAAGGGCAAATGTGAAGCAGTTTCATTAGGGATTAACTGAAGACTCAAGGTGAGACAAAGTGTGAATGTTTATAAGAGAGAGAGAGAAATCATGTAAGGCTCGGAGGGAAGAGAGAAACCAGGCTGACAGGAAGAAGAGGGAGTCCAGTTAGGGGCTCTTTCAGGGACTCTCTCGAACAGCGGAGAGACGTCATTCGAAATTTGGCATCTGGTTCCCATCATCCTCAGCTTTTGTCTATGCAACATATACAGCCATGGGAGAAGAGATCATGTCTGTGGTATGCGCTTCCTCTGTCGCACGTGGCCGTCACGTGAACATGACAATTCCACCGGGGGTCACGCAGGGGTGATGGTGAGGAACAAATGCAAAGAATTGGGGAAAATGGAGATGAAGGTGGGATCATTTTTGAGTCGGGCTAAGATTTATTTAACCTCTGGCCCTGGCAAACATGGCTTCGGGGTCTGACTGGGCCTCCCAGTTCCTGCACTCATCTATCCGTCCATTCGTCTCCACTAACTCTCTTTGTTAAATGTAATGAGGATTTTTCATGAGTCATCTTGTTGTGAGGAAACACTTAAATATATTCATGACCATTCACTTAACATACGCAGATCAAACATACCCAGTGCCGATGAAGGGGCCAAATGTGCAGTGAGTTTAATTGTGTTTGACTGCAGGTCATTTTCAGAGCTGCAGAACTTGGATTGCTTTAGATGTGTATAATGGTAGTGATCTCATGGTGGGCCATATGGGGGAGGAATTTCAAATGCACAAAATAAAGTGGTGTGAAAAAAATGAACGCGCACATACTTTGCCTTACAGGAATCAGTGAAAAGGAACCCCACCCATTCCATCCTGCTCTTTCGTTCACGCTCCTTTGCTGTAATCATTTGGCCATCGCCCTCTCTGCCCCACCCCCACTTCTCCCCTGCTGGACACAAAGGCAGGAAGGAAGCACATGGACGGCCAGAGAACAGTGAACGGCTGCTGGACTGAGCAGGTCAGCCCAAGGAAGCAGTCAGTGCTTTTCCTTTAACCACAGCAGGGATGTGAGCTTAGGGGACCAACTAGAGGCTTATGTGACTTCTATGCCGAGGGTCGATTTTCTTCATACCCACTCATCTTAATATCAATTAGGTAATGTCTTATGAGTGTTTCTTAGCCTGAAGCAGGTGCATAAATGGGGCACACAAGAACATAGAGTGTGTGAACTAGTGGTTGTTGTTTTGGGATGAAATTTTAAAGGAATAGTTTGTCATTCTGGGAAATACCTGGATTTGCTTTCTTGCTAAGAGTGAGCTTATTACTTTTTAGTATTTCTTGGGTAAAGTGACATCCTATAGTCTCCACTGGTTATGTGGTAATCTCAACTACACTCCAGGAAGCATCTGCTCCTGGTCAAGTAAATGTCCTACATGAGACTGTAAATCCAAGATGTGTCATTGTGACACTGAGTAAATGTATTTTGAATCATAATAACTCCTTATGTTGTTGATTTCTACAGACTTGTACAAACAGAATTGTGTATGTCTACCTGTCTGAAAAAAAAAACTGTACTCTCATGTATGCTCAAGTATATCTACAACCAATGACAGCCATAGTCGAACCTGGGTCAGCTGCTCACTCACACACCATCACACATCCATGAAGTTTTCCACCTGAGGAGCTGACCTCTACTCCCCCTGTGCGAGGTCACAGACTTTTTGCGCAAGCTGTCACGTGAGAGATCTATCAATCACATGAGTCGCATATGGATGTGCGTGTATTTCCCTTTGACTCTCTCCATCTGTAACTCAACATGTAGGAAGGCTAAGTGTGATCCATGGTTTTGTGTGCAGGCGTGTACAGTTTGATGCGATCCAGACGCAGGCTGCGCTGCACATTGTTTTGACATGCGACAGACATGCATTTCAATCCGAGCATATTTCATGGTTCCACACATGTTACAGTGAGAAAGTGGGAAAAAAAAAAACCTACTTTCTGTCTGTTTCTGGAGTGGACACCTCACTGCTGAAGCCTAATGACTCCTGAGGACAGAGAGAAGGAGACAGGTGTCAGACTGAGTTTTTAGCCAAAGATTGTGTAAAACTGACAAGCTTATGTTTTGTGCCCATAGTGTCTCTGCCTACCTGGATCTCAGTGCGGAGCTGCAGGGATGTGCTGCTTGGATCCTGTTTCTCCTGCAAAAAATGTCAAAAAGAAAGAAAGTCAAATTGTCAGTGTCAAAGACCAATCACAGAATAACACAGAGGCATGCGAACTGTGAGCATAAAATTGTACGGACAAGAAAGCGAGCATATGGAGACCTGTATATGGAAAAGAAAGGTCAGTTGACTAAAGAAACAGTGGATGGCATGTTTAACAATGCCAACATGTGGGAAAGACGTTCTGAGGTCAGGTTCATGTAGACACACCCGCGTATCAGTGAAAACAAACACAAGCACGTGTGTGCACACCAACAACCCAGCCACAGGCCACTCAACAAGACACGTCTTGCTTGCTCACGTCTTGTTATTGAACACCACTTGGCAGTCTAGTCAAATCTTGGCTTTCCAAGCAGAAGAGGACGTGATAAAAAAACACCTATGTCATCAGCTCCATGAATTCCCAAGATTTACAATGACGTGAGTGTGCACCTCCCTCAATACAAGGCAACACCTGCTGGGCTGCCTCCAATCTTTAGAATGCTATCATATTTGAATAAATGAAATGGCAGCACACATGGGCAAACTGGCTTATATGAAAAACAGATACCCAGACTTTGGCCATGAGTTTAAGGAACAAACTACTCAAAACCGTTTTGCACAAAAACAGTGGAAAATACCATCGTTGTTAACCTCCACTTTCACTTTCTGAGTCCCTCCAGCTCACAATGTCTGTCGGGGCTGTTTTCTCTGTGACACAGGGCTGGTGCTCGAATATGTCTAAAGCAGGTGTCCTCATCATGGCAAATCCAGATACAGATGTGCCTCAAACCAAATACTTCCACAGACAGACACAGGAGCAATACAATCACAACAAGTCTGCTACTTAGATTTTGACCTACAGCATGTGATTATTTAAAGCCAATGAACGGCCCTGAGGGATTGGTCAAGTGCATAGTTTCTTGCTTGTGTGTTCTGCATGCTTTTGAACTCTCATGGACAAGATTATCCAAGCCCCTGCACTCACATTCGCCTACCACAGTCTTATACTGTGGAATAATAAGCATCACAGAAACAGATGGGGTCAGCACTTTGCTTCAGGGTAGTAGAGCAGATTTTCAAAATGTGTACCAGGGACTCACAGGCCTGCATCTCTAACCTTGAGGTTACCATCATGTTGGCATCGTTAATTTCTAGCAATCATTATCTTCGTGAATTGCACAATAAAAATAAGGCCTTATTAATTGCTTTCATCATGCTAAGATGGGATAAGGAGGCAAAATTAAAGCACATGAATTACGACTTAAATATTTGTGAGAAGGGTAATGCATACATGTAGCAGACTTGAGTATGCAGACTATGGGGTATGGAACGTCAACAGGATGTTGTAGCAAAAGTTAAGAATAGCTGACCTCTTTGCTTTCACATGATTTTGGCACTTTTTGACATATATTTTGAGGAAGTGTCAAGGTCACAGTATTGCTGCTCCCAATGGGAATAGAAAGCACAACCCGACATAAGTTCCCATTTCTATTTTCTGTCTGGCTTTTTAATATTTTACCAGATACTGCAGATTTATAGGAAACATCTCACGACGCAAATGCTGATATTACATTTCTATTGTTGCATATGTGCAAAATCTGTGTCAAGGGTATGGACACTAATAACACAAACCTCATTGAAACTTTGTTCCTATGTGACTGTTCTTGAACTTAAGAAAATTAACACAAAACCTTGATGGGTTTACCACAAAGCCTTATTACTCTCATATGAGAAAATATCTTTGAAAAGTACGTCTTTTTTGTCTGTGCTGAAGGTTACAGGAATACATGGCAACACAAATCAGCCTGAGGTCAAAGCCAACGCTGTGGTGAATTTCCTCATCTTTTACAGATAAGACAGAGTCTAAATACTCGTCTATTAATTTGGCAGTCAAATTGGCATTTTAGCTGTTATCTTACTGGAGGATCAGCATATTTGGATTAAGGCATTGACAATCTGCCAAGTAGGTTAGGTCAACAGAAGCAGGTTGAGGGCTGCTAGGTGCCTGGTTTCCTAAAACCATTAAATGGCACATGCTGCTGCTGCCTTAAAGAAAAGACTAATTGAATCTGGAGTTTCCCAAATGTAAAGCAGGAATAGGAAATGAGTTGCTTCGGAGAAAAGCGCATCATTCTCCATCTCCACACCCAGATTTGAACAGTCACAGGAAGCTGAATCTACAACACTTCCTACACTTGGTCTGTCATGCTTCCTAATCAAAGTGACCTGCAGTTTAACCTTTTTTTTCTTCTTTGACTGGGCTTCAGGCGAGGGAGTCTAATCCTTCCACACCCCTTACCCTTTAAGCGTGAGTCAGAGCATGGCTAATAGTTAAAGAACTTGTGACATAACCTCCTTCAAGAGCTCTTTAAGTAGCCTGTAGCCTGCAGGTCAGACGAGCAGGAGACCTTTAGTGCTGAGGTGGCTGAAAGCCTCAAAATTAGCCAGAACCCTACACTTATCACAACAGTAATCAACAGAAGGCAGATGGTAATAATGCTAGTGAGACAGTCTGGCTGGCTTTATCTTTCTTGTTAACTCCTCAGGCCTTTGTTGCTTTCCGCAGGTATTTCTGTCTCTGGTGCTGTCGCCACCTACTACCTACATGCTCCTACTCAACACTGCAACTATTATTATTATTATTATTAGTATCACTGCCATTACTTTACACCTCTATGTGGTTATGTGGAACTTGGCATTGTGCTACTATATGTTCTCCTCCCCGTCTAGTCGAGGCAGATGGCCGCCCACCAAGAGCCAGGTTCTGCTCAATGTTTCTGCTTGTTAAAAGGAAGTTTTTCCTCGCTAATTATATTTCACTTGGCAACATTACAAAGCACTAATAACATTATAAAGAGTACATTCTAGACTTGCTCTATAAGAAAAGCGCCCTTAGATAACTTCTGTTGTGATTTGGAGTTATATAAATAAAACTGAATTGAAATTGAACTGATTTAGAACAAGTCCTCCCAAGCCCATTTGCCTGTTTATATATTAGTCTGTTACAGTGATCAAGTGGACAGAGATACAGACATTCGGAAGTATCTTTGGAAAGTAAATCAAGTAATGCCGGGAGAGCTCTGAAAAAATGTGTCCATCCAAGGGAAACTGGTGATTCCCATAAGTCAGAGAGCAGGTACCTGTCTAAAGTCATAAAAGCTTCATCTACCAGACCTACAGAGGTACAGGGTTTGTTTCATTGCATTGCCAGGCTGCGCATAAGGAAAATCTAGGATGGAACTGAATGCTTTTTTTCTTGGTGAGGCAGAGCTTATGCGAGACAAAGAAACAACACATCTATCCCTTAAACAAGCACAGCTTTGGCAGTCAGCTCTGTTTAAACAACTGCATGGTGCAGAATAATGTGGGTGTGCTCAGAGAAACCCACATAAAGAGGGAACAAGGTGTGCTCACATGCACATGCAGACAAATACTTCACAAAAGGTACCAGCGGATTGGTTTTACTATCAGCTCCTCTTTGATGGCCTCTCCGGACTGCAGTGACAGGAGAGATATGCCAGTCTCGCCAATGGATATCTACAGGCACCATGCCAGCTGGTTGTAAAAAGGATTTTAAAATACACTGCCACACTGTCAGCTCACTGCCCGGCAAGCACACCACACATGGACACACACAAAAAATACACAGACCCCGACATAGCCACATACACGCCACCACAGACATAAACCTAGACAGAACCAAGGAGCAGCAAACTCGCTTCCACTTCCACAGACAGAGCTCCAAAGAGACGGAGACACAAAGCAGCTCTCTGTTCCTCCCACTCCTCCTCAGCTTCCCTCACCTCCCTGTCTGTGCATGCCATCTCTGGCATGGAGGAGGGGGTGAGAGGGCGAAAAGATGAGGGGAAGATCAGCGAAAAACAAACAAAACCTACATCCCGTTTGCCTTTCACAGCAGATCTGTGAGACGAATTTGTCGTAGCACAGGATGTGGAGAGACAATTTGTGTAAAAGCTTCTAAAGGTAAATTTTGGCTTCTCTAAGACGTTTGCATTAGTAATGGAGAGAAGCAAAAGTGAAGGGTGAAGAAGTTGCCAGCGAAACTGACACAGTTCCTGAAAGAGATTATCAAATTGATGCATTTTTGAGGGGGTGTCTGTACGTGTGTGCGAGACTTAGATCTCACAACGCACTCCCAGAGGGGGTATGTTATCCTTTACATGAACTCACCAGCTTCAGCTTGAGATACTGGCCTACTTACACTGAATTGGCATGGATGCGTGTGAATGTGCATGTGTTTTCCCTCCAGATGTCCACAGGGTTGCTTGTGCTCAATTCAATCAGTGTGTCTGTACGTGCAAGTGCGATGCGAATGCGAGACTCTGATTGCTTAAGCGTGACTGAATTGAGTTAAAATAAAAGCGAGAGAGCAGTGAGGGAGCATAGGAGGGAGAGCTCGAGTTAATGAGGATCACGATGTCTGTAGACAGGGAAACTAGCATCTGAAACGACTCAACCCAACGACTTGCACACACACATATACAGAGGAATCAAAAGCTCCAGTAAAGTGACTGTAATTGCCAGCACCACATTGCTTTCAACCATCAACCCAGAAACTACAGCTAAATTCTGTTTTGCTGCAGCAGGACCAGACTCTGTTAATGAGAGGGAAACGACAGAAAGACAGATGTATGTAAAATAGCTGCAGTTTAGTCCAAACAAGACTGCAAAGCCCACCAGAGGCCTGAGCTCCCACAGCGGAGTCACTGCCAACCTCAGGAGCAGAAGTAGGCGGATAAGCGGCAAAACTAGAGAGACCAGTCGGCTTAGTGGAGGTATGCCAGCTTGCATGGTTGGCTAAATCTGGGCGGGCGAGTATGAGGTTTCTAGGTAGGACTGCACACGTGGAGGGACAGGCACCAACTGGAAAGCCTGGTTCAAGACCAAAATGATGTTATTGGTGGAACCAGTGTGTCTCGGTGCAAGCCTGCAGAACCGGCTCATTTGGAAGATCTCGCAGGAAGCTCCACACACATAAACAAACACACACGCGACTGAAGACAAACATGTTTGGCTGTTTTAAATCTCAGACACAAAAGCACAAATTACATGTTCTCATTGGGCAGCATATACCGGTTTGGCATGCTGCCTCTGAGCTGCTTCATGATTAAAATAATTTACAAGGAACAGAAAACAATCAGTTCACTTGGTAACACCTCTCTCCGCTTCCTTTCCAGGAGGCTCGCGAGAGTGTGTATTTGTGTGAACGTGCATACTTGCAGCACAGGCCTTGCGTGCTTCTGCAGCGTGGAGCATTCCTGAGCGCTGCGGATCATCATTGTTTTGGTATTTCAAGAGAAATACCAGAGTTATTACAAATTCCAATGACAGAGCCACGATCCCAATGCTGACTAATAAATCATAAAATAAAATTACAAATATACCACTTTCTTTCCACAAGGGCTATGCCAACAACGGAGGTATGCCAACATCATTTGAAAGTAATCTTATGGCAACAAAGGCTGCCGTTTGAGCTTGGCGAGCTGCTATGTTTCGAAGCAAAAGCCCGAAGGTTGAAAGGACAAATAAGCAACGGCAGTTTGTCTTTCTCCTGCGCTGTAGTCTTAACTCGGCTGAACTGACCCACTTTGATGAACGAAGTTCACGCAGGCGTTAGCACATTAACCGCCCTGTTCTTCACTTCGTGGCGAAACAAAACAAGCCCGTACTTGAGTCTTGACCCACAACTGTCAAGCAACTGATAGAAAACCATTACAGAGCATTCCTGAGGCAAGTAGATCAATCTGACACCAGCTGAGATGTTTTTGTGTCAAAAGCGTTTCGATTATTAACAGTGAGACCAACAACTGAAGGACTTTGGTCAAAGCATCAAAGGATTTAATCTTCAAGGCTTCCTTGTTTATCTCAAGGATATTACCACAGATACTGTTGCAATGTCTCATTATGGTTTACAGCATGTAGAAATGTGTTAAAAAGGTTGGCCCCACAACCACAAATTCCAAAATGATCCAACTTGATTTATATTAGATGCAGTTCATCTGTTCCATCTCTGTGGTTTGAGAGACACACTAATATCTAGTTTGGTGTGTTCCTCCGTTGGCTGTATGCTATTATCCCCCCGACCGACCAGTCTCTGCAGGCCTACAGGATCTCTCTAAGAACTTCTAGGTCCAGGTTTTGGCATGTTTTCACACTCAGTAGCAACGACAGTGTTGAAGAAAATATCGCAAAAGAAAGTAATGGACAGATCTGATAAATGGCTTTTATTTCCATAGATATATATTTGGATCAAATTTGAAAACTTTCAATTTCGCTTTCTGAAAGGAAATGTTACGTCAGAGGAAAAAAAAGACTGTATGTACCTGTAACCCATCTCTGAAAGACAAGTAGCTTATATTGAAAAGGAGCTTTCACATAAAGGTCTTAAGACCTTGTGCTGTAAAGGACAATAAAACATAATCAGTGCAAAAACTTCTAATCTCTGGAACTGAAGTGTGGAAATTAAATGATATGCAAGTAAACACTGACTCATCTGCATATAAACTGGGACACAATGTCATTTTCAATGGGTTGAGTCATTCAGTGATGTTTTTGTAATTTGTTAAATAGGTGGAAGAGACAAGAACGATTATACACGTAATTATACAAATTACATCAACGGCAATTACACCAGCAATTTTCCAAAACATTGGCCTGCTTAAAGGACGGATCTGAAAGTTATAGCTCTCTGCTTCTAAGTGTATGTTGATAAGGTGACTTACATTTAGGTTAAGTCTAAATTATATGCCATTTGTTATTTTGGTCAAATATTTCAAATATGATACATACAATATTAACATGGCAGTAAAAGCTCTGAATGCCACTCACTTTGCAATTGAATCTTTACGTTCACCCTTTGACCTGTCACTTGAAAAAAACACATTTTGTTTGAGTTGCTGAACTCTTTGCTCTGTTTCAACACTTCCTGTTGCTTCCACTAATAAGCCCTCTGCATCACCATATCAGCATCCCAGTGCAAGCCATCCAAACTCTCGAGGTCTATAGGAGCGCTGGGAAACTGTGTATAGTAGCTCTAATCTGTAGGTCGCATTCCCAAAGAGGGGGATGTTTATTTAACCCCCTTTGTGTCAGCTAGTTATAAAACTAACATGAAGATGCAAAGGAACAACACAGCAGAGGCCAGACAGGAAGTGGGTACACATCGATAGCCATCTCTGAGAGCCTCTATCGTCAGCTCCAAATAGGGAGAGCTCCACTTTATACCACAACAGAGGGCCATCACTTTGTCAACTGAGGGGCCCCTCAAGAGTTGGCAGACATGTTGTGCAAGTGAAAACTAACACAAATGTGGGGCTCCACACATTTTTGCAAAACTTTTATAGTGTTGCAAGAACATTTCTCGAGAAACAAGTCAAAAACCCTGAAAAGAAACCAAAGGGTTCATATAAAAAAATAAATAAAAACTTGTACACTTGCTGGATTGAGAGTCAACTTTTTGGAGAACAGAAACCTAAATAAGAGGGTTTCTTCTTCCTCTTTGGTGTCACTGTGCTAATAACAGCTCAACTGTAGACACCGGGGCTTTCTTGTGGGAATTTTATTAAAACAGTTGCCAAATATGTTGTCAGCAGACACTAACCCTAACCCTAAATCTGTAGACTTTGAATCAGACATCATCATACATCAACCTTAGACTGTTCTCTTACAGCACCATGCTTGTCCAGCATCTCCCTTATCTTGACTTCGGCCTCCTCTTGTAGCCTGAGTGTGAAGACCAGGAAAGGTCAAAGCTCGCATGACTTCTGGCCAAAGCTGATTTGGACTGACTGGGTAACCTTCTGCCAAAAAGTTACAGTAGGAGAGATGTGAGATGATTTAATGTATCCATCAAAAACAGAAAAGAACCGACCTCTAAATTTGGTGTAGTCAGGAAATGAAAGACAATAACTGGAGAGGGAGTGGGCCTTGTGGAGACACGATTGCATCACCATCCTGTACCCTTTACAAGTGACAGGTCTTTCCCTAAAGGCCAAGTCCCTCAGGAGCGCCACTTACTAAATGTCTCTCCATTAACGTGGCTATTGGACATGGTGACCTTCTCTAACCATCTGCTATTGGTCCTAAGGGAGGCGGCTGTGTGGAGTTGGCTCGCAGCCACTGATTTCCAGACACACTTCACAAGATACAATAGTCATTCACTGCTCTCTTTCTGACTGGGTGTCCATTCTGTGGCCCTTGTTCTGAGTTCATCTTGGTCTCTTCTGTCTGTCTGTCTGTCTCCTCTTTGTATCACTTACACAATTTTTATGTGCAAATTTTTCAGATACTGCACCACAGCTTTTGAGTTTACGAAAAATGACTCTGGATACTCTTTAGCAATACTGTATTGTCACAGTATTACAACATAAGAGGATTTTATCTTAACCTACTCTTAGTCTTGTTAGTTCGGTATAGAAAAGGCTGCTTCAGACTTGAACATTCCCCAACCCTAATTTTAGAAAAGGACTGCACTGAAATCCAAAGCAAAGTTCAATCCATATAGCGTGGGTTGATAGTGCACTTTTGAGAGCTCTCAATAAGGTGTTGTCTGACCCATATTCCTCCCTTCATGCTTTTTTTCTCTCCTCATCTCCTATATTTTGGTGCCAAACTCTGCAGAGTGGTGGGACAGCTGCAGGCTCTCACATTCCCCTCATCCTCCTCCCTTCGTCTTCCTCTGTTCACATCCTTATCCTCCTCCTGTGCTGGGCTTCAGGCTCAGGGCCCAGTCAGCTCTTTTCCTCTCTTCTTACAAACGGGCTGCAAAATCTGCCCTGATTGCTTCCTCTTCCCCTGTTTTATCTCCTCAGGATGAAACCTTCCCAAACTATAAAACATCCAGAGGTAATCCACATTACTCTGAACCTCACATGATGTAAAACTATAGACGATGGCCACACAGAAAGAACACTTAACCTCTGGTCTGATGCAAAATGTATCGACGTATCCGCAGCTATGATTTTTAATGCGTTCCAATCCCTCTCCTCAAAGCTGTGAGAACAGGATGTCTGCTTGAAGTCATTAAAAGGAAGGGCACAATAAATCAGCTATCCATCTAAGCCATACCTGTCAACCCAACCAAAACCACATGGCTGCCTTCAAGCAGAAGAGGCCTCCTATTAAAGTGGAAAGCTGGTAATGACAGACAAAAATATATGAGCAGAGACAATTTGGACAGGGGCTAAAAAAAGAAAGGCTGGGGTAACAGGATAGCAGCCTGAGCAAAATCTGTGGAGGGAGAGCTGGATCATTATTTTTTTCAGTATTATATTTGTGACACCTAATGGCCTCATTTCACTGAAGTTGGACATTTCACTGTTACGTAGATTTATGCTGTATGGTCGCAGAAAACTATAACAAAGTGGCATTATTTGCATTTATTTGTTTTAGAAACTGACGTCAGTTTCTACGGGTTCAAACCAATTAAAGTCACCATAAATAAGTCATGGAGCAATTATGAAGTTAGCATAACACTCAACACTTGTATCTGTGGGCCCACTGGTTAGTGTGCTGCACAGAGCTCGGCCCTCTGTCGCAGCACCAGCAGCATTCCTTCATACATTTGTGTGCAGCTTGGCAACCAAAGGGGTGCCCCACTACCCTACATCCTTGTTCAAAGGACCCACCACCCCATGGACCCCCAGAACACCACTGCATTTACATCCAGGAAAGGAAACTTTCCTTTGGGGAAAGTGTTCAACCTTAGCACACATTCGTGCCTGTTCTGTCGCCGTTGTTCCTTGCCAGGTCATTGGCTAAGATTGTGGAAATTACACTGTGTAAAGCTATGAGACCGTTCTAAAAGGGGGATTTTTAGGGTTATTGCTAAAGGATTTACGAAAAAAAATGACCATTTGTCCAAAGCAATTTGAAATGCATGCAAACTCAGTAGACAGTGAGAAATGTTGTGGCTGACAGCTGTTTTTGCAACACCATGTTAGTATGTGACTTTCTTTTCTTTTGTGTGTGTGTGTGAGTTTGTATTTGTGTGCATTCACCATGTCAAGCTCTTGGGAGACTCTTCTTTTGCGAAGCTCCTCCATGCGGTCACTGACGTCACTGAAGCAGGTATTGTAGTACTCAGAGTACTCCTGGGCAAGGTCATCTATGTTACCCAGAGAACCATCCTGGAGAGAGGAAAATACGGAATGGTTTATCCAGGGAACTACAACATCCTGACAGAGGAAAACTGATAATAGAATTCTACTGAAAAAAAAATTCTGCACAAAAACAAAAGACAAACTCAATTGTTTCAGTTTCTGAACTCCAGATTTTCTTCACATGCATATACAGTTAATGCAATTATTTATATGCAGCTTCTATCACTTCACAGCATCCCACCAGAAACAAAAAAACCCAATCAAGTTGGTAGACTGTGTGACGAGCACATCCCCCTCCATCTTTTCCAGTAAACTGAAGCACAGATTTATGAAAGCGCTCTCACATACACTTACAATTAGTGGCGTATAAAAGGTACCTACAGGCATACATTTGGGTAAACCTGGAGGTGGCACAGGGATACAAACATAATCACGACCATTTCCAACACTGCCTCGCAGATTTAAAGGGCTAAACGAATATTTTGTTGGTTGACAGAAGATGGGGTCTAAATTTATGAATGTGTTTGTCAGTATATGTGGTGATTTAAACTGATAAAACACACAGGCATGTGTTGTTCCTATACACCAATCTACCCACATACTCCATACAAACAGAAAGACTAAAAATACCCCACAATAAAAGGTCTGGATATTTTGGACGTTTATTCATTCTTATCAAGTCACATTCAGCGAGTGTCTGTGGCTAGCCTGGGTTTATCTTTGTCCGGGCTCATATCAAGTATGCCCTTTACCTCCTTGGACATTCACCGAACTCCAAACCAAACACACTCTTCCGGTTCGCTGTAGTTTAGATCAGCACAGTTCCTGTCTTTGTGTGAAAGACGTGTTTAGGATTGAGGGGGGAAGCTGTGCTCCAAACAGTAAAGGCCTTACCTATCAGAAAACTCTTTGGATATAATGTTGAGCGGCCTCGAAGTGACTTTTCCGAAACAGTGCAGCGGGATCAAACTTGGGTTCTATGAAAACCAGTCAGTGAATGCAAACTGTCAACACAAGGGGTCTGTATCATGAAGCAAGATGATGAAGTTAGCAGGGATCAGTTGCTTTTACTTCAGTCTGTGTTTCAGGTTTAGAGTATAGACTGACATGAAAACAAATTATCTGGGTTGTACTCAAAGCAGATAACTATCTAATGAGTCATGCGCCATCAGGCCAGAAACAAATCTGACAAATTAATTTATCCCTTGAATTAAGATTTAAGAGAGAAGACTGACTCCCATCTCTTGCCTTGGTAAAAATGTAGGCCATTCTGGGCATGATGGCCTACTGTTGAATATTCATCAGTGTTGATCTAATCTGTGCCAGGCAGACAGCTAGCATTGAGTCACTGTGCAGGGTCCGAACAGTCTCTCTCAGTCTCTGTCTTTCTCAACCGGAGTCCCTATGTGGGTGCCAGGCCACAAATGAATGGATCACTGTGAGTGTGAGTTGGTGTGCCCCCCACACACACACACACACACACACACACACACACACACACATATAAGGGTATAGGGCCCCTGTGAACGCACATTAGCATGCACACACATGCATGCAGGAGATTTCAAAAACATTGGATCAAAACAAACTGATGCAAGCCAATCATATACAACCCTGCTCAGTGGATTGAGTTATGAAAGGGTAGTTACAGATTGTGCATCGAACACAACATGGCTAACAAACACACATGTTCCGTCTCAAAAGTCCAGTCTGGCTGGCTGCGATCTGTCCTCCCACTCTCATTACTTGAGAAATCCTGTTCTGGCCAGACATATGGTTCGAGATGACTGAGAATCCCAATGGGAGCACTCCCTCAGCAGACACATGCTTTCCCCTTCATTCCTCACTGTGACTGAAAGCACACTCTCATTACAGAACTCCAAGATGTTTTATCACCACACACACGCCATGACTGTGCTGATCTAGTTGCCACATCCAGAAGATAAGAATGAACCCTGTCCTGAGATTACACCAACCCTTGATTGACGGAGGGCCACTCCAGCTGATGCTGACAGTGATGGATTAGTTGGATCACAGCAGCAGAATTAATCAAGCGTTGCCATTTTTCTGGCGCCGCTCTCACAGAAAAATTGAATGTAAACTGTGAACAGGTAAAGCTGCACATGCTTTGCTGTTCTGCTGTACATCTGTGACTGCATGCGTCCACGTGTGTGCAAACATTCATGTCTGTGCGTGGATTGCTGGGATTCCTCCAATTCTCCAGTGGCATGAGCTCATGAGGGTCTGACACAGCTGACCCTCACACCCCATCTCCGCTACCACCTTGCAAAGTGATACTGCATGTGCTAAGTTATGTATATCCACCGTGAGGCCGTGGATGAAAACAAGTGCAGAGAGCGCAAATGCCTTTGGGAGAATCGTGGTGTGTGAGGAAACACGTTAAGAAAGGTAAACTATTTCCTCTGGATGTAAGATTGACTGTGTGTGTCAACAGAGGAGCGAGCGTTTAGTCCACATTTTACAGAGAATATGTCAACGTGGGAGTGGAGGTGGAAGAGCATGGATCTGACAGTGGTCCACACATCCAGCTTGGCAGTAGGGGTGGGGGGTGGAGGCTGGACAAGGGATGATTTGTGGGATACTGACTGGGGCAGCTGTGGGGTGAGAGGAGGATACAACATCTGGAGTCTGAGAGGAAAAAAAATCTTCAACTATGAGAGAGATTCTATGTGTGAGTATTAAATCCCTCACAGCTTATCTGATCTGGAAAGCATATAGGTCTGTGTGTTGGCATACTTGGCTAAATAACATCCCTTAAAACAGCTCTCACTCTAAAAATATCCTTTGAAACTATTGTGGAAGTGTATTAACCAGAATAATAAGCACTTCTACTTTCATGGAGGTATGTTTGAAATGGAGTCCAACAGTGTTACAGCTGATGTAACTGCATCTCCACCCTGGATGTGAGGGAGGCCAACTCCCAGTTTTGACTCAAACAATAGCAACAATAGTCATACAAAAAACAACACCCAAGCAAGAATATGCGAGTATGTAAGCATGTTGGATATTAATTACAGCCTCTATTGTTTGCACATTTGAGCCCATTCACAGTCCATCCTCACCTACTCATCTGGCCTTTCCTTACTTTTTGCCTATGCTCAAAGCTATCTCATTAAGCAGGTCATCTGATTATGAAAAACATTTTCAATACTAGTCATAGTTATATAACTGCAGAATATGCCAGTGAATTTAAGTTTTAATCCTCAGTTTTGTGATACAAATAAAGATGGCTACTCCCAATGTGCAGCTGAAATTCATCAGACCTGTCACTTCTGTTCCAAGACGTTGTGCAACTCAAAACAGAGAAATGGAGGTTTGGAGAAATGTTACGGGATACTGCTGCAGAAGACACTTGTGAGAAGTACTAGTCTGTGTAAAAGCCATAATCACTGTGAGTTAGTGGCTGCCATGTTGTTCCACCATCAAAACACAAATTACTGGTATTGCACCACAGTGGATAAATATTTCAGTAATGCATGATATGATTGCTACTGAGTCATTACCAAGTGATTTACACAAGATTCAAGATTGCCTTGGAGGCGTGGAGATGATTAGCATCCAAGCCAGAATTCCTATATATATATACAGACACTTCATCCCATCTCTCATAGAAAAAAATCAAATATTAGTTTCGCTTTAGTTCTGGAATATAAATCTATATGCTCTATATGCTCAAAAAGCAGCGTGGTTGCACACATGAGAGCACAAACAGCATGATGGTTCAGGAGCTAGTCACTTAATCCATTAGCCATGGCACCACTGGCAATATGACTACCACAGAAGTTTGTCTCTTCAGACGTCCAGTAAGTCAGTATAAAGAAGCCATTTTCTTCATTCACACACACCGGGGTCTGCTACTGCAGTAACACACACACACATTGCTGATAAACCACAGAATTAGATCTCATATACAGTATTGTTGACTTGAGAACATTAAGAGTGGTTTCTCTAATGTGTCTCTGTACTGAGGTGGTGTGTTTTCTCAGCCTTATCACACTATGAAAAGGTCCGTGCATTGATCTGAAAGCAATATAAATGTGGCCAGTAATTGTGATCAAGTTTCAATCTCTGCCAATGTGATAGTTTATTCTTTTTGGAGGGAAATGGTGAAAAACATTTCCTCAGAATTACACTTCCACAGCAGTAATAATTTTCATGTTTTACATACATTGAGTATTTGGGAACAAGCTGTTCTTCTTTAGACAAACACATTGAATGTGCAGTCCATGGCTGACGTGACAACTCCTTCGAGACAGAACATCTGAATGGCACACTAAACCAATCTCTTGCAAAGTTATTTAAGAATTCCTCGGCCAGCATGCGAGGCGCTGATAACTTAGGTCTCCTTACGAGCTTAGGAATCCCTGCCAAGGTGTACAGCTAATCTCACGATCAGTTTACACTCAATTTATGTTTTCCACTTCATGTCAGATGTTGCAAAGTCTCTCAAAGAAAGTCACTGTTTATTATGACCATAGAGGAAGACATTCAAAAGCCATGAGCCCTGGGCCTAATGTGTTTGTTCTGGTCTATCCTTTGAGCTCACATTCCTGATCACACTGGAGCTCAGTTATGTCGGGGTTGAATGGTAGCGTACATGGTATTAACTATTGTTACAGGGCTGGCCTTGTGACACCCTGTTCTCTGGGGAAAAGACAATGACAACAGTTTACAATAGAGCCATGCATCTGATGTAATGCTAGAACGTCAGAAGTAGTGTCACTTTCACCTGCTACGCAACTTCAAGACAGGTGCGGCAGGTTGAAATTGTCACCAACTGTTTTGTATTGTGCTGCATTGTACTAATGTTACGTCAAGAAGTGAACAAACAGAATTGTTCGCATTCACCTGAGTCATGATACACCAACTTTAACCTGACCTGTGAGAGATCAGCTGTCCAAGAGTTCCCGCACAAATCATAAAAGCAAAAGTAAGTAATCCATCCTTTACTCCACCCAGCCCTACATCCATCCAGTTCCCGCAGCCTCTACAACAGCAGGTTTGACCATCCCCATTTTTTCCCCTCTGCCAGACCAGAAGGAGAAAGATAAATGAAGCCAGATACAAGAAACTTGGAAAAGGATAAGTGAAGACAGGTGGATGAATGCCATATAGTGTCACTCAGCTACATTAGTTCTGGAAAATGTCGGACGTACGTAGTGGAGAATTCCACACAACACAGTGCCAGCAGAAGTCTGAATAAAAGATGTGTTGGCTGAGTCAATGGGGGAAGACAGTCGAGGAAGGTGAGGCCAGGGGGCACAGCCCACCCCTTTTAGAGGGCTTCCTGAGGATATCCGTGGCTTGAGCAGAACAGCGCTCCGTCCTCCCAGCAGAGGAAGACTGCCAGATCTCTGTGTGACCTCAATAATGAGACCAGTCAAGGAGGGGGAGCAAAGGAGGAGTGAGTTGAGTTTGACTGGGCGACAATAGACAAAATTAGGCTATGATAGACTGTGTTAGAACATTATTGGCAAAGATATAAAGTGGCCAGCTAACCACGGTTTGGCAGGCAGGACTGAAGCATATGTTGCCACTCTGTATGAAGTGCTATGTGGGAGGAAGCACATCGGGATCACCACATCCAACCATATGTTTCCCAGACACAATCAATAATCATGTCTCGAGAGTAGTATCCAATCCTTAGGTTTAGAGATGAAGCACTGTCTGGTACATAATCAGTGTTTTCCAAATGGACAAACAACCACCCACGCTGTGTGAAATGCCACAAAACTGTCTGCAAACAGAAAAGGATTCCCTGAAGGCAAGTAAAATATTTCCACAAGGCCTTGGCTCAAGATGACCTTTCAAGCAAAGAGGTTTCTTTCAGAGGAGAGCAGAGGGAATAACGGATGACTGTCAGCTGTCCAGGTTGGTTATAAAATCACGTAGACAAGAAAGAGCACATTTAGACAGTGGTGGAAGAATTAATCAGATTCTTTACTTAAGTAAAAATACTAATACCACACCGTGAACACAGTCCTCTATAAGTAAAAGCCCTGCTTTATTAAACCTATTGAAAGTATCAAAAGTGAAAGTTAGAAAAATGTTTTCTGTCAGTGTTTTAATATTACAGCTGATATTTTTGGATTCATTATACTGCTGCACTAATGTGTATGAAGCATTTTACTGCTGTAAATGTTTCAGGTTGTGCTAATTTTAACAACTATATGAACTGTTGGATAGTTTAATCTACAGCGACGCATCATATTCTATAAGATCATCATATGTTGTAGTAGAGCAAAAGTACAATATACGTCTCTGAGTCCATGTTAGTGAGCGCGTCTCCTTTAACAAAATAATACATCCACGTGACAGATGTGGCAAATCAAGATGCTGATTAAACAGAATGATTATTGTACAGGTGTGTCTTGGGCTGGTCAAAATAAAAGGCCACTCTAAAATATGCAGTTTTATCGACCATCACAATTCCAGTGATGCCACAAGTTTGGAGGGAGCGTGGAGTTTGCAGGCTGACTGCACATCCGGCTTCTTCACCAGCCATGAAACATCTCAGTTCTTGCATGGCCTGAATACTCACACACGTGGCCTTTTACTGCAACCAGCTCAAGGCACACCTATGCAATAATCATGGTGTTTAATCAGCATCTTGATATACCACACCTGTCAGGTGGATGGATTAGCTTGGCAAAGGAGAGGCACTTATGAACATGGATCTAAACAAATGTGTCAACTAAATTTGAGAGAAATAAGCCTTCTGTGGGCACACAAAAAAAAATCTTTGGCACTTTAATTTCAACTCATGAAAAAATGGGAGCAGAAACAAAACTGTTGTGTTTATACTTTTGTTCAGTGTACATTCCAAAACTGCAATTAGAAGCTTGCCCTGGGTGGAGGCGTTTCTGAAAATCTGTGTTGTGTCTCTCCTCCACATTGTGTTGAGAAATTCCAGATAAAACTCCACAGACTGAGAACATTTGCTGAAGGAGGTGCAACGGAGAGAAACTGGAAATGGATCATGACAGACGCACACCTTGAAAAGCATTACACAGGTAGCAGTTTCCAGTCAGGCACTTTAAATGTGGCTCAATTCAATAAAGAGATTTTACATCCGAGGAAACCCCCTTCATGTTTCCAGAAGTAGGGTGGGACAAGAAGCAAATCCCTATTCAGACATGTGTAAATCCAACCACTCAGAACAACTACAGCTCCTGCACCACACTGTCCTCGACTGCCTTTGACTCTTAATTAGCTCAAGAGCTATTTACTCGGCTTCAACCACAAATAAATGACTGGCTGACTGAGGTATTCTTAATAAACACATTCCACAACAGGCTGCTGTGTATGGTTAACCTCAAAGACGGGGCCCCTCAGAAAAATACTGCAGGCCGAAGCTCCCTTTGATTTACAGTCAAAACATGATGAACACTTATTTTGAAGTTGCAAACGTCAACGATGTTATGCGAGCGAACCCTTTGCCGCTGGATGTGTTAATGCCTATTTGTGGCGGCACGTGAGTGTTTAAAAGTAGCTCTTGGAATGTGAGCTGAAACATACAGTAATCAGTGAAGGACACAGTAAAGTAAGCGTGTTGACCAGATCTTTATGAGGGAAGATGTCTATCTGCACAAATATGTAGGCCCGTTCCCACGTAGGAGCCAAGACCAAGCACATTCGCAACAGTGAGTTATGTCGGGTCAACAGGCTTGGAGTGAACCCAATTTTTCAAAGGGCATTCCCTAATTGTTTTCCGAGCAAAACAAAAGCCATTGAAAGAGATGGAGCAATGGTTATATATAGCAGATCCATCTTGCTTTAAGGGAGGTATAGTGTTCATTGTGCTCAGGATATTCACCTTATAGAATGCTTAAAGACAAGAGCCTGAGCACATTGTTAAGAATACAGATCATTATAAAAGGGCAATTTGAGAGATTTCTATTTTTGTAACTGTGTACTATTTAAACCAAAAAGCAGCAGTAAGAATATGAACTTATATACTTGCTGCCATCAACTCATCACCAAAGTCCGTTCGCTGTCAGAGAAGAGCAGCCAACAGAAAATCACGCATCATTATGGCTGTTAGTTCGAGTTAGTTCTCGAATGACAAACTGATGAACCGCTGAACTTTTGATAGACACTGACTGTCAGCAGCCAAGACGGCCGATCCAGTTCCATACTTTCACACTACTAATCTTTCTAGTTTAGTTTTGTGGGAAAACAAGATGGTCACAGCTATCCAGGCCTTCCCAAGACAATCATGTAAGGAGATACAGCACATGGAGCAAGATTCCAACAAAAGCTGAAGTCAGTGATTTTGAAATAATATCAGAGTGCTAAGGATGGTTAATGGTTTTGAAATAAATTTAGAGAGTGCTGCAGGACAGAGAGCTACATAAAATTAATGTTACAGTTAGTTCATGACCACCAACCATGTTGATGTTAGCAAAAAAGGATGCATTTATTATCAACCAATGAAACCTTGTAGAGTTTAAAGACTTACGGTGATAAAATAGTTTGTGACACATTTGTCAAGAGTTCAAAAAACTTGTTGCAGCTGTGTGTGAGCCTGTGTGTTGTGTTGAGATGAGCACAGCCTCGCAGACATTTGCCTTCAGAGCAATAAATCTGGAGAAATTGCCTGGCTGGGAGCCAGGTCTCCTACTCAGTGTCAGAGGGCAGGACAGCCTCCCCCTCCTTCTCACACACACAAACACACAGTCCTGCATTCACACACCATTCACATCTTCAGTGCCAGACCAAACCAAATTAACACCTCTGTCTTTGAGCAGACTGGAAGTGACTGTGACACATTTGGTCAGCAGATCAATCAGATCCCGGGGCCCTGTAAAAATCAAGACTACAGCCAAACAAAAGAGCCCTGGAGCAGAAATGTGCATTGTTACAATATACAGTATCCACAAGCATTTCAGGCACAAACATGTAAGTTCAATGAAACTCTCTCTGGACTGAGATGAGAGCAGTTTGAAAAGACAACAGGGCAACTCAAAATCTCTTATGACAAAGAGGAGCTGAAACAGCATGAGAAATCAAACTTAATTTACAATGTTAACGGGCCAGTGAGTGATTTTCCTACTGACCACAGGAAGTCCAAAGCACCTCTAACAGTCAGCATTTCTACTTTTGCATTTGGATCTGTTATCAACCAAACACAACACATTTCACCAGCAACAAAACCATTTTTAACTTGCAGAAAAAATCTGAACATGGCAGCACACAAACAACACACAGGGTTAATCTCAAAGTGGAACATACCATATTCTCACTGGAGTCCTGTTTGCATTGAGATCCGAGCAGCCAACTACAACTACAGCACCTGGACCCCCCAGACCACATGGGGCCGGTGCAAACCTGGGCCTATAAGGACGCGCCGAGGACTTGTTTTGATGCGTAATTTGCATGCACCGACTAGTTGGCTCATTCGGCAAATCAGTGTCAGCCTTGAGGACGAGCCTGAAATCTCTCAGTTAGCTGTGAGTGCATGATGTCAGTGTGTGATCCCCTCCCCCTCGCCCCCCCCCAAAAAAACTCACCAGCATCCCCATAACGTCCGTCCACAGTTGGGAAAAGCTGTCGGACGCGGCGGCGCTGTCTGCCCGCGGCTCATCCGAGGGCGCACCGCTCCCCTGATCACCTTCCATACTGTCTGGATGTTTTCTCTTCAGTCAGGCAAATGTGGTGCAAAGCTTCAATCCAAACCCACAGACACAGGAGGCCCTGATCACCAGCAATAAATGTCGGTGCCAAGGCTGCTCCTAGACAAAGTTGCCCTTGACGCACCGGTGAGAGGCTCCAACATTGTTTGGCACGATCCAAAGTTTGGTGCGTAAAATGCGCACTGACATGTTTACCAAAACTCCCAGGACTAACTCGTGTGTCGGATTCAAAGTATCAAAAAAAGTCAAAGGAAATAAGCACAACAGGCCAAACTTCCAAGCGGGGTGTTCCCTGCTCTAGAGCCAGCAGCTCACGGATCCGTGGCCGGGCAGGAACCAAGCGGCGCACCGGGGAGGAGGGGGACAAGGCGTCCGAGTGGGTGAAAAGTTTCAGGAGAAAGTGCTGGAATCCCTCGATGGGTGACAGAAAACTCGTCTAAAGTAGCAGAGCGAGCGCACAGATGCTTATTTCCATTAGAAAATTGGAGTGAGAGAGCGACCAGAGCGCAGAGCAAATCGTGCAAACAGTGCGCCTCCCCCCTCTCTCTCTCCCTCCCTCCCTCACACACTCCTCCCAACAAAGCATCACAGCAGAAAAAAAAACACTTGTTAGAAGCACAATGGTCAGGAATGAACTCACAAATCATCAATATTCTCATAATGATAAGTCATATTGTGATATATATGTTGGATTAATAAAATATAATTTGACCTTATGACACTTTTTCTTTCAACCCTGATTCTTGTGATCAAATGTCTGCTGTAACTCATTGGCAACTTTGCAGTGACCAAACCCTCCTTAATGATGATTTTTTTATGTCCCCATTGCCTTCTGTGAAGTTTTAAACGTTGGCTTTATAGTTTTACTGAGACCAGCCTAAGCTCTAAAAGCAATTGCAGGAGTACAGTTCATTTAAAGGATTTTTTTTTTTTTTTTTAACAGCCCAGAAAACTTTTTTATCTCCTGCTGACACGGCTTTCCACCAATACGTCTCTCCAGCCGGTGTTGAATGGGGATTGTGAACAAAGCACATTCTCCACACAATTGAATGAAAAACAAAAAAGCGCATGGGAAGTGTTTTTAAGGGGGTGACGCATGCTGTGGCCTTTGGATGGCATAAATCTGGATGAAATGCTGGACAATAACGCGAAAAAACATAAAACTTAGGGCTGCTTCATTTGAGTTGCTTTTGCCTGAGGATGGCCACACACACACACACACACACCACAAACAGTTGGTGCACAATGTAACAGCAAATGGTCTCTGTGCTGCAGAGCTCATTTGAATACAAGCAGGGTAAAAGAATCACATTATGTACAAGCATGAAATTGCACAGCTATCTCTGTCTTGATCAGCCGTTTGTTATGCTCCGCCGGCAGGCTACTCTATTGTAATGAAGAAGTCCAGAGACTCTATCTCTGATTCTCCCTGTTGTCAGAAGCACATTTTCCCAGCGCGGCAACAGCTGCCAGGTCTTGTGACAAGATGCCAGGAGGACCCAGAGATAGAGCGAGACGGAGGGCGAGATTGAGCGTTTTAAATCTCCTCTCTCGGCTCCCCTCCCTGCGGTTTCGAGTCGATCTGAAATGGTGCTTCACCTGCTGTTTACCAGATTAGCCTACAACACCGCATGCAATCAGAACATGCATTTGAAAGTGACATAGCCGGAGGAAAAACAACAAGAGAAAAAAACCATTAACCAACATTCCTTTCTCTAACCATGTAAAAGGTGATCAGTTACACAATAATCCCCGAAGCTACAGTTTCACCTGTAGTGCGAGGAGATATGTGATATGGCCTACTGTGGATTATGCAAGGCTCTCACACATTTCACTCATGGACTGTACAGCTATACGTAGCATCTAATAATAAGCATAAGCATAGCCAATATGTTCACAGTGATAATGTCGCACGCTGATGTTCAGCAGACTGAATGTTCACCATATTAAGGCGAAATTATAATTTATACGTGACACATACATTGGCTCATTAGCACAAAACATAGCTGAGGCTGATGGGAATGTCATCAGTTCAGCAGGTATTTGGTCATAAACTGAAATACTGGGCTGTGAAAAGGTCAGAAGATCAAGCCTTTCACAATTGATCATCTGGGGACCGTGCACGCCTATACAAAATTTCATGGCAATCCATCAATTCTTGTTGAGATATTTCAATAAAAACATCATGGTGGTGCTAGAGGAAAAGTCAGGGGATCACCAAAGTCAGTGGGATTCATCCTCTGGGGACCAAAATTTCATGTTAATCCATCCAATAGTTGACGAGATATTTCAGTCTGGATTAAAGTAGTTGCAGTTCATTCCGCATGCATCAGAAATCCAAATTTATTATCCAAAGTTACTCCTTTTTGTTGGCACTGATCACTCCTCTATTAACAGTGTCACGGTCCAAAGTGTATGTCAGTGAACAATGACTTTTACAGGCCTTGGGTGAGCGGCAGCTGCTCAACAGTATCCTGCTTTCAGTCTAAACACAGAGAACACACGCTCACACAAGAGAAGCTTTGCTGGCCGACGAGTCGACAACGTGGGGGTCTGCACTACCGACCTCACATCTGTAACCTCGGGTTGACAGCAGCAGCAAGTGGTAGGACTGTGTTTGTGTGTGTGTGTGTGTGTGTGTGTCCTTACTGCCATTACATCATTGTGCTGTCCATCAGTCCCCCCTCTGTTTCTAAAGAATGGTGACCAAGTTGTGTTTTTTGAGGCACCTCCCAGATCCCCCCCTCCCCTTCTTCCACCTAAAAAGCTGTAACACACACCACTTACACACACACACACATACACAGCACTCTATGCGCACAAACACTCTTCCTGCCAAACCCCCCCTTACCCAAATACAAGACAGTGTGACCCCACCTGGACCAACTCAAACAGAGGGGTCAAACTGTTAATGAGGAGAGGAGGAAGCCTGTTGACTCAGTGCACACTCGTCAAACACTGCTGGTGTGTGTGTGTGTGTGTGTGTGTGTAGATGCCAGCTTTCCCCTTCTCTCTTCACACTCACCACTAATCAAGGTGTCACGTTGCCAGACAAGAGGCAACAAACGTCACTTGATCGTTATTTCGCCATATGTTAATTGCCAATTTATTACATGTTAGAGAGTTGCCTGCTTTGATCAGCTCTTTGGAGAAAGCGTGAACATTTGGCCAGAAATGAGGACAAAATTTGGAACACATGAACACGAAGAGGATACGCCTGCAGCCAATTCACACCGTCCATAAATGTGCCCTGAGAGCAGAATGTGAGAGCTAAAGTTATTTCATGGTTCTCAAAATATATAGGGGCTTCTTTCATGAAGAAGATGATGTCATGAATATAAATTGTTCTCATGGGTTACTTTGAACATCGTCTTGAAAGCCTCAGGACTTGGACCATATCCTGATGGATGTCAAGCATTTAAACACTTTCACTGTCTTTCATCTATCTTCTTTCATCTCGTCTACATATTATTCTATCAATTATTAATAGTTTCACTGTCTTATCATGCATTCTTCTTCTGTGCTGATCTTGATGGGTTCCTGTGGGATGGGAGGAAAGATTACACTTTGTCATCAGATTTGGTACGGCACAGGAAAACCTCAGGCGCAGACGGGAGACAGGACGCATTTATATCAGACAGCTGTTCAACACGCTGAAGCAGTTTCTGCAATCAGGTCATGATGTGTGAAACTATTTTCTCAAATTGGGAGTCAGGTCAGAAGCCGACAGGTGTTGGATGTCCCACACACAACATGTCCCTTAAACAACTCCGTTTTCCGTTTGTGATTGGGATTAACAGTATTGGTGGTGATTGCATTTGCCAGGAAGGAAGAGGAAAGGATTTCAAACACGCCAGGACAAGACAAAATCTCACCTTCCAGTTGCCTCCAAATCGGGAAGAACACGTGTTTCTTGCAAGTATCACTGCAGATATTGCGGCATTACATCCTCACATCTCCAAAGAATCAACTAATCTCCCCCTGAGTCCCTTCATTAACCACTCAAACACTCCCACAGGCTAAATAATGTGAAAGATAAACTTCCGTCGAGGCGACACGTTTGCTGTAAATGTGCTTACCCCTGGATTACAGCGTATCGCGGCGTGTAATTTTCTACTGTAGATGACTCAGCAAGATTATAGCAAAAACCCGGGCAGCGTGTCTAAACACACTCACGGGGGTGGTGATGCAAGGTGAGAGGCAGAGAAAGGAGAGAATGGAGAGGAGGAGCAGATGGAAGATAAAAGTCTGGGAGGAGTTAGAGAGTCTTTAAAGCCGGGCGCATAATAGTCATTAGTTTCAAACTGATGAAAGTGATATAATGATGTAGAATTTGCAAGGAAAACATATGTTGATAAAATAATGAGGTTAGGAAAAATACTGTTCACTTTTGTGATTTTGACCTCCTCTTTGGCTGGAGGTCAAACTCCACCTTTATTTAGTTGCAACCATGAGCTGTTAAAACTAAAAGGTGGAGCTGAGAAGAGAAGGAAAGAGACAGTGAAGAGAGACTGAGGAGAAAAAGGAGATAGAGATAGAAAAAGAATGCAGATGGCGTTTAAAGCAAAGCAGAGCCGGACCTCCCCTGATAGTGAGAGTGACCCTTCCTGGAGGTCAGTGACCCCGCGCCTTAAAAATAGCCCCTGGGGGAGTCATGATCCGTGCTGGCAGGGGTGATTAACAACACGGTGGACAGGCATCAAGGGCACCACCAACGCACTTAAGGAATGCTATACATGACCACACAACACTGACACACACATGCATACTCTCTGCGCTACACACCTTGGTAGATAGAACTATGATGATGAAAGTCTGGTGACTGATTGATCTGTTTTTGCTCTGATAACCACATCTTCATTTATTAATCACCTTATTCTTACCTATGCTTTTGTATATCTTCCTCCTATTCTCAAATCAACATATACACATTCAAAGCTTAATTGGATCGAATGTCCTGAACTTTTATCTCTTTAGTTCACAGCACCTTCACTTAGTGAATAATTGGGATCGAGATTTTCACATCATTAATTCCTCTAAGTCGATGGGTCAAAGGCCTGACGGTCCCCTGGCATTTTCTTTGAACCAGCCTGGATGTGAGCTTTTGTTACTCTTATTTATCTGCGTGTGCATTTTTTAGAGGTGTTTATGTGTATTCCAATGTGCAAGAAAATGTGTGTGTGTGTGTGTGTGTGATGAGTAGGCGGCCAGGCCAGCCCCACCGTGCTTCACACGCCGCTGAGTCTTGTGTGGGAGTTATCACACAAGCCCAATTAGCATGACAACTAATTACTGTTTCCTCGGTCCCCTCCCCCAGCTAAGCAACTCATTAAATTAAATCAACACGCTGGTCTTTCCACTGAAAACAATGCTTTCTGGGAGTAATAAACGAACGCCTGGAGCTCGCTGTTTGTGTGCTCTTGGTATTACTTTTCATAGGGTGGTCAACCATAACACTGGAGTCTTTTGAAAGCTGGGGAAATGTTAACTTCAAACATCAGCACAGGATTTACTTCTGGGCTATGGGGAGATAGAGAAGAGAGAGAGGGAGGGAGAGGAAGACAATTGAGAGAGTGTGAGATAAACATACAAAGTGATATGCAACAGGGAAATCACTGAGAGCAACATCAAATGGAAGAAGAGATGAAGGTCTGCCTGGGGTATGAGTTGCAAGAGATAGCCAGCTGTTTGTAGCACAATGCACACTGTCTGTCAAGACTTCTCAAACAGCTCTTGCAGCGCGAGGTATGTCAGCAAAAACAATCTGGGATGTGAAGGAAAGCGTGCCGAATGTGCACACCTGCCCCTGCAGAACGCAACACAATATCCTGTGCGGGTGTCAATGCGATGCAGGAATTCAAGGCCAAGATGAAAATAATATTTGTCAGTGTCACCGAAATGCAGCGAGGATAAAGGAAAGCGGATCAGAGGGTTTGAGAGGTCTGAAGCAACATGACCTGCCGACTCCTCTGTAACTCAGACATAACACTTTCATTGGATTCTTGGCACGACTCTCACAATCTTCACTTTGCATTTAAGTGAATTTAATTCATAGAGATCTGTATGTGTTGGCAAATTGGTAAAATCGTATCGCGCCTCCCACGGACACAAGCATTTCCGAGCAGGATTTACAAGTAGTAAATCCACACTTTTATTAATGCAGTGGTAATTGCAGGTCCCTTTCATGTGCTTTGTGTAGAAAAAACACCAATATGAAAACAAAGCATATTTCTGCTAAGCCCTGGATTCCCAGATTCTCCATGCAGCGTACGCCTCCGTGGCCATGTGGTAGGTGATTGTGTTACACTATTGTGTGTGTGTGAGTGTGTGAGCTGACATTCCAGGGTGTTTTAATCAGGCGCGACTGAAAGGACAGATGTTGTTTTGGATGTAAGCGAGCTTCCAGAGGAATGAGCTGCACTGTGTGAAATGTCTTTGACCGAGTCCTCAGCGTTTTGAGATTGGCGCATATTTTGCAGGCAGGGATGTGTGTTTGTAAGAGAAATGAAAGAAGAAGTAAACTGCACCTTTGTTAAAATTCTGCAGCCGTGATTGAAACGAACAAGAGCAGGGTATAAAGTGCGTGTTTGTTTGTGTGAGTGAGCCCCCAGGTGCAGACAGTGGAGACGTGTTGGTCTCACTGTGGATGGAGGTCATGAGACCGGGCTGGCAGCTGTGGTGGTGTCAGGGTGGCAGTGCCAGGCGGACAGCTAACGTCCAGTGTGTCATACATTCGACCGGTCGTCACTCTGTGGACTGGAGCTCGGCATTAGATGAACTGTGTGAGCGGAGCAGAATCCACCATCACTGTTGACACATGCTGTTACTTTGCTGGAATTTCATGGATTAATATATGAAAGTGCTGCTGTACTTAAGTAAACCTGATTGACTTCATAACTCAGAAGAGAGTTCAAACTAAATTTATGATGAAAAACCTCAATAATAAAAAATAAACACAAAGTAAAGTCAGATTCCTTTTTATTATTTGCTTTTCAACAACCTTTCTACTTTGTACTGGAAGTGAATTAAACAGTAAGGAAGAATACTACTACCATAAAAATATAATCGAATATAAATGATTGACTTTAGTAAATACTCTGTTGCTGTAGCTGGCCTACAAAAGTACACAACACAGCCACTTCACTGCAACACAGCTGCACATAATTGGTCATCCCTGGCTCGTGTGCACGCGACAAGGGTTAGTTGTTTGTTGTTGTTTAGTTTGTTGGATCCTAATTGGTTGCTCCCTTGACAACGATTCCTCTTCCCGACATCCACAGAGTCAAAGCGCCTGCACTCCAGTCGAAGGTGAACTTGTAAACAGGTAAACTTTAAGCACTGGAGGGTTTTTGTCTGATGCAGCTTCCTCATTACATTGGTCTCTTGCTTATGAGCTCATGAGCATGTGTTGCCATCTTTTCTTCCAATGTTCAAACCCTTTCAAAATGTGGCTCCCTCTCTCTGTCTTTTCTCCTGCTATAGAGAATGGGGCAGTAAAATGGGACATAATGGTGCCCCCTACTGTTGTCAAATATACTTACAAACCAGAGCGCAGGCCCTCCTTGTACACAGGACACCCAACTGTCTATTAAACCCTTTTGCTCATCCTGTTATGTCAAGTCAGCCGCTCCGCCATATGTTAGCCTCTGAGCTAGACGCAGTAAAAATAAGCTTGGCCTCGATGTTATTAATGACGACCATGTGTGCTCTGAACGCATAATTATCCCCTGCAGTTTCATCTCGGGCTCAGTTTTATAGCACTCGCTTCAGGTTTATAGGACACAAACACAAGCAGGAACACAGGCCGGCACGCACATTCGAGCTTACTCACTCACACATGCGGAGATGGAGTAGCTTTGCATTTACTGTACGGTTCCAGTGCCAACGAGACAGTAGCCAGTGGGGCTCGATAAAGATTTTATGGGGTCTCTCTCTGCTTTGTTTCTCCACCTAAACACTCTCACCTGTTGCCTCAGCCGATGTCTAACACACAGAAAGAAGCTGCAATAACACATGTTGGTCATGCACAATGTATTTTGCCATTGTTAGTGGGTTTTTTTTGGAATTTGGACAATTGCAATGAAAAGCTGGGCGTGCGTTTGTTAGGTGGTCACCTTGACCAGTGGAAACTAGAAAACATTCAGTTCCTACAGGAGCAGAGAAAGACAGAGAGTCTCTTGTGGGACGTGGTGTGAGAGGAAATTCCAGCTGTGGAGATGCCACATTATCCCTGGCACACACACATAAACAGACACAGATATACAGCACACATACACACACAGCCGTGCACTCGCTGACACAGAATAAGGAACTGTACGCAAACTGCAAATCAAATCTAATAATCTTCTCATACAGAAAAAGAAATTCACACAGTGAGTCACGCATCCCGAGCACTTACAGCTCCACTTTCCCTGTAGATTTATATCACAGCAAAGGCTGCAGACATGGCTGACATTCGCTTATGTATTAGATGTTATAATAACTTGTTCCTCGGCCAGCTCCGGGCCGCTCTGTGGTGCGGCCTTCTGTAATTACTGTCAGTATTCACAAAGCTGTCATATATTTCACACACAACCTGAAGCGCATGATCTGTCACACATGCTCAGCCAAGAGCACATTAGAAGCAAATAAACGGCCATGTTAAAATACATGCTGACATGCAAAAAAATCTTCTGACTCACAACAGTGGACGGATATCAAAACCTCAATGGAGAGGGATTTTCAACACTTAACATATTATTCAATTGAATCCCAATTCTCCAGTCTGTTGTTGGAGATATTGGTGAGTATTGGGCCAGTACCAGACTTAAATAGTTTCCCCACATTATTATTCAATTTCAAGAGCCAAAAAGATCTCAAGCATCTCAAACACAATCTCTGTTTATTTCATTGTTATAGCTACAGATTCCTTGGCGCAAGGCCTATCTGTCCCCTGAACTGCAGCGAAATCCATTTTCAGATATCCTGCTGACAAAGACGCAGACGAAGAATCTAAACAGCCAAAGGGGGAAAAAAAATCCTTCCTATTCCTTTTTAACAAAGGATTATTGTTGTTCATTTACATTTGACCACACATTAATAAAGTTCACCGAGTTGGCTCAAGTGTCAGCAGATAAAAATAAGTCATGTGAATTAGTTTTGTAATGTGGTGTTCTTCTGTTCTTCAGGTACTTCAGACTAAACTGTTGACTGTACAACTGGCTCTGGACTCCGGATTTAACTGCGGTCTGACAGCATGTACTGTATGCGGCTTGGACAGAGCGCATTATATAAGACCTCCCCACTGACATCATTAGCCAGTTTGGTCCAGAGTCTAACCTTGACCACAGCACATTCAGCCCCTTTCACATTTCCTTCCCAATAATTTATTATTTTTTACTTGTGCTTCCTTTCTATCTATGTGAATTACTTTCTCCTATCACGGCGGCACGAATGGTTTTCAGCTTGTGCATCTTTGTCAATTTTAGTGATCAGTATCTCATCCAAAGAAATCAGTTTGGGTTTGAGTAGACTTTGATGAAACTATCTTCCATAACTACCAGATTCATGCATATACTCAGTTCACATTCAAAAATATTGGAGTGAGACAATTAATGAAAGTAAAGACAGCACAGATGACTGGCAGGCCAGACAACCAATCAGCTGCTCTGCCAGTGTCTCTTTCCATCAAACAAACTCTCTGGCTGCTGTGTGTGTGTGTGTGTGTGTGTGTGTGTGTGTGTGTGTGCATGCAGCACAGTCTCAATCTGTCTCTGTCTGTCTGTCTGGCCGTGTACACGAAACTCAACCACACAACACACAAACATAGTGCAAGCTCAGCTCAACCACTGTAGCCCTCCACTTTCACAGGAATTTCCCCCCATTTTAGCCCAGAGGATCCTGCTTACACCGGCAAAATATGAACCCAGTGGCAGCGTCGAGCCACAAAAACACAAAACACAACAAATGTTGTATATTTTCCTAATTGCTTAAACAGGTTCACATGGTGGCGTACGAGGTCCCGGTCAAACTTGCGGATTGTGCTCTCAAACAAATAAAATTTATGCTTATATGAAGAGAAGGAAAAGAGACGTTTTATGAGTGAAACTTCTTTTTTTTTTTAATCTGCAAGGGTCCATTCATGTCTTTGGGTTTCAATAAAGGAACACTAAAAAAAATGATGGTGTGCTTTTGATTTACTGTCATTCTTCTAAGGTGTCGAACCAACTCAATAAATTATGCTTGTGCTATGTGCTGATGGGATACTGAAAATTTGGTAGCAATACTTTTTTCAAAACCACCTTTTTTTCCCCAAAGGTTGAACTTCCCAAATGTTGAATAATCTTGAAATACAAGCAGCTGCAAGAACTTTTCTCAAAATCTGAAACTGGCAAATTTTTTGATTAAAATGAGGAACTAGAATAAATAAAGTAAATAATCCTGGTATAACCCTAATCTATCTGAAACATTTAAGCCATGTATCAGGGATGACTCTCTGTGCTGTACATGGCTGACTCAGAACCTTTGAGGCAGTAAAAGGATTTCGACGGTACCGTGATGATGCCCCGACGTTTGGCATCAGCCGCAGCGATGGTTGCTCCGGCCTGACGAGACCTCATTACAGGCTGGTGGGGAGTCCTGTCTGAGATCTCTGGTCCAGATGGTCACTCAGAACCAATTAACACACCTTTTTCCGACTCACTCTCACTAACTCGATCCCTCCGTCGCTCCGCTATCCGCGTCCCCACGCAACTTATCAGTGAGCGCCAACACGCGAACAGACACAACAAACAACCCCGCATCCAGATTGGTAGAAAAAAACAAATGGAGCAGTCGGCGGTCATTAGCTTTGTGTGTTTAATGATTGTCCTTCCAGTCTAGGTTAGAGGCCAGCCAATGCACCAGTAATGAGTCTGCTCTACTGCCCCTTCACCCTTCTGGAAGAGCAGAGCTTCTCCGGAGCCAAGACGACTCAGCGGGACCAGAAGCAGGATAAAGGTTAATGGGCCCACTGAGATTAAATGCAGGTTGAGTAAAATTGAGTCTGGGATACAGATGGCTCTGCCTGAGGTAAGGACACATTTCTGAACAGGAGATTCCATGTTTGAATACTGACTGCATGTGTTCTGAATGCATTACAGTATTATTTGTCATTCATAGGTATTTTGTTAATTATGGGGTTGGTAGTAAAAAAACAAAGGTGTGCTAAAATAGGGCTGCTATTATTTTTTTTTATTATCCATTATTATTATGATTAATTGAATAATCTTTTAGTCTACACAATCTCAGAAAATAATTGCCCTTTAAAATATCTTAGCTGAAAAGTTCAAATTGCTAAGTAACCGACCGTGCAAACCCCAAAATATTCCACAATTTGAGAAGCTGCAACCATCATATGTTTGGTGTTTCTGCTTAATAAATAACTTTGATTATCTATTATGAAATGATATAGTTCCTATAAGTACAACTGCTAAAAACTGTGTGAGTGTTCAGTGACAACCTTCAATCAGGCTGCAAAACATGGGGAAAATACAGATAGAGAAAATGATCAGGGATGGTCAGAGGGATGAAGACAAGCTCGGGGTCCCTGGGGGACACAAACGCACATTAACACCCCCCCCACAGGAGGCCTGTGTTGTTACAGGAGTGTACTGCTGCAGGGGCTTGGTGCTGAGCCCATGCTGGCTGAAAGGTTATCCATATCCTGTGGAGGAGAGCTGGCATTTAGCCCAGACCAATGCCGTATTTACAGCACCTTCCTTCTCTTTGATTATCACTCTTCTTCTGCACATCCTCCTGCATCGAGTTACTAAAACATCGGTGCGAATGCATGTATGGATCTATTGTATCTATCATTCACTCGCACCGCTGTCCACACCCCATGAGACGCGCCTCAGACCACTCAGCCACAAGGACACCCCAGTTTCAATTACTGTCTCTCTCTTTTTTTTCTCTCCATACACACTATTTCCCTTCTCTGCTCGTCAAAGTCTGGAATATATTGAGGGACAGCTGCGAGACGATCTGGTCACGACGATCCCAGAGCAGGAAAAAAAAAATATGAGCACATATGTATGGCTTGTAAAGCACAGGCCTGAGATTTGAGTATAACAATTTAAAGCTCTCTATATCATATCTGGAGGGGAATTAAAAACCAAACTCCGGGCTGGGGAGGGGTATTTCCAAGGGTGTGTGTGTGTTTTGGAGCGAGGAATCTTACCTCCCTGGCTTGGGTCCCAGACTCTGGTGGGTGGGGGGAGCTAGGGATGTGGAGCGGAGCATATGTGTAACCATAAAAACCTGTACATCAACAACTCACATGCAGGCCTATTTAATACATTTGAGTTAATATAG
The DNA here is from genome assembly GCA_025331565.1 of Holacanthus passer. Lineage (NCBI taxonomy): Eukaryota > Metazoa > Chordata > Actinopteri > Pomacanthidae > Holacanthus > Holacanthus passer. The sequence continues at coordinate 4,760,819 of JAFREQ010000034.1, forward strand.
AATCTATATTAATGTACAATGAGCAGGTTTCAACATGATCAATCAAAGACATCATTAAAAACCATCAATCAAGCCACATTAATTGGTATAAAAACTAAAGGTAGACTATACAAAGGTACCTAATGATATAAAGATGTAGACAGGCTACTGTGAAATATGATTTAAGCAGACAGACAGAACCGGGCTACTCTTTCAAACATCTGACCCAAGACAACCACCCTGCAGGTACACACACACACACAAACACTTGTCATATGTTTTATTTTGACACTATCCCTGACATAAACATCAATGCTGGGTGAAATGTGCAGCAGCCCAGAGGCTTTACTCACCGAACACCGAAGCTCAACAAGATCTACAGGGACAGAGCCGGGGAGAGCCGAGGCAAAACAACTCATCTTCACTCTGCGCTTTGAGTCACACTGAGATGTAACTGCAGTTTAGAGTCTGCCCAGTTTAGACACCGTCTACTTCCATGGTTTAGTTGGCTCAGTCATAACCTCAACCAGACCTCTGATTCAGCCTGTTTATGTACATGAACGACTGCCATCAGAAAGCAGGGACATGTGGTGGGAACATGTTTACAGCGGTGGCCTGGTTTTTAGGTATGACGTCATGGCAAAATGAAAGGTGGGTGAACTGAGGTCACTGTCATGAATCAAAAATAGGAAAAACAAAAGTTTACAAGTTGTACATTTAATTGACTAAATTGTAACATAATGACACTAAAGCATGGGAAGAGGAAGCAGAATGCTGATTGAGAAATGGGTAGAGTAGACAAACAGAGGTTACAAGAGGATGTTTCATGGATCCAGGGGGCAGGACAGGGCAGGACGGGACAGAGGATTTACTGTCCACAGCTGGAGCAACAGCTCCCCCTGGGGCAAACCAGCAATAACACATAAGTCCTCACTGAATCTGGCTCACAACATTTGCCACCAAAGACAATATCCACTTTTTTTGGGGGGGGGGCAAAGAGAGACATGAACTAGTGTCCTGAAGTTTGTAATGTCAGTGTCAAGTACAGAAAACCTTCCTGATATTCTTGCACAAAAGTCATTTATTTCATCTTCTTCTTTTGGGATGACAACAGGCAAATGAGGGATATTTTCATGCTGAATTTCAGTTTAAAGAACTATAATTAAATGACATCAAACTGGTCTAAAAGACAGACTCCACCCTTCTAAGCTGGTCAGCTACCAGAAACCTGCACATTAATCTCCCTCCTCTTCTCCCACACTCAGAACACGCTCTGTTCTCACTTCAGCACTTTTATGTGTTTACCAACCTTTACTTTTACATCGGCCATTAAACACCCACCTTTGAGCCGTTAATGCCGGGCGAATCCAGAGAAAGAAAAATAATTCTCCCTGTGATTCATTACTGGCTCTTGATCCCTTAACACCTCATAAGGTCACAACCTATGCACACGTGAACAGGTCCGTGCACCACGAGAGCGCACGTGTGCACACATGGACTCGCCTGTGCTGGGAACACACATACATAGTGCTCACATTCCTATTCTGTAACCATGGATGTGGTTGGTGCTCGTGTTATTATTTTTCCATCCACGGCTGGTAGTGCAGCTGTCCTGGGAGGAGGCAACCATTCATTTATGGATCGACTGTTGCTTGAATCAGAGGCTGGACGCTGCTCTGCCAACCTGGGCAGAAGCCACCACTCTGAGGGGAAGAGGAAGAGCTGGGCTCCTATGCCACATACTGTCATCACGGCACTGTGACTATAGTGTGTCAAAAAAGCAGGATCTAATTGGTTTGACTATCAGCACAAAAACACCGATGCCAACAACAGACCATAACACGAACGTAGCTGAGTATAATGCCCACAGCAAGAAGCCGCAGGACACATGTGCCAGAAGCCAAAAGCCTCAAACCGAGGTTGATGCACATAACCACTGGCCTTACTTACAGGAAATACTATAACTACACCCTATTTAAATTACAGCGTGCAAACCTGACCGTTTCAAGTTGTTTCATAACAGAGAGGTGTGCTCACTGAATGAATGCTAACATTGTTTACGCTCAGTGTTTTTCACCAAAATACGCTGAATGTATTATAAAATCCTGACAAACATGCTCATCAATCATCAATCAACAACATTTCAAAAGCATTTTTTAACTGGTTAGTGGTTTTCTTTGTCTTCCTCCTGTCTTCAATTGGCACACTTGTGCCATTTACACCACATTACTGCTGCCAACTTTCAATATGTGGAAATGTATGAAACCAAAAGGCATCTGTTGTCACCCTTTTTATTTCATTGACATGAAGCCAGAATGTCCTCAAAACATTAAATGCAGGAACTGAATTGGCCTTAACTAATAAATATTTCACATTAAAATGTGTCAAAAATAAGCGTCAGCATGCAGACAGGCCCAGTTAGATAAATCTTGACAACGGAGTGAAGATCAATAGCATTTGATTCCCATCGACGTTTCATGCTGTCAGAGATGTGCGTCAGCCCTCGTCTGCAGACAGAGCATGAGAGCGGGACCCACTCATCAAATACTGCTCTACAGTGACCCGAGCGATCAAAAGCTCCACAGTTATACCTTTAATTTCATCCAGAATGATCCTCTAAGTATTCCCATCCCTCTGCTTTGTTATGTGAGACAATGTATGGTGTGTGAAACCGTGCATGTGAGCATGTCAGAGGTCTTAGTCATGCTGCGTGCTGCGTGATTTGTGATGCCTGTGAAGGATCAGAGGGTGGGGTTTGAGGGGGTCGGGACAGCTTTAGTGGTTAGCGCAGATACCGAGTGTGAGAAAGTCCTGACGGCGTGTGCTGGCTGCAGCTGATACGAGTCTTCTGGGACTTCCCCTCTGCTGAGGTCATCCCCTCGTGCTCCAGCGCTCGTACATCACTGCTGACATCACCACGATCCTCGCCAAGCCACCGCCATGCCAATACAAACAGGAAAACGCATGTGTGTGGATGCCTGGTGTTAAGCAAGATCATCAAACTTTATTGGTGTTTTATAGAGTATAGAGTGACATGCTGCACACCATCATACAAAAAGGTAATCATCTATAAACACTCATGTTAGGTTTAAATCAGCTCTGCGCCACAAAGCTGCATGTGTGTTCTGAACTCCATGAGAGATTTCTTAAATTCTAAAAATAATAAAGTAAAAAATGGAAATGTGTGCTGACAGCAAAGCTTGAGATTAACCTACGAGGTGCTAATCACTGCGTTTTGATGTGTGCCTGCGTGTGTGCCTGCGTGTGGATACGTACGTGTGTGCACAGCCTTTTCCTGTCCCCCTGCTGTGCCAGTCAATGCTTGGTATCCTGGGAAGTGGGGCGGCAGTGCCAGCAGTAATCAGGGCTCTTTGTATCCACACACATGGTCGGGCTATAATCAGGGAATGTTCTTTTTTTCACCAATAATAGCTGTAATCCTCTCATCTCAATATGATGTGTGACCTGTGACATGCTCCAAACTCGGATTTTTGCGGGAGATTTATACAGTACCTGGCCTCTGACTTGTTTCAAAATAGATTTTTTAAGCCAGCTTTTATAGCAACAGCAGAAGCAATGAGAATTACACTGTAGTCTGAGCTAATAATGACAGAAAAAAAGTGACTGTAGAGGGGTAGTGTTAATCTTTAGGAACAAATCTGGTGTGTATGCCACCCTTAAAGCACTATTCAAGGAATGAGGAATAAAAGACGCTGCACCTGTATTCATGTCTGTATGCATCTACTACATATATCCATACACATATAGAAAATCAATGCATACACAAATATATTCAGATATTGATATACGTCACAATATAGTTCATATGTAAAATCAGATTAAATAATCAGACTGATGGTTAAAGCAATGTCTTCCTGTATTCTCTTGATGTGCACGATGATGACCACGCTACTTATATGCCTAAAACAAAAAATGCAGTTTTGTTTTTAGTCAGATGCATGACTTCTGCAGACAGGATGAGAGTGATTCAATGTTGGGAAAAAAAAAACCTTGCAGAGCCTGTACTTCACAGACTGTGCAGAATGAACTACTGTTGCAAATCCGTCAAAAGCAATCAGGCTGCAGACTGAATAGGTTTTGAGGAAACTGCAGATCATTTGTAATGACAATGATATTTTGGGCGCCACCGGCACGCCCACACCTCTCACACCGTAGCACTGAAGAAATGAACATCATTTTCTCGCTGGAAAAACTGAATTCAAACTGAGATTTCTCACAAATAATTCCCAGCAGCATATAAAAGCCTCACATGGTTCGTTTTAAATATACTTGCCCTATTTGACTTGTTTCCAAGGCTGACATTGTGATCGAATTGGCGTGCAGTCCAGTGAAGGAGCAGATTATTTGAGCAGTTGCCGCCAACCCACGCTTTGAGCGGCGCTATATGTTTGTGTCCATCAGTCTGTCACGGCATACGAAACGTCTTTGATCCTACATGTGAAGCTGGACCACATACACAAATATGTCTCTGCCATGCCTAACAAGGGGATGCCTCTCCATAATTGGAACCAACTGCGGCAATGAAGAACCATAAGGGAAGAAATCTCATGAAACTGGGACACTCTGCAAAGAAATGACACTGCAGAGCATGAAACCCGACAACAAAGACCCTGCGAGTCTTTTAAACGTCCAAAAGCTGAGTTGATGTGTGCCATTTTGTCTTTACACATATGATAAAGCACCTACCTCTATTTCTTTGTGTGTAGACCTACAGTATATGTCACATCAGCTCTGACCAGACCCCCTCCTCTCAGGCGCTGTAATCTGTCTTGCAGGGTGTGAACTGACTTTGACAAATCTCCGATTCAAGGCAACAGAGATGTGTGTGTGTGTGTGTTGAGATAAGAGCAGAAACATAAAAAGCGTGGGTCGGGGATCAGAAACGAGAGACGGATAAGCTTGAGGTGCTCATCTGTCCTAAAATAAAAGAGATGGGATGAATGAGGAAAAAGTGAGAAGCGGAGAGAAGGAGAGGAGGATCAGTAAAACCCATCTGGAGTCCTCGCATGTCAGAGAACGTGCTCTCCTATAAGGACCTTAGAAAATAAATACCGCAGATGGTGGAAATGTAGCATACTATTAGGCTTCAGGTTAGTATGTGTGTTGCAGTGTATGATTTAGATGTTACACACTTGAATATATTGCATATTGTCAGGATCTACATGACCTTTAGGTTTGTGTATAATGCTTTGCTTTCCTACCCACATTTATTTCTCTTCATTCCTACATTCATCTTGGCCCTGTGTGGAGGTTTCTTTGGCATCACTCACAGCCTTGGTCCTGTTCCACCTCTTGTCTGATTCTCTATTTTACATTGTTGTACACGCTGCTTTGACATCATTGAATGAATGTTATTACCCTTCAGCAAAACAAACCAGAGCTTTGTTACCCAGTTGAACACATTTCACTCTTTTGCACTCTGTCTGTTGGCACGCACGCATACTGTATAACGCTTTTTGTGCCAGATGACACCATGTCATTGGCTCTCGTACTGGCTCTGCCTGGTGACATGCTGATGTAATGTAAAACATACTAACTTGGCTGATGTCAGACCAGTAAGATGACTACCACAGTATAGGGATGATTTTTTTTTACAGGGCTACTGTCTCAACACATCATGATTATATTAGTCTGGGAAAAACTCATATTGAAAGACTCACTTCTAATGAAAAGCGAAAATTGATTGTGTACAAGATATTGAAGAATATTAACACTGATGTCACAAAGAAAGCTATTCAGACTGTAAACCTACTCAGCAGTGACCTCAGTCACACTCATGCCACCTGCACTGTAACGTCATCACCTATAAATCACACAAAGATGCAGGCCTAGCTCGCAACAGCCTGAAATCAACTGAAAAGTAGCGTTGCAGACACAGACCAGCTGCACTGACAGAGGGAGATGGCTGAATAACACATGCACATATGGCAGAAACTGCACAGTCAAACAATTCCTGGGAGGCTGAGGAGGAAATGAAGGCTGGTGTTTTATCACTGTCCCGACCACTGCCACCCCGAAACCCTCCCTCCCTGCAGATCATGTGAGCTGCAGAAGCAGATGTGGGCGACACTTTCACCCCCTTCAAATAAGCGTGCATCCATTCTGCCTCGCCTTTTACTTAACACTAATGATGTCAACACACACCTGATGCCGTGGCACTTAGCCCTGCCCTGGTACGGATAAACAGGCGCAGGAGTGGTTGCTCAGCTCTGACAGAGCATTGCAACAGCAGCTGGCTTGTACAGTTTGATCTGGCAGAGAACATGAAAAAGCATAGAGAAGTAAATCCAATCCATGCAGAGCGATTCTCTTTTAAGTGGAGCTTTTCATTAAGGTTTCAACTTCGGGGAGTCTCATCAGAGGCCAGCTTTGGACTCACCGATGAGCTGAGAGGTAGGAGAGTAAAGAGACTGACGGAGAACAGGACTTGATTTGACAGCTGAAGCGTTGTGCAAAAATTCCCATTGAAAACTTGACACGCGAAGGCCAAAGCCCTCAGAGCCAAATAATGCAGCGGCGTATGAGTCAGTTCAATGGGATTAACGCCAGTTTCACTGTCAATGGCATCTGTGTGAGTGTGTCCAAATGTGTGCAATTACATGCATTTCAACATGTGTGCATTACATTATGTGCATTTCAATGTGTCTTTGCATGTGGGTGAGGGAATGCTTCCCATCTGTGTATACAGTATTTGTGTTTCCTCTCATACACTGGGCACTCACAATGACATTGTGTGGTTCCTGCGCTGGGGGGGAAGTCTAACAAGGGAACTCTGGCCTGAGCAACCTCCCCTTCCTCCCATTTCTATCCCTCTCGTCCCCCCCCCCCCCCCACCACCACCATCCACACCTCCCTTCCTCCCTCCATCCGCTCCGTTGTTCCTTGTCAGCTGGTGGGGAGATCCAGATGTGAAGGGGGACTTGGACAGGAAAAGGAGAGGGGGAGAAAAGGAGAGAGAGAGATAGAAATCCACATCCCCCTGGTGACAGACTTCATTGTCCAAGACCTTTTTGGACAAGCCTTTGGACACATACACACAAACAATTATGGGCACCAAACAATAGAGTCCCTCTAGACGACAAAGCCCGATTGTGCACGAGTGTGTGTGTGCCTGTGTGTGTGCATCTGGCGACAAAGCAAATCAATGGACAACATCTTGCAGGAGATTTGGTGTTGATATTTAGCTGGTTTATTTACTAGGGGTCTTGGCCAGGCGCGAGGCTATTGTTCTCGTTCAGTGAGCAGAGAGGAGAAAATCAATAAGGACCTGAGAGAGCGATGACAAACGGTGATGCAGCTCTGCTTTTCTCTCCCTCTCTTGGATAAATTCCCCACATTTATATTGTTGGGGCAGGAACGCTGGAGCTAATAATTAAATATGATTGACACACATGCGCGCTAAGATGGAAGAGGACAGACAGGCAATGGCAGGGAATTATTCCAGACGGACACAATGGCAAACACATGTACACTACACACACCCACAGAGCATGGAGCCATGTGTATTAAGTTAATAGAGTGAGTCAGCAAAAAGGGAGGTAGTCAGTCAGAAACAAGAGGAGACCTAGAAAGGCTCTCACTACTGGAGCACGTCTCTCGCCAACTTACTCAGTACAAAAGTTTCTCTGTGTTTGCGCCAACTTCGCCGTCTCCTTTAAAACTTCTCATATCACCTCAGCATTTACCAAACTCAGAGACATGAGGCAAAAATCCCCATCAGGGCAAAACAAATGAATGAGACGATTCTTCCCCAAGTCAAAATGTCAGTACTCACCGCGAGGCAGCTCCGGTCTTTCCCAGTCAGTCTCTTCAGGAGAGCTAACACAGACTAACTCTTTGAGAATGGCAGCAACAAGTCGCGTACAGTGGAGAACAATGCATGTCTGCCGGAGCGCAGCAAAGCGTAAGCAGCGGAGACACAGAGAGGTCCAGTCATCAGGCTGCTGCTCACATGGGACGGGGAGAGGAAGGGAAGGGAGGGAGGCTGAGCTATAGGATAGGCTACAGTGACTGGGATTTGGCAGGGGGAGGGATCTCATCCTTCGCTCCACATGTCTTGCTCTTTTTCCCCCCGCAATTCTCTCCAAAAATGTTTCAGCGAGTCTTGCCTCTCTTGCCCGTTTCGAAATGGTCCGGCCTTCCTCCTCTCGGTCCACTCCCACTTTCCTTTGCTATCTCGCTTCTTGTCTCTTTTGTTCTCGCTGACTTTCCCACACACACGTCACACCTCTTTGTCGTGTCTGTTATTCAGGTCTGAGTAGGTTGGTGTCTTTCTGGAAAAGTCAAGATGTTGAGCTGTCGACACACCTTAGCGGTGCAGGCATGTTAAAATAAGACATGACATGTTTACTCATATACAAAATGACCCAGCTGGCTCCAAGAGGGAGGACAAGCTCCTATTGGCTCATTTGTCTGTAATGGTCATACATGCAATCATAGAAACAGATCAGAAAATTACAGGGCGACTCAGGTTTTGGATCCCTCTCTCTCTCTCTCTCTGATGTCACTCGTTTTTTCTGCCTTTTTCGCTCAAAGGCCCTAATTCACGAGTGGCCCAGATACCACAGCGTATTGAGGGAAAGGAAGAAAAGCAAGAAGCGAGTCAGAGAAAAGAGTAACCTGATACAGCTAAAAGCAACAATTATTTGAATGAGTCACTCAGCAGTGAGGTTTGGGGTTTTTTCAACATTAATTCGGGAGAGAGGGAGAGAGTGACCGAAGAAGAAGAGGGGGGGAAAAAAAAATCATCCCATTTTGGAACACAGCACCTCCTGAGGACTCCCTGAGGTCGTGGGAGAGGAGGAAGGAGAAATTTTTTTAAAAAAAGGGAAAGAAAGCAGGAGAAGGGAATGGGGGAGTATGGGAGGACAGACAGACGTGGGCTTGGATAGGTACCAGAGCAACTTCTTCTCCTCATCCCAAATCCACCCTCCAGGACATGGCTCGCCGAGTCAGTCTTGCTGACAGGACCTAATAACTTAGGGTACACCGCTCCTTCCAGAGCCGGGGGTGACGGTGAGCAGACACTGACACACTGGCAAATAGGAAACAGATCGCGGATACACAAGAAACTCAAAATGCTGCGCAGCCACAAATGGAGATGACGTGCAACTCCTAAAAATTGTAACTACACATCAGGGATACGGCACCACGCAGAGACCGCAAGAACTCAATCGGGCCAATTGGGCTGCTTTGGTTTTTTTTTCTAGTTTCCAATGCTGTTGACAGGCAAGGAAGTATGAAGCAAGTTGAAGAAATTTTCAGCATATTTTGTGATGTAACAAAGGGAAAATCTTTTTGCTGCAATTGTTGCTTGGAAAGAGTGGGAAATCTGAAAAATCTTTTTAGTAACTAGATTAGATCATAGGCACTGCAAAATAGCAGTGCTAAGGGAAACATGATTTAAGACTTGCACATAAGACCAAAACAACCTTGATGTAAATGCATAGATTCTCACAAAGCTCAACCGCAAGATGCTGTTCGGGCCTTTGTGCAGCATTCATCACGGCTCCATCTGTCAAAATCTGTATACTTGCAGTGTGGCAAGATGGTTCTGATATAAGCTTTGTCCTTTGTGCATGACGACAGTGATACCAGTCCTGTGACACTCTGGCCTGCCTGTATATCCCTTGCATAAACTAATATCACAGCTGACCTGCATCCTGTTTACACCTGCCGTCACAACATTTAGAGAAGGAAACACAGAGAGAAGCTTCGTGTAAACACGCAGAGGAGGAATTACAAAAACTTGCAGAAAGAGACTCAAGGATGTGCAGTGTGGCCAAAATATATAAACAGGCACATATACACAATACAGATGAGGGAGCACGGGGAAAATGGGGTCAACATTCTTTGTTCAAGTGACTGGACAGAACGTTTCCTGTGTGTGAGGTCAAGTATTTTAATGTTTCTGAGCCACTGAATGAGGCAGCTTTGGATACTCTCTATTAAACCATCTGGTTGGATCAGTCCGATGTAATCGACTGTTTATAGAATCACACCATTTATCACATCTGATGAAACCCTTCCCCTTCAGAATTTCCATGTGAACACTTATATGCGATGGGTTTTCTTCAGACAAACTAAAAGGCTACAGAAAAGGGATGTGCATTGACACATTCTCAAAAGTGGGGTGTACGTGTACACGCACTACAACCACACATGCACAAGCAGACACATAAAATGTTTATTAGCGTCGTCTATCCAAGAAGGTGTTTGCCTTCTGGCAGGCAGAGAAACATCAAAGTTGTCCATGCACACTGTTGCTGGAGGCTGAGGTATTGCACTGCTGCTGAGTTGGCATGAAGGTCACTATTTTCAAGAATGAGTATAGTAAACTCGCAAGCTCGAGTAGTGTGTGTAATTTATATGACACATCTCACAATTGATAAAAAAGACAAGAGCGCACAAAGTAATTCCAAAGAACATTATGACTCACAAGTCGAACCATTGTCATTTTGTGAGACGCCCTTCTTAAAAGTGTTATTGTAAATGTTACGTTGGAAAAACACTGATGCATCATTGTAGCGTTGCTTTGTATAATTTAGCATTTAAATGGCAAATTATATTGTTTGTGAAGCTTTGATTTGTTGGTCTGCATCTGGCTCTACGTCTTCCTTACTCTCAGTCTCTCTCACACACACACAGGGCCACACAGAAAAAAAACCTCATCAAAACCCTCAGAATCAATTAGCAGAATGTAAATAGGCCATTCAATTACTTTTAGCACCAAGCGCGGTCCTTGTTCCTCCTGAGGCAAACAATCAACTGGCAGACACAAATTAACACTGAACAAGAGCACTTGTCTAAAGTCTGATCACCCGCTCGCAGTAGATGGCAGCACTAGAGAGAGAGAGAGAGAGAGAGGGAGAGAGAGAGAGAGAGAGAGAGAGAGTGTTCGTGCATGAGAGTGTGAGTGCATGTTCTGCCCAGAAGAGTTTGTGATATATATTTATAACATTTTCCTATCTTGGTTTGTTGATGTTGATAAAGAGGCTCAGTTCTATATATATCAATATTCGCTGTCCTCCCCGAGCTGAGTAACAGGCCAACCAGTCTAGTTAGTGACCACAGACTCTCTCAGAATACTGATCACTGTGACTGGATGTAACTAGACATAATATACATATACACACACACATCGATGCTCACACACAGAGACAAGCTTCCCTTCACCATCTGCTGGCCATGACTGGGTAATAAGTCTGAAGACAGAAAGAGAGAGAGAGGACATTGGAAGATTTGGAGCTTTTCAGAGACAAAAATGGGAGAGAATTTCACGACTTTGTCTAAACGCCTATGCACCCGCACGTGCACACCTGCTGAGGTTTTTAAATGCATCAAAGGATTTTTTGACAGCTCAAGCGTGCCTGACGAAATTCAAAAGCTTTCATGAATTTTAAACAAGCGGCGGTTAAGGAATTTAGCCGCAACATCACATTTAAAGCAATTTATATGCAAATGTGTAACAAGTGGCAGCTCGCAGAAGGACTGAAGAAGAATTAACGCTCGCTCATTGACTTAACTGACCTGCTGCACCAATATAGGCTCCCATTAATGAGCATCCACAAACACACACACACACCCCTACTGTGTATGAACAGTGTTTACAAAACTCTTAATGTCACTGTTTTTCATACATTTCATTTTTCATGCTCCATCTCAGAGTTAATCTCTTTGACCCCTCTGAAAGATTTGTAGCATTCTACCACTAGATGGCAGTAAACATCTGGTCTTACCTTCACACACACATACACACATACATACAAGTGCACACACAGATACTCTACTGGCAGGCATGCCAGAATGGGGAGTGAACGTGATGAAAGACCACAGTAGAAAGCAGACAACCAGACTCAACCACGGAGCACGTAGGACTGAGGGTTAGAGACAAACAGTCCAAAGCTTTTCTCTCACACAGTATCACTACACACCACAATGTAAAAGTTTACAGCTCCAAAGCCGGAGCCGACATGCACGGAGCTATAAAAGCAAGAGGTTATATTTTTGTCTATCAAGGCCGGCAGATCAGACAGTGGCTGCGGAGGAGTGCTCTTGTTCTCTTTGAGTGGCACCAGCGAGCTTGGCTGTGAAATGAAATGAGCAACTGCTCTGTATTCCATATTAGTATCGGCGCTGCAGGCTGTGTGGGGGCTGCTTGTGTGTTGATGAAGAGAGACAGGCGAGCTGGAGGAAGCTGAACTCCATTAGATTTAGCCTGGAGGGTCGAGAAGTCACGGCGGCAGGGCCCACGACATCGAGCTGCATGCAACTTTGTCTCACAGCATCCTTCCTCCATCAAGGTTTCAAGTCATTGGATGAAGTCAACTGGTTCAGATGAATATTATCATCTACTTAATTTTATATGTGTTGGATCAGATACATCACAGCACCACAGGAGCAGGTAGGACTTTAGAAGTGTTACCCATGTTTTCCTCCTTCCTGGAGTGAGACTCACTCATAGATGCCTTTTTATATTTGTGTTTTGAACTGAGACACAGCTAAAATATTTAAATTACATCATCTTTGATTCAGCAGCAGCTCTGCTTAAAGGTAGAGAATTGCACCTTCAGCATGGAGGGTTTGACATTTTCTACATGCGGCATTAGCTTTTAACTCCACTTATGGCTTAAAAATCTAATTTGATACACATTCATTCGCGATCATCAGAGGATGAATCCTAATGATTGTGGTGTTTCCCCGAGTTTCTCTAAAATCACAACGAGGTTGACATATTTGTTTTTAGTAAAATGTCTCCTCTATTGGATGGATTGCCATGAAATTTGGTAAACAGATTCATGTCCCCATCAGGATGAACTGCATGAACTTTGGCAATCACCTGATTTTTTTAATATGCTGCTAGCGCTGCTGTGCCAAAGTACAGAGTCACACAGCTGCATGTCTGTTGACTCTCAGTCAACTTTATGGAAAATCACTCCAAAAAACTATTGTTTTCAATTCATGCTTTGATCACCGTAACTCTTGCCAGATATAAACAAAAAGTCGACCACAGCGGATGTTGTGACATATTGCAAACATATTTCTATTATAAAAGTGAAATTAAGTACTTTTTGAATATGCAAATTATAACATTGAAAAGGCACGTTTGTCGGTCACTGGGTTACTTTGGGGGAAAAAAAGCCCACAAAACCGAACCATCCATTCAAATATGGAGACCAAAACCATGAATTCCAGACTATTAAGTGTGCTGAGGGTTTGCATGGATGTACTGTGTGCCTGTTTACAAGTTCTACTTTGAATCCAATGGATTTGGAATCCATTTCTCCAACTCCTTAAATTCTTTCTCCTCCAACATTCAAGCCCGGTCTCTGTATGACTACTAACCCTATTTTTGGTAGTTGAGATGTAAAATGAATTCACTCCAGGCAATGTCAACAGAAGCAGGTGATTCTGGTTCATTCCCACCTACAGTAAATCACTAGAATCTTTCATTCGTGTGTACTATGTTATAAATCTTCATTGTCGTCATCCTCCTCCTCTTTTTTTTCTTCTTTTGTCTCACTCTACCTTGCTGCTCAAATCATAGGTTTGGGGCCAAGCAGTCCAGTCCAGAGTAGCAGAGATCCACAGGGAGAGCTGATGATTGCCTGTGATTACAGTCTGTGTGCTCCTCTCCCTCCGACCATCTCCTCTGGGCTCATCTGGCCGGGCCTGGCTGAGGTAACGCTCTCCACGCTGGAGTCATTAACCGGAGAGAGTCGGAGCGAGGAAAGGCTCACCAGGGAGGCACTGACACGTTTCCTTCACCTTGACATTGCCTGGAGGTTACACCATTCATTTTGCAGTAAAGTACGGTTCTGGGAGGCGAGAGTCGTGTGAATCAAGGGTTTCTGATACATAAAAGGTCTCTCTGTGTGAGCCAGTCTTATTCCCTTGGCTCTCAATGCGCTCTCGACGGTCGGAAAGCGTGTGGATGAAAGACGTGCGAGAGAGAAACTGTGTGTGAGACGGAGAGAGAGAGGCTGCGAATCTATGTGGATTTATGCGGCGGTATGTACACATGAATGAGCGTGGTCAAAAAAAAAAGGTGTAGAAATAGTGTGAGTATTGGCAGCAAACACAAAAAACACACTCGCCTGAGGCTTATTCCATGTCCTGACACAGCCGAGTGTTGGCCTGAGCAATCGTTCATAGTCGATACGGCCATGTTTGTCTTCTCACATCACCCAACGACACTGACTGCCTGTCTGTCAGATGATCATCAGGATGAAACACTGACAGTCGGAAAGCCATACGCCACATCGTGACCAAATTCCTCCTTTAACTTAGAAACTAAGAACTCTTTGGAGAAATGTGCATGTACGTTTTAAAACACGCAACCATTTATATGTGAGGTAATGCTGTATGGAGCATGTGAGGCTGTTGGGTGTGATCTCTCATAACCTCGCTCGACAGTTGTTTTCACTGCGTGTCATTCAAAATGCTGAGGAATGATGGACAGCTGCCCGTGGCTCTTGTAAACGTGTCTGCTGAATTAACCCTGTCCTGCCCTCGGTGGTGCCTGCGATCCCTCCCTCCCTCCCTGGAGGGTGTTTAGGTAGGGTAATACTGAGCTGCCATCGGCGTGGCTGGTCCTGACGAGCGCTTCCCCCTCAGCTCTCCGGGGATTGGAGCCCAGCCAGCCGTGTGTAATTAAAAGCGCATAAAGACAGATCAAGCTCTCTGCCGCTCTTTCTATTCAAGAACGCCTCGAGCCGAATCCGCTTGGTGTCCCGCTCTTTCAAGCTCCCGGGAACTCATTTATTAAAATGTTCAATACCTTATCCTTGAATGAATGATGATGATGATGAATACTATCTCATCTTTAGTAAAAGTTATTTTAAAGGTTGATGTATGACAGAAAATAACCTTCTGTGCAAGAGAGTGGTCGTCCATTCATTGAATTCACTTTTCGGTTCATGGAAATTATTATTTGAGTAGAAGAAATATGAATTTAAAATGTTTTAAAAAACAGAAGACAGGAATACGAAAATGTGGGGATTTCATCAAATTACCTTTGAGAAGAGGTCATTTATGTTACATCAGGAAATGAGAATCCTTGACCCTGCCACATGTGCACTGAGCATTATTTGGTCCAAGTGCATCAAGCCAGTAGTCTTTCACTCATTTTTTTTTTCTTTTTTTGCCGGTTTCCGTTTCAATTCCACCACTTTTCATCATGTTGAACTATTGTGTCTGTGTAGGCTGCACAAAATCCAGCTTGTCAGGTTACTGAGTACACACATCATCACTCAATTTCTCACCTCGCCCCGCTATTTCTCCTCACCTTCGCCTGTTTCCAGTCTCTTGGACAACCAAAAGGCTCAAAATGATAAGGTTCTGGTCTATGACAGATGTGTGAGTACTTTTTCCTCAAACTCATCTGTGTCAACAATGGCGTTGGGATCCAGGGGTGGGCGTGGAAAACAGCCTCGCAAAAATGAATCCAAGTGTTGCTGCAGGCTGATCTTTTTATTCTTTAGGTTTCCCAACATAAAAAATGCTTTTACTGTTAAAGGTTGTGCAGCATCGTGATGAACAGAAGACGCTTTCACTCTGCATTCAGTCTGAGAGCCAAATCTGGGTAGGCTGGGATGAACGCGTCTTGGCGCGCTGCACGAGTCCCTTTGCCAGTCAGTGAATCTGTTTTAATCTTTGCTTGCCTCTGTCTCAAATTAGTTATTCAGTTTCTCTTCTCGAGGCATGCTGTTTTATCTGCTTAAGCGCATTCGCGTTAAACCAATAAAACGAGAGTTCAAAAATTCAATTCTCACCTCCTCTGACTGGCTGCTTTCTTGTCACAAATCAGATTATTTACACCCACGGTGAGCGAGGCACACCGACGTCAAAGTGATCAGCCATTCTCGACGGCTGCCGGAGGAAGCGAGGGAGAAGCAGACGCTCGTACTGCTGAAGAGCGAATATGTAGAGGTAAGAGGTAAGATGAAGTTCATCTCAGAATGAATGCTGACTTTGGTTGTAAAACTCTTCTACAATGTTGGCAGTGGCATACGTGAACTATCTATACCCTCAAGGCTTTCCTGCTGAGGGGAGTTCACAGACTAGTGTATTAAATAACCAGGGTAGACCGCAGTTAATGATGTGTTGTATATTTTGCAGACACTGTGATTGTACATTAGTAAAGTCTCGGCTCTGGAAGGTATGGTGGTTTCGGCTGCAGTGGAACGTGGGGATGATGGTTTTTGGGGTCTATTCTGGGGCGACTGACGTTTTGTTTTCTGTCAATGGACTGTAACACAACTGCTGGATAAAACTACTGGGAAATGACTCCAGAAGGTTTCTGGAAAACTAGAGGTTCTTCATTTTTTATGGTTTGGGGTTATATAATAAATTATGATTATAATAAATGCAGCAATTTATATGAATGTGGGTCTTTTTTGATCCCCACGTTAAGTCGTTCGGTTGATAGCTGCTTTTAAAACAGCTTTTTTCTCAAGGGGCCTTCAGGAGATAAATAAGATTTTATACATGGCTGTTTGTTTGATGGGCTGTTAATGGCTTTGCATTTTTCAAACCCAAATCGAAGGATATCAACCCAGGGATGTGTAATCAATGTATATTTATGAGTGTAATGTGATAGCCATTTAAGATAATCAATATTTACCGCCTTACTGATAACCAAGGCTGATTGTTTATGGCGAGCTAAGCCGTGCCCTTGAGGCTCTATTGAAAGGCTCGTGTCCTCATACATCACCGCACATGCACAGACTTGTGTATATGCAGCCTTACACACCTGAAGACACACTGTGGATGATAGCCCCACCGGGTCAGGGACCCCATTACCGCGACAGGTTCCAATCTTGTCCAATTCTGTCCTGCGTGGGCCCACAGACAAAGCCCTGGCATGGGGGTCACACTCACAAAACACTGGAATTAAAAATTTTCAGGACAGCAGAGGGGAGATGGAAAAAAATTGGGGAGAGATTTGAGATTTATGAGTGCGAACAGGGTGTGCTCGCAGTGTGGGATACTACAGAGCAAGCATGTGCTGACAGGATGGAATTATTGAGGATCATGCCTATTTACCCACACCTGCACACACAGACAGACTGAGAGTGGACTTTCACTTGTGACAAAATGAGCTCTCCAGAGAAAAAGGTTTGCACCAACACTGTGTTTGCATTCAAGCATGAACCAGTGTGATGTAGCTTCTTCTTCTCTCTCCGATCTTTTTCTAACATCATCAAAATAATCACGAGACATCTTTTGGAGAGCACTGATGAATGACCTTCTGTTATTAAGGTTCAAGGACCTTTTTGGTTAAAAAAAAAAAAAAACAGCATTGTAATAGTGTAATTACACAGACCCCTCGGGCCATGAAAAGGCTTGGGTCTTTGCTGTCAGCCCACCTCTGTGTGAAATATGGACACCTATCCTGAGCTCTTCTCCTCTCTCCATCTCAGTTCCCCTTGGCTGCCTTTAATTACAGATAGAGGGATAATGGAACAGCAGACGGCCGAACCTGCCAGGAAATAAGAACGACCAGCGGTGGTCACGGGAGCCAGCAGAGTGCCGGGATTAGGGATCACCTTTTCCTGGTGAGCCATGGGCGATCTGGGCACAGCACAGGATGGGCGTCCCCCTCCTTCCTCAGAGACTCGTCAAAAAATGATTGATCGCCGTGTCCTTACTCGAGGTGGAACCAGGCTGGAGGCACGAGAGCTGGAGATGGCTCACCGACAGGGTGAACAATGGGACACTGTCAGCGATGAGACCCTTGCTTGACATTATTCAAAGAGAATGAGACATAACAGGTGAGCGGCTGAAATAATTATTAGGCAACGTAACCCCCCCCCGTTCACATAATGCCTCGTATTATTTCAGTGTGGTCTTTTCCTGCGGTTTCTCAAGGTTAATTGATGAGAATAAATGGATCGTGGAGCCAGGGGTTTTGCGGTGTTTGTTGGCGGGATGTTTCATAACCAGCCCCGAAGCAACCCAGTGGCCCAGAAATTCCATTTAATAAAGATTAGCTCTCTTTCTCGCAGACCTCATTCTCCTTCTTAATTAAGAGATGGAGATAAAAAATTGGTGTGCTGCATGTATCAGAAAATATCCCCGGGACTTCTTACACAAAACACAGCTCAGCGCCCACATGAAAGGCTGGGACACATGCATATTTAATGCCTATTGGAAACAGCTTAGATCAGTTCCTTTACAGAGAGCGCTGGGAAAAGTGAAAATACTGTTACTATAACCTCCTTGGGCTGTATGAATGTGTGCAGCATGGCTTGTGTAAGTATGTGTGTGTATACCTGTGTGCGTGTGTATGCATGTGTGAGCGTGTGTCTGCAGGGGGTTGGGGTGGGCTTCAGTAAGCATGATTGCACAGCAGGACTTAGTTCCTGTGTAAAGGAGAGTAACACAGTGGGGAGACACAAACACACACACACACCCATATCCACACTTTACAACACTATAGGAGTATTGTCCCAGCTTCATGTAATAGATTTCTTTTACTGCAACCAAGAGAGAAAAAATGGGGTGATTTCTGAGAGAGATATGTTCATTTCTACTCTTATTGAAAGATTAATCAACATATTAAAGTGTAAAAATATTATTTCATTCACTTACTTTAATCAGTTGAATTCGCTTAAGACTGCTGCTTTGGACCAGCCAGCGTCTGCATAAAGAGATGAGTCTCTTTCTCTAATGATCATAAAAAAGACACACACTCTCCCACTGGATTTCAAAGAGCTGCAATAGACCTTAAAGGACTATATCAGCTGTTTTTAGTCCATTTCTAACAAACGGCTTGTACCTGACATCACAGAGCAACCATTTGCTGCCATGTTTGAGAAACGGGAGTGTATTTTGTCGACTGTTCGATTTTCATACCATACAGAAATTGATGGGAACCACAGCGAAACCGAATAATATGATAATACACAAGTGATTAGTGGTTTGTAATGTATTCCCGTCTTGTTCAAACTCCTCACTCATCCCGAAAAGAAAACATTGTGTCTGACATTACAACCGCAATCATCAGGTATCAGTCGTCAATACAGGGCTCCAGATAACTATAGCATTACTCTGGTCTGGCTGCCCATCAGAGAATAGAAGAATAACATTCGTCCGTTTGTTAACAGTAAAGTCGGTCTGTACAAAAATTGGGAATTCTGGAACCCAAATATCCAACTACCCGGAAATAAGTTCTGATACTTGATAACAAAGTTGAGATCAAGCTTCGAGAGGAATGTATAAAGTTAATTAATTTCACAATCAGATAATTTGCAACAATACATGTTCATATCCAGCGGACATTCTCCTTGGGGTTGAGTATTATTTTAAGTCAAATCAAGTCATTCATGCATTGCGGCAAATTTTCACCTCCAAACAAATAAATTTACGAGTTTCTTAAATATTATTAATTTATAAGAGCCACACTGTGTGGAGGCTACAGAACCACTGTTTGCCATCTACTCATGTAAGGTGTTGCAATTACACATATTTATCTGCCTTTTGGTAATTTAGTGGCCGAATACGAAGCCAACTGAGTGCATGCAGTTTTAACTATCCCCCTCTTTCTCTCTCTCCTCTGCTCTTGATTTTTGCAATAACCATGTCTCTCCTCTAATTTTTTATTCTGTCTCTGCTCCTTTTCTTTTCAGCCCATCCTTTTTATTCCTCTGCCCTTTAATCTCCAGCTTTCTCTGACTCCTTACATACAGTATGAGTTGCTGTGACACCAGGGGTTCGACGGTCTTTACTAAAATATGAGGAGAGAGTAAAGTGCCTCTCATTCAACTTGGTCTCAAACTAAATGCTGGAGAATGTGATGGCCTGTTGCATTGATTATGTATCTCTGACTCATGCCAGGTTAAGCATTCAGATAACATGTGATTCTTATGTTTGTCATGATCCATACATTTATTTTGTAGATGTTCCTCATTAGCCCGTAAATAGCTTTAATGGTCAGACTGGATGTCACCACACCATCACTTCGGCTCACTCAGAGTTATGGGTCATTTATGGACCTGTGTCGGGCCCTGCTGTGTGTGAGCAGTTGCATTTACTCTAAGAACCAGGCTGACAGAGTGCTTTTTGTTTTCCTCACCATCCACAGAGACAAAGGTTGGACAAAGGTGACCTTGTTTTCCTTGTGGACTACATTAATCATTGGAGGGCAGGAGGAGCTACGTGAGCATGACCAAAGGGAGGGCTAACACTCAGACAGAAAATGAGCACACCTGGCCACTTACTATCCTGGGAAGCAGATATGTTAAGATACATACTGTGACATTCAGAAATAGGCCTGAACGCAGCATCTCTGCTCCACATAACTGATTAGAGACAAACAAGTTCTTGCCTCGATTTTTTGCTTCATTTGTAGATTCATGTTGCACATAAACATGACACGAATCCAAATCAAACACCCCACAAATTTCAGGTTTCTGCAGTCCATCAAGACCTGCTATCACCAAGACAATCAATTTGACTTTCTCCATCAAGAGTTGAGAAACTTCCCCTCACGCTGAAGGACACCAAGAGTCCACTTCACATATAGCAGGAAACACTCAGGAAGAAAAGCCACCTCCATCCTCTGTGGATTTACATTTTTAGGAGGTGACAGTACTAATCACTGAGCCACAGTGCCACCTCGCACATGTTATGTAGGTTTAATGCAGCACAGCAGGATGGTGAGTACAGGAAGCAGATGGATGCTTCTATAGAGATTCAAGGTCATGGTACACCAGCGGCAGAGCTCCTCCAGCAGGTGGCTCTCCTCTCTCCTGGGGCAGCTAGCTATAAAACACGGAAGAACATCTGTTTTTTCCCGTGTCGGTGTGTATGTGAGGAAATGACACAAAACACACAGCATTTTCTGGATCAGATTTCCACTTTCCCAGAGTGACTGTCGAGCTCCTTCCTGAGAGACTAACTAACTTCGTTTTAGATGCATCGAGTGGCACACAGAGAAAATAAAGGACGATGAAACTCCGCAAACTGCTGCGCAAACAGCCTGCCCTTCATTTGATTAAGAGCGAGAAAACAGCCAGAGCTCGGCGTCCCTGTTTGATGGCAGCAGCCTTTGGCTTGTTGAACTTTATGGCGAATGCAAATCAGAGGGGCTGAAGGACTCTCTGAGCTGATCCCCGGGGCTGAAGAGCTGTTGGGAAATCTCCAAAAAAGGGCAGACGTGCATGACATTGTTTTTGAAATAGTACGTCCTTTATGTATATATTCATGTAATAATGCTTGCAGTTATAGTAAAAAGATTCCCAAAAACCTAGAGCAGCTGTTTTCTTTTGTTCTTTGTCATAATAAAAGAAACATCTTTAGGAACAATCAAACTCTACGTTAATCCAACATCCATACAATCAGTCCAGAATAGAGATCAAACAGTCTCACATACAATACATTTGCACTCACTAGAGGCATGGATTATACTGAGACCCAATTCCCTCCTCAAATCCCACTAACTCCATGTTAATTATTCAAAAATAGAAACTCGTTAACACAGTAAATATTATGACCTAATTTCGTTGAGATTGGGATTTGGAATGATTGGAAGCGTGTGTGTGTGTGTGTACATGTGTGCACAGATGCATGTGAAGCTGAAAGGTCTGACATGTAAAAGAAAAAAAAAAAAAAAAACCCATCCCAAGTCTGTGACCAACAATCTGTGCAGCCGACTGAAGCCAGACTGTCTTTAAGCAGAAAAAGGTCACTGCTTTGGATTCGTCCAAATGCTCTAAAAGCACAGTTAACCAAGTCCAATAACATCTCAAATAGGCAAAATCAGAGCAAATGTTTGTTCAGATGTGTAATATGTGAGCAACATGGACTGAAGATTGACAGAGAAACACAATGTGTACACAGGCATGTCTGTGAGTGTGAGTGTGTGTGTGTGTGTGTGTGTGTGTGTGTGTGTGTGTGTGTGTGCTGGCACATGGGTGTGTAGGGCTTGTGTGTGTGTGTGTGTGTGTGTGTGTGTGTGTGTGTGTGTGTGTGTGTGTGTGTGTGCAGTAATGAGAGTGCAGGCAGTAATGAGAGGCTGTGTGGAGCTGGTTCCACTGCAGAGCCATGCTGGGTACACTGTATTGATCTGCTCCACCACTGGGAGGACTGGAGCTAGATAATGATGACTATCTGTGATCTTTCATTCTTACCCTCTGTGTCTCCATCTCTCGGTTCTGTCTGTCTGCCTGCCCGCCTGCCTGCCTGTCTGTCTCTCTTTAAAAAAAAAAATTGAATCACATTTAAGTTGATCTCTCCTATGCTCCCAATCTTTTTCAGTCCATCTGTACTAGATCCCTTTGTGTGTTTGGGACACATACAAAAATGGGGATTTTGATAAATACTTTCTGAAAATATCTCAGTAGAGAGGATTGTATTTTCTCATTTTTGCTAAATATTGTCTCGTATTTGGCCCCCAGCAGCAGCCCTGTTGTTGCAGCCCTGACAAAGTGCTGTTACATAGCATCAGTTCTCAAAAGGCTCATGTCTTCAAAGCACCAGACAGCCTTTTATGTCAGCATCACCCAGACGACTGGAAGTCCTTTTTATGTCCCATAAGCAGTCAGCAATTCCTGAAACAGCACAGTTCTTTATAAAAATGTTTCCCCTCTCTCTCTCAGACACATTCATAGACCCAAAAGTTTTACAGTCATAAACACCTTTAACTCAAACCAGGAACAAGGTCAGGAAAAACCACTGAGAAGGAAAAATGAGAAAGCCTTGATTTCAAATTGGAAACAAATGGAATGAAAGAAAAGAGGTGCAAAAAAAAGAAATTCTGACAAAATGTGAAGATGTACGATCTTAAAATCCACTCTTCCAAAGAATTATTTTTCATTGCGAGAATAGAAGTGCAAATAGTTAACTTTAGTATTTCACTGCTGAAGTACAAAGAGACAAAAAAGAGGTCTGAACAAAGTGGGACACACACATAAATCCTTGACCCCTTGTGCAAGGATGAAAGCAATCGCAGCTCAAGACAACCGAAGGTGACAAATCCATTCATAGATTCATCGATCACCTGCTGGTCAATAAGCCAATTCAGACTGAAAAGTTCAGCAATAGTGGATCCAAAGGGGCTTTAAATCCATGCAAAAAAAGGACCTCAGACTCCACATAAAACGCTCCTTTAATCCTGTCGCTCTAGTCTGAAACTCCATTATTCAATCAGACGCAGCTCCAGGAATAACACAGACATCAGCTTGATGAGAAACCAGCACTGGTCATTTGTCATCTGCATCTCAGGCCTGTTGACAACATGCTCAAACATCCTCCTCCTGTTTCGCCACATCACCACCCCCGACTGCTGTTCTAATGCCCCCATCATGTCCGCTTCATGGTTGGCTGGAGCCATCATTAATCGCCGGCCGCGAATGACGATTGGGTGAATGATTGTTTGCTGGTAGCCGATAATTGGGTGTTTCACTTGTCAGTCAAGTTGATCGTAGCTGAGCGGGCGCACGTTACAGAGGATGCCGGTGAAGTGCTGATTGGACAGTTTTGTGTCTGTTTGTGTGTGTTTTTGTCATCAGTGGCAGAGAAGTGGTCGTTAAAAGATGTCATAAGAAAAGAAGAGGAGGAAAGAAAAGGATTATGATGATTAATAAGTAAAGAGGAGAGGAAGGCAAACCCCCAGACCCGCTCCGTCCATCCTGAAATAACATCACTCTCCTTCATTTCCTCCTTTATAGCTCCCTCCACAGTTCCATTTCATAAACACATCATCTAAAAACACAGGCAGCGGTCAGAGTTAGCTGTGTTAGTCTTTACTGTGATGCATAAACTGGCGGAGAAAAACTCCTTTTTTCGTCCTCCGTTCCAACTGTAAAAGGGAAAGCGATGATGGCCAACCCAGATGTCCAGTAGTAAGTCAGCACCACAAAGTCCCCAGTCCAACACATACAACCACATATGCTGCTGATATACTGAAGACTTATGTTTCCCCATCCTTCATGTAATAAATGTAGAATGATGCACTCTTGTCCATTTTACACTAACATGATGTATGTATTGTGGTTGCCAATGTTAAACCCGAATCACATTAAAACACTTTCCCTCCATTTTTGCTACAGAGGTATCTTACTGTGCATAATTTAAGTTTTCTGCTTCTCCATTACAATGGAAGGGAACGACTTTTTCATTGTGTTGCTTGTAAGAGAACTCGCTGTTAACAGTTTTCATAAAGACAAATTCTCCTGAGGAAAGTGGTTCCAGTGAAAACTGTTCACACTGAGGTCTGAGTCATCCACAGACGGTGCTGAACTTTCCCCTCCTTGAATTGTGGGAGAGGCAGAGCTCTCAGAGATTTTATAACAAAATAAAATCCAAGTGATCTTCACCACATATCACGAGACATAACTGACAAAATGTGTGCTTTGTTGCAATTTTGGTGAGATGACTTTCTTGCCCTGCCTGTCTGGGAAATATGGAGCCACAGCTGGTTACCTTAGTTTAGCACAAAGGCTGGAAAGAGGAAGAAAGGACTATTTCTTGTCCAGGTGCAGTAACGTTTTGGAGGTTGGTTTCCTGGGAAGCTCACATTGATGACAAACCTCCAGTTAAGTCAGTGATCTTAAAAGATGCTGGTAAGTTGGTTTTGGACAGAGTCAGACTAAGCTGACCTAACCAGCTTGGTATTTGCATGCAGAGACATGCAAGAGTGTTCTCATCAAACTTTCAGCAAGAAAGCAAAAAGTGTATTTCAATAAGTGTTGAACTGTGCCTTTAATCACAAACTGTACTTAGTCTAAACTTCCGCTGTTGTTCCAAAGAATTCGTCTGAAAGTGGAGCGCAGTAGCAGTGAGAAAAAAATGTGATCAGCAATGATGAAATAGGATGTTACAGGTCCACAAAAGCCAAAAAACTTTCCCCCAGTTTACCCAGGGCCATTATTCTCATTACCATCACCACAATTAAAAGCTTATTCTCTGACTTAACCATGCAGGGAGCGTAGTATCTGAGAGCACTTGGGCAGAAAATGGCAAATTAAAAACGAACATTCTTATGCTAATATATAAATAATCTACCTGGATTTGCGTGCGTGCCTATGCGGGGATGTGGGAGATGTGAAGTGTGTGTGCGCGCCTGAGGCAGAGTGTGTAGCGTCTGTAGTAGTATGTCCTTGGGGAGCAGAGCCGTGTTATTACAGGAACTAATCTCATGAGGAAATGGAATATTCATGAGTGCCGTGTTGCCCTTAAAACAAAGCTCCACGCCTCTCAAAAAGTCTCAAACGGCCATCTATTCGGATGTAAAAGCGGATTGGCATTTAATAAAATGAAAGATTCCACATGCATAAACATTAAGTAGTGTATGAATGTCACTGAAGAGTTCCATTTCAAAACGAGGCATCTACCATTTGGAAAAATAGCAACCCCCTGGCATGAAAAGTAAAAGCCACCAGCGAATATCATTTGTTATTTATAGCCCTCAAATAAAATATAACCCCCCCAAAAAAATCACTGCATACAATATTATAATTAGACCCCTTGGAAAAACAAATAAATAAATAAATAAAAATGCCCTCAATGTGTGCCTGTGTAAAAAAAACATTTTTTAAAATAACTCTAGAAAATGTGGATGCAGCCAAAAACTAAATATAAAGTCATTATAGGAGCAGACAGGAAGTGGGTTTATTTAATTATTTCTGTTAATACCAAAAGCGTCTCAGCCTTGGAGTGTCACAGCGAGGCAGAGAAAAACAGGAACGAGCACGATGGCTATTCTCCAAAGATGAATGACAGACTCTCAAAACTATTCACAGTTTTTTTTTCCTTCTCTCTCTCTCTCTCTCTCTATCTCACACACACACAAACACAAACCAAAGGACCTCAGCAATTACCCCTGAAATAACCCCCTTGATTGATATCTCAATTACGCTGTGCCATTCTTG
This sequence comes from Holacanthus passer, assembly GCA_025331565.1. Lineage (NCBI taxonomy): Eukaryota > Metazoa > Chordata > Actinopteri > Pomacanthidae > Holacanthus > Holacanthus passer. Next base: position 4,786,693 of record JAFREQ010000034.1, read on the forward strand.
TGTGTTATCTTGTCTCGCACACGCTCCTCCCGTCCCCATTCTCAGCTGTTCAATGGCTGCTCAGACGAGGAATGAGGTGACCTTGTTGTTGTTGTTGTTTTTTTTTGTCTGGTGGGGCTTCATTCCATACGTCTTTGTCTATCCGATTATTTTGCGTCCCCGCGATTTCGTCTTTATTTGCCCAAACGCACGCCGAATTAGAGACGCGGACGGCTGCTGAAATGAACACAAGCTCTGGGAATTAATTTTGCTTTGTGGATCTCTGAACCATGAAACAAACCAAATGACATTCAGAGGAAACTTCCTCGTGTGTCTCTCGCCGTGCTCCCAAAGGCAGCGAGGCAAAGCAAAGCGAGGCAATATTAGGTTCCCTGAATCAGGTTAGTCGGATTGTGACACAATCGCTCAGCGTGGGAGCACGTGTAAGGTACTAACAAAGGAATAATGAAAAGAATGACACTGTTGTAGCTGCTGTTGCACATCTGTCTGAGACAAACAGCAAAGAAGGGCAGGAAACAGAGGAAGGATTTCAGGAATTTATTCTTACCTGAACACAATGGAGAAGAGGATTCATCACAGGCAGGATCAACATGGAAGAAAGAGAGAGAAAAAAAACATGTTTTAGTACAAATTCACCATCCTCGAAGTCACTTGATCAACATCCTACTATATCATTAAGACAATTAAGCAATCATTAGCAAAACATTAACAATTAACACTGTTTTGAATTAGTGATGATGTTGGCTACAAAGTATAAGCAGCTAATGATGCCTGGGATTGCTAATTGATTTAAGTTAACTGCAGCAATTACTCTGAGGTCAGGTGTGTTAGTGGTCCAGACCAGGAGCTGCATTTTGAACAGGAGTTCAGCAGCAGTTCAGTATCAGGTCTAACTATTTAAAAACATCTCTTACTGTACATATCTGGTTTTGGTCGCGTCTCGATCCCCGGGACAGCTGACAAGCCAAATAACTGCCCGCATTTTATAAGTGGTTGGAACAGATTTGGATGAAGTGTAGAAACAGGGCCAGACGCAGCGTGAGCCAATGTCAAATACTTAATGAGGTATCGCTGTTTTTAGTTTTACAGACATGCAGATGTCACCGAAATCCGCTCAGACGTAGGCCAAATGACACATCGTAAGCCACCGTGATCCGTTTACCAAAGTGAATGAAAATAAATTAAATTCTCATGCGCTCCGCGGAGGTAAAGTGCTGGAGGCGTTCGCTCAGTTACAGCTAACAATTTCATGCTGTCAGTGTGGGTAGGCCCATATTCAAGAAAAACCTTTCATTTAATTGCCTCACTTTTTGTGCCACTCTTTATGGGAGCTGTCCTCAGCAAGACTGATCACTGGGAGAAATATGACCTCCTGGTTGCAATAACATACTAAGTTATTGCTCCCTGTCCACTCGAATGTTCTCTGCAGCCTGCTGGCTGGAGGACGGAGGTCTATCCCCCGATCGTATACAGTCAAGGTTTTAAAATATTCCTCAGAGGAAACAGATTTTCACATTTATTTTAACCATAATTGATCTTTCGGTTATTCAACAAGCTAAAAGAGAATCTGTCTTGCATTTTTTTTTTGGCCAAGACCAAAACCTACCAAACTATTATTGTTAGTCTTCGTCTTAGAGGTTGTTTCCTTTGAGAGCTTTCAAGTCTGGAAGCCATTCTGAGTTATTAGGTTTTTTATAACTCGATCACAAACCTGAGCTGGCTGCACTATTTAACTATTTTATCCTCAGTATCTTCTTTTGTCAAGGCCAGAGTGCATGAGTTGCAAAATACTAAACAACAGAGAATAGATGCTATCTTTTGTGCCGCATTACTGTCCAGACATCTGCAAGTTTGTCCTTAAGGTCTGACTTGATTTCGAAGTAAATATAATCTATGACGATACTGCAGCTATTGTGTCTATATTTTTCGAATTTGAGGAAACAGTGTCTGAGCTTCAAGCCTCTGGGTGGGTGGTTCCCATGTCAGAGGTTGTCTTGCATCTATTGGCTGGTGTTGCTAGAAAATGTTCTGCCAACTTCCACGGTGCACGACTGACTGGGGAACATCACACTGCAATTCTGCAGACGCTGATATTGTGATGACCCCTCCTGCTTTCCTGCGCTGCTTGGCTTGGTTCGCCTCTGCTCTGCTTCCATTTCAGGAAGAGGCCAAGCAGAGCGGAGGTCATCGGTGAGGAGGTTCACCTGAGCTGCTGGGTGAGGAAGCCTTTAAAGCTGGCTCTGTCTCTCAACTCCTGCATTGTTTGTTTGCTTTGTTAGTTTTCAGCCTACAAGAGTCTTCTCATCCATGCACACACCTACATAACTGATTTCTCACATAATATTATACATGTAAATAGTTTAATAAATTATTTTCACTTTGGTTCGTGTGTGGTCTCTCTCCTTTTTGTCTGAACCTTGAGCCAGTTCATGACAAAAGAGGGTTTTTTTTTACCGCTTTTCAACCTTTAATGGGTCCAGATGGGACTATAGCTGACAATGCTGGTTTATAGTGTTGGATATTATATAATTTTACAAATTGTTTTTGTGAGTCAGTCCACACATATATTGCACCAATCACATTACCAGTACTGACAGTGCCAAACTTAAATCAAAGAGATTTAAGTAAGTAATTTAAGTAAATATACACATTAAAACAAACACCAAGCAAACAGTGACTGATTTCTTAGCAAACATGAATTTTAATTTCAGCTTGACTTCAAATCAACTCAGCATCAGGTCCCAATTGGCAGCAGAGCAGTGCATGTAAATCAACCTTGGCTGAGTCAGTGCACATCATTAAATACATACTGAAAACATGTAGTGATGCAAAATACTGCATAACACCCGAACAGTAATTTGCTCTACATTTAGTGAATCAACGCCTCAGTTTTCTCCATCCAGAGACATGGCAATCATTGGTTTACAGTCCTGCTTGTGCTCCCTAGTTAACAGATGACATGACTGACTGGCAGCACTCAAACAGCCCACGCTCACGTCTCTCTTTTGTTTCCTCAGACACACCTACAGAACACCTCCTACACACATTTTCTCCGTAACCCTCTTTGAAAGACAGCCTGTCCCACTCAGTCACTAATGATCTGCTGCGTTTTTTTCTGCTGACGGGAACAGAAAAGAGAAGAATAAATGTATCACCGCTCTCATTCAGTCATCCTCTTTAGGCTCACATAAATTTCCATCAGTACCGGTGCCCCCGAGGCCCAAACTGGCTCATAATAAATTCTCTGGCATTACGATGAAGATCAAGCCATGAGGTCAATTGTTCAGGCTTGTCTCTCCACCAGGACTCTCAAACCTGTCAGAGTGTTGCCGTGCTTTATGGCCTGAGCCCCTCCCCTCTTCAAAACCGATGTGACACGCTCAGACGTACACACATACACACACACTTAATGTGACAGTCTGTCATTATAATAATATTCCTATTTAAATGCATGGACTGCTGTGTTGCTGAAGGCTCTCGTGTGAAGTGGAGCTTCAGCGTGGACAGATGTGTGGATAGATTATTTTTCTCTATAGATTCCTCACAGGTCACAGTGGTGATGGTCCAGGAGGATTTTCACAGGTGATTCAATACATACTGAATGTGTAAAGTCACTTTCTATGTATCAGCTGCAGCAGAAATTATAATAGTAACCATGATGCTTCTTCACAGAAAGCACAACCAATCTTTTAAAAACATACATATATGTGAAGAGAGAGAGAGAGTAATTATTCAATTCTAGTGGCGCACGACCACGTCGGATTATATTCTTCTTAAAACACGGCTCAGGTTCAGAGTTATGTTTTGTTGAAATGCTACATAACATCTGTGAGAGAATGGTAACTGATGGAGCAGACGGGCTGCTGGTTTCTGTCCAAAGCTGAATTTCAGATTCGGGCTCCACCTGACCAGCTGTGTTTCAAGTTCAAACCTTCTGTCTGAGGAAGAAAAGTCACTGTTACTCATATGTATTCACTTGGAGAATCTTCTTATCAAGCTGCAAAGGCTGAACTCTTATTAAATATAAAGGGGGCTGCTAAACAATATGTAAGGGCAACGTAAAGATAAAGTAAGCAGCTCAAGAGTCAAAAAGCAGAAAAAGTGATTGAGTGATAAATAAAAATGAGGATAAAAAAAGAAAAGACAAAAATGAGAATAGACTATATGCGCCTTTAACTTATACAGATATGACTTTGATGGTGTAATTGCACAAGACATTTGCACCCATATTTGTAATATGCACACGACTTGTAGCCTTATACTAAAAATATACTGTATATAAATACAAGCATGAATTGCACAGTTCAAGTATAAATGTGTGTAATGTGTCTGTGGTGCAATATGATGCAATATGTGTATAATAACCTGTATATATATTGCATGTAAATATGTTTATTTAATATAAATAGCATGTATAATATGTATAAATATGAATGAATATGATATATAACCTGAGATAAATAGTGCAAAGTAGCTGTGATGTTGTAAGTGGTGGGTGGCAGAGACAACAACAGCGGTACATTATGTATGCTCATGTTAAAAAGGACCTACATGACAAGATATACGTATATAGAATGCTATGTAGAAAAACATGAGATGTAAAATACTTAAATAGAACCATTTCTGTAAACAGCCTGTTGTATAGAATTCTTGAAACATGCTGTAAACATACTCTAACATAAAGCCAGGAGCTCAGAGGAATGTTAAAAAGAGCAGAATTTCCCACCAACACCACAGGGAAGCTGCACAGAGGTCAAAGGTCATGGACATCCATCAACAAGTGTATTTATCCTCACAATGTTGGAAATAATGGAACCATAAACTAATGTTTGTGCCCACGAGTACAAAATTGTTGGTGCTGCGTTCAACAATAGCAAGTGTCCCCTCTTTTCCCAGGTTTCCACTGAGCTTCTCTGTTTTCTCTCCACAGGCCATCACGCCACTGTCCTATTTTCTCCCAGAGACAGGAAGCAGGAAGCTGAAGCACCAAGGAGGGTTAATTCAACAGGAAACATTACGTCCATATCTGTGGCCGCACTCTGTCCCTCCTGACTGTGTGAGCTTGTTAAATCGCTGGATTAAATTGCGGGTAAAGGGAGAAGGACAAAAAAAAAAAGCATCAGTCAGTCACAGCAGTCTCTGACAGGCATTCAATGAAATCTGCTGGAAAAATGCTTGTTTCATGTAGAATGGACAAAAAAAGCCCAAATAAGAAACAGCTGACGGATTTATTTTATTTATTTTACAAGACAGATAAGGCTTAAAGAGGAAAATAAAAATACACTCCATGCTGTGAATCTGCATTTCCACAGTTAAATGCCTGCACTGTCAAAATATACCGCCGCACCAGGAAATGTGTCACAACGCGTGCGATTCCCTGATGGGGTGGAGCACTCTGCCAGGACGATACCGCTGGGCATCTCTCACCTTTGCCCTCTATGTATGACAGTCGACGGCAAAACATATGGCGGCGCCGGCAGAGGCGTTGTCTGTGTAAGGTGGGAAAAGGGCAGAGCCAATCGGCGTGCGACTGCGGCCTCGCCCGGGGTCACGCTGGTTGCAGGCTGGCACCTGCAGGGTGATGCTGCGGGCTGCACTGGCGAGAGGAAGGTACTGTATCTCCTGGCACAGAGGGAGGGGTGCACTGTCAGAATGACCTTCACACCTCAACACCCTGAGACAACTGCTGCACCTCATGAGACAAATAGTGTGGAAAAAAAAACAATAAGTGAACCTGGACTCACCTGAACACAGCTTTTCTTGTTTGTGGCTTTCTATTCTTATTCTTCACTGACTGAATCGAACTGAGCTGGGAAACTTTTCATGTGAGAGAAAACTTTTGGATTTTCAAGTTTGAAGTTCTGCCTGAATGCTTCTTTCCCTGAAGGTTGATATATATCAAAAAAGTGTAAGACACTAACTCTGAAGTCAGCAGAGGCAGTCTTTATTTCAGGCGACATGTCCCGTCTCGACTTTCATATGTTGCAAGACACCCTGGAAATAATGTATCTGGATGTATGTTTGTTGCAGAGGTGGTAAAAAGGTTCAGTGACTGCTGGTGACATCAGTTCTCCCTTGAAACAAGATTTGCAATCTAGGAGAGTGCTCTGCCTTTCCCTCATAAATTTTCATTTATCCCCTTCTGTGCAAAGAAACATGTTTGACATCAAATGTGAACGAACAAGGTAAATCCAGCTCATTCACACTAGAGAAGATGAGATGGTCCTTTCTATCAGACAGGTGTCAATTCACGTAAAAACAGTCCTCCCGTCTGCAGCTCAGCCGGCACATATAACTGCAGGCTTACACATCTGACTCCTGCACGACTTTTTCATGCTGACTGACTCTGAAAATTAACCTCCGGGTCGGAGAGAACACCTGAGGCAAAACCTCTCCGGCAACACAGGATACATGTACACACACACACACACACACACACACGCGCGCTTCTGTGGAAACATCCAACCATCCATCATCATCTCACACTCACTCCGTCCTGACAAGTGATGGATGCTCGTGGAACTTTGCAGGGGCGACGAGGTGTGACGGGTGAGCGTGCGCGCATGTTTGCAGGCGTGAATGTAAATGAAACATCGAGTATGTGTGTGTTCGCTTGTTTGTATGCATGTGCGTGTGCATGCCAGCGTGTTGGCTGTCTATGAGAGAAGATGCTGTCTGGGTATCTGGTTTATCCTATTAGAGCTTTAACGCAGCTTTTTGTCCTTCAAGGTCTTAACTATCTCCTGGCTCGGGGTTTAAAATGCCGACCACGTCAACAAACAATTACATTTATCCCAAGGTTACATCTCTGCTGTCATAACAACTGCGACGCGCTCTCAAAAAGCACAACCTCTTTCTAAGAGACCAGCAAAACACTCAGTAATCTCTTTCATCGCTGCATCGCATCTACATCCTGACAAAAAACAATATCACCGACAGACCACTTCTCTCATCACCTGTTTGTTTCAACAGCAGTAGCTGGATAAATAGGTGTGTTTTTTTGTTTAGGTTTTTGCCTGCCATCCTCAGCATGGGACTTTGTGATAAAGAAGCCTGATTTGAGACGAGGTGGAGACAAGGCCCATCATGTTCAGCCTGCATTGGTGACACATCAAAGAAGAGGCACCGGTCCAAAAAACTCCGCCTGATCTGCACTGATCTGCAACCCCAGCCGGGCTGCAGCACTTCCAGCTGACGCGCGCCGGCTTCCTGCACATAAAAAGAGCCCACTTCAACATGTATGCACACATACACATATTTTAATGGCAGCGCCGCCATTCGATAGCAGGATCAACCACTGTCAACACATCTTGGATCTGCGAGTTTTCATCCGACTCACTGTGAAAAGTCTTAAAAATAGCTTCTTCTCTGTTTGATTGAGGCAAAACAAAAGGGCATCGCCTGAAGCACTTTCAAAATCAAGACTGTATTAAACACTACAAAGACTCTACAGTGCAATGAAGATCGAGCAAAAAATGTCAGAATGACAGCGCGAGCCGTCAGTCTTGCAGAAACAAACAAATAAAGTGGGTGTTTATCGACTTTTATTCACCACGCTGAAGCAACGTCTTTGCTGTCACATGAGCCCACGTGCAGCAGTGGAAGTCAATTGTGCTTTTTGTTTTACACCAGTAACATCAGCATACTGGTGGAAAAAGAAGCAAAGAAGCTAATAATAACATGTTTGACAAGTCAGGGACCAGCTGTCTGTCTATCCCTTATCACTGCCGGCCAAGAATGCTGGATAAGTGAAAGACAGGCTGGCAGCTCGAAGCGCCTGCAGCCTTTTCTGAATCGCAAGCGGCTGAAATCACTTCAGTCATAAAGTGAAGGCGGTGATCAATGATCTGTCTTGTGGGAATGCTTGTTACCCACCGCGCTCACGCGAGAAATAACATTTCATCACATGGCCTGATCAAAGCGGTGAATAATCACATCCAATCACGCGCTGAGGTAATAACATCGTCAAACAAGGCGGTGATATTGAGAATACAAACTCTAATTAAACTGCCTGACACATTCATCAAGCTGTCAAAGGTGTGAGTTTTCTTAAAACGCTTGCCGGGACTAGCTCGGAGGCCTGTCATCTATTCCACGAGCGCACTCAGCAACCGCGACAGCCCCGAGACCCTTTCAGGTCAACTTTACTGTCAGCAGGGATGTGAAATATCAACATGAGACGGTGACTAAGTGAGGAGGGGTTGTGGTTAACAGAAGAGTCAACACAGGTCCTCAAATCCAAAACCCTTGATGACCTTATCTGCAAATCTTTCCCAAGCAAACAAAAGCTGGGTGCAGCACAAAATAATTTTTTGTTCCAATCAAATTCCCTCTCAAATTCAAGGAGTCCAAGAGAAAATCTCATCCAAAAAATTAGGATAACAAGGTTTTTCGATAGCTCAAGACTGCAATTCAAAGGGCTTTAGTTTGGAAATAGTTGTCTCCACACAAAGCAAGTTTGGTCAGGCACAAAGAACTTTTCTATGCCACAAAAGATCAAGTATTTTCTAAAATCAGGCATCATATTCTTGATTCTAATGTAACAAACTGATTCTTTCTTGTTTCATGATACAACATTTTTTGTGTTTTTTTTTCCTGTTGCAATCAGGTTAAAATGGAAGAAAATAACATTTGTAGAAATTAATTTTGGACATAAAATGACATGGTAAGATTTTTTGGCCCCTTTTTCTAAATTATTTTTGTGCTTGGATTTCTCCAGACTGCTCGAAGCCTGACAAGCCTGGATCTGGCTATGCAACAGGAAATGTTGGCAGCCATATCATCTGCTAGACAAGAAAAAAAAAACACTGCATGTGGGTCCTGGTAGGCTCAATATTCTTTTCTTACAGCCTTACATGACTCTGAAGATTACAATTCAGAGGTTCACAATAGGACCACAGATGAAGGGAGTCATTAAAACTCTATTTAGCTGAGTCTAAAATGAGACGTCCACTTAGTTCCATAAATCGATACGATCCCATTCCATTAGGAGGCCAATTACACACAGACGTTTGATTTATGTGACACTGCTACTGTTTGTGTGCGAGTGCATGAGTTACATGTGGATGAGCACACTGTAACTGTGCTCAGGAAAAATAAATCAATCTATGTTTTCGAGCATTTAAAACAGACTCGGCTGAGTAATTAATTTGCGTGTTTGGATTGCATGAGCCTGCTCGTGCAAGCGTGCTTGTCTTTAACAGCGATCAGAGCAATAGCTGTGGTTTGTGATTCACCTGGCTGCTGGAGGTCTGCATGCCTATGTCTGCATGTCTGTGTCTGACATATCAAGTCACACAGATGGTACACTCATAACATTGCCTTAAAACATTCAGTTCAAAGCCAAGCTTGGGATAGCAGGAAATAAACAGTGTGTTTCACATTATGTTCTCAATATGACCAGCGCTTGGATCAAGTGACAAGAAGTCCATTTCATATCACTTTTGTTATAATGAGGTTACCAATGCACAGTTCAGGTGGCTTTTGATGTGTCCTTTTGACCCTGCAGATGCGACTTTGTTTCACGAACAATAGTCAGCATCGTAAATATGAAACAGATCACAGTTACAGTGATTCAAAGCTTCCCAGGTTTCTGCATCATTTATGTGAAAGGCTACAGGAGGAACCGTCACATAAACAAAGTTCATACAACAGCTGTGTCCATTGTTAGGGTCAGTGGTCAATGTAATTATTTTGGGTCTTTATCTCTGTTTAATTTATGCTTGCTAACTTGTGATGACAACTCAAAATGAACAGTAGAAATATTCAGCTCTTCCTATTTCTTCCAAATGCCTCTCACGCCAAGCACAACTGCTCCGACTCCAGCAAACATTCAACCAAGCTGATCATGGTTTACATTTTCTCTATGTTAGAACAGCATTTATTACCACGACCAGATCAAAGTACTGCACCAAGCATCTTCCTGTGTTCTGGCTGATGCAGTTAAAATGTCAACTGGAGTAAGTCTTGTGAGATATCAGAACTTGTAAGGTTAATTTACGCTGCTAACTTTTGGACATAATTCCCAACTTCCATTCTCAAGTCACGGCGTGCCTGATGAATATTTCATTGTCAATCCTTTGACCAAGCATTTTGCTCTCAGTTCAAAGCTCTGATCTTTGAGGCAGATGTTCATGACTCAAGAGTTTCATCTGAAGTGGAAAAGCTTCAAGTTAAAGATTCTAAACCATTGAACAAAGGGAATGTGTGATTACAAAGAATGACAAATTACACCCTTTAAAATCTAAGACGCATTTTGCAGAAGTGTGATTTTCTGATTCTGATATTGTTATGTTTTATACGACATTATGTGCAAAACCTCCAACTTTTTTATTGAGCATCTATTAAGTGAGATGTATTCCGGTTCTCAACCATTGGATCAAGGACGTGCATGCCGTCCTTCAACCAAAACAATATAATTACATGATTACCAATTACCTTACCAATGTAAGAACTACGCATTCGTGTAATGCAACCCAAGCATAACATGATTGATGAGGATCAGTAAGACATGCAGTATCACATCCATTGAAGGATTAATCATATCAAAGGCGTAATACTGCTGGGACAAGTACACTATTCTTTTTTTTCTCAGGCTCTTTGATCTGAGGTTGGATCGAGACCAAGGAGGAGCATTCCACAGGCATTTTTAAGGATTAATCATGCATTCCTTGCTGCATCCAGTCTTCCACTCCCAGGAGTGCCGCTCACTTCATTAAAATCCTGAAGGGGTTTTTCCGTGGAAAATTATTTTGGCTGTGCAGTAATTACAATGAGGCATAATAACTGCAGAGATACAAACGGTTTACTTAATAGTGAAATGATAGGATTGCTGTGGCATTATCTTAACATCGCCTCCAGATAATAACAACTCAATGGAGCTAAACAGGCAAACAAGCTATGACTGTTTCTTGTTCCACGCAGTGTGCAGTCTTCAAATCCATTTAAGCACAAGTAACATCCAACACGATGCAGCAACCTAGATTTCTCCTGATCCGTGCGCGGAGAACAGAATGCCTGATTCCACCCGCTTGGCAGTGATTTCTGAGAAATATAAACACAACTCAGAACCTGTCAGCTAAAACAAACCTGGCTAATGTAAAATTCAGTCATACAGAGGTGCAGTATCATAAACGTGGTTGTGGATAGACAACAGGGCTTCTGAGAAAATTATATCTTCCAGCCAGGTGAACTGAAATGAACTTGAAAGGGGACCATAATTTAAGTTAATCTGCAGTTTAGTGAGCGGAGGCGGACTGACTCCACAGTGTGTGTTCAACTGCTCTTTGTGGGGTAGTGGGTGGTGGAAGAGGAGGCGGACTGGATGTCGTCTTTTCGCCGGCGTGGTGCCGTCCACCGGGAGGCCCGGGAGGCTTACAGCGGTGCGAGAGAGCCGTCGTGAGTGGGAGCCCTGCTAACCCCCGAGTCCCACTGTGCTCCGCAGGCTGACGGTGCTCAGCCATCCACGGCTTGCTGGAGAGATAATGGATGGCAATGGATGACAGCTCTCTAAGGAGCCCCCCTCTCTTTACTAGGGCGAGACAATAAAGGGAGGCTGGAAGGAGAGCGGGATATCTGCAGTCTCTTTAGTTATAGCACTGAGTTTTTAGAGTCGAGTGTGGACTTAATTTCTTTGTCAGACTGTAACAAATGTCCTAATCAACACCTTATGCTGAAATTATTGATGTGAGTTGTCAAAACAGAGAATTGCCATCCACACATGGGAAATACTTGACGCCTTTTTCTGGAAGAGAAACATATACATCCTTATCAGTCACTCTCTGTTATGATGCCAATTTGCTGCTGCAGGATAACCCATACTTTGCTCCACGAGGGAAATAACATCTAAAGCAAATTAGGGACTTTTTACCATGCTAATATCTTCCCAAAGCTGCCAAAATGTTAAAAATGTTGAGTGTTTCAGCAGAGCAAATGTCAGAGGGAGAGGACCTCTCATATTGAATTAATGAGAGAAGCTATTGCCCTGTAATTTGTCGAGTCCCCTCACCATGCCACCCCTCTTTGAATCCCAAATCAAGCTCAAACAAGTGCACGTAATGAGATGTTTAGGTTCTATGCCTATGCTCTAATGATGTCTGGGCAAGTTTTCAGGTTGAGGATGTTGCTCTGCCAGGACTTAGTTACAGACTACTGAAGAACTACTGTATGTTTTCTTGCACAATTGCAGTTGCTGGATTACTGAAAAAAAAATCCTTGGGTTTGATGGTGACTCTCCCACAGGAAATGGAAAAGATAAGCACTAACTTATGTGCTGTGGTTACATGACTGAGGAATTCATGGACCAGGGATCTGGAAGTTTCCACGCCGTACACGAGTTTGTATGCAAACTTGTGTGTGCAGCATCACTTTATGGGGATTATCCCTTTAGCGCTGAGATTAAAGTGATTTTTAAGTATCCGTATTTCTACACGGCGGACACGTTTGATCAACAGCTCTACTAGATTTGGCTCGGTAATCTCCTTAGCAACTTGAAAGAGCACATTGGAGCGGCTTCAGCCAATTTCACTCACAGTTCCAATATGTAGCACATAATACGGAGCCCAAACTTGTTTTTGCGAGAGGAACCCAGCGCAGGTGGCCATCTATCATTACACATGCACTCCAGGTGACAGTACCATCTGCTGCTCCTTCCTCCTTGCCAGAGTCTTCCTTACATATGGAGATGAAGTGGACTGGACAGTTGACAAAGGAAAGATATGGAAAAAAATACGTCTTATTTCCTTATACTGAACCTTCTGTCATTCTGTTTCTTCTCCTTTTTTTTTTTGCTAAATTAAAAACAGACAATCTGCATCCTTCTTTTCGCGAGGCTGTACACGTTACATCATTTGCACTCGAGAGGCATCACACACATGACAACACGTTTTCTTCAACGCCTTGCTTCTTTAGATATACTGTGTTCCGTGCCAAAAGAGATCAGACGTGAGGCAGCCTCCACTCGGCAGCGTTTGCTCGAGCATCCTCGCTCGCAGATCTCGGCCCCCTCCCCCGGGGGCCAACGCCGCCGTGTCCCGCTCTTAGACGACATGGCAGTGACAGAGAAAATAAATAAACAAGCAAATAAATAAATAACTCTCTCCACTTTGCGATGCTCTCTCGCTTTGCCCTCCAGCCGTTTCAGCAGACATCTGTGCTCCTGTAACAATGTGCTGGTGGCGGTTAAGTAGCGGAGATACAAGAACAAGGTCGACCAGGGTGAAAGGCGCTTTGTCAAGGCTGGATGAGAGTAAAGTGATATCTAAAAGAAGCCGGTTTAATGGTGGTTTGTTGAAGATCCGGCGTTACTTGAGGCCATCTCCGTCTGAAGTGCAGACAAACTTTTAATTAAACAATTAAGACTGAAAGGTTAAATTTTATATATTTGCGTCATACAGGTTGGAATCCATTGTTTCGTACAGTTAGGTTGACAGTGGTGTCCAATTTGTGCAGAAACAAAGCATAATCACAATTACCAAGAAGTCATGAATAATAAGCAGGTTCAAACCACGGAGACTCTGTATACGCCACGGATGACTGCTAAACTCATTAAAATCACAATGCATGCATTCACGCTCTCGTGGGACTTACTGTACAATACTGAGAAATGAAGTCTGGATGTGAAGTCTGAAGGAGTTGTGGTGGAGTTCATGTGTGTGAGTTGAAAAAAAAAATCTTCATCAACTTCAGAGTTGTAGGGTTATAAGTTGGGGTTTTTTTTCAGATAAAGTTAAGGCTTAAGTTCTGTCCTAGATTTTGGTGGCCCTCTTGACTTTAAGGCAATTCCAACAATGCACGTTTGAGAATATTTGGCAGGCGCAGAGAAAAGACAGAAAGAGGCCGATGCACAGAGACAGACCAAAGAAACGTCCATCTTTCCAGACAACTTTTGTATCTGGGAGGCAGATTTTGTCCCAGTTGTCCTCAGTGATGAGAAAAGAGGAGGAGTGAAAGTGAAGAGGCCATTGCTGGGTGGTGACATCAGGGCCCTGTTTTACTGGCCTCCACCGTTCAGCACACAGACGCAGTGTCGTGCAGAGTGGCAGTAATTGGCGCCCCGAGAAGCCATGTGAAGCCAATCAAGGAGCCATTCAAGTACATGTTTGTGAGAATCTGTGTTCCAGCATCCCTCTGATGAATGAACTCTAAGAGGACTCTTTATATTAAGGACCATTATTGAGAGCATTTATGTGCTTTAATACATCAGTTTTAGAGTCATCGGTCCAAAAAAACACACAAAAAACTGTCCAAACTGGAGAATCTCTTCAATCCATTCACATTAAGATTGCAGCTTTAAAGTTCTTGGGCAGTTTTTTTTGTGTTTACTAACAACATAAAATATCATATTCATAGCAAAACACAGCTATATGATAAAACTGTTGATATGCAAATCCCCTGCTTGAGTTCTTATAAGAGCATGTTGATGTTGAACTGAACCTGGTTGACTGTCATCTCTCTGATACCACACACAACACAGAAAGGACGGAACTGAACAAACCCCCAATTAACTCCCCGCTCAAATAAACAGGTAGGGAAATATGAGCAATTGCCATGACACATACAAACCCTTACATTGATTTCTAAGACAACTTTATATCTCAGTTAACACGACAACAATCAATTGTTGCCGTCTACTCTCTGTGAGTATTAATTGCACAGGGGGGGTGAAAATTACCACATGTGTGAACATGAGGTTCACACTGGAAGGCTGCAGTCTGACTTATTGACCAGTTCATCCGTTTCCAAGTGCTGCCATTTTAGATTTCAGTGTAATTACAGCCTCGCTGGGCAATCTGTGCCATCGACCGCCTCCTTCAAATAAACAACTCCCTCCAGGCTTGGATTGCCGGTGTTGGCCGCTCCGAGCAGAATGGCAGGGGCATGAAACAGGCTTCCACTGTGAAAGGTTGTCGACAAAGACGCCTTTATCTGTGCAGACAAACGGATGCGTGCAAGCACCTCCATTTCGAGCAAGAGGGGAAATAAATTCAACTAAACTCTTGGTCTGTACTGAGGACTGATATCAGATGTACTGCATGTAAGAATTTGATTAGTTGGGGTGTAATGGTTCACGCATTCACTTTTTGTTTTGTTGAGCACAGAGCCTCAGTTCTTAGGATGTGCTTCACCTTTGATTAACTTCTGAGTGGAGACGTGGGGAGCAGTGAGTCACAAGCAAACATGGCATTCCCCACCATACTTAAACTCCACTGTTGCTGGGTTTTCAGTGGTATTTACAGCAGCAGTGTGTCAAACAAATAAATGAAATCATTTAGACTGCACACAAATATAAGCGACACCCACAATAAAATACTACATGTTGCAAAATTGCACCTAAATGAATTCAAAGGGGACATTTAACAGAACTGTAATACCAAAATAATCGTGCCAGACATCAATGTCAGACTAGATTACCTTACTATTTTCCAGCTTACTCAAGCAGGATGTCTTTTATAGCTTAGAAGATTTGTCTAATTTCAGGGTGACTGTAACTTAGTATAGCACAGGGGAAGTGAACATCTGCCACTAAAAAAATATTCATTCTCTCCTCTCAAAACATTAGCCTGTCAAGTGACCATTCATACAGATATATGATTAAAGATAGCACAACAAACAAACACACTGAATTTATTTGTATGATAATATATATCACATTCATTATGTATCTAAAAATATTAAGAAAATAATGCCATTGCTAAACTGTTTTTTCTAACACTTGAGCTGAAGTATGACCTGTTTCTTCATTCAGCATCTCATGTCCTTCTCTGTTTCATTTCTAATCCAATGCAAATAGATGAATATACTGCATAAGCTTCATGGGTAGCAGGCAGTGTCTGCCAATGGGCCTTCATCCACGGGGAGAGTAGATCAACTCCCCTCCTGGAGATAGCACCTTTTCCAGTTTCAAGAATATTCTGATTAGGAGTCAGCCAGTGGGACAAAGACCACAGCTCAGTATTCACCGTGGGGGTAACTAATGGGACCAACTGAGGATTTGGACTGCAGTATTGCAGCAGTGACACCGGGTCTTGTCTTTCTGCTTGGTTGAGTGAGGTCATTTTCCTCACGATATTTGACTCGATACACAAACTGCATACATGAATATACAGTACACCCAAATGGCTTCCACTTTTTTCAATTCAATTCATCATGAATCGAAAAAAGCGCAGGCAAAAAAAATCATTTTCTGTGGCCTCCGCTGATCTTTGGGTCAATCAATATACTATGTGGGGCCATGCAGAGCAGACAGGAGCAGAATATATCTACATGTAAAATGTCAGTAAGGTCAGCGTATAACTATGTGCTTTAATAGGCGCCAAGGGGGTCTGCGATGGCTAATGCTCCGGCGGCTCATTTATTCCTGCTGTCACCCAGCCGAACGCATGGATATGAATGTAAAGTCACATGCACACACCTCTGTGAGAGGCGGGTGTGGTGCAGATCATTACTTTTACTGTTTCACTGTGAGGAGACGTGTGTGTTGCAGGAATCAAAAGGATGATTTTAGCAGTTAACAAAACTTTGCTTCTCAGACAATGTTGATCACATGTTCGCATAATGAAGCCTATTAAAACATTTACTGTAATGTAATTTGAACCTTTATTGATTGCACGTATAGAATCTCTCATAGCCTGCAGGTCGGAGGTCGCCATTAGCTAAAGAGCAGCAACCCTGGAACTGAACAGAGATTGTGATGTTTTTCTCAAGGACACTTGAGCTCAATTCTCCGGCTGAATAATGGTGCCATGCCAAACAGGTGATTCTCTTTTGAAATGGATTCATATCTTTTTATAGCAAGTCTGTTACTTTACTCTCCTCGCACACACACACACACACACACACACAAGGCACTACCCTCAAACCTCCGTGCTGTCTCTTGCCTTCTCTGAGGAGATGAACATCTTACCTTGGCAGAGTGAGTCTGACAGGGCACAACACAGAGCCATCCTAATGAGCTGAGCTCAGGGCTGTTTGGCTTCTCTCTCTGTCAGCATGTACAGTGGATGAGAAAACACGTGACAGCACAAAGATGCACTTCAAATGTTGGATACAGCCACTACATTCAGCGCGTAGCATATGGCCCTATTTGACTCCTTTGTAAACTGCACACGGTAAAGAAGTGTCATTCCGACATGGAGATGACTTACTGGCTTTTGTTTTAGAGTAGACATGCAGAATCAATTGACTTCTATCAGCAAACTACTTTTATTGCATGCAGGCTACTGGAAATTTAAGCTTGAATCACATATGTTTGCAGGATTAATAACTAATTCTGTAAACAAGGTGAATCATAATTGGTATAATGCAAAATGAAGTCACTGCAATTAGCTTCCATTTCTGATGTTCTACAGTAAATTTATGGGTCTTTAGAATTCAATGCTGAGCTTGGGAGGAATATTTTCAGTGCACAGAATTCAAAATTTTTTTTTTTCTTTATGATATTGGAACTGCACCAGACGAGAAGTGGTCCTACAGGCAGAACCATATTCCTAAATAGACTGCTCCATCTAATCAAATCAAATAGAAAGCCTCAACTCAAAATAGATCCACTCGCACAAAACCCACTTTGCTTTTACGCTAGTGATGCTTAAACTGTTGGGAATGAACTAAATTTCTCAAATAATGATAATATGAACTGCAGACATAACCTTGGCTGTCCATTTACTACATTTTAGTAAAAACTAGGCCAAAATCAAAGAAATAATGAATTCTACTATTGAACCAGTGAATGAAAAATCCCATTGTGTCTTCTCCATTATAGTCTACTATTGTAAAATAAATGGATTTGACAAGACTACCCAAAGCCTTTCATTGTGCTCACCAGTGGAAACACTCACATTATTGGGAGCTGTGATAACTGCCTCTGTCAGCACATTGTGGCAGAGGGAGGAATACGGTTTTCCAGAAAAAAAAACACAAGAAAACTTGTTTCTGAGAAAATTGAAGGCAGAGGTTTTAGGAAAACAAAAAAAAAAAAAAAAAACCAGCCTCGATTTGCTTTGTTGCATTTCTCTCAGTCAAACGATCACTATCTGAACGCTGAGCTGGAAAAGTTGGATTTCCACACCTCGGGTATATTGAATCTCTCTTCTGTTACAAATGGCTTTAAGAGAGACAGAGGAGTCCTGCAGAGAACCACATAATAATACGGTGGCCTGTTCGTCAGAGGGATGCCCACGTCTGTCTGGACCACGATGATGATGTCACCGGTGAAGCCTTTCCAAGAGCCCTGCACTGCACATCTGGGACATGTTATTGCGGTGAAAACGCAGGATATTAGGACTTCATACCTCATCATTGAACCTCATCTTTTCCCCAAATCCTTTCAGTAATCGTGTACACAATACTGGACATCTACTCAATAAACATCATTGTGGTATAAATGACTTCATCACTTCCTTTTTGAAAGAGATATAACTGCGCATCTCCCATTCCTGCGGTCGCATCGATGCATGCATGAAATGAATTAGAAAATGGATTACTCAGTCTGTAAAACTGGCTGCTAACTCCCCATGCACAGCCACATATTCTGCAAACAGGGCTGCTGTTTTATGACAGCCATTAACCAGACGAGGCAGCAGGGGACAGAGGGGCCTGTGTGACAGCGGGGATCTGAGAGATGGGGATCTCTGGCTGGGAGAGACATGACTTCAAAACAGTCAGGATCAATGATGCTGTTTGCCTATTGATCCCCTCTACCTCTCTGGAGAGAAGGATTCATCAATAGGGCTCAGCTATAGGCTGGAGAGGAATTAGGCACTCAGCTCTAATCTGAGTCCTTTTACTAAATTTGGGCTAAATCCCCTTTGTAATGAGATGTATAGCATTCATTTAGTTAGAAATTCCTGCATGGCCTTTGTTTAAATGGTGGAGTTGTTTTTTCCCAAAGAGGAAATAATACTCAGGATTACGCTCGTCTGCTTGATCGAATAGTGGGTTCAGGTAAGTGAATCAAAAGCAGACTAAAAAAAGCTGCATTACTGAAAAAAGAGAGACTGAAAATGTGGAAAAAAGCCGTTATTCCCGGGGGAAAGACAGCACTCCTGCAAATCGTCTCTGTTTATCCACCCTTCAGAGTTCAAGACTCAGCAACAGCCCAACAAAGGTCCAAGTGGCAATATACAACATTCAAGCTGGGATTGATCAAGAAAGGCAGCTCAAAATGTCTTGAGGAAAAAAAAAAAAATCTCTGTCCACAATTGGTAATAAAACCATCCGTTGCCTCTCCTCCCCCAGACATGTTTAAGCAGCAGACTCTTTGTGTTGCTTCAATTCCATTTCGGAGGTGCACAAAGAGGGCACTGCATCCCTTCGCCATGTTGGACACCCGAGCCATTAAAAAGGTCACAGTCTCACATGTGAGGTTACCCTGCAGACTATTTTATTCTCAACCCTGAGCATGAAAATCCTTCACCTTTCCATGCCAGCTCCTGGGGAATGAAAATGGATAATTGCTGCTCCTATTTCATGCAGATATATTTTCTAGCTGAGCCATACGTGGATTATGTAAGAGGCTGAAAGAAACGCCTGTTGAGGAAGCTCTGACATACAAGCTACTTTTGTTATATGTGGTAAGAGTTTATTGTGCAATCGATTCTTTTTTTTTTTTTTTTTTTCTTACGAGGAAGCACTTCCAGTTGGCACTCCATCTGTTCGCCAGTGGGTCTCAGCGAGCAAAGCTTCCTCTGGAAATGACTGAACTGTACTGGCCTTGGAGATGGGGCATATGTTATAGATTACAATGGAAATGGCAGCTGCCGCTACGCTGTGGGCAGCGGCGGCAGCAGCAGCAGCAGCAGAGAGCATTCTGGATGTTTTGTTCATGATCGGAGAATTCGAGCAAGCTGGCACAAAAAAAAAAAAAAAAAAAAACAACTAACTGCTGTGAAAAAATGTAGAATTCATGGGAAAACCTCAGTGAACCTCTGTGATTGATTACAAACAAGCCTCCAAACCTTGAACCCCTCTTGAGAAATAAACAAACTTCAATTTGAGGCTCATAATCACGGTTCTATTAGTCATCTGTCAGTGGTGTATGGGAGGAGGAGACCGCAGAGGGATAGTATGCAGCTCTGGTGTTAGTGGCTAAGGGGACTCTTAATAGCAGCTATCAGGGCTGGGCTGGATGGCAGCCTGCTGCCTCTGTCTCTCCTATTGATCAGACTTGGGGTCTGTGATTGCCAGGAATTATTAGCAATGCTGGCCTCCCACTGAATAAGGATGGAAACACCCCCTGTCTCTGGCGTAGAGGACAAAAGAAGAAGGAATCAGGAGGACAGAAAGGCAGATAATGAAAATCAGCTTCTGTAAATGTAGCATGTATAATATATGGTGCTTACAGATTGTGTTATGTGTGGCTGCACGACTGATTTTATTTACAGTTGCTTTTCAATCAGAAAGCTGTGATTGAGGTGTAAATTTATGAGAACAATCAACTAAACTCACCTGCGCATGAATAAACAGACAAACATTAAGACATGCATGCAAACAAATGCACATTCGCAAAGAGACACAAACATGAAATGCTTTCCTCAAGGCACCGGGGTAGAGAGCACAAGAAGCTCGAAAGGCTTTGTGTGCAGCAGCTGTGCAAAGGTGATAGTTAATGCATTTAGCAGAGTGAGATAATTAAGTAAATACAAACAGCGGTGGAGTGACACAGTACGTACTTACATTTGACAAATGGATACACAAAGTGATAAACCCAGCAAATCCCCCCAGAGATTTACCAGTTGACATTCAATGAAAAGAGGCACTAAATATAGCAAAAACCTCATTACTTTGTCCAGTCTTTTAATATAAGACATGTTATATGCGGCATTAAACCCAGAGAAATCCGCCATCAAGCCAAAAATAACATTCAAAAACTGATGATCCCACTGTGAATGAGGTACTAATAACGACTCCCATTTCTCCTCAGGAAATTTAGTGGTGCTCTTGAGGCCATTTTGCAGACAACCGCATCTCTCTCTTCTTCCACTCTGCCTGGCAAAATGAGTCCCACATAAAATCTGTTTCAGGGCCCAGTGCCTCTTGTAGGCTTCCATTTCTTTATGGGTTTTCCAGCTGCCAGCCATTGATAACAAAAGCCATTGGCTCCTGAAGAGCACTCTTCACCGCCGCAGCCAATGGCTGTCATCCATCGCGTCATCTCATTACCATAACAAAGGATGTTTATCTGCAAGATTTTCATCACCGAACAAATACCTCTTTCTCTGTCATCCTCTTCATCTAAAGAAGGCCTCCAGGTCCTCCCTAATTTAATATTTACATTCCAACACCACTGCGTCTCATTTGATCTTGACAATTTTGTCAGTTTGGACAGGTGCAAGACACGCAAATGCTAATGTTGTTGTTCTGGTGGTTTCACTGAAGTCACATCAAATGTTCTTCTTAAGATGTTCCCCCCACTGTGGATGATCACAAGTTATTTTTAGTGCTGCATGACAAGTATTCAAAACCATATTACATGCTTGCTTGTGCCTGAATGGTGGCCCTCAGTCTGAGTTACTAACAGCTGAAGAGAGAAGTATGAGGGCAAAGAGTTTATTAGCTACATGGACGAGTTTACCAAACAGACAGTCACACTGAGGCAGAATGAACTGATGAACAGCAGGTCTATGGGGAGATAGTGATGCCAACCCAGCCTCTCCACCACTGCAAAGATTTCACAATCATGCCAAACCATGATGGGGGGAAACACTCAATGATCATCCCGTCAACAACTACCGTGGTTTGTCTGCTGTTTTTTGTCTCCCTGTGTGAGGTTTAACTGAATTCCCCAGTTTAAGGAAAAGCTGCAGAGACGATCCTGCGCGCCAGGGCAAATCCGAGCCATCTGTGGCTAAAGTGAACGGTTTTGGTCTTGACATGGGCCAGTGGATGTGGGCACGTGCGTCACATGCAGATGGACGGGCACGGGCACGCGCACGCACACACGCACACACACACACATACACACACCTGTGCCTCTGCAATTAAGTGAAACCAAGAGAGAATACAGAGCAGACTGAAGATTTATGTGGAAAGCTGCACACTTTGAATCACTGATGAGAGCCACAATGAGAAATGACTGCTAATGTGATCATATTTTGACAACCAGGTATCATTATAAATGTATATCTAAAAAGTATAGTGGAGAACTAAAACCTCCCGGCAGCATTAAAGGAGCCATCGTTTTGCTTGCTGTGCTTTGTGATCAGAACATTAAATATTATGTTTGCACATTTGTGAGACAAACCGAGTGCAACACTTGCAGAGAGATAAATTTTAGCATGCTAAAATAGTGGGCGTAACTGGGGACGAGGGAGAGGGCATGTGGCTGTGTGTCAAGCCATTTGCAGAAAGCAGTGTTCATGATGAATCCTGGTTATTGTGGGAAATGTTGGTCCAAACAGAAGCGGAAAAAATATTTTTCTTTTGGGGTTTTTTAAATAGTTTTTGCTTTTTTAAAACATGTTCAAGTCAGGCCTCACATCCACAATAAAAACTGGGCTATATGTCGATTTTTTTTTTAACTAACCAAGATAAGACATTGAGGCTTAGCAGTTTTCAGAGCAGCCAGACAAACACAGACTGCATCTACTACATCTTGATGCCTCCTCATCTTACATCAACCCTCCTTAAGTCACATCTCTCAAACATCATACATAACCCTTCATCCTTGTACATGTTTTTTTTATGTAGATTTCTCCTGGGTGCTTGTTTTTCCCAACTCCCTATTTCTTTTATCACCTGTCTCTCCACATATCAAGGCACATTTTAATGTCTCTTTCACACGGGAAAAACAAAGACATTCCCTTCCTCTGTACTAGCCTGGAACAAACCATATTGAAAATGGAATGAACCTATAAGAGCCCTTCCTTTCAAATGCCAATCTGAATGCGAATGTTGTTAGATAGCACAAAAAACATGACATCCAGCAAAAAATAAATAAAAATAAAAGATCAATCCAAATACAACATTTTTGAAGATGCAAGCTGTGTCGCTGTGTTTGGGCATCTAGTGCGGAGGCAGCGATGGTTGTGCAGTGCAGCTTCCTGCCATAGATAATGTCAACACAACACAGTTGTGGTGGAGGGTCGGCTTAAGAGGCTTAGCGAACTGTCATGTCAGCTCCAGGCCATCTGAACGTGATACACGCTCTGCGACACACATTCCTCACTGCCACACTTTGAAATCCCAGGAATTTATTGTCAAACGCGAGCTTTGTCTTCTCTTTGATAAGGTTTCATTTCATGACAGCTTTTTTGCACACTGCACACAAATTTACACTGCAACTGTTTCCCGAGAAATAAGCGACCGGCTCACATGACATAATGTGGATCAACAAATAATCAGTTGCGAATAATCTCTAATAGGGTTAAGATTAGTGCTGCAGAGATCTTGGAGAGACATTTGATACGTTTCATACACGCGAACAGCGTCTGAGGGAGAGCGCTTCCAGTTGGAATGTCAGTGACTCTCCAAGGTCTAATTTGGGACACATGGCCTCTCAGTAGTGTGTTTGCGTTCTGCACACTGAACTAACTGAGTCCCAATCCAACCACCGTGCACGCGTCATGTGTGAAAGTGTGTGTGTTTACAGCAAACAAGATTACTGAGAGGGGATCACTGACAAGTGATTAAAAATCTGGATTGGCTCGCAGCAAATGCTGTGAGAAGGAAACACAGAGACATTGTTGTGTGAGTATTTCTGGCTGAGGCTTTGGAGAGGAGAAACTGATTATTAACTGTCCCAGATCTGAATTTAACTTTGGGTGATCTGCGCCACTTCTCTGGAATAACTTTAGAGTTTTGTTGATTAATTTATGATTTTTGTATATTTTGACAGCAAATGTAATTAAATCAAACACTGACATGAATGTGTTTACCACACAAATAAATAAGCAAACTAATAAATGTTTTATTTCTGTTTCAATCAGGATATGAAAACTGGATTGAAGAAAAGCTTCTCAGCTCGTGATACATGAGGTGCTTTTTAAATCGATGAAGCTGATTAAAATATGTAAATCATTTTGCATGAAGGTTAATTGTTTCCCTGAACATCTTGATATTTATGACACCTGCGCAACTGGGAGAAGAAATCAATTGGAAAAAGGTCAATCACTGAAAGAAAACGTTTCTCCCCCTGTGCTCAAACTGAAGCGCTAATGTTGTACTACTGAATTAGCCGCATTTTCAATTTGGAAAACCACATTACATCCCCGCAGTTGTTATCCTGACCTTCATTGGAAAATATTTGATATGCTGGAAATTACTAGTTCATAACAACATCAAGCTTTTGCCAGAGAAATCGTATTCAAATATTCAACAAAAATCAATATTGTGAATGACCACTGGGACTTTCACCAAACCTGTATATCTCTTTAATTCTTTATCAAGAGGTAGGCTGAGATTATGAGACTCCACAATCCCTGTCGTGTGGCCTGTCACCTCCTTGCATGCATGTGACTTGGATGACGACTGGGAATCAATGCATGAGCACGGAATAACACTCATCCCACGTGGGAAAACCATCTCCGATGCACGGTAAGCCACAAGAATTGAGTATATTGAACTAAGTAAAGAGGCTCAAATAAAGTCCCGGAAATCTCCTTTCTTAGCATCATGAGCCGCACAATCAATTCCATAGCTTTCTCGCTGTGATCAAATACTGCGTGTACTGAAGCGTTAAAATATTTACGTCTAAAGTCTTTGTCCTCGTGCGCGTGCTGCGTGGCGGATGTGAGCGGCGAGGAGGCAAGCTGAGCCTAACAGATGCAGGGCCACGCACATGTGGAGATGTGTCCACAGCGCGACCTTTTCAAATGCGCAGGACATGTGTGTTTTTCATTCGGCTCTCTCCTTGTCCGCTTCTACCTGCGGCGTGGTTTTGCCTTTTGTCTGTCTTGTGCTGTAAAGTCTCTGGAGAGGACGGTGGCGGATTTGCACTGAATAAACAACTCGCTTTGCGCCGTGTTGGCTTTGTTCTTGGACTTTTGTTCAATCTATGAGCGTTCACCCAAACACTGATACTGCAGTTAAAGAATATCTGCTCAGTTTATGATCTTTGACGAATATTATCATGTAAGTTTTAAATTAAACTGTCATCTCCTCATTACTACTTGGCCTTTGATTCACACTAAAGCTGCAGCGACATCCTACTACCGTTCTAATGATGCCTGCACATACTAGCACAGATAAATGGCAGCTCGTAAAGCCTCTTCTTGCATAGTAGCATAGAGAAAAGTATTTAGGCAATGGGTCACAACATCTATATTAAGACATATGGAGCGAGTACAATCATCTGTTGTTGTGTATAAAGTAAATGGAGCTATGCAGGAGCAGCTGCCAGCTACATACTGTACAAACACACTCCCATTACCTTTACTGGCACAGATACCCACATACCCATTGCTGAATGGACAAATCCAATCTGACAAAAGCTTATGTCTCCGGCAAATCACTGAGACTGATCTAATGAGTACCCACAATGCACTGTGAGATGGATGGAAGGAGAACTGCTTTGCATAATCAAAGGGAAGAGGTCTTATTTGGCCCACTTCTGCCTTTGTCTTGCTTGTCAGGTTGTCTGTTAAACAATTATTTCACCTCCACTTTATGGAATGCTTTATCTCTGCATCACTCACAGAGTGAGAGAGACGCCGGCTGCACAGTCATTAGCTTTGTTTCCGGTTTGGGCCTTTAAGAGTGTTTTTTTTTTTTGTGGACAGAGGTTAATCCCAAACTAGAGAAGGAGTAATTGCAGTCTTTAAAGTAATGTGAAGAGGAGCAGTGAAGCCACTTTATTGGATATAAAATATCAATTTTTAATGCGTGTTAGTCATTATTGTTCTATAAAGAAGATGCCGTTTAAATGTGCCAAAGGGAGTCTTTACAATGATGCAGGTGCTTCGATATTGACTGTTAAGTGAAGAAAAAATAGTCAGTATTTTCCTCCTTCTGACAATACAAGCAACAACACAGTGTCTGACAGTAACTCCACACTCTGCTCCTACATTAGTGGCGAATCAGTTTAAAACGATGAGATGTGAGCATTGATAAACGCTACTGACAAGCTGCAAAATCTATTAGTTGCTCATATTCAGCCCCAAATCAAAACTACATGCATCACCTTTAACACCTTAACTGATAAGCGTGTGTTTATGCTATGCTCCAAGAGGATTCTCAGGTCATCCAGTGGAGAGAGTAAAGTGAAAACGATCTACGGTGCCGAGGCGAGCAGCAGTCCATTCAGAGCGTCTGCTTATAAAGAGGAGTGGGACCGTGTCCTGTGTTGAAAAATGACTCCGTGTTCAAAATGATTCTGCACTTACCACCCCACAGCCCCTCGGACCCCTCGCGGCAAAACACATCCACTTACCTGCAAGAGAGGAGAGACAAGAAAATCAATGACTGCACACTCAATTATATCACATCTTACCGAGCAAGTGCTCCCTTTGTTTCCTCCAGAGGAGATGGAACACCACTTTATATTTTCACAATATATGTAGCAGCTTATTGAGATTTACACTTTGAGGCTGAATAAGCTGCTTCATTACAACAATACAAACCAAACCAAAAAACATTCTTTAGATAGAAAAAGGTACATTCAAGCTGAGGATGAGTCACATCCGTCTCATCCACTAGACTAAAAGCAGACGCATTTATCAAGCACTAATGAAAAAGGCTCTGCCTCTGTTATACGACAAAGGAAGAGGATTCCTTGGAAGGTGCATATAACCTTGGGACTGTTCTTGAGTTCATTCAAGGCGCCATAAAACCAGATACAAATGTCTATTTGTCAAATGCAGAGTGATGACAATCCAGTGTAAACGCTGGGGACAAAAGGCAGGGAACAAAGCCAGAGTGAATGACCTCGGGAATAGTTGGATTCATCAGGCTCCATATCTTGTTACCTGTCTGTCCCACAAAGAGGGGAGTTAATGGGCCGAGAGCCCCTGACCTGGTCACACTGTTGGCACCGATAGTATGTGCACACATCCACAGGCAGGTCAGAGACAAGTGAGTTTTCCACTGCAATATGGAAGCACTCATATTCCAGACAATCCAGACGCTGGTGCTGCAGCCAGTATTGGATCAAATTTGTTTTTAGAAGGGATGCATTGATTTGATCTGCCGGATCAGTATCAGACCCGTTACTGACATTATTAAGCGGATCATGCTTCTGCCAGGCACAATCCACATTAAACACAGTTTGTCTGTCGATATTATAAATTCAGTGGTTACATTCGTTCACCGCTGCTAGAGTCAAACCTCATGTTAGCTGACATAAAAATGATCTGTTCTTGTTATCAGAATCAGAAGAGAAAAAGTAGAATGGGTGCATTCAATGTTTCTCTGATCACAAGTCATAGTGGACAGATAGAATGACATGCTGAAAAAGTCCCATGATATCAGCTCTGGCCGCATGACACACTGTTTGATGTTGCACCATATAATAACACTAGGATGTAATAAGCATTGGCCCATGGGAGAATTCAACACTGACAATTGCAGGACGTCGGCAATCCCAGAGATAATTCACTAAAGAGACCAAACACAAAGTCGCAGTCATGGGAAAATAGAAACTATTGTCCGCTGATATATGGTTAATGTGCACAAAGGGTCAACAACAGGGTGAGAAGCTAAAAACAAATATCAAAGAGAACATTTCCTCATCCTTCTGTAGGAGTTTTCCACCGATGTCACTGTGATATAGCGTCAGCAAAAAAAAAAAAAAAGAAACAGGCCCCTTTATAGAGGGACAGTCATTCCATTATAGTGCTTCTAACACAACTTTGACATTAACGGCCATTAGTGTGCTAATAAACCACATGGTCTCTGGAGTTTAGCATTCTATTAAACTAAACAGTAGTCGGGGATGCTCAGTGAGCATATCAAATATACATTAACACGGGGACTAACACATGCTGGTGTGAGAGTAAACAATGATTAACAGTTTTTTTCTGTGTGTGTGTGTGTGTGTGTGTGTGTGTGTGTGTGTGTGTGTGTGTGTGTGTGTGTGTGTGTGTGTTAGTGCCCAGCAGGAAGAAGTGTTGAGCCTCAAAGCCCAGCATGAGGCCTTTAGTGAGTGACTTATCTCTGCATAGCTGATCAATAATGAGACATGCTCTAATGAGGACGATAATACACTGTTAGTAAGATAACACCTCGGTGAGAGCTACTGGTCCACTTCTCTTCATTTAGATCCACTCATCACCTTATTAGTATTTGTCACTTGGTTGATTAACATAGTCGTTCGCAGCCCGGCTGAGTTTACACACTGTCATCCTGTCTCTTCCATTGTTCTTTCGCCTTTTGGTGCACCTGAATTTCCGAATTTAAAATCCCTTCCTGACTTTGACACGCTGCAGGATCTATTCCAGCTTTCCCCCTCTCTCACTTCTTGATGCAACCTGCTGTAACAGTGCTGGCAACCCCTCCCCTGTAGCACATCAATACATCTCCAGATGCTGTATGACACATGCGGTAAGGAGCATTTCTGAGACCATCCATCAGAGGGAGGACGAGCCTCTGCCCATCCCCGCTACTCGTGTCCTCCGCCTCCTCCTCATGATCCACATCCAGCAGACAGAGTTTAATAGGGCCCATTAATCAGTGGGCTCGTCTGGAAAAGGCCAGAGTGCATTTCAGCAAGGAGAGGTCCTTAAGGACATCTACATCCCTGGTAATAAGAAGGCACTACCTCAGCATGGCACACATGCATCAGCACGTTTGGACATGGACATAGTTGGACAGCACATCCTAACACCCAGGACAATAAAGTTTAATGCAAAAAAATCAGGCCTTTTATGTCCCTGATTAGATTTCCTAACTCAGACATTGATCATATAAGTCAGGCAATTGCAGGTGATAAATGTCTGGCGGTGGTGACATTAATGATGGCGAGCAGAAGGCAGGTACCGATAACTGCCTCAGACTTGTCTGTGTGTCTTCTGCCTTTTAACAGCAACTCTCTGAGGTCCCATTAGAAGAAGGTAGAAAAGAGAGATCATTCATTCAGAGCAACTTCTTCTACAAATATGAGGATGTTATGGAGTAATATTTGTAGCAGGAGTGAGAATGAATCAGTTGTGCACATCCTGACACACACGGACCCTTCGCGCAGACATGAAAGACACAGACACAGACACACAGACACATACACACAGACACACACACACACACACACACACACAAAACCGGGGTTCATCTCGAGTGAAAATAATCTTCCTCTGAATTGCAGCGAAGCCAGGACCTCTGTTTCCTGAAGATACCTCAGGCTTTTCCAGTGCCATCTGCTACACCAATACCTTCTCATAATGGAGCTTACTGAGGGCCAGTTGGCAATGAATCTGAGTACAGCAAGACTCGAGAGATGACTGGCAAGAGAAAAACGCAGAAGCTCAGCCAAGTTTCGGCTAACATAAAATCTGTTCCCTTGAAAGATAAAGGCTGTCTGTTTAAGGAAAACCTTACTTAGACATTCTTGCCTATCTATGCAGGTGCACTGGGTCATTTTGCAAAGATTTATCCTCCTAGACAGTGTGCTATTTCCAGTTTGTAACATCTGCCGGTGGTTGTATTTTGCCTGTGAAAACCAGTACAGTTAGATTACCTTAAAGTCTTCCCCTTGCACGCAAGCCTCAGGCAGGACACACGAGACACCAAAGGTAGAAAATCTGATTTTGTTTCTATATTTCATCTATGCATCTCTGTAATTCCTTGTGTAAAAAACACAGACTTATGTGAAGTCATTGCCATGAAACAGGAAGAGAGAAATGTATTTAGAGACCAAATATTAATAGTGAGAAGGATAGAGTGCCTCGGACCGATCCACATGTGCTTCCATATCATACATAAACAACAACAATGGAATACATCTGTCAGGCAGTTCAGCCCCCAGAGGAGATGCTTATAAAGACAGCCGGTTAGGCCATCAATAATTAAAACAGATGTAATTCCCATTAGCCATGGGAGTAGGCACATAAATAGTTAATGTGCTCCTTGTGTCCCCCCCTCTCATCTTTCATCTCCATCCTTCTCCTCTTCTGCTCCTCACGGTTTCTCCCGTCAGAGCCTCCCCCCACCTCAGAGAACGGCACGGAGGCAGCGACACAGACACACACACCATCATACTGATTATAATGGTCCCACTGGGCAGGTTGGATAGGATGAGGAAGGAGAGAGAGGGCAATGAGAGGGACCCCGGAGGAAACGGAGGCCACGATTTATGAGCCGGTGTCACGGGACTGGTTAGCTGGAGTGGGAGGCACTTGTGCCTGCTTACACTTCATCTTGACAACGATGAAAAACAGGCAGCTCTCCTGTTAACAGCTTAATAGAAAAGACCAAAACAAAGAGATTCTGTCGGTAGTTAGAGTAAGAATTTAACTACTGTCTGGTCTAGAGGTTAGATGGGGAGAAAGACTCACTCCTTGGCTGACTGTGAAGAAACAAGAGAAGAGAAAGAACAACCAAAAAAACATGGCAAGTGGTTTGAGTGGAGGAGCAGAAGAGTTTCTGTACTTCTGCCTGATGAATAACATAGACAGGATGTAGAGTGGGAGGCTGGAATTGAAACAGCCGTCTACTGATGTCGCCCCATCAGTCACCAGACGCCCCTCATTAATCCAGACTCTCCCCCGTCATCCATCCCCCCCATCCATCCTCCCTGCTGCTGGCGCGTTTCCCCCGTTGAAAGAGGCGCCTGTGAAACTGCGGCGCTTTCTGAGAGCCAACCCGACAGCCACTGTCCATCCATCTCTTTGGTGACGCGGGGCCTGACGCTCCGGTTCAACACCAGCCGCACAGACCGGCCTCGGGCGACGACGACTAAAGAGAAGGCCAGAGAGATTCGCAGAGAACACAACACAACTCTCAGACAAAAAAAAAAAAGGAAGAGATTATTGCCAGTGGCAACATGCACAAATTGCTCTGACAGCCATTACAAATCTCATCAAAGACACTTTATCTTCCAGCAAGATCAGAAGTGATTCTAAATAGCCGGGCTGCCAGCGGTTTGCACTTAAATTCCTTACATGGTCATTTGTACCTCTGTATGCAACAGTCATATTCTCATAATGAAGTCATGTCAAGACTTCCTGACACGCACTTTACTGTTGACATGCTACATGCTGTTAAAGCCGTGTGCAGGCACTACTACGTCTAAGTGAAAAAACTCCAGATTTAATTTGTCTGACCTACATAGCCAGCAGCAGGAGCACACCAATCCATGCCGGTTAATCAACCCAACATCACAGGGTTCCACAGCATCTGTCTGAGACGGGGGTCCCCTGAATTATAATCTGCTCTCCAGTTACTCTCGTGTGATGCTTTCATATTAAAAGTGCTGCATGGATAATCAAAAACCACCCATTGAGCTGGGTCTAAGGCTATCAAAATGTATAGGGAAGCAGCAAAGAGATAAATGTTCTGTTACACAGAAAGCCAAAGAGGACGCTGCAGGGTTGTATTGGTTGCGCAGTGGTTTGACTTTGATCACTAACAAATAAAGACAAGGCATGCTGGTGGATAAAGCTGCTGAACAGAGCAAGAGAGAACCAGTCAGACCAGTTAGGGTTCGTTAAGCTTAAGAGAAACACAGAAAGATGAAAATAAAACAGGGGAAAAATGAAACAGGTTTAACAAAGAAAACAACCGTTTGCCTACTAAAGAAAAGAGCCCAGTTTGCTTTAGGCCCTGTGACTGCAGACAGTGTTCACCTACACATGCTGAACTCCTGTCAGTCTGTGTGTGACCGTGTCTATCATCAATCCCATATGAGTAAGTGGGTGTATTGTATGATAAGGACAAACACTCCTCATGGTACCAGAGATTGCATTTCAGGCAACAGGGCTGAAACGAGGATGAAAGGATGAAAATTAGCTCAATTGCCAACTTCGGCACATTTATATTAATGTGCAAACTGAAATGTTGATTAATGTTGCATTGTCTGTAAAAAGATGAATAAATAAACAAGTATAACTCAGAATATCATATGAGACTCATTCAACGCTTCCAGGAATCATGACACAGTGAATGCATGAAATACAAGACAAGGGAATTTTCCATTGCTTGCCTTAAATACTATGAGAGGATTTTCCACAGTTATGTCAAGCGGAGGGTTTTATACCATCATCATACAGTAAGTGCAACCTGAACCATCTCCAAAGACAGCTTGTACGCTACCACCGCTCTTCCGCTTTTGCCACCAGAAGTCGTATTCCACTCCCCGGGGCCAAAATTTCCTCCCGCTGGAGGGGAGCGGGCAACTCTCTAAACAACACAGAAAGTCATTCATCATCTCTCAAAGGAGTGAGCACTACATCAATCTGTCTGTCAGCAGCCCTCCAGACCAATACGCCTCCGCCTGCCGCCATACATTCCACGCCAGATCTCGGCGCTCCACGGATTTTACTCTCAGCATATGGCCCCGCTCATTACATCGCCAAGGAGCTTTAAAATATAAGCACGGCAATAACTAGCGATCCCCCTGTTCTAGTAAGCAGTAAAAAATGAGCACACGTTGGTTATGCATCCAGACACTAGTTGGCCTCTTGGCAGAGTTCTTGTATTCAACTTGGGAGCTTGTAATCATGCATTTCTTAATTTGAAAAATTGCAACACAGAATTTGCTGCGGTGGAATTTTTTTTTTTTTATTCAATTAAATACCAACAGGGATGGGGTTTAATTTTACAATACTCTGATGTTCCATTTCAACTGAATGAGAAATTATGCCAAGATAGATAGACGGTAAAAAGCAAAGCAAAAAGCAACAGCACTTAGGCTGAATTGCTGATGTTTTGCAGGTTTTCTTCATGTGTTATTTTCCCTGCAGGAGAGTCAGTACAGAGGCTACAGATTAGGAGCTCAATGAACCAGGAGAGCCAGTAGAGAAAGTGAGGGGTCTTGGGATCGGCTGTCCCAGAGGGGATTGGATCTGTGGAAGAGACACTGGAGGTTCAGGGGGGAGGGAGCATCAGCAGCAGAGTATCAGTAGTTTGCTCACTCAGCATCCTCCTCTGATTAGGAGTCTAATGGGGTCTGTATCCGATCTCACACCCCCACATCCATGCACACGAACACAACCTTTGGTTTGGTGTGAGGAGATATGGAAGGCTGGTTAGGAAGGAGAGGAAAGTCACTCAGACACATTTCCTGTCAGAAAGGCTTTAAGCTCAACTCAGCGCTCCAGTCTATTTGACAGATGCTGACAGTGAAAGACAGCTATTCTGAACAGAGTGTCATGATGGATAACCTTTATGTAGTCTGACGTACAGAAAGCGGAAGTGAAAGAGGACAACGTCAGGCCCAAATCAGAAAAGTCACGTCCTCATGTACAATATAACTCCATGATACAATGTGGATTTTAACTGGCCGAGACAGATATTAAAGAACTGTAAACAGCCAGTCTCGCCTGAACACGCTATGATCTGCCATTATTGGTTATTTCACATGATAGGTTTTTGGATCTGCATCATATATCTCCACCAATCAGAACTGAACAACGAACAGCTGTTGGGTTATTTGCTCACGTTGTTCCAATCAAAGCACGGCCACACGATACTGAGGAAACAGAGGCATTTTGAAAAGCGGCGTTTCACTGCCAACTCTAGCAGAAAGCTTCACGTCTGCACTTGTGGCCACAGCTGACAGTGATGTCACAGCGTACCAACACACCCTGGGGTACACTTGTACATCACTGCAGCAAGGTGAGTTAAAGTTCGGGTGAAAGCGAAAACAAGATTTTCAACTGGTGTTTAGTTCTTTAACATTACAAAGAAATGAATAAAATTTGAAACCAAGTTTTTAGGTGACATAACTAGATAACTATTTATACGACCCTGGATGCCTCACACATTGGTTTCTTAGTAATGCTCGGGTTAAACACAGTGGTATTGACTTGCACAGTCACGCATTTTTTAGTGGTTTTCTGCAAAAAATTGTCAGGTAACTGTGATTTGCACACTATTGCTATTTGTATTAATGAATAATGGAGGATCTCAGCTCAGTAATGCAGGCATGACAAAGGATCAAACCAGTAGAGTGCACTGTGGAGATACCACTGGGAACATCGCCGTGATGTGAAATACTAGTGCAACATGTTGAATATTTCAACACAGGTTACTAATTGTTCCCAGTGAAGGATGCAGGATTGGTCTATACAACCACCAAAACATCACAGTAAACATCAGTTACTAAGTCAGAGGGTAAGTGTGTTTGTATGCCACCTCGCAACCTCAACAACCCCTGTGCTCCATTCACGAGTCCCGCTCGAGCCGAGACGGCAGTGAATCTCACTTTGCCGTTGTAGCTGCACGCTGACAATCAGATCAATGACAGCTTTGCATTCAAATGGCGGAATTAGGGAACGGGCAGCAGCAGACCTCCACTCGCCCGCCCATCTTTCACTTTCTCATTCCCCCGCTTCAACCATCTGACAGAGTGCCACCGACAGCAGCAGCCCTCGGGTGACGGATGATTTGTGCAGCGACTTGATTCAGGCCTCTGCTCCCCTCGGCTCCTTTTTTAAAAGCCCTTGTCGGAGCGATGAGAGCTTTATGTTTTCGAGGTGACGATAAGCCACAGGTTTATCACATGAGCATACTCTGAGCAGGGAGGAGGCATGAATAGGACTTTTATAGGTATTAGCTGTAATGACTCCCTCTCCTATACCCTGATTAACACACAAACGGTGGCAGACACATGCACGAGTGCAGGTGGGCGTGCACACATGGCGCAGTGAAGAGTGCTTGCAAAACTCTGAGTCTGCTCTTGGTGCTGAATCCCCTACGCCACCCACATCCTTACTCAGCACCCTCCTGCTACAACACATTCCTGTCAGAAGTTCTGTTACTTTTCCATGATTAGCCAAGTTAATAGGCCGTTAAAATGCTGCACCATCGAAGTGAGAGTTTGATTCCCTGCCCAGTCTGGCCTTTCTTTCTGTCGGAAAGGAATGTATCAGGGAGGATAGAACAGAGGGCTAATCCAATGGGATACTCCCAACAATAAAAATACCTTACTGGCAGTGCCTGGTGGAATGACCCATTTTAATTGTGCGTACACTAATCTATCCCACAGCAAAAAGTGCTGCGGTTATATCCAACACTCTTCCTCTGTGGCTCAGTGGTGCATTGTGTGGGTGTGTGAGGTCTGAAGGATCAGCAATATTGTTTTTGTGGGACTCGGAAGGGCTTACAGAGACGTTCGTGTCCTTAGGGCTACACTAAATTTAATCCTGTATCAGGAACTGTGCAACGGGCGATCACGGACGGATTTGATCATGTAAATCTGTGATTATGTTAGACTTTGAGAACACAAACCCGGATTTGCGACACAAAAGAAGTTGAACATGAAAACATTCTGTTATTCCTGGCTGAGCTCTGAAGCCGGCCGACCAGGTTCGACCGAGGAGCGGAGCATAGTTTATACTTGCAGGCGTCTGATTCAGCAGCCCGGCTCTGAAGATGGAGCCCTGGGTTAAGGCAGGACAGCCATTAGCCTATAGAGCTTCCTATAAACATAATGACAGGCAATAAAGCAGCAGCATTTCTTGGCTGTAAATATTAATAACTGGCTACTAATAGACTCTTATATCCAGGTTTGAAATACAATGCCTCTATAAAATGCTCAGCTCATTCTGTTCTTTCCGAGAAACAGACCGCTCAGGTGAATCCAAAGGACATGTCTCACCCGTTATTGATTTTGCCCATTAAACATGCACTGTTGATGAAAGGAGGAGCGGCCCGGTCAATGGCGTTTGAACCTTGAAAGAATTATGCCTGCACTTCCCAAAAAAGTGCTCGTAGCTCACTGTCAGAGATGTTTTGCACACTCATGGTCGACATTTCTGCTGTATGGGGTTTGAATCATGAAGCCCTACAGCGGCGCTCGTAAACCAGAGTCATGACAGGAGACGTGACCTCCGATCCAATCTGAGTCACTGTCGCTGTGCAGAATAGACTGTGTACATGAAGGCTGTACTGTGTATTCCCTAAGGCTCAATACAGTAGTGAATCACCATTTGCCTTGTTAAATAGGATAAATAAGGCCTTTGCCCTTTTTGTTCATAGAAATCTCGCAGCCTATACACAACATGGCCGCAGGTTGGTGCTGACATTTGGCACCTCCCATTTGTCTTGCAAAAGGTCATGAATTGTAGCAGGTTCTGTAATGAGTCATGTGCAGAACGGATCAAAGTTCACACCAATACTAGAAAGGTCAACTGACAGGCCACGTTGGCCCCAAGGCTCTCTCTTGCCAGTCGCTCATCGATAAATTAAATGATGGAACTACTGAGCGTTTGAGCACGCCGACCTGGTGGCTCCTGATAAATGTCCAAACAACACACTATCACGCAGTGCAAACATCAGCGCCTTTTGTTTTCATTCCTTACAGATAAGTGATCACTGTGCTGTTAGTGAGAATAATGTCACAGAGACAACATGGCATGAGTTCTCACATGCCACAGGCAAGAGAAGGCAAGATGGTGTTCAAACATGTAACCTGGCTCGGTGAGACACATGTAAGGGCTTCATTCTTCCCTCTGGCGTCCTGACTTTCTTCAGAATGAGTTGAAATCCTTGGCATGGCCTTCCCTCACTGACATGTGTTAATCATGCTTGTCATAACAAACACATTTGGCGGTCAGACTTTGCAAAGCCCACAGGGGGGGTTGACAGGGACACCCGGGAAAAAGCTGCTGTGTGTGGGAGCACTTTAAAAATGGAGCTTGTTACACAGAGCATGTGAGAATTCAAAGAGTAAATGGATTAATATGGCAACACTTTACCATTTATGATTTATAAGCAGTATATACCCTCTGTTGCCAGTTTATTAGGTATAACTTGCTAATAGTAATGTAGTCTAATACAACCTTCATGAAGGTTAGAATCAGTTTTTGTTATCTCTGCCAGGCGTAAGGGTTTGTGGAGCTGACACCTCAGAATGACAAGAAACTATTTCTACTATCTAATCTTCAACTAAGGTACTAATCCCCAGTTTTTCCCCATCACACTGACTGATTCTGTTGAACGTTTCACTTATTTTATTGTAGCTTAATAGACTCAGAGGTCACTGGGAGCAGCTCTCAATGATGTGGTCACAACAACGAGTAATGCAATAACAGAAAAACTAAAATCAGAGTGTTACATCTGTCGCTGGCCAAGCTGAGTGTGTCTCTCGGCCACCTGGAGGTTGGTAAACCTCAACCGCGTTTTAGGCACAAATATGACACATGAACACCTGTGCAATCCAATCCAACCCAACTACCCTGCAGCAAATACTGCCTTTGTAAAGCTCATATCTTTATTACCTTTCTGTTGAGAGTGTGTCAGACAGGTGCTGGTTCTTTTTTAGGGCGTAGTTTATAGTGTTGACATACTGGCTGCTTGATATTGTAAGCTGAGCAGCTTATTGTAAGACGAACACTGTAACGTGAATATCTCATCACCTTTGACGATGACAACCAGGAGACATGATGCCAAAAAAATGCCAACTGCAAGTCCTTGATTGAAAATAACTGGTGTCATCTTTCATACTTTCTTTCTTTCTGTTTACACACTGAGCAAAAATGTCTTTCAAACAAAGGAAACACGCACACCCACCAAAATACACACAGTCAACTAGTGTAACACAGTTAATAATCCTGATATCCTGCTTAGCCCGTGTTGGACCTGTGTCTGTGTTGCTCTACATTCTGCTTCACAGATAAGAGATAAGGAGTCCAGGCCGGTGCCACCAGTACAGGCTGATAAGCTCTACGAGAGGCCTGGTGGTCTGCTGGCAGATCACTGTCCACACCAGACTTCAGTAACAGATAAGACCTCGCCTCCTTACAACACTTTGTGTGAAACAGACAGTAGTAATGATAAAACAGGGCACAGGAAAAAGATTTTTTTGAGATTGTATCGCTGTGATAAATCTTGGGATGAATCCATGTTGCAGGAGAGGCTCTAACACAGCTGCTCGCTCATCTGCTCGGCGTGTTCTTGACATCAGCTGAGCTCAGGGTCATTGAAGAACTGCTCTTTTGACAAAACACAAAGCAGCGTCAGAAGAAGAAATGTCATCACGCTGGCATGTGTTACATCTGTAACATCTGAATCTGTGCTGTTGTTGAACGGGTGTCACAGAGTTGTGTGCAGCTCAGATACCTGTGCTATGTGTATTTATAGCGAGGTCCTCTGGGAGCTGCTTCCTGAAACTCTCCGAGACTCTCTTACAACAGGCAAACATCTGAGGAACCTCTGACACCAAAGTCTAATCCTTCCTGTTTGAACCTGTGAGCCCTCCTCCAGAGATCCAGCATGTCCCCAAACTACAGACAATACAGGATTACAGAGATAGAAAGAGGAGAGTGAGAAATACAGCAGAGAAACAATACATGAAGGTGTCTTCCACATTGTAAAAACAAAACCAAAAAAAAAATCCAATTTGTTGTGGAGGCAAATTTCTGCCTTCCTCTAATGCAAACAGCCGACCACGCACTATCTGCATTCGTTATACAGCCGTGTTTATGGTTCTTTAATCAAACTCGTGTGATTAAAACAAATCTAGCAGGAACTGGAGCCAATCTTTTTCCAAACCACAATCTATTTCCCAGCTGCAGCAGTAGCAGCTGTCCAGCGGTAAACCAATACACAGAACAATAATTGGGTGAATCTCATTGGAAGAGGAAAATTGGCTCGTTGAGATTTAATGGCAGGCTATCGGCCGAGGTGCGCTACGGCATCGCAGATAGACGCCGAGTGATTGAGCGAACGAGCCATTGAGTATTAGAAGTGTAAATGTTAGGACCGTAGGGTGCGAAGGATGCGAGGCGATACAGCAGATGGTGTGTGGAGCCATTCGGAGGCCAATCTGAGGTAACGTCAAATAATTGAAATTCTATTCAAATGTTCGGTGTGTAATCGCATGCCTTCTTGACAAATAACAATCCTCAGCCTATTATGGACAATTTACAGAAATCTGGTCGACGGTGCATGAAAGCTGCCGTAAGTGCACACCCAATGCTCTCTAATTGCTAGGTGTGATTTTCTGCATTCTTACCTGCTCTGTGGTTAGCCTTTTTATACTTCATTGTTAGGGAGTGACTGTTTACAGATTTAGCCGATTATTTATTTGAACAAGGTTGTGCGTTTCGGCTCCCACTTTAGAGCTGCGGGTACAAAATGAATAAAGATCTGAATTGGATTTGTTTTCCTCTGCTGTTTAGGGGTTGAGTAAAGATATCAGCAACAAAGCAAAGGAGTTAACTAATATTTAAAAACCACAGTGGTTAGCCGACTTGTTGTGAATCTCCCCACAACAACCTGGCAGGAAGCACCGCCATCGCCCTCCGTCTTTCCCTCTGTGCCTCTGCATCTGTTGCAGTCTCAGAGGCAGATGTTCCTATGAGGAGAGGCAGCAGGCAGATAAGACCCCCTCCTCCACCCTCCATCCCCCATATGATTACCTCTCTATCTACCCGACTGCAACGATGCCCCCCCCACCCCGGCCGAGCGCCGCCGCCTCTCCCTGCAGCAGCTCTTTGTATGAGCTTCATTGACCCTCATCTCTAGACAATTACAACGGATAACAAGAGGTTGAGGGCCCACTGCTTGCTCGTAGGACCCACTGAGAGCAAACACAAAGGCCACTTGACTGTCGAGCAGAGGTGATGGAGCATATAAATGTGCGGACCAGGGGGGGTCAGCTGTTTACAAGTGTGACCATGGCACCTTTTAGAAAACTACCCTGATGTATATCCATTTGAATTGTAATGCTGCCCCGTTGGCCGTTTATAATAAAGGATGAACAAGCTTTAAAGTATTACGGGACTCGTGCCAGGTTGCTGCTAAGCAGTCAACATCACATATTTTACCTCAGTGGATTTTGGTGGCAGAGCCCTGGCCCCGGGCCATATCTGACTGCTGTTCGGGAGAATAATGATGAATTTCTGAGGTGTCATTAATCTTGGTCAGGTATGTGTGAGGCAGGCTCTGTGTGTGTCCTCTTTCACGCCACATTCCCCCTGGAGCCAGGTGGTGACCAGACAGCACAAGGTCAGTAGGGAAGGTCAGAGAGCATCGTGGGCCCCTCATCAGTGACAGAGTAACAATGGGACACACATGCATACAGTCACGTAAAACTATTAGTAGTTTCAATCTAAAAGACCATGTATCATCATTTAAGCATTATATGTCATCACTGAGTAAATGATCTGAAATCTTAGAAGTTTAAAATGTTCTCCTTATGCATAAGCAGTTTTTATGACAGTTTTCAAACTGAAAATTGCAGATTCAAAGTTTTATACTGAAACTGCTTATACTTCAAAAGTGAAAAACTGCAAATACATCAGCAATAATAGTGAGTGGGAAATGAGTAATGGAGATGAATAGTGTCGGCGCATTGACAGTTATTGTCGTACCTTTTGTGCTCACACACAGCAAGAGGGCACGGACAGCCTGCAGCGCTCCTGATCTACCGCTAATAATTGAGATCTTGGCTTTGGCTGGATTTGACTAGTGCTGGAAGTGAAAAAAAAAAAAAACATGGCTACATTTGCTGTGGTGTGTGCCAGCATATCTGAGCTAACCGGCTGACACTGATCTTGTAAAAACTCCAAACGAAGACCTTGACTTGGACAGGCTTTGTCATTTTGTATTGATCACAGTGAGGGGACGGAGGGGTGAAAAAAAAAAAAACCTGCCAAAGCTG
Organism: Holacanthus passer; assembly: GCA_025331565.1. NCBI lineage: Eukaryota > Metazoa > Chordata > Actinopteri > Pomacanthidae > Holacanthus > Holacanthus passer. The sequence goes on from JAFREQ010000034.1 coordinate 4,827,380, forward strand.
AATGTGTGCTACTGTATTGATGCTGAATTCACAGTTGGATGTGTCACGTATAGGGTGTCATTGTGAAAAGCTTTCATTCCTCTCTGTCTGCTGCAGGAATATGTCAGAATGCACACCCACACAGAAACCGATACACACAAACGCATTCACGCACCAATGCTTAAAACAACATACAGACAACAGCATTGGTTCTGCACTGGTTTGGTTTACAGATTTGGATAATTCGGCTATACGTTTCCTCACCAGCCACTCTCCTGTCAGGATTTCAAAAGATTCATAATTCTCTTTGTTAACACCCGAGCTCTGTCGCAGGCCCCGCAGCTGAGCTGTAATCCCAAAATGAACTCTACATCACCTCCAACACAGCCAAAGGGAACAAAGTGACGCTATCGGGAAAGGCAAGGAAAGTATGCCAACTGCCCGCTCAGCCAATCACGCGTGGGATTTCTGTGGAGAAGGACGTCTTGTGGGATTGGAGGACGTGCCCACGGGGGACTGACAGCCCTGTTCAAGATACGCTATCGGCGACCAAGATGCCAACAATATGTGCTGGAGCATTGATAATGTGTTGGACACTGTAGCAGGAGATTACTGCGTTAAATTTATCTCCAAAAAAAATGACAGCCTTATTTTCAGTTTGATGTCTATAAATTCTTTAACAGACGACAGCAATTTCAGTTTTATTGCTGCCACTGTCATGAAATGCCTCAAAGAATCATACGTGCAGTACAGTTATCATCAAGTCCAGTCGTTTTATCACGAGAGCCGCTGTAAGATATATTGAATAATGTTTTATTAATCTCATAGGAAGCAAACAATCATGCGGTGGGAAGTGCAGACAGCAGACGTCTCAGCACTCTTGTAAAGCGGAGGGTGAGTCATGATTCATGTTTTTCTTGATGTAATTCAAAGGAGCCACAACTCGAATTCGAGTATGAGAAGAAAGGAAGAAAGTGCACATTTCAGCGGCGAGCAATTATCTGACGAAAACAGCCTTTGTGTTTTAACCGAAACCGAAAGATGTTGTCATTGGTTCTTTTCTCAAACCTGAACTCCCAGTGAGAGAAATTACAGCTCTGCGGCCCACAACCACCTGGTTCAATGTGCTCTGCATGTTAACTAAGCAGACACACAACTAGAATACACAATCTATGCACACAGCAGGAACAGGGACATTTGTTATCCCTTAAGCTCAGGAGAGAGCGGAGGGAGGACGAATGGGGATGGAGACATGAGGACTGAGGCTTGATCATGGTTATTTTGGAATTTAATTGCAACTTACTCCCTTGTTACTCTTTTCTCTATCACAATATCTCGCTACTAAATCTCAACCTCGCCTTGATCTCTATCTGTTTTGAGGATCAGACCACAACCATTTAGATGCTTTTGTCTTAAGAGAATGAACCCATTGTGCTGTTGGTCTTGATTTCACCAAGGTGTTCCCGACCACAGCCAGGAACACATTCAATTAAACACAAATACACTCTTATCAAGTCAAATCCAAAACCTTATTACAGGAGTGATTTAGAGGAGGTGTGGTCATGTACTGTTATTTTCCTTCTGTCGTTCTCATTTGCTTTGATGGAGGCACGCTCAGATCTTAACATGCATTCCCTCGCTATCCAGATTTAAACCCTGAGCTCAATTTAGTTTTTACGGTCGGCTCGGTAGCAGCTGTTCTTACATCGCTGCAATCAAACCTGCATCTGGAAAAAGCAGGAACATGCAAATTGGGCTTTCACGCTGTTGTCCCATTCAGAAGATGTGTTCAATGGTGTGACAGTCTTTCTAATGTTGTACATGAGAATGCATGCCTTCGTTTATTTGTGTCATTTTGGGACAGCAGATTTCATCCCTGGATAAAAGTCCTGGCTATAAACTGTGACATCCTCATCCTGATGCTTTCACAGGTGTTTCTGTTTTCAGGTCACTTTGTCACTTTCGAGTAAGGGCTTCCCTGCTGTCAGGTGCCTGTTTTTTGTTTTTAAAGGCCGGAGCCATGTGTGTCTGCGGGGGTTGGTAGAGTAGGGTACGACTACACTGGACGAGGCAGTGCAGATATAATATATTTTGTCAGGAGGTGTGAGGCTGGCCTGACGGGCGTGAGGAATTTGTCTCACATGAAAAGATAAAGCAGCACAAGGAGAAAGATGGAGAGGCTATAAAAGAGGGAGAAGAAATGAGGAAAGAAAAAGTGGTGAAGGAAAGTAGAAATATATATATATCCATGCATACATATACATACTATTTCTTCCAAATGACAGAAAGGGTTGGCTCCATAACTTAAATAAGAGTATGAGCCAAAATGCTTTGCTTGCAAGAGATGGATTCTGTGTGTGCAACCAGCCTGTGAAATGAAAAAGAACATGAAAACTAAAAATAAAATCTTTCTATATGGATTGCTAAATTTGACAATCTTCGATTTCTGCACTTAAATTTTGTGCATTTACATATTGAATATCAACTAGTGTTAAAATTGTTAAAGATTTAGCTTTTGCAAGTATTTATAAAGAGAAAAGTAATATATTCAAAATTATGTACATGTTATGAAGTTTGTTTCTTCCAACAGTGTTTTTCTAATTGTTTCCTTAAGTCTAAAATCTAGTCAGTCCATAAAAGATAATTCTGCATCTATTCTCCAATTTAAGCACAAAGTGTAAACACTAACTTATCTCACAAGAGCACAATACAATTAGTTGTACTGTGCGGTGTTTCTGAGCAGCGCAGAGAGACCGGCATGGGGAATTGGAAATTTAAAGTGCCAGGCTGAACACTCTCCTTGTATTTAGAGCAGAAAGAGGAAGAAAAGGAACAGAAATAAATGAATGTATAACAATTTGCCTCGGTTGATATAGTGCGGCTTGTGTGCACAGCCAGTGGAGGTGGGTTCAAAGGCAGAAGTGGCTCATTAATGGATACCTATGGCCTCATCTGTCAAATCGAGCTCCTGTTGGTGCAATTTATGTGTGAGTGCGGGTGTGTGCGTGGTTATGTGTGATCTATGTGCATCTATTGCAGCCTCCCTCATAGCATCAATTTAACAATGATTTCAACATTAACATCGTTATTTTGAAACAAGCAGCTATTTAATTAAATGGAAGCAGGATTCAAATTACAGCTTTAAGATTTCAGCTCACACATGCACACAGGGCCTGGTCTGTGGCCAAGCCCCACATATATACCGTCGAAGAGCCCGATCGATTGGGATCACCGTGTTAGCATTGCAGATGGCCATCATGTGAAAGGTATCATGCGGGAATCAATCATGGCAGCAGCACAGGAGCTTTGGAGATTCCACGGGGATAAGTCCGCTCAAATCTGACGGGCTGGGATTTGGCACTCCAGAGCTTTGCTTGTCACAATATTGATTTAGAAATAATTACCCAGACTGCTTAGTGATTCCTCCCGTGTTCGCCTGTATCCTGCCTCTACCTCCTTCCTGCATGCCACTGCAGCGAACCAGCCCTTATTTCGCCTCTGATTAGACGTACCAAACATAATCTACGAGAGAGCTGTCTGTTTTGAAATACAGCTGGAGGAGTCGGCCCCTCCTACGGTGAAGGCTAACAGAGACTCTGGTGAGTAATTACCATCAAGGCTGGTAGGTTAGCATGCAAAGCGTGACTGACAGCTATAAGCCCTCTGACTGCTGATTGGATCACCGTCTTTGCAGAGATGCAAATGATTGAAATGCATGATCAAGCCAAGTGATAAGCGATTGGCCTGTCATGTGTTTTCCTACCTCCACAGTCACCTGAAATGACTTTTGACGACTGAACAAGAAGGAAGTCAGCTTTCTGATACACTGCATGTTGCTGGGATCAAACCTGAGAACTTCCAATTACAACTTCTCTAACTGCCGGGCAACGCTGCAACCACAAATATGCCCCATCAGCTTTACAATGCACTAGACAGAAGGATGTAGAGGCAAAGAGGCCCGAGCTGTAAATCATCTCTGAGTTTATCATATCACCTTGCAGGGACCAACAGTTTTACGATACAAAGCGAGGACTTACAGAGGTAGCACCATCTGTAAGAGCTGCTCCGTGCCATTAAAGTCAGAACGGCAGCATAAATATCCATTTCATGAGTGGAAAAAGAAGCATGTGTGAAACAGCAAGAAAAACATGCACTGTGCATTTCTACCACCGTGGTTTGTGTGGTTTTTGGCGCATCTGCTCTGCTGAGAGAATTTGATAAAGAGTCCATGCAGCCCATTCAGCATAACTGCTCAGCAGGGCTAAATGATTGGGAGACATGCTGACTTTAAGTGCTCTAATAGCACTAGATCATATAACCCATCGCTACTGCCCTGCTGTAATAGACTAATTATGGCTCTGTGCAATACAGAAGACAGCAACTGAGCACATTCTCTCCAATGCAGCCTCTCAATCCATCTCTCACTCTCTCTGCTGTGTTAGTGCCTAATTTAGAGAGGGAGCACACAGTAATCCCCTTCAAACATACAGACTGGACACGAGGACAGGGAAAGATGAATTTCAGATTCCTGCCTGGCAAGTTCTTCACTGGTACTATGCGCCACTCAGATAACACCTACTACACCTAATGGGGCAGGATGTAATGAACAGAATAATGGGTGCTTTTCTGACTAAAATCAGAAACATTATCATACAAATGGACTCATAATTCCACTTAAATCCGCTGGCGGTCCTTTTTAAACAAATCTTAGAAATAGTGTTTTATTTGACAGCTTTATACATATAATGCAAAATCTAATTTTGTATTAACATTTCCAGCACTTATAAGCATGATGATACAAAGAATATAATAATATCTGAAATTTTGAGAAATTGGTCACTTAACCAATTTTTTAAATTATTATTATGATTGGATAAGATTCTTGGGTAGTAATTACAGACACAAATTTCTGCAGCATCTTAAAGCAACTACAAGGAACTTTCATCTTTTTTTGATTATGACAACACCGGTGAACAAAAGCAATAGTGTTTCTCAGGGTCTCTTGTCAAACAGGTTTTGATCTGGCTAGCGTGTGCATTTGTTTTTCTTTTTTGAACAGCTGAGCAAGGAGGTAATGTGTCTACTGGCGGATATGTGATTAATAACTGTAATATGAGGATGATACCGTTCATACATTTCAATTACATGTAAGCCTGCAATTAACTGATCTGGTTCATTTCGTCTGATTTCCAGGAGACAGACTTTAAGATTAACTGCATAGAAATAGAAAATCTTCTTGCTTCTTGTTTGCTCATGTAGGTCATACAGAGACATCAGCATTAAATTGAGACTGTTTCATAACCAGCTAAAATTTCTTGTAGCTGCTTCCAATTCAACACATCTACAACATTTAAACACAGTGTCAGAACACATATTGTTATAACCCGTCTAACTCAAAAGGGTTGTTGCGTATCTAAACACAGAAATTATATTGAAATGTTGTCAAAATTAAAGAGAGCCCTTCCACCAGATGCTCGGCACGTCGCATTTACCACACACACTTCTAATGATCAGTGTGGACGGGCCAAGGAATGCGTCCAGACGAGCAGAAACGTTTCTGATCAGCGGGACGCTCTTCTTTTGTGCTCGACACCAGAGCCCCAGAAAGTTTGAGAAGCGATAAGTAAAAGACATCATAGCCAAAATTTTCCACATGAAATTTACAAGTCTCTTTGAACTCCCCACCATGACCGAAGATTAAACAGTGACTCACAGCCGAGCAAGGACAGGGAGAATCAATTTCATGAGTTATGCAAATTCTTGTGTGGTGGTTCGCTGGTTAAGTCACAAAATATTCCCATGCTCGAGTTCCAGCTCTTTTCTACATTATTTAGGTTAATAATAAGTTAATAAGTTTGCTTGTAAAACCGCAACAAAACTGAAACACTGGCTCTTAGTTCGCATAATAACAATGCTGCTTTCATTCTTCCTGAGGATTTAAGTTCCAGTTCTCCACACAAGACCCTTCATCTCCATTGAAACTGTTTTTATCCATAATTACACCATATTTACCATAACTATCCTATTAAAACCTCTGTGTGACTCAGCCAGGTTTGGTGAGAACAACAGTTGTGGTTATTTAACCTCTGCCAACTCGTCTGGCAGGGCAGCGCAACATCAGCTCTGCTTTGAATCCTTCTCGGCAGTCCAGCATAACTGAATCATCATGTTTGCAGCCTCCCGTCGCTCCTCGCCTCACAATGAGCGCTATTTACTGTAGCTGACTAACAAGCTTCACAATGGAGTCGCCGGGGCAGCATCACCTCTGCTGCCCCGGCGACTCAACCCTGCCAAGTTAATGACCACATCTGTGCAAACACAGTCGGCGAATGACCAACCCCAAGAAAGCTATGGGCTAATTTGCTTGACCGGGCTCATCTCTATTAACCGAACTCTCTTTCCTCTGTGGTAATAAGACGTGGCAAAGCTGGCAGATGGTTGCTTAACCTATGATCATCTGGAGTATGCAGGAAATCCCAGCCTTCTCCTGATCAGTGAGTAAATCACACAAGCCTTCAAAGTACAGACTCAATTGGGACAATCAGCTGGGACTCGCGCTATAAACCATCCATTAAGGCAGGAGATTGATGCTGGACTGAGCAAACGGGTGCAACTGAGGCTACTCAAGGCCTAAATAGTCAGATGACCCAAAAGCCAACAGTCTGTCCTTGAGCTGATTGATCGCAGTCAATGCTCAATTATTGGCTATGGAAAATCATTTCAGCATGTCATCGTGGCCTTTGTGTGACCCGGGGGGGGGGTATTAACCTCAGGCTCACGACCACCCAATACGGGGCTGACCAGTGCAGGACTCGCATGAACTGGACAAAAAGTTGTCAAAAGTAAATAAATCAAATATGGTTCGCCAAATGTCTATTTACATTATTAAATGTTCTCCGAATTACATTTTTAACTATTTGAACAAATGTATATGAAATGCCCAGGATAAGTTCAGAGACCAAGGTGGCATTTTCAAGTCGTTCATTTTGTGTGGTGACCTACATTTCTGTCCCTTCCAGGGACACGGGTCACTCAGTGCATGTTTAGGTACATGTTTACATTACAGAAGTCCCAGACGTTTTTCAAAAGAGGACTGGATGTAAAAAGAAAAAAGAGTATTCACATCAAGCAGCAAAGAATAGACTGACGGCATATTTCCTTATTCATTATTGTTGCAGTCTCCTCCAGAGTCCTGAGAGTTGGAGACTAAGGCCTGGCTATTCATACAAGATAATGATAACGCCATCTCTGTGCAGTGGATATCATTAGCTCCAAATGGGGTGCAGCAGCAGTGTGAGAGTCTTATTCAACAAATACAAATGACTGTCCACATTATGTCTTTTACTAACTATTCGGGAATAATCAAGTTCTTTTCGTTTTAGCATGTCAATGAGCCTTCTGTGAATATTATGCTTCTATGAAAACTTTGAAAAATAAAGTTTTAGTAAAGCTAAAAGGAGCATGAAAATTATATGCTTTACAAGGAAGAAAGAAGCTGAAGGGGCCATTATTCTTGCATATTATGCAAATTAAATGATTCACCTTCACCAAAGGCAATAAAGCGAATTTAAATAAAATTTAACATACATTCATTATTCTGCCAACTCGCAGAAGTTTAAATAGCTGCTTTGACATAAAGTAAGATTGGTCCCTGCTGGTGCAGCTTTGATTTGCATCATGTCACTCAGTGGTTATATAAATGTAGGGATGCTGTTATCCGAATTTAGGATTAAGAAATTCAGGTTGTTGCAATCAGGAAGGGGGAAAGGGGAGCAGACAGGAAGCAGACACTGAGTTGGAGTTCTGCTGAGAATTTGCACAGCTCTGTTGGCACATTGTGACTCATTTAGTCTCAGCAGGGTTTTCAATTACCAATGATTAAAACCACCTTTGGTAGTCTTTTTCAGGATAAGCACGAGCTGCCTTAATTATGAGAAGGAACTTCAACAGCATATACAGTGAAATGTCCAATAATAACACTAAGGCTGATAAAATACTTAAACAGAACAGACACTGTTCTCCTCCCAACTCATTTTTGACAATTAGAATCAAGCTGATACTCTTACATTTGCTTGATAACCACCAATAACTGCTGGATGTTGCCTGAAATGCTTTGTGAAGTCCTTAGTCTCTGCAAAGTTAGAAATGTTGTTAGTTTGACACCATGCAATGTTCGAAGGGAAGAATTATTATGGCATTATTGAAGCAAGACCATTAAAGGGGCATTCATGCAAAACAGGTGACCCTGGGTTAGTGCTGCTCTCAGCAGCCTTGATGAATAGAGACAGGCGTACAGTGGGGAATTTACAGCTACAACTGTAAATGAGTCTGTGTAGCAGTGTTACATGAATCCAGAGGAAAACCTGCAGTACGCAAGTGCACATGAGAGGGGACACAGACTGCAGAGAAACAAGGACAGGCCTTATTAAAATGATCTGAGGTTTAGTAAAGCTCAGCTATATAAATGAAGCCCAAAGAATTAATTCATATCCTTGACCATTTATTTACATTTTGAGACAAACAGGTTTCTATTTATTAAGTAAATTATGAAGGAGTGATGACAGATGGTAGCATGAGTCTTCTTCTGGAGGAAAGTTAACACAATCAGAAAATTATGATTCTCGTTATAAGCATTAGTGGATACAATCATTGAGGCTTTTTGTGTGATTCACATTTTGTCAGATCTACAGAAGTAAATGGTTGATTTTCAGAAACATTTAATGAGTCAAGTCAGATCATTAGCACCAATGGAAATATACTCTCCTTTGCTGTTACTTGGCAAAGTAGCTCACACTAAAGACACCTCTCTTCTCTCATGTGTATGAGACAGACACAGACAGGTTAAGTCAGACAAGCGTGCAATCCGTGCTGGCATCTCCTGATCTCTGAGAGTGTTTGACACCACTGTTTGACACTTTTGTTGTCACCTCCTGCAGCACAGACGCTGTGCACAGGTGTTCCCTGCACGCATTTGCACTAATGCACCTGAATGCAAGCTGCAGCAAATCAATACTGAGACGTGCAATGCTACACAACAAGGACTATAGCTGCAATTCCACACCACACCCTGCTGTTTTGCAAGCAGGGGATGATATCTCCACATGCACTGATACCATTTCCAATTCGTCACGGTGCAAGCAAGCAAAATTTGACCAGACACTAGAGAGGCATTGCTCCTGTAGAAAATTTTGCTGTGACTGATGCGAAACAGAGGAAACTTGTCACAGCGTGATAGGGACATGCCATGCAGCGTTGTCTTGTTTACGGTGACCTGCAGCTGCGAGGGAGAGATTCCTCCAAGTCCAATCAGATTACGGTTGTCATTATGTATCAGAAGCTAGGAAAGTCAGAGGGAGATAGCGCTGAACCAAGGCGACTGCTGCTGAGAGTAAAGCTTACCCCAAGACACAAATCTGACAAACCAAAGATTTAAACCCAATATTGCAAGTCCAGGCACTGTTCATTTAAGCCCAGTTCAGCTTGAGTCCCAGTGATGACACACATTGGATGTTAAAGTTGGGAAACAGAAGGCAATCGTGCCAAGAGAAAACAAATAGAAATGCTGTGAACTTGCTTTTGCTTTCTCCCTCTCTATATTTTGCGGTGCCTCCCGACCACGAGAAAGCTTCATTTGCCCCGACGAAAGTGCCGACAGTCTCCGCCTGAGGATCCAGCCTTGTCCCACTTATCCATTAAGAAGGAAAGGCGAAATAATGTACAATTAACACTTGTACATCAACACAGCACGCAAACAGTGTAGACAACGAAAAGCACGCTGAAGGCCAATATTTGGCAACACACAAAGAATTCGGATAAAGTGTCATGTGAAAGACACATCTGCAGCCACTTCATTGACAATTGTTGCCATGGTAAAAGCACTTCAGTCGTGGATTTTGGTTTGTCCTCTTCTCTCCTCTTTTGCTCCTGATGGGACACTGTGAAGCCTTAAGCGTATTACATTTCTGCCAACTCTGGAAATGACTGATTTCCTGTGATTGCTTAAAGACGTTTCGTCAGCAGAGACTTTTTTAGGGACAATTTATGGATGAGTCTATATAGACTGGGTTATTAATGTCTAGTACAGCACACTATACAAAAAAATAGCCTTTGCATCAACAGCTGGGGAGATTAGTTTTGCACTCCTGCAACAATATAATCTGGTTATGACTGCACTGTTACATGCATGTAAGGCCATGTGGATTGATCACATTATTTCTATCAAATTTGCCATCTAACAGTATTAGAGTAATCCAGCAACATGTTTAAAACCTTTTGTTCACTATCTAGCTGGATTTGCCAAGCCAGTAGACTGAGTATCTCTCTCAAAAGCTCATCACAGCAGCATTAAACTTTTCCACATTCTTATCCTCATTTAACGAAAACAATGTTAGCGGACAAACTCCTGTTGTCAGGGTCAATGGTCTGAAGAACCCGACACAAACTGAGCATTCATCCAAAAAAATGTGCTGGGGTCAGCCAGAGCTCCTCAAAACAAACATCACAGCCGAGTGAAACTCTGTAACTGAACTGCTTCGGGTCAGCTGAAAAATGGCCACTTGACACACAGATCGGCCCTGTGACGCTGCAGGGCTCTCACGGCGAAAGCTCATGAAAAGCGTCCGCCACATTTGTTTACAAAACAGTGTCAGACGTGAGCGGAGGGCGTCAGGATTGTGAATGGGTTCACGAATGAGGTCACAAGTGGATTTAAGCAGCACTATGTAAATGACCTTTCCTATAGGATTTCAATGAGCACTAATCTGCCCGTATGACCTAGTCTCATCTCTCTGTCTCTTTCCCCACCCATTAACAAAGAGCCTCTGTCAGCGAGTTTCCCTCGGCAGAGAGAAAGAGGGGAGAGAGAGAGCAGACAGAGACGGAGCAGACACACAAAAGATGAAGCTGCTTTTCCAGGAAACAGACAAATAAATAAGCCTAGGTCTCTCTGTTTCTTCTGAGCTGTGCTGAAATTATAGCAAACTAAATAAACAGATGGATTAGACACAAAAACAAAAAAGCACAGACTTGTGTAATTGATGCAAATTATGCCTCAAATGCAAAGTAACTTCTGTGGAAATGAGTCTAGACTGCATAAATTGACATTTACAGAGGAATCCAGGGTGCTGACAGCCAAGAAATCTTACGAAGCCACTTGATCGGGTTTAAAACAATCATTGTATTAAACTGTGGTGTGTGTCGTGCATGGTTTCTTTCATTCTGACCTACATTGCGTTTGGCAGCTCAAGCCAAATTCATAATCTGTGTATGGGTGTTGTTCTTATTTACAAAGTGGAGGAAAAAAAAAAGGAGGAGGGGTCATATCAGGCTTGAAACTGGCACCCACTCACAATATTGAGGCCAATATTGAGTCTGATGGTTTTGCTTTCCCTGATGGGAGGGTGGGAGACAAAGAAGAGTACAAATCATATTGAGAAATGAAAACATTTAAATATAGTGTCTTACCTTTATGTGGATGTTTCCATCACAGCGTGCACCCAAAACAAAGAAAAAAGAATAGTTGAGATTAGTGAATTGCTTCTATTACAGCATTGAATTCAAGCAAACATCAAAAATAAAATTTTGGGTATTGATGCAATTATTGTATTTTTCTATATTCCACAAAAGAGCCTGAAATATTTAGTCTTGCACTGTTGACAGAGTTCCAAAATCTAAAAAATCTTTTTACATTGTATGTGTGTGATAAGTTTGTGCTTCCATGACGTGAGTGCCCAACTCTCAAACGCATACAAATAATGAATCACAGGGATCTCCCAGCTGCCCTGAACAAAAAAGTCAAGAGTAGGAATAACATTCTCTCGTCACTCCCACCCGGTCCCCTGTCTCTGGATAATCACCGTATTAATGATAACTTCCTGCATGTGTGGAAATGGTGGCTTGGCATGCTCCGACCACCCCCCACCCAACCGAGCGGCTCTTGTCGCCCGAGCACAAGCCACACTTCCCCTTTTGCCTCGGCCTTTTCCGCCTCTGCGGAGACCAGATGAACGATCCCACTCGACCTCCGACCTTCAGTAGGGAGATACGTGACACGCAGTTAGGAGCAAATTAGCAGCTGAGGGCCTGCGGGCATGCCAGGATTGGCTGAGTCAGGATATTCCTACAGGACATGCCTGAGTCCAACCCTTCAGGATTGAATGACTGTGGGCCTTCATGTATAGTAATGCATTCCTCCAAGGGCTTGGTATTTAGCAGAAAAGCGTCTGAGGCTTAGAGAACACACTGCCGCCACATACACACACTTGCTCCTTCGATGCATAGTGACCTACTTCTTTAGCTTTGGCTTGCACCCCGCCTTTCCAATCCTGAGGTGTGACATGCGAGGTGGAAAGCTGAAGCAGTTGGGAGAATTACAGCGCTGGGCCTAAGTCACCTCCCGCCTGTCAATAAATGACACCTAGAAAGCCCTAACCGAGTAGCAAGACCTGATCTCCGTCATTATGATTACTGCAGCAGGCATGTCAGCGATGCCTGTCACCGGGCTTATTGTCCGCAGGCTCACAGGAGAGAGCGCCACCAAAAACTCTCAGCGGTGCTCCGACATGTTGCCCTGGTAACCTATTACAGTCAAAAAAAAAACTTCCATGGCTTGGAAAAGAGGACGGATGCCAGACTTGACATCCCATAATGAGCTGGTTGTGAATGGGGTTCAGTAGGGGGGCTTCGCTCGGGGGGCTGTGGGGACTGTCAACATAAATGCCCAAGCTTCATGCTCCCTTTCAGCAAAGAGAGAATACACCAATAGACAAGTTGTCACTGGGGACGTCCAAATATGAAGCTTAACAGCAACAAAATATTGTACTTGTTTACACAGCAGGCTGAGTGAAGGTGCAGTGTTAATGTGGCAAAGTAGCAGGCATGCGGTGTAGATGCCTGATAAGTGCTGGAGGACCCTGGGATGGCAGATATCAAACTGAGATAGAGCAGAAAAGTGGAGCGCACACGGCTCCAAATCTTCAACACCGGATCGGTCAAAGCGAGGATCAAAACAAACAGAACGCCGGCGCTCATGCTGATGATGGCTTCTAGCTGAAACGTGCTCGTTTTAGCCCACAATAAATAAGACTATTTATCCGTGAGTGCCAGATATCAAACTCGGAGTGTGTGCACGCCTGCAGAGTTTAGAGCCTGGATGAAAAAAAGCGCAGTCTCACTTTTGCTTGTGTTTTACATCCCAGGGCTGTTTCCATCTCCGGCGGGGCCAGAGTGCTGACTCAAAGTGTCCTTGGCAAGAACCCACATGGCCTTTAATCAGCCACTGGACGACAGAGGCAAGGAGAGGCTGAGATGCTGAACATGATCGTATTTCAACACTGAAGGGGGTTAGAGAGGAAAGTGAACTCCTGCACTATGTTGCCAAGTTGGGCCCATTCATTAAATATGCTACGATTTAGTCAGGAAACATTCACCAAATATCCTTTTTTTCCCCTGTCAAAAAAGATCCACCATTTAAGGGACTGGAAGAAACAAGTAAACAAGACACTAATGTCAGCTCATTTTGTAATCATCTCCCAATTCAGTCTGCGATACATGAGCAAGCTCCTGGAGAGAAAAGGCACGCTATGCCGCGCTCGTCTCATCAGACTCTTTCTGACAACCCCTGAGCTTTGTAGATATTGAATAGATTACATAAGATGAGTTTGGAGACCCCCGTGGCCTCATGGGATACTAACTGGTACGGAGATGCATGTGCGCTTCCTCACGCAGCAGTCGCAGCGATGTGCATCTAGTGTGAAAGGCCTGTTTCACAGCGGGCATGACAAGGCAGTGATGAGACAGCCATTACAAAGAAGCTCCGACAAAAACGTGTCGCTTCCTCTGAGGGGAGGGGCGTACACACAGCAGGGTATTCATGAGGGGATCTGAATGAAAACTTGTGGATGTTTTGAGATAAAAGAAGTGGTTGTTGTGATTTAACTTTAACAAAGATTTTACAAGTTTTTGTTCTAAATAGTATGTGTGATAGGGGATATCTAAGAAATAATCTTCTTGCTGAGAGGAAGTTCATATATTTTACATTTCTAAAAATTTGAAACAACAGTGGGATGTTTGGAAAAACAGCATCATACTTTGCAGAAAATTGCAATCAATAACACTGCGGAACTGACTTGTCATCTTTCTTCAAATTGATTTTCACCAACTATTAGCAGCAGAAAATGTGTGTTGCGTGATCAGTTATGTGTATTCTGTGATAATCTCTGTGTTATCTCAGTGTTTTAATAAGAAGCCAGGCTGCATGTGCAACTGCTACTTAAACTGTTCATAGCATCTATGGTGGCTGTATGTGCCTATGCCTGTAGTGCCATTTACCTGAAAGGAAAACAGTATTATTGTTGAGTCTAATGTAGAACCATTGTGTTGTGTTTGATTTTAAAATGTCTTGCAGAGCATCTGAGTCTGAACTTATTTGTCATCATATAATTTATTAATACATACAGTATATAGCATATACATTATATGCTTGCCTCTTGAATTGCCCCCCCGGATAAATAAAGTTTTTTGAATTGAATTGAATGAAATATATGAGAGGTAAACATATAATGTTGGGTTGTGGATTTGGCAGAAGGAACACCAGAGTACAGTATCATCAATATTACAAATGCTTTTACTATATTGACTTATTTATATATTTCACTTGGTAAATAATAATACCTGCTGTTTCTACTACCCTTTAGCATCTTCAAACACAATTATCTGTTGCCGCCTCTGACTCCAGTTAGCGTGAGCAGCAGTAGATACCATGACTAAACAGAGGAGACAAAGAAAAGAGCAGCACCTCGAGAAAAAAAAACAAAAAACAGTCCTGATGGAACTTTAATTGAGTTTAAGCAGAAGACACACATCTCGCAAGCTACCACTTAAAAACAACCACAGCTCCTTCTCCAGAGAGTGAGGCAGTATGGGAAATTCTCTAAATCTGCTCCCTCAGATTGTATAAACAGCATCGCTTGTGTGACTGGAATAAACAGTCGCATCTGAGGCTCAGCCTCCGAGGACATAATGCCATTTCATAACAAAAGTCTCCTCAGCCTCTTCCCAAGTGAAGAGGGTTCATCATCAATATCCTGATTAGGATTACAGGAGAAGCCTTGTGCTAATCAACAATAAGAACACTTGAGCTTCGTGCGCTGTTGTGATTTTGCAGAGTAATGATCATGGAAACGGTGAGCAGCTTTGATTTCCAGACAAAAAGATTTAAGAAATAAGATGGTGCGTCTGCCCTACATGCATCTGCTGAAGAGGAGGCACGAGACTCCTTTGTTCTACAGAAACATACAGCTGATGATGGAAAAAGGGAGGAAGTGATGTTTTGTGTATGTGTGTGTGTGGGTGTGCAGGCGTATTGTACTCAAAGGAGGATGAAAAAAAAAAAAGAGCAACACAGTAACAACATATTTACAGACATGTCTTCCATTCCTCTTCTCTATATAATTTCTGTACAAAGCCCAGACCAGAACCTCCATTCCAAGCAGATTGTAATATATGAATGGCCACTTTACATAACAATTGATATAAGCCCGGCTGTGGGATTCCTGCATGACAATGAAGACCGTCTCGACACATAATCGCTGCCCTCAACTTCCACCGCCGCATTGTCGTCTACTTCCCGAAGACGCCTAAGTATGGCTGCCACTCGAGTCAGTAAAGACCTTTTGTCATCTTCAGGGAAGCATTAGCA
This sequence comes from Holacanthus passer, assembly GCA_025331565.1. Lineage (NCBI taxonomy): Eukaryota > Metazoa > Chordata > Actinopteri > Pomacanthidae > Holacanthus > Holacanthus passer. The sequence continues at coordinate 4,843,056 of JAFREQ010000034.1, forward strand.
AGGTAATCTACTTCTCAGACTCAACTGTGCTTGTTCCACTTGAGGATCCTGACGATGAAATTTGCATATTTCAGAGAATCTAATGCAGTTTTAGAGATTTAGTTTTGACTAAATCTGGGAGAAGTGAGGGCCCTGCTTGTTTTAGGGGTGGGTGGGGTGCAGTTAAAGAGGGGTAGGTGGGTGAACTAGCTTTCAAATGGAGCCGGACCAGATCGGGAGATCAGAGCTGCAGGGGCTGCTGAGAGAAGAAGCCCAGTCCTGCAGCCTATTGTTCTGGACTGACAGTGTATTCTCATCTGAGGGAGAAAAAAACCCATTTATTCTCCAGGCCACAGACATGGATAAGTGACCATAACAAAGACTCATATCACAATACAGTCCGCATGGGAGACGCTCAATGCCAAGCCTTCCCATTCTGCTGTCCAGGGCATACATTTCCTCAGTGGTGTCATATGGAGATTTGAGAATGAGTGGCACAAAAAAGAACTGAAAATTATCCCAAATCATGCTACATTTCCCCTCCGGTAAAAGAGCTTTTTAAATCAGACGACGCATCTTTAAAGAGACAAACTCGTGCGAAACGTTCAATTTCCACTCTACACTTTCCTCTCCCCGTAGACAAGCACTTCACTCAGTCTCTCGGCGTTTCTTCAAACCGCAGCAATCATCCTTACACGGTTTATGAAGTGACTCATGATCTAATGGTTCCTATATTAATTATTCAACTTTTAACTGTTTTTGGAGCGCATGTAATGAGTGTAATTGCCTCACACTCAAGGCTGCAAACACAACCTCATGCATGCAGATGAAAACAGGTTATTATAAATATGTCATGGGTTTGGGTGTGATAGTGGGGCTGCGGTGCTTCCTTCAAAACGTCTCAGATGAGGGAAGATTATTAATGACTCTGCAGACAGTTTAAAGATTCCAGTCGCATAGTTTACTTCCCTGTCTGTCAATCCAGCTCTGTCTCTGCTGCCTTTTCTTTTTCATCTCCTATTTTTCTATCTGTCGAAAAACTGCCTGTTTGTCTGCCTGTCTGACTGACTGCCTGTCTTTATCCCTTTCCCTCTGTTGGCTTGACAGGTCTGCCAGTCTGTCTATTTGTATTACGGGCTGAAAACTGGGCGATGCTGTTTGTTGGAGCGGAGAAAATTCCTGATGCGTGACCCCTGCGCTCAGGCTCGGACGGCGAGCTGTCAGTCGGCCAGTTCATTGTTTGGGTTTTGTGTGTGACATCAGCTCAGTGCTGCGTGGATTCATAGCGAAGAGGTGATTTACCGGATTAACGACACTTCCCCTGCCACCAAAGGCCATGTCCACTGCACGTTAGAGGCAGATTATCAGTCTGCTGTTACTATGCACGGGACTCTGACCTCAGGGGCGACTGGAAATATTCAAAAGGACAAGTGTTGAGTCATAGGATGCAAAGCTGTTCTGAGCAACATCCTGTGCTTCAGCTCTCCTTTTAGTCCATAATTATTCCACAATATAAACTAGAATATTCAAACGTTCATAATAAGCTTCGATCGTAACATTTTTTCAAAGCGCCTCATGTCGAAATAAACATGGACTTATGGCCCTAATCCTCTTTAAACAAAGCTGAGCATTAGAAATCTGTCACTTGACTGGTTACATAAACTAGTGCCTTTCAGGAAAAGTCACACCAGGCCAGCTGCAATGAAGACGAACTTTCAGACAGCCGTGTTTACGAACGAGGCCAAATTTAATTAAGACAAGCTTTCTGATGACTTCGTTCACACATTTAACTCAAGCCAAGTCGAGTTGACTGTGTAACATGAACCCTAAGACTAAACTGAGGCTGGAATGATCCAAGATCCTTGGACGATGGCGTCAGGCCCCTCGAAGGCCAACCCCATCATGTAAAGAAAAAAAAAAGGACCAGAGAAGACACTATGCATTTCCAAGATTTGCTTGAGAGAAATCCTTTAGAGAGAATTCTCAAGGGCTATTAAAGTAAACAGGGGTTGGCTTGGCTCTGCATTGGTTGAAGGATCTGCTGACATGAAAATTGTGGTTTTGCGGTTCACCCACAGCAGATGAAGCAGCACCAAGAGCGCATATCTCAGACGTTAACAAAGGGTGACCTTAGATGGCTACATGAGCATCCCGAAATATAAAAGCATCCATAGAAATGTATAGCTATACCCATATAATGAGGGAGTGCAGGAGTGGAAACACACTTATGGTGCAGCGGTTGTCAGGGACATTTTCTTGCATTTGCTCCTGTGCTTTCACACCAGAATGGTTAAACTGCTTTCCACAAATACTCAGTTTATAAAATATAATTCATTGTATCTAGAGTTCACTCACGCTGTGTATTTTAGGTGAGCTGACAATGGGTGAACTGAATAATGTGCTGCAAGGCTAACCCAAACAAAAACAAACTAGACCAGACTTTCCTGTGCAGAAGCCACAGGACTCCAACCCCTACTGAAGGGTTAATGATGTGGGATTCGGATTTGAAGCTCAAAAAGGGTTTGGGGACAGGCTTAGCAGTCACAGTGGAGTCCCCATTCATCTCTGCATGCAAGCAGTGTGGCGAGCGATCAACATTCAGTGAATAGAACAATTAACTCCAACATGTACAGGGGTCAAAAAGCAGCAAGGCGATGAACTCCGGGCTTTCATACTGAGCACGTCAAGATCGATCCACTAATGACGGGTTTGACTGGCCGGCTGCAGCTCGTTTGGACCGAACTGCAAGGGTCAGCTTAACTTTCCTTCAGAGAAAACCCAGTAAACTGTGACGAAGATAAAAACGTAATTGGATCGCCTCAAGCCTAATTCGGTATTTTATATTAATTTCTTGCACTGTACTGTCCTCCTCAGCGTTGCAATAAAAATAAAAATCAGTAGCTAAGAGAGCTGCAAATGAGCAGTCAAACACACACAATCCATCATCTTAGATCAGGCCCTAACCTTCACTGTAAGCAACACTACCCTCAACTAGTTTTATTTCGGGAGACTTATGTCACATAGTGTTCAGTTGCAGACAGATACACACACAGCTTTTCACGCAGATTAACATTCATGTTGGAAGGGTTAGGGTGCGCCGGAACCCATAAATGTTTTGTAAATGCTTATAATATTACAGGCGAGCAAACCGCACAAGACAAAAGTATACCTGCGATATGCTGGTGCTGCTTTTGTAAAAGAGCATGTGCAATCCAGAGTGTGTGTGTGTGTGTGTGTGTTTGCGTAGGAGTGTTTGAGGAATGTAGTAACTGCCAGGTAATTAGGGTTCAGATTCAGGTATGCAGAGCCGCAGGGAGCCCAGAGTAAGAGACAGACAGACAGACAGACAGACACTCAGCGGGTTTAGTGTGGCTCAATCCCCTGCCAGGAACAGGCACTACAAGAGCACTCAGGTAGGGACATATCGACACTGGTGTGGTCTCCATGATCAAAGCTTTCAGCGCAGCCCTGCCCTCATGCCTTGGAAATGGACCAATTAGGGATGGGGGGGGTGTGGGGGGTTGAGAGTTGGTTGTGTGGTGTTCCACACACCAAGCTGGCAGCAGCTTCAGACAAGGTAATTATACACACTCTGGCTGTCTGTCTCTGTAACACTCATACTCACTGCTATCATGCCTCACTCATCTCTCTACACCCCGACATTATATCCCTTAAACACAGTCCAAGATAATATGGGCCGACATGAGCCAAACTGTAGCTACATGCAGGAAAATTAAGCCCTGTTGTAGGTAGTACTGCTTTAACCCTCCCAAAACTGCTCAACGCTTGAAGAAATCCTCCACCGAGCAGCAGGTACGTGAAGAGGATTCGCAACCACTGTTTGTCTCCACCCTCGTCATTGTGATTTATGGAGCTTGTCCGAGACCACATGCATTGTTCATTTTTGACATCATCTCCAGAGGAAAGAGGATTATTTCATCCAGTTGGGTCCAAATCTGGAAACTACAAAGTGCTGTGTTGTCTTTTTAGAAGAGCAGAGTTATACTCATGAAAAGGAGCTTACAGCTGCCTAGTTTTTTTTTGTAGCATCTCTCATGTACAAACAAGCCGATGACTCATGCTGTAACAGTTGGATGATTATTCCATTACTTGATAAGTTGACCCACAGAAAATTAATTGCCAGCAATTTTGACAATCCCTTAATAGTTTAAGACATTTATGAGGCACAAATGCCAAACATTTGCTGCTTCCAGCTTCTCAAATGTGAGGATTTGCAACACATTCACATTTTATATCTTTGTAAATTGAATAACTTTGGGTTTTGAGCTGTTGGTTAGACAAAGCAAGCAATCAAGACGATGCCTCGACGCGAATCAAATGATCAAGAGATGAATCGATTCTGAAAATGATAATGAGTTGCAGGCAGCTGATGCAAGATTATATTTAACCTTCAGTAAGTGGTTGATAAAATATGGCTTGACCTTCATAGATTAATTTCGCTCATTGCTGATCAGACCCTTTCAGCACAATGAGTTACATTTTGCAGAAATAACACTGTATGAGAGAGCTGCTTAACCAAATAGCTTGAGCAATATTTCAGCTTTATGGAGTGCATGTATTGCTGACAGAATTATAGCATTATGCATAATCCCACCCTGCATGTCTGCAAAGTCAGAAAGCAAAGCATTGTGAGTAAGAGATTATATTAAAAACGTATGGTTTGACGTTTAAATATCTTTCTGTTCGTCTCCACGGCACCTTTTAACAAATCTCCTTTAGTGTGACCTCAGCTCGTAGCTGCGTGGGAGTCAGGAGTAATTAGCCTTCTTGGACTGTAGGTCACGCATGACTGCCTAAAGCGATCCAGCAAAACCGATCCCTGAGTTGAGTGACGGCTTGCACGCAGCATCTATACAGTAAAGAACAATGTATGGTCGTGTATGTATGACAAGTTCTGTTCCTTTTTATGAGGACATTTAATGATCCCCTCCAGAGTAATCACTGCGAGCGTAGTAATGAGTGTGTGCTAGACAGAGACGCAGAGAGAGGGGAAACATGCGCTGATGTGTTGATTTGCACGTGTGTTTGCAATCTGGATCCTGACACAGACAGATGCTCGGGCCTGCTCTCTTGTCACTCTCCATCCTGTTGGGGCACTTGATATCTTCATTTTCCTCCCCTGTTCAAAGAGCACTACAGGGTCATTATTGTGTACATGTACTGTAACTATGACAGAGGCAGTTATCATGGTGGGACTTCTTTCAGCTACTGTGCACAGTTCTTGGATTAAAAAAAAGCAAGCTGATTTTTGGTGTTCTGCATTTTCCGGCGCTGAGTGAGAGCTGATGAAGAAATGTGTAAAAAAAAACAAAAAAAACATTGTTGACAGCAGCAATTGAACAGCTAGTTTCTCTGTTTGCTGTTGCTGATGAGGAATCTGCCGTCTGTGCACTGAACCATGAAATGTAGTTAAAGATGTGGATTCAACATTTCAGACTTTTCAGATGTCAAACAGAATTTAGTGTGGAAATAAATTCATTTCTCTTATTCAACTTGAGGCCAACACCAGCTCTGTGACTAATTTCACCTTATAGCTGAAAACTCAAACTAAACATACTGGATTAACAAGATTTCATAGTGCCCAATTACTATCATTAGAAATCAAGTTTTAAAAAAAGGATATACTCTGGTATTGATAGTGCAGCCTGCAGTTACTCTTGATGCAGATACTATATGGTCCTGTAGACAGGCTGTCTGGAAGCTGCTGAAACCTTGGACCAGAATAGCTCTGATAATGTATCTGTCATGAATGTGTGTCATCAGGACCTGTTCCCCACACACACTGTGGAAAATGAAATAGCCTGCTTTATTTAAAGCTGTTGCCATGACTGCCTAACTTTAAGTGATACACATGTACTGTAGCACACATGTGTTACTTAAATACAACGTACTGTAAAGGCCGGAGGGAGCGCGAGCAGAACATTTTTCAACATGATCTAAATGTCTAAATGTTGAGATTATCATGTCTTGACAGCTCCTGTTAATGAATGGAGAGAAAGCTCAGTGAAGTTTTGTTGAATTGTAAATTTGAGCTCTGTGAAATGTCATCTTTCTAACCAAGTTCACATGTCCGGGGGAATGAAAGTGGCCCAGAAGCCAGTTGATCATGTGAGAAACAGCACAGTAGGAGTGAACCCCCTCTCACTCCTTCCTGCTGAAATGAGAGAGGCAGCTGCAAACACAGCACAAACGCCGCTTTCCCACATTTGCACATGCTCCCAGGAGATGGGTGGTCAAGTCTTTCTGAAGAAGAGAGACAGACAGAAACTCCCTCACTGCATTACAAAAAGAGGACAGCCATCCAGTGAATGGACAGGTCTTCGATAGCACTCGGGGAAATACTTGACGAGGCTCCTTTTCCAGTTGTTGTTTTTGGAGCAACAGGAGCAAAGATGTACAAATTGTCTCATGAATTATTGCGCACACTCTTTCCTACAGATGGAAAGGCAATCACATGCACTTGAGGCGATAGACTACAAAATGTAAGGTAAATTTGACATTGATTAGCTGTGGCAGCCACTGAGAACCAGAAGAGTGTGTGGTCCATTTCATTGTCTTGAACGTGATCACATCAAAAGCTTTGTGTTTCAGCCCAACAGGCCAAAAGCAGCGAGGTCAAAGGTCAGTGCGATAGCCATCAGTCCTCATCACACCCAGCTGCTCTCCACAGAGCTAAATACTGGTACTTGTAGTTTATGCTTCACACAGATGGTTTAAAAAGGCCCTAAACATGGGTTGTTTACAAAAAGAGCCACTAAGTGAGAGTATATGTCACTTTTTCCATCTGATGGGAATGTGATCTATCCCCTTTTTAGTGCCCCATGTGCCCCTGCTTTCCCCTAATGTAAACAGCAGCTCACTTTGCTAATTGACTTTCTCTGTCCTGTCAGGACAATAGAGGCTGGTCCTTGACTTCTTTATGACTTCCCCTTTATGGGTCCTCGGCTGATTATGCCTTGAAGGAGCCCTTAATAAAGACTGAGCAAACAGAGCTTTCAGCAGAACGCATGGAAAACTCTGAGGCTGTTGTGAAAGGCTTTCTCCCTCCTTATGGCAAAGCGCCAGCCCTATAGCACGGGACAAAGATGGAGAGGATATTCGCCAAAAAACATAGGCTAAATGAAAAGCTCATGAAAAGTTCGAGTGTTCCACTGAGCCAATGAAACAGCTCTCAGTTTAGCCATACTGTTTATTAAGCTGAAATAAGGGCTTTCAGTTTTTTCACTTTACAACAAAATCCCATACATTATATGCATCTGCAGTGGAAAACAGAATGCAATAAACACAATACAGCAGCTTGAATGGAAATCTGTGCCATCTCTGCTTTTACCTGAGCTTCACTGCATTTACAATGTGAATGTATAGATTTTGGTGGCTCTGCAGTGGAAAGCGATTTGAAAACTTTAATTTCAACACATTGTATTCTTTGGAGCAGAAATACTTTAAAAGGTAAAAAAAAAAATAAAAAAAAAAAGCTCAAATTATTCTCACACTGAGCCTTGGCTGTTGTCCAATCAGCCCTCGAGCCCTGAACAACCACAGTGGGCCAGCGGAGGGTCATCTTAAACAAAAAAACTAATTTCCTGCCAGGCGAGAGTGCTGGGAAATTAATCAAGATGAAAGGACTGAAACAGGAAGTGAGGTGAGTGTTGCATGTAAGGCGTTGAACTTTTGCTTGAGAAAGCTAATAATACAGCGAGTTTAAAAGGTGCCTTTCCTTCTGCTCACCCCCCCGACAGACAACACCTCCGGGTGTCTGCTGCATTTCTTACATTCTTCAGGCTTGTTAAGCTGGAGGTCTCTCATGAATCCCACCCACCACATTTGATCAGCTGTCTCTGGGAGTCAGTGAAAGGCCTTGAACATCTAACTTGTTAAAAAGGTGGTGGCGGAGACCAGCTCCCCAACTCAACACCCACCAAACCTTGTTTTGCCAGCAAAAACAATGTGCCCATCTATTTCCAACCCTTTCTCTCGCTGCATGACACCCAGGTTTTTATCACCGACCCATCGGCACAATGCTGGACACTTGCCTCCGCAGCTCGTTTCAATGGACGGAAATTGGGAATACAAAAACAGGCCAGTAGTGAAAGGACATGTGGCTCCATCAGCTTCCATACAAACAATGGAGAATCTCCCAGTGTTTAGCTTCTACTTCCTCCCAAAACGCAGCACCAACAATGAGGCGCTATTATGACTGACTGCGTCTGCTGTTTCCACGACCAGACACATCTTTAAATTGTTTGGTGCTGAGCACTATTTAAAGTGAAAGAGGCGTTTCTCTGATAAGATAAAAAAAAAAAAGAAAGTTTAAAATACATAGAAATCACTGAAGCAGAAAAGGTAAAAGGAAGCAGAAGGGAAAATGGAATTGGATGTAAAAATAGAATAACCATTGAGTTGCTCACTGCACTTATCTGACAACTAAAAAACCTCTTCGATTTCCACTTCAACTTTAACTTTGCTGTACCCAAGGGAAGGTTTGTCGTGCAGGCAGGTGAAAAACACAACACCATAACAGGAAAGGAAATGTAATAGATCAGATGTATGATATAAAACATATCTTACAAAGATGGAAACACCATATAGACTGTCAGTGCCAACCCTTTGTAATTAACATGGAATAAAAGCAGAGAAAGATACAATTTGACTCTATAAACCAGGTCTTCAAAAGAAATCAGATTGTCAAAAAAAAAAAACATGTTACTTTGTTTTTGTTTTAGGATTACAACTGTGTTACCATAAGCCCGTGAGCAGACAATACAACCTGCTCCCTGGCATCATTCAAAGCAAATCATAAACAAAGAGCAGACGTACTGACTGTACACTTGACAAATATTTAAAAAGAAAAAGCAGAACATTAACTCAGCAGCAATTCATGAGGAAGTTTCAACCAAAAGGATTTTGAAGAACATTAACTCTACGACTGCCGTGAGTTCGACAACAAGCAAACCAGCAGCGCCGTCTTCTTTGCTTATATTGTTCCCTGATGAGAGATCTAGAAATACGCAGCCCGTAGCACAAGTGTTTGTTTACATCATAAGAAATAATACTCTCTCTCAGACAAGGGGTCTCTGCGGCCTTGATAAGGATCATGGGTATTTATTACACACAGCAGAGCTCTTTCAGTGAATTGTTTGACAATAATAATCGAGCGCACGCTAGAGAAGACTCCTGAATCTTAGTGCTTATATTGACTACGCTTTTTTGCATAACGACAAACAATGGAGTGAAAGCCAGCAACAAAAAAGATGAGCTGAGGACTGTCAGTCCATGAAAATCCCTGCGTATTGAGAGCACAGAGGACAGTTTAAATGTGGATGGAGATCTTGGTTATCCTATACAATGAACATCCCTTGAGACTGACATTGTGTGTCCTGTAATTGCTCCGAGTCTGCCTCTCTGGTCTCAGTCTCCGCTGGGGGTGACATCTCGTCTCAAAGGCAGAGAAAGGGGAGATATCTGCAGACCAATCACGGCCCGGTTAGTCAAACCTCCATCAGCTGGTCACAGCTCCATCTCTTACATTCCTCTCACTCCTCCTGGGGAGAAAAGCACTGGGCTGGAGCCAATTCCAAACTACAGGGTTACACACACACACACACACATACACACACACACATACACACAGAGAGAAAGACCTTGACCTGCTCATTCCCCTCCAAAGCCTCAATGCCAGAGCTTTGGCTCTAAATAAATACAGCCTTCAAAGGGAGAGATAGTTTAACCCTCTGGAACCAACACTTTGTTTCAGCCCTGGTTTGACAGATAATCCCTCACAAATCCTAAATCTCTGTGGGATTCACAGTTAGCCAAAGTGGCAGAAATATACAGACGGACAAAAAAGAGCTTACAAAACATGCAAAAACTGGATTCAAAGCTCGTGTTAGTTTGAAAAGCTAATTGGGAAGCAAGCGAGTGCTGGATAGAGTGATTGGTATCAAGGTTTGGGTTGTACAAAATAAATGATAATGGAGAAATATAAAGGTAGATGAACACCATATTTTCAGGATCCTCTTCAGTTAAAATGAAAATCCCTTACAAAAACATGAATATGCAAACACACAGATAATCTAACCGACACACATGGCCGTAACCAGGATTTTAAAAACATCGAGGCCTATTAGGTTGATCCCCCCCACCCCCAACCCTTGTGGTGGAAAAAAAGATTTTAGCATAAATCTATGCATTTCACAGAATTACTCAAGATCATTACTTCCGCCTTCAATCCTCAAGCTCATTCAAGGACTGAAAAGAAGTTAATCAACCGGCTCAAGATCAGCTGAATTAAGTGTGCAAGTTTCTGAGAACCACAAAGAACCTAACCCTGGGCCCAACCCTGGACTTCATTTCTGAAAAACCTCTTTCAGTGGCAGCTCTCTCATGACCTTTGACCTCCTGGACAAACATAACTTAGTCATTTCCTCCCTTAGTACTAAAACTGTGGTCATTTTGAGCCAAAGAAAATTACCATCACAGATCTAAAAACTCTTTTCTCGCCATTACATCGGCATCAATTTGCAAACATTGTGCAACAAGACATTCTCTATGTCAAACAACTCAGAAATTCAATACAAGGTGCTACACAAAGTACACATCACCACTCACAAAATGGGCTTCACAGATACACCTGCAAACACTATCCCGCTGCAATAGGCAACTACTTCCATGCATTCTGGCTCTGCACACCAGTTGGGCCGTTTTGATCCGAGGTCATGGGAAAGTTGTCCTCAACCTTAGCATCCCCCTCCATCTCTCTTTTAGGCGATCTCACTTACAATCACCAAACTTTCACCTTAATAGCAATTACCATATTACTCAAGTGGACAGACAGAACTAAAATATCAATAAACCACATCAGAACACGTAAACCGGAACAAGCTCGCATCAACCCTAAAGGACTAAAAGGTCTCCTTTCCTAAAGTTCATCCAGAGCTGATTCCTCTCTCACTCAGATCTTCCCAACTCCAACACAACAAAATAACCCACAATATGCCTCCTCCACACTGCCCATCATGACTGGTACCTCCACCCACACACCCTGTCTTTTACGTCTTAATGTCTTTGTGTTTCTATTGTTTTGCAAACACTTCTGTTATCCACCTGCGGTAAGAATAAAAAATTAGAGGACGTCATTTCTAAGCCCCAGTATTCAAAAACAAGCATCCAATTCATATGTCGCTTTATATATAAATACTGTTTGGTCTGTTCTGCTGACCAGCTAACAAGTCTGCTTCTACTTTGTTATTATCATTGAGGATTGCACATGCAGCATCAGGTTTAATATTCACTTGGAAACAAAACTACATGTTGCTGTATGTCCTAAGCAAAAATACACACTCCATGACCTCTGCCTCCTCAGCGGCCTGCAGACACGCCAGTCAAAAGCCTCCCTGTCTGTAAACAGCAGTCATTCAGTGAAGCCCTCTCAGCTGGTCAGGCATATGATTCACACACTTCTGAAGAAAGGTCACTATCAGTCTAGTGAAAACAAGAAGCCCTCTCAGCCCGGCTCCTCACAGGACAGCAGCCTATACCCCAGCTGGGCGTTCTTCATTTACCGCCCCTGCCATTGCCCATTCATCACAGCAAAGAGCCGGGGGTTTATGTGCTCGTGGGTCTGGTTGATCCACCCACACTGAACGCTGAGGCCAGCCGCTGGACAGGTGAGGTCAGAGTAGATTAATAATCAGGGTGTAAATCTTTTTCCCCCCCTGCAGGAAATTACAAACAGGGTGAAAGCTCCTCAGGATCTCTCTCTCTCTTTCCGCTCTCTGCTTATTGATCTGCTCCAACTTCACTCCCATCATTCACCGTGACAGCGAGCACTCACTCACACTTGTGCAAAGTGCAGCAGGGCATCACTCTGGCATTTACCTATAGCTCAGCTTCTTACCTCATTTTGATGTTGAACACATGGGTGAAATGTGCCCTTTATGCAAGACGCCCTATATCTGACTGACAGTGGGCTTTCAACGTAAGGATGGATGATGGGGAGCAGCTGACATATAAACACCTCAGGCTAAAACATCCACCTCTGAGAATCATACAAACCATGTTTAGTCTAAAAAAAGTAAAGGTTTATTTGACTGTTGTTTTGAAAACTATTTCATTATCTCACCTAATAGAATCAATAACAACAAAACATACTTGATATTACATGCAAAGTGGAATAATTTTTGCAGTGCATGACTATTAAACCTGCTGCACTGTGTTGGTCATGTATGACTTTTGGCAGGTGATGGACTCTCCTGTGCCACGTGACCCGTGTCTCTGCAGGTTTTTCTCACCTTATTGGAGTAGGGCTGCTTGGCGAGGTTGATGCCATCTCTGATGAGCTTATCCCTGATCATGATCTTGAGCTTCAGCTTGGGGTAGATCACCAGCTCCCTCCTGTTGCCCAGCGTCAGGTTCCTCTGCGCGCCCAGGTAGCCACCGTTGCGCCCGAGCCGCTCGCTGGTGGGCTCGGTCCAGGACTTGGATCCGCGCAGCTTGGACTCGTACTGGTCCACCATGTGAGTGGTGTAAATGTCTGCCGCTGGAGGCATGGGCTCCAGGGTGAAGTACAGCCCACTGGCCGTCTCCTGGGCTTCCTCCTTCAGCCTCCTCACCGCGTCGTGGATCCTCTGCCGGTGGTGAGGGATGTAGACCCCGATGGCATCCAGGTCGGGGTCTCCTATTTGTTTGCAAACCTCCAGGTCGTCATATCCATTATCCACAAAGGACTCGACGTACTGGGCGAGCTGGAGGGTCTTGAGCCACTCGTAGACGATGACAGGTCCGTTGCTGGTCATTTTGGCTGTGGCCAGATTGGCTCCAACTACGAGAAGACACTGAAGTGATGCTTACTTTCCCATGGGGCCTTTCAGATGCATGATAAGCTTGTCAATAACAACATGTGGAAAGCAAAGATAAGTGCATTAAACAGTTTTTGGATGATCCATCCCAGAGGTTTGGTTACCATCTGTGGCACAGTCTGACTCCAACACCTGTCAGTATCTACAAATGAAGATCACTCCAGTTTCACTTGACACTAATCCCAAAGCGTCACTTTTTCTTGTCCACGGTGATCCTACCATGCACAGTCAGTTCTTTAACAAAAAGAAGAAGAAAAGCCTCCAACTATCACGCAAACAGCCGCTCGGTCAGATTTCCTCTTTTACGCACGGAGGCTGCTGCGTCTCCAAACAAATGCACAGCGTTTTCACTGATTATCCTCCTTCCTTAAAAGTCCTTTGTGTCGCCAAACACCAGCAGGTTGAAGAAATAAATCCAAACAAAGGCAAAGGGGCTTTAAAAAGGGCTGAAAGTCTGCCCACGACCGCCGCTCGGTTCCGCGTCCAGCCGCTCGGTCTGCGCGTAATCCGGTTCCTCCAGCCGGCGCATCAGCACACTGGAGCTGCAGCCGAGAGCCGACATGCTCACTGCTGTTCCTCTGCCGTCCACGCCCCCCCAACCCACCACCACCACCAGCAGCAGCAACCCTAAAATCTCCCTGTGCCCATTTAAAAATAGTGATGTGGGTCCAACTTGTCACGCCGCCTCCGGGGCTTTTTGCACCAGGTTCCCACCTTCTGTGCCAAAGTTGGTGCGCAACCAAGACGCGCACTAAACCTGCAGCACAGTTCAAATGAATGTCTGAGCTGCTGGGTTTGTGTCACATTATTATTCCCCCACGATGTGATTTCGACCACCTCTCTCTCTCTCTCTCTCTCTCTCACTCATTCAGCATTTCCACGGTTTTGGCTTCTCAGCGCGCATGAGCTCCCTCTATGTGGCAACCGGGGAACTGAAGATTTCTCAGCACTAGAGCTGATGTAATAGGTGAAAGCTGAGGTATTACTTATCCATCTCTCCATCGTTTATATGATCAGGCATCTCATGCAGTTCTCTGTCTGACTTTAGGGCACAAGCGGAGCCCGACTGTCTGCATCAAACTGCACCGGTGGATGCCATCATCGTCGAGCATGAGACTAGTCAAACTGTGTGGGAAAACAGAGGGAGAAAGAAGCACAGAGAACTAAGGGAATAACACTTGCTTGAATAAGACCTGTCTACTCTGTCCAAACGGATGCCAAGCAGGCCAGCGCTGATGCATGCTTTATCAAATATGAGCTGACAGCTTGTTAGGGGTCAGTTTGATACAATCACCATCTCGGCTCCGGGCTGGAAGTGATTTGCCTCAGCCCATTATGACATGCGGCAGGGCTGGAGAACAAACACGCCAGTCTGGGAGGAGTGGGGAAGCATATCAAAGAGCCTTCTTTTTGGAGAGGCGGCATCAGAAACATGCCAAAAATACGTGTTAGAATGACAGAGGATGAGGAGCGTGCCGGTTTATCACGTTCTCAGTCCAATCACACTCGAGTTAGTTGACATTTCTTGTGATTTACCTGTCTGCGGCCGTCGCTGTAATGACTCAGAAATGCTCTATTGTCCCTCATCCACTGTAAACACTCACACAAAGTGGTTTGACTGACACGAGCAATGAGGGTTAAATGTGTGCAGCGTGTGATATGATACATTAGGGCTTGTATTGGCTTTGGAATCTATCATGAATATCCAGCTACTTTACAAACAAAAAAACAAAAGCACCTGTTTCTATACTGTAGAAGTTCATGTTTGTCGTTCTCCCATCATATGAAAATAATAAAAACACCAATCAAATCAAGGCATGAAAATCAAATGTGTCAGATTAGGTAAAATGTCTGCAGACCAACCAGGAATAACAAAGGTGAAGGACGACCTTGAAGATTAGTTTAAAAAAACACAACACAACACAAACCTATTAGTTCTTTATTCCCAGCTCTCTATATAGGATTAAAACTCAGCCCTCACGATTGTTCTGGGCAAAGACGTGTCATTAGATCGCTTACAGGAGCAGGGGATTATGGGAGTAGAGTGACAGATGGAACAAGGAGACTGGTGCTCTCTACGGTGGGTGGACTCGGAGAGCGGACTGGCAGTGCCAGGATTGCTGTGTTTCCACTCTGCTGCCCCCGGGCCATGGAGTGCGACCAGCGGGTGCAGAGAGAGGCAAGGGTGGCAAGCTAACACAAGTGTCTCGCTGGCTGTATGGAAACACACAGGGCTGTTTGTTTGAAAGGCAATCATCTGAATCACGTCTGTCCTGAAAAATATGCATTGTTGTTCCTGCGCTGAAGGTATGCTTGCACTTTGATGACTGACCTTCAATGAACATTTACTGTGTATGTGTTGGTTTGTCAGACAAAACAAACCATCACAAATAAATTTTGCTAGACAATGGTTTAGTGCAGTGGTTCCCAACCTTTTCAGCTTGTGATCCTTTAGACAAAGCAATGTCTAGTCACAGACTGAAAAAGTAAAAATATCCAGTAATTTACATGAAAACAAGAGGAAAGATTGAAGCAAAGGCCCAAAACACAAAGAATAAATATGCTTTTCGGCTTTATTCTCCAATTAATCATCTTGCGACCCCTCAGATTTATCTTGTGACCCCTTGTTGGGGTCTGGACCCCATCTTGGGAACCGCTGGTTTAGTGTATAAAACATCAGGAAATAGTGGAAAAATGCCCATCATCACCAAAATGATCATCATTGTATGAGAAGTCAAAGTGATCTGTTCAAATCACTTTTTAAATTTTAACAAAACCCAGAAATATTCAATGTTATTAAATAAAAGCCAGAAAAGCAGCAAAATAGCTTCTATCTTCTTAGAACCAAAAAAAATCATTTTGTCTTAATAAATGACTTAAATGATTAAACCACTTATTTGCAAAAGATTAACTTCATTATTTGACTAATTGTTTCAGTATTAAAATGCTGTGTGATGCAGCTTTTATACACATGATGGATTTTTCAGTTCAGCAGAACAACTTAATTTAAGTGCACCATCATATGAGTTGATATTGCGTAAGAGTCAGTGCTGTAGCGGTGCTTTGTAGTGTCATAAAAAGGCAGTCTGTGCCCATTTCAAGCAACGGACCCATTGCTTTCCCCACTGAGTGTAGCAGCATTGCCCCGGAGCCAGAGGACTGCTGCCACATCAATAACGCCTCAATAACCAGCCCTTAATAAAATCTCAAATAGGCAGCCCTGAGCAGTAGCACTGGTAAATATGAATATGTGGCAGCGAGAGTGCACATTAGCATCGGATCTGGTAAATATGTATAGGCCGCTTTGACTGCGTTGATTGAAAGAGTGTGACGGCGGCAGGTTGAGAGAAGAAAAGCTCTGGCAGACACAGCTGGAAGGTGAGAGGAGATCGACACAGCCAGACAATAGCAGCTCTGCTGACAGCCAAGCTCTCTCTATGCTAATAGCTCTGTGTTTCTGCCTCTCTCTGAAAGGGAAGACTCAGGTATTAGAGGGTGGGCATTTCTTTTTTTTTTTTGCCGGGTGAAATTTTAGGGTCTCTTTGGCTTCAGACATCCAGACTGCACTTTTCAAGACCTCAATTTTGAAATCCTCTGAAGCAGAGAATGGCTCCTGTCCACCTAGATGCAGAGGCACCATGAAGGTCATGGATGTTGGTTTCTAGGTCGAGGCTTTCGCGGGTGGCTATCTGTCAGTCCCTGATAGATATGTAGACTCCTCTCCCAGCAACACAGCCAGGGTGGATATAGAAAACACAAATCACAGTTCACGCTTTGAATTGAATGTGGTCCTGCGGTTAAGCATGTCAGCTATTTCTGACCGCCGCTCCTGCAAAGATTTATTATTGGTTTTCATGTTGCCAAAGCATTATTAATACAAAGTTATGATTTAAAAGTGAGTGTGTATGAAACCGTGAATGACAACCAGCTTTTTTAAATACAAAGTGAGATGTATTATTGGTTTTGCCTTGTCAAAAGCTTCTTTTACTCCCTCTCTTTCTGTGTAAGATTGAAGGTTGGCTGGAGAGGATACTTCAGGAACGGCCAACACTGGACCAAACAATCTGGGAGTGAGCTGATGATTGCCGGTGATTACTGCATATCACATTCTGCTTTATGAAGAATAGTAGCAGTGATCCGATGTTTCTGGATAACACTTCTCATGGTGGAAAAATTTTACCCTGAAAACAAATTCTCAGAATTGTACACAAAAACACAAGAACAAATTAGGGAGTAGGAGAAAAACTTTGGGGGCAATTATGATGATGAGTAGTTTTGTGGTGAACCTGACTGAAATCAGCACTAAATTCACATTGTTTATTGTCTTGGGATGCAATTAATGGCAAAAACTGAACGACTTATTTTCACAGGCTTTTAAATGAAGGCGCTTTCCCTGGAGGTTGGTGGTCTAGTGGATTCTTTTTCAGGCTTCTGGCATCTTCAGTGGAGAAAGAAGGAAAGAGCTTGATCTGTCTTTATGCGCTTTTAATTACAAGCGGCTGGTGGGGCTGCAACCTCCAGAGACCAGAGGTGAAGTGAGCATGTCAGGACCAGCTGCCAGCTCAATATCAACCTAAACATCCCCAAACCCACAGGGAGGAGGAGGAGGGTGGCAGCTCGGGGGTTAATGCAAGGATCACATGTCTAAGCATATCAGCCACAGACACCTGCCAATCACCAGACAGAATCTGTCGGTGAAGGCAACAGGTCAGTTTTCTATGCTAGCATTCCCCACAGGAGCGATAAAAGTGATGCCATCAATCAAGCTACTACTCTGAGTTGCAGTTGGAGCTAACTTCTTGACTTCTCCTCAGGTCTGGTTCAATAAGAGCTGCAGGTGGTGATGGACGGATCTCCGATCAGACAGGAGCGGTGACTACCTTCACTGTAACTCAAAGGCTGATCGAGCACACACTTATTTTCAAATCAACTCCTACAACTTGAACCACTGCATTTTCAGGACTGGAAGGAGCCTCGCAGCCATGAATATTTGAAACTGAAAAAAAAAAATCTGCAGAGGAGTGATACAGATCTTTGTCTTTCCTTATTGACTCTGCACGGAGCAGAAAGTCTTTGGCATCCTGCGTTATCCCCTCACAACCTGATTATAAACTGGCAGTACACATTAATAGTTGAAAGCCTTTCCCAAGGAACAAAACAAGAGGCACATAAAAGAGATGAAGTTTGTGCAGCGCAAGTGCAGAGACCGACTACAATAAAGACATTGCTAATTAAAATCACTCGTGCTACGAACCAGCAGTTAAAATTAATTGTATTTATTGTGCCGAGAATTAAAAACTCACAAGGCAGGCTAATGAGCTGCAAACATTTAGGCAAACACGGAGAGAAACTGCTTTCAGAACAGGTAATAAATTAAGTGTCTTTAAATGGGTCAGACCGCCTTCAAACATTTTGTGCTTGCAAGCTTCTTTGTGTTGAAAACAGAAGTCACAGCAAAACAGAGAAATGTCAAAAATCCCACAATTCCCACAAACTGAGTAACCTAAGAAACCAAGCTGCTGCTTTGTAGTCTTAAGCTGTTATCATGGAAACCCAGGCTTCACCAAAGAGAATTATCAGGCAATATGACTCCTGTTATTGCCTTTGGCAGTGCTTTAATAAGAGCCGGCTAACCTGTGACCTGGGTTTGCAGCAGCAGAGGTAGTTGTAGGAGAGATTTGGTGGCTCAAAGGGCATCGACATGCCCACAGGAACCGCCACTTAATTCCCAGTCAGCCGCACTGATGTGCCATCACGGTGAACCAGAGTCCATGTAATTAGTATGGACGGCCATGCACCGACCAAGCACAGCAGCGTAAGTGGATTATGTATATATGCAAATTTTTGACACATGGCCACTGGCAATTTGAGACATGCAACTGTGATATAATGCAGAAATGTGTGGCATGTTTTTTTTCTTTTGCAATTAGGCTCTTGTGCTGAAACCTTGGCAAGCATTTTCACACAGTGAAATAAAGTTGCTCATGGTTATGGCTAATTAAAAACACAAAGTGGTATGCGCACAAAAATATTTGCATTTATAATTTTTACACTCTTCACCCCCCAAAAACTTCTCCCCCTTACACACCTGTGGATCTAAGGTTGGTGATTTATAAATTAGTGAGTCTGTCTGTGAGTCTGCCTGCTGATGAAATATGAATGCCTCTTGCCTTTAATTACAGATATAAGGATAGAGGGGTCAGGAACTGGCTAGAGACCAGCTCGAGGATCTCTGACAGGAGATATTGATTAAAGGCAATCCCAGCCAGCCACATCACCTCGTGATCGACGACTAACCTCAGGGCACGATGGCACCAAGCGGTATAAGGTTTGACTGCCAAACAGACGGCTGCTTTCAGGAGATCTCTTAATGATTGTTTCATTGCTGAGGACAGATGAATCGCACCAGACATGTAATCAAATCCTGAGAGACAATGAAAGACAAGGCGATAGAGAGAGATGGGAAAACGTATCCCAGCTAGAAAAAAAAGAGACATGTGAACTGATTTCAGTGTGACAGTCCCTTGCGTGTATTTGTGTGTGTGTGTGTGCAGACCTGTGTGTGTGCAGACCTGTGTGTGCACTAAAGGGAAGGTTTCCAGCTGATGATAAATGAACCATCATGTGACTTGAGAGAATGTTTTATAACAATCCCCTCAGCAAAGCAGTGGTGCAGAAAGCCCAATTAATAAAGATTAGCTCTTTTTTTTTTTTTAAACAGACCTCGTTTTCCTTCTTAATTAAAACAAGGTGATTGAAAATGAATGAATCATTGTGCAGATATGTGAAGCAGTGTGGGGGTTTTTTTCTTAAAATGAGATATCCATGAAATAACAGACGACTTAACAGAATAAGAACGGAAACTTACTAAAAATGAATGATGGCACAGAGTGAAATCTAATGTTTCTCCTTTCGAAGGATTACAGGTAACTTTATTTCTTAGCTGACAGACGAAGAGCAGACTCACCGCAATAGACTCACTATACTGGACATATTGAATGATGAGTTTTTAGTTTTCAAGAAAAAAACCTGGACTGAAACTGGGTTTTGGAAATGCTTTCATCTCTTCAATACAACAGAGAAATGTAAAGTTATCACAGTGTTTCCATGTGGATTTTTTGGTGTCTGGAGCTGAGGGAAGACACCATGCATAAAGTAGAGGCTTTGTAACTAAGCTGCGGGTCCACCCATACCCCATGTCTGTACCTCAGGAGGACTGAAGACAAAAGAGCAATTAGACACAGCGGCCACAGAGTCTCACTGCAATAAATCTAGTCTCAAATGGATGAGAAGATGATGGCTGCGAGCCCAGGTTTGTTAACATGTTATATTAATGGATAGGGCTCTGAGCGTTTGACCTATCCACCAGGTCTTCGGGGTCTATTTAATGGTATGATGTGTTGGTGGAAAAAAACACTTCATACAGGACCTGGGAAAATTCTCTGTGTGCACAATTAAAATAATTGAATGAAATCACTACCAGCTTAGAATATATGAAGCTGACTCCACTGCACAGGTCAATGACATGTGAAAAAGCAAAGTGAAAGACGAGGTAAAGTAAATGGGTTATCGAACACGAGGTTCGATGGCTGTATTAATCTCCGCAGTGCCTCGGAGGAGATGGATGGAAAGAATAAAGGTTCATTTTTCATTAGGGGTCATTATAGGTGACAATGATGGCTGCGGATGAGGATTCCATCATAAGCCAAATGATTTCCCAACAAGGACACGACGCATCAATCAGAGTCGATGTCTGACTATGAGCTTGGCCTCAGGACGATCACCTCATCTGTTATGGTATGCTGCTAACATTTACTTCATATTAAAAGAAAAAAAAACACTCAAGGAAGAAATATGAGGTCATTTCAAAGGAAAACAATCACTTGTATGAGATTACCAGATATGTCTGAGAATGATGAGTCTCCCAATGTCAAGTCCAAAGTATATTTTCCCATATAATCATTGTGAAAAGCATAGATTTGGACTTGGCGTTTTCTGATATTTCCCTTTGCTTGTACAGGAATTTGATCTAAAAACTGATGTACAAATAAAGTTTATCATACATTTAAATATGCAAGTACAAATACAAGTTTTTCTTGAGATGTCAGAAAGGTGGTGATTAACCACAGCCATAGTCTTTGGTGTTGCACTGGACCGCATTAGATTGGAGGGTGTTCCTATTGTTTTGTCCACCCTGACCTGATATTGATCGCCCATACTGATCAGTGAGGAGGACTCTCAGATACACTGCCATATGAGTCATTTCAAGGGGTCCACCCATGAAATTCTGTCATGACCAATCCAAGAGACATTATCTGCAAATGGCTTGCAGGTGATGTCTCGATACTTTGCTGCTTTTGTAAAAGCTCTTCACTGATGAGATCTATTTCTCTGTACATTAGCTGACCTGAAAACTTTCCCTTTTCAAGTGATTCAGCGCAGGACTTCATTGAAATTGTAGATAAGCTCTTTTGGAATACATTACTGAGGAAAAGTTCTGGCACCGTGGAGGAAAGTTTGCTTTAAGCTCCAGTGGAAGAAGAAAATATTGAATTTGCAGGAAAGTGGATCCAAGAAAAGGATGGCTGAATTTGAGATAAAGCTGTGTACTGTATAGACTTTAAAGCTCTCAGTGTAATGTGAGATGTTATGATTGCACATGAAGCATTTTAGTTAGACGTAAGGAAACTCTTTTACAACGTGAGTGTTCTGGTGTGTTTATTAGAGACACAGCAGGGGTTAAGTGGTGCATTATTTTTCAGGGCACAAACTGGAATAATTTAGCATACGCAAATATAAAACTGCTTTTGTCTGTTGAAGATAACAAAACAACAACATCCTTCAAAGAACTTCTGCAATAATCTCCCTCTCAACTCTGCAGAAGCCACCCAGTTGCCAGCCCCCTCAGCTCTCAAAAGATAATGTACCAGTCTGATGACTTGAGTGTTTTATATTCAATTTTCTGCTTAAGTAAGCGCCTTCAAACGTGCTACACAATTAAGCAAAGGAAGGGCTCCGCTACATTTGACGTACTGCGCAGAACCCTTGGGACCTGCAAGTCTCACCTTGCAGCAGACAGGCAGGAAAGACTCCCACGCATGCATGTACACACACACACACACACACACACACACACACACATCCTCAGCCTTCAACTGCAGATTTCTACACTGGTCCATCGGGGTCTGGCTGTGGTGTATAGTCTGACAGATGCTGTTTGATCTCAGTCAGACACTGTTCTCTGTTGGCTTTCAAAAAACCTATTTGGACAGATCAGAAGCTGCATCTGAGCTACTTTATTTTATTCAAGGGAACACAGTTTGGGTTTATAGGAAATTAGCTCGTTGGGCAGCTTACCTGTGAAATGAGAACATTGTGTAAACATTTGCTCCAGCACAGTTCACACTATTGTCGCAATGGCTACAGTTGGGTTTGGCAAAAACAGCTTCTGGCCCCCATGGGGGAGAAAACTGAACACTCGGTGGGGAACGACATTAAATCCCTCTGGAGCATCAGAGCAAAACTAACCAGACACTGACAGATCACTGGCATATCACTGAGATATGACATACAGAATTTTAAGAGACAAGCATACAGAAAAATACCAAACCCAGTAAAAGTATTAGTAAAGAACCAGGCCAGAGGGTGAAAAAAGAAAACAGACAGTGAACATCAGGGTCTGGCTGAGGGATGAATTGAGGAGTTGACAGAATAAACAGACTGTCTTGTCTGAACGCAATCAGTGTCTGTTTCTATCAGCTGACGCTCAGCTGCAGTGGCGTGAAAGCCTTGTTTATCCTGCCTGAACCGATGTTGGTGTTGTTGCCAGAGAGGTCGTGTTTGGTCATGATTTTAAGGACTACTGCTAAGATGAAATTTAAATTGTAAAAAAAAAAAAAAAAAACATTCTTCTTAGTTATGCTCTTGTAGCACTGACACATGTGTGATTTAGTGGTTTGTGTTTCCCAACATGACAGCCTTTACCAAAGTCATTAGGATTCATCAACATGAATATCTTCCATAATTTCATGGCAACCCGTCAGATAGTTACTGAGATATTTTGGTCTGGACCAAAATGGTGGGCCAACCAATGATGTCCTCAAGAGAAAACATTTTTTAAACCAATGCCCAAGGGTTCCAAAACCTTTCCTCACAAGGTCATAAAATCCTGAGAAGCAGCACAGCCATCTCTCCTTCTCCTGCTCAAGAGTCTTCTAATTTAAAGGTTTGTATTAATACTGACATTTTGCAACATGCCGTAATGGGAAATTTCCACATCTTGACACCTGTAATGGTTTATCCGTAAAAGTGCCTCCACAAGTAGGAGATTGATAGCGGAGGCATCCAAAACTACAACAGAGAGTGAGCAGCAAGGGGTCAAATGTTTGAGCTCATTTTCTCCTCTGGGCCCTCAACACCCTCAAACCAATTACAGACTAATGTTCAATGGCATGTGGAAGAGTTACCAGACTGGCAGCAAAGCAGAATCTATAAGTAGACCGTATCCATCATTATAATAATACTCCTATTTAAATGCATGAACAAATGCTTTGCTGCAGGCGTGTCACATGCATTTATATAAGGGTCTTGAGTTTGTCTTCAGATTGCCGCGCAGATATTCTTTATGGTTACAGTCAAACACTAACTATTGTGCAGGTCTTTGTATAGAGGCGAGGTTGTTGATATTTCAAGGGATCGTTATGTTAAAAATGGCTTCGACTGTAAGCACAATTTCTCCTCTCAAAAGAGCAACACAGACTTGAAGAGCTCCAAATTAATTTGCTTTAAGTCCATGCGGCACACTGAACATCTTAAGCATAAACAAGGTCACTTGCTGAAGGCAACACATTCCACACGCCAGATAAGAAAACTCATTTTCTCGTCAGGAGTATTAGGAAATGTTTTCACACAAACAATTTTATACTCCTCAGCCTCGCTGCATTGTGGTGCTTCTCCCTTTGCATTATAAAGTCAGAGCACTGGTCCCGTTCCAGATGCTCCGACGTCGCCTCGAGCAAGGCACGTCCCCCCCAAAGCCTGTTTCGTGTCTGAGCTGTCT